>JAEIFM010000183.1:1287500-2627500 GCA_018901885.1 Zaprionus kolodkinae | reverse complement strand
AGTCTGGCCACCTGTGCATGATTTGTTGACATACGCTGTCATACGCCCATCGTGGAGGAGGACTGTGCTCATACAAATAATGCAGTATGACAAGCTATGACAGACGAAACTTGTCAGGGCACGTGCGAGTATTGTCATACATACATATGTCAGCTATTACTCAATTGGTTACAAAAATCCATATATAATAAACAAATAATATATGTCAATCTTCCTTATGTTTGCCATATTTATATGACCTAATTTGAATATTTATTCTGTCGATCTTCATTTAAGAATCTAGCTATAAATCAAGTCAAATATGCCAGCTTTGTTTTACTTAAGCATACAATATATAAAAAGCTATCCTAAGTTTGTCATAGCAATTTTAAGATTATTTCCTTTTAAACACAACAAAATTGAGTTTGATTTCAAATTAAGTAAAAATAATAAATTTTGCTATAACTTGCACAATGTAAATTATAAAGGACAATGTTTCTTTTAATTTATATATAATATTATTTTAACGCATACGAGTATATAATATTTATATGACACACGTAAAGGTTGAAAATTCGACTTACAATATAATAAAATATACTAACTTCGTCATACAATGTATTGTAATCTTCCCAGTTATATGACGCAAGTGGACGATAGTTGTGACTTTAAAATCGAGTTAAGTGTGTCAAAACTGTCATATGTGTTGCCATACATGCTTGACATATAAATGAATATGTTGTGTTTTATAAAAACAAAACCACAAGTGTTTGAAATCAATTGAAATTATATTCGAACTCGGTTGAAACCGCAGTTGAAATTCAAAGCGCAGATTTAGATGTTTTTAGTAATTTGAAAATACCAAGCAAACAAATAGCATAGAGGGGGATCAAAACAAAATAAAAACAAAAAATAATAGAATGAACAAACCCATTTAGTATTTTGTGATTTTGTGCTTTGTTGCGTTTCCTTTTGTTTTTTTCCAAATGGGGACTGAGACAGGGAAGGCAGCCGACACCTTTCACGCACCAAGACCCTTTCGGGGTCTCTGAGGTTGATGAGGTTGTGATAAACAATTAAAATAATGCTAAATATTGTGGTTAAGTGCGCAATGCTGCAAATGCCTGACAGTTGTCAGGGAGCTGACAAAAGGATGCCAGAAAGGGTATGGCAGGGGCAGAAGAATGGGTAACCAATGGCTAAGCGAAGGCAAAATAAACCACAATTAAAGGCAAAACCAGGCAACACCAACAGGCCAACTGGACCCAGTGGCATGACTCTGACAAGCCGTAAACAGTGGGAGAGAGAGAGAGAGAGAAAGAGAGAGAGGGACAAGGGAAATGAAGCCTGTGGTCTGTAGACCTTGCCCAGACTCGAATAATGAGGCAAACCGCAAAAATTACAGCAATGCGAATGGGGTAAAGAGAAAAGAGAGAGTGGAAGAGAGAGGGGGTTGAAGGGAGGTAGAGGTAAAGCTGAAATACTGAAATGTTGTTGTATTTCTCTGTTACCGTTGTTGTTGCTGTTGCTGTGTAAAATGTGCCAAAGTGAATAATTTCTTTTTAATTTCCACTTAAGTGCTTTTTAAATGATTTGCAAAAAGGAGTGCAGGAACAGTAAACAAACAACTCACACAGAGAGAGAGAGAGGGATGTAGACCGGCGTACATGTCATTTTAATACGTCTGGTGCTAAAGAAAAATACCATCAGAGACGGCAGAGAAAGCAGCCTCATCCTCAGTCTGCTCCTGCTCCTGAGCCTGAGCCTTAGCTGAGGCCTCGGCCAGTTTCAACTGAGTGTGAGATGTTTTTCAAGCTGCTGCTCCAGTTGTTGTTGTTGCTGTTGTCAGAGTTGTTTTAAGGCTTGTTGCTGGTGTGTTGTTGTTGTTACTGGTGTTGTTGTTGCTGTTGCTGTGGACTTTTCCCTCTGTCAGTTTGCTTTTGTAATCGACTTATTCATAGCCTACAAGCGATTCAATTGCCTTCGCATGTCACACGCGAATGAAGAAGGGGCTTGGGAGGAGGGGTAGAGCTGGGGTACAGTCACCACTTGGCCTGCCCCATTCGGGCTCGTTTCGTGATTGCGTCTTCGCCTTCGTCTCCATCTCCATCTCCATCTCTGCTCCGTCTTCATCTGCGACTGTGCTTTGTTTTCTTTCTCGACGTTGTTTTCGTTAGTTGAAAGGCCAAAACGATGCTGTCTCTCCTCTTTCTCTGCCGGCATCTGTCATTACCGTTATTTATGGGTCGCATTTTAAAACACATCAAATGGTGGGCGTGGTCGGGTGCAAGGGCAGAGCAGCCCAGCGAGAGTTGGAGTCACGTTGCTCATCAGAGAGCTACAGCAACGCAAATGGCACTCGAAAGCGCCCACAACAGCTGAGCCAGACAGTCACGTTGCCAGAGCAAAAGAGAGAGAGAGAGGGGGGAGAGAGGGAGCAGGAATGGTGGCAACTCTGGCTTCGCAATTGCCCCACTGTACCTCGAATTTGGATTCGAATTTTCAAGTGAAATCACATTGCTTCCAGTAGCACTGAGAGCAATCTCTGCAGTTAAGAGGGTCGCAATCAGTTTATATGTTTGTTTGAACACCGTGATCTCAGAGACTATATGAGTTAGAACTGTTAAAGTTGGTTATTATATTTCGATCTCTAATTGAAGTTTTCTAAAGAACTCGGCTATGTCCTTTAGATCGCAAAAAATGAATTGGAAACATAATTATACAGCTAGAACGTTAATTATTAGTTTCTATATTAAATGTATAATAAATACAATCGAATGTAGCTTATTAAATTGTTGTCTAGCTTTAAGTTATTATATTTTACCATTTATTCCATTAGTGATTAAAGTAAGTGAAGTCAAAAAAAAAAAAAGGCAGTGACTCATCCAACCATTTATTACAACCCTGAAATATTTCACTTTGGAATCTTGCTGAATTTCTGATTCAGGCATAAATCTTGTCCCAAAATGTGAATAAGTTCTTGATCGAGCACAGTACAAATTCCTCCCATTCCAAATATGAATCCGAATCCGCATCAGCAACAGAATCTCGCGAATAGCAAATAGCAAGCGAACTCCGCCGACCGCGCGACCCATTGACCAAGTTAACAAATCTGCTGTGTCCCTTTTTTTGCAGGCAGGTCGAAGGAGCAGGAGGAGCAGTAGGGGGAGTTGGGTTTTCCCCCTTCCCCTGTGAGAGCGCAGATCTGGATACATATGTACGCTATTGTACATACGTCTCGCTTGGCAGTGTGTGTGTGTGTGTGTGTGAGTTATGCAAACTGTGGTAACTGTTTGCTGTGGCGTATTTCATTTCCAGCAGCCACTTCAAATGCGGTTGGCAGCATTTGGGCCGCGGAATCAAGCGCCAAGAGACCTCATAAAAACGACTAACGGCGCACAGCACACACACACACACACACACAGAGAGCACACCAACACATATTAAAATGTGGCTTAATGGCACACACACACACACACATACACACACAAACAAAGCGAGACAGAGTCGCAAAGGGTTCAAAGTTTGGCAACACAAAAAAAAAACACGAAGAGGAAAACAAAAAGTGGGAAAAGGAAAAGCGGAACGCGGGCGCGAAACAAACAACAAAAAAATGTTTCGTTCCATTTTTTGCCATTTTGTTTCGTTTCGTTTCGTTTTGCAACTCGTTTGCTTTTCTCTTTTTTCTCTCGCTCGAATTGGTGCCACGCCATGCAAGGATTGCAGGGATATGCAGGGATATGGAGGGATATGCAGGGATATTCATGCACACGATTGCATAATTTGAATCGGCCTAGCAGCAAGCGAAAGAGAGAGAGAGAGACAGGGAGAGAGAGAGAGACAGAGCGCGCTGTGGTGCGGCAGCTTGCAGCTGGTACGTGTCAAAGTTGCAACTGCCTCGGGACGGCAGCGAAATGCCTCAACTCCCGCCAGACCGAGCTGCTCGAGCAGCAGGACAGGCAGAGCAGCCAGGACGTGCCTGCAGCAGACAGCAGCCATTTGCGCAGTGTCCACTGGTCGCTGCCCGTCTGCTGCCACATGCCGCTTGCCACATGCCGCATGCCACATGCCGCACTGCGAGTGCATCAGCAACAGTTCATTAATCTATTTACAAGTTCGCGCAGACAGCTCCGCCCATAATCAATCAATAGGGGGCGCGTGGACAGCCCCGGCCCAGCCCCCTTGCCGTGGGCATGGCTTGGCGTTGACTAATGGCAACGCCACCAGTCCGACAGTCCAACAGTCCGGCCAACACATCCAACCCGTCCTGTCGCTGCCATTGTGGCCGATCCGGGCCACTTTTTGTTGGCTCCGCTTTGGCCTTGCCAAAAGGCGCAGACTTATGAAAGTCGCGACAAGCTTTTAAGTGATTTCAGCGCGTACGTTACGATATGTTCTAGATTCGCGCCAACTTTCCAAAGGGAATACGCGATGGACAACTCCCACTGCACTGCCCACTGTGTTGGCCCTCGAAAGTATGCAATGAAAACTTGTAATTGAATAATTGACGAGCTGAGGCGAGCGTGCGTGTGTGTGTGTGCGTGTGTGAGAGTGTAGCAGGTAACCTAAATGGCTTAAGCCAAGGCTGATTATGACTGTATATGTATGCTGATCTAACAGGCTACATTAATGGACAAAAAGTGAACCTTGTTCGTTGTTTCGTATATCTAGATTACTTGGGTCGCAAATAATATAAAGTTATTACTTCATTTTTGCTTAATTATCCCATTTTATATTTTGTGTTAAGCTTGTTGATTCTTTTTTTTTATATATATAAGAGGAGCGTGGAAAGCTGTCAAATACTCATTAGCAATCACGCAATAATAATGCACTTTGTCACCAAATTTAATAGCTCCAACCCTGATAATCTTTAAGATTTAGGTGTTCAAACAAACATTTCTATATCTGGCAGCCCAAAAGGTGTCTGAGAGCTGTAGGTGAGCCTACTCGAGCTGTGAGCTATTTTACAATTTCATTTCCCTGGCTATAAGCTGTGGAATCTCCCGAAAGAATCGATAACTTCGGCCCCTACTATACGATCCCCCGAACACACTCAAATCTAGCGTGTCTTCTTTCGATAACATTCGCAGTTTATTAGTTGCAATTCAAGTCGAGTGCGCACAAACAATTCGCTAGGGATGAGGACAAATGGGCGAGAACGAAGAGACGAGACGAGGCGGGGTCGGGCTCGTTTCATGTGATGATGCTATCGTCCCTATTCGAGACCTTCGAGGCCGCCGGAATGAGACTCAACGAGGGCTGCGCGGGCTGCTCGACCTTATCGTTGTCCGCATACACGTTGTCGCCGGCCACTTCGGCCGTGCTCGCTTCGGGGAAGATGGAGAGGGAGGTGACCGGCGTGGACATGGAGCAGGAGAGAACAGCTGGCGGAGATTCGGAGCTGGCTACATGCACGACAGCGGGTTGACAGTGATGGCAGTGGCAGCCACAGCAGCTGAGCTTGGCCAGCTGCTGCTGCTTCTTCTTGAGCCGATTGCGCACCCGCACCTCGGGATGACCACAGCAGTGCTCGCATTCATCGTCCGACGAGGAGGAGCTCTCGCCGAAGGCGTGTGGCTTGTGGTAAATGCAGCAGCACTTGGACTTGCGGCGGTTCATGCCCTCGTTGTCGATCACGCCCTGCTGAAAGGTCACATGTCGATCGGTGTCCAGGCACATCAGTACCAGATGTACTCCCGAGACGCCGGGTTGCTCGTCGTTGCCATTGGCTGTGCTGCTGCTGCTGGCACCGCCACCGCCGCTGCTCGATGCTGCTGCCTGCTCCAGCACCGTCGTGGCGCCGCTGGGCTGCATGTTCGAGGGCTGCGTGGGCTGTTGCTGATCCTCCATGCTAATGTTGCGTAAGTGGTTTCCAGTGCGAACGATCTCTGCACGATCCACAGTTTTAATAGAGTCAAGAGTCGAGAGAAAGAGTCGAAAAATGTTTGTGAAGCGTTTGAAATTTTGAATTGATTGTTGTGTATCTTGTCGAACTGTTTATGAGGCAGCCTGAGCAACGATCTCATTGCCAAAGGCACACTGGGGTTAAGCAGGGACGGGGCAGGCTGTTGGGGTGACCTGCGGTTTCTGCTCAGTTTGCTGACCTTTGCCTCAGTCGCTTTGGCTGCCAAAACTTGCGCACGATTTACGTCAATTGGGCGGCAGCCAGCCAACTGCCACGCCCACCCAGCGCCACTCAAAAAAAAAATGTTTACCTAAAATGCATTTGACTGCCACGCCCACAAGGCACAAGGCACAAGGCTAGCCCGGCTTAGCTGCAGTTTTGCTTTATTATTACGCGAGAGCGCGGCAGACTTTTTACCATTTTCCATTTTCCATTTACCATTTTCCATCTGCCCTGCACTCCGTCTCTCTCTCCCTCCCTCCCACTCTTGGCATTTTTGATTCAAGTTTCGGCATGTTTTTTTCCCATTTTTTTTTATTTACGCGTCGCAAATAAATGTTGAAAATAATACGGGCACGGCGGCCACTTGGGGTTAAGGAACTTTGTGCAAGCACTTTTCGAACAAATTCTCTTGGCCCTGCTCCTGCTCCCTCTCCTCCTCCTGCTCCTTTTTGGCTGCTTCTTGTCTGGCTGCATTTATCTGGCATTGGGAGCAAGAGAAATTATGTTTGCAGTAGCTTCCTGTGCTAGGCCCTGTAGATCCCTCCTCTGCCTCTCCCTCTCCCTCTATGCGTTGCAGGCTTGAGACTTTGCCTTAACTGCGATTTGTATCTTGTAGATACTTTGCTAATTCCTCAAGCTCGCTCCATTTAAAACTATTTGCAGGCCGTAGACCTAAGTGTCGTCCAGCCTGATGGCTCACTCTGCGTCTCGGTCTGGCTCTGGGTCTGGATCTGGGTCTGCGTCTTTGTCTTTGTCTGGGCCATAACTTCTCACTCAGCCATTGAAACGAAATCTAAAATTCATTACGCATCTTATGCCAGAAGGAGGAGGAGGAGGATTGGGGGAGACGGAGAGGTAACCCCGAAACTGAAATGGAAACTGAAACTGAAACTCGACACGTAACGACTCAACGTAATGAGGCGCGTGCCTCGTCTGGCCCCGCCCACGTCCCCGCTCCGGCCAACTCCTTGCACGGCTGTGGCTCTGCCAAATGCCATTTATGTCCCAATGGAGGCGGCGCTCAGCGCGACGACAGCAACGCCTTCGCCAGAGCCTGCGGCTCATATCTGCAGGCGATTCCAGAGACAGACGCAGGCAGGGCGAAGTGAAGCGAAGCAGGGCAGACGCACAGTGTCCGCAGCCAGGCAGGATGGTGCTGCCTGCGTCGTTGTCTTTGGGGAATAAGATGAATTACATGCTACTTCAGGCAGCTGCCAGCTTAGTAGACGATTGCAGCGGGCACTTGAGGCCCGTAGGAGCGTGTAGATAAGATGTTACGTATACGCACCGAAAAAGGTACCACAAACTAAATCCCCAAGCAAATAGTTTGCGCTGCAGGCAGCAGTTGTGCCTGAAAGGGAGCAGCAAAGAAGGGAGGAAGGGGCAAGGGAGGAGTGGGGACTGGCGGGAAATCAACCGCACGGAAATCATGTCTACGCATCATTCTTTGTGCGCTATTACTCTAGCACGCAGGCAACCGTTTCCCTGTCCCCCACCTCTCTCTCTCTCTCTTTCTCTCTGTCCCTCTCTCTCTCGCTTCCTGTCCTTCTCGTCTCTTTCGTTTTTTCGTTGTTGTCTTTGCTTGTTTGCTTTATGTTTTTTTTTCCTTTCGCAATTTTTGTATTGTATTCCGTTTGCCGCACTTGTGTGAATTTGCCTCGCTGGGTGGAAATGTGTGATAAGCAGTTTCCGCCTGGGAATAGACCAGCCGAGTGCCAGCTCTAGGCCTGCCACAGTCCCCCCCTCTCCCCTGCCCCATCCCCTGCGTCTTGCCTACTCTTCTTTTTATTCACCAGGCCATTTTCCTTTTCATTGGCGTCGAACTGGCGTCATGGCGTGGCGTGGCGCACTCTCGTGTCGTGTGGGAGGATCCACAAAGAGAGAGTGATAGAGAGAGCGAGAGAGAGAGAGAGAGACAGAGGTAGAGCTAGAGCTAGAGAACACTGTTAACCAACGGCAAACGGAAGCTGTGGCCACTAATGCAAATATAATGGCAAATGTTTCGGAAATATTTCACAGATAAAATTGATAAAGGCAGTCCAACCCCAATCCCCTTCCCCCAGCCGTACCACTACCCCTCTCTCAGCCTCTCCCTCGTCACGTACGTCCGTTTGGTTGGCATTGTGCAAAGCAAATCGGAACGGAAAACTATTTGCTGCCCCTTTCGAGGCACCCCTCGCTATAAAGAACAAAAGGAACGATGCGTGGCATGAGCAGCACGCAAGGCCTGAGCATTTGCATCATTCTCACCCCTCTCACCCGAAAACCCCCAACGGTCTGTTAGTCCCAAACCCAATGAGGTTTTTTTCTTATCTCTATCTTTCACGCCAAACCGATTTATGCTCGATTATCATACTTATTTCGAACCGGTTTATTGATTTTAATCAATACAAGTAATAGTTTAGTTTGCCTATAGATGGTCTTGGTTCTTAAATATGTGCATTGAAATATAATATTGATATATTAAAGAGCATCCATCCAATTGCGTGAGGATTATTATTGTACACTTAAAATACAATTTAAAAAAGTTTCTATCAAATAAGTAGGACAAAAATAAAGGCGTGACTTATTTCGAAAACTCACTTGAGCTTCTTGAAATAATACTATATATGGTCAACAAATTTCAAAGCCCTAACTTGTATGTATTTCTTAGTATTCATACAAATACCTAAACCGACTCCTCTGTTAACAATGATCAGTGAATGTTTTAGCATGTTTTATTTATTTGTAATTGTTACACTATTATAATACTTCGCTAACCAATGTGTAGCATTTAAATAGGTTACCCTAAAGCAAAAACACCCAAGAATAGTTGCAAATTTAAGGAACTTTCGCTGGAAATGTGTAACTCCAAGCAGCACAACTGATATGCTCCATCTTTGAGTATATTCTCTGCTTCCTTTCAGGGCACTATTATGAATCAGTTGAACATGTTCAAGCTGAAAGGCTTTCTCGCACACACATTACTTATACGCAGTGTATGCCCCGTTTACCCCCCTTCTCTCCCTCTCTCTCTCTCTCTCTCTCTCTCCTGATGCTCAAGCTTCGTAGCTCATTTGTTTATGTTTGCGCTTAGCCCCCGCTTTGAGCTACTTAGTTATTTTTATTGCTCGGCTTAAGTAATCGAAATAAATAAGGCAGAAAGTAGTGTGTGTCGAGAGTGAAAATGGCGAATGCTGTCGCTGAACAGTTGTGGAACAGTTGCGGAACAGTTGGGAGCTCTGTTATCTCTTTGAGTCGGAAGTGAGATGCCGTTCAAGCGGAATCTAATAGAAAATTCCATTACAATTATCAACATTTTATTTGAAAGCTGCTTTCGCTTGGCCATAACACAAACACAAAAACGAGTTAAGAGCCCAACCCGTTACTGACATGCCTCCCCCCATCTCCCTTTCTCACGCCACGCCCACGGCCTGATAAAGCTGAGCGAAGGCGAAGGCGAATGCGACGCGAAGCGGCAAATGTATCATAAATTTTCATGTTGCTCTAAAAATACGAATTGCGATTTTCTATTGTGTACTGCGAGTGAGAGGAGAGAGAGAGAGAGAGAGGGGGAGACTCAAGAGTGAGTAGTGCAGGAAGATAGAGAAAGGAGGAAGGGGTAGAGATGTGGAGTAGTGCGGCATGAAACAGGCATAAAAAGCAAAGCCCAAGACAGAACCCGTTTCAAACTGGAGTAGCAGCAACTGTTGTTGCTGTTGCTGTTGCTGCTGCTGCTGAGGCAGCATTTTCTGTGTCCAGCTATAAAGCAGAGAAAGGGAGAGGGAGAAAAAGAGAGAGGGAGAGGCAGAAAAAAGCGAATGCAATACAATTTCATTTTATGCAAGAAACAAGAACTGGACAGAAAACTGAAGTGAAGCGAGGCACAGCACGGGTAGAGAGAGTGGGGCGAGAGGAAAGGGGCCTGGACGGGACAGCAACATCTTTATGGTGAAAAATTTTAAATTCCCATTAGAATTGCGCTCGGCTTTTCTGGGTTGAGCCACGCCCCGCGCCACACGCCCTTTAGAGCGGAGGTAAGTCCGGAGTAGGAGAGAGTAAAGCATGAGATGAAATGAAACCAAACGAAACCGAAGCAAAGCAGAATGAGGACGATCCAACAGGGGGAGGAGTGAGGCCCGTCAGTAAGTAGGTAAGTGTATGCTACATACAGACATAAATAAATAAATAACAAGAAACTCGCAAAGGATATGAAAGCAATAAAAACATGAAATGCCCCTGCTGAAATTAGATATATATAAAAAAAAGAAGGAAAAAAATGATGATAGACGCGGCAGCCCCCAAGAAGGCGTCAAATTAAAGACAAAGACGAGTGCAGCCAGACAGACACACACACAGACACACACACACATACACACACACACACAAGCCGTGACAGTGGTGCGAGTAATGGCTCAAAATGGCGCTCATTAAAAGCAGCGCGTCTCTCTATTCAATATATGATTGCAATTTTCAAGCGTAACCTAAGTAGGACAGCTTAAAGTTTTGACTCAGCATAGAGCTGAGTGATTTCTACAGCTGAACTGCAAATTTCATGGGAATCGAGCAATGGAATCCTGAGTTACACAAGGAATGCGAAGGTAACATGAGTTACACACACAAGTGATTCTACTTAGTGCGAGTATTTCTAAGCAGCTACGCAATGGGAGAGACAGAGAGAGAGAGAGATAGATGGCGCACTTTGCAGGCAATTTGCCGTCGTTCGACGTTCCGGAATTGAATTCGCAAGCAATATCCACCCCTCCGTCTCCCCCTCCCCCTACGCCAAAGACGAAGTCGATGTCGAGTGGAGGAGCGAGACTTTTACTAATTAAGCATCATGTTGCAGGCAACTGAGACACAACTGAGGCAAGTGTGTGCAGCAGCAGCAGCTCACAAGTGTTGCAGCATCTCCAGCTCCACAGCGCGGGTAGTGTGGAAGGGGGAGGAAGCAAAGCGGGGAGCGGCTTCGTGTCGAATGTGCATTGGGCTTAAAAGAAATGACTTCTCGTTCCGGTTGGGAGTGAGTGAGGATGAGCTGAGCTGGCAAGGGGCCGCTGCTGCTGCTGCTGTGGCTGAGTGATGCGACTGCAGCTTTAGTTTCTGCTGACGCTCAGCATCTTCTGCACTTTTCTTGCTGTCTCTCACTTCTTTATTCTCTTTTCTCTGCTCTGTTCTCTGCTCTTCCTTCTCGCTTGGCACCTTTTCATTTTGCTGCTCCTTTTTTCTTTTCTGCCCTTTTTCGGTGGAAACGAAGTTTACGCGTGCTGAGGCGGGTAATGGTAATGGCAGTCAGTGAGGCGGGCAAAGTCAGTTGTAGACTGCCACACACACACACACCTACACACACACACACACACACCTACACACACATTGCAGTAGCAGTGCAACAGGAAGCTTTGCCGCTGCGCCAGTGCGTAAGAAGCAGGCGGAACGCTTCCTGCGTCCCTCGGCTGCAACTGGGACTGGGAATGGCACTGCCACTGGGACTGGGACCCGGACTGAAGCTGGAACTGAAGCTGAAGCTGCTCTCGCTGCTGCTGCCTTTGCTAGCAGCAATTAGAGAAAAAGCTTTGCACTCTCCACTCTCGACAAGCTGCTAATGCGTCGAGATACTCCTAAACAGGCTAAAGGAAGCCGCAGAGCTATCAACGTCCAACGACCTGGTAGCTGCTGCGACCTGAGGCTGCTGCGACCTGAGGATGCTTCGACCTGCTTGAGCGGCTCTGTTTCTGCTCTTTTCCGTTTCGTTTCGTTCCGTTTCGTTCCATTTCGTTGCAGTTCGCTTCTTTTCTTGCTCCCGACGCCATCATTTATGGCAAGTTAATAAGTGCAGCTGCTTCAGATTGCTTAGCTAACCCCGCCCAGTGCCTCTCCCAATCCTCTCCTGGTCTGCCCTGAGTATCCCTTGCACAATTTCGACGGCCTTTTAATTAGCGCATTGCCAAAAGCCGCAGAGCACACTCGACGACACGACGCCCGATGTGCCCGATAAAAGCATTTCTTGCTTGCCTTTTTTTTCGAAGGGAAGGGGGAGTGGCAGGAGGTGGCTGGGTGGCAGGAGGTGATGGAAGGGCAAATAAAATTCTCATAATGGACGGCGCTTCACTTGAGTCGAGAGTCGGAACTGCTGAAATTGCCAATCAATGCAGTTGCCTGCCAAAAGGCACAGCAAGGAGGAAAGAGGGGAATGGGGGCAGGGAGAAGCAGGGAGGAGCAGGGTGCCAGTGCACTGGGGGACACTAAGCTGGCAATCAATTAAAGTGGCGTACCCATTCGCAGCTTGTTGTCGTTGTTGTTGTAGTAAATTGTCACATCGTCACTTACGACTTAAAGTTGCAAACTTCAGATGGAATCAATCGAAGGGACACGAAAAAAAAAACAAATGGGATGAAAGATTGGCAGAAAGATTGGTAGAGAGTAATCAAATTGTTATAATACTCTTAAGTAGGCAAATTAAATCTTTTAAAAAGTGAGATACTGCATCAAACTGTGTGATTTCTAGTTATACAAATTTTCTTTAAATATCATTTTATATTTCTGTTTTTGTGATTTTATATCCAGTCAATGCTTTGCAATATTAACGAAATATTAAATTATAATAGTAACCAAACTCAGGTTTATTTTATGAGGTTTGAATTATATCTTCGGCTTTACAGCTTAGGTTTCAGCTCAGGAATCTATGTAAGAAAAAGCTTTTTCAAAATTAAATTAAATGGAAATAAAACATATTATAAAAGAGTATCCTCCAATTTAATATTACTTTATTATAATTTCTATAATTTTATATAGAGCTGAAAGATCGTGCAAGCTTGGAGAAAACCAATGCCTTGTTTTTTAGACAATAAGAGGAGAACTTATATGCGGTCGTAATACGAAGAGATTTTCAAAACTTGGCTTGAAACAAAATATGAGAAAGGGGGAGGCAGAGGGAGAGGGACAGCTGGTTAGCGCGATAGGGCCAAGTGAGATACAAAAATATTCAATTACTTTGCAAAAAAGTTTACATATGGTTGCCTCGTTTCAGTTTCTGAACCATGTCGTAATGCAATTGGTTTCCATTTCCATCCACTGTAAATGCTAGCATACACCCATTCCACCCCACCGGTTCTTTCCACCTCCCTCCCCCATCCCCCCTACCTCCTCAGCCCAACATGCCCCTCAGCTGCCAATTCAGATCCAGATAAATGATGTTGCGCGCAGCTCGTTGAAATTCATGCGATTTCTGCAATGTTGCTGCTGTTGTTGTTGTTGCTGCTGCTGCAGTTGCAGCTGCTGCTACTATGTAGGTTTTTGTTGTTGCTGGTGGAAAATGAAAAACGTTTCCCGTTTGCCGGCAAATCAAAAAATTAAATAATATCGCACATTTGCTTTGCGGAAATCAATTCGATTTCTTATTCAACATTTTGATTAATGCAGCCGGCAGAGCGCAATGCAAACTGTAAAATGAGGCTGATAGACAGCGACACACACAGACACACACACACACACACACACACACACACACACACACACACACACACACACACACACACACACACACACACACACACACACACACACACACACACACACACAACACACTCACACAGACACACACACACACGCACAGTGTCAGTCTACAGTTGGAAATGGAAATCGAAATGGAAATGGCGGCGGCGACTGCCTGCAACGACAACGACGACAATGGCGGCCACTTGACACGTACTTAAGCACACTCGCACACACACTCGCAGGCACATACACACACACACACACACACACACTCGCAGGCACACACACACACACACACACACACACACACTCGTACACTGACATACACATGTGCGCTGAGTGGGGGCAGTTATGGCTGCAGGCGTATCCCAGCTGCAGCTTGGCTTTTGCGGTCACTGAGCGACCAATTGCAGTTCTGGCCAAAATGTTGTCAAATAATATTTACAAGCACACACACACACATACACCTCTGTATCTGTATCTGTGTGTGTGTGTGTGTGAGTGTGTGTTGTGACAGCCTGCGTGCATTGAGCAGCTTGTCGAGTGCGCGTCCTTGACGCAGTAGCAGCAGCAGCAGCAATAATGGACTCGGGGTCACGTCAAATTTATAGCATATTTATGGGGGCAGTCGCCATTTTTACTCGCTCTCTTTCTGCCTCCAGCTCAATTGAACTGTCAACTGCTTGGTAATGTTTAAGGCTGCAGACTTAAGGGGAATTATAATTGGAGAGTTGACAATACTACTGATAGTATGTGTAACTCTAGATATTCAACTGTAATTCTAATGCGATCTCCATGAAATTTACTGAACTAAATAATCTACGAATTTTGCTTATGCAACGCCAGGAAAAGTCAAACTACGAAAAGAAAACCATACACAGACTGAGGCACACGAAATCGAATGAAATTGAGCATCTTTTCCATTGACTGAGTTTTTATGGCAGCCCATATATCTCTTTGTGCGCGATCGCGTAGCGGCGCCAAGGTCGACACTTTGCAGAGCAGGCGCCATAAAATCAGTTAAATTATTGCAGCACGAGTTGCATATTAAATAAGCCAAATGCAGCTGGGTCTGTCCGGGTTGTTGCTCTGCAATTTGGGCAGTCTAGGCAGTTGGGTCGCCTCGACTTGCACATGTTTCTTACGCACTTGAGTGCACAGCAAAACGCTTAGACCGACTACATCAATGTCTCTGTCTCTGTCCCAGTCTGCTGTTCCTGCTGGGCCTCTGTCTGGGAGCATTTGCATCTGCCGCAGCCCTGTCTAGGGTTGCCATCGAGTGCCAAGTTTCAAATTACACGCCTCGCTCGGCAAATTTACAAACTGCAGAGAGGAAAATGCAAAAATATATAAAACACACACTTTGGCAAAGGAATTGCGCGACTTTGCGTATACCCTGTATGCTGAAGATGTCAAAGTAGTTAAATGAGTACAAAATGTATCGAAGGGTTTGCGATTGCTATCGATACTTCTCTTCCAACAAAGTAAGCCCGAAGTAGCTCCGGTTCTGCTGACTTCCAGTTGTGTATACGCTCTCGCTGTGCACCTATACAGGGTATCTATAGCATATATATATAGTTTTGTATGTTCTCTTTCTCTATACATAAAGAACATTGAAGCGTAACACTTTCAACGACAACGTCGGGGTTCAATCTGTCTTGTCAAGGCGTTTGTCCATTTCGGAGTCGCCTCCTCCTCCCTTTTCTTTTCTCGTTTTTTCTGCAATAATTTTCGACTGTCCATTTATGTCTTCATTTCGCATCGCATCGCATACATGTGTATCTTATGTATATTTATATGTGTTTAATATCGAGACACACACACACACACACGCACACAGATAAACAATGATATCGGGCTATTTACGGCCCTCAATAAGGCTGCTCCATTTGCCCTTCCCCCTCCCAAGTCGAACTTCACGTCTACAGACAATGAACGTATCCAGAACCCGTAAAAGATACAATTCATAAAGCAATCCCGAGACGTTTCTGCCTCTTTCTCTTTTTTTTTCTTCCTTTCTCTCTCTTCTGCTTTGCCTTGGCTTCGCAAAAAGTTGAGGCCAAGACAAAGCGGCGAAACAAAGTTGGACAAGGCACTTGGCAGCAAAACGTTTTATAGATAGCAAAATCACGCAACACTCACAGATACTCAAGCGACTAGATACACTAGCACACACACACACACACTCGCACACACACACACGCACACACATATGGCCTGGGTAACTGTGAAAAGTTTTGTGCCGGTCGCTTTTGTTGTTTTTGTTGTTGTTGTTTGCATTTTGTTAGATGGCATAAATTAGATACGTGCCGCCCGAGAGCAGGACACATTGCCGGCTTTGTCTGCTTTAAAAATAGCTCAGATTATGCTTGGCTAACCCTCCTCCCCCCTGACAAGCTTTAGCTCCCCCCTCTGCGCCGCCACTGCTCAACAGCATCAGCTTGAGCCCAGCACAGTCGAACTGTCGTGGCATAAATCATAATCAGCCCTCGCTAATGGCAACCCGCATGGGGCACACTCACACACACACACACACACACACGCGGGCAGTGGCGTGTTGAAAGGGGAAGGGGGCGTCAGTCAGGTGGGCGTGTTATGTCAACATTTGCTTTCATCTTGTCTGCCCACTGTGCAAATTGAAGTCGCAGCAGTGCAAACATTTTTCGATTAAGTAATTTCAAGTTTGTCCACAAAACTAGCGGGAAAAAGCTAAGGTCTCGCATCCCCCTCCCACTGATGGAAGTAAACTAGCTGACACTCGAAATTATGAGAAGCTGAGCTTGGGCAGCACTTTGGCTGCTTGAGAACTGCAGCTAAAAGCCTCGCAATGATCGCTCATTTGTCTTGCCTGCACTCACTCATTCACTTGACGATTCACATTCAGTTTTCACTGCACTCGTTACGCGCACTCCTAACAGCTTTTTTCGGGCCAGAGAGAAGAAGGAGGCGAAGAGAGAGCACACAAATCTTATGAGCAGTGGGCGTGGCCAGCGCTGGTCATAATGCAATGTGCTAATGCCACAGCAGCAGCAACAGCAGAAGCGAAGAAAGTGCGCAAGCAGCAGCAGCAAAATGAAGGGTGGCAACGCCGGAGCACAGTGGCATGGCATTTCAGTGCGGAAGGGGGGGGGGGGGTGGCCAGCAACAGTCGTCGTCGTCGTCGCTCGCTGATGATGAAAATTTCAATTAGCGCAAAGTGTAATATAGAGCAGCGTCATTTTCATCAAATTATCAGTGACACCGACCAACAGCCATCCCTCGTTCCCTCCCTCTGCCACTCTTCCCCTCTCTTCCCATCCCTCTCCCTACACTCACCTCCCTCGCTTGCACAGCGTGCTCATCTTTCCGTTGGCACAGTTTTAGCCATTTTCATTTCTGGTCGACAACGACGACACAAAATGTCGGTCACTTGCGGTTTAAGAGCGACTCCCTCCACCCGACGCCCTCTCCCCCTCTGCCCGCGCACTGCTTCTCTGGTTACAGTTACAGCGCGAGCGAGAGAAGCGCGCACAGAAAATGCGAATAGTGCAAATAGCCAGGAAAATTACCTAATGCGCATTTTCTTATTACAGAAATGTGCATAAGAAAATGAACGTAATGAAAAAAAAAAGAAAAAAGAAAAACACTCAGCGGACGAGGACAAGCTTGTGGTAGTCGCCTGGCAAATACCCTGTAGATTGAAGACACAAGAACCCAATAGGAAAATAGGTGCATTATTTTTATGGCAACTTGGCTATCATGGCAAAACTTAAAATACTTTGTAAAATATAAAAAACAATTTAAATTCAAATTAAAAAAAGCTGATGATTTGTACAGCATTTTTATAGCACATTTTTTATGGCATCATAGCGTATATAAATAACGGAGTATAAAATTGATTAGCTTAAACAAGCAGACAACTTTGCAGATAATTTGCATGTTTGTTTAATTGTTTGTTTATGGCAAAATTGAAAATACTTTATGGAAAATATACTTGTATATTAATTTTCTGAATATAAGATCAAAAGAAAAGAATTAATCGAAAAATACGGCAAATAATTTTTATAGCGCTTTTTATTGCACAATAATTATAGAAACGTAGCTTGTAGCGTATTAAAATTAGCTAAATAAAAAAAATAAGAAGAGACTTAATCAAACAGTTAAATACTCTGATGAAATTTATGGCAGCAAGGTATATTTTTATGGCAACATTCAGTCGATCAGTCGATCAGAGAGAGAGAGAGAGAAAGAGAATCGAGCAGGGTATGCCAGGCAGGTGAAGTGTCGGGCAAAGCGTAGAAATCTGTGCGCAGACAGCAAGGCAAAGCTCTCAAAGACGAAACGAGAGTTGAAGTGGGCAGCGAAAGAAGGAGAATGGGGGAAAAGAGAAGAAGAATGAGCGAAGGAGACAACAGTGGGGCAAACTAAAATGCGGCATGCAAATGACGCAAAGTGAAATGTATGAAATTGAAAATGAAATGCGAAGAGGAGCGAGAGCTGAGTAGACTGGGGCAGGGCTGGGCAGGGTAGGGCAGTGTAGGCGTGCCCAGTGGAGGAGCTGCTAACCAGTTGAGGGGCGGGGGAGGGCGAAACGCAGTGAGTGCACAGAACGAAGCGCAGAAAATGAAAAATAATTAGCGCAATTAATGACCACGTAATTAGCGCTTGAAATCTGCAAGCGGACCACAGCCCGTTCCCCGCCCACTGCCGCTCCCGCCTTCTGACAATGTGTGCGCTGGCACGTAAGTAGTCACTCCCCTTTCTCGTCCCCTTCTCCCTACTCCCTGCACTGCTACCTTACTACGGCCACGTTTGATAATTCTATCGCGCCCAGCTTCCTTTTGTCAGCCGCCGATGGACGACGACACGCTAATGAAGGCGGCCCATTTTCCATGCCACGCCCTCACGCCTCCCCCAGCGGCATTTAGTGCCAGGCGAGCCCAGGCAAGCGTATTGCGGTGATGGCGAACGGCAAACGGAAATTCAGGCGCTGTCATGACATTTCTTTATCAGCGCCATCAATCAGCGAGGACTAATTAAAAATTGCCTTTGATAACGTCAGAATGGTAATGAATCCTCGCGTTCCATTTGCGGTGTCGGTCAGTCAGTTGGGCAGGAGGAGGTTGAAAGGGAGTAGGGCGAGGGCAGTGGGAGGTAGGCAGTCTTTGTGTACGAGTTGGTGTGTGTGTGTGTGTGTGTGTGTGTGTGCGGATTATGTGTGTCAACGTGGCTGCTGCGACACAATTTGTCAAATTTCAAGTGCCTCGAAATTGATGTGCGCTGGAATTAAGCACAGTGGCGGCCGGAGAGGAAGAGTATGCGAAGGGGGAGTGGTAGAGGACGGGTAGGTATGTAGGAGGAGCCGCAGCAGGCCGGAAGTGGCAGGCTGGACAGGCGAGAGGCGACCACACACACACTCACACGCACGAGCGCGCACATAGCGTGAGACAGAGAGAGGAAGAAGCAGAGGGACTGAAGTGAGAAAAAGAAAGAGAGAGAGGGATAGAGAGCAAAACACAAGCAGCAGCGTCAGGCTGTCTCAACTTATAAACAACTTAAAAATTCATTGTCTACACATGGTGCCACGACTGACTTGGCTACTGGTACTGCCCCCGGGCATGTCCATGTCGGAACACACGAAGAGAAAGCAAGAGAGACAGAGGAAGCGAGGAAGAGAGAGGAACAGAGAAAGGTAGAGAGACAGAGAGCGAGCGAGCAGATAGCGGAAGCATTGCTTGAACTGAATGAAAAACGAAAAACTGTCATCATGTGACGGGAATCAATCTAAAGTCATTTTATAACCCGAAGAGTCATAAATCTAACTTTAATGTTTTAAACGTGACTGCGGCACGAACCGAGCCAGCTGCCCCACGGCAGCCAACCCCGTGACCAGTTGCTCCCCCCTCCGCCATTCCTCACCCTGTCTCGTCCCGATTAATGTGCCAAGAAGATGGAAACCTCCGGCGCTGGAATTGGAAAAGTAAAACAAGCAAATGAATGTATTTCCGTTTGGGATTTTTCACTTTCCTGCTTTGACGCAGCGCGTGCTGAAAAGTGTTGCCGCACAGCCAGAGAAGAAGAGACTGAGAGAGCCAGAGAGCAGGTAGGTAGGCAGGCAGGCTGCTCCACAACTGGAGGGGCTAACAATATAAATGACAAAACGAGTCAGAAGAAGGGGAAAAGGAAAAGAGAGAGAAAAAAGCGAAGGCAGCCCGAAGGAAAATACATAGATAGCATTTTTATTAAATGGGTATCAAAACTATTTTACGTGTTTGGGATCATAGTTGAGGGCGCTGCAGCAGAGTGTGTGTGTGTGTGTGCACATGTCGCTGCCTGCCTGTCTGTGTGCGTGACTGGCTGAAAACGAAAAGTATAGCATACTTACGTGCGCCACATAAAATGCATATGCGGTCGCTCGATGGGCGAACAAAGCAGACGCTTCGCTATGCGCCCAGCGCACTCCCCCTCTTTTTTTTTCTCTCTCTCTCTCTCTCTATCTCTCTCTCTCTCTCTGTCTCTTTCTTCATCTCTTGGCATCTCTCTTTCGATACGTGTACGTGTGCCTCGAAAATACCAACAAGAACAACAATGAGTGTGCATATATGAACTGCTGCCCGTAAGTGTCTTAAAAACAAATTCCAATTAATTGCACATAAATATGGCGGCCACACCAGAAAATGCTCCCCAAAGGCAGTATTCAGAATCACCCGAAAAAATACCACACATGCTATAATTATCTTAAAGCATAGACAAAATAAAATACAACAAAAATACTGCAAATAAGTTACAAATAAATATTTACTATATTGAAGCATAAAAATGTATCCCAAAATAATTTAAATTGAAAGAATAGAAAGAAACACTACTGCATATAAGAAATATTAAGACAACCACAACAAATATATATTGATTTTTATTTTGATAGTTAAAATGCTAGTTAAAATCACAGAACTATTTCAAATGGGTGAGAAGATAAAAACCTAATGCATATAGGAAGTAACAAATTAAAGTATCAAAATATATGTAAAAAAAAAAAAAAACTAAATATCTATAGGCAATATCTTCTACCCTCTGCTCTGATATTCATTTGAATACTTTTTCCATTTCTCACAATTTCACAGACTGCCAGACTAACTAACTGACTTAGATCGTTAGCAAAGAGAAGCGGTTCAGTGACTTGAGACAAAGAGAATTGAGATGGAAATCTTAAAGCGACACATTGCAGCAACATTTTCACTTGTCTGCTGATAAAAACGAAAGACATTCTCCTCCATATTCGACACACACAGATACACACACACACACTACCCAAAAATAGAACTGACTTTGGGGCAATCACCTGTGTGGGGCTGGGAATTTTCTTGGTTAAATATTTTTGCTGTCTGCTGAATTTATCGGCACATTCCTCGCACACACACATACACACACACACCATCACACGCACACTCATGCAGAGTAAAAGTGTGTGTAATTTAATCAATATGAAAATCGTATTATTCACTTACGCGCATTTGTATGCAGAAATGTTTTGGCTCTTTTCGCTTACCTGCAACGAGAGAGAGAAGGAAAGAGAAATGTGTGAATTGTATTATACATTTTATTCTATTATTTTCTTATTTTATCTTTGCACTCCTGCCAAGCTGCGAACGGGGCGTGGCCTCATTTTAAATTCAATTTCGACAAGATTTCGCAGCAAACCCAGCGACATTTTGCGGGATTTTAATCACATTGCGGTCATATTTAATTCATTTTATTATTATTGTTATTGTCCGCTTGTGGCTGGCACTGGTGCCCAGTGTGCCCACTGTGCACAGTGTGCCCAGTGTTAATGGTCACCCCGATTCGGGCAAATGTTGTTACAATTTAACAAACAATTCAATTAATGCAAATTACAATGGCCTCGTCAAATGAATATTTAATGATTAAACTAATTTCATTTTCATAATATCGTTCACATGCAGCCGCAAGTAAACAGACCCCTTTCCGGCCTCCCCCCATTTCCCCTCTTTAGCAACCCTTCCCTTCGCTTTCCCAATTCCATGCCTAATGCCAACCCCAATCCGCTAGTGAACCCAAAAAACCGAATACGAGCAGCCGCCTCGATTTGCATGTTGCGAATCGATTGTTAATTGGAAACTGTTTACTGGCCCCGGGCGGGGTTGCTTCGCTGGTTTCAGGCTGGTTCCAGGCTGGTTAACTGCCGGCAAAAGCAGTTAACGCTTTCACTGCCAGCTCCAATTACCGCACGCAAGCGAGAATGAATCGAAAACGTTTTGACCGTTACACACCTGACCCCGCACGGCACACGGCATACGGCAAGGTAATCAAATTTGAATAGACGGATAAATGTTTGGCGGATATGCGAGACGACCTCAATTGGCCTAATTGTCAGCTAACGAGCGAATCTCCTTTGATTTCAGTCAATATAATAGCAGGCAGTTACGAAGCACAAGCAATGCTCCGTTAACAGGCAAATCGAGTACTCACTCTGAATGAGCTCTTCGAGTAATAATCGTTATTCACATTGAGAATTGAGTGTATTGTGAAAATCTCTTTTGATTTCAGTATACAAAATATCAAGTATTCTGTGGGGGAAGTTCTTTCCAATAATCGTAAATAAGCGAAGTACTTATTGGATGGGTTTTGATTGCAATAGACCTTTGAAATTTGTTTAAATACAGGGTATTATTTCTTATCGGTTTATTTTTAATTAATTTGTTTATTTTTTTATGGGTAAATATATATCCTCGATTGAACCATAGTTGTTTCGCAAAGATCTCAGCTATTAGAAAAGTTTCGTAAACCAAATTTTGCCAGAAGGTTTCTGCTCACTTTAAGTTTACTTGAAATCCCTTATGCCACGCCTACAGCTTCTAATTATTTACAATTTGATTTGAAAGAGAATTTTAAGAGAATCTTTATATTCTAATAATAATACGCACATTTTAATACTACCAATTAAATTGTACAAAAAAGAGAAGGCAGCAAAAGAAATTAATAGATTATTTTTCCTGTCTTTTGTTGAATATTATGATAGATCATGTAATATAGTTGTCAAATGTTGCTCTTATTATATAGGAAATATTGAATTACCACACATATTTCCTCAAATCTTTCTCAAGTGCCTGAGCACAGTATCATCAATCTGCAAAAGTTCTCAAGTTTGTCGCATCGGGAAGGGGAACCCTTGGAAGCGCTCTATCATTGCCTCCAATTAAAATCGGGTTTATTTATGCATTTTATATATATGTTTATATGCTATATATATATATATATGTATATATACACACACAGTATCGATTCGTGAGCTTTGTTGGCAGTTTCTTTGGCTCCGGCACCACTGTGCATTGTTGTTCTCTGCGCTTTATGTGGAAAATTCGATTGTTGGTTTCTGTTGCTGTTGTTGCTGCTGCTTGTGTTGCTGTTGTTGCTGCTGCTTCTGTTGTTGTTTTCTTATTGTTGCTGTAGCTGTTATTGTGAGTCTTGTTGGCTTTATGAAAACAGTTCTGTAATTATGCCACGATGGCTTCGCAGCCGAGCTGTGATTGTTGTTGTTGCCGTTGCTGTTGCCGTAGTTGCTGCTGTTGTTGCCGTTGCTGTTGCTGCTTCTCTGGGTGCTGCTGCTGCCTTTTTGTTCCAACTTTGCCAATTTGGACACCGTCGGCAGAAGTGACACAACTTTTAGCCAGCACCGACTTCATTTGGGTCTATTGTCGTCGCATGTTGCTGCCGCAGTTTCTGCTGCTGTTGCCGCTCGTAGTTGCTGCTGCTGCTGCTGCTTGTTGTTCTGCTAGTTGCTGCTTCTCCTGCTGCTGCTGCTGGTGCTGTGCGGCATATTGTATTTTTGTCGTCATAGCTATAACGTTTATTAATAAGTTTGGCTGCACAATTCCACGTTGCCACGTTGCTACACTCAGCTGGAGGCGTCGCCTCGTTGTTCTGCTACCTGGATTGGGGGCTTCGTTTCTGGGGGTCATGGCATGACTTGGCATGAAATGGATTCTCTATTCCTTTCACCTCCCTTCCCCATGGCAAATAGGCCCGAAAACAGGGCGAAACCTCGCGCCGAGCAACGAATTAGAGCAAAGTGCACTTTTTGATGACTTTTGATTTGTTTTACGATTTCCCGCTATGAATATTTATTGTCGTTCGCTTTGCCTTTGCCTCAGCCTTTGCCTTAGCCTTTGCCATTTCTTTGTGTCGTTTGTCCTTTGTCGTTTGTCGTCGCTTGTCGCCTGTCGCTTGTCGTTTGTCAGTCTGTCCGTCTTTGGTCTTTAAAATGCACGAACATTGCTGTCATGGCAACAATAACAACAGCAGCAGCAGCAGAGCAGCAGGCGCAGGCATCAGGCGCAACAACAAATTGACACGCAGCATTACTCATACGCCCCGCTGGCTGGCTGGCTATAGGGCGGGAGAGTCGAAAGAGGGGGGTGGTAGGGGTGCAGTAGGGTAACTTTTTAATTGATGTTTACTTAACGTTCAACATAATTAACTCTGTGGCAATATTTAAAGCATCGCAAATGGCCATTATACGAGCCATTAAATGAATTTGTAAACGCTTCACTTGAACTAGAAGCCAGCGAATTGCCGCAGGGTACCCCCTTGTATCTTCTCCCCTCCTTCCCTGCTCTTCCCCAGCCCTGCCCACTCATTGCTTTTATGTGTGCCGTGATTGCTGTCGCCGCTGCTGCGTGGCTCGTCTTTGTGCTTCTTCCTTCTGCATGCACTCCTCGCTGTCTCTCTCTCTCTTCTTCTTCCAGTGTTTTTCTCCCTGTTTCTCCTGCCTTCCTTCTTTCTATTCCTAGCGCTACGCGTATTTGCACTTTAAACAATGCCATAAACGCAGCAAGGCGCGCATTAACACTGTCGAACACACAACGACAACACGAGTAGTTCCCTCCCCTTCTGCTCCCTCACCTCCCGAAAATGTTTCGCATTTTGGTGACCTTTACGACTTACAGGGTCGTAAATAAACAAAGCCAGCAACAGCAGCAGCAGCAGCAGCAGCGACAGCAGTTGGCAAAAGCCAAACAAAGTTATGACCTCACTCCGGCAGCGTTACGAGCACATGGAGCCAGTGGAGCAGTGGAGCCAGTGAAGCCACTGGAGCAGTGGAACAGTGAACCAGATATGCCACGCCAAGATTGTACATGGTATCCTAGAGGCGATTATGAAATCTCTTTCTAAACTTTTCGACTACTTTTATCTGGCAATTAAGCCAAAGATACTTTTGCAACATGCATCCAGCAGATACTTATTGCATTTCGTATAACACTTTTTAATATACACTGTGTTTTTTTTATGGGCTGTGCAAGCTCAGATACATTTTTATCTTATGGATTAATTCGTTAGTTTAGCTCTCTAATTACTTGTGCAAGCTGTGTTTTGCTCAGATACATTTGTATCTTACGGATAAAGGCGTAGGCAGGCTTAGATACATTTGTATCTCACAGATACACCAACATATTGTTGCAATGCGAAGTACAGTTGCGAAGCAGACCGATATTCGCTACTATCGATTGTTTAATGTTTTGCAAAAATTATCGATATTATCGATTACAGTTTTACGATTATTGTTTAGCCCAATTACTAGTAATAGAAAACATAGTAAACGATAACAATCGATGTATCGAAAAACTATCGATATTATCGATTTAACTATGATTCTTTCTTGCAGCGCTAGCTTGGAAGCCAGCCTTCGCTGGCCAAGCTCCTCTGCACTGGAATCGATGCGTTGTCGTCTGAGGGCGTGGGCTAGTGGGCGTGGCTGCCTCTCATCGCCATCGCCGTCGTCGCAGCAACGTGATGTTATTAATAAATGCACTTGAGAACGTTCACTTATTAATTCTTTAGAGCTAAATCAAAAGCCAAAAGTGCAAGAGGCAACTTGGCACTTGGCACTTGGCACTCGGCCGGCGTACGTGACCAATAACAAGAAATTTCTTATTTACAAGGCCCCCGTAATGGTGCCCCCTTCCCTTTCACCGTATCTCCCCATTTTCTATAGTAGTAGCTTACCCTCTACACTATATGCTACGTCAGTCGTTTCTCTGTATCTGTCTATTCGGTTTGCTGCTGCTGTCTTTGTCTCTCCTGTCTCCCGTCTCCCGTCGCCTGTCGCACATGCCTGCCATGTTGCTGACTGTGTGGCTATAGGGCTGGATGACTGGATGGCTATAGGGCTACATGGCTGTCCTCTGTCCTGTTGTGGCCTGCCCAATCCAGCCCAATCCTGCCCGTTCCTGTCGACGACGGGCGAGTCATCGTCGAGTCAGTGGCCTAAAAACATTATGAAGTTGCTCACTTGATCGTGCAACGTACCTTTTGATTTTGTTGCCCAGCACTCGGCACGTTCTGGCCAGAACTGTATGTGTGTATGAGTGTGTGTGTGGCAAGTGGTGTGTGGCAGGGGAAGGAGGAGGTGGGTCATGCAACTCCAGTGTCTCGACTACAATATGGCTACAAAATTAGAGCAGCCGCTCGCCAAATCGGTAAATGGGCAACGCTTGTCGACGCATCGCTGTCTCATCCAGCTCATGCGTTGGTCTCCGTCTCTAACCAACTCTCTCTCTCTCTCTTTGCCTCTCTGTCTGTCTGTCTGTCTATCTGCATGTCTGTCTGTCTGGCATTGATTGTTTCTGCTGATGATGTGTGAAAAGTTTATTTGCTCAGTAAACATCATGAAATGCTAAGCAAATATACAAAGACAGCGAGAGTTGCAGCTGCAGCAGCAGCAATAGCCAAAAGATTGACAACAGCAACAACATTAGACAGAGTGAGAGAGAGAGACAGGCAGAGAAAGAGAGAGAGAGGCAAAGCAAAGATTTTTGCAATTTGACAGCGACGCAACTGGAGCAACTGCATCAACTGTACTGGCTATTAAATGCTCTAATGCATTGCCACAATGAACACAACTGCAACGACAACAACAGCAGCAACAGCAGCAGCAGCAGCAAGCACAGCAGCAACATGCCCAAAAACAACAACAACATCAATTGATGTGGCAAATGCATTTGGAAAATGCAAATCAAGTTTGCCAACTGCGCAAGGTGCTCAGAGCGCTTAGATAGCAATGGAGAGAGAGAGAGAGAGAGAGAGAGAGAGAGAGAGAGAGAGACAGAACGATAGAAAGAGATAGAGGCATGAAGGGTGCAGTCTTTGCGCCCTAGTAATTTTCCCAGCAATGTTCCCCTAAATAGAGGCAGAAGCTTTGCAGGATGAGGCAAAGAGTACGAGAGCTGATTGAGTTGAGAGAGAAAGAGAAGATGGTGCAGGAGGAAATGAGGAACGAGAGAGTGAAAGATATAGAGGAATATGGTTAGATAGAGAGGGGGAATTGGGGAATTTACAATGCCAGTTTCAATTAAAGTTTGATTTTTTCTGCATATTTTCCTGTGCATTATTTATCGACATTATTGATTTGGAATATTTGCAGTATTTACTCGTATTTTGGGTCATTTTGGTATTTATTTCATATTGATTTAGTTCACTTGCAGTATTTACTCTTTTTTTTGGCACATTTGGTATTTTTATATTGATTTGGTATATTTGCAGTATTTACTCGCTTTTAACATATGCATTATTTGGTATTTACTAACAAATCAATAGTAGAATACATTTTAGTATTTAATTTTTATTATTTTGACATATTTGCAGTTTTTTTGTATTTTTTCAGATTTTATAGCACTCTTCGGGTTGGTGTTTATTGTACAAATATTCAGTACTTTTAGGATATTTAAATACTGCTGGCCTGCATATACAATCTACTTAACGTATATTTAGTATCACTTTGTGTTTTATTTAATAAATACCGTACATTTTCAATAATCCCTTTGAGTACTTCTTTGACGTACAGTCACGTCAAAAGCCCATTGACTTTTGGTATTCGCTTTGAGTATTCATTTTACATCCAACCCAAAATGAAATCAATTCAATTTGGTATTTATCTAGTATTTATTTGCTACTTATCTGGCATTTTATTTGCATTCATTTTGATGAGTTTTCCACTCATTCGGATAGATACTCGGATGTCATTCATATGGTGGATTTTTGGCTGCTAATTGTCGCTTTTCTATATTATTTTCGGTATTTTTGTACGCATCTGTGTGTGTGCATGTGTGTGTGAAACGTTTAATTATCGCAATAATAATTTCAATAATTTTAATTGATATTTTGCATTTCGATTTCGTTTTCAGCAAAAATGAAGGCGCATTTCATTTGGCTTTAAGGTTCAATGGCCTCCGCAATTTTATTTACGTGCACTACACACACACACACGGAAGCACACGCAAACACACTTACACACACACACGCACACACATACGGTGCAGAAACAAAATGGTGGCCAAATTACCGAAGCAGCTGCTGGCTGCGCTCGCCGTGGCATTGCCATGTTTCTCATTAATTTCAATTTGCACGTGTGTATGTTTGTGTGCGAGTGTGTGTGTGTGAATGGCTGTGTGTGTGAGTGTAAGTGCGAGTGTGTGAATTGATGAAATGAATATTTTGTGCAATGTTTGTTGAATTTATTAAGTATTTTAATAAATTCAGCGCAACTGCAGCGAATGGCAAATGAATTAGTTTACAGCAGTTATGGCTCTCTCCCTGTCCCTCCCCCTGTCCCCGCCTGTTCCTGCCACTGTTACAGCCGTCCCCCCCTTGCCAACAGCCACGCCCAGTGCTTTGTCGGTTTTTATGGCTTATAAATATATATGTGTGTGTGTGTGTACGCGATATATGGCAAATTGCACATATAAAGCATTTATGCGTGCCCCACATACAAGTGGCAACATGCTAGGGGCCTAGCCCCGCACCGCCCCTCTTGCCATCGCCCTCACCCTCGCCCTGGCTCTTGGGCAGCCCTTCTCGCACATAGCATACCATATAATAAATATAATAATTTATTTTTTATGTGCTGCGCTTTAATCGCCTGAAACGCACATTGCGTATGACATTTGATTGCGACTCTCAGAGAGAAAGAGAGAGAGAGGAAAGAAGGGCAGCAGTGTGCGTGAGAGAGACAGACGCAGATGGCTTTGATTTCTAGCCCGCTGCTGCTGCTGCTTAATTCCTTTTCCTTTTTCCTGCCCCACACGCACTTTAAGTCCATTTGCGACTGCTGCAGGCAAATGGCACCAGCCACGCCCCCGTCCAGGCAGCCGCCTTTATTGCTGCCTCACATTCCAGAAGTGCTCCAGAAATTGTCAAACTGCTTCGATATCCCCTCCCCCTCCTCCTCACCCGGCTGGCTAGCTCAGCACAGAGCGGATTTGAGAGGCGCCTTCGGGCGCGTTTGATTTATTTTGATTTAGTTACTTTTTCGACAATATTAATTAACTTTGCGTTCTCTGCAACAGTGTGTGCGTGTGTGTGTGTGTGTGTGTGTGTGTGTGTGTGTGTGTGGGCTGCTTTGCTATTTATTTATTTATTAAATTTTGTACAATTTTATGTGTGAGGAGGCGGAGGGGCTACGCAGCGAGAAAGCCGACGCTTTTTTCGCTGTGGCATTTTGTAAAGGCATTTTTAATTATTTATCTTGTGCAAATAAATCCGGCGTGGGTGTGTGTGTGTGTGTGTGTGTGTAAGTGAGCAAACACAGGGTGGGTCTGTCTGTGTGTGTGTGCGCGCACATAAAGTTGACGCACACACATAATAACGGAAGCTTGAACAAACACTGCGAGAGATACCCCAAAACACTCGCAAGCTTATTAAATATAAATCACATTTTGCTGCTGGCTTACGCCAAACACCCCCCACACCCTGGCCCTATCTACCTCCCCCGTCCCTCGTTTTTTTCCCCTCCCTCCCCTCAACCACATTTAACGCACTTGACGTCGTCGGCAGCCAAATCAGCGCGGCCCACAAGCAGCGTCGCATCGCGCCCCTGCAATTGTTGCCATTTGCATTTGCCCTCCCCCCCACAACCCGTGCCTCTTCTGCAGTTTTCTGCATTTTTATTGTATTTTATTCTATTTCACATTTTGAATGATTGGCGACAGTGTGTCCATATTTCATGCACAGACTCAATTGCATGCGTAGTTTGTTTTTCATGAGATTTACATGTGAAAAAAGCCTCCATATTTTATAGCATTTTTTCCAAGCATTTTTCAATAATTTTTATTGTTGATTACTGTGCAGTACGGTCACCCTAAAGATGGCTTTAATTATGCTTATGGTTTTTACAGTGCCGATTGAAAGTTATAAACGAGAAAAAAAAAACGCTAAAGGCAGCTTATGGCTTCAGCATTTTACGACTACCCCAATGGTTTTTATATATTATATATATATATATATATATATATATATATATATATATATATATATATATATATATATATATGTATATATATATATATATATAATACTTGTAAAAAGTACGAACACAGCTTATTTAACTTGCCTGTTGATAATCGTTTATACAACATGTACATATGAAGTCGCAGAAGTATTTCTAATGTATTTATATGTATGAATATAATTAATAAAAGTTAACGTTATCGCTTTGACATATCAGAAAGATAATATCTATTAAAAAGATTATTTTCAAGGAGTGTTTGAAGTATCTACATATTTCACTTGTTCAGTCTCTCTGTCTCTCCCTCTCTCTCTCTCCATGCAAAGGGATCTAGGGTGAAGAACTCGTTCTGACATATTTGGGTACAGTATGTACACATATCCTTTATACTATATAAGACTAGAGATATGCACACACTATATAGTGACTTCAGGTCAAGGCGAAAGAGGAGATGGAGGAGTAGGGCCGAACAGGAGGAGTAGGAATGTCCACCCGGAGGGTCTTAGTGTGTCATTGCTGCACGGCGAAATACCGTAAAATGCGAGAAAGAGAGAGAGAGAGAGAGAGCAAAAAAACGGAAAATTGCTCACGTGAAAGGCGAAATATTGCCCTAACAACATCAACAACGACACAACAACAGCAACAACATCAACAGCAAAATATGCCGATGCGCTGTGGCGAAATTTTTAATTTGGGTTTTTAGTGTGACGGCAACTAAAAGGGAAAAGGCAGGCGATGAAAATGTCGAAGCATAAATACACTTCCTTAAAGTTTAAGTAAATTTAAAAGAGGGTTCCTTTTTTATACTAACTACAAGATGATCATGCAGATCGGAGTCGTAAAACACATGCATTGGCTGAGATCTGTCAGTAAGCTGAGCTCAAACAGCTAAACAAAGCGCTGCAAATGTATCGACTATCGAGATCATCGATATTCCAATGCTTCCAGAAGAAAAACCGATATTATCGATTAAAATATAATATAAGTAATTTACATATTTAGGTAGATCTAACTTAGCTCTCTCCAAGGGTTTCAATATTTTCACACTTGCTCAAAGATCTTTAAAGACAATTGATAATAGATAGGAAAACTATAATATACGTATCGACAAAATTATGTAACTATCGATACTATCGATATTAACCTAATAACAACTTTTACAGCACTAACAGTCTACTCATTCTTCTATGATGGATTTTATAAAAGTGATTCTCTTTCTGCAATGTTTTCCATGTTTCCATGTTCTTGCTCTCTCTTTTTCTCACTCTCTTTTTGATCATTCACTGCCTAAGCCTATACAACCTCCACTCTTCATTTGCCTCTCATTATCTTTTTCTCGCTCGTTTTACCTGTCTTTCACTTTCTCACTTTGCTTCCCAACACTTTTGTCTCTCCCTTTCTCTCTCTTTTTTTCCCTCTCTCTCGCTCTTGGCCATTTTGTGCTGCCACTGATTAAATGCCACATTCGCCTGATGGCAACCTTCGTCAAGTTAAGCAGACTATCCGCTGGTCCCATCGCGGACTCGACATGCCCACAGCGAGTGAGTGTATGTGAGGGCATCTGTTCCTCTTCCTCTTCCCCTTCCTATCTCTTTCCACCTCTCTTTGTGGCACACACTGCAGTGTGCTTGCTCTGGCTGACAGGTGGAAAAAGGTCGCGCGTACATGACACGGCACAGCCGCCGCCGCCGCACAGTGTCCTGTTGCCCTGTACCTGGCCCCGTGCACCCTGCCCCCCAAGCCGCCCCTGTTCATGTTGCCATCTAAGCCCTGTTCGGGTGAGTGTGGCGCGTTTGTCCATGTTCATTACTGCGGTTAATTTGTTTGTTCAGCTCCTCGTTTCTTTCCTGCTCCCCCCTGGCACCCCTTGGGCATCCTCCGCCCTTTTCGGGGTTCACTAAAAATTTTTGCGCTCACTTGAATTTTTGTGTGTTATGTTTTTTAATAAGCTTCGCTGCGGACAGGTGCAAAAATAAAGTAAAAAGTGTTGGACAAGCGTGAGAGAGAACTAGAGGGGGAGGGCAGATGGAGCAGGGAGCAGGGAGCAGGCAAGAGGCGTAGGCACAGGCAGAGGCACAGGCAATCATCTGCTGGCACGTTGTTGACATCAAAATAATGACTGTCGGTCTGGGGATTGGGGAAACGGATGTGGATGTGGATGTAGATGTGCGGATGCGGTTGTGGATGTGAGGTGGAGTCAGAGAGGGGAGGCTTGTGGCGGGCAGCAGAACCCGAAAATGCCAACAACAATGGTGGCAACACCAGCAACAACAACAACAGCAACAGGAACAGCAACAAGAACAAGCGCGATTGTGGTGGCGGCATAAGCAAACATATGCACAAGATACACAACGCACACACACACACACACCTACACACACACTCACACATACACAAGTGGCACATAAAACAGGAGCAGCAGCAGCAGCAGCAGTGGCAGCCACCAAGCAGTTTGCTCCACTCATCAGTTGCCCGCGTCTTGCTCGGCTCGAGCCACCAACGACGACGCGACGTCGTCCTCATCCACATCTGTATCCTCATCCTCATCCTCAACCTCATCCTCATCCTCAACCTCATCATCATCATCAACAACATTGCTCGCTCATGTTGCTGCTCTGCTCTGCTCTCCTCGTGTTGTTGTTGTTGTTAATTACAAAAAAAATGCAAAAGCACGAAAATGCTGCTGTTTACCAAATTAAATGCTACTAATTGGACGAGTTTAGCGCGGCTCGAGTAAATGTTGCTGCGACTGTTGAGCTGCTTAGCCACGCCCCCCCCTGCCGCCTGCTCCCTGCCCCCTGTCTCGACTCCATCCCATATACCACTCCACAAAGTGTGCATGTGTGCGGCACGTTATGTGGTTAAGTATCATGATGCCATGGAATTTTTAATGAAAGAAGTTATTAGCATCGTGTATCTGCATCGTTAGCATGAAAAATGAAATATACTAGCATACCATACCATATGAGACACACACAAATTGTATCTATACCAGATAACCCAAGAGATCTCAAGACAATCATGTGCATGTTCAATCTGACTGAGAGTGAGGGTTGATTAGGGAGCACTCGCAATGCCAGTAAGTTGGAAAATAACTTTAAAAATCCTTCGGAATATTTAAATTTAACTTTAATTTTTTCCACAATTTGTGTTAAATTTTTCCAGGGTTTTTTCAATCCTCTTTGAAAAAAAAAAAATATAGTAATATGCAAATGATAATGGCATCAACAGCAGATAGATTATGAGATATCACATTAACGTTTTGTACTTTTTTTTTTAAAGTACATTTATCTATAAAATACCAAACCAATTCCAATATTTGTATAATAAACATATATATTATTTGAAATATATTTTTTCCACACAAAAACACACTGAAGTTGAGAGTTGAGAGAAGTTTCTTCAAAATCTGGTGGCGTTATACCTCTGGAAATATTAATCGATATTAATCGATTGATACCATCAAAGCCTCCACACTCTAGTGTCAGTATAAACACACTCTGTTATGCAAGTCATAACATGTTTTATCATGCAATTTGATTGCAAACTATAGACTTGCCTAGCAGGTCGACTATAATCAATATCGTAATCAATATAATTATCGATAACGACACGATAGACTGAATTCCATTAATATTCAAGGAAAATTGCAAGCCTGATGGGTTGAAAAAACTATTTGTGGTTTACCAAAGCCGGAGCCGGAGCTGGAGCTAAAGCCGGAGCCGGAGCTGAAACCGTTGCTGTAGTCAAAGCTGAAGCCGTAGGAGAACGCATTAAGTCCTGTACTAGGATGGGAGCAGTAGAAGCAGCGGGATAAACGGAATTGGCAAAGGGAATGAAGAACCCCTCGCCCTCGCCCTCCCCTCTCCCTGGTCGCTTGTAGCTGTGGTCAGCTTTAGCCGGCTGTGGCTTTTGTGGCTGCAAGCAAACAAAATGGCGGCGCGCATGTAAACATTTAAATCTGTTTGCAAATTATGCATGGCAGCCACAAAAGCGGACACGAACAAAGCGGGAGGGGATAAGAGAGGGAGTGCGAGAGAAAAAAAAGAAAAGGAAGCTGAAAACAGCGTGTGACCAGCTGAGCAGGAGAGAGAGAGAGGGGGAGACTCGCCCACATATTGAGACGGCAAAGAGAGAGACTGCAGGCTCCAGGCTCGTCAACTTGGCCAACACGGATGTGGATAGCGGCACAAACTGGGACAACTGGGACAGACTCACTTTCCTTCTCCCTCTCTCTTTCTCTCTCTCTCGCACAGTGGCGACTAATAAACTCGACGTTTGCTGGCATAAAAATATCCATGCAAATTAATTAAATATTTACAGTTTACTAACATAAGCAACGAGAGAGCGACCGCCTCGTTCGCCACTTGAGCTGCCCCCGCTTCAAAGCGTTGCAGGGAGCAGGAGCAGCGGCGTGTGAAAAGAGGAAATGCCAACATGCCACACGCTTGCCGGAGCAGAGTCAGAGCCAGAGGCAAAGCCGGAGCCACAGCCAGAGCCACAGCCAAAGGCAAAGGCAACAGCAAAAGCAAAGTCAAGTAAGCTTTGCGCTGAATTGCAAAAATATGCAAAGGTAAGTCAGGTGAGCAGCAAAGAGGGGGAGGGGAGCAGCAGAGGAGAGGGGGGAGGCTGCTGCTGCTCGTCTGATTGAAGTGCCACGCTGCCAAGTCGCCGCAGTTGGAGTCACAGTTGAAATCGTTGTGTCCGGTCTGCCTGCCAACTAAGCGCATAGCTGAGCACAGCCCCCCTCCAGCCCCTCCCCCTGGCGACCCACCCTTGCAGCAGGCAAATGAAATTAGTGTTAAGCTGGCCAGATGAAACTCAGGGACCCAGAACCAGAACCAGACCCAGACCCAGAGAGGGAACTGACAACAAACAAGATACAAATAAACTTTTATGTTTGTAATCAAATTTTCGCCACGCTGCTGACGCTGTTCGTAATAAATTTAAATCAATTCAAGGCGCGAGTTGCCCCACTGTGCGCTTAAATATGCAACAACTCTTGAGAAAAGGGGGGGCAAAGAGGCAGGAGAGCGGCAGGGGTCCGAGACATGATATGCGACTGTGCTAATAATTGAAAATGTCTTGTGAGAGTGTGAAGCGTGTAACAAGCGAGGAGAGAGAGAGAGAGAGCGATGGCAGCAAATGCATATTTAATGCAATCAGTCGATTACACGATTACACATAAATCGATTAATGGATTGATCACTTGATCTGCTGCAACCATCGGTACTAACAATTTACCAAGGAATTTTTAATAATTTCCTATTAATTGCAGGTGCAAATTAGTGCTGGAAAATATTCGATAATAATCGATAGACAGTTTTGATAGTTAATTTGCTATATATCTGGCAATTTAAATCGATTTAGTTACTAACGTTGACCTAACCAATCGATTTCAAGCAATATTGAAGAGCGTATGTAAAAAATTAATATAATAATTATATGAGTAAATATATTTGACAATACATATCGATTTATTATTATTATTATTATTATTATTATTTTAAATAATTATGAGACACAATCATGAAGAAAAAGGTAATTATACGAAACAACTTTGATGTTTTCCGAAGTGCGTATGCAAATTGAAGTTCACAATTTTCACATTTTCTCAAATTTCCTTGTCATCGCAATGCGTAGTACCCGCCCCCCTTTAGGGCTGGCAGCTGATTAACTACGCTCATGGGCGGTCACTTGACTGCAATAACGGGAAATTTCTGTGAGAGTGATGACAAAAGTAACAGAAACTGCTTGAAGTAAATAAGACTCTCTTCAGTTCAAGTTGTGCCTTATTTGCCAGTTACTTGGTGTCTCTGGGTGTGTATGTGTGTGTGTGTGTGTGGGTGTGCGTGTGTGTACACGTGCTGTGCTGCAGTCCTCCATGGTTAGTTGAATTGCAATTAAGTGAGCTTTTGTTCAACTTTTCATTTATATTACAAACTTTGCCTTGTGCCTCTAAAAGCAACTCTGGAAATACTTTCGAATGGCATTAAAAACAAACGCAGGAAAGGAATTGCAAAATGTTGAGAGGGGCAGCAGGGGAGGGGGTGTCCCCCCCTAAGCTTATAGCGAGGCATAATATATTTTATCCATCTTGGGTCTTCAGATATCAAAGAGACGCAAACAATTTGGCCAAGTCCCCATGCAACTCTGCGCCTCAGCTGCTCTCTGCCGCTCGCTGCCAGTAATCGCCTATCGTCTATCGACTATTATCCACATTATTCACATACTTCAAGCAGACTTTCCCCCAGGGGGCGGGTGCGGGCCTTGGGTGCGAGGGAGTGGCTAAATTGTTGCACTTGTGAATGCCGAAAAATAAATAAAAAGCGTAACGAAATGAAACCAAACTGAGAAAATACCAAAGTAAAATACCAACTGCGAAAAGTACTAAAGAAGTACAGCGCACAATGAATGCGACTCACCCCTGCAGGGGCGTAGAAGGCAGGGGGGGTGAGCGTTGAGTGGGGAGGGGGGTTTCGCTTAGGAGGAGCCCTGCAGGCGCAACTTTTAATGGCAAGAGCAAAGAGACAAGCGTGTGCATGGAACACATGTCGTGGCTGCGGGCAGTAGGAGTCGCTGCTCTGCCCGAGGCAGGGGCGTACTGCAGGAGGCGGAGGGGGGCGGCGTGACAGCAGCACACTTAAGTGCATGTTACCCAACAATTTACTAGCGTAAGTTGGAAAATTTGAATTGGCTACGGCGCGAGAGCGTGAGAGAGAGAGAAAGCTAGAGGGAAGGCGGAAGCCAAAAGACGCTGAGTGAAAGTAGAAAGAAAAGAGAGTACGCGCGCGAGAGAGAGAGAGAAAGAGAGAGAAGAGACGCAGAAAAAGTTAAAGAAGCCTCACAAGAAGAAGTTGAAATGAAGATTTATTTGCCTATTTGCTTATTTATCTTTAGCTCAACTGACAGAGAGAGAGAGAGAGAGGGAGCGAAGGAAAAAGAGAGAGAAAGAGGCATAGAGACGCAGAAAGAAACATAGATAGGAAGCGAGAGAGAGAGAGAGAGAGAGAGCGCCGCTTTATGAGCTGCCGCTGTGGAAAACTTGCACGCACAGGGAGAGGGAGAGGGAGAGGGACGGGAACAGGAACAGGGACAGGAAGAGGGACAAAAGTATCCTGCAGTATCATGGCTAGCGAGCGGCGCAAGTAACGTTAAGTAGCGTTAACTTAAACGCTGAGGATGGACGGCGCCTCTGATGAGACCCCTCCCCCCTTTCACTCTCCGTCACACCGCCTCTGTCTTACACGTTACTTGCAGTCTGCATGCCGTGTCCTGTTGCGGCCAACTTGCTCAACGTAGTTAGCGCAAATTTTACATGTCTCACACACACACTCACACACATGCATGTACACTATCACACACACACACACACACACACACATACAACGTTGCACCCTCAGCTCTGCAGCTTATCCTTTGGCCTGGCAAAAGTTTTGGTTTTGCCTTCTTTTCGCTTCGCTTCTTGCGGCCATCCTCTTGGCCTAAACAGGATACATCCTGTGTGGCAGTGGCGCACTGGAGAGGGGGTATCCTGTGGCACGCTGCAACGCCGGCACTGAGCACCAACTGCAGCCGGTTAATGGGCAATTTAATTATACGGAAATCACAAGAATTCATCTAATTAGTTTGGCCTTTTAATTGCCGGGACACTTGAGTCGAGACAGCATTAAGCTAAGCGCAGTGCGAGCTGGGGCAGAGGTGGAGTTGAAGAGGGGGCACTGCTGCTAGTAACTGCCATAAAGTGTGACACATTGTGTGGAGAGGGGGAATAGGAGAACAGGGGAGTAGGGTGTAGCAGACGCAACTGCCTGCCTTATCGATGCAGCTTACTTTGTAAATATTTCCAAAGCCTACAGAAAAATGTTCTGCCTGCGCCCCCATCTCAGTCTCCGCCTCTGTCTGGCATTCGTATTATAACTGTAAAAATGTAAAATATATATGAGCGGTGCCACATTATTTCATTCAAACTGTCGAGCGTTTACTTAGCCATGATCTGCGTTTCAGAAAATTCTTTTTGTTGTTATCTGAGCGCTTGGCATTTGCTCCATTCTATCAGCTGCTTTATCTATACTTCCTATCCGCCTACTTTTACTTTTAATCGATTGCGGAGGTCAAAATTAGTAGAAAACAAGTGTTTAAAATTGTTTTAGAGGATACTTAATTTTTTGCCAAAAATCATGTCAAAGTCGACTAAAAATTCGACATCTAAGACACTCGACAGGACCAGTATCCACACTTTCTTCACTTCATAACTTTCTTAAATATCAAACGATTTTCTTCGAGTAAAGCATTTTATTCTTGGTTTTAGTTCCGGAATGGAATGGCTTAATAGTTTTTGAAATTTAAAAAATTAGAAAACAATTTTTTTTCTGTGATTTTGGTAAGGGTCCCCCCTGTAAAACTTTCAGAAATTTTTTTTCTTATAAATTTTAAATCGCCAGATTTTACTTTTAATCGATTCCGGAGGTCAAAATTGGAATAAAACAAGTGCTTAAAATTGTTTTGGAGGATAAAATCATGTCAAAGTCGACTAAAAATTTGACATGTAAGACCCTTGAAGAAGCTGTGCTAAGTGCATATATCCCGTTTATGGAAGAGAACAAACAGACTTACATTATATATGACTCTATATCAAAGTGACTGCAGGAAATCAAGAAAAACATATGATATATGAACTAAAACTGAACCACGCCCCATTTCACATCGAAACATATTAAAAATATGAAGTTTTTACAATCTTTTTACCCTCATAAAGTTGTTTCAAATCAAGAACATACCCTTCCAGAGGATTTATGTATTAATATTGACCAAATCGTTTATGCATATTGCATTGAGAAAGAGAAGAGAGAGAGAGGGAACAACTGACTTGACTGACTACATAACATATACATAACATATCAGGCACACATAGGGTGCAGTGTCTGCAGACCCATCAAATCCGACGGAATACGACTTGGCCGGGAATGGCAGAAGCCGCGAAGAAGCACTCGACATTAAAGACGCATCGCGTCGGGAGTTGAAACACTTTTCCATTTGATGTGTCTTAAGTAAAAGATGCTTTTAATATTTTACACACACCTCATACGCACACGCACACGCACACACAGGCTTGGGCACGCACACACTTTGTGGCGTTAGGGATGCGGAAGGATGTATCCACTTGAAAGTGCTGATGCCCGGCCAAGGTTAGTTAAAAGTTCGGCATCGTCACTCGACGTGCCAAATTTCACGCCACTTGAAGCGTTGTGGAGGAGCATGCTGAGGGGCAGGAGGAGCACGCAGGAGGCAGCAGGCAGAAGGCACCTGACAGCAGGCAGACTGGAAGGCAGCATCGCTACGCGGCCAACAGGATGGGAGCCTACCCGCCAGTGGTGCCTACCAACTGCCACCTGCACCTGCCAGTTGCCACTTGCCACTTGCTGTACTTGCCACACGCCAACTGCCGCCTGCTGCCTGCTGCTTGCTGCCACCTGCCACATGCCACCTGCCAGCTGGCACCTTCCACCTGACTGACGGACGGGACGGACGTTTTAATCCTTTTGCATTTCGCGTGCAGCGTAAAAAGCATCGTTAAATAAACATGAGAATATGAATGTATGATTGCGTTTCCAGCTCCAGCAACAGCTACGGCTACGGCTTCGACTCCAGCTACTGCTTCAACTGCTGCTCCTACTGCTGCTTCTGCTGCTGCTCCTGCTCCCGCTTCCGCTCCAGTGGCGCCTCCAACCTCTTGCCCAACATTAACGGCCATAAACTTTATGGCAGAAACTACCTACATAACGAAACTTCTCGCTACTCGTTTCAGCTCTCTCAGCGCCCTTCCTCCATTTTCCACTCCAACTGCTCCCCCCCCCCATTCTGCTGCCTTCCTCTGCCCTGTACCCTCCGCACGCGCCTTTCTTTTTAATTTGCATCAAGACTTTTCTTTCTTACTTAAGAGCTCACTCCGTGCCAGACCTGGCCCAACTTAAAGTCGCCAATCAATTAAAATCGCAGCCAACTTCAACCTTCCCCTTCCCCGTTGCCGTTGCCATATTTATTTGTATGCCGATATCTATATATATTTCGCATAGTATCGCATCGTATCGTATATAGTATATGAGGCAGGCAGGCATAGTTTTTGCCGTTTTTAATAAGCAAATGCAGCAGTCGTAAATAAATGGCTAAATTGATTTATGTCCCGGCTTGGGGCCCCGAGAACAGACCCGACAGACCCGGCAGAGTCAGTCGAGCCCTTCGAGTCAGTAAAATCAGCATATTTCTATTTGTCTTCGGGCTGTGCGGCCTCGCCCTCCCCTGGCCGGGAGGGAGCATAAATCGTGGCTCGAGGTTCCCAATTTATGCGGCACGCAACGTGCTTTTTAACCGAATTGAGAGCGGAACACAACGAAACGGAATGGGATGGAATGGAATGGGATGGAACAGACATTAACCTAACCACGAGCGAGTATGCGGAGAGAGGAGCTCAGCTTGAATTGATCGATTTATTAATGCTCTATGAATGAGGTATATGCGGAAAGATTATAACAAGTAAAAAAGCAACAGTGGATTGTTATCGACTGAGATATACCTCACGTTACTAAGTTTGTTTGTCTATTCAAATTATTTCTTAAATAATAAAGAATTAATTGCCTTTCAAATACCCGTACTATGGTATTTCCGATCAACCCAACTAGCTGTTGCAATTTCAGATAGGACTATAAGACAGATCTACATAGATTGTAATTGCATGTCTATAACGTTTCTTTTGCTGCATCTAAATTAAGCGTATATATCTGTTATACAGTTAAAATACCACTCTACCCTCTAGATTGTGATTATATAACATATTAATGCTCAAATCATTTACAGGATATTCCGATTTCAATAAAAAAATCTAAATAAATCGTACATATCATCTAAACGACCAATTTATTAATGGGCTGGGAGAAGTAAGGCTTGTCTTGTCTTCCGACTGGATCTCGGGGAACAACGCTTAGTGAATCCCAGTGCACCTTTGCCCTGACCATCTGTTAACTAGATGAAGCAGCGCCACCCTCCCCTCTCTCTCTCTTTCTCTCTCTGCCCTAGTCCATTTCGTATAAAACAAATGGAAAAGCACAAAAAATAATGATAGAGGGCTGACCAGCAACTGTCTGCCCACGCTAACCATCTCCCGCAGCCTCAACCTCAGCCTCAGCCATGGGGGCGCCCCATCGTTGTCGCCTAACTACTTTGTCTTTCCTTTCTTCCTTTTTTTTTTGGGTTTCTTCTCGCAACTCTGAGATAAATACTTCACTGTGTGCGTGGCTGCGTGTGTGTGTGTGTGTGTGTGTCTTGGCTTATTTATGGTCTACGACTTTGAAGCTGAAATTTCAGAGCTCTGCGAACAGTGTGTGCTCAGTTCTCAACGCTCTCCCTCGCCCCTCTACACTCCGCAGTTCTCCGTTCTCAGTTGTCGTTCCTCAGTTCGCAGTTCCCAGTTCCCGGTTCGCAGTTCGGAGTTCTCAGTTCTCGCTGCTGTATTAAATCGCAGGCCATAGTTTTTAATAAAATGCCTGTGCTCCGTGGAAAACTCAGCCAGCGAGATGCCTTTTCTATTTTCTATTTTCTTTCTTTTATTTTTTGTGGCCTGTATGTGGAAAGGGGCGGGGGCGGAGGCAGGGGGGTACCCTAATTTATGTACTTGGGGGTAAGTTCGTAATAGTTTTTAACTTAAATGGGTACAGCGGGCGAAATGGCATGGCGAAATTCGGCGTGTACCTTGGCCTGGCTCGGTTCCCCAGCTACAGCTCTCTCCCTCTCTCTCTCTCTCTGCCTCTTTGTCTCCTCCTTCCTCTCTCTTACTCTCACCCCCACGAGACAGGCCATGTCTGGCGTCTTGGCGGCGGCCTCGACTGTGTCTTGGGGCACGACTATTGGCTGCCTCTGCTGCCCGTCGTAGGCGCTACAATCCCCACGTCGTCGTCGTCGTCGTCCTCGTCCTTGTGTAACTGGAGCTCATCGAGCTGTCCCGTCTGCTTTGGCGATGTCTTATTTTATCTGCGGTGCGACCGTGTCTCCATCGCCTCTCTCCCTCCCTCGCCTGGGCCCGACGGGGCCGATATTTTATTTTTATTTGAAAAAATCAATTTATGGGTTCTTTGGCAATAAACGATTTCTCTTTTAGTTGCCTTCTTCTTTTCTTTATGGCCGCATATCTTTGTAATATTTTCTATCATTGTCATCGCTTGAGTTGTGCCCCCTTGCCTCAACCCCCCCCATCTGCCACACCTCGCCCACTTTGCAGCCCCTTCAACGCCTTCGCGACGCGCATAGGCGACGTCATCATCGACGTCGTCGTCTCGTTGTATTGTTAGCTGCCCCGCCCAGCGGCTACCCAATTTGACCAACCACACGCCCATTATTCATTGTATGCTCTGGGCCTCCTTCGTTTCATCTTACACCCCCCTCCACCCCCCCCACACACACATGTGTGTGCGTGTGTGTGAGTGTGTGTGTGAAATATGTCATGGCTCAATAATGCTGCGATAATAATGGCCGCAAAGAAGAGCTTCGCCTAACGCAGCCCCCGAGGCAAGCTGACCGGGCCAGCTGCAGTTGCATGCGAAGGGGGGAGAGTGCAGGGGCAGAGGCGAGTGGGAGAACAGGGGGAAGAGTGCGCAGGGCGTGGCAAATAAGAGTTGCATATGCGAACACTCGCATTGCATTGATACGGTGCAACGAGGCGTATGATTGATGCGAAAGCCTTTCTATCATACACGCACACATACAGAGACACAACACACACAGACACACACACAATCACTTGCCTTATCAGTTGTGTCGTCGCAGTGCAGCCCTTAACCAAGGCTCGGCCAGGGCCTACCACGCATTTGATTTGCGCTTAAATCACTTAAGACTCGCAGGAATGGAGTAATTACTCAATGCAACAGAGAGAGAGACAGATAGAGGGACAGACAGAGATAGAGACATTTAGGCAGAAAGTGAGGCAGATAGAGAGACAGACAGACAGACAGACAGACAGGGATACAGACAGACAGCGAGAGGGACAGTCAGCCAGATGACAGACAGGAAACCAGAGAGATAGACAGTGTGACAGGGTTACAGACAGACAGACAGGCAGGCAGGGGGACAGGCAGACAGAGAGAGGAACAGAGAGGCAAAGATACAAACATACAGAGAGAGAGATAGACAGACAGGGAGAAGGACAGGCACACAGAAAGGGAGAGAGAGACAGACCGAGAGTAAAAGAGACAGGAGACAAGCATATAGTTAGACAGAGTGAGAAAGAGAGACAGGAAGGCACAGACAAAGAGACAAACATACAGGCAGGCAAGATGACAGACAGAGTAAGACAGAGATGGAAAGAGACAAGGAGACAGACAGGCAGGCAAGAAGACAGACAGACAGACATACAGAGAGACAGGCAGGCAGACGGTCAACATAATCCATGTAAAATTCGCATTAAATATCTCTCGTTCGGCCAGAGTTGCCATTGTTGGGCATTTTGGGCGCTTGATTGTTGCCCAATTGAAAGCAATCATGATGGCGACTGACCAGGTGTGGCTGTGCGTGTGTGTGTGCGTGTGGGTGTGCCTGTGTGTGTGTGTGTGTGTGTGCTCAACCAGGTGTGCTCGAACTAATCGAACGATAATGGAGCAAATTGCTGGCGATGTGGCAACAATCAAATTATTCAATAATCTTCACGGGCCTGAGCTTATCGCTTCAGTGAATGAAATTAAGAACTGAACAATTACAATTTTAATTGAAAATTCCTCAAGAAGTGGCAGAGAGAGAGGGAGAGAGAGGAAAAGATGGAGATAAGAGAGAGAGAGAGCCAAGCACAGTGGGCACTCGTCGATGCGAATGCAGCGCAGTTTTTAATGTTTTGCAACATTTTGTTTCATTCTCTTCCACATAGCGAATGTTCACTGTAGCATACAAATTCAATTACAGCGATTATCCTGCTGTGTTAAACCTTATTCAAATTTAATTAAGCACAAATCGACGACAATTCAGACATTAACCCACACACTCGCACACTCGCAGCCAGGAGACTGGGCAACAGGAAGTGATTCTTTTTATATTTATCAAATTGCGGCCCAAAGAACTCGCTACACAAATGTGCCGCAAACAACTTGATGTCCTTTTATAGAATCCTATCGTAATCGGAACGGGGCGTGGCCTGCTCTGGCGTCGCGTAGAGCTCGTAGAGCTACCATAAAGTGAAGTTTTTGCAGTTTTTCCACAATAAATAAAGCTCTTTTATTATTGTATTTTCTGCAGAGATGCATGAATAAATTTTGCCTGGCCAAATAAAATGGCAACGAGCACACACACACACACACACCAGCACACACACACCATGCATGGCGTCGCCGTTTGACAAGTTCATAAATTATCGACTATGAAAAAGCCTGCCGAAATAAAACGGAGCGTGGAGAGAGAGAGCAAGAGAAAGAGAACGATAGAGGGAGAGAGAGGGAGTAAAAAAATCTGCAATTGATTGTTAAATTTCATTGAACGGCGGCATTTGTGAGGGCAAATAATGCCAAACAGCGCTTTAAATTGTATTAAACACGCTATAAAGTGGGCGTGGCAGGCAGATCTGGTACGGCACGCACCGCTTGTGCAAATAAACAAGCAGCGAACGATGTGGCTCGACAAATATCGCATATACTGTATATCGCATATACATCGCCTGTATCGCATATCGCGAATATCGTTTATATTGAATCGCACATAAAAACTTGTAAACGAATAAAATTGCGAGCGACTGAAGAATCGCGGGCAATGTTGACTCTTGCCCCGAGAAGGGGTAGCGTGTGCGTGTGTGTGTGTCCCCTTCCCATCCACTCCCTGGCCACTCCCATTCGCCATCTGCCTTCTATATTGAACTACAATACAAAGAGTAGTCAGATGGAAGAGAGGGTAGAAAGAAGAAGCGAGGAAATGGATTGCAGCACTAGCATGTATCGAACTGAAATCGAATATAGTGCAAACTATCGATAGATGGCAATGTGAAAATATCTATAGTTTCTATTTTTGGACTACCAATAGTTAAGGCTATTAAAAGGAATAGAAAAAATGCTAAATAATAAATAGATCAAATCATATCTAAATAAATCAATCGATATATAAGTTAGGCTAACTAACACTAGTTCTGTTATCAATATCAATCGATAGTAAATTGTTTTCAGCTACCGATTACAATCGCTAGTGATATATTTTAATGCTTAGTAAGATTAAAATAATTATAGTAAGTTAAATGAATATTTTTATCGATTATACATATAACCTTACTCAATCGATAGCATTTATTTAGCTGCATCGTGTTTGCATTCATCCCATATGCATGTTGACTTATCGATACCTATATAAAACACATATATATAGGCTATAAAAATATCACTAATCCCTTGCAGCTTATAAATCTATCAACCCCAGAGTAGAGTCGCATGTAGTATTTCCTTGCCACACGCAGACATCTTTCATCGCATCATATCTGTCATTTATATATATGCTATTAATAAAGCGTTTATTGTCTGATTTCATGCTTAACCCCCTCCAAGACTCCTGCACAGCAAACACTCATTTATTCAAATCCCATTCGAGCACTTGAGTGCTGATGTTCAAATTAAAAGCTGGATACATTGCGGCTACCTATTTCCCCAACTTCCAGGCCAGAGCAGAGCAAGCAATTCAGTCAGTTGATAACCACTGGGTATTCAATCGCATTCGCAGTATCAGAGTATTCACATTCATCAATCAAGCCATCATAATGATGGCAGCAGAAAATTAACCAGAAACGGAGCAAAACGTTTCCTTCACTTCGCTTCGCTTTGCTTTGCTGTGGTTCGCTTTCGCCTTTTGTTCGATTTGGTGGTCGCAATTGGAATTAAAATTAATTAGTTGTAATACATAATGCAGACAGAGATTATAAATGATTATAAACAATAGAAGGCCAGGCGGCAATAATCGCATTAAATGCGTTACGTAACCCCCCTCCCCCTCCACCTCTAACACGTTCTATCCATGTTGGCTTTTGCAGCAGCCCACGGGGCGTATGCGCAACGACACAGAAGGCGTCAACGTACTGTCTCTCTCTCTCTCTCTTTTCTGGCTTATTATCCACTCGCACCTTGCCTAGTCGTGTGCTAAGGCACACCGAAGCGGGCACACCCTGCCCTGCCTTCCACGCTATTAGCTTGAGAGATTCCCCCGAATGGAACGACAATACTCCCTGCCCTGGCCGGGAAATTCAATTCGATATTTTCGGCTTCAGTTGTGGAAAATAAGAAAACGAAAAGAAAAAAAAAAAAAAAAGGGAAAAGGGAAAGGGGCGACGCACTCGGCACTCGGCACTCGGCACTTGCGGCAGGCGAACAAGCCGCTGACTGATGTGCTGCAACAATAACGGCAATAACGGCAATGGCAACAATAAAGTCAGGGGCGTAGGCAAGGGGGAGGCAACAGAAAACATCTCTCTAGACATGTTTGCTTGTTTATAAACGAACTTTTTATTGCCACAAAGTGGCAGGCGACAAGCCCGAAACGTTCGACAGGCGTGCTGGGGCATGCGGGGCACATCGTGGGCGGCGCCAGGGACAGCTGCGAGTTTGTGTGTGTGTGTGTGTGCAACTGTGTGTGGCATCTGCTCTTGTTCTTGCTCTGCTTATGGCAAAGTTTTATTTTGCGGCAAAAGCGAATGCATTTTTTCGTGGCCGGCCAATTGAATTGACAAGTTTGAAAAGAGTTTTCGATACGCACTTGAAGTGCAATTCGATGACGTAACTATTTGGCAATGCCAGGGACTGTGACGCACCAATGGAATGCAATTTCAACTAAATGTAGTAGTTGAACAACGTGTATACCAAGTTTCGCGATGGAAATCCCATAGATCTGTGAGTTATTATCGACCAACTGCAGTCTGCCTATGTGTATATCGAATTTCATGAGAGAAACATAAGAATTCCCTTAGTTCTTTTAGTTATTAGGAATTGAATATGGCTTATCAAATTTTATAAAGATTAAAGATAATAGGACCCATGAGTTATCTGTGTAACTATCAACTAACTATAGCTTGGGAATGCATATACCAAATTTAATGATTGAAACTCAATTGTGTATACCATATAACCCGACTAAAAGCCTAGTGTTTCTTGAGTTATTATCGACTAACTACAGTTTCCCAATGGGTATACCAAATTTCATGAAAGAAACCCAAGAATTCTTCAAGTTCTCTGAGTTATTAACGAAATGGTATCGTTTGTGATGGTATTTATGATTACATCTGGCGCTGAATAAGAGAACTTAGTTCGGGGAAACTGTCTACATATCAGACTCAATGATGATATCTAACATCTTGCTATCGCGCCATCCCTTTCGTGCCCATAATTCCCAAACACTTCAGGGGGCGCATCTCCCAGATCTCCCCAAGCATGTTTGCTTTACGCTGCTTATAGATTTGCTGGATAATTTATTTAATTTCTGAAATTGCTCGAACGGGGAGGGGGGATGTGATATATGCTTGGCAGAGCTTCCCCAACGTTTCGTTCCGATACGTTCGCTCCCCCCAACATGCTCGTCCCGTCCCATCGATGTTTGTTGTTTGTTAGCTTGTTTAAAGCGGCATTACGGGACGGGGGGAAACGTCGGAAGTGTTTGTGACTTTTATGATTTGGCAAGTCTTTGATTTGATTAGAACTCGACACATACACACACACACGCACTCTCTATACGAATGTACGAGTGTGTGAGTGTCTGATTGGCTTGGCTGTTCCCAATGAACGAATCCAATGAATGGCCAACGAATTTTCACCGTAGAAATGCGATTTTCCATCAGCATCAGCATCAGCTTCGCCACCTTTTTTTTTGCAACAGATTCCTAACTCTCTCTATCTTCTCTTTCTTTCTCTCTCTGTCTCTTCTGCTCTCCTTTTCGGTTTTCTATCAATGAAATTGATTTGGTCGAACATGAAATACTTCTGGTTTTGGAATTAGCTTGTTTCCTCAACGAGTCTTCCCTTTGCACCCCCCTTGCTTCTTCGGTTGCAAATTGAGTTATGAATGGAATGAGGGGGAGAGGGCTGGGAATTGCGTTAATGAAGGACGCAGTGCAAAAAAAAAAAAACAAAATGAAGGAAGTGTGTGTAAGATGTGAAGTTAACAAAGTTGAAATTAATTAGCTCAGCAAACACGTTTTTGCCAGTTCCGTTTTAAAGTGATTTTAAATCAGTTCAAGATGTTTCAATTGAAGTTAGGTAGGGGATTACCTTTCAGACTTTTGAGTGACGTTGAAAGGGTAGTGAGAAATGAATTGCTCAAACAGTTATTACTCTCATATATTACTCTCATTTCTGCTGATTTTCTAATAGCTTAATTTAGATAAATCAAACAGAACTCTAATATTAAATACTATAATCACTTTGCATATTTTAATTTAATAAATATAGTAATAATATTTGCACGCATTGATTTGAAACTTAAAATAAAATGAAAATAGTGAGGAAAAGAGGGAGAAGACAAAAAAAAAAACAATTTGTGTATTTATTTTTCTACTCAATGGGAAAACAAATTGAATGCCTCCAAAATAGCAGCACATACAACGTACTTAAGAGTCAGGGAGAGAGAGAGAGAGGGGGGAAGATAGAGAGGGGAATGGCCTCTTCTTTCTCGCTTAGACACTTGTTAAAAATACATTAATATCAAATGAGTATTTTATGGCATTCAAATTGATTGAATGAATAGTTCAAATGATATGGCCGCAACACGATTTCGATTGCGCGTTTCCTTTGCCCCCCTCCTATCTGCCACTCTCCTTGCTCCACGCTTCCCTCTCCCACGCTTAGAGAATTTCCTTTGCTGTCAATGAGCGTGAAAAAATCTATGGAATCTCGAGTCGCGAGGGGCAGGAGGAGACAGGGAAAGGGAAGGGCAGGGAGACAGGGAGGGCTGGCAAATTATTTTAAATATTGTTGAATATCAATCAGCGGCATTTCAATGCCTCACGACCCCAACGCCCACGCCCTCCCACATGCCACGCCCCATGAGCATGACTAACTTACCTGGCAGTTTTCTAGTTGTTGTTGCTGCTGTTGTGTTTCTTCTGCTTCTTCTTCGTCTTCTGCTGCTTGTTATTTTGTTTTCTTTTTTTTTATTTTTATTGTCGTTGTTGTTGCTTTTGTTGCTGCTGCTGTTGTTGCTCCCTTGTTGCGTTAGGCGCGTAAAGTTTTTCGCATTTTCCTCTTATTTTCGCATTCGTTTTGCTGTGTTTGGCGCCGCGTCTCGTTCAGCTCAGTTCTACGTGTTCTTCGTCTTCTTTCAATTGTTCTTGTTGTTGTTGTTGTTGCTATTAACATTGTTGTTATTGTTGCTGTTGTTGTTGCTGCTGTTGTTGCTGCTGCTGTTGCTGTTGCCACTGCTGCTGCATGACGCCCGCGCGTCGCACGTCGCACTCGCGGCGTCACTCGCGTCGCACAACAAACTCACACACACGCACACACACTCACTTTTCTCGCGCCCAAAACTTCCAATTGGATTTTCTTTATTTTTTCTATTTGTCACTTTTGTTTCTATTTTGTTTTGGTTGTTGTTTTTATTATTGTTGTTTGCCACACGCGATTTATTTAACTGTTGTTGTTGTTGTTGTTGTTGTTGCAGTTGTTGTCGAAGTTGTTGCTGTTGTTGCTGCTGCTGTTGTTGTCTCTTGTTGCTGTCTGCTGCTGCTGTTGTTGTTGTTGTTGTTGTCGTTTATGTTAATAACTTAAATGCAATTGCTAATTATTTTATGATATGTATAATTAATTGCATTTACTTTCGTAATATATTTGGACTCTATTTCAGTCTATTTGAGCTTCGTGTATTATTATTTGGTATTTTACTATTATTTGGTATTTTAGTATTATGTGTGTGTTTTCTTTTTTCTTGGTTTTTTTTTCTCTGTTTTGTTGTTATTGATTTAAGTGAGTTTTAATGCTTGAATTAGCGCGATAACTCGACGCATTTCTGTTTTTTTTTCCTTCACCTTTGATTTCACTTTAGCTTTACTGTCTTTCTTTTGTTCTTTCTCTTTCTTTCTTTTGCACTCTGCTTAGTCTTCAGCTTCTTGGGGCCATTTTCGAATCTTATTTCTCAATCCGCAGACCACGTGTGTGCTGAAAAGGCATAAGGAGAGGATCGAAAGTTAATGCAAACTGCGGGGGAAACCCTCAAAAATTAAAGTGGGTAAAAAAAACCAAAAAATGTATGCAGAAAATTCTTTACAGTCTTAAAACTGCATCTTCATTCCAAATATTGTTATTATTATTTCTTTCTTGAAATCTTCCAACAATTAACTTAAGAGATTCTTTCATTTATTAAAAATATCAGCAAGAAATTTCATCAAATTAATTGCAAAAATTATAATGGTTTAAAAATATAATTATTTAATAAGAATAAAAAAAATATCGAGTCGGTTTAATGTTTTCAGATAACAAAAAAAAAATTAAAACAGCTATAGACCCAACAGACCCAGGCAGATGCCTAAAAAAAATCCCATTAGTTGCAACATAAGTAATTAATCTATAACGCAAAAAGGTCAGGTGAGTCGCAGCCCTGGCAAAGAATCAGGCCTGATTAATCCGCGAAAGCTTCTTTCAAAACTTGCCACAATCTTTGGGAAATTCTCGTTAATCGATTGAAGAGATTTGCTAATTAATGCAAAGTTTTCCCGCTGCAAAATGGATCAATCGTGAACCCATAGGATGCCTTATCTGGATAGCGAAAAACTCTTGTGAAAACTTTGTGCCTCCCTCTCTTTTCCCGCCCCTCTCTTCTTCTTTTAGTTTTTCTTTGCCTTTTCAGGGGATTATTGTTTTTCCAGAATTTTCAATTTAATCAGCTTGTCTTGTGTTGTTTCTGCAATTTTGCATGGGAAGAGAGTGAGAAGAAGATGGAGAGATGGAGAGAGGAAGAGGGAGATAGGTAGAGCGCATTGAATTATGCTGCAATAAATTTCACCTCATTAGCCAATAATGACGAAACTTTTGTGTTGCACATTTCGTGCTGGCAGCCGCAACCGCCTATCTACGTCAAGTCCCCCTCCGTCCCCCCGTTCCAACGTTCCTCTCGTTGCACACAGCCCTCTACCCTCGACGCTGGCACATGCCACTGCCACATGCCACACGCCACATGCCGCTGACTGCCTACCTGCATCAGAATGTCCTACTTTCCCAACAAATACAAGTGCAACAATAAGATTGCTATTTAACACACACACACATAGAGAGAGGGAATGCAAAATGCGAAAATTGCATACGAAACGTAACGAAAAGAAGAACCCAAATTTATCGGGACAGCAGAACGAGAGAGAAAGAGTGAGAAAAGAAGAGGCAGAGCCAGAGAGAGAGAGAGAGAGAGAGCATAGACTGCGAGGTGAACTGTCAGACATAACTACACACACACATTCACACAGACACACACACACACACATAGAGAAAGATTCACCCATACCTCGAAATACTTGTTTATGTGCAGCCCTAGGAGGGATGTGCCCAGCCCAGCCCAGCCTAGGCGGGGTCAGGCAGAATAGGGGGAACCTAGGAACGTAGGGCGGGGGGAGGGGGCGACCTGCTTATATGCATAATGAGGCACACCTCGCTCTGAGGAGGAAGCCACGCTACGATGCGGGTCGAGCATTTCCGGGCTGCTTTCGTTTTCGAGACAAACACAAAGACAAAGCACGAAACGACGACGACGGCGACGACGGCGACGACGATGACAGAACGATGACGATGGCGATGGCAATGACGATGCCCGTGCCGATGACGATGACGATGACGAAGTTGTTGTCGCTTTTTGGCGAATGTCGGTCACTATGCTCTCTGTCCTGTCCGGATCCCTCCCCTCCGTCCCTACACTACCCTCTCTCGGGTCTCTTTCGACGTGGACATCAATTGGCGGCGGGTTCGGTATGAAAAGTCATGCCATAAAATAAAATATATTGTGTAATGGCGCACAAACATTCCCCTACCCCTGGGGGCTAGTCCCGCCCTTCCGCCCACGCCAAGGAATTGGCAAACTGCCCGCTCCTCCACACTTGAGTTCCCTCCCCCCTCCCACAGTCTTTACCATCGTAGTATATCGAAGCACGTAATTAAATTTGGCTTCGCTTATTCCGACATTTCCCTTCCCCGATTTGCATATTTGCAGAGGACTCTGGGCTCAGGGCTCTGGGGTGGGTCAGTTCCACGTTTGGCCAAGTTCATCGCTTTCATAATTAATGCATAACTAAATGGAGCACTACTTAATTGGATTCCAATTTGGATAATCGTCTGAGACCGCGATTAGATTCAAGCAAATCCCATTATCTATAGACGCGAGAGAAAAGATTGTGGTCTTACATTAATAAATAAATTAAGTAAATTATGTCCGTGTTTATAGGGTGTTTTAGTATTGTAACTATCTGTCAACAGCATAAGTGGGTAACAGAAAGATGCAGGTATTTTTAACACTTCAGAGTAAATATATTCCCAAACATCTCAAATAACGTCAATCTAATGAGTCTCTAGATCATCTCTGTTTGTATGAATATGTAGATCTCAGAGTTTATAAGAGATGGGGCTTCTAAATTTGGTGACAATAGGTCTGAATATTGCACATCGAATTTTATTCAGTTAAATTTAAGCCACGCCATTCTCCGCCTTTATAAACCAAGAGAAACTATTTGAAAGTGTATTTAAAAGCGGACAAAATGATTTTTAAAAGCGTGTAGTGAGTTTTTCTCGTAGTTTTCTTTCTTTTCTTCATTCTGCATTAATTTTAAAGATCTTTCGTATTTTATAGATTAAATATCTGTTTTATAATAGGAATCTTTAATTTTAAACGTATTAGAGTAAGATAATTGTGATCTCTGTAGAAATTTATCAAATTAAAGACCATTATTTAAAACCCAAATATGTCATTTTTATATTCCGAAAACTACTCAGCAATTCTTAAATATTTCTTGCTACACATATAGGAAACAGAGGGACCAAAGCATAACTAAAACATACTCGAAAAAATAGTTAAAAGTAAAAATCAATATCATAAGCTGATTATGAACTACGTCTATGTTCCGGGCAGGGGGAGGGGCGGTGCTTTACTGCTACCTTTGACTACATATTCACTTACAACTTATGTAAAATTCAAATGAATAAATAATTCTCTGTGCATAGGAGAGAGAGAGAGAGAGAGAGAATGGTTAAACGGGAAATACATATACATATATTTTCAATTTCGTAGAGCAGTCTCGGGGATTATGCCCAGTGCCATTGCCTGTCTCCTGCTGGACATGGAATATATATGTATCTATATGTTTTCATATGTGTGCATATTTGCCAGAGCGTGGCTATAAATTGCCCCAAATGCCTATAGGTATTATCGGTGACGCCCCTTTTTGGAGACATGACACGAGGCAAGCGAAGAAGACTCCGCCAGTTCTGTGTTTGCCACACCATGTGCAACAACCACAACTGCAGCAGCAGCAGCAACTCTTGCCTGACCTCTTGCCTGGCACTTTGAGTAAGTTAGCGTTGCCACTCCCCCCCTCTGGACGCACATCTGCTGCGCTTGTGCCTCATTTATACTTATCGCAGCATACTTTGGGGCGTAGCTTGTTTGTCTCTCGATTCTGCTGCTGCTACTGCAGTTCTGCTGCGGCTTCAAGTTTATCTTATTTTCTTTTTTTGGCTGCACAGGGAGAGGAAAAGAGGAAGAGAGAGAGAGAGTGAAAGAGCGAGCGAATGAGTGTAATTGCTATTTAGACAGGCTGCATACAATTATGCCTCTGCATGGCAGTGTGTGTGTGTGTGTGTGTGTGCCTGATTTGATGGCGATAGCTGCGGCCAGCAAGCAGAGACCCACTAAAGCACACACATACACATAGCGCACAACAAACAAATAAACACACACAAGCACACACACATGCTCGTATTCAGCGGCATATCGGAGAGAGTTTAATGCGCGCTCTCCGCCCCGGCCGACCTAAAGACCATTTAAAGTAGGACATCGGGGCCAAAGCAGGAGCCAAAGCAGCAGCGCACAGCGTGCAGCACAATGCGAGGATGTGTCGCAGACAATAAAGGAAGCGGCGTCACTTTTGTTTTCAGCCCGCATTACGAGTATTTGCCGTTATGCAGCAGCGGCAGCAGCACAGCCTGTCGCTGCATTAAATATCAAAATGCAAAGCAGCAGAAGCAGCGGCAGCAGCAGCGACTTTTCAGCTGACAAATATGTCAGCCACTTGCCCAGCTATGCTGTGTGTGTGTGTGTGTCTGTGTGTGTGTGATTTTCACTCTTTTTTTACATAAATTAGGTCAGACATGAGTTAAATAAAAAAAATAAAACAAAATGGGGAAATTGCGATTGTGATTTTGGCAGCTGTTGGCCAAAACGCAAAATTATGACAATTTAATGCAAAAATGTATAATTTATTTGCGCATAAAATGAGTTTTTTTATACCGCTGTTGTTACGGCCAATTTTCAGTTTATAGCGACGATTTCCTCTTAACATATTCGAATAAAATCGCAATTAAATTAATGAATATGTACGCAAATATGTAAAAATCTCATAGACGTCATCAGCATATTAAGGATAGTTCAATGAAGCCAGTTTTCATCATTTATTAAATTTCTATATATAGTGAATTTCCATGTATAACCCATGTCTGATTATTAAAGCGAATTTACTATATAGCATAAGACTATTCATTCGAGAGTTTCTTGTTGAAAAATATTTAAAGGAACTCTTTACTTTTTAAATATTTTCGAAACTAAACAAAACGTTTTTTCAACTCAATTTTATAGCTCTGCAAACATAAATCTTAACTCAACCAAATTCCCCCCGTTTGTTGCTTCTAATTTATCTCAGTGTGAAAGATTAGTTGTTCCAAGACGAAACATTTGAAAAGTTGAAAACTATTTGAAACGAATTCATATTTACCTGAATGGCGCCAAGTATTAGATTTTATTTTATTTTAAAAACAATTTTAATCAATTCGCATCTTAAATCAATGACAAAAAAAATCATCAATTTGTTAAATTTCGAAATTCAATTCACTCCATAAGTCGTCTAAAATATTTGAAATATACGACAAAACTATCTAGAATATTTCGACACAATGCGTAGCAAATTTGTCGAAAATTTGTCAAAGATGACAGAGATAAAAGAGATTCCTAATTAGCATAAAGTACCACAATTTCATAAGCTTTAAGCCCCAAGCACCACAAAAAAAATATATAAATGAAAAAAAAAACCACATACACTCTCAGACAACGGGAATGATACTGAAGAGGAACGTCCACATTGACCCGAGATGACGATGAAGGCAATGCATCAAATTATTAATAGATCTATCTATGTGAAACTGGCATGATTCTTCGCAGAGTTTATGTGAACATCGGAATGACCGGAATTTCATAAAAACAAAAAGATTGCCGAATCACAAAAAAGAAACACAAAACGAAATCGAAAACGAAAACAAAACCAAAATCAAATTCAAAACCAAAAACCAAAAATCAAAACAGAAACAGAAAAACGCTTTGCCGGGAAAGACGTGAAAATCATTTCAAACTCAAGATTTATTTGATTTCGACAAGTTGAGCGAAATGAGCGCGCCGCCAACAACACCAACACCAACACCATCAACAACAACAACAACAATAACAACGCGAACAACAACAATAATTTTCCGCAAGAGAATAATAGTTTTTGGTGTTTTTTGTTTCAGTTTCTTGATATTTTCGTATGCTTTCGTCTTGTTTTGTTTTGTTTATGTTTCGCACAGCAGCTGACGCCATAATTTCTCCCAAAAAGCGTATTTAAATTATTTAAAAAGAGAAAGAGGGGAAATTTTGAATGAAAATTTCGCACGGCAACGATTTGTGAAAAAAAAAACACTTCGAAGAAATGAAAAAAACGAATAAAATCATAACTAACTGAGTAATAAACCCGGAAAATACTTTTCGGTTCTAGATAGAAATCACATTGGATGGCAATCGGGACCAGTTGGGGGAAAATAATTGCAAATCATTTCGAAAATTTCCCAAGAAAATGCAGTTGAGTTTAGCTATGATAATAGGTGTAGTTTATACCAATAAATAACTAGAAATAGGCCCAATTATCAAATCATTTTCTGGCTAGACTTGTTTAGAATTTCTTGTGAACTCTTGAAAACTATTGGACATATTGTGGTATATCAAATCTTTTTTCCAACTCTTAACAAATTGCACTCAATCAAAATTTTCATTTCTTGAAAGCCATTGTGAGCAAATTATAATCTGAATGGAAATTAAATTGCAAACTTGTATTTTACAAGTAATTCCCATTTAAGAGATCTAAGAAACAGAAACGAATTTCACAGCAAATGAAATACAAATATTTCCCACATAGACATCTTAAAAAAAAACACTTCTTTCAAATTTTCTCAGTAGCCATTAAAAGTGTTATCCAAAAACGATATTCGAAACGATATTTCAGCTCACTTGACAGCAAATCGGGCGATTATGTTGGTCTCTCTCTCTCTCTGTCTCTCACTCTTTCTCTCTTTTTCTCTGGTACATGTGTGTGTAAATTATATAATCAAAACAGAGAACTTTCGCTCGAAAACTTCACAAACTCAAGAAAAACTGACAAAAAATATTGAAAAAATCGTTATTGTTTCGAACTTCAAAGTGAATTGTGGAAAATCTCGAAAGAAAAACACTTGCAATGTTAATTGTTTTTTATAGCGTCGGAAAATCGCACAAATTTTCACACACACACACACACACGCACATACACCTTTTGTTCTGTGGCTCAAAGTCGGCTGCGTCGGCGCTTTTTCAAAATTTTGTTTTTGTTTTTAGGTGCAATTTTTGTTGGTTTTTCATTTCTATTTTAGAGATTCTTGCCTTTAATAGACGTATATTCTATATAAGACTTGTTCACGTTTCACACTTTTGCAGTTGTTGTTATTGTTTCGGCTTGTTGCTGCTGCCAACGTTGTTGTTGCTGTTGTTGTGTTTTCTTTACTTTTTGCACATACACACTGCACATTGTTGTTGTTGCTGCTGCTGTTGTTGTTGCTGCTACATTTGAAAGTGACAACACCGCGCGTTGTTGTTGCTTTTGTTATTGTTGCTGTGGCTGCTGCTCGAGTTGATCACAGTAAAAAAAATTTTAAAAAAAATAAGCAAAAGTCCTCTCAGTGTGTGTGTGTGTGAGTGTGATAGTGTGTATAGTGTATGTGTGTGTGTGTAATTGTGCACTGCAGTCCTCCACGATATGGCAAAGTATCGATAAACTTGTTAAATATTTTTTAAATCGTGTGTGTTTCGTTTACAGTTTCACATGCAGTTCCATTTACAGTTTCAGAGTCAGAGTCAGTTTCTGTTTCAGTTTCAGTTTCAGCTTGGAGCTTCCGTTTCCGCTTTCTGCACTGCACTTCCGCGCGGCGCTCCGATCTCGACACGACTCGCACGACAGTCGCCCTCAGCTCGCTCAGTTCAGCTCAGCGTTTTGGCTGCAACTCCTGCCCGACTCCGCTGCGGCACAGCCTCTGCTGCTGCGGCTGCCGCTGCCGCTGCTGCTGCTGCTGCTGTTGCCTCAGCTTCTGCTTCGGCTGCGAGCAGCGAAAGAGAGAGCGAAAGAGAGCGACGGTGAGCGAACGCTGCGCTGCGAGCCGAAGGCAAACTGCAATCGAGTTTCAAACTCTAATCGAGAAGCAAAACCAAAATAAAAAGTCGAATTGGAAAACGGAAAACAGAGAATGGAAATGAGAAACGAGAAACGAGAGAAGAGCGAAGACAAACGAGAAAGGAGAAGGCAGAAATGAGAAGACAACGCGACTCGCTTACTGTAGAGTTGAGGTTGCAGCTGCTGCTGATGTTGATGAGCCGATCAATTGCTGCCTGCTGCTGCAGCTGCTCCAGAGCAGAACCGAACCGACTCCACTCGACCCGACCAGGACTAGACCAGGCCAGTAACTGGAGCAGGCTCGAGTGCTGGATGCGCCTCCGTTTGGGGCATGCAACTCCGCGGTCGGTCGCACTCTGTGGCAACTCTGGGTCGGCACACACACACACTCGCTCGCACACTCACACACTCACACGCACACACGCACACACAGACACAGACAGAGACTCTGACTCTGAGCTCGCTCGCTCGCTCGCTGAGTCGCAGCAGACCGTGTGTCAGTCAACGTGTGCGAGCACGCGGAAAAACAAATGTAAACTGTTTTTGCTGCATGCTCTGCGAGTGTTGCGAGCCAGCAGCAGCAGCAGCAGAAGCAGCAGCAGCAGCGGTGGCAGCAGCAGCAGCGAACCGAAGGCAGAAACGAAGCGAAGCGACGACACGACACGAGGCGAGACGAGACAAACACGAGAGCCGAGCACACACGAAACAACACGATGCCAAGCGACACGGTAAACACACGCACACACACATAGACAGCGGCACACTCACACACACACACACACACGGAGAAGCACACACTTAGTTGGGTACGTACGGTACATGGAGACGTCGTGAGGCAGCAGCAGCGTTTCAGCGTTTTATTTGAGACGTCGCTTAGCGGTGAAGCGCCGCACACGAATGAGAACGAGATGCGACTGCGATGAGACCGTGCCGTGCTGCGGCAACAACAAAGCAGAGACGCGACGCTGCCACTGTTGCTGCCACTGCCACCGCCGCTGCTGCTGCTGCTGCTGCTGCTGTTAATGTTGACGCTGCTGGTGCTGCTGCTGCTGGGGCGACTGTTGCGCTGCCTGCCTGCGCTTTGTGAGCGTGTTCGTTGCTTTTGTCTTTCTCCCGTTGCCAATTTGCCAGCTGCAGCGCGGCTTAACAGCGGCGAAAGCTTTTGTGCACACCTCGTCCAACTTCCGGCAACTGACGGAAGCGGCAAGCAAGCAACAACAACACAGCTACAGCGGCAACACATCAGCCAAAGGCGAAGGACAACACGAGAGAGACACGGCAGCAATGGAGTCTTATCCAGCTGCCATATTCTTTTGCAATTGTTGTTGCTGCTTTTGTTGCATGTTTAATGCATTGTATTCAATTATACAGCCTATAAAATCGCAACCTGTTTAATTGCCAACCAACTGCTGAGTAATTGCGAGTGCAACGCGGCGTATTAGTAATATTACAGCAAGAAAAGAAAATAGCCGAAATATATGTATGTACGAAAGCAAATTGGAAAATATAGATAAGAAAATATTCTAATTGTAAACTAGATCAACAAAACTATACTTATATCTCAGTTGATTGTTTTAAACAACTTAAGCAGTAATTAAGCTAAAAAAAATACTTTACAAATATTAAATAATTAATTAATGCAAGTATAAAACTATTTAGCTCTTAATTAGGATTAGTTTCAGATTCATTATTTATGTATCTGTAGCTTCAAAGACTGTTGTGTGTTACAGAAAACTTAAGTTCCGCATAATGATCTGTTGAATTTTAATGAGTTAAGTTTAGTGACAATATTTTAAAGCAAAAAATTAGTATATAGATTGGCATATCAACAGTTAAAAATAATTTAATCAATTGAGCTAATAAGCTATTTAATTAATGAGCTATTAATTTGCTAAATTATGTGCAATACAAAGCAAATTATTAATTTAATAAAATATACACAAATATTTTATAACATTTCATTCACTTTTAAAACAATCAACGTTTTTTCTGCGCTCTGCTCGAAAGCGCCGCAATGATCTCGCGGCCATTTGGAGAAATTTCAATTTGCGCCGCAGAGTATGCAACACAAAACATTTACAGCGCTCGAGCGCCAATGTTAAGAGCCGCCATTAAGCTGTTAACTGTTAACTGCTGACTGTTAAGTGACAACTGCGCTGCGCGCTGTTATGCCGCCATGCTGTTAAGCTGCACGGCTGTTAAACTGTTAAGCTGTTAAACTGGGTAACAGTTACGAGCGCATAAGCAAAAATTGCAACAATCGCGAACACAGAAAAAAAAGAAAGAAAACAGCAACAACGACGTGCAGCGACGCCAACGCAGCGCTGCTCACCGACGCTAACGACAGCGACGTCAACTGCAACGCTGCGCTGACAGCCGAAAAACCACGTTTTTGTGCAGAAGGCATTCACACCGAAAAAGTTCGCCTGCCCCTCATCCCTGTTTCTCCCTCCCCCTGCCTGACGACTGTCTGTCTGCATGCTGCACGTGTGCACGTTTTTCGCCTCGTTCGGCATTTGGCAGTCGGCTAACGGTACTCGCTGCTCGCTGCCCGCCGCTCGGCTAACGGCAGTCGGCAGTGTCGGCATCGCTGACTAACGGCACACTCGGCAGTGTCGGCTCCTCCACTCGGCATCAGCGGCAGCGATTCGCCTTCTCCCTCGCACACCTTGCGGCATTTCGACTGCGTGTGTAGCCGGTTTTCCTCATTCTTTTTTTTGGCTTTTTTTCGGCTGTTTTGCCGCAAACAAATGGCAAATGCGATGGCGAAATGCGAAGGCGAACGAGTGGGCAAAGGCAAACGAGAAGCAGTACGAGAAGGAGGAGGCAAAGACGATGGGCCACGGTCCACATCAATGGAGGATTCTACGTCATTTCGCCTGCAAAATGCAACACACACAACAAAATGGAGGCACACACACACGGGCAGCGGCAACGACAACGACACACACACACACACACACATGCACACTGCGGCGACGTCACAGTTTCGCTGGCTGCCTCTGCTGCCGCCGCTGATGACGTCGAAGACGCAACGCAATGTGCCGCAGAGTGCGACTGCATTTTTGGTGATGCAATCGAAATGTTACGCGCAATTAAATGTGGCACAAGCACACACACACAAAAACACACAACAAAACAACACACCACACACACTTACACTTGGCACAATAACAACAAAGGGCGCGCGCTCTGCTCCTCTGCTCCTCAGCTGCTGCTGCTGCTTCTAATGTTGTTGTTGTTGTTGCTGCTGTTGTTATTGTTGCACCTCTTGTTACTGTTGCTGTTGTTGTTGCTGCTGTTGTTGTTGCTGCCGTTGTAATTACCGTTTGTTATTGTTGTCTTTTACGCGCTTTTCGAGACCGATGCCGATTCCGAGTCGCAGTCCGGGCCCGGGCCAAGTCGAGGCGAGGCGAGGCGGGTCGAGTGGCGGAGTCGAGTACGAAAGGACGACAGCGTCGTCGTCGTCGTCGTCGTCGGCGTCGTCGATTGCAGCTGCGGCGCGTGTTAATGCACCACTTCCTGTTACGCTACTGTACCGTTACCTTTACCGTTATTTGTGCAATGCCAGCGAAACGAATTTGCTCCGCTCTCTCTCCCGCTCTCTTTCCCCATTCTCCTCTCTGCTGCTGCTGCTCTCTCTCTCTCTCTCTTTCAGTCAGTTGAAGTGTCTCTCCGTGTGTCTGTCTCTCAGCTGTGGCTCCCTCTCTCGCTCCCTCTCTCTCTCTCTAACACACTTCAACTCTGCAGTAGTCTGTCTCTCTCACTCGCTCTCTCTCTCTCTTTTAGGGAGCCAACTGCAACTCCGGGCATGCGATTTGAAAATTGTGTCGTCAGCTTGACACAATTTTCCAGAATGCGCCTGGAACGCGTGGCAAGTTTTTTGGAACGGGAACTGATTTTCGGGAACGTTGCGGAGTTCGGGGTAGCCCGTGCAGGCAGCAGCAGAGGGGGAGGGTAGGGTTCTGCTTTGCAGATGCGCAACGCAGTTGGCAGTCGCTGCCAACGTCACTGCCCGCTGCTAGCGTCGCTGCCAGCGTTGCTTCGTTCGTTCGAGATGTTGTTGATGTAGGTCTGGAAGCTCGGAGCACGTGTCCCACAATTGCATCGCTGCCGAACTGCGATTACATTTCGCATTAAGCTGACAGCGAGACGCCGCTTTTCATTTTTGCGTTTTCCTAAGACGGCGGCCTTCTCCCGGCCCCGGCCCCGGCCCCGAACCCTTCCCCTGCTCCTGCCCTGCCTAAACTAATCAAATTAGCCTCGACTCTTCGTTCTTTCCCGCTCTCGACCCACGACTCTCGACTCTGAATGCCGGCAACAATTTATGCATTATGCATTTTGCAGGCAACATCAGCGCCAGCTGCCAAAATGCCAAGTTCCTCCTCTGTCTGTGTGTGTGTGTGTGCGCGAGAGAGCATGCCTCTGTGTGTGTGTGTGTGTGCGAGTTCAATAGCATTCTGCCCGGCATTAAAAAATAAATAAAGCCGCCGCCATCGTCGCTGCCGTTTGCTGCAGTTGACTGCGACGCTGGCAGCGCGCAGCTGCAGCAGAGGCAGCGCATTAGCAGTGCATTAACAGCGCATTAACAGTGCACGTTAACAGTGAGAAAAGCTTTCGCGCTGGCAAAGCGTTTGCCAAAGCATAAGCCATTATGTATCAAATGAGTTTGGGGAGGAAACGCACAAGATCTTAAATGAACTTGAGTTTAAAAATATTAATTATTATAATTATTATTATTATTATTATAATTGATTTGTCTCTATTTTTAATAGCTTTTTATAAAATTTAATTCATGAAAGTACTCAAAGATTGATAAAGTAGAATAAAATGCATGAATATTTTATTTTAATAGAAAATATGAATATAATAAATAAATAAATAAATATTTGTATACACAAATAATATATATTTATAATTAAATCTTCAGTCAAATAAAAAAATATATAAAATATTCATATGCTACACATACACTTAATAGAATTAATTGTATTATCGAATACCATGGATATCGTTCACACGGTGCGTATACGTATTGTCATGCATGCCGCGCGCGCAAAAGAAAACGTAGCATACTTTTCAGCGCAAGCGAAAATATTTAAGTTGCTTGGCTTCTGTTTTGAAGTTGCAAACAAAATAAACGAGAAATAAAAACAGGGTGTTATAGTGTGTATAAGGGCTGGGGAGCATTGCGTGTATTTAAGGGTATTTTTGTATCCTGTCAATTTACAACGAGAAGCCTGAGTATTGTTAGTAGAAAAATATGTAAATGTTGAAAAACTTGATGAGTTACTGTGCACTAGACTGAGTTATCTCTGAGTTACGCAGACTACTTGGCACCGGGAGGATCGAGCAGCGTGTAGTCGCGTAGCGTCAACTCTAGGTAGATGGGTTCGCGGTAGTTCTCCGTCAGCAAATGCAGATCGTGTCCATTGAGCCGCATGTAGTTCTTGCTCTTCGTCAGGAATCGCTCAGAGTTGTGGCACTTGCGCAGGCCACGCACAGGCACAATGGCACTGCGAATGATATCGAGGCGATAATTAAAGACTGCCATGTGCACGTGCAGCGGCTCAGGCATCTCTAGGCCAACCATCCACAGGGCCAGCACATTCTCGCCGATCTCCTCGCCGCTAAGACAAGACGCGCTGTGCACATGCTGCTTCTTAGGCTCCTGCCTGCGCTGCTCCCCAGTCAGGCGAGTGCGACAGGCGAGCACAAAGAGTGGGAAGTGGCCAGCATGCTGGGCGTACTCCGTGGCCAGACCCATGTTGCACATGGAAGGCTGTGTGTTCCCCTCACGGGCATAGACAATCATCGAGAGACACACATTGCGCGATATGCTGAACACCATCGGCTTGAACTTGATCAGCAGCTGATCGCTGTTGCCCACCTCGGTCAGGGCCAGGCGGGGCTCGCTTAGATGCGCCGCCAGGAAGTGGGCCAGCAGCATCTCGCTACTCACACGAGAGCAGCCTGGCGTGCGCATGGGACACTCGTGCAGCTGACAGCCAAGGCGTGGTCGTTGTCGCGTCACCTGGTGTCGCTTCTTGAATGCATCACTGGCCAGCAGGCTGCGATGATAATGACGATCGGACTTCTCCTGATAGCGACGTAGCTGCTGCAGTCTGGTCAAAATGCCCTGCGCCCGCTGGTTATGACTTAGCTTGCGATGCAGTGCGGCATATTTCTCGGAGCGCATCAGGGCAGCCCGCTTGCCCGCCGCATCCAGTTGCGCTGTGCCCTCCCAACCCACATGCTGCAGATCGATGGGCCATTGGTGTAGGCGACTCTCAGAGCTGCGACTGACCTTACATGCATCGGGATCGAACCAAATATCGTTGAGTGTGTCCGTAGAGCTCGCCGGAGCCTCACTGTGCGACGAGGTCACCGATTGCGATGTGGTCGGCGTGATCTCCGTTCTGCAGCCAGTCACACAGCTGCTGCTCATGCTCTGCTTGGGTCGACAGCGAAATTCCCTTGGACTGAGCAAGGTCTTTACCTCCTCGCCGGGACGAGGACGCGGACGCGGATGAGGACGAGGTCGAGGTCGTTCGTCGTGCAGCGTGATTGACTGCTCGGCCACCTTGTTGGGCAGATTGATGACCATTGACGTGCGACGCAGCTCGTAGCTCTGAATCTCATCCTCGGACTCCTGGAGCTGCGTGTGGGTACTAGTGTCGCATGGCTTGCAATTGATCGGACGGTGGATCTTCGTGTAACTGCCATGGACAGGTAGCCAGTTTGACACGGTTATTGCCTTCTCTTGATCCGGTTTATGCTTCTGCTCCCTTTCCTGCTCCTCCTCCTGACGGCTGCCATCGCAGGAAAAGAATGTGTTGGGTAGCTTCGTAGCCGATGACTCCGCATCTCGCATAGAAGTGAGCTTCTTGCTGCCCCCTTTGCCCGGCTTTTTGTTCTGATTGGTTTCGATCAACATGCTGCCATAGTTAGTCTGGTTATTATAATTATCCTTTGTCGGAATGACTGCATCTAGTCGGAAGCCACCTTCAACACGTTGTTTATCCTCGAACTGTGATGGCAGATGGGCTTCGGTTTGGGTGCAGTTGTCCTGATCCCGAAACAGCCCAGACAGGGGCGAAACGTATCGCTCGCTCCACTTGCTGCTGTAGTCCTCCATGTAGAGCAGATCGAGTGGACTCAGCGATATGCCCAGACGCTTGTAGTGCGTGCGTTGTCGGAAAAGCTTCACAAAGTCGATGGGCACCTCCTTCTCTGCCCTCTGAAAGTCCAATTCCTCGATCCGCTGGCTATAGAAGTGTTCAAGGGCCTTGCTGGCCAGGAGAGAAGTTGGCTGTCCGTCCTCAGGGTTTTGATCCTGTTGCTGCTGCTGCTGCTGCTGCTGTTGCCGGCACTCGATCTTGTACAGCAGTCGGTTACGGTTCTGGGCCAATTTGCGTAGAAAGAATCGCCTCTGGAAACTGGCTGAAGAACGACATTAGCTCCTCCAAATCTATAGATCTATCGCTACCACTCACACAAGCAACTCAATCGATCCTGCAATTGACTTGGGTCTGGCTTAGTGGCGGAAGCGGAAGCTGCAAACTCCTCCCTGTCCCTTCCTTTGCCTCTATCTCTATCTCTGTCTCTATCTCTATCTCTGTCTCTATCCCTGTCTCGATCTCCGTTTCTATCGCTGTCTGTGTCGCTGCCGGCGATCTTCCTGTGCAGATTGTCGTGGTTTGTTGTTTTGGTTCTCGTTTCCGTTTCCGTATTCGTTTTCGTTGCTGTTGTTGTAGTTGTAGATGTTTTCTCTATTGCTTTAGGTCTGTAGGATGTAGTTTTCAAAATACTATACTTATTTCGTGTCGATGTGGCTTCCTGTTCGAAATTGTTTTGTTCCGTGTACTTCATGTTTTTTTCCATACCTTACATTACTTATTTATATTGATTGCGTTGCTCCAAACGAACTGACATCAAATTCAATATATAGGTGATAATTCGAAAATCAAGAAAAAGAATAGGATTCCCTTTTTAAAATTATGTGATTATTTTTAGAGTTTTTTTTTAAAGCTTTTTAAAGTAATCAACAAGGAATCTTCCCTCTCATCTTTTAAATTATCTATATTAAACTACCTTAGCTTTTCTCCTAACAACTAACACTAATCATCCTGATCTGATTGGGGTTTTCAGGGTTTTCCCTAATCCTTGCAACAAATGTTAGAGCGGTTCAAATCTTTTTTCTATTTTACTTCAGATGTCAATGTAAATGTTAATAATTTTTAATTATTATATTTACATATATTTTGTTTTATTGTAATTTTTTACTTTAATTTTCGTTTCAATTTGTCTTTAAATTCATTTAAAAATTAATCAGTCGACTACCGTAGTTGACTTAAATAAATAAAAATAAAAACAAATAAAATAAAATATATGTTATCTATATATAAACAATTTTGAAATCTTAGCGAACTCTTTAAAATAAACAACCAAGAAACTCTTGAGATCTTAAGGAATATTATCTTTGCCTCCTCAGTTTTCCCTAAACTTAAATATTCTAGCTATAGCAGCTACTAATAGATAACATATTTAAAAAAAATTCAGTTTTCCCAGTTTCTAGCAGCTTTTATTGAATTTGATTCATCAATCGCACAACCAGCAGGTGTTAGCTCGACGATTGTGCCGCATTATCTTAAATATCTTGGCTATACTAGAAACACGTTTTCGTATTGGGATTATCAAGTGTTGCCTTCTTACACCACCGGTCACACCTGCCACTTGGAGTAGGCCAATTTTCGTAGACCGCGACAGCTGCTCGGAGTCCGATAAGTGGGTGAGTTGTTCGCCTAAAAAACAGTTTGCAGTAAACGATTGCCTTTTAAACTGAACACCTGTTCAGCGTGTCCAGATAAGCGGATCCAACAATGTTAAAACACTTGCATATCGTAAAAGTTATACGACGACGCGACTGTGGTAACTGCGACCGAAAGTGAATCAGCGCTATGAGAAGCCGAAATTATCAATTAGTTTTCGCAAAAAATAAATAAATAAATAAAACATATTTATAAGAGAGTCAATCATCAATCGAAAGTATCTTGGGAACACTATCTGATTATTTTATTGTGCTTGTCTAGCTTGAAAGTTCAAGGTCTTTTGGTATTATCTACTATAATAGGAAGTCTTTTCTTAGAATACAAATTTCCCTGTCTCACTGCAGTGATAACTTTAGAATGCGATAAGATCAAAAAAATGAGTATAAAAAAATATAAATGCATACTTTAATGACAAATTTGTATATCATTATAATTAAAATAGATTATTATGATAGATTATGATATTATGAGCAAAACCTTCCTGCATATAAATCACAAAAGTGAAACTAAATTTTGATCAAAATTTTGTTTTTTTTTTTGTAGTATTTTCCCAAATCCATAAAACATGGCGATATCTTTTTATTGGATTAACCATTATATTACTGCTAATGGCGAGAGATCAATTACAGTTGCTACCACAGCAGTTGCTCCGGCAACAGCAACAACAACAACACGGATTCTCTAATCGATTTCCGAACCGGCTACCAAGTGGCTTATCGGACGAGATAAGCGCCCCGAGTCGATGCCAAATGGAAGCTCCGAGCTAATCGTCGATTCGGCGAACCGATGAATCGACGCCGGAATCTTATCGCCGTCGAGCAGGGAGTACTTCACTCCGATAGCATTTGTGTGGGGCAGTTGGGAGTCGCGTTCGATCCATTAGGGCCGTCAGTTGTCGGTCAATAGAGGAGCTAGTGAGGTGGCCGCCGGTCGACAAAGCTCTGCAGAAACCTCCACAAAGTTTTTTTTTTTTTAAGTTTTTTTTTTGCAATATTATTTTCTTCGTTTGTCGCCTCGAGATGCAACACATCTTGGCGTCATTATTGTTGCTGCTGTCGCTGGCACAGCTGGGCCTGGGGGCCGACGAAGAGTTCCACTGTATTTGGTATGGAGAGAGTCATTTTATCGGGAAGCATGCCCAGAATTTGATATACTCCGGAGAGGCGCTGCCGCTTAACAATCCTGAAGCGGAGGCCATCTTTGCCAAGCGCTGTCCAACACTGTACAAGGAGTACAAGGGCGAGGACGGCAATGCGGAGCTAGAGCTGTGCTGTGATGCCGCTCAGGTTGTCACCATGGACAGTGGTCTAATGCAGGCCGATGGTGTCTTCTCGCGCTGTCCCACATGCAGCATGAACATGGCATTGACGGTCTGTGCCATGACCTGTGCTAAGAATCAATCCGCCTTCCTGGTACCCTACGCGGAACCGAATCCCTCGAATGTGCCATATGTGGAGCACATCGACTATCGCATCGAGGACGAAACCGTATCGAAAATCTACAACAGTTGCTCAGCGATTCAGCACCCGCAGACAGGGCGTCCTGCCATGGATCTGGGCTGCGGTGCATACAACGGAAAGACATGCAACTACCGCAGATGGTATAACTTCATGGGCGATTCGGAGGGCAGCGACTATGTACCCTTTACGATCAACTATCTGTGGTCGGATGATGCCGCGGAGGGCAGTACGGATATCTACCTGCAACTGGAACCCTTGAACTGTGGCCAAAACTACGAGGGCAACTTCGCCTGCGCTTGCATCGATTGCGAGGAGTCGTGTCCACAGACAGATGCGCCGACAGGTTACCAACCGCCCTGGCAGGTGGCCGGTCTGTATGGCATTACCTTTATTGTGGCCCTGGTGCTGGGCATCCTGCTGGCCGTGCTCATATGTTGGGGCGCCACGGGCCGCCGACAAGGACCAAGCGTACGCATGCCCACACTGTATGGTGACTTCCTTTATCTTGGATTTCGCGCCTGGGGAACTTTCTGCGCCAAGCACCCAGTGCTCGTGCTCGCCCTCTGCTCCTGGGCAATTGGTGGACTTGCCTACGGTATGATGTACATGAAAGTCACCACAGATCCCGTTGAGCTGTGGGCCAGTGAGGTGAGCGACACGCGTATCGAGAAGGATTACTTCGACCAGCACTTCGGACCCTTCTATCGCACCAATCAGTTGTTCATTAAGCCCGTCAACAAGAGCACAGTAAGTAGACTTAGGGTTGCATGGGGTTGCTTCCAGCTAACACTCTGCTTGCTTCTCCCTCTACTCAGTTCACGCATGAGACTGCGGATGGTGAGCTCACCTTTGGTCCCGCCTATGAGCAAAGCTTTCTGCAGGAAGTGTTTGAGCTGCAGGAACAGATCATGCAGCTGGGAATGGAAGACAATGCCGGATTGGATAAGATCTGCTATGCTCCTATGCTTTATCCCGGTGTTACCCCCACTGTAGACGACTGTGTTATTCAGTCCATCTATGGTTACTTCCAGAACGACATGTCAAAGTTTCTCAACTACTACGTGGACAGCAACAACTTCACAGTGAACTATCTTAACCAGCTGGAGGATTGCTTGAGGTAGGTCTAGGCCCAGCTCTTACAACCTTTTGGGGTTCTCTAGAAATTCGATTACCCGAGAAGCTTAGGCTAGAAACATAGGCTTGTGTAATACTCAACGCTTTAGATATCCTAGTGTAAGGGTAAGGATAGGGCAGGATGCTTGGAGACCGCTGTGGCTAGGCTCCTAGGTCAAAAAGAAAGATGATTAGATAACCTTTGAAACCTTTGAAAAATCCTTTTCTAATCTTTCCCGCTGTACATCTCTCATTCTCGTTCTATGTCTCCCTTATCCCATTAGAGTACCCATGATGGAGGATTGTTTCGGCACCTTCGGCGGTCCCATTGAGCCCGGCATTGCTGTGGGCGGCATGCCTGAGGTAGCGGCTGGCGAAGATCAGGACTACATGCTGGCCACTGGCATAGTAATCACCTTCCTGGGTAAGAATCAGAACGATGAGACCCTGCTGGAGCCGAACTTTGTGTGGGAGAAGCTCTTCATTGACTTCATGAAGAACTACACCAACGACAAACTGGACATCGCCTACTCGGCGGAGCGCAGTATTCAGGATGCTATTGTGGAGCTGTCGGAGGGTGAGGTGAGCACCGTGGTCATCAGCTATGTGGTCATGTTCCTGTATGTGGCCATCGCCCTGGGTCGCATGAAAAGCTGTCTGGGCTTTCTGCGCGACTCCCGCATTATGCTGGCTGTCAGTGGCATTGTTATCGTGCTGGCCTCGGTCATCTGCAGTCTGGGATTCTGGGGATATGTTGGTGTGACAACAACAATGCTGGCCATCGAGGTCATTCCGTTCCTGGTGCTGGCTGTGGGCGTTGACAACATCTTCATTATGGTGCACACGTATCAGCGACTAGATCACAGTCGGTACAAGACAACGCACGAGGCGATTGGTGAGGCCATTGGCCAGATTGGTCCCTCCATTTTGCAGACAGCGAGCAGTGAGTTCGCCTGCTTTGCCATCGGTTGCATCTCGGTGATGCCGGCGGTCAAGACGTTTGCCATGTACGCCGCAGCTGCAATTCTCTTCGACTTTCTGCTGCAAATCACCGCCTTTGTAGCCCTCATGGCCATCGACGAGAGACGCTACCAGGACGGACGCCTCGACATGTTGTGCTGTGTGCGTTCCAATGTGAAGCCGGAGAAGTCCCATGAGGCTGGCCTATTGGAGAAACTCTTCAAGAACTACTATGCTCCGTTCCTGCTCAAGAAGTGAGTTTGCCCCCAATGATGAGGATGACGAGAATGATTCCATTGTGCTCTGCTTCTTTTTAGGCCCATCAAGATTGCTGTCCTGCTAATATTCACTGTGGTCACTTGCCTATCCCTCATGGTCATGCCCTCCATAGTGCCGGGCCTCGATCAGGAGATGTCCATGCCAGCCGACTCGCATGTGGTCAAGTACTTCCGTTACATGGACGAACTGCTGGCCATGGGTGCACCAGTTTACTGGGTGCTCAAGCCGGGACTGAACTACAGCCTGCCCGAGCAGCAGAACTTTATTTGCGGCGGAGTTGAGTGTAACAACGATTCACTGTCCGTTAAGCTGTACACACAGTCCCGTTACCCGGAGATCACATCCCTGGCCCGTCCGGCATCCTCGTGGATCGATGACTATATCGATTGGCTTGGCATCGGCGACTGCTGCAAGTACAACGCCAGCACGGGAGCCTTCTGCCCTAGCAGTAAGTGCGATTCACCTCGGAAGAATGTCTCTGTTTCTTTAGCGGATTCGGTATTCGTTTGATTCCCTTGCAGATTCCAAGAGCGATGATTGTCTGGCCTGTGAACGAAGCTTCACAGAGGATGGATTGAGACCCACCCCCGAGACCTTTGACAAGTATGTGCCCTTCTTTCTCTCCGATCTGCCTGACGCTGAGTGTGCCAAGGCGGGACGCGCTGCCTATGCGGATGTAAGTAGAGTGACAAAGATAGAGAGTCCGAGACACACCCGACCTAATGCTGTTTCCTTTCGCCCTGCAGGCTGTCATATACACCTTGGATGACAACGGATTGGCCACCATCCTGGACACACATTTCATGCAGTACTCGACGACATCGACGACGTCGGAGAAGTTTGTGGCTGCGTTGCGTGAGGCGCGACGTGTGCAGGGCGAGATCAATGCGATGCTGGCGGAGAATGGCATAGACTCGGAGGTGTTTCCCTACTGTGTCTTCTTCATCTTCTACGAGCAGTACCTAACTATCTGGGACGATGCACTCATCTCGCTGGGTTACTCGCTGGCTGCCATATTCGTGGTCACCCTGCTGCTAACCGGCCTGGATATAATATCCGCCCTGATTGTGCTCTTCATGGTCGTCTGCATTCTGATCAACATGGGCGGCATGATGTGGGCCTGGGACATAACACTGAATGCCATCTCGCTTGTCAATCTGGTTGTCTGCGTGGGCATCGGTGTGGAGTTTGTGGCGCATATAGTGCGCTCCTTTAAGCAGGCACATGGCAGTGCCCAGCAGCGGGCATTCCAGTCGCTCAGCGTGACCGGCAGCAGCGTTCTCTCCGGGATTACGCTGACCAAGTTCGCCGGCATCGTTGTGCTGGCCTTCTCCAAATCGCAGGTCTTTCAGGTCTTCTATTTCCGCATGTACCTGGGCATTGTGCTCATCGGAGCGGTGCATGGCCTAATCCTGCTCCCCGTGCTGCTCAGCCTAATGGGCCCGCTCGACAGTCTGGCCAGGAACTCCAGGCAGGAGTCGTTTACATCGATGCGGCAGCGGACGAGAAACGTTTCCGAGTAGCTTAAGGGATAACTGTAAATATGCATGTGTGAGTGTGAGTGCGAGTGTGAGTGTGTGGGTGCGAATGTGAGTGCGAGTGTGAATGTGACTGCGATTAGAGTGTTCGTTCTTTTTTTTTTCTCTCTGTATTTTCCTTATGCGGTTTCCTGTATATTTTCTTTATATTTCTCTGGTTATTTTAAATTAATAATAAACAAAAAAAAAAAAAAATTGTTTTTAAAGTCATAAATTTGCATAAAACGTTTGGCAGGGAACCCTTCCCTGCCCCAGCTGCCCCCAACCCCCGCTGCTGTCCATCCCATTCGCGTTCTCCTTATTGTTTATCGCCGTGGCACCTTTGTTTTTTATGGCATTAAGCGGCAAAGCGGCCAACTGCCGCGCACCGCCAAAACAATAAATAAGCAACTCCTCCGGCAGCGACCCCCGAGCGAGCCCTCAACCTCAGGCTGACCCATCAACCCGCAGGCCTTGCTGTTCCAACTCCCACACCCACACCCTCACCCAGTCGCACAACCTCTGGCTGGCATCTGGCATGGCCCGAACGTCTTACGCCTTTTGGGCAAAACTTTGCCAAGATTTTCCAGTTGCAGCTTCTTCATTATGACACGCTAACACGAAACACAGGCATAAGGACTGCAGAGTGCGGCTTGTCCAGGGGCGAAGATGATACCTAAAATACTGGAGAAATGCGAAGAATCCAAAAAAAAAGAAGTCAACCAACATTAGGATGTTCAATTTATATCTTCTTTATTTTTAGTTAATATAAATTAAAAGGTATTTTATATATGCAATCTGTATATAATATTTAGAATATGCTGCTTCTACAATATTAACTTATGGTATTAAAATTAAAAATATATATATATATATAAATATAATCAAATATTCTTTAGGAAATATGAATTTTATCACTGAATTTATTGCTTGATTTGTATTATCTACAGCTGGTAATTAATCAATTAAGTTAAGAGCTCTGGTAAGAGTATACGCAGTTCGACTTGCTTTGATTGAAATTTTTGATGGCTTTCCTGTTTTTAACTGCCCACCGCCTGCTGGCCTGGACGCGTTCTGCGGCTTACAACACGCAGCAAGGAGCCGCCAACAAAAACATTGCCCAATGCTCACGGAGAGGAAGGAGAAAGCGAAAGAGAGAGAGAGAGAGAGAGAGAGAGAAAGAGAGAGGGAGAGCCGGAAGATGTGCACGGGAATTTAACTCTCAGAATGAGTGTAGTGTTTTTAATTAAAATTAATAAAGTTTATAGTGGTTTTTATGTGCGTTGACGTCGGCGTCTGCGTCGGCGTCGGCCTCGTCTTCCCTGCTCTCGGCAGGCACTCGACTTCGCCCTCCCTCTGCCCCCTCCCCCCTTTCGCAGGTGGGTAAAGGAGATTTTCGTTGCTTAGCTATGTGGCTGCTGCTGTTTTGTCTCAGTCTCTGCCCCCAATTGACCACTTCCCTCGAGCGACTCAAGAGAAAACAAAATCACTTAATGCCTTTGAACTCTCAGCAACACCCGCACATAGGAGGAGGGAGAGAGAGAGAGAGAGGAGGAGCGTATGGCGTGCCACAACGTGTCGCGTTGTTGTAGGGGGAGGGGGGTTAGCGAGTGGGGCACTTGAGAAGGCCGACAAGTGAGACGCATAATTATAAATGTATCAACTAATGCATATGGCAAAATCAATTTGCAATTAACAATTCCGATGATGCCGCTGCCCGTTCCGAGCGTGTGTGAGTATACACAGATGAAGTGCTAATTGAAGTGCCCCTTTAGCAAATGTCTCTCTATCTCTTCGTCTCTCCCCCCCTCTCCCCCTGTCCGCCTGTTTGTCTGTTTGTGGCCTAAATGTTTTTCCAGCTACCACTTAATTCCCATTACAAAGTACTCAGCCCTGACAATGCCAAATGCCAGCAGAAGCAGCAGCAGCAGCAGCAACAACAGCGACGGCCCCAAAAAATGGAAACGCTTGGAAACGTTTGCAGTTTCTCAAGCAGCAATAGTTTTACCGTTACATCACTACTCTATATATGCACTATCTATGGTCGCATTTAGGCAGAGCGTGCAGATTGCAGGAGCCGAAGCCGGAGCAGGAGCGGGAGCCGGAGCAGGAGCGGGAGCAGGAGCGGGAGCCGGAGCTGACGATGTCGCAACAGTTGCAGCTGCCACTTTGTGACTTAATTAAGACCGAAACTTTCGCAGTCCTTGACGTTTTTATTGGCCCAGTTGGCGAACATGGGGAATACGTAAATAGATCTGTTTAAGTGGGATATGTGGAATGGTTAAAGATACAAATAGAAGTTAAGAAATTTCTGATATTTAATTGAGCTGCAATCTAAAATCGATGGCAATGATATTGTATGAATGAATACTACAAAAACAAATATTTATATATATGTATAAATATTGATAATAATATATATGTTATGTATACGATATGGTCGCTCAATATCAATATCAAGTGCTTATAGAATGCTTAGATTCATATACAATTCCTTAATTTAAATTTACCATTGGACTCAAAATAGTATACTTGAATATATGTACTATAAATCTTAAAATGCAATTTTCATTCGTAGAAATTAAGTTATCGACAGTTAAATAATACTTCCTGTAACATATTTAGGAGTTATCTATTCTAGAATTATAGCAAAAACAATGTTGAACGTTGTTAGTTAAATTATTGCTATCGATTGTAAAGTAATGCCATAATTGAAAAAATAATCCATTTATAAGTTTGTATGATTCATACTCCAATTTCCATAAGTTCAAATATCGAAAGTTAAAAATTAATATAGGCTATATCGATTAATAAATTTCGATTTCCGTCAGTTGAAACATAGTTATCGATAGTTAAGCATTATTATCGAATAGGAAAAAGTTAACTATTTTTTTGAGCAGATCAATACTTTGATTTCGCTTATTTTGTGTTTGTATATTAAAGATTAGCTTAGAACCGAAAGATTTTGTATTCAGCTTGGCAACTTGGGATAGGTCATAATGCCTTATATCGCAGCCGCAGAAACCTTGAGCCGCAACGGAGTAAATCATTCGAAGACAGTTGTGAATTATGGCGAGACGTGTGAATTAATGTTGCAAATAAGCAATAAAAGCTTAAATTAATTGACATTTTCCGCATGGAAATTCGGCAAAGTTAAAAGGTGCCGGAGCACACACACACACACACACACACACACTGGTATCTATGTATGTGCATGTATGGGGTATAGAGTATATCTGGGTATAGGCTGGTACATGTGCGACTGATGTGTTTATGTGCTGGCAATTTTCGCACGATTTGTGGCCAATTGGGCACAGTCACCGCGTTTGGGCCATAAAAGCGAGCTGCGAAAGAGATTCTGAATGAAATGGGCCGGTAATACGCGATGCGATGCGTTGCGTTGCGTTGCGTTGCCTATTCGGCATGGAAAGCATTTAAATTAAATTTTATGCTATATACATATTTATTAATCGGGCTATGCGTACTCTCGTTTATCTGCAATTCCATCTCATATCTTGCCACATGAAATAGAACAAAATTTCAAAACGGAAATTCACCCCGATTGGCACTCTCTATATAGAGTACTCTGCTGCTGCTGCTGCGATGCGATTTAATTTAATTTTCATTCCGAATTTAATATTCTTTCACGATTCTCTCTGTTAAAATTGCATTAAGGCGGCATTTAATTAATAAAACATTGTGCATTGCCACATGCTGATTGGGATTGGGGGCTGGGGAACTCGTCAAGCTGACGAAACCCGATATCGATAATGTCACGTAGTGCTCTGACTCTCTCGGACTGCTGCAGTATCTAAATTAGCTATAGCCATAAATAATTGTGAAATTTGCAATAGTATTCATAGAGCAGCAGAGTAGTAGAGTCGTAGAGAGTGTGAGATACGGTCGGGACTAATTAGCAGTGTTTGTTTTCAATCTGAATGCAGCTTGTTAGGTTTTATATAGAGTAGAGTAGAGTCAAAAATGAATGCAAATCAGTCAAAATATTTCAGCATAATTTGCTTGCCACATGACAATGCGAATATAAACGGAATTTGATTAAAATTGTAGTGAAACTTGAACAGATACATATCTCTTTCTTTCCCCCTCTCTCTCTATCTACGATTATCTATATGTATATGATATTTGGATTTAAAGTTTCTCAATTATTCTCGACTATTCCCCACTGCCCACATTATTTATTGGCTCAATTAATTGAAGCGAAATTGACTCGAATCGACTAATTTGCAGCAGGTCAAACAGCTCGCAATTTTGGCCAATAACAAGCAGTAAGCCGACATAATCCCTCTTGCGGATCAATGCAAATGGTGGGAAAAATCTTTGGCTTAATCATTTGGTCAGTTCTGGGACCTGGGGGGTAGTCTGGTAGTTGGGAAGTCGGCTCGATTGGTAAGTGCGCTTTAATACGTATTAATGCCAAATTAGGAATCCGAATTCAATTTTAAAAGTTAACCATCTACGAAATCTCATCTGACGGCCGGCATAAAAAGTTAATTAAAGCAGACGAATAAACGGGCAAGCGGGCAAGCGGGCAAACGGGTAAGCGGGTAGGTGGGCAAACGGGCAAGCGGGTAAGCGGGCAAAAGCATTTTCAATGCTGGCAAATTTAATTTATTCATTTGTCGACAAAAGCTCCTCGCACACGGCCAGCTCGACCTTTGTACCCCCGCCTCTGTGTGTGCGTGTGTGTGTGCGCGAGAGAGTGTCGCATTTGTATGTACATATTCTGGGAGTCGGGGTCCATATGGCATAGACGAATCAGTAATTTATAAACGTGCTTATAAGCCGCAAATCCAATTCGCGTTGCCAAAATTGCAGTTGGCAAAGCATTTGCAGTGCAATTTTCGGCTAACTGCGAAACAGGCGACATACGACTATTTTCCTGCACTTGGCCCGGAATGGTTATTACCCCGGGGCCCGGGTAACAGCACCAGTACCACCACCAGCATCAGCAGGAGCAGCAGCACCGGAACCAGCACCAGCACCAAAGCCAGACCAAGCCAGCGCCTGCAGCGGAGAAGCAACCCGACTGAACGTGGGATTAGAGACGTGTTTTCCACTGCTAAAAAACTAAAATGAGTTGGCTCTTTTTGGCAAAATTTAATTGAAAATTTATATAAATTAACCCATAACACCCGACAATATGTTTCTCGTAGCGCGTTGAGGCAGCTAAAGGTGGCACAAAAATATGAAAATTCTTGAAGATATTTCTACTTCCTTTTACTAACATAAGGTTGCGTCCAAAGTGCGATTAAATGATATAACGATAAATTTCTGTATCGATTTAAAAAAAAAGCATTTAATCGATACTAAAAATTTAATCGTTAGTAATTTTATAACACACACGCGTATGTAAATTATATCATATACGTATATGGAATTATTTTTTTAATTATACACTGTGATCGACTGAGAACTGCATAGATAAAATAAATAATTTGCAGAGTTCATGCTCTATAATTAATTTGCTTGTGTTTTACCGAGAACAAAAAGCTGATACACTAAAACATATAAAACATACAGGGTGCCTCGATGAAACTTAATTCATATAATTAAGAAGTTTTGCGAAATGTATCTGTGTCGTTAGCCGTGCTTAATTATGGCCCAAACAGCACTAATGGGTTAAAATGCCAAATGCCGGTGTGGATTGCAGTGCGTGTGCGCCTCGCTGCTGCTGCTGCTCCTGTCTAGTGTGTGTGTGTGTGTGTGTGTATAGGTGTGTGTGGGTGAGCCTGTGTGTGCAACAACTATTTCCAACTAAATTATAACAACAACCTCAACAAATGCACAGAATTTTGAGAAATTTCATGCAAAATACAAAAGCAAATGCAGCTTATACTCGTTTCTGCCACCGCAGACACCGACACGGCAGCAACAGCAGCAACAGCAACAGCAGCAGCAGCAACAACTGCAACACCAATAGCAACAACTGCAACGGCAACTGCAACAGGAACAACAGGAAGAGAAGCTGAGGCATTAAATGGTCCACGTATCGCAGCCAAAAACATAACGAAAATGTCAAACACACATTTGGCCAACATTGCCGAGCGCAGCGTGAAATGAACACACACACACACATACACACACACAGTCTGTCTCTCTTGCCCCTCCCCCTCTCTCTCACTCTTCCCTTCCAGCCTGTGTCTCCTGTCTCACTGTCTGTCCGGCAAATGCATTTTGAGTGTTACGGTGGGAGTGCATCACATACATACATACATACATACATACACACATACATACATAGCTGATTCGCTGGGGGGGACAGACGCTGCAGAAGTAAGGGGGGGCATGGAGTGACGGGTCGAAGGGCAGACCGAAGTGTTGGCAACCTCATAAACGCAATGTCGCTGACAGACAGCAACAGCAGAGCAGCAGCAGAGCAGCTACTGCGGCTGGGCAGCTTCTAAGCAGCTCAGTGATGCGTCAGTTTGATAGATTGATCGATTGTTAGATTGTTGCATTTATCGATTGGCACAACAATTGATCGATTCACTCATCTTGCCAGCACTCGCTGTGCTCGCATTCTAATTAATTTCTGTTGCAGCCACAAGTTAAGTCTCCCTTGCTCTATGTCTTTCTCTCTCTCTCTCTCTCCCGCGCTCTCTCTTTTTTCTGTTGTTGATGCTGCTCGCGTGCACTGGCAAAAATTAAGTGCATGCAAAAATAATTATGACAATGTTCACTCACTGTTGTTGTTGTTGTTGCCGTTGTTGTTGTTGTTGTTGTTCCTCTTGTTGTTTGCGCTTGTTGTTATTGTTATTTGAGTTGTTGTTATTGTTGCTGCCGCTGCCGCTGTTGTTATTATTATAATTATTTTCATTGTGTTCGCTGCTAGATGATCCAATTAATGGCGTGGCACATGTTTATACACACACACACACAAACACACACACACACAAACACACACACACACACGCACTCCCACACACAAGCATGCTTGTTCATTTATAATAAATACAAATAAATTGTATGAAACGAAATGGATGTTCCAGCAAACCTATTCTGCTGCAATCTGCATATTAATACTGTTATCGATAGCGAAACTATCGATATTAATCGCATTGCTACACATCTCCAACTATCGTGCAACAACTTACAGCTCACATTCCACACATTTCGTCAAACGCAACCAGAGATTGTCTGGATTGAACACATTTGCTGGTTAATTTCAATGAAATTGGCGAAATTGAGGAGATTTTGGCTGGCAAACCGCAAGCGATAATTTCGCTGGTTTATGGGCCGCCACTGTTCAATTAAAGCCATGCCCAAACAATATCAATTAAAAGCGCCGCGCCCTGATTGATGCAGCCCACTTGGTTGGCTGCCTCCGGCACGGCGTCCTCTGTGATTTATCACATTTGTTTCTTTGGGCCAGCAGCGCTGGCAGTGGCAGTGGCAGAGACTGTGGCAGAGGCAGAGACTGAGGCAGAGGCAGCAGAAGTAGCCCCAGTAGCAGCGCACAGCGACGCAACGTGGCCAACAAAGGGCAGAACTTACCGTAAAACAAGAGGCTGCATTTGCTTATCTTTGGCCGCCATTGTGATATTCCACTCGCTATGTGTATGTGTGTGTGTGTGTGTGTGTGTATGTGTGGGTGTCCTTCGACGTAATTGTGAGACCTTTTCGACTTGTGCTCGATTCCAAAAATAACCAAAACCTAATCGGATTCACTCTGAATTGAATAGAGATGATGCAACTATCGATAAGTGGTTTCCAAAACCGATATTAAAGTGCTCACTTGCTATACCCTTCGACCACGGGAGATTTCTAAAAGTGGGTATATTAATTAGGTGCTAATTCATGTAACTGACAGGAGGCGTGGCAAATCCCACACAGCAAATGGGAAAGGATGTCTAGCTGTCCTGAGATCTCATCCATTATAAAAACTATGGATGAGTCTAAAATTTCCTATATGTTATCACAATCGTAGTAGTTTATATAATTAATAATAATAAATAATAATTACTTTATTGAGCCTAAAAAGATATTAATTCTGTAACAAACGAGATACTCAAATGCTTTAAATTGCAAATACCAGTTATAATAGATAGATATATGTTTATAAATAGCTAAGTAGTATAAGTATTTCAGAAGGTAGGGTAGCAAGTGCGTAGGATATTCCAGAGTCGTGCGCACTTGTCTGTTGATTTCATGATTTGTTAAATGCACACACATATTTATTCATATATATATATATATATATATGGATATCTTAAGATGTCATTCGAATTCGAACGATTTGCCTCTATTCGGCACACAATGGAAAACACATATATACGCATATGTATGTGTAGATAACTCCATATGTGGCATAGCATATCAGCGCATAAATATTTCTGTGTAAAAGGCAGCTTTATGGGTATTCCTCCTCGGCATCTGCTGCTGCTTCTCCTCCTCCTCCTCCTCCCCCTTCTGCTTATAACACACACACACACACACACACGCACACACATTCCATTGTTGTGCTTGGCCTCTGCGTGCTCTGTGTGACTTGTGTTAAATATCGCATTTTATTATTATTGAAAATTATTGAGTTATAAATAAATAATGTGATTGCTCCGAGGCTGCAGTTGTCATGTTTATAAATCGACCTTAAGCAATGGAAAATAATTTTAGCATCGGCTTTTGCTGCATGCCACCGCACGCTGCATGCCACAAGCCATGAGCATGTGTGTGTGTGTGTGTCGGGCATGTGTGTGTGTAAGTTTGTTTCACTCCAAAATTTTATTAAGCAAAATAAGCAGAAAAAGCAGATTGCGCACAGCTCCCGCACGTTCGGCAACAACATTGCAACTAATGTAATCTAAAATTACAACAACAACAGCAACAGCGACAACATCAACAACAACAACAACAACAAGAGCAGCATGCTGAAACTGTTGCATAGTGAAGTGTGCCACGCCCCAACGCTCTCTCTCCCGCTCTCTCTCCCTCCCTCTCTCTCTCTCTTTGCGGCAACAGTTTTAATAACTTTCCGCTGCATACTTTGCGGCGTGTCGACAGCTCACTCTGCCGCTGACAGTCCGAGGATGATAATGAAGTTCGACACGCCGATGAAGGCGATTACGATGTGAGTGCCTTCAATCAACAGTGCAGCGATTAATTAGCAAAAGGTAGTCGATAACATTAGGTGTGGGCAATTAGGGTACATTAATCGATAACCCAAGAGACGTGTTAAGTCACACATATCACTAAACTTTCGTTCTATTCCTGCTTGGAATCTGAAGAATGCAGTGTAATAATCGATGACATCAGGTGTGGTGAAATTAGAAGCATTTATCGATCATTTACGGCGAGAGCCACACAATGCCATGGACTATCGATTCCAACTTGGAATGTGAAGAAAATACGCTAATAGTCAATCAGCAAGTCGATATAATTAGGTGTGGGTTGTAAGCTACGTTTATCGATAATTAATAACGCGAGTTGCCATATCACAAATATCTTTGGGATAAAGTTTCTAGTTTAGAGTCTTAAAGGAATTGCACTATAGTTAATTTCCAACTAAAGGTATTACAGTAGGAGTGGCTTGTCAGAAACGTATATCGATATATCGATATTATATATAAATTAACACTTAGGCAGCACAACGAGTCAATGTTAGGCATGGAAACGCATAACGATAGAGATATATTATAAGGCTATCGATGTTAGCCAAGAGTCGTAAGCTTATTATCTTTTTTTAGCCTGCTATCGGTTTTATCGATAACTTGTGCACAGAGATTCCGAGCTGCTCATCATCAGAATTATTAAAATGTGAACTATGAACTGCATTCCGCTCGCTCTTCGGCGTTCTCTTCTTTCCCCCCACACACACACCCATATAAACACACACACACACACAGGGAAAGGTGTGGAAAATGCGAGCTATTTATGGGGTAATATTATCGACACGACGCTGCTGACAAAGCGTGAGGCATAGCGCGCATGGGGAGATGAGGTCGGGTAGCAGGCGATGCTACCTTTGCTTCGATTGTTATCGTTTTAATGAAGTTCCATGCTATTTACGCTATGAGATGCCGACGTCGCCATCGCTGCCATCGTCGCCGTCGTTGTCGTCGTCGTCGTCGTTGATCGTCATCGCTAAAAGAATTTTGTGCAAACTTTTTGCGTTAATCCCATGACAAGGCGCTACAGCAGCAGCGGCAGCATAAGCAGAGTGAGAGTGAAAGGGAGAGGGAGATGGAGAGGGGAGCGGCTCGCTGTTATGGGGTCGCTATTTGTGGGGCCATTGATGCACGTCTTTCCAGTCTATTACTATCAGCACTTTTCTTCTGTTCTTCGGCTGTGTGTGTGTTTTTTTTTTTTTGGTTCACTTTGGCGCATTTTGTTTTTTCAGTTAACACAGTTTATTGACTTCGCTCAACTTGTCGCCGTTATAATGTCAGCAAATTGTTAAAATGCTTTGTTAGGAATTTCAAACAATTTTTTGGCGGCTGCGATGCAGTGCACGGGGTAGAGGCAGGGGCAGGGGTACGGGATGGGGGGCCTCTAAAAGGACATGGCTGGGAGCAGAGAGCAACGCAACAACATGTTGTAGTTGCTGCTGCTGTTGCTGCTGTTGTTCCTCTTCCACTGTTGCTTACAAAATAGTTGGCTGCTGTGTTGGCTTTGTGGGTAATTTGCCAGCAACAACAGCAACAGCAGCAACAACGGTTCACATTTTAAGCGTTTGAACTCCAAAGTCATAAAATATTTGTTAAGCATTTTGCGCTCAATTTTCTTTTTAACCATTTTTGGCTACAGGTCGCCCGACACAGGCAGCACAGCCAAAAGCGACCGAACGAACGAATGAACAAACAAACAAACAAACAAACAAGGCGTTGGCTTTGCACTAACTGCCGCCCTCCTGCCTGCCTTCCTCCTCCCTCCCTTCCCGCCTCTAGCACTCTCCCAAAAAATAATAACCAATTCGTAAGCACTTTTACTACGGCATCCGCAACCAGCAGCAGCAGCAGCAACGGCAACGGCAGCAGCAGCCACAATCGAAGTGCAAACTCTCTTCCAATTGCTGCACCTCCCTGCACCCCCTCCTCCACCATCCCAGTGCCACACCGTGTCCAGCCCACTGACCATTCGGGCAGGGCATCTGGCCAGTCGTCTTGACCATGCACATTAGCAGAGCGCGCGTGCTTTTTTGTTGCCTCGTTGGGCGGCTATTTGTACTTAACTTTGTTTCAGATACATTGTATCTAGGTTAAAGTGCCGAGGTACAGTTGCGTCCAGAGATGCACAGGCAACAGTGCAGCTCACGCACGACTCACGAGAGCGGATAAGATGCATTTGCAGCTTGTTTAAACTGCATTAGATACTTGACAGAGACTTTGAGATACTTTTGCTGCTGCTGCATATGTTTAAACACGGCATACGTCATGCACGACTCACGAGAAGAGTTGTAAATATTGTCAGATTTGCTTAAATTGCTATAGATACTTTGTAAATAGTCTAAGATACTTTTCACGAGAACGGATTGCTAGTTAAATGTGCAATAGATACTTGATATACACTTTGAGATACTTTTGCTGCAGCAACTTATACTATACATGGCATAAGTCTCGCACGACTCACGAGAAGAGTTGTAAATATTGTCAGATTTGTTTAAATTGCTATAGATACTTTGTAAATAGTTGTAGATACTTTTATTGTAGTTGTAGCACTACTTCAGGCATTAGTCACGCACGACTCACGAGAGCGGATAGCCAGAAAAATGTGCAATAGATACTTGTTACACACTTTGAGATACTTTTGCCAGATTTGACTAAAATCTGTTTAAAGTGCAATAGATACTTGGTTAATAGTTTAAGATACTTTTATTGCTTGTAATTTTATTGTAACACATGACTTATAGGAACGAGTGCATCAAAAGATACTTGATAGAAACTTGGAGATACTTTTGTTGATACTTGCTAAACAGCTTCAGATACTTTAATTGTTCACATACTTATAGCTAGCTATATACACTATACACTCTAGTCTAGGGGTACAGAAAGAAAAGTATCTTTTTGCTGCAACCCTATATGCTTTACCATCTCACGAGATTCACTCACGAGCCGCGACTCACCTCTAGCGGATCAAGTATTTGAGCTTGATTTTTACACGCGCTCTCTCTTTCTCTCTCCCTCTCGCTGTCTCCCTCTCACTCACTCCTGCGCGCTCTCTCACCTGCTTTCACCTTGTGGCTTGTGTTATTGTTGGCCACGTTGTTGTTTTTGGTAAGTATTGTCAGCTTATTATGCCAAAATGACAAGCAAACCAATTATGTTTTTGTTTGCTCAGCGTGGGCAACATCTCCAGCTTCAGCCCCATCCACAGCCAAACGCGAATACAGCAGCAGCAGCAACAACAACAACAACAACAACAAGGTGCAAGGCAAATGTTTGTTGCAAAACACCTGGCAAGGTACTCAGCTCCAGCTACAGCTACAGCTTCAGTTCCAGGCGACAACGTTGTCAACACGTTGCCGCATAATCAACACGCCGCTCTCGACATTTCTATTTCCCCAGCTCCACTTGAGCGAATGTTACCTACAAGGTCTACAAGAGGCGTAGGCGGAGGGGGGATGTGGTTACAATAAGTGTATTCGCGAAATATGTAAAAAAAATAAAAAAAATTTATCTTTGATTCTACCTTGATTCTTTGGCCACTCTGCACTTTAGAGTTCTTTAGATCTAAGACCTTAACTTCAGATATTTTCTACTATATTTATACATAGATACTCCCAACTCAGCTAGGTATTTTAAATGCGAAGACCTATGGCTCTAACTTTGCATATTGTTCTCAACTCTGGCCTATACATAATCGTAATAATAAAGATTCTCAAATGGACTTTTCAGTTCCAGTTTCTCTGCTTGCCTTATCTCTTCTCACTCTCTCTCTATCTCTCTTCCTCCCGTAGCTATTTCTTCCCCCTCCCTTCCTTATCCTTAGCCATCTTCAGCTGCTTTTCTGCGCTTCTCTTGTCTATCTGCAGCTGCATCTGGACCATAGACCCCTCTCCTTTTCACTACTCCTGCCTCTCTATTTCTTTCTCCCTCTTATTCTTTCTCTCTCTCTCTCTTTGTGTGTGTGTTCGTATTGCTTATCTGACCGCAGCAAGCGTCGCTGTTGCGTTGCCTGTTAAGTTGTTTGGTTTTTGCTTTAGTTTACTTTCGTTTCGAGCCTGCCAAAATGGAAGCGGCAAAAACTGACAGAGTGGCAAAAAAGGCAGCAGCAGCAGCAGCACCAGCAGCAGCAGCAGCGACAGTGGCAGCAACAACAAAGTTTTAGCTGAAAACCAAACAAAAAGTAAACAATGCAAAGTTGTTTCTCTTTGTTGTTGTTTTTCCTCTACACACAAATAGCAATGGCAGCAGCAGAGCAGCAGCAGCAGCAGCAGCAGCAGCAGCAGCTTCGCAGTGCAGCGGTACCGCCAGCGACACCGCAATGCAAATATGCAAACAACAACAGCAGCAGCAGCAACAACAACAGCAGCAGCAACAGCAGCAGCAACAGCAGCAGCAGCAACAACAATGAGCAAAAGAAGCAGCAGAGGCAGCAGAAGAGACGCGCTGAAACAAAACGTGGATAACGCAAAGTGACAAGCCGCATACAGCGCCAACGCTGGGGGCGCTTCCTGGCAAAGATGGCGATGCAAAGGGCTGCATGCCGAGTGGATCGGGTGGGTCGAAAGGGGAGAGGAGGAGTGAACGGCAGCTGGACGTTCATCCAGGACGACACGGTGAACAACAACGAGAACAGCAATCCTGCCCGGGTCCCGGACCCGGACCCGGTACCGGTTCCCATCCTCATCCTCATCCCCATCCCGACCGGGTCGAGTCGAGCCAGCAGGCCGCGCCCATTTATGTACGTGTGCCCCAAAAATGGCAGCCATAACAAATTAAGAAGGTTACCTTTATAGACAGCGCAGCGCACTCTCCAAATGCAGCCCCATTGTCCTAACAGCGAAGACTACAACAACAGCAACAACAACAACTACAACAAGTGCATTCCAGGCACAGCACGAAGTGTTCATTAAGAGACGAACGCATTCGCTTTCCGCCGAGTTCATTCCCTAAGAATTCTGTTCAAGGAATTCGCAAAAACTGAAGTAGTTAAAAGTAACAGAGCGAAATACCTTAAGGAAATATGGCTATAATACCTGCTACACGTAGGATAGAGGGAAATTATATAGATTGTGCTAAGCGAAATCGACTATAGCATGCGGAAAAAATAATTTCCGAAAAGCTATACAGTCAACTAAGCCTGATTTAACCATTTGTCTGTATGAACACTCAGATCTCAGAGACTATAAAAGCTAGAGCTATCAAATTTGATGGGAATGCGTATTATTATTGCACACAGAGAGAGCTTATTTTGAAAAAGGGATACGACCGCTTCCGATGATCCTAAATTGAAATAAAATAGTTGTCAACGCAGTTTTATAGTTGGAACATTCATGTTTGGCATGTATAATATCTATAGCTATCCAAATTATTTCTTTAACTTGGGTGCAGATAATAAATATAAATGAAATAATAAAGTACAAGCGTCTATAGCTCTCTCCTTCACATTCTTCTTCCCTATTAAGCTTGTTTCTTGTTTCTTTTGTAATATCTATCCTGTCCATATTTTAAATAAATTAAAGAAAGAAAAATCCATTAAAATTATGGCATATTATTTAAAAATTTGTAATTTGTACCTACGCACAACCCTTCGCATTTTCAACTGATTTAAATACACAATTTATTTATTTTTTGCACTTTTCAGTTACGGTTTTTCTTCGTATTATATTATTATTATTATTTTTTTTTTTAATTTGATGTGTCACCTGCGCCAATGTAAATGCATAAAATGCTTAATGGAACTTGAATTTATAATGAAAAGAAAATAAAATCGCAATTTTCACTGTAGCCAGCTGAATAATTGGAATGTCATAAATATTTATTTGCTGAGGTCTTTCGGTTCACTCGCCTGAATTATTCTAATTGCGAATTATGTCCGGTTTAATGAGATGCCTTGTGCATGCACATGCATGCTGACATATACTATATGTATCGTATATACTATGTACTATATATGCATGCTGTATAATTGCCCAACGGCTTCTTTCCGATTCTATGTCAGATGATATTACATTTTCCAGCCTGCAAATTGTTGCAGAAACCTTTGAAGGGTGCAAATTGAATGTCATCCCGATATTCACAGTGTACTCTGCCAGTGTGTGTGTGTGTGTTTGTGTTAAATAAAATTAAACGAATGTGTGTGCGTGTGTGTTTGCCATAAGAATGCGTCCAAGTGTATCAATGATATTAACTCTCTTTCTGAATGCATATGTAAATACACATAAAAACACGCACAGCCTGTCGTTCGACACTTATCCGGAGCGTTCCGCAAAACGTTTTCATCCGCAAATTAACAGTTTTAGAAACTCCAAACAAAAATGTAGTTTTCAATGGATTAAAATGATTCAATCGTCATGACTTTAAAATCTATTAACTATTGATAAACTATAAAAATCCACGGCTAATAAGAATCTTTATTTATTTACTTTGTTTTTAATAATTTTATACTGTTATATTTAAGTCTGATTATTAATTAATATTAATCAATATCAACATCATTTTTAAGTCAATTAACTTTTGATATACCTAAACAATTATTTTATTTATTTTTTATTTGTATATTTATATTATATTTTATGATTTAACAATTAATATTGCATTTAAATATTAATGCAAAAATATCGTAGCATATTCATATAATATTTTTACGAATTCAAAAATTATATATAGCAAAAAATTGAAGAATTTGAATACTTTATAGAATTTTCCATTGTTTTACTCAGAACTATTTTGATTTAAATGGGTAAACGAAGTCGATTTCAATCTCAGAACTGCTCAAAACACGCTGCGGTTGTCGGGAGTAAAACTCTTTGGCTTCGCCTCGAGAGGAACTCGAGGAGCCTCGGGGACAATTGGGTACCATGGCGTGGCCAGTGTGGCCCTTTGTGCCTGTCATATTTATTATTTCGTTACTCAAACTTTTTTGGGAACATGCAGCGGGACAGAGCGGGACGGGAGGGCAGACACACAGACAGACAGAGAGAGAGAGAGAGAGAGAAACCGACGCACCGGCACTCACATACGCATGAGTGTACTCACACTCGGCACTCGCACTCGTACTCGCACTACAAGTGTGTGTGTGTGTGCGCGTGTGTGCGTGTGGGATGCTACTTTTGCCGCAGGAAGCGGTCGCAGCTGTCGGTTTTAAAATTTCAATTCATTTCCGTTGTACATACGCACACGCACACACACGCACACACACACACACGCACACACACGCACATCCCGCGCCGGCACACGCACATAGAGTATTATAACTGTATAAATGTATCTGTATCTGTATCTCTATAGCCCAGCAACGGGTAGGTGTAGGTGTGTGCGCATACAACAAAAAACACACACAAAACGCGCCTAAATGGAAGACAACATCAGCAACAGCAGCAACAACAGCAACGACAACAAGAGCAGGGGGAGCAGCGGGCAGAAAACTGACGGCCCTGGGCCGCCTGGCAATTTATGTGCCGAAAATGGCAAATGGGTCCAGGAGCAGCCTGGAGCAAATGGGAGACAGCCAGGAGAGGAGCCAGGAGAGCCGGCAGCATGTTGCCCCTGGCCAGGCCCAGTTGGATTCGCATTCGCACTCGGATTCGCTTGCGGATGCGGCTCTCCCTCTGCCTCTCTCTTTCACTCCTCTCCCTCTCTCTCTCTCTCTCTCCAACTCTCTCCCTCTCTCTCTCTCTCTCACTGCGTGCGACACTTTTGCGTTTAAATGTTAAATGCTTCAAGTCAAAAATTCAATAAATGTCTGGCATGCTGTGGGCGTGGCCAGACGTTGTAGCTTTACCCGCCGCCCCTCAGCCTCGCCCACTGCAATCCCCTTCCCCTACCCCCTCCCCCGGCCACATTGCAGACAACCACAGCAAATTGCATAAATGCATGACAAATAAATGCGAGGCAGGCGAACACAGCAGCAGCAGCAGCAGCAGCAGCCGCCGCCTCCGCCGCCAGCCGCCAGGTGCCGCTAGCACTGTCGATGCCGATGCCGATGCTGGGCATCGATACTGGGCATCGACACACCATGTACGCTTTGGGGCACGACACACACACACACACGCAGAAACACGCACACACACTCCCGCTTGCAGTTGCAAATTAAAGATGGAGAACAGCATCGCATTCGAATGCAAGCGGCGAGAAGCGATAAAAAACAAACAGACAAACACACACAAACACACACACACGCACACAATGCAAATTAAAAAACCTTTAAGCACATCACGCCCCGCCTCTGTGTCCCTAAGCCAGGGCTACTCTAGGCCGGAACTTGGATCTGCCTTAGGCCAAGTTGTCCAGAGGATTCGCAGAGAGTTCAAAGTGAGTTTGGGTATTAAAGACAGACACTATGCATGGTACAGGGGAATAAGTGTGGATAGATCAAGTTTATATGATACCGGGAAATAAGTGTGGATACATCAAGCTTATAATTGCTCATTAATATATATTTAATGATTTAAAAATTTAACTATTTAATGAATTAATTATTTAACATTTTAATAAAACACCATAAATTTTAATCAATTTAAATTATTTTTGTTTTTATTTTGTATTCTTTGAGTCGACTGCTGTTAGATGACGTTAAATAAATAAAATATACGAATACACTATATAGCGAAAACAGCCAATTTTAAGAACATATTGGTCTTGTATCTGTCTAGCAAATTTGTGTAAGATTTTAATTGTTTCAAATAAAATATATCTCTATTATAAAACAGCAACGTATACGTGTTTAATAAGTAGACATTTATAATACAATACAATTTTATTTTTATACCCGCTACTCATAGAGTAGAAGGGTATTATAACTTTGTTCGAACCGAAAATGTATGTAACAGGCAGAAGGAGACATCTCCGACCCCATAAAGTATATATATTCTGAATCAGTATCAACAGCCGAGTCGATATAGCCATGTCCGTCTGTCCGTCTGTCCGTCTGTCCGTCTGTCCGTCTGTCCGTCTGTCCGTCTGTCTGTCTGTCCGTCCGTGTGAACACCTGGATCTCAGCTATTATAAGAGCTTGAGTTCCCAAATTTGGTGACAACATGTGTTATTACTGCAGGCTGATCAAGTTTATTTTGGATTTCAGCCAGGCCCCCACCCGCCTCCATAAATTGAAAAAACATTGATTACAGCCGCAATATTAGCTTTACAGCAACAGTTTTATAAATATGTTATAAATACCATCTTGCGGACGTTTCATGAAAATTTCAGTAAGATTGGACTATAAATGTGGAAGATATTAAGGAAATAGTAGTGCCATGTGACCACGTGTTTTTGTCTGTTTTGATATGTTAGATATGCAAGATCCAGGTTCAACTCTGGCGCCAAGCTTTTTTTTCAAATTGATGTACCAAAATTATTTGCACTGATCATCATTACAGTTTTTTGATAATTGCGAAACAGACTTGGTGGCTAAGTGGATGTGGTCGCCGACTGTCGTGCAGAAGGGTGCTGTTTCTAATCCAGCAGAGCCCGGTCCTAGTTCGGTTTTTTTATGGATGGTTTTTTTTCAAGCACTTAAAATATTTTAAGTTTAGTATGCATTTGATTAAACAAAATTTTAAAGGGAGTGAGTTGGCACACACACACGACAAAATAATAATTTGTTTTGTCCTGTACGACAAGCTAAATGGTCTTATAATGCAATTTTACCGATCAAATTCACAATGCGCTAATGGTAGAGCTGTTTGAGCTGTAGACTGCATGGGCCGAGTGTTTTTTGAGGTCCAGGTTCAAGACCTACTCACGTCGGTGAAAAATTTTTTGTTTTTTTTTTGCATATGCGTTATCTTTATTTAAAATCAATGTTAACGAAGTTTTTACTTTATTTAAGGAAATTTTAGTCATATTTCGCAGCATACAGCAATGTGTGTACATAAACATAAACGACAAATCTGGTTGGATTATTAAATTTCTCAATAAATATGTGAAGCATTATATAGGCATCTCTTTTACACATTCATAATTAAAAGCACTCTGATAAGTTCTAATTGGAAAGCACTGAAAGCAATGCGGCAACATCTAATAGGAACCACGTGCAAATTTCATAGTCAGAACAAATTTGAGACTGTGAGACGTGTTTTTTTCGCATGGTGGTAGCGGGTATACCACAGTCGGGCGCGCTCGACTGTAGCTTTTCCGACTTGTTTGTTTTCAATGTTTTCATTTCAATCCTTTAAATGAAAAAAAAAGTAATTATTAGAATATTATATACATATATTATATATTATACTCCTATATAAATGAATGTAAATTAAAAATTAATTATATTTCTTATTCATTAATACCTAATTCACTTTTGTGAATCCAAATAATCAAACTATAGGATTTCCATTGGCATGCCAGTTCAATCCAAATAGAGGAAGCAATTCTCATTGATAAAGTATTATATATTGTAATATATATACCCTATATGGTCTGTTATAGTTATGTTAATCGCAGATTACGTTGCACTGATAACGAGCGAAGCGTTGTCGTAAATCTTGCGAATTGCGGATAAGATACGTGTGCTAAATTTACACGACAAAGAAGGGTAACGAGCGAGAGAGAGAGTGAGAGAGAACAAAGGTGTGTAAAGGGAAAGGGAGAGAGCGAGCGCGAGCTTCGATAGTTGGGACCATAGATAACGTTGCTGCTGGGGAGTATAAAACGGTCGCGGTTTCCTGTCCGCGCCTCCAGTGTGTGTGCTTACGTTCTTCCCCCTCGCAGGTGGCACAAGATGTTGCTGGTTAAGTGTCTAACGGTTCTGCTGCTTGTGGCTGCCACATGCCGGGCTAGCCCCCTTGTCGCCCCCTCGGGACGCGTTGTGGGCGGCGTCGATGCCAGCCTGGCGCAGTTTCCGCATCAGGTGTCGCTGCGTAATCGCGGCTCCCACGGCTGCGGTGGCTCCATCATCTCACGCAATTGGGTCCTGACGGCGGCGCATTGTGTGACCTACGAGGATGCGACTGGCGCCTATGTTACCTACCCGGCCAGCCAGTTCAGCGTGCGTGTGGGCAGCAACGATCGCTTCAGTGGCGGCGTGTTGCACAACATTGTGGAGATCATAGCGCACGAGGATTACGGCAACTTCCTCAACGATCTGGCCGTGCTGCGTGTGGAGACGCCGTTCATCTACTCGGACAGCATTCGGGCCATTCCACTGGCCACACAGAATACGCCAGGCAACGTGGACATCATCATCTCCGGCTGGGGTCTAACCCGACCCAATGGCGATCTGCCACGTTATCTGCAATGGAATACGCTGACATCGTTGACACTGGCCGATTGTGATGAGCAGATCGGCTGGGGAGTACAGGGTGGTCTGTGCCTCAAGCATGAGGAGGACAACGGTGCCTGCAATGGGGACTCGGGTGGACCGGCCCTGTACAATGACGAGCTGGTTGGAATTGCGGGTTTCATTGTGGATTACTGCGGATCAAGTAATCCGGATGGATATGCGCGCGTCTTTAACTTTGTGGACTGGATCAAGGCGCACACTGATGTCTAAGAGGAAAAGAGAGAGAGATCGATAACTTATAATCGATAAGTACTCAATAAATGACAATAAGCATGCAAAGTAAACAAATAAATGAAACATTATAATCGAATCGCATTGAAACCTATGAATCGCGTATGCTGAATGCAGCATTACCTACTAGGCAGGGCTACCTGGTAAAGGGGGCTCAAAAGGGGGCGTGGCGCTGGTGTTAGGCTTCCCTTTGCATTTTGCATATTTATCAGGCAATTTCACTCTAAATTTGCCAATTATGCGCATTTTTTTCCCAACATGACCCGAATTGACACCCATACACACTCGCACACACACACACACTCGCACACACACACACACGTATGCGCAGAGCTGCCTTTTATGGGTTCGCCACATTGTCTCACTGCCATTATTGCCCTCTCTCTCTCTCTCTCTCTCTCTGTGTGCCTTCAAAGCGCGAGAGTCGATCAATGTTTGAGGCGCATTTTAATTACAGCAAATCGTAGATTTAAAATTGTGGAAAATGCAGTAAAAATTTTCATATGAGTTGCAATGATTTTCGCAGCTTTAAAAATATTTTTTTCTCTTTAATATATAATAATGATTAAATAGGCCATAGATTTTAAAAACCTTTCTGCAACTGCTTGAGCTGCCCTCGCTGTGGTGTTACCATATTTTTTCTATCTTTGGACTTTTCATATTGGCATAATTTATACTTTAGCAGCATTTTTATCGCTGCGCTCGGCACGAAATACCCAACAAAAATACAATAAACAATGCGAATGGGCCGACGGAACCGACTGAGCCGCAACGAGCCGCGAGTTGAGTTCAATGTTAGTCACTGCCACGCCCACCGATTCGACAGCAGGCAGGCAGACGGACAGACAGAGAGACAGGGACAGACAGGAGGACAGGGGCCGCACGAGTGCATTTTGAGGCCGAACTTTGCGTCAATTTTCGTTACAATTTTTTTGTTCTTCTTCGATCATTGAGCTTTTTTATTTGCGCATTCACATGCAAGTCTATATATTTGTTTTTATTTTTGGATCTGTTACTTTATGCATATATATTTATTTATACACAAAGTAATGCAAAAAGTGCCCTGCCCAGCGCGGCAAACGCGGCGTATACGTGATGCGACTCGACATACGACTCTCGCGTTGTCTGCCAATGTCATCATTCATTTTCACTCCACACTCGCATTGTGTGTGAGTAATTAAAATGGAAAATAATCATCAGATCACAGAGGCAGCATGGGGATACTACATACTAGGGGGGTGAGGGGAGTACATGGTACAACATTGTTTTTTGAGGGGGGGAGGGTAAAAGTTTTGTCGCAGTCGCCGCAAATTTAAATGGCAACTTGACTTTCTAATGTCGATTACTGCGGCAACATTGACATTTTATCACAGCTTTTTGCACCACGATGGACACTTACGTACACGTATGAGCATGTCTCAGCATGCATGTGCATGTACATAACATGTTTCACAACTTATTGTCACAAAGTTGCAAGCGAATTATGCGGAATGCAGCAGTCAAAAAGTACAGCAAGTGAATTAAGTGAAAAGTGTGAATTCAATGCGAATCATACAAACTGAATCACAGATCTTTACTCAATATATGTATAAATATAATTCTCAAATTCTATGCGATTTCCATATCTTTAAGCGATTTCCAGCTTTGGTTACCCGAGCGAGTGGTAAAAGTGACTAGAAAAGAATGTTGATTCTTATGTCGAATTTAAGGGATTTATGCAATAAGTCGCAAGCTGCTGTAAAACTAAATATATATTGCATATATTTGCACTATGTAATACATGAGCTGTCGAAAAATCGACTGGGCCATCGATATTTGCTGTGGAGTGTAGTGAACTAGCTAATATTGTTGGCTTATCGTTTGTTTTCTTAATTTTTCAAATGTATTATATGTTTACTATGTGATATAGAGACATATATAGTTTTTGGGTTCGAATCAATATAATCGATAAAAGCACTATCGATCATTATAGAGTGCAATTTATTGTTATAAGATATTTGTTTTATTTCAAATTAAAGACTGCAAGTTTGGCCAAAAAAAAACTTTTTGTAATTATCAAAAAATATTGAATATGTTACAATATATATATCAATATTATAATATATAATATATATCTTTCTACAATTATATTTTGAGTACAGCTAGATTTTGATATTGTATTTTAATTATATTCATAATATATCTTATATAGTTGTTCAATTTAAATTTAAATTCTTTGCTCTTAACTTGAATCAAGTATTTCGTATAGTATGATATATGTTTTCCCACAATTATATTTTGAGTACAACTAGATTTTATATTGTATTTTAATTATATTCATTTTATATTTAAATTCTTAGCTCTTAACTCGAATCAAGTATTTCGAAAGACGAGAAGAACTCCAAATATTTGGCAGCTGTGGGAGAAAGAGAAAGCACTATGCTACCTACACCTTTATATCCTCTAGATACCGTTCGAATTGCAGCAACTTGGCCAGCGGCGAATGCTGCAGTAGCTCGATGGCTTAAACGTTTTAAAGTTGCGCAAATTGAAAGATTTTTATGTCCTTCTCCCTCAGCGAGTGTGTCTCAGTGTGTGTGTGTGTGTGTGTGTGTGTGTGTGTGTGTGTGTGTGTGTGTGTGTGTTTACTGCGATGTGTGTGAATATTTATGTACTCGTGTGTGCGAGTACATGCAAAAATGGCGCCTGACATGAACGTCGGCAGCGGCAGCGGCATCGGCGTCGACGTCGACGTCGCTTACGACTCCGGCTGCGCCTGCAGTTGCCCGTGTGGTTTATCTTTCATCTTTGGCAAAGTGTTTCACAACTATTTCACTGCACTTGAGTGTGCCACCTCACCCCCGCACCCCGTCCATCAAGAGGGGAGCGGGGTGAGCTGTGTGGGATGTGTGGGCGTGGCAGCGAGTCACTCGCATAGCAGCAAAAATCTTCGGTAGTAGCTACTCGCTGCCATTGCCCCCATATCGAATTAAATACAAATAGGATGTAATGTAGAAGCAGCGTCTACCGATGCCGCCTGCCGCCTGCCGCCTGCCACACGTTGCACGCTGCACGGCGTTGCATGCCACAGCAGCTTGCCTCGACCCACCCACCCAACCACCCAACCAGCCAGCCAGCCAGCCAAACCCTGTGGCCACCACAGAGAGCGACTCAATGTGCAAATTTATGAAGCGGACGACGACCGGCCGCCTCCTCCGTCCCCCTGCCAGACTGCGAGGCGGAGGCTGCCAACAATTTTGGCAGCGAAGCACGTGAATTGAGTCCAAAATTTTGCGCACTTGTGCAATGATAGCGGCACAGCGCGCGCTCGCTGCCTCAGCTCTGCCAGGTATCTATAGTATGTATACACACACACACACAAGTACAGGGTATATGCTTGTATATGCATTGGGCTCCTCCACATGCGCAGCAGGAGCAGCACAGGCAGCAGCCAAAGGGAGCCTTCGTTGGCCATTTGGCACCGCTGATAGCCAAAAATATTAGTCATTGCCTTTAAGTTTGGCTTTTGATGCATGTGCCCAGGATTTGCTTGCGGCAATGCTTGTGGAGGATGGGGATGAGGGATGGGGGCAGCGTAAAGCTTAAGTCTGTTGAACCCTTTAAAGCTGCGAAAGCAAGACGAATCGATGAAAGGTAGCAGCGAGTAGGAAAGCAGAGCCCTAGACGAATCGATAGTTTGCCGATAGTATTGTCACGCAAGACAATTATGCTTAATAGATTGAAGACAGCATAGCTCAATTGGTACATCTCTCTGTCGATAGTCTGCCGATAATATCGCAGCACCAGGAAAGTAGTAGAATCGCTCTCTGTAATCGCTCTCTGAACTCAGCCTCGGTATGCGATAGTTTGCTGATACTATCGCACAGCAAATGAAGATAGTAGCATACTAGCTCAAGGTAACGTTACGCGATAGTTTGAATTTACTATCGTGTTGTACTATCGACTTTTTAAGAAAAAAGGAGATATCTATACCTCCTATTCCTCCTCAATTCCCAGTCTCTCTCTCTCTTTCCCTTTCTCTCTCTCCCCTTCTCCCTCCGTTGCTTTGAAAACTCTCCAAACTGACGTCAGATTAACTGGCATCAATGTATGTTCGTACATAACCCTCGCGATGATTACAGTCCAAGTCGAAATGACGTGTGCGATTATCTCAGATTATGACTGCGTCTGTCACGATTGCAGGAGAGGTCGAAGCAGCTGCAGTAGAACATCCACACATACACATCTTCGCGAGATATTTCGCCTTGCACTTGGCAACCGGGTAAGGTAAAAGAAATTAATTTTTTCTGGATCCTAAATAGATAAGTCTCAGGCATCAGAAGTCGCCTCGAAGGGAATGCCAAAAAGTTATTGAACTGTTGCCCATTACGCTTCAATTGGCCAAAGTTGGTTGACTTGCTAGCCCGGCCAATTACGGAGTACGAACCGAGGAGCGAGTCCTCCTCAGCTTCAGCATCAGCATCGGCATCGGAGTAAGCATCAGCATCAGCATCAGCGAAGTCGTCCTCCTCGTCGTCGAGCGCGACCATTGGGAGTTCTCTTATCGCCCGTGCACATTGCTCATGTCCATGTCATGCCCAAAGTGCGATAGCGGAGCCAGAACGCCAGACTGCCCCGAGACTGAGCGCATCTGCCACGTGCAGCTCTTGATTTAGTTGTGGCATGGAGTCAACGACCAGACCGATACCCGGGATACCGAAAGACAGAAAGACCGCGAGACCAGCAGCCAGGAGACCGAAGGAGACACTGCAAGAGAGAGAGAGAGAGAGAGAGAGAGAGAGAGAGCACAGCAAACCAAGAGACAAGCAGACAGATGGACACGCGAATTGGTGAACTGACGGAGATGGAGACAGAGATGGCGATGGAGACGGAGACCAACAGTTATCGCTGGTCATGGGAATTGAAATTAACGTCACAGCGGGAAACATTCCGAAGAACGTGGAGCAGCAATAGCCAAGTGAGGGAAGGGTAGGGTAGAGTGGGATGGCATAGGGTAGGGCAGCAGCTGAGAGGGTAACTGGCCAGGCCACTGACACAGATGTCACTTGTCAGTCCGGCATCGTTGACAAACAACTCATTTCACTTTCTCAAACTGTGCGAATCTCAGACCAAGTTGCAGCTCCTTCTCCCTCATCCCCCCTGCCTCCTCATCAGCCTCCACTGCAGCTGCATCTGCATCTCGGTAGTGTGTCTGGGCAAATTAATTTCCATTTCGTGCGTTTAATGGATTTAACTTGTTCGGTTTCCCCATCGCACTGAACGCGGGTGTCGACTTCGAGACTGGGGGCCACTTCTTCTCTCTCCACTCCTCGGCTCCTTCATTCAGATGGCATTGTGCTGCTGCCTATGGCCCAGTCCTTTTCTTTCAGCAATTATGATGCCTCTACAGTTGATGTGGGTTAAGAGCGGGCTCTGGAGAGATGGGCCAAGGCAGGACAGCAATGATAATTACACTTTTTGAAAGGTAGAAATAATGGAGAACCTTTTCTCACTTTTTCTCTCCCTCTCTCTCTCTCTCTCTCTCTTTCTCCTTGTATTCGCGAATATTCGCACATTCTCTGCAGTTCCACGATTCAATTAAGGGGGAAAAGAAAAGAGAAAACAAAGAGTTACTGAATAAAAAATGATATCGATAGTCATTGTAGGCAGTACTATCGCAAACTATCGTTGAGATTGCTGTCACACTGCATGTACCCATTGCAAGCCACTGCCTGCAGGGTATACTACACTTAGAGAAACCAGGCAACACTTGTAGAGCAATGGGAAATGCTTCGCTTCTGTTTGTAGTTGTTTAGGTCTTGCAGTTTTATTGTAAAATTAATTAATTCAATAAAATAAATATACAATTTATGGCCACAATAAATTTCATTTGCCAAACACACACACGCACACACACACACGAGCAACACGCACATGGGAACTCGAAATGCCTGCAGAATGAAAGTCTCATTCGCCTTCTAAACCCGCTCTTACCCGCTCTCTCTCTCTCCCTCTCTGTTTCGTTCCTGCTGTCTCTCCCTCTCTCTCTCGCTCTGTTTTTCGGGGCAACTTGGGCCTTGCACATATGCCCATGCATAATTTATGTTGAACTTTTTAATAAATATTCGCAAATGTTGTGTGTTCTTGCAACTGGGTTGATTCATAAATTAGCATCTTATGCGGCCTTGTGGCGAAAGGTTTTCTCTGCTTCTGTCAATCGTTTACCCTCAAGTAAAGAGAGTAGCATAAAATTTGTGCAAATATAATATTTTCGCATTTCGCATTTAATTCGAATTTAATTTCATGCGAAGCTGCAAACAAACAAAGGTCATCCAGCTAGTTTTAATTTTCATAAAGTTCATTGTTTTTAGACCCAAGGAATTTGGGGAAAATATTGCTAAAATACATATAATTATATCAGTATTGTGTTATTAAGTGTTACCCATAAATACTATATACAAATTGACAACATAATATGTAAAATAAATTACCGTACAAAAATACATTGAAAAAATACATACCTACAACTAAGGTATAAATAGACTAAAAGCATGTTATAATACATATAGTTAAAAATTACAACTTTATAAAAGTTCTTCAGCTTCAAAAAGTATTTCTAACAGCGAGTAATAATAAAACAAATTAAACTTTGTACTTTTCAGTACTTCGACTTTTCCTACAGATTTTTAATATATTTTGCATACAGCATACTATATTTATACGAGTACATTTAATTACAAATGGAAGTCTTAAAAGTATTTTTAAATATTTATCACATATTATTTGTGATAATGTAATGTATTTTCTAGTATTTTAACTGTTTCTGTAGGTTCTGTGGGCTTATTTAATTAATTAAATAGATACTAAAAGTAAAAGACATGAAGTAATTACGAAACAAAGTTAGCTAAAATTGTCTGTTATTTCTATATTTATTTACTGTATAGAGTATACTTTTTTATATATTTAAACAGTTTAATAAAATACTGCAATATAATTATACAAAAACAATTGGATATGCATTTTATGCAATATAATATTTTATTCAAGGTTGATAAAAATTTGTGCATAGTATGTCTATGATAGGGTATAATCCTACGAAATGCGGCAACAATTAGCTGGATGACTTCAAGCAACAAATTGATGGAAATGCCAACAATTTGTTGTGTGTGTGTCTGTGTGTGCGGAAAGTTGTGAAGGTTATGCGAGATGTAGTTAAAATTGCGACTTCTCTATCAATCGATGGTCAATCCAGGAGGAAGGGAGGGAAAGACGCTAGCAGTGGCGAGTCAAGGAGAACGGAAAATATTTGGTTGCAGGTCAAGCAGGAGCGAAGTGGGAGGAGCGAGGGATGAGGAACGAGGGACACAACGCTCGCTCCAACTGTCAAAATACGAATGCACTCGAGCATGGAGCACACTCACACACACACACGCAGGCAGTCACACAAAGGTACACACACACAGAGAGAGAGAGAGAGCTGAGCTATACATGCGGAAAGAGACAAACAAACACCGCAATTGGAAAGAGAGACGACAAGTGCGACGAGCTGCTGCTGCTGCTGGACACATAAGCCGCTGGACATTCGTTGATTGCCATATCCTGTCTAGCGTGCAATGCAACCAATTAGATGACCTGCATGTCAGCGACAAACCCCCTAACCCCCTAACACCCTCCCCTGCTGCTCTACTAGGATGAATACTACACACACAGTGAGAGAGAGAGAGAGAGGGAGAGAGAGGAGGAGAGGGAGAGGTAGAGTCGTACATATTGCGTTTAGCTTAAAATGTCAGTGCAAATACCATTTTTTCGCATCGTTTGCTTTACATCTCGCTGGACCCGGCACCTGGCCCTGGCCCTGGCTACAGTTCCGCCTCCCTTCCCCCAGCTAAGTCCAGTTCCTGAGAGTTGTACGCACATTTGCGGTGCCACAGCTGCTACCTAACTGACCTACGCCACTGTCACAAATACATGTGCTGCGAGAGTGTGTGTGTGTATGTGTGTGCTGCCATTATCAACCTAGTCATCATCCCCATCATCATCATCATCATGCCACATATCATCATCATCGGCTTCGTGCACTTGAACTCGCCCCAGTTGAGCGGGCCAGGTGTTTTAGCTGTTTCAGCCGTTTTGGCCACCAAAAATTTGTCAGCTAATGAAAGGCAGCAGCGAGGTACACACACACACACACATCTATGTCAGTTGGATGCGACCACAAAGCGGCCAAAACTCAAAGCTAATCAAATGCAGCACAAGAGCAACAGAAACAACAACAACAACAGCAACAAAATAAAAAGGCTAAAATCAACTAACGAATTGCTCCAATTGGCAGCGATACACTAACAAACACACATACGTATACATACGTGTATGTATGTTATACTAGTAGTACGTTCAGTTGGTTCCAAGCAGCTTCGCTTTATATGATTGTTTATAAGCCTTCAGCAATAATATAATAATAAGAAACATTCAATATAATTAAACTCGTGATTTAAAAAAAAAAAATTTGTTGAAAAATCATAGGGACCATTACCTAAATTTACAAAATATCGAAAAATTTCAAGAAAACCATTATTCTATTTTTTAAATGTAGAATCACTCAGGTTGTTAAAACATAAACAAAATGTCATTCCGAGTGAAAATCGTTTGATTTTTAAGAAAGTTACGATCGGTGTAAAATGAGGATACCAGGCCTGTTGAGGATGGAACATGTCAAATTTTTAGACCATTTCGACGTGATTTTTGGGCAAAAATTAAGTATCGCTTAAAATCGATTAAGACAATCGTTTACTGCTAATTTTGACCTCCGCAATCGATTAAAATTAAAAACTCGCGATTCAAGAATCAAAAAAAAAAAAATTTTGTTGAAAAATCATAGAGGGGACCATTACCTAAATTTACAAAATATCGAAAAATTTCTGGAAATCCATTATGCTATTTTTTAAATGTAGAATCACTCAGGTTGTTAAAACATAAACAAAATGTCATTCCGCATGAAAATCTATTGATTTTTAAGAAAGTTACGATAGGTGTAAAATGAGGGTACCAGACCTGTTGACAAACATGTCAAATTTTTTGACCATTTCGAAATGATTTTTGGGCCAAAATTAAGTATCGCTTAAAATAGAATAAAACAATTGTTTATTGCTAATTTTGACCTCCGCAATCGATTAAAATTAAAAACTCGCGATTTAAAAATAAAAAAAAAAATTTTGTTGAAAAATCATAGGGGGGACCATTACCTAAATTTTCAAAATATCGAAAAATTTCAATAAATCGTTTATGCTATTTTTTAAATGTAGAATCACTCAGGTTGTAAAAACATAAACAAATTGTCATTCCGCGTGATAACACAGCCCCACAAAATAAAAAACATGAAAAATCTTTAAAGCGCCAAAAAATAATGGGGGGTCATGACCTGGTCATGTGATATATGTTTTCATATGTTTTTGGACCTCCTTAATCCGAATCCGAAGTCAAAATATTTTCAGGACGTATACTTTTCGACATAACCTAAAAAATGTTTCAAAATTTTTTCAAAAAATGGGTTTTTTTGTTCTGGATTCAGCTTAAATGTTTTTAATGATCATTCATGGACTAACCTAAAATATAAATGCATTAGAAAAAAAATTACAGGAGAAACAATGCCACCTTAAAAAGGACTATTGCAAAAGCCGTTGAAAGAGTATTTAAAGTGGTATTTTAATTACATTAAAAAACTTAGTTTTCAAACCAAAAACCCATGAAGAATATGTTGATATTGTATTCAGCTTTATAATCAATCGGCTAGTGATCCTGAGCAAAAATATTTATATTTTATGGGGTCAACTACGCCTCCTTATGCCTGTTACATACATTTGCACAAAGTTAGTATACCCTTATTCTACAATTTGAATAGTCGAAGGGTATAATAAACATTGAACACTCTTGTTAATAAACATAAAGAAACTCCCCGCTGAAATACAAACAATGATCCTAGAGAATAAAAAGCGAATGAATTTCAAAACGGAGAGGTGTGAGAGGCAGTGGGAGGGGAGGAGGGAATCAAAAAACGTGAATAAAAGTGTGTGTAAATACGTCAACAATTTTGGGCAAAGAAAAATTTCAATTTCCTTTAAGCGGAAGCGCGCTGTCAGCTTCGCATTTTGCGCCACAAATCATCAACTCTATCGGTCCGTGGTCTTTCGGCGACTCTTGGTGTGTATATGTGTGTGTGTGTGTGTGACTGTGTGTGTGTGTGTGCAAGTGTTGGTAGAGATAGATAACAACAACGGGCAACCAACAACGGACAACGAAACAAGGAACTGGAAACTGGGAACAACTGCAGCGGCAACTGAAACTGAAACTGAAGCTGCAGCTCCACGAATCATCCATCCATCCGTCCGTCCATCCATCCGTCCGTTCGTCCCTCAATCCATCCTTCCCTCCGTCCATCTAACAATAAGCGTCCAACCGGGCAGGCAACCAGCCAACCGGCCATCCATCTAGTCAGTCATCAGTCAGGCTGCTGTTTTTGCCTGCACCGAAACTCAAGAGCTGCCAACGGGTAAGGGATGGGGAAGGGGTAAGGGGGAGTGGTGGGCAAAGCGAGGAGTAGCCAGCAATGCTGCACCAGGTTCGGGGACAATTTATGGCGGTGTGTCAACAGTTGCCGCATAAAAATGTATGCAAAATTGTTTGTAAATGGCAATTTTTGGCCAACGAGTGTAGGCAGTACAGGGACGGCGGCAGAGGAGGCAGAATGGGGGGAGGGGGAGGCGGAGGAGGCGGAGGAGGCGGAGGAGGCAAATGGAATGCCGGAATGATTAGTGAGACTTAATCAAACCACAATTAACCCAACAGTGCACTGGAGTGTGGAGTGTGCCTCGTGACAAGTGACAATCGGCCATTTTTGCCATCTCAGGCGAGGTGAGAGTTGATTGATAATAAACCCGATAATTATCGATTTAAGGGGGAAATCGAAAGTGATGATTAAGGTTGAACAAAAGTCCAAGCTGAAGCTGGAAATGGAAATAAAAAAAAAATCAAATGGAACAGGAACTGGAACTAAAACTATTTTTTAAAACAGAACTTGGAGTGGAACCTGCAAACGGAGCTCTAACTCCATTTGGAATAAGCAGTAAGCTGAAACTGAAGTCAGAATTGGAATAGGAACCACAACTGACACAACTGAATCCCGATTGCTTATAGAACCACCAAAACTGAGCCGAACTAGAGCCTACGTGAACCGGAACTGCAAACGGAACTGAAGCCTGTAGGATTCGGTATTCTATACAAAACAGGAACTGAAAATAAAAATGAAGCTCGATATAGGACTGAAAGTGGAACTAGACCTGATACTAGACCCCTGCTATAGACATGGGACTAGAAGTGGAACTGGAATTGGAACTACAAATGTTATCGAAAATATCACCTATTAATCGCAAAAGAGGCCAAACCTATCGAAAACCCATCAACATGTTCAGCATAATTATCACCTTATCAAAATACACTTTAATCCCTCGACAACATCGAACGTAACAGTGCACACATAAGGCCAAAGTGTAGGCAGTTTTCCATTTTCCGTGGAACAAAAAAAAAAAAAAAAAAAAAAGAAAAACTCATCTGCGAGAAAATTAATTCCCTGTTAGTTTAGCCGCTTTCCGGCTAAGTACAAAAACATTTTGCAGCATCGATTCCACAGTGACAACTTAACAATTTTAGTGCTGCAGTGTGGGCGTGGCAGGAGGAGGGAGGGGCACACCCATCGGGGTAGATTTCATTCCCAGTTCCCAGTTGTCACTAAGCGTTCCCCCTCCCCCACCTACGCCCCTGCCTTTGAGAGAAAGAAGAGGGTGGGGGAGAGGAGCTGCACAATTTTCCAGGCCGAATGTTTGCCTAAGCTACAAAAACTTTGCCCAGCACCCACACGCATCCGCGTGGGCAGCCGTGGCAACTGGGGACTTTTGCGGGCAGCCCAGGGACGAGGGGTGGAGGGGGGGTAGGAGTAGGGGCAGCAGGTGGCAAGTGGTACGAGTAGCGCAGGCCACAGGCGGCTACACGGCAAATCGGTTTTGCGTGCGGTCGCGCAATCAAGTGGTAAACCAAAAACCAAAACTCTGTCAACAGCAGCAGCAGCAGCGCACACACACACACACACACACAAACACACACACTGCAAAGAAGTGACTAAACATCCAAGAGAGAGAGAGAGAGAAGAGAGAAGAGAGAAGAGAGAAGAGCGGAAGAAGTCGGAGGAGCCAACGAGCCAAACTGGCCAAACAGCCATCAGGCTGTGTCCAGCTACGGGAGCTGCTGCATCCCTGAGCTACGTCCTGCTCCTCGTCCTTGCCCTAGACACGTACTTGGAGTCGGTGTTAGTGTTGGTGTTGGTGTTGGAGTTGGTGTTGCAGTTGGTAGCCTGTTGATGGCCCTCGGTGATTGTTTGGCTGCCTCATCATTACAACAGCTCGGGCACAGCCAACGATGATGACGTGAAAATAGTCCAAGTCTAGCCAAGAACCAGAGCCAGAGCCAAGGCCATAGGATTCCTCAAAACGGCCATTTTGCAAGCTCGTCCAAGTGCGATGCACTGCAGCAGCAGCCTCGGTAAAGGCGATAATCCCCCATTAGCCTAAGCCTGCAGAGATGCAAATTCAGCGATTCTTTCAATTAGATTTCCATTATCGTAGGCCCGTCTTTTTCTTTGGCAGTACACTGCAGCGATCAAAAAATGGTATAGGAGTAACATTTAAGAGAAACTGTGACAGATTGAAAAGTTAATCGATTTTCGCCTGGACTTTTAAAGAAGATTTAAATATATTATATTATATATATAATATTATATAATTGTAATATACTTTTAAGTTTCCTCCATTTAATAATTAATAATATGACAATATAATTAAGAAAACAATTTATTTTTGATAGAAATTTTTAAAATGTTACTTTTACTTTTATCAAGCGTAAACTGGACTTCTTTGGATTTAGACTCTTAAGAGTCTTACGAGATTTCAATAAAAGTTGATTCAACTGAAATTTGTGAATATTCAATATACTGTTTTACTAATTTTGTGAATATTCAATATACTGTTTTAAAAATTTTGATCTCCAGCTTTCCAGAATTCATTATTATATTAATATCTAAGAATTTTAAAAGTTTCAATTTTGATTTCAGCTTTTGCATAGTAAATTCGTTCAATTTTAAGCTAAACAAGATTCAAAGTCGCCCTAAAGCTCATCGTAATCAATCGATTTCACGTTAAGATCTATAAACTATAAACTCTTTATAATTTTAAACTTTTAAATTGTTGAATTCCTTTTTATTTTTTCCATTTAGCCTAAAGCAGAAACCAGCCCATTTCAAAGCTCGTTAAAGCTCAAAAGTCACTCAAAAAGTGCTTAAAGCTTAAGTTGAGGAAACTTTGTAAACGGAATCGGGATGGGGGGCGCTTTAAATAGAATATTAGCGCTAAAAAAAAAGTGAAATGAGTTGAATGTAAATTTTTCAAAGCGCAGATCAGATTGCAAAGCGGCGTTTTACAAAAGAGGCAGAGGAAACAAGAGACAGGGAGAGAGAGAAGGAGGGGGAAATGTGAGAGAGGGAAATATGCATTAAAAGCGAAATCGATTGCGATTTTATCGCAGGCCGCATTAGGGCGGAAAATATGTTTTTCAGTTATGTCGGGTTAAAATACGTTTCAAATACTACAACGGCGCGTGGAAATGGACAGTGGGACCGTGGTACAGTGGGACAGACGGACAAAGTTGCTGACCCACATAGCAAACAGTGCCATGGACTGTGAACTACAAAGGGGAAAGAGCAGAGGCAAAGGGATGGAGTTGTGGCAGGGGGGAAGAAGAAGATTCGCAAACCGAAACGAGTCGAATCGAGTCACACTGCGGATGGTTCCGCTGCCGCTGCTGCTGCTGCTGCTGCTGTGGCAACTACGCGCTGCCGCTGCACCGCAGCGCAACTTTTTTAATACGCAACACGAGTGACCCGCTTGCGGACAATTGGAATTGTAACTTTTGATTAAATTCGTTGCAATGGCAACAGGAAATCGGGCTGCGTGTGCAGCGCATCTCCAGCTCCCAGTTCCGACTCCCGTCTCCGCCAGCGTGTCCCCTCTCTCTTTCCCCCTCTCCCCCTCTCTATCGCCCTTCAAGGCGAAGGCGCAGCGAAGTAAGGATAAACTTTTTGTGCTGCTTTTTCAATTGCATTTGATTACCTTGTTGCGTGGGCAGCGCGAGCAGCGACGTCGCTTGTTGCTTGTTGCCTGCACACAGCCATTGTCTGTCTGTCCGCCTGTCTCTCTGTCCGCCTGTCTGTCCGCCTGTCTGTCTGCCTGTCTGTCTGTCTGCCTGTCTGTCCGCCAGCCTGTTAGTCTGTTGACTGAACTCAAGCAGATCTGGGCATCAACAGCGACGGCAACAGCAACGGGAACAGCAATGTGCACTTTCGTCAGCATTTCAATAAAGTTGCCACCGGGCCACGCCCACAACGCAGGCAGAGCCAAGCGACCTGACACCGCATCAGAGTGCAAACCCCTCACCCCTCTGCCCCCCGGGGGCAACTGCAACTTGTTTGCTTAGCACTTGTAAAATCAATTTGAAAACTATTTTGAGCCTGGTTGTGGGGGAGGGAATACCCCCCGATTTCCATGGCATTTCATTATGCCGTGCACATTATTGGTCTCCACACTCACGTTCCACAACCCACACCCCACGCTCCACACTCCACACTCCGCTATCCACAATCCAAACACTCCGCACACGCGTGTTAAATGTGGAAAAACTACAAAATATACAAATTGTACGTAAACAATTTATTTTGCACAGATATGAGCATAACAACATTACAGTAACAACAACAAATAAATGGAAACAACAACAAAAATAGAAACAACAACAAAAATAGAAACAACAACAACAAAGGGTAGCAAATGCAACTGAGCAAACCCAAAAAAAAAAAACAAAATAAACGCAAAAATATTGAATACAATACGAAAATTTGCAGTTCTAAATAAATATGATACTAGAATAGTAAAAAAAACAAGAAGGAAAAGCTTAAGTCAATTGCACTTGACTCTGCAATACCCTGTACAGTAAGAGAAGAAATGAAAGTGATAAAATTATCTCTTGAATTTAATTATACAACTAAGGAAACGCCTATGCCAAATGAGTGTTTTTTTTTACCTATTTATCTGTATAACGATCGATACTATCGATAGTTTCTTAAGCAAAATGCATTGTAAATACAACAATGTTGTAGCTAAAATATACACTACAATCTACAAATCAATGCTATCGATAGTTACTTCAAAAATATATCGCAAATAATAAACTATTGCAAAGATATAACGAAATTAATTGATTTCTCAACAAAATATAACCTCTTAAACGTGTATTAACATCTTTCAATCTTTCTGTATACAGTCTGATCTATTGATAGTTTCTCAAGCAAATCGTATATTAAATTGAAAACTGCACTATATATTAAATTTAGTGAGTATTCAGTAAAATATAACCAATCGAATGAGCATAAACATTTTAAATATCTTAATCTAAATCTAATCTAAATATTTCTATCTACAAATCGATAATATCGATAGTTTGTCAAGCAAAAGTATCGTTACTAAAAAAACTGAGCAAATCCTGAAGCCACTATGAATTTTGACTTTTATTTACACTCCCAAAAATACACCCTATGCCTCATATATTGCCAATATTTTCCACTCCAGGCAACTGCACTTTTGTTTCTACCATCGCAATCGAATAGAAAATCAAATAAAATTGTCGATTTCATTCGGATGTGTGGGGAGCCAAAGCAGCGAGGAGTGTCAAATTCTGTAAATATTTAGCAAAATTATTCAACAAGCATATATATATATGTATATTTTTTTATATTTATACTATATGTAAATAACGATTGTTTTACAAACATTTGTACGTTTTTGATAGGGTTTTTGAAAATACAGTTATTGCACACATCTACATGAATATTTCATTTGAGGTATGCAATTAAAAACAACAAATTACTGGGTAAACGTTTTGGTTTTTAAATCGTTGATTAAGCTATGATACACAATTAAAATACGAAGTTGAGGGACATTTCAATTTTTTGACATTTTATTGGAGAACATTTTCATATACATATATTTCCAAATTTCAGGAATTAAGCAAGTTAGGCACATGATAGTACAGTAAAATTAAACTGTTATTTTACATAGAATATTGATATTAGAGTACTGCAAATACAAACGATTATATAAATATCGTTTAATCAGTTTTCTGATACGTCAACTGTTTTTTTTTTTTTTTTTTTTTTTTTAATTCCATGAAGTGTTCTTAAAGAAATGAGAAATAATGCTTAGAAATACAATGTAAGCGTCAGTTTGGATACTGCATGTTTTAAGATAATATTTAATGTAGTTTCGTAGCTTAAAGACCTTAAAGAGCAACCCATTTCCAACAACATGTGTAAATTTTAAAATTGAACAACAAATTTGCGCAATTTGCAATGAATTCTTTTGCTGCCCTCTTAAGTGCACTTGTAAGTAATGGTGTGTGTGTGTGTGTGGGTGTGAGTGTGTGTGCTGTTGTTGAGAGCGTGTTTGCGACACTGTGCTGACTGGGCGGACTGCTCCAGCTCCTGCTCCTGGTCCTGGTCCTGCTCCTGGACAGTGTAATCATCGAAATGTACAAATTATAAATTACCCATAATGGGCGAGCGTGGCAGCCGGGACAAGTGGCCTGTAGAATCTCAGTCGAGGAGCGTGGCCATATGTATCGATATGCACAGTAGTATATGGACACATTATATATGCAGATATATATCTATATATCAGATATATGTATATATATATATATATGTATGTGCCACACAATGCGGCGCTTGCATCACAACGAGCGACAATTTTGGTTCATTATAAATTTCCTTAATATTAATTCAAAATGTCCTGACTGCCAGCCAAGTGTGTGTGTGTGCGAGAGTGTGCATGTGTGTGTCTCTCTCTGTGTGTGTGTGTGTGTGTGCATCCTGTGTCTGTGTCTGGCACAGTGCCTTACATATAATGCACATATTATCCAGCTTTCCCAGCTTTCCCTGCAGCTCCTGAAGATGGAACAAGTGCAAGTCGCGTTCGCTAGCTCTCTCTCTGTCTCTCCCTTTCTCTCTCTCTCTCTCACACTGTCTCGCTCTCTCTCTGTCTGTGTTTATGTCGCTGCGTCGTTTTGTATAAGTAATCATGTTGCTGACAGCATTGTTGCCTCAGCCACAGTCGCGTTGTATGCTAAATTGTTGCACGACAATGCGAGTGCCTGCCAAAAAAGCCTGGCCAACAGGAGGGGCGGGGCAGGAGTGGGGCAAGGGTGAGGTAGATGAGACTGGCCGGGTACTGGAGCAGTTGCTTGAATCTCCGACAAAATTCAGATGCCACGTAGTTATGCATATGTCGCCCCATGCTGCTGCTGCTCGTCTTGCTACTTGCCTGCTGCATCGCCTGCTCCCTCTGCCTCTGCTCCTCCTGCTGCTGCTGCTCCTGCTCCTCCTTCTCCTCCTCCTCCAGCAGCTGCTCATCCCGTACGTGTGTGCAGGCAATTCACAAATTGAACGTACGGAAATCACATTAGCCTCGACTCAAGCGACTCGACGACTCGACGACTTGCTGCATCTTCGCTTGTTGCAGCTTGCCTCGCACTGGCCTCGATTGCCACGACACGTAGACAGGGGAGGGGCAGGGTAGGGGAGTGGGCAGGGCAGGGCAGAGGCAGGAGCAGTGCAGGAGGCCAGGCAGGCAGCTGGCTTATTTGGCCGAACACGTACGAGGCCGCTGGCATTGGGCAATTTGGCTGGCCCACAGTGCAGCTGCAATCCCTCCTGCCCGCTGGCCCTGCCCCCTCTTCTACCCCTCCCCCTGCTGCTGCAACGTGCTGCAGCTAAAGTTGAGCTGAGCATATTGATTTGAAATTCTTGCGCCTAATTGCAAAACTTGCAAAACTGTTCCCAGCTTGCCCACTGTACCCACTGTGCCCACTGTACCCACTGCACCCACTGTTCCCACTGTGATTCCCTTTCACGCTCAGCTGCATCTGCATCTCACCTGAGCTGCCAAAGTGACTATGACTGGCGGCGCGCGCGCGCCTCGTGGACGCGATTACTTTCAAGTCAACATCAATCATGGCCCCGGCACAAGCCAAACGAGGACAAGACGCTGTCGAGGCTGGACTGAAAATGTGCACATGTGGCCTTTTCTTTGCCCGGCTACACTCGCATGCAGCACCCTTACCCCCCACCCCCCCTGCCTGCCTGCACCCCACTTGCCAGGGAGGGGTACTCCAACTCGAATTGTAATGACACAACAATTTAAAGTTTGTCGCGGATGCTGCAAAACTCAGTGCTAATGGCGTCAGCGTCGACTCATCATCATGCTCTGCTCGGCTGCCTCCCATGCTCGCTAGCTGTCTCTTTCCCTCTCCATCTGCATCTGCATCTTTCTCTCTCTCTCTCTCTCTCTCCCTCTCTCACTGTGTGCTCTTGTGCGTCCTGCTGTCCCACAGTCCCGCTGTCCTGCCATGTCCTGTGTCTGTGTTGTTGATGACGGCGATTATTTGCGCCATGAACACATGAAAGCAGCTGCAGAGAAGCCAAAGGTGCGCTCCACTTGCTGCCGTTCTTTCCGTTCTCAGACTGCCCCGCCTCCCGCCCCTTCTCCTACTTCTCCTGCTTTGACACGCCCCCTCCCCTGGCTGACTGTGATGACTGTGCAGCAATTCAAACTTTAAGCTGTCGCCGCTGACGTCGAGCAGTGCAACATGCCACAGCAGCAGCAGCAACAGCTACAGATACAGATACATATATAGATACAGATACAGATACAAATATAGCTACAGGAACAGTTACATATATAGCTACAGCTACTGCCACAGAGAAAGGAGCAACAGCTACAGTCACATTTACAGTTACTGATACCGTAGCAAATACAGATACAGATACAGCTACAGCTACAGATACAGATACATTTAGAAGCTTCAAGATACTTGGCAATACAAATTGAAATCGTAGATCTTTCGCTTTCGTTTCCAAGTCAACTTGGCATAGCGCTACCTCCCTCTCTCCCTCTCTCTCTCTTTTTCTCTCTCTCTCTAGCTCCACTTGCTGCATGTACTATTAATATAAATGAATTATTCTAGAGGCCCTGGCTGGCTTGATAGATTATATGATGGATACGCCTTAACGATGCTGCTGACACAGATGACGTAGACGAGCATGACGCTGCAGTTTGCCTCAAAACTTGGCCAAAAATTTATGGTCACACACACAGACACACACACACATATAGAGGAACACACGCAACGACACGCATTCGGCCTACTGGGAACAGTGTGAAGAAAATTCTTTTTTTTTACCTATTTTTTGCAAAATTGTTGCAAAGGTATTCGAGTTGCGCATAAACGTTTCCTCGACGCTTTTTTGACAGTTTTTCCGCAGTTTTTTCTTGTTTCTTCAAATAGAAATTGCTTGCAAACGCTCCTAAGTTAGCACGAGAAACTATTCAAAAACTGAAAACTATTAAAAAAGAAATTGCCAAAAAAAAAATGTTTCAAAGAAATAAGGAAAATATTTGTAGGAGTGCAGTATATAGTGTATATAGTAGAGTATATATTAGGGTATGAAGTAGAGTCTATAGTAGAGTATATAGTAGGGTATATAGTAGAGTATATAGTAGAGTATAAAAAAGTATATAGTAGAGTCTTAGGAACATATGTATATGTTCTTAAATTATTTAATATTTTAAAAGCTACGCACAGCTGGAAGGGTATTAAATCTTTGTGCCAAAGATAGCGGGAGGCGTTCTAAGATAAGCCACAAATTGTTTTGATCAACTGCAACAATTGTATGACAATAGTCTGTATGAACACCTAGATCTCAGAGACTATAAGAGCTATTAATATTAAATTTTGTAATAATGTTTATTTTTACTGCAACCAGCTTTTAAATGTTTAGGAATTTAGCCACGCCTTCTACCGCCTCCGTAAATCGCAAATAATGACAATATTTCGAGAACAAAGAGATTTATATTAGACCACTATGTAGAAATATCTTTTTTCTCAATATCTTATACAATTTGCATTAAAAAAATTTATAAATCGATAGTTTAACTAAATTTGGAATTATTTTAATGTCAAATTCTGGAAAATGCAAGTCAAACAAGTTGCAGTGCCTCGGTGACTTGCCTTGATTGTTGAACTATAATTAAAGTATAAACTTGTACACACACATACACCCCCTTTTCGCCCCTCCAGCACACACACACACACACATGTCGAGGAAGTTTCCCTGTCATTGTTGCTGGCAACGCAGCGACAACTCCAGCTCAAAGTCGTCAACTCGTCCAGGCAAACTAGTTAACGCCTCAGGCAACTCGGGCTGCCTCTCGATGGGGAGCTAATCATATAATGAGAGCTAATCAATGCAATTAATTAGTATTAAATGCACTTTCAATGACCCGCCGAGGGAACCGTTACACACACATACACACACACATTGCATATAGTACACTGCGATTGGGCCGATCAGCTGGGTGTATTGTGGGCAAAGCTTTGCAGGCAGATGCCGAGGCAAAGGCAACGGCAGAAAGGAATAAGAACAAGTAAGAAAGCTACGGGCAAGTGTACCTGACTTTTATATACCCGTTTATTTTTTTTTTTTCTTACTCCCTTAGGGTTTATATTAACTCTCTTATCGATTATCTTATGAGTAACTCGTGTAGTAACTTTTCTTAGATTACTTTAATTAAATAAATAATAAATAAATAATATAAATTAAAAACTTCTGTATTTATTATCAGATCACAAGCAAACTTCCTGCAATTATTTGAATGATCATACACACTATTTCGCTTGCAACAAATTGATAATACCCTGCAATCCTGCCATGAGTATATCGGGTATAAAAAGAAAACGGGCTAAGCGAACTAAACGCTCTGAGCGGCCTGTGCGTGCACCCGATGGGCTCGACAGGAGGTCTAACAATTATTTGTGACCCCAAAAAGGGGAACAAAGCATGCAACTGCTGCGAGGGGGATGGGAGGCGCAGGCAAGTAGGCGGGGCAGGGAGCATGGGAATGAGGCCCGCCTGGTGCGTGCCAGGCAGCCAAATGACTGATGGTTGGTTAATTGTCTGGCCAACGCTTTTGTGTATCTATGTGTAGGTACACGCATCTGTGCGAGAGAGACGGAGAGGGAGGGAGAGTGGGAGTGGGAGTGGGAGGGAGAGCAGTAGACTCTGCTTGTAAGCATCCTTGGACATCCTTTGCGAACTGAAGTCGAGGCTTGCAGCGGCTGCCGCTGACGCCTGAAAGATTTCACTTACGGACAAGGCAAAGCTATGCACAGATACAGCAGTAGCTGCAACAGCAACAGCAACAACAACAGCAACAGCAGCAACAGCAGCACCAACAGCAACAACAACAACAGCAACAACAACCACGACAACATCAAAGACAATGCACATGCCATGCCAGAAGTACGTGAGAATCGTGTCAGCAGTTCGGAACGGGTAGCGACCCCACTGTGCGCCCCCTGTGCGCCCACTGTGTCGCTTCAGCTTGGTGAAATTGCAAACTTGCAACTTGAATCTCTTCAATTCGAGCAACTTTTCTGATTTCAAGTTTGACTTCTTAATTTCTTTTAATTGATGTTTTAAATTAACTCAATCAATTTGTTAATTCATGTCGGAAAAGTTCATGGAAATTTGTTAATTTGCAACAAGAAAAAAGAATTATCGAAGAAATTGGAAATTGTTTTGTGCAATGAATTTTCTTTTGCAAAGTAAAGCTGCCAGATTAATATATTAAAATTATAATTATATATAACCTTTAACTTTTAAACTTAATTACGCAAAATTTAAAAAAAAAAAAATTTTAACTGTGTTTAATAGACAGATCCTGATGAAAAATACATTCCCTCTGTGAAGTCTCTAAGGTACTTCTATAATATAATACCTGTTAAATAGGGTTGGGCTTCACTTTAAATCCTGAAAAATAAATATCATTTTAATTATTCTCGCCATTATTCGCAATATGAAATCTGCAATTAAATAAATAAAAGTAGATCATAATAGATCAATATCAAATTAAATTAATTAATTCATTAAAATGCCAAAGGAATATTTGCATAATTTTCTGCAGTAAATTTTGCATTATTATCTGAACTTAAATAATAACATTAATAATTATAATAGTAGTTATAATTATCATAGTATATCTTCATTATTATCTGAGAACTTTATACCAATCTCCCAACTTAAGATCTTGCAATTTATAAACATAGTATCTTAACTTTCGCCTGTGCTCGAGAACATCTCATAGCAATAGCTTATGATTTGGAAGATAGTCAAGATTATTTAGGGATCAAACTGCCTTGGCTTGGCGTGCCTGCCTGCCTGCCTCATGCCTCATGCCACACGCTGTTGCCATGTGGCGTGATTGCAAAATGAAAAAAAAGTTTTAGAAAACCGAAAACAGAAAACAGAATTTCAAACCGAAAAACTGCTCGTCGGGGAGGGCATGTAATAGTCTTTAGTATTTGCCCTGATGTGCGTGTGTCTCCTGCTACGAGTGTGTGTGTGTGTGCGAGTGTGTGTGTGTGTTATTTGTGTGTTTGTTTTGTTTTTTAGTTTTCCTTTGTTTTGCTAGCCACGTTTTAGTGCTGTTGCCGTTGTTGCTGCTGCTGCTGCTGCTGCTGATGTTGGTGTCGAGCCTGAACTCGAGTTTGGGTTAGAAGAGTCGAGAGTCCAGAGAGTGAGCAGGGGGGGAGGGAGTCGGAGAGAGAGGGGGGGCGAAGGAGCACTGGGCTCTCACGCTTGCTTTATGCTTGACGGGGAGTTTTTTGGGTAACAAATGGCAAGGAAACACCGCATGGCGATGATTGTGACGACGATGTTTTCATTGTTCTATGAGTCGGAGGCAAAGCCTAGTCTTCTCGCCTTCCCCCTCCCTCCGCTACCTCCCTCCCTCCCTCCCTGCCTCTCGTAGCCACTAACTGGCATACGAGTACATGGCCCAATATCATGTTACGCACCGTCCCCACTGCAGCTGGGTTGCATATGGGCGCAACATACTCCATATAGTATAAGGTACTGCTATGGGGCTGGGGCTGGGGCTGGGGCTGGGGCTGGGGCTGGGGCTGGGGCTGGGGTAGGGTTGCCTACCCATTGCGCAGCTGCCAGCAACAATATTTTACAGAGTTTTTCTCTACAATTTTGATGGCATTCCTGAAAAGGAGATCAGGAACAGTTGGAGACTTCTCCCTCTCGCTGTGTGTGTGTGTGTGTGTGTGTGTGTAGGCATAACGATGACGAGCATCATGACTACAGCAGCAGCAGCAGCAGCAGCAGCAGTTGCAGCCACAGCAGCAGCAACAACAACAACAGCAACAACAACAATCGCAATAACTTTCCAAGCACTTCCGACTGTTGCAATAGAAATCTGCATTTTTAATTTTTATGTACGTGCGTGTGTGTGTTTGTGTGTGTGTGTGTGCGAGACCCCGTCTACATTTAGTTGTTGTTCTTGAGCTTAAATTAGAGATACCCCTGAGCCGTTTTTTCGCTTATTTTCCTGACCAGTTGGCAATGTTTTTTACTCCCCTAAAATTCCTTCCGAAAAAAAGAAAGAGAAAAAGGAAAGAAAAGAAGGAGAGCAGGATGAAAACATGCCGAAAAAGTAAGTGCATTTTTGTTGTTGCTGCTGTTGTCGTGTTTTTGTGGCTTAAGTCATAAGCTCGTGCCCAGGAAGCAGCGGCACTGCAGCGCCACCTAACGGTCGGCCTCGTGCGCCTGCATGTGTGTGTGTGTGTGTGTGATTGTGTGTGTCTGCCTCGATGTGCCAGTTTGCTGTGCGGCGTTTGATGTTTCTGTTTCAGCATGTCAAACACAACATCAACGGACAGACAGACAGACAGACGGACAGACAGACAGACAGACAGACAGAGGGACAAAGTGAAAGCAAGGTGGGGAAAATGAAGGGGGAGAGAGAAAGAGACTGAGAGAAGGGCGACAGTGACAGACCTCAACTTCGCCCTGTAGTCTGTTTTTGAAGCCATATGCCTAATCTAGTGCATTCTTCAAAGGATTTCTACTCTTGGGCTAGAGGTGAGTCCTTCCCCGCCCGCCTAGTACCCCTGCAAAGAAAAAAGAGGCACACAAATTGGAACCCCCACCTCCCCTGCTGTGCCCCAGTGCCCTGTGTGCTCTCCCATCTATGTATTAGATCCTTCAAAAGTCAGCACAAGCATTTTATTCCTGCAGCTCTCCGTCTTAAGTCAATGATGCTAATCTTTCTTTGGAAAACAAACAGATCTCTCAGGCAGATCTTGTGACCATCGTAGGGGAAGATTGAGGGAGAGGGGGAGCTGCAAAGGGAGCTGCAATTCATATGTCTTTCTATATATAATTATATTGGTATCTTATTGTCTAATTTCTGTTTCTTTCTTAGTCAATCTTGGAATTTATACGTATGTGCATCTATCAACATCTGTCTCTATTTATATTTATCTGTCTATTTATATATCAGTCTATCCACCTATTTATTGTATATATTATTAATTTACCATCTTCTATAATCCTTAGACTTATCCATATATCCAACTGTCTCTTTTTCTTAGTTCATTTCAAATATACCTCTCGCTAACTATGTTATTATACATAGTATGTTTAACTATCTATATATCTTACTATATATCTAACAAATTTGTTTCATTTTACTTTCCCTTTGCCTAATTCCTTTGACAGGCTCTCCCTCTTCTTCCTTTACTAATCTCAAGAACTACATATATCTTAACTTAAACAACAATAAATAAATTATGCAATTATGTAAATAACTGAAATGCCTGCCTACTCGATAAATACCCTGCAAATAACTTGCAGATAAAAATAACCGAATAATCACAAAATAAGTACACACTTGACCACAGGGTATTCAGGCGTCGGGCAAGCTCGCTTTCAGTTTCTTTTCGCGGCAATGCAACTGATATTTGTCCGATTTGTTGTTGTTTCTGCTCTGCGAGTGCCTGCGGGGGCAGTCGCAGCGGGCGAAGGGGGCACAGAGGGCAAAGGGGCAGCGCGAGCTGCAGCAGCAGCGCAGCAGCAGCCGCAGGGGAGCAGCGCGGGTCGGGGGTAGGGGCAACATTTGATTGTGATATGCGCACAAAAGCGGATTATGCCCGAGTCTTTTAGCATCATCATTTATGACATGCAACAATAAAAGCAACAATGAGCCCTACACCGCCCTGCCCCGCCCTGCCCCACTCTGCCCTGCCCTGGCCACGTCGCCAGCCAGCGAGGCAGCATGGAAGCGTGGCAATCCTGCTCTCCTGCTCTCCCATTAGGGTTGCCGCTGCCAGCTGCAACTGGGACAATGCTGAGCACACTCCAATCCGACTGCGACTGCGACTGCGACTAGGACTCTGTGACTCTGGCTATGACTCCTCCTCCTCCCGCCCAACCGCCCTCCCCTTTTAACGTGATGCTCCACCTCCACCTTCCACGCAATGCAATTTCGGTTAGTGGCCACAATTTTGTTTAGTGTATTGGAGTAAATATTTGTATTATTTTCTTGTTGTTGTTCCCCTGTCTCTTTTTCTGTTGCTCCTGTTGTTGTTGTTGTTGTTGTTGTCCGAATCCTCGTGCCATGCATTGTAGTTACATTTCGCGTACATATTCACACGACCAACCCCCCCCTCCTTTCATACTCCCCTCCACCCGCCACGTGATGCGCCTCGACCACAGTCACGACTGCCCCAAGCCAAATTGAATTGAAAAGTTGAATTGGATTCTGGTCACACTGCGGCAACGGCGACGGCAACGGCGGCGGCGACGGAGGCGGGGGAGAACAGCGGCAAAAACTGCTTAAAATATTAGTTAGTTGTTATTAAGAGTGCTACCACACAGTGTGGCCAAAGCCAAAGATGAGCAGAAAAGTATCGAAAAGTATTTCAAAGATGAAAAGGCAGGGGGGAATCCCCGAGAGAAGGCTCAAAAATATAGGGTATTTTTGCGGCAGGTAACTAAACATATTTTACAAAAAAATTATTATGTGTAAGATATAATATCAATTATATTATAGTTATAATGGAAGATATATATCGAGATATTATAAGTATATCGTCAGTCAACTTATTCGAAATTAATTAATATCTCTCTCTCTCTCTCTCTCTCTCTCTCTCTCTCTCTCTCTTTCTTCCTCTCTCTGTTTCTCTTTAAATTATACTTGCTCTCTTTCAGCTTATTTTAGCTGTAATCTCTTTAAAACCTCAAACTTACCTATAAACTTGCTTTAAACTCCCAGCATGTAATGCTTTATTATCGATAATAAATTATATCGATTTTATTATTTGAATTTATTAACGAAATTAAATGATATTAGCTTGTCTATGGTTTGATAAGCACTCTTTGGGTTTAACCAAGTCAGTAAGACTCTCTTTAGGCGCATTATCGGTACTATTAAATGCTATCGATAACACACAAAACTATCGCATTAAAGTTAAAGCTATCATTTGCTCGCTGTATAGAGTAACCGTATTAAGTGCACCTCAAATCAAATGAAATGCTGCCCCTGCAACTATCGATATCAGCGTAACTATCGATAGTTTTATTGCAATGCATAAACTCACTTCGAGAGGGCACCACCACCACCACCATCACCACCACCAACAACAACAACAAAGTGCACCCTAATGGCCAACCTAAAAGCGGTAAATGTTTCCCCCCTCTTCAACGCAAAACCGATTCTGTTGCGCATACACAAAGTGGAGAGGGGGTGAGTCGAGGGGTGGGAGGAGGAGAAGGGTATGGGGCCACCTTAGCCACAGTTTACTGTGGTCATTCTCCATTTGGGTTGAACCCCCCCGCGGACCACCGGAATGGTCATTCATCTAACTCAATGCAGCGACCTGCCAGGCTCCCTGCCCGGTTCCCTGCCTGCTTCCCTGCCTGGCTCCCTGCCTGACTCCCTGCCAGGTTCCCTGCCTGTTTTCCTGGCTGGTTCCCTACACCTGCCTGCCAGCCAGCCAGGCTGTTGGTACGCTGGTCATAAGGACCTTTTTAATCCTCTTTGTTGAAAATACGCCAGTGCATATTGAACAGCTGCGGCTGCAGCTGCTCCAGCTCCAGCTCCAGTTCCAGGTGCGTAGAAAGGGGGAGGGTCTAACCAACTAACCGGGACAAACGCGCAAACAGGGAGCAATCCCCCTGCTGGCGAACAGGGAACGCTGCGATGAGACTCTTTCTTGGTGAGCCACTGCTACGCCTCGTCGCATAGTCGCATGATGGATAGCAGGGCGGCAAGGGAAGGGCAGGAGAGGGATCTAGGGTTGTTGCATATCGATTTGATGTGATTTTCATTAAAAACTCAGCACAGGTCGCAACAAACCATAAAAAGGCGAAAGGCGAAACAAAACCACGTGGAACAAACCACGTGAGCGCTTCCATTCTGGTTGTGCTGCGGGATCTGCTCGGTTTCTGGTTTGATTTTTGTGTGGCGGGTCAAAGGGATTGCCTGGGGGGGGTGTGGGTGGTAAAGTCGCTATAAAGTCAGCTTTGTCAGAGCATAAAAATCAAAGTCGAAAGCAAAATAAAAATAGAAATCGCAGATGACAAATAGCAGACGAACGTTCTATGGATACACAGATAGTTTATGTACATATATATATCTGTGTGTATATATATATCTGTGTAGTATGTTGTGTCACGTCATATTAGGCCAGAGAAAGAGAGACAGAGACAGAGACAGAGACAGAGCAATCAAAGGAAATTAAAGACAAGCAAACAAATCGATTATTAGCACAAACTAGCGGCAAAATCATCGGCAAGGGTTCACTCCAGGGAACCATAAGAAAGAAGAGAACGAAACGAAAAGAAAAGCAACGTAGAAGAGGAAGCGGAACGAAATGCCGAAAAAGAAAGTGGAAAGTATTGTCGCTGCATCTGGTTTCGTCTCTTTTCTCGTCTCGTTTCGTTTCGTTTCGTTTGTGTCGTCATTGTTGCCGCTAGAGGGCGCCGCTGCTGCTGCTGCTGCTGCTGCTTGGAAATCTGTTTTCTGTTTTCCGTTCGATAAATTTACGCATGATTTATGACCCCGTTAACAAGTAAAAGTCTCAACGTGCCGGCCGGCCAGCCAGCCGACTACCCCCAACTCCAAGAAGATGAAAAATGAATTTCTCGTTTTTGTCCAGTCCCGGATACCCTGCGCAGGGTCGCCCATCTCCTCCCTCCCTCCCTCCTCCTGCCACTGGCTGCGTCAAAAAATGAAGTGGCCGCCCAGCACGTAAGTAAGCCCACGCTGCCTTTGTAGACTCGTGTTAGGGTTCTTCTTCATCTGCCTTGAGTTCGGGTTCGAGTTGGAGCTGGGGTTGGGGGTTGGGGTTGGGGTTTACGGCCTGAAGTTGGGGTTAAGGCTTTGCGGCCCACATAAAGTTGCCGAAATCAATTCTAATTTAAAGGCAAACATTTGTGCCGTGACACAGAATGGACAAACAAGCCGGTCCAATGATTCCCCTACACCTGCTTGAAGAACAATCATGCGTGAAAACCCAAGAGTTATTCCATTATTATAATAACATCTATCTATTCCTTCTCCTGAACTATCTCTCTCGCTTCATAATTAGTGCCCAACTTGATTGTCTGATGCCCGATCTCCTTAGTTGTCCCATTTGCAGATATTGATAGGTATTACCCGGGTATAAAAGTTTCATTAAAACTTCGATAAACTTGAGCTGAAAACTTGAATTCAATTTGTGAATTTGTCGCGAATAAAATTGCGACTCGGGAAAGTAACCAAAATGAAATATACCCAAGAAGCGACCAACTCAATAATCCTATGGCTAATCGGACAAACAGTTGCTGTTGCTTTGGCCACGAGCACGACTACAGACTACCCTGTACTTGTGTTCATGGAATAGGTAAAGGAAAGACGATATATCATACTATGTTAGCCTAAGAAAAGTTTATTATACCGATAGTTTTATGGAAAAAAAAATAAAGTTGTAAATGTCACCCAAATAAAGTGTAGAAAAGTTGATCTAAGTAAGATTACTAAGACTAATACTAACAATAGTTAACAACATTTTTTGCAGCTTCTAGTAAATTATTTAAATTCTGATAATTTCGACTAACTTTCGAGACAATAACGATAGTTAACATATAATCCACCTTCTAGTTTATTATTCAAATTCTGATATTTTTGACTAACTATCGAAACTATCAATTGATTTACCATACTTTCTTTCGAAACTATCACATCTTTTCGATAATAACAATTCCTTCATCGCAATATCCGTTCCTTTAAATTTCCTATACTATCGATAGTACCATAACTATCGACATGGATGCACTCATCGTCAGATTTACGAGCGACCATGTGCTGAAAGTATCGATAACCTTCACTTACTATCGACTTTATCGCATCGCTAACCTAAGTACCCTGTAAGCAAACTGTTGTGCCCACAGGGTATACCCTATCTGAGAGGCTCTGTGTGCGTGCTGGCAACACCGGCAACTGATGCTGGCGCCGCATCAATCATCTCGAAGCGCGTAACCGGCAGTGGCAACGGTAACGGTAACAGTTAAGGGAACAGCAGGACACGCACAGCAACGGGAACTAGAACTGGAACTGGAAGTGGAACTGGAACCGGCTATGAGACAGATAGAAACTCATCTTCATAGTTTAGTGCTTTAGTGAGTTTCCATGAGCCTTTCCTTCATTCTTCCTTCCTCCTCCTCCTTTTTTTTCGTTTCGGTCGTTTCGGTCGTTTCAGCTTTGTAACAGTTTTCGAAAATGATAGCATTGCGATGACGGGTGGAGGCAAAGCAGGGGCTGGGAGAGGGGCTGGGGGAGGGGGCTGCAGCCAACCCTGGCAATTGCCAGGGGATACTGCACGCGTGCTGTTGATGGGCCTGGCGCGACTCAACGGGACTCTCGACACATCCACAACTCCCACAGCCGTGCCGGGCTACACCCTGCCCACCTTCCGCCCGCTCCCGTCCAGCTGTTGCCTGCAGGTGCGAGAGCTGACGCGGACGAGGCTGTAACTGTGCCGGGGGGGGCTGGAACCGAGGCTCGAGCGGGGGAATGTTTTGTTTGCGCGGTGGGCGGAGTGTCGGGGGCACTCAACCGTGTCAGTTACCTGTGGCAAGCTGTTAACTAAGCGTATGGCAAATGTTTGCCAGCAGGAAGACGTTTAACCATGCTTATTAAAACAACACCCACCCCCATCTAGCCCAACCAAACCCAACCCAACCCAACTCACCCAATCCCCTTCCAGAGCCAAACAGTTGGCATAGTCAGTGAACCTAGCTGGGGGCCACAGGGGGCATGCCATACTTTTGCTTTCACATCTCAACAGCGATTTGCCATCGTTAGCGATATACCCCGCATGCCCCAAAACTTTCACGCTACTCCCTGACTCCCTGACCCCGCTCACCCCACCGACCCCCTTCAGTATTTATGATGTTAGTTTTAAATTAGCCAGGCAAGTCAAACAGCGTCACAGCTAATGCTCCCATTCTGATTCCCACTCTCCCCTCTCTTCCTCTCTCTCTGCCTCTCCCTCCGTCTCTCTTCTGTAATCTGTGACAGATATTCCCTTAACGTTCTAATTTATCTCTGTGTAATCTGTTTATGCGTGAGTTTGCACCTCAAATTACTGGCTGACAAGCCTCAGTCTGATTGCAGACAGTTATCGATAATTTTCATCGAGTTAACTTCAGTTATCGGCATTGCAGTCATCAAATATGATTTAGGAATTTTTATGTTTTTCCTTAACCTTTTTTAACTGTTCATATAATGTCTGATTAAAGGCAACTATCGTTATTTTCGATAACATTTGCCTAATCTAACGCTTATCGAACTTAGTTTAGGAATTTTGTATATTATTTTGAACTTAGTTCAGGAATTTGGTAAATTACTTTGTACAGCTTTTATCATATCATGCTGACATTAAAAGCGAATGAAATTACAACACAAAGGTCGCCACAACAAATAAACATACATACTGCAATTAAAAACTAACGATAGCGCAGACAATCGATAGTCGATACTGGCAATTAATTGCGATTTTACGATAATTGCAGATTATGGACATTCATATTCGACATTTGATGTGCACAGTTCAATCATGCTCGACGAGTAGATACGCTAGAATTGAAAAATATTTTAGTTTATTTAGGGTTATACCCTTTATAGGCTACTCCCCCGACCAATTTGTCTTTTAGCTAACCGCCTTTCAAACATCTATCGAATCCTTTATGCAAATCGAAGCCATAACTAGCCAAAAATCGCTGCCTGTTTCTGACAATTTCAGTTGCCACGCCCCGCCCCCCGTTGGTCTATCGTATACTCGCAACTGTGCACCTTAACCGCAAATCCATTGCAGCTGAGGTTTTTAGTCAGGGCCAACAGATACAGATACCTTTTTGCTGCTTTGTAGATTGTAGATACACTGCGGTCAGCGACGAGTCAAATGGGTTGACCGCACACACAGTGACTGGACTGAGCTGCAAAATCGACAACAAGTTCGCTTTAATGAGTCCGACGACGACGACGATGAACCATCGAGTTGTTTTTAGTTTGTATACAATTTGATCCACACCCCCTTAATACACCCCCCTCCTCCTGGCGGTAGGTATACATGTTATTGATATGTTTGCGTTGCACACCACAAATCACAGCCCAATTAAATGAATGACCGTGCTTCAATTAGGGTTACCATGCAGCAGCAGCGCAAGAGGAGGCAGTAAAAAAGGTCATGTAGGGGTAGGGGAGTGGAATGAGCAGTGGGAAGAGGGGGGGTAGAAAAGAAGCTACCAAGCAAAACGGCCAAAAACTTTTCAGTTCAGTTGAAAGTTTGGACAACGCTTTGTCGAGCGACAAATAAACCTGAGAGGGTTCGCCTTGGCCCAGCACAGAGCAGGACACGCCATTCTCTACCCCATATACGCTACAGTGGTACGTGACTAACGTGACAGGCAGCAGTCCTGCTTCCTTCTTCCATTGCTTGGACTATCCAAATTTTGTGCGATTTTGTGCAAAAGAAATCAATATCGGAACTGCAATTGCAATCGAAATTCGTATCTGAACAAGGCCGAAACCGGAAACGGAAACGTACATTGTACCATGCCATGGCGTAAGGGAGGGAGGCAGAATGGTTTTTAGGGGGGGTGTGGCAGTTAACTGGGTACGCTGATAGAGATGTGTGCGTGCTCGTGTCACGTTGTAACTCCAACTGACATTTAAGTGGAGCAAGTGAAACGCGTAATTTTAATGTAAAGTAAACTATTTGAAAGTTGTCAGTTGTTGCTGCCTCTGCCTCCCCCTCTGCCTCTGCCTCCGCCTCTGCTATTGCAATTTTTAGACAGCTTTTTCAAGCGAGTTGCAAAGTCAACGATGCTGGCGCTGACGTCGACGTCGACTGCGACGGCGAGAGTAAAGTTGACGCTGGCGCTTAAAAGAGTAAAATTCATGGAGTTTATATAAAGTTTGTTGTAACACAAAATGTTGAACTTTTTGATGTTTTATTAATTAACTTTTTGCATTTTACGTTGCTAGGGCTGGCGAGAAATGGAAGTGGGAGAGAGAGAGGGAGAGGTCTGTGAGGTGTGCAGCGATGGGAACGGGGGAACGGGGCGGGAACAGGAGCGGAGGCAGTTGCAGGCGTGCGGTTAAAACTTTGATGCCTTTTTAGTGACGTGCCACACATATTCACACTCGCACACACACACACGCGTATTCACACACACTAACTTACTTTCGAGCATATTAAAATATTTATTATGGTCGACGCGGGGCAGCTGGACAGAGGGAAAAGCGGGAACGGCGGGGCAGGGGGCCGGCCGTGTGCTATGTGCAACTTTTTTGCATTTTGCAGCGTTTTTTTCAAGCTTTTGGGCGCAAAAATGTTTGCCAAGTACTTTCGCCATCTTTCACCTAATTGCTCGTAAAATGCAAAAGGCCAAAGGGAAAAAAAGAAAACAGAAAAAGAAACAAAAAAATAAAAAAGCGAAAATGAAATCAGCAAGCAACAAACAGAGAACTGGAAAATGCAAACTAAACTTCTCGCAGAGCGTGAAGTTGGAGAAGAAACTGAGCGAAAAAGAGAAAGAGAGAGGGAGAAGAAATACTAGTATACCACATTGCGTATACGCAACGTCTGACCGTTTGCCACGCCGCCACGACGCGTGCTCATTAATATATTATCGAGCTGAATGCAGATGAAGCTAGAAAAACGGTACAAAGCCCCTGCCTGGCAGCCTGACTTCATTATAAATCTTCGAAAATATGCCATAAATAATGCAAACAATTTGCCAGCACAGAAAACCATTCAAAAAGGCAGTCCAAGAAAAACACAAACATTTCACACAAATACACACAGGCAGGGGGGCAGGAGGCAGAGCAGGGCAGGGCAGAGTAGCAGAGAAAAGGAAAGCGCACAAAGACTGCAAAACACGGAAGCAGCAGCAGCAGCAGCAGCAGAGAACGGCAAACAGCAAACGCAGAAATTGGGCTATTGGCTAACAGAAAACAAAGAAAGAAGCCGCCATCGCCATCGTAGCAGCAGCAGCAGCAGCACAAAAGTCAAGAAAAGCCTATGCAAGCAACAGTAGCAGGCCAGTGTACCGACGGACATATACCCTAACTTAACTAGTTTGCAATGCTTTTATTTTTGCAACGATTTATTCAGGCGTATTAAAATTTACAATATATATCATATATCCTCACAATGCCTACGATTTTTATATTTTTAATTTTATTACAAATTTCCTAATTAGAATGATAGACAATTTTGTGTTTTTCGTATTTTCGTAGTCTAACAATTGCTCTATTGTTCTCTGCGCAACATGTTTTAATTGGCATTTTTCGAGTTGATTTTCGCATGCAGCCCGAAAGTATGCTACGATTTATTTGCATTGCGTATACGCAACGTCAAAGCGTGCAGCGAACCGAAAGCGATTTCATTTTAAGCGCAACTTAAAATGAAAAACAAAAAAAAAATGAAAATACATATATACATTTATTGCTGTCAACACGCTTGTTGACTTCATCTGAAGGATGAAGCGTTATGGAACTATATATATATCGCATATATTTATATACATATATATATATACTATATATATGCATGCTAGTGGTACACATTGTTGCCGCACAACTGTTCAGGTAGGGTCTCTCTGCTTTTGTTTGCTTAGCTTTCGTTTTAAGCTTCCAGCCGGGGCAGGGTATACGGGAGCAGCAACAATAGCAACAGCAACAACAAGAGAAGCAGCAGCAGCAGTGGCAGCAGCGAGGCAAACTTGAATTTGGCGCGGCAATAAAAAAAATGGTGCTTGCCTTGCGTTGAATTAACAGACACCGAGCACACCAAGCACCACCAAAAACGTCGAAAACGCTGCCCGATGTCGAGGGGCGGAAGGTGGGGGGGATGAAGCTGAATAGTGGAAAGAAGAGGAGAAAGCAGGGAGGGGCTGCACAGCATAACGACACAACAACGCGCACCAGGCACGAGTACAAAAGTACAATAAAATTGCATACGAAATCAGTTTACTGCAGACGAAAAAATTAAATTAATGAAGAGAAATGGTAATAAAGCGTTAGTCACGTGTGTCTCACCGACATGCCATCTCCCGGCCAGCCCCCCTCCCCCCTTCCCTGCTGTCTCTCTTCCGGCTCCCTCTCGGTCTCCCTGTCTCCTTCTGCCTCCTCCAGAGCGTGCTTTTGCGTGGTGTTTGTGTGCGTGAAAGAGGAATGAGCAACAAAAATAGCTGGATAAACTATGCGGGCAAGACAAGTGAGGGAGATCAGGATAAAGGAGAGGGAGGGCGGAAGAGTTTAAGAGGAGGGAAGACAAAGAGAATAAACTGTTAAATTCTCAAAGACGATTTGTACTAATCGTGGTAAATCCCAAAGAGTTAGTTTATCACAATTTATCGAGTGTCATGTCAATGAATGCTAATATTATGCAAATCAATCGATAACTATCGATTATTATATATCAAGCGAAGCATGCTTAATACTCACACAATTAAGTGATTTTCACACACGATATCGATAATAAATCATAATTTTTTTTTTTTCTCCCAATAATTATTCGAAAATAATTCGACTTATTATTTAAAACACCGGTGAATTATCGATAGTTTTGACACCAGTTAATGTCAATATTTTCACAATTGATGAACCAGAAAAAGAAAATCCTCGAAAATGACAATCAAACAGTTTAATTCTCCCTGACAGGCGATACGCATACATATGTATGTACGATATGAACACGTATGACATGTGTGTAACATACATATATGGCATTTTTTCACTTAATACTCTGCTTATCTCGTGTTCGCATTATTTTTCGATACATATGATTCCACATTGTTGCACATGTGAGTTCCTCCTAGTGTGAGGTGTACGTAACATCCATCAATCTAATTGACGTGACTACGGAATGTGGCTCCACATTGTGGCTGCCAGCATTAAGCTGCGCTGCGCTGCGCGGGCAAATTAACAATTAAATAGCAGCTTAGTTTACCTTATAGATAATGCAATTTAAAGCCAATTTGCTTGATTAAAAGCTAATTAATGCGAGGCATTAAAAGCGCTCGCGCGCGCTCTTGAATTATGCCCACAAAGTCAATCAATGTGGGATTTTTTTTTCAGTCCTTTTCCCACCGAAATTCCTTTCTCTTTATCTCGCCTACACAAATGAGTGTCACACACACACATGTGTATGTGTTTGGGCAGTGTGTGTGTGCGTGGGTGTGTGTGTGGTGTGAGTATGTGCGGTGCAACTTTCCACTGTTTACACCACAAATATGGCTCAAAAGCAAATCAAGCATAATCAAATTATTTCCACTCGATTGGTGTTTATTGATAAATTATACCACACACAATATTTTGATAACATCAATTATAGTCTCCGATGGCAGCTGCATCGACAAACCCAAGGCCTGCCAGTCCCCAGGGCCGGCCGCGTGCCAGCCCAGCCCAGCCCAGACCCGCCTCCTCCTCTCACCCCTTCTCCACACAGAAAGGGCCTCTGCCACCCTTAGACAATATTGTCATTGATTCGACCGTAACCCAAAGCGAGGAGTCCCCATAGAAAATACTTTCAAAGGCTTTCTCTTTATAAATATATAGACTTGCCATTTGATACCATATCATTGGCAATGAGGTATAGCGAATTTTTGGCTCACTTTGTAACATTCTACTAAACTATCTGCCGTACATTATAGTACCATAAAATACTGTCATACCATGCCATACCATGCCATACCATGTCATACAATGCCATACCATGCCATACCATGCCATACCATGTCATACAATGCCATACCATGCCATACCATGCCATACCATGCCATACCATGCCATACCATGCCATACCATGCCATACCATGCCATACCATGCCATACCATGCCATACCATGCCATACCATGCCATACCATGCCATACCATGCCATACCATGCCATACCATGCCATACCATGCCATACCATGCCATACCATGCCATACCATGCCATACCATGCCATACCATGCCATACCATGCCATACCATGCCATACCATGCCATACCATGCCATACCATGCCATACCATGCCATACCATGCCATACCATGCCATACCATGCCATACCATGCCATACCATGCCATACCATGCCATACCATGCCATACCATGCCATACCATGCCATACCATGCCATACCATGCCATACCATGCCATACCATGCCATACCATGCCATACCATGCCATACCATGCCATACCATGCCATACCATGCCATACCATGCCATACCATGCCATACCATGCCATACCATGCCATACCATGCCATACCATGCCATACCATGCCATACCATGCCATACCATGCCATACCATGCCATACCATGCCATACCATGCCATACCATGCCATACCATGCCATACCATGCCATACCATGCCATACCATGCCATACCATGCCATACCATGCCATACCATGCCATACCATGCCATACCATGCCATACCATGCCATACCATGCCATACCATGCCATACCATGCCATACCATGCCATACCATGCCATACCATGCCATACCATGCCATACCATGCCATACCATGCCATACCATGCCATACCATGCCATACCATGCCATACCATGCCATACCATGCCATACCATGCCATACCATGCCATACCATGCCATACCATGCCATACCATGCCATACCATGCCATACCATGCCATACCATGCCATACCATGCCATACCATGCCATACCATGCCATACCATGCCATACCATGCCATACCATGCCATACCATGCCATACCATGCCATACCATGCCATACCATGCCATACCATGCCATACCATGCCATACCATGCCATACCATGCCATACCATGCCATACCATGCCATACCATGCCATACCATGCCATACCATGCCATACCATGCCATACCATGCCATACCATGCCATACCATGCCATACCATGCCATACCATGCCATACCATGCCATACCATGCCATACCATGCCATACCATGCCATACCATAATTAATTACATATTATATCACACCTACGATCCTGTAGAGCACACAAAATTCGTCGTTACCCTCAGTTTTCTTAATAAGCCTACACACTGGGTTACCCCTCTTGCAGGGTGCCCTGTCCTGGGATATTTTTCTATATACACACGTGCACGTTTGTCAGCCCATACTACGCTAGGTACAGATGTATGTACAGACATGTATTATGTGTGCGTAATGCGAGTTGAGCTGGAACTGGAACTGGAACTGGCAACTGGTGTTAATAAAAACCGTATAGAGTTAATGCAACAACAATGGGGACTGGCCGTTTGGCCCTGCCTTAGCCTCGATGCATAAATATTTATCTGATTGCCAGCGCGATATGGATGTGCTGAATTTTCACGATTTTAATCAGTGCCATATTATATGGCAGCCCATGCCCGACTAATACCTTAATAAATGTTATAGGTTTTTGCCTGCATGATGACACACACACCCACACACACACCGTATGCAGAATCAGATTTCTGCTGCATGTGTAGTTTTTTTTTTTTTTTTATATGGCATATCATATCATTTTTATATGGCACTTAGTGGGTGTCTTTTTTCTGCTGCTCTCAGGGAGATTTAACCACAGTATCAACAATATTATTGAATGCTAGGATCACCAGACCCAGACAAGTGTGTGTGTGTGTGTGTGAGTGTGTGTGTGAGTGTGTGAATTGATGCACGTATGCGCTATGCTAATGAAGCTCTCATTCATCGCGAAAAAGCGCAAATGGAAGGCCAAAACATATCTATTAGAACAATCAACACTGGACGTGCAGGTGCATGTTGTCATTGCATTTGTTGCGCTTCCATTTATTTCATTTTTTTTTCCCTGGGTTTTTCGAAATAAAATCCTTTTTGAAAACGACATGTTTACACTAAGCCAAAACTACTTCGCCGTCTGTGTGTACCATAAAATCGTTGCGTGTCACGGCAAAATTGGCAAAAATTTATTCTGATATTTGCATTTTGAAAAGTGCGCATCATCACGTGCATTATTGCCGGGGTAACCTCTTCAATATTCAGAAAAAAAATTATATATCTTTTTTTTTCGTATATATCTCAATTAAACAAGGGATTAAGAGATAAATTGGAAATGCTTAAAAAAAATTGAAATGAACAAAATTTTCTATTTTTCATTGATAAATAAAAACCTTGTTTGATTGCACGATTAAACTAACATTCGATTTATAAACCTAACTTTAAAAATTGAAAGAAATTCAAAAATCTTGAGTGTTTTTAATCCTCTTATACATTAAAATTAAAAATAAATAGAAAGTCTGCTGTATTTCACTTTAAAAGCAACGAGAAAACATAAGAAAGTTTCCCTAAATCGAATCTCAATGAGAATCTCAAGAGACAAGGCGATAGAAGAGAGAGACAGAGAGAGAGAGAGAGAGAGAGTGATATGTACCATTTCAAGCTTCATTAGGAAACTTTGCGAGTGCGAAAACTACTTTGCATAGCTAACGAGCGATGGCCAGATAGATAAACAACATACGATATACGATATACAATACACACACACACACACACTCACGATGTAAGCGATACAGATGCGATACTACATAATATGCATGTACAGGCAGGTGGGATAGCCCCGTCTAGGATTGCACTATTAGTTGTTTATGTCGCTACGTGTTACCAACTTACCGAGCATGTTGCTTATGCCCCCCGCCCGCTCCCTCCCTCACGCTCTTCACATTGTTTTCAAAGGCAATAAAAAGTGTGCGGGCGGGGAGAAGGAGAAGGGCAGCACTATGTATGTATGTCTGGGGAGGGGTGTAAAGTATGTTGTAGGAAGGGGGGGCACAATTTGGTGTGCCCCATGTGTTTTTATGTCTGGCCACAATTGATTTGTAATCTTGGTAAACAGGATTTAACAGATTAGACGTGTAACAAGCGACCGATAATCACACAACACGCACCCGAAACGAACGCACACACACACGCAGGCACACACACGCAGGCACACACACACACACACACGCACGCACTGTGGGGCAGGCACACGTGTCAGTGGACCTCTTCAATTTCGGCTGTCGCTCTCGCTCTCACTCTCTCTCTCTCTCTCTCTCTCTCTCTTTTTCTTTTTTTTGCCTTTGCTTTATTTGCGCTTTCCTCAGGACACACACACACACACACACACAGTGGGACACATTGTATGATTGATACTTAATGCAGCTTTTAACATCGTTAGGATATCGTGCTCCCTCCCTACACACACACACACACATTTCGCTCCTAATCGTCGGCTTTATTGGTATTTCTTTTGGCTTTTGTTTGGCTTTCAGCTGGCTGCCAATTAGCCGCCCAACGAGTAAGAACTATCTGTCGATCCCTCTCTCTCTCCCTCTCTCTCTTTCTCTTTCTCCAGCTCCTTCTCTATCTCTTTCTCGCTAAATCACAATTTTTGCATTTGTCAACGTTAATTGATGATGAGTTCTCATTTGGAGGCCATCGCTGCGCAGTCGGTCAATCGGTCAGTTTGTCAGTTAGTCAGTTGGCCAGTCAATCCGTCAGTCTGTCCATCAGTCGGTCAGTTAGTCTGTGTTAGTGCACTGAGCTCTCGTTTAATTTATGTCAATGCCTCATTTCGATAACTAACCAATCCCTCCCCCCTCCACCCCTCCAGGTGGAAATGTTTGTCTCTAATGAAGCGGCAAGCGGGCATATGCCAATACGTATATTACGTATACGTATACGTATACGTATTACGAATACGTTTACGAATACATTCATCTGGCATTAAAGAGCATTTGCAATTTAGATTATGCCCCTGAGCTACTACTACAGCTACATTTGCGTTGACGATGCCGGAGAGCAAACTCGCATGATAATTACAATTCGCTATAGAGATGCTAAATCATCGATAATACTATCGAAAATAATTATCTACATTATTAGTGTCGCTGTGTTAGTCCTGAAAGCACTACAAATAAAGTTATACGTGGTATATATATACATATAGGCGCCGATCTTGAGTATTATAGTAGCTAGAGTTGTGAAATTTAAAATACAGCTTATTAAATCTTTATTTAGATATTTTATGATAAGAAAGTCTGTAAATTATGCCTGCCAGCTGAAAGACCTCAGTGCGGACTGCAGCTGCAGCTATGCAATTTGTACAGATTGAAATTATGATATGAAATTATCTATCTAGCTAATCATGTGTGATTTCTACAAAATTTTAGTGTTGTAGAACAAAAAAAAAACTAATCAACATTTTGCAAACTATATAAGGGAAAATGATTTGTTTGTAACCTCAACGAACTCAGTTGCAACTGCAGCTAGAAATTCGATATTTGATGGTTCATTTATGATTTTCATATTGCATTTACATTAATTTCAATACGCCTTTCGGTTGTGATTCTGAAATTTCATATCTGCATTTGTTCAACAAAACATTTACACGCAGTTTCAATTCCAATTTTCAATCATAGATGAATATTAGTGAATACAAATGAATACATGAATTCGCTACATTTTTAGCTATATTGAAAATTGGTTGCAGCCAATTGAAAAGCTGTAAAATTCGGCAATTATTTGTGCTTCATTTACACTTTACAGGCCAGGTGTTTTACGCCTCTCTCTCTCCCTCTCTCTCTCTCTCTCTCTGTCTGCCATCGATAACATTTTTGGCAACTATCCAGTCCAGTCCAGTCCAGTCCAGGCTGGCTTTAACTCCCAACTCCAACAGGCGATCCCAACCGAGTCCATTGTGAATCCAAAAGCCAAATCCGTAACCCAAAATACGTAGCAGCAAATATATCGAACCCGAACGCGGTGGCAACGCTGCGTGTGTGTGTGTGTGTGTGTGTCTGGTAATCAAACGCTTAATTAATATGACACATCAGCACACACACACACACACACACACTGACTGGGGGCTATGGCAACTGCAGACCCAGAGAGAGAGAGGGAGAGATTGAAAGGGAGGTAGGGTGTCCGCAGAGCGACCCATTGGCAATTTGGAAATGTCTGCTGATTTTTGGTGGCTCCGCGGTCGCCTGGCAACGTTTTTCGGTTTGCCATATTACTGATAACACAGACCCGTTAAATGGACGCCATACTGCAGCAGCAGCAGCAACAGCAGCAGCAACCCCAACAACAACAACAACAACAACTATACCAACAGTCCGTAGTAGCTCGAAGGTTTCGCAGGATTCGCCGTAATTGCTTCATAATTGAACAATTATGCAAACGTGATTGAAGTGATTATAGGTTCACTTATGCGCCAGTGGTCCCTGGAAAGGGACCCCTCTCCATCTCCCCCCTGCATCTCCCCTGACGGCCCCTAGAACCCTCGATTCCCGATTACCAAATGCCCGATTCGCAAACTCTCGATTCCTGTTTATGTTTCCGTTTCCCCCATCTGCGGTGCCAGGTGCGCCCGCCCAGCATTGTGCTGCAGCTAATGGGACAGCATAATCTATTTCCTTTCGTTCAGGAAGTACAACTTTGAGAAATTTCTGAAATTTAAATACATCTATATTATAATTTGTATAATTGGGAGGAACACCTAATAGAGAAGCCAGGCAGGAAACAGAAAGAAGTATAGCCCGAAATCAAAATAATAATAATTATTTTTATTATTATTATTATTATTATTATTATTATTATTATTATTATTATTATTATTATTATTATTATTATTATTATTATTATTATTATTATTATTATTATTATTATTATTATTATTATTATTATTATTATTATTATTATTATTATTATTATTATTATTATTATTATTATTATTATTATTATTATTATTATTATTATTATTATTATTATTATTATTATTATTATTATTATTATTATTATTATTATTATTATTATTATTATTATTATTATTATTATTATTATTATTATTATTATTATTATTATTATTATTATTATTATTATTATTATTATTATTATTATTATTATTATTATTATTATTATTATTATTATTTTTATTATTATTCAGCAACAAGAGAGTCAATTATGAATCTTTAGGCTAGAGATTTCAAGTTGTTCATGTTCTTCATGTTCTTCATGTTTTCCCATGTTCTCGCCTCTATCCACGCATAGCAAATAGTCCACTTGGACCAAGCCGACTTTATATATATATATACTATATGTATAGACCGGCTTCACAGCGGGATTCGTTTCATTTGAGCGTCTTCCATGGTTAATGCGGAGTGTGATAAAACCGACTTAAGCGATTTGTGCAGCTTAGAAAGTCGTAAAGCCGCAGCGAGAGAGCCAGACGAGAAGACGATAGGGATGGGGAAGGCGGAGGGGAACAGGGAAAGGGGAAGAACAATTGCCGAATTGTAGGGCGAATGACTTGACTTATGAAGAGGAAATTTGTTATGCGCGCCGAGCGCGGCACATAAAAAAAGGGAGAGAGAGAACCCGCGGCAAAAACAATCGGCGAGAGGCGAATCAAAGCTCGCGCGCGACAAACACGCCCCGAAATGGAAATCGCTAGAGACAGCAGGGAAGGAGAGAGAGAGAGAGGGGAGGGGGGAGACTAAAACTGGCACTTGTAACTGAAACAGGGCGTTGCAGCATCCCAGAAAAAAATAAAACAAAAATACAGCCAAAAAAAAAAGGCTAAAAGAGCTAAAAGAGTCAGAAAACCCTTGAAGCCAAAATGCGTCTTTATGTTGTGGTATGCTTATTTTTTATTTTTATTCGTTTTACTATTATTACTCTGATACTTGCTTCGTTTTATTGCAGAAATTGTTTATGAATTGGAAAATTAAATTTCTAACTCCGCTCTCCCACTGTATGTGTGCGAGCATGTGTGTGTGTGTGAGTGTGTGTGTGTGTGTGTGGAAGTTTATTTGCTTGCGGAAAGTTCAATTCAAATTGCATGCTCCGCAGCACAACACAATCAGGAAACACCCCCTCCCCCTCCCACCACATACATCCCCCTCTGGGCCACCTATCTGTAACTCCGCCCTAGCTTCATTTGAATTCGAGTATTGTTTCTTTTGCCTGCTTCAAACTTTTTGCTCACTCCCTCTCTCTCTCTCTCCCTCTCTCTCTCTGCCTGCTTTCGTCTTTGGAACAACAAGAGCAACATCGAGTTGACATAACATTAAAAAATGAACCCTTTCAAGAGCACAGAGAGAGAGAGAGAGCACGTTAGCCCTCTTCCTTCCTGCAATTGTCGTCTGACATGGCCAAGGTGTCCCATTTGTGTGTGTGTGTGTGTGTGTGTGTGCCAAATCGCCTGCTTATCGGGGCACTCCAATTCGATTCGAATCGACCAAAAAATCGAGAAACTCAAATAGAAATTGCACACTGATTCGATATCCTGCAGAAGCACAGGGCACATGCAACAAAAACAAAAATAAAAAGAGAAAGAGAAAAAGAAGAAAAAAGAAAAAGAAAAGAAACAAAGTAAAGCTACAAAACGATTGACACCTCTTTGAATGATGTGCATTGAAGGGAATTAATGAATGAATCATGGACGAACTGAATTAGCTTATGAATTTCAATATTTCGATAGTTTATCGATACATGCTATATCGAAATTAACTGAATTTAATTTGAACAGTTATTTACCATATTAAGTTGGAATATTGAAAGAGTTTTCCCAAAAAGAAAGTGTCAAAATGGAATTACTATTATCGAAATTTTAAATACCATAGATATAGATACGTTACACAATTTCCTTTCTATAAATCCGTTATTTAGCATCTCAAGTGCCTTATCAAGCCCAGCAATAACTAACCTCATTCTATTACCTATTATATATGATAGTTTATCAAATTAATGGAAACAAAACTGATGAATGTCAAAAATGTCACGCTCGAACCAAGCTTAGTTTTCCACTCCTCTCTTCTCCCTGCTTCTCTTGCTCTCCCCGATTCACCGACAAACTGAGTGAGAGGGGAAAAGAAAGAGAAAGAGACAAAGATTCACAAACAACAAGCAGGAGCAAATGAGATTTGATTCATTGAAAAGTGCACGAGCTGGAGGAGAGGAGAAGGCTCGATGGACTTCAAACTGTCCATAGATAGCTATATAAATGTATATACTTGGACTATATCTATCTATCCATCTATACGAGAGTCGAGTGGAGCATTCAGCTGTCATTTCATTATTTATACTGCTGATTAAATTTCCGCTTATACTCATTAAGTTCCATTGTGGAACCACTTCCGTTGCCAGCGACAGCGTAGACAGCAGCCAAGGGATACACGTAAAGGCGGAGTCGGAGTCGGAATCGGAATCGCAGCTAAAACTCAAGTGGGAAATGGCAGACGGAGTTGTCCGTATCGCCGTGTCCGTCTCCGTCTCCCTGTCCCTGTCCCTGTCCCTGTCCGTGTCGGCGGGGATAACAAACTAATTAAATCGTCGCCAGCGCCAGAAAGCCAGAAATGTTTTCCAGGTGCGAAACTTGCTAAAGCACTTCAAAATTACAATTGCGCCCACAATTAACAAGATAACGCTCCAAGTTAGCCAGAGCGAAGCGGAACGAAACGGAATGAAATGGAACGACATGGAACGCAGCGGTATGAAACAGTGTGCTTAGAGCGCGGGCAAAAGACAATCTAAGTTTAGCCATGAATTCTAGCGATAACCCGCCAGTTGCAGCTATAGAAAATCACGTCAGAATTAATTAAATAAACAAGAACTAACAACCTGCTGTGTATCTGTGTATGTGTGTGTGTGTGAGAGTGTGTTATTGTGTGCAGGAGTATGAGTATAATATAGAAAAGTAGAGTAGAATTATCGCAGGCACCTAGACAGTTGTATGCTCTTGCTATCGATAACATTAAGCAGCAAAATATGGTTATCGAATCCTAAAAGTCTATTTAAAAGATTATCGAATACTCTAGTTTGGAGAAACTTAAAAATAATATGCTGATCTAAAGCATTAATTTTTCTTTATTCGTTCAAATCTAATATTCATACAAATTTGACGAAAAAGTGAGTTAAAAATAATTTGAGAATTTATTATAGTAAATTTAACCATCTTTAAATTTTTAATTCTTAATAATTAATTATTTTAAAAATTTTAATAATTAATTATATTTTTTTTTTATTTATTAGGCAGTATAAGGTTCAAATCGAACTGCAATTCAGACTTAAGATAACTCTTAGAGTAAAAACAGTTGTTTTTTTTAATTAATTTAATAATTTATTTGAATTAACGAGAAGTTCTCATTGAAAATGTTCACTATACGATTTCTTAACGCACTATCAATTCTTTAACTGTTAGATCTTAAGTGTTGTATGTACTTCACATGGTACTACTACAAGTTGCTCCCGATATGATTTAAGAACTTCTTGCAGCATTCCTTAAGCGGGTCGCAGCACATCAATATTAATTGGTTGCATTCAAGCTAAGTTTATCACGAATTACGATCACGTCACGCGTTGCCAACTGACATAAAAACACACAGACACACACACACATACACACACACACACACACACGTATAGCCGGTTGGCTGCTAGCGGTAAATACCCGCCCAGTGTCATTATCCTTTTAACTTGCGCTCGGAATACGGCCAAACAGCCGCCGTCAGGTTGTGCGCGTTAATATGTCACACACACACACACACACATACGGGCGCTCTTGCAGCACGTGCTTCATTGCCAAAAACTTGGCACACACACACACACACACATGTACTTGCACTTGCATACCCGCACACACGAATGCGCCCCCACCCACACACACATAGACACACACAGCGACAGCGCAAGACAAACCCACAAAAGACGACAGACCGAGACAAACAGACAGACGGACAGACGGACAGACAGAACAGGCGGGCAGACGGGCAGACAGTGGGACAGATACTTAAGGGCGGAGGGGGGCGGGCGGCAGGGTAAAGTCAACTTTTAACTGCCTGCGTCGTGACATTAGCCAAAGGTGCGCCGACTTTGTCGCTAGTATCAGTTGCCAGCGATGCGCAGCTAAAATATATATCGATATCGATAGTTAGTTATCGCAATTAGCCAATTAAATAACAGCAAAAACAACATTTGCATTGTCTTAAGCAATGCAAGCTAATTGATCGACTATCGCAAGTTCGTTATCGATTAGTTAGAGAAACGTTGCTAACTGTTAAAAATTATTTTTGGCTAATTACGCAAATTTCCCTTTATGCTACTTTATCATAATTTATTAGTATTTATTTATTTTAATTAGTATTTATATAATTTATTTATTGGCAAACTCGTGTCACGACTATCGCGTTTAGACAATGAGCGTGAGCACAACTCTGACCGCCGTCTTCTAATTTCGCTGTTTGTGCCGCTTCATTGCACCGCCTCGTTCTGCTTCTGCTGCTGCTGCTGCTGCTACTCCTCCTGCTCTTCATTGCACGCTCTTCTTCTTCTTCTCTCTCTCTCTCTCTTTCTCTCTCTCTCTGCTGCATCCACTTGCTGTGCGCTGTCGTCAATATATTTTTCATTTAGTTTTGTTTTGATTTGCCGCCTTATTCATTGCGACAGCATTGCAGTAGTCGTCGTCCTGGCGGCCGCTGCTGCTGTCGACGCTGCTTCTGCCGCTGCTGCTGCTGCTGCTGCTTCTTCTGCTTACGTAATTTCCAGGATAAGCTGCAAAGTTACAACATTTTCAGCCTGCAGCAGCAGCAGCAGCAGCTGCAACACACATATGCTGCGACCGGAAGACAAAACTGTGCAGCGACAGCGTCAGCGACTGCGGCAGCATCCAGCAGCTCCTGCAGAGAAATGCAAAAACAACCGGGAAGCGCTTACGCTGCCGCAGTAGCAGCAGCAGCAAAAGCAGCAACAATGTAAATGTGCGCGCTGCAAAGCAAGAGAGCGCAACTGCGTGAGCGCAAGCCAGCGAGAGCGCCAAAACGAGAGAGAGAGAGCAAGAGTGTGTGCAATGCAGAAGGCTCTCTCTGCGAGCTTTTATGCCGGTTGCCGCTGCACAAATTGCAGCGCAGCGCAGTTCAGCTCAACTCGACTCGACTGCTGCGCTGCGCCAACGCTGCGTCAGCGTTGCTGCGTTAGCTTTGTGCTGCCGCTGCTGCTGTTGCTGCTGTTGCTGCTGCCACTGTTAACATACCAATGCCGGCTCTGTTAAGTTTGCAGCTGGCGGGCATTTTATGGCACAATTGGCCTGTTAACTATCATAATTATATGTAATTAAAGCAATTACCTATTTCAGTGAGTAATTTATTAACACGTCAACAAATTGATATTTGAGGTTAGGTCAGAGCACAATGCGAATGTGTGTGTGTGCGTGTGTGTGAGAGAGAGAGAGAAAAACGCAACATGCAAAGAAACATTAATTAATGCAATTATCGGGGTGAATTGCGAAACGTTTGTGGCGTTATGATTGTAGGCGTGTTATTAACTCGGCTCTATAAAGTGTAGGAAGCAACTCAATCTGGGTCGATGGGAGACGTTTAATTGAAAACACATGTGTGTAAAGTACTTTATATGCAACGTGTTGTTAGGTGGCAAAATTATCGATTAATTAGAAATCGAATTCCCAGGAAGCAGCAGCAGCTCGATTACTTAAGTATTTAAAACCATAAACTATAATATAATATATGTATGTATGTATGGCATATCGTATGATGTGATATGAGTGCGCGGACAATTGGCCAAGTTCGAGAACTGAGAACTATGCATAGAAGTGATTTATTTGATGTCACAGAAAAGCAGTCAAGCAGAAATATTTAGCATAACCCTCAGTTCGCCAAAGATATTTAAATCACCGCACACACACGAGGGAGAGAGATAAGGAGGGAGATAGAGCGGGAGAGAGAGAGGGACAGGAGGAAGTACAAATATATCGATGGCAGGCCAAAAGTATAAAGATATGTTTTATAACTGTGTAAGGTGGACGACGACGCCGACGACGACGCCTCTGCTTATCTAAATGTAGATGGCCTGCATGATAGCTAGGGAGGAGGGGTATTCTAGGGGATAGGGACTCTGCTTGGGATCTGGGGATAGTCGGCTGCTTCAGTCCGCAGTGCGCGTCGCCGTTGCCTACTTCAATATGCTCCACAAGGCAGGCAAAACAAGGCATATAAAAAGCCATAAGCACCGTGGACCAACAGGAGATGCCTCCTATCCCAGCCTGGTTCCGCTACCCTTCCTCCCCCGCCCTCCACCGCTGGCAGCAAATCAAATATGCGCAAATAAATAAAAATGAAAATTCAAAGCGAAGTGCAAGGAGCAGAAAGGAAAACGTTGCAAAAAAAAAAGCACGCAGAAAAATAAAAAAAAAGGAGAAAAAGAGGAAAATCTTTAACTGTTGATACATTACCGTGGCTGGGGGAGGGGGAGCGGGGTAAACACACACACACACAGAGAGAGATAGAGAGAGAAAGACAGACGCGCACACCGCACGCTTAAGGTGAGCATTGCCCATGTTTGAAAAACACTTTACGGTATTTTTATAGTTTTGATATATTCATTGAAAGTGGTTTCCCCTGCCCTATCTCTCTCTCTCTCTCTCTCTCCCTGCTCGCTCTTTCTTTTTTCCTATCTATCTGCTTTTCTTTCGCTTTTCTGCTTTTTTTCTTTATGTGTTAGAAATGCTTTGAAATATTTATGAATCAATAAGAACGACAACAAATAAAGCCCCGTTGCGCCCCATGCCGCCCCCTTTGCACTCCCTCTCCTCCCTTGCTCCCTTGCCTGCTCTTCCCTACTCCCGATTCCCAAGTGTCTCCATATTGAGATTGGCCAAAGGTTTCGCAGACTTCATTTCCAATATCGACAAGCCTTACATGTGTATTATATGGCTGAGTGTGTGTGTCTCTTTCTCTTTCCCTCTCTTCCTCTCCCCCTCCCCCTCCCACCCACTGTCTGTGCGTGTCTGTCCAGCCGCATAGCTTTAGTTGAGTGAGCCTGAGTGTTTGGTTAAGCAATTGTTTATGTAAAGTTGGACGGGGACAGCAGCGGCATAGCGTGTGCTTCCAAAGGGGGCGATAGGTCGACAGGGGGGCGTGGCAAAAACTTTTCACAGCCCGTGTACTCGAGGAGGTGACCACAGCAGTCTGATTTGTCAATGCGGCTGTCACTTTCACCTCGAAAACCGCATACTAAAGGCACGAGTTGAGTTTTTCGTGATGCGATTTAAGGTACTAGCATAATATAGCTGGATATATGCACACGACAGATATCTCGTACATACTTGCCATTAATTGCAAGTAACTCATTTAATTTACTTATTTCAAATTTTAAATGTAATTCAATTTAAGTATTTGCATTCATTATATATAAAAAAAAAACGGTCAAAAAATTGGATATGTTCCACCCTCAACAGGCCTGGAATCCTCATTTTACACCGATCGTAACTTTCTTAAAAATCAAACGATTTTCACGCGGAATAGCATTTTGTTAATGTTTTAACAACCCGAGTGATTCTACATTAAATTAAAATTAAAATATAGCATAAAAGATATTTATGAAATTTGTCCAAATTTAGGAAATTGAAACAAGGGTCCCCCCTATGATTTTTCAAAAAAAATTTTTTTTTAAATTTTTAAATCGCGAGTTTTTAGATTTAATCGATTGCGGAGGTCAAAATTAGCACTGAACAATTGTTTAAATCGATTTTAAACGATACTTAATTTTGACCCAAAAATCATGTCGAAATGGTCAACAAATTAGACATGTTCCAACCTCAACTGGCCTGGTATACTCAAATTACACCGATCATAACTTTCTTAAAAATCAAACGATTTTCACGCGGAATGACTTTTTGTTTATGTTTTAACAACCTGAGTGATTCTATATTAAAAATATAGCATATAGGATTTTTTGAATTTTTTTGTAAATTTAACAAAATGCAAATAAAATAATTATTTTTTTAAATTTTAAATCGCGAGTTTTAAAGAGCAAGTAGGCCACATGTAATATAATTAGTTTTGCAAAATTCTTTGGGTTAAATTTTAAATGTGATTTCACGTTTGTAACGGATTTTGTGAATTGTCGGGGCGATCGAGTGTAGCTTTACCAACTTGTTTAAATTCCTCGTGTTAACTGCTCTTGATTGTTAATAAATGAATTATTTTATTCATAAATAATAATAAACTAATTACTATTTATTAATTAATAAATAATTTAATAAATTTAAATGAAGAATACAAATTATGTTCGAACAATAAACTTATTTCATAAATATTTTGTATGCTAACTTTCGGATAGTTATCAAAATTTGCCTAGTATTACATTTACAATTCATTTAATTTATAATTCAATTTTGTGCCATAGATCTGGAGTCCAGTGAAACGCAAAAAGGTATATGGCTATACTACACGCTGATCGATATATACACTCTGTGATCGGAGATTAAGGTTATGCAAAGAAATAAAGGATATAAGCAAACTATCCCAGCGCATTTGTTACACGTTGATACATTTTGATATACGATTGAACGATTATTATATTCAATAATAATAATGATTAATTATATTTAATAAGCTATGCCTTTCTATATATAATTTCGATCTTTCCCTATCTGCCAGCTGCCGTTATTAAAGTCCACTTTAAGTTGCCGTAGCTTGTACAAGCTTCTTCTTATTTTTTAAGGGGCTTTGGGGGTTACCTTACTGGGTGCCTTCTCTTTGCGGCATGTGCAAGAAGCGCACAAAATTTAAATCATTCACGAAATATGCGGCAAGTAGAAAATGGAAGTCAAAGAGTGAAATAATACAGCAACAACGATAACAACAACAAGAAAAACAACAAAAACAACAACTGCAGCTTAGCGCTAAAGCAGCGCCAACAATGTGTGTGTGTGTGTAGACCTCTGCATAATATGCAGTGAAACAAGCACAGAAACGATACACTGCAAACAATTGAGGGTAAAGAAGTTAAACAACTAAGGTTAAATTAATAATTTCACTTTTTTCTAGGTTAGTTTGAATTTAAAGAAAATATAATATTTATTTTTCATCATGCAATCATAAAAAGAAAAGAAAATATATTTGTTTGTTTGTTTCTGTTTAAAAACATTGTTAATATTATTTAAGCAAGACTATTGAATTTTGAAAGGTTTCAAATTTGAATTAAACTTTTAATTTGGTATTGAAGCGGCACAGCAAATATTACCTTATTCATACAATGCCTATATGTACCTATAAATTATAATTTTAAAAATTGAAAACGATTATAAAAATGTGATTAAGTCATTATTAGATTAAAGTGTTTTCTTTTTTTCTCACTATTTTCTTCAATATATTCTATATATTTGAAATTTTGCACAAGTCATCCAATAAATTGCCATAATTTCCGAAAATATACACGTACATGCATACTTTCCATAAGTTTTACGATCTAGTTTTAATAACTCGCTTGCTGCAGAAAAGAAAAAAAAGGTGCCGGAAACTTTTGCACCTCATAAAATCGAAACTATTTGGAATTTGGGCAACAAGTTTCCCGAAGCTAACCCCCCTCCCACCTTCTACCTACTTTCTCCCATTTTCCCCGTTGGGGAAGCCAAAGAATTTTGTTTATGACACATCCGTCAATCGATTAAAAGCGGCCAAGAAAATAATTGTGAAAACTTGGCGGCACAAGTTTTTCGGCAAATAAATTTGTACCCTCCTCCTCAGGAGTGGAATTGGTAGTGGGTGTGTGGGGGAGGTAGGATAGGCAGGTTAATAGGGAAATATTCGCGTGGTGCAATTCGCGTATTTGCAGTGTTCGAGGCAAATCAGATTGGTAGCAGCTGCCAGGGCGGAGAAGAGAGAGACAGAGGAGGAGTAGGAGCGTGGAGAAAGTAAGAGGGCAAAAGGCCGAGCATGTGTGTGTGTGTGTGTGTGCTGCCTGACTGTGACTGTCATGTGCCACAAACCCACTAAACTAATGAAAAATGTGAAGCGACGGCACAAAAGGAAGCGCAATTTTTGCACACAGAGAGAGAAAGAGGAGGAGGAGGAGAGAGGGAGCGGGAGCGGGAGACCCCGACACAGACAGAGCATAAGGAGCTGGTTGTAGGTGGAATGGGAGCGGGTTGAGCTCTGTGCCCGCTGTGGGGCATCGTATGCAAAAAGCGGCACAGCGAAAATGTTAATTCCGTAATACTTTAAATGCGGCAGGCATCGAATGACATTTGCACTTTTGCTGCCACACGGTGCGCACAGTGGGGCCAACGAAACGAATACTAACTATGCTAAAAACACACACACGTGGACAAAGAGACAGACGTGCCATGCAAGTGAAAGCGCTGTGTGTGTGTGTGTGCGAGTGTGTTGTGCTAATATATATTTGTTGTCTGATATACACACACACACACACGCACACACACCGTGCTAGGTGCAAAAACAGGCACAGGAATTGCACGTGCATGCAAAGCCAGTGAGCGAGACGGGTAGAGAGACAGCTGGTGTGCGAAAGAGAGGCAAACAGACAAGCTGACCGCAACACACACACACACACACGCAATACAAAAGCAGCCAAAGGACAAACACACACACACACACTCAAAGAAGCAAGGGGCAGGGGGGCACATAGCTAGCTAAAGGTGGTGAACGGGCTAAGGTGGGAGGGGGATGTCAGTGTTGGGTAGACGCGGAGGTTACTCAGTGAAATTTATAACAAAAGAACTGGGGCCCCTGGACTCCATCGCCGGGGTCAGTTCGCACCTTCGTTTTGTGCGCTCGTTTGCCTCGTGTCGTGGCCCCCAAACAAATGTGTGTGTGCGTGTGTGTGACTGTGTGTGTGTGCGAGCCGCTTTTCATTACAATGACAGCGAATGCTACAATGGAATAGAATATGACATGTAGGCGATAAAATTATGCCCCGGGCTGTGATAGGCAGCGGCAGCGGCAGAGGCAGCGGCAGTGCAAACGATACCCAGCGCCTTCCTGCTGCTGCGTCTCCAGCTAAAAGGTGAGAAATTGGTGTTAGTTTTGGTCACACACACAGAGAGAAAGAGAGAGAGCGAGAGAGAGAGCGAGAAAGAGACTGCAAGAGAGACAGACACACTGTGAGCCACAAATGCCGTTGCGGCAGTTGTGCTAATTTGTTTGTTTGCCGTTATCATTGCTTGTGCCCTGGACCTGAAGCTAAAGCTGGGTCAAACCATTGTCACAATGGCCCGCACAAAGGCAGACAAAGACAGAAGCAGCCAGAGCCAGAGCCAGAGCGAGAGAGCGAGCGGGCAAGCGAGCAAACGACTCTCAAAGTGGCATCGAAGAGGTCGAGCGAACATAAATCGCTTTAAGCCTCTCTTGCTCTCTCTCTCTCGCACTCCTTTTCTCCCCCTTTTCTCTCTCACTCTCGCTTCCATGCCATAGTTGCCCGATTCAATTTGATTTTTCACACGTGCAAGTGCAGCAAAATAGTAAAATAGTTTAACTGCAAATTGTTGATTTTTGTATTTTACAATCCCAAATTGCAATTGATCGATTGGAATTGCGATGTTACTGGGCTCATTTTGTGTACGTACGCAATTGATGGAATATTTTCTTTGAACAATTTCGTAAGTTAAATGATAAAATCAATTGAAATAATTGAGGAATTGTCTGTTTTAGGGGTATTCCATGCTATGAATGTTGTCTCAGTCGGAGGTAAATACAAAAAAACATTGCCTACTTTCGAGCGCACTATGTAATCTGCTTATTGCAAAAATATATTGCCTACTTTCAAGCGCTGCGCTTGACTGAGTGCAAGAACAAAAACTGTTGCCTACTTTGCAGTGCTTGATTAATTTAACCAAGCAAGCAAGATATCTTTTAGTTGCATAAGACTAAAAAAGTAATTCACCACGCCTTACAGGGTATGCATGTGTAAGTACATACCTTACCTACCTAACAATTATGCTCAAGTCAATTAAAACTTCATTCAAAGCAGATTTCTTTGCATTCCTAAGCAAGTTGATCAACTAATCAGCTCACAAAAGCTTGGCACAGAGAGCGAGACAGAAAGAGAGAGTAATTGTGTTAAGTGCATGGAATTAATCTCACTTTGAGCATAAATCCAGAGAAAAACTGGACTTCATTTGCGTAGCTGAAGCGCGCATGCAAAACACACTGACACACACACACAAGATGAATAAAAAAACATAGTCTACTTATGAGCGCACAACTAGCCATCAACCGTGGCGAGTCGCCGCGGCGAGTCTGTGCCTTGTCTCTACATCTTTCATGTGCCAGTGTCTGTCGGTGCTGCCTCCTCCTCCTCCTCAATCTTCTCCGCCCCTGCCACTGCCTCTGCTGGCCTGCCTGCTTATTTATCGTGTATTTTGTGTTGTAGCGCATATTAATCATAAAGCGGACACGCGTCGCTTTACGCACGTTTGGCGGTTGGCGGATGCGGACGCGGACACGGACACGGACGCGACAGCGCCAAGAAGACAAGCCAAAGCGACAACCAGGACAACGGCCAAGAAGAGAGCAGAAGCAGCAGCAGCAGCAGCAGCCGATACCAGACCAGGTCCACACTCACACACACACACACACACACACTATACTATACACAGACACGAAGACAGCGAGACAAGGCGACAGCGTAGTAACCCAACTCTCGCCCCCGCTCCGGCATCGTCGCATCGCACTGCTCGCATGAGGACTGAGCGTATTAGATTTAAGCGCGTTATAAATGAGCAGCGCATATTTTGGTTTTGCCACTGTAACTCATAAATCAAAATTTTCGTTTTTGGCATTTTTAAAGGCAGCACAAGAACTTGCACGCACAAACACACAGGCACAGACAGAGAAAGAGAAAGATAGAGAGAGACACAGAGAGAGAGAGAGAAAGAGACACACACCAAATAGCCCTTTTGGCAGGCACTGCTTTCCCACCCCACAAACGTTGTCTCTTGGCTGCTGTCCATGACGGATGATTGGATTTTATGTTGATTACCAAAATGTGCAAGTCGAATTTGGTTTTGAGTTTTTTTTTTTTTTTTGCGACTCCTGCCCTACCCCCCAACCCCCTTTCGCCCCCATACCCAACTCCCCTCTAGACTGCCATCTCCCATACGTTTATTTCTGCGTCTCTTATTACCCGGCATTTACCAACGGCCAGCTAACATAATCGCCATCATCATCATCATCATCATCATCATTGGCATCATCATTGGCATCCTCATCATAATGTTCATCATCGCATCATGGATATTTGCTTGTTATTGGCCATATTTTAATGTGCTGGCCAACCGAGATTTGTCGTAGTACATGTTTGATTTATTTATGTGTTTATTTGCCTTGTTGTTCTTCTTATTTCCCAATACCCTACCCAACCTCTTGCCCTGCCCTGCCCTGCCCTGCCCTGTCAGACGGGTCTCAGTTGGCAAGCTACACTTCCTTACGTGCTGCCAGGGTACTCTGCGTATGTGTCGGATTTGGTTCAATATCATGCATTAAGTTTCAGATTTACCTCATGTTTTATCTTTATTACTTTTTTATTTTGAATGGCTTTAGCTAAGATCTTTTTATTTAGTTCTAGCTACAATCTAAAACTGTGTCCTAGTCATTTTATTTATACTAGTTTTTAATTTTAACTTTAACAAAGCAATAGTCTCTGAGATAATGCTGCTAATAAAAAAAGTAATAATCCTAATTATAATTTTAATATTTTAATACCAAAGCCATCGTTACAAACGACTATATCATACTTCTAAGGAAAACTAATTCTTTTATTTTCAAGAGTTTCATGCCAAAACATTTTTAAAAAAGTTCTACAAATTTCTGTATAACAAAGTACAAATAAAATAAAATAAAATAAAATAAAAATAATGTAAAATAATACAACATAAATAAAATAAAATTATAAATAAAAACCTTGACAATATTTTTCAACACTCGTTTTTCTTGCTTAGAGTATTCACAAGTCGACCAAGTTTGTCTCTCACGCTCTCTCCCTCTCCCTCTCTCGCTCTCGTTCTCATCTTGCACATCCAGCTTGTTGTTCTTGTTGTTATTGTTAGCAATGCGTCTGTGATTACTCATAACGTTTTATGACTGTCTCCTGTCTGCTGTCTCCCCTCCCCTCCTCTACCCCACCCCTAGGGCAGCACTATAGCCGCCCCGTGTGGATTTCTATATGTTCTCGATTTGTTATTCGATTTGCATGCTAAGTACTCGAATTTTATTTGCATTCTACATAATAATTTAATTTTATTTGTTTTGCTGCATCCACTTGAGGCAGCTGGCCAAGCAGAGGGAGGCGGGAGGCGGCCAACTCGACCAGTGTGTGTGTATGTGTGTGTAGGGGGGAGGGGGAGTGGTCATCGCTCAAGCCAGCTGCCATTATTGTTTGCTCTCTGGCTAATGGCACCTCGGTGGGGTCCATTGATTGTATTGAGCGCGTTGGTGTACCAACTGGGCCCAATGCATTGCAAGCGCCTATGGGGGACACTTAGTGCCGGCCACGCCTACACGCCCTACACGCCCTACACGCCCTACACGCTCAACATTATGCATATACACACATGTATGCGTTGTGTGTGTGTGTGTGTGTGTATTTGTGTGTGGGTGGGTGTGCGTGTGTGTGTGTGTACATGTGGTCAGCTTTTGTTTTGGACTTTTTATTCTGACGGTTTACTTGCAATTTATTTTGGGGGTAAATACCCTGTAGCTGCTGTATCGATGGGTATATGCACTCAGAAGGGCAGGGTAATACTCAAACTGATTTTACAAAGATTTTCAAAACATCATTCTAAATCGAAAGGCAGACCATCTCTAGAAATGAAAGTACTATCGATAGTTATAATAGCAGCCGCAGTTTATACAATTATGTAAGGATCGTTTTAATATCATTTTAAATTATTACAAAACGGAAACTGTTAAAAATCGATAAGCATTTATCTCTATAATCGATTGTAGCCTTTTATAGTAAATAATAATACATAATAGATGTCAAAAAGAAAGCTAAAAGTAATCGATTAAAATTTCTTGACTATCACCGATAATAATACCGATTGTACCTGCTCTTTCAAGTATGTTATACGTTAACTATACCATTAAATTAATATAATAATATAATTAATATTTTAATTTTTAAACTAAGTGAAATGTTTTAAAACGAAGAAAACCCATCACTACAACCGATTGTATTAATTAATATATATATATATATATATATAGTATAAATTGTGATCATACAATTGATATTTCAATTTTTAAACTAAGTCAAATGAAACATGAAACGAAAAATAATCGAGTAAAAAAAATAATCGACAGAGAACCCATCACTACAACCGATAGTAATATCGATTGTAGAAATAGTAGAGCAGCTCAGGAGTAAATCTGCACTATTTTCGACTCTCAGCACCTCGGTTCGTCCATCGCGAGGTATTAGCAGTCGTGTCGACCCTCTTGCGGTTAATGTTCGTTATTTTGTTATTGCTGCTGATGGCCCGCTTTCATTTAACTGTTTCTGTGCCCCGTGCCCTGTGCCCTGTGCCAAACAGTTCGCTGGGTCGGTCGACAATTGCCGCAGTCTTTGGAGAGTCTTACTAGGAAGCGGGAACTAGGCGGCCAGTCGTAAATTAGTTGTTGTCCCTACCTAACCTCGTTGGCCAACACCAACAGCCAGGCAGGCCGCTGCAAAACCGCAGAGGGCACTGGGAAAACTTGTACACTGGGAAATGGCAGCAGCAGCAGCATGAAAAACGAGAAGAACGAGACACCAAAACGCAAGTCGCAAAGTGTGAAAATTATAATAATTTCATTGAGGAAACTTTTGCTGATTTTACAGGGTATAAAGCCGGTAGGAATGTTTAATTGAGTGTGAGTTTAATCTGGCCAAACAAAAAAATAAAAAAGGTTAAATAATTTATTTGTTTTTTTTTATTTTTCTTTATTTTCTGGCATCTTCTTCTTGGTCGCCTTCTCCGTCTGCTTCTCTGCCCATCAATCCGCAGTTTCTCTTGGCTGGCAGCTGCGTTGCGGGCATGGGGCATGTTGCATGTGGCAAGGAAGGAAATGGAAGCTTCACGTTGAATGCAATTTGCTTCTCTCGTCGCCAACCCCCTTCCTGCCCTCAGGCCAATTATTTGTGCTGTTATCGTGTTCGACTTGCAACGACTTGCAACGACTTGCAACGACTTGCATCGACTTGCGAGCCGCGACGACCTTCTTGTGTTGACCTCAATTTTGGCCAATAAGGTTGACGTTTTGTGCACACCAAGCTGGCAGGTGGCAGGCCCTGCTGCTGCCGTTTGAAGTGCACGGCACGAGGGCCACGTGACACGAAGCACGAGACACGAGAGAACGTTGATGACAATTTCGTTCAGTGTTCTTCAATTTGACTCAGCATGCGATACCCTGTAACCACTAAATCGGGTCGTTTTCCCTGCCTATCTAACTTTCACTGTTTCTACCAGTCTGTCTGTCTGCTTTCCAGTCCGTCTTTTTTTTCGAAAATACAGAGTATCTGAATGTCGAGCAGGCACATCTCTAGGTTTTTTCTTTACTTGTTTTGCTGTAATTTTTAATGGCCACCCTAGCATAATGAGCTCAAAAGGGGCAAACGTCGAAAGCGCCAGATGGAAGAGCAAGAGAAAGAGACACAGAGAGAGAGAGAGAGAGAGGAAGAGTGCAACACGGCTTACATGTCGCTTGCCATCTCACTCGCACACACACTGTCGCCATCTCGGTCAGCATTGACACAATAAAACTTTTTCAACACATTCAACTCTCTCCTTCGTGCCGCAAGTGTCACATTCTGCATTTATTGACGCATTTTGGCCCTTTTTGCATATTTGCGGCCGCGTTGCATGCGACAAATGCTACGCCTCGTTTTAGCCATTTCGCCTCATTTGGGCCAACAAACATGCGACGAGTTCATCGATGAAAAAAAAAAGTTCCCGTTTGACGGTCACGGCATAAGTGATTGCAAAGGAAAAGGAAAGGGAAGGGAAATCAAGGGAAAGGGAAGGAAGAGACCAGGGGACTGGAAATGGAGTCAAGTGCACAGTGCATTTGGCATACTAATAAATATTAAAGAGTGTCGAAACAAAAAAAAAATGGACATCAAATATAAAATAGTTTTTAATGTGGCCACTCGACGTGCGACGACGTGCTCGATGTGTGCCCCATGCACAAGATTGACACCATAAACAATGATGGGCAGGAAGCGACACCAGCTGCAGCAGCTGCGCCGGCAGTTAATAAATACAGCACGACTAGTCAGTTACCCTGTATTATACTCTTTTGCAATTCACGCAAAAATGGCTCATGTTTCTTTCAATTTGATATAAACACAAGCTGCATAATATAGTCTTATATTATTCTGCGAAATTTCAAATCTCTAACTGCCGCAGTTATAGAGATCTAGGCATAAAATTAAATAACTATTCTTATATTATAATGTGAAATTCTAAATCTGTAACTGCCGCACTTACAGAGATCCAGGCATAAGATGAAATAACTCTTCTTATATTATTCTGCGAAATTTCAAATCTTTAACTGCCGCAGTTACAGAGATCTAGACATAAAATGAAATAACTCTTCTTATATTATTCTGCGAAATTTCAAATCTCCAGCTGCCGCAGTTACAGAGATATAGGCATAAGATGAAATAACTCTTCTTATATTATTAAGCAAAATTTCAAATTTACCGAAATCCAGGCATAAGATGAAATAACTCTGGCTCTGATCTCTTTTCCTTCGACTGATACTCCCCTCTTGTGTTACTCCCACTTTTAGAGGGTATAGGTAGCAAGTGCAACTAAATACAAATTGACGGATTTCCTAGGGCTTTTCAGGCATTTATTATGTACGAGTGCATGCATAAAACACCAGCTTCATGTGTAAATTAACAGTTATCCTCGACCATTAGATGCGCATTTCATTCACACTCACATTCACACTCGCATTCGTAATTCGCATTCGCTTTTATTTGATTTTACTTTTTCTGACCAGCGACCAACGTAATCCAAGCTGGTTCAATAGATCACACAGACATACCCCATATATATGTACGTATGTTATATAGATGACACGCCTGGCTCACCTGGCGTACCTCTTCTCTCGCTCTCTCTCTCTCTCTTTCTCACTCCTCGGAATTTTTGTGCAGCGGAAACGGATATGAGTTTTAATTGAGTTATCAAAAAACAAACTCCCACGAATAGTTCGGTTTCGATTCGAACTGAAATCGGAACTGAAAAAGCAATTGGAACGAAAATAGTTTGACGAAAAAAGGGGAATCACTATTTGGGCCTTGGCTTACTAGTTTCGAACAGTTTTGCTCAATCTCTTTTTGAAACAATCGAAATTGGAATCCAAAAAGAAATTGAACAATTTCAAGCCAAATGGGAGACCTGCAAAATGGATTTTTGAATAATTCTTTAAATTTGCCATAACAGATATTCACTATAACTGATATTATTAATTAGTAATATTTAATTCCATCATTTGGGATCTTTTCCTAATTAAATAACGAACAAATTTATAAAAAAAAAACGTACACTTATTAGCAAGTTGTCAAAGCAGGATTATATTTTTTTTTTTTTTTTATAAAGCAATTAAGGTAGAGTTAAAGGTGAAATAAAAAAAAGAATTTATATTTAAGATCGACTAGTCTAAAAATATATATATGTTCATAAAATCGAAATTGAAACACTAAAACAAATTGAAAATAATATTGAAACACTAAAAAATGTTTTCCATAAATTTATATTAAATTAAATAATTTTTTTTTTTTTTTTTTGATTTGCATTATTACAGATTGCAAAATGCAGATTTTTTTTTTCAGTGTATAGTTAAAATAATTTGGTGATATTTTTTTTTTTTTTTTGATTTTTGTGCAATTTTCATAAAATTAATAGTATTTTGTATTTGAATGTATGGACATGATCCCGAGAAGCGATTACTGTGCCAGCCTGGGGGACAAGGAGGGGATGGTAGTTTCTCCACCATCTCCGCCCTTCTCCTACATGCTGCGCACCATACTCGCTTGCCACAGATTATGTATCCATCTCACTCTCGGAAGTGGGCTGGGAACGATTGAATAGCTTGGAGCGCATGCGTTTGGTATACATCAGATGGTGCATCTTGCGCAGCGTCATATAATCACGATTGAGCATGCGGCACAGCTCGATGAAGGTGCACAATCTGGGCGACTTGAGGCTTGTGGCCAGCTCATAGGCCTCGTTGAGTACCTCCGCTTGCCGCTCGTACTTGCAGAATATCGCATGCGACTTGGCCTGCAGCAGTGTGGCAAGGAATTGCCAAATCTTGCTGTTGCACAGCTTGGCCTCATCGATCGCCTTCTTGGCATACATTAGACACACCTCCTGCTGATGCTTGGCCAGATACACGTCGGCCAGCTCGTAGAATAGATAACTCCTCTCGATTGGCATTGTGGCGAAATGCAGTCTACTCTCCAGAAATTTCTTGGTGCGTCTAAAGGCAAAACAGAAATGTTTATTATTATTTTAATTAATAAGGAGCAAGAGTTCTTTCCCTCTCTTGACTCACTTGATGGCCTTCTCCTGGTCACCGGACTTGCCGCTACTATCGTAGGCATAGGTCGAACGATCGCCAAAGATGATCTCACGTTGCACTGTCGGCTTCAGTGGCTCCACGCCCAGCAGATGGCACATCGAATCACTCTCATACGGCGACACCATCTCTTTGGGCAGCTGATAGGTCTCGCACAGGCTTAGCGCCAAATGATTGTACACCTCGTTCATGAACTCCATCTTCCAGGGCAACACGCGAGTCGTCTTCACTACAAAATATTCACCCATTATTTTGCTTATATAATTGCGCAATCGCTGTGGGAATCAGGTATAAAAGTAATTTATTATAATCGAAAATTAAAGAACTATGAGAATTTGAGTAAGAACTGATTACAGGTATGAAAACTGTATCATATAGTTAAATGATAAAGCAAAAATTGTATGATTCTAATGAGAATTAAGTTAGTTAAAAAAAGTTAAGTTAAATTAGTAAAAAAAATAAATAAAAAAATAAATAAAAAAATAAATAATAAATAAATCTACGCCTATGATAATACTTAAGTATTTTGCATACTTTAAATATAACTAATTACAAACATAGAAACAAAAATTAATAATAATTAAAATTAGGTATTTCTAGCAGAGAACCACATACATACTTCATATGATATGCATATATAATTAACTGATAATACCTTAAATTTTGAGTGCGTAGGAACTCGAAATAAAAGATCTTTTTAATAGGTAGGTACAAAATATAGTATATATATTGAATATACCGATTATTCTTCCCACTGCCACTCCCCCTACTCACCCCAACATCCTTCTGCTTTCGCATCGCTTGAATATTGCGCAATATGGAGATCATGATGCGCCGCGTCTGATACTGGATGCGAAACATATTGTGCTGATGGAAGTGCTGATTCATGGGCGTGCTACGATAATAACGCTCGTTATACATGGGACTGCGTGCATGGAGCATGCTGGTGAACTTCTTGACGCTATCGTATGATCTGCTTATATCCCTCTTGCGTTCGGGCGAGGTGGGCAAGTATTTCTCCAACAGAACGATCGGATTGTTGCGCAGCCCCTTGAGAAACATCAGATCGGTCCAGGCCTTATTTTGATAGGTCTGAAAGTAGACCTTGGTCTTGCGCTGCGAACGGGCACGTCGCAGCGGCGAGACCAGTGTCTCCTCCGACTTGATGATGCTCAGCACATCGCATTCCTTGTTGAGCTTGTTATGCGAATTCCAATCATCCCTCTGGTTTTGCATAATCTTTTCGTGAATTTTGCATAATTTCGATGAGTTCTGCATCGAGTATTGACGCATGCTCTTGCCCAAATTATCCTTGAAGTTCTCCTTGACAATGGTGAGACGTTGCTCGAACGGCAGCTTCGATGTGCCAACCTGCACGCTTATGTTGTTGTGCAACTTGAGTTTGTTCTCCTCGAACTGATTGAGATCGTATAGCGCATCGCAAATCTGTACATTGACTTTAGCATTCCAGGGACCCAAGATCTCTGCCGCCCGTTTGCTGTCTTCCAGCGATGCTTCTGGTCGCGCTATCACGCGATTAAATTCACTCCGCATGCAGAGGGCCATTGCGTCCTCGGCGTCATCGTAATCATCGATGCATTTCTCGAAGTACTTCATTGCCATCGTGTTGACGCCCATGTGGGCAAAATGTTGCCCCCAGCCGCGGTATATGGCCCGCTCCTGGTGTGCTGACCACCCAATTTCCTCCCAGGGCCTTAGGTTGGGTTTCAGTACGCCCGCTGCGTCAGTGCTCCCCATTTTTTATTTTTATCTCTGGATTTAAAACACGCGAAAAAAAAATTAAGATAAATCTTAAAACAAAAATAGAAAATTCGCTAAAATTAAAGAAAATGTTTTAAACGAAACTAAAATCGAATCTAAATGAAAATTCATAAATGAGTTTCTCCAACAATGGAAATTCGATATCATGTCAAAATTGATGTAGACTTTTTCAACAACATTTTGTGCAATTTATTATAAACATTATTAAATAGTAAAATATACGATCAGTATTGAAAAAAGTATTGATTATTGTTGTATTACAACATTTGCACTCAACATGTTACATACAATATCAACAACTTCTGAAACTACCCTCGCCATATGTAATAAGATTATGCAAAATGAAAAAAAAAACAGCTTATTATTCGAAATCCAATTTGATTACTTGTCCTGGAAGGGATCCTTGCCAATGTACTTGTCGAGTTGTTTATCACCATCAGGTTCCACCTGCGACAACTCCGAGAAGCCCTCCTCGTCGACAAAGCATATTTCATGGCCATCGGGATCGGCTAGAATGAGCACAGTAACCGTTGCCTTGCCAGGCGTATCTAGCGTGATGAGTGGCTTGAGAATGGTGCTGCCCTCAGCCTGAACCGCCTCGAATAGCGGCTTCTGTGTGGCTCCCGGAATGGCGAAAGCAATGCGTCCATATGCCTTGGCACGATTCAATTTCTCTTCCAACTGGGTCAAGCGTAGCGACGCCTGCTGGCCACCATAGCTCAGCACCAGAGATTTGCCCTCATGCTCCTCGATCTTCTGCATCTTCAGCAACTGTTCCCAATATTTCTGCGAGGTTTCCAAATTGCTAACATGCAGTTCCACTTGTTGCACTGGATCCGAGCTGTTGCTTGGCGTTTCCTCTATAATAAAGAACTTGTAACCATCTGGCGATGTGAGTACATGGCGATCGCATAGCTTAGCAACGGGATACGCATGCTTCTCGGCATTGGCCAACACATCCTTGGAAAAGATGGTCACGCCGCCAAAGTCATTGCCTGAAGGATTAATTATATTGTATGAACGGGCTATAGATTGCGTAGGAGTCTGTAGTCAGTTACCTATTTCGTAGCTCTTGACGCCATAGTTGTAGGTCAGTTCGATGACAAAGTGCGAACTCTCTGGGCCATAGCCCACCATGGTCTTACTCCAACGATTGTCATACGGTCTAAAATGGTAATAGAATATTCAAGGATATTGATTGATTGATATTGAAAATAATTGAGAATGACATGCATTCCATACATACCCATTACATTCTGCGTCGCAGCCCTCCTTGAACTCCTCATGTCGCAGAACCTATTAATTAGATAGGAAAATCGACATAAGTACTTGGCTGCGCTTATCTTATATCAGCTTTACGGACGTGATGTCTACGAATCGAGATTACTGACAATTCTAGCTAGTCATGTTCCCAGATAAAAATAGTATTCTCAATGGTAATTACGCACACACACACCTACTCACACTCGCACACACACACTCTCTCTCACACACACACACACACACAGGTGGACGCACCGGGAATGTAAGCGGGTTTTACAGTTGGCCACGACACCGTCAACAAATTTTGAGCTTACCTGCATGCCTAGAATGCTGCGAAAGAAGAACGCATTCTTTGCGCGATCCCCGATCTTGAACACATAGTGAAGAGCACGTCCCGGTACAGCAGCCATTATTGAGAATAACTAGTAGCGAAATGCGACACCAATTTATATACAAATATAGGTTTCAAAAGTGTATAAGCCAAACCCGAGATGCGGGATACCTGTTAGTGGTAATGCTGTTAAGTTGCGAGCATTTGATGTTAAGTGCGGAGCAAGTGCTGTTAAATCAGCTGCAATTATGGGAACTGCCAACCTGACACAGTTTACATCACTGTTTACATTTTCAGCATTGTTTTGATATCAAGTAGCCCGTTTGCTGTCTATCGATAGTGTCGATAACAGAACATTGTCATCTCTAAACAACTTGCTTGTGCTTGTTGTGTAACTAAACGCATAGTTATTTTTTAATAAGTACGACAAATTAATATCAATATAATGTGTATTTGACATTAATATTGTGTTCTTACAGACGCTTACAATGTCAGCATCCGCCGCCCGTGGCTCAACGTCGCTGTTCAAGCGCGCCTGGAACGAGATACCCGATGTTGTCGGTGGATCTGCCATGGCTATTTGCGGACTTGTTATGGCCGGAATCGGACTGACCAACTACTATGCCAAGGATGGAGACAATCGTCGCTTCAAGACCGGCTATGTGGTCTTCCGTCACGATGATCCACGCGCCGAGCGCGTCCGCGACGACGAGGATCCCTAAACAAAACGCTGTGAATGCTCTTCTCTTTTTTTTTTTTGTCTGTTCACTATATCGCGCTGCCGCAAAACATACATAAATAGTAAATAGTAAAATGAAACATTGTGGTGTGCAAATGAATGAAATTAACCAGCCCGAGATCTCTATTGTGCAGTATAGTATAAACATTGATCACCACGATGTGTGACTTTGTGATGTTTATGGTATGCCGCCAGCGTCTGGTAGCGTTCCTCGCAGAATCCACACTGATAAAGTCTTCTTGACGGGGCAATTGTCGTACTGTTGATTTTCTTAGACTCCAGATTATGATTGACCTCTGTTTCATCCATCATGCCATCCTCCAATTCGGGAACTGCAAAAATGCTGAATGTATTAAAAAATACTGTCAAGTTAATTACAAAACTACTCACCATCATCGCTGGGTTCGTTCTTGAACACAATGTCAGCTTTTATTTGTCCACTCTCCGCGTCATTGGGCTCAGTAGCAGCTAACGAGGACTTCGTCGCCGACTGTGGTGGCTGTGCAAGACGGGATCGGTTGCGACGCTGTTCATATTTTAGCGCCACGTTGAACTCACTGTTTACCATCACCCATTTATTGTTGAACTCATAGATCATGATCAGTTTCTTAATGCAGACGCGACATATCAGCTTGGGATAGTCGTCGTTCTTGGCGGGTGCTGTCAGCGATGCAGAGGAGGCTGGCATACAAGCCGATAATATTTCCGCTATGGATAGTTTCTTTTCCAGTACGTCGACGGTGTCTATGAATATATTCATGGCGTCCAAACAGTCGTTACCGCAAGTGCGGCACATATTTTCAAATATATCCATCATGAAGTTAAGCAAATGAACATTTCGTGCGTGTGTTGAATGTGCAAGCAATTTTCCAGTGATTATTGGAATGTTTCTTTATTAATTGTAACTCAACTTTAGAATTGCGCATATTTCACGCGCTTTTAGAAAAAACGCGCTCAAATTACAATAATTGTACATAAAGGCAAGCAAATTTATGCCAGAGATGGTTAGTGATAATCAACTATCGATATTTTAACATACCTATCGTATGTTTTACATTAGACCTATATATCGATTGCAGCTGTTGATGTTGTACTTGCAAGCGAACATCATCTCTAGTGCATAGTGCAACAATACAACAAACAACAATAGAAAAATACAATGCAGCACAAAGTAATTTTATACTCTCTTGTTATCTCGTGCTTAATCAACAACCCTGTCACTGTCGCCATACAGGCGCGCAGTGACAAGGAACAGCCCCAAACTATTGGATCCGGCACAGCGGTGCAATCGGTGGTACCTGTACAGGCTCAATCACAGGTTGGCTCAAACTCACCAGCATCATCATCGTCTTCGTCATCGTCATCCAACTCGGCATTTAATCCATTGGGACCGAATGTGATGTGCTCGTTTCTGCCTCGCGATTTTCTGGAATGCAAGGAACCCATCGATCATCGTAATAACGCAACGGCACACCAGGAGAAGGGCTATGGATGTCTGCGCTTTGGTGGCTCCTTCTACGAAAGCGTAGAGCACACAAAAGTCCAGTGTACAGTATACACTGATATCGATTGCTATGGTGCACGGACCTTTTTTCGGGACGGTGAACCGTGCGTACGCTATACGGATCACTACTTTGTAACAACATTGATATACAGCATGCTGCTGGGATTTCTGGGCATGGATCGCTTCTGCTTGGGCCAAACTGGCACCGCTGTGGGCAAACTTCTGACAATGGGCGGTGTTGGCGCCTGGTGGATTATTGACGTGATTTTGCTGATAACAAACAATTTGCTGCCAGAAGATGGTAGCAATTGGAATCCCTACGTATGAGCCGATGTGTTTACAGAATCTAGTGATAGTGCCAAGTAGGAAAACCTTTGTAAATATCTATTAAACTTAAGGCATCAGGAATTTATTGTTTTGTTAAGTACCAATTATAAGTATAAATAATAAATAAAATAATGCTGTTAAATGGCTGTTCTGCTAAATTTATAATGTTTTTCATTGCCACCAAAGTAACATTTGTCAACAATGTAAAATCATCGCACAATAACATTCTAGAAATCGATATATCGATGCAACAAAAACACATCACTATTTGCATTACTACAATGGCCGCTTATCTGCGACTTTGAAAGAAAACAACAAGTCATATAAATTGTATTTATCAATCCACTCGCTAGCAGTGTGTATTGGCAGCTGAAAGGAAAAATACGTACGCCTGACGAATTAAATAAATACTCATACCGATACGCGTATATAGAAATTAAGACGATTGCTCACTAATAATTTGCACAGTTTCTTGGCTGCGCCATTTTGAACAAATGAAATCTTTTTTAGCGACTGTGTCGCTGCTGGCCCTTCTGGCCATTGTTGGCGTCGCAGCCCAGGATGATGAACCTCATATGCTGAGCGATGAGTTTATTGAGCTGGTGCGCAGCAAGGCCAAAACCTGGACGGTGAGTTGATGATGTTATGTAGGTTCTTTGTTTTTGTTTTTGTTGCTTCTGTTTTTTTTTTTTTTTGAACTGCTGCTGACGTGACAACAAATACGCATTTAACTCTCACACACAGGTCGGTCGCAATTTCGATGCCGATGTGCCGGAACACCATGTACGTGGCTTGATGGGCGTCCATCCGGATGCACACAAATTTGCGTTGCCCGATAAGCGTGAGGTGTTTACCGATCTGGCCGAAGATACGGGTAGTGCTCTGCCAGATGAATTCGATGCACGTACTGCTTGGCCCAACTGTCCCACAATTGGTGAAATTCGTGATCAGGGTTCGTGCGGATCCTGCTGGGCATTTGGTGCCGTTGAAGCAATGTCGGATCGTGTAAGTAAACCCACTTTTCTACCGCTACCTTGCTGTGCAAAACACAATCAATCCCAAAAAAAAAAACAAAAACAATGCATGTGACGCAGAAGACAAACTGATGCTTATCGCATTATTTCTTATCGATTACAATTGCGTTGCACTGCCTGTGTTTATGTACAGCTGACTGTACGTATGGACGTACATGTGTGAGCGTGTGTTCTTTGTTAGCACTAATCGCATATCGTACGATATATCTATTTTAGGTCTGCATACACTCAAACGCCACTGTAAACTTTCATTTTTCGGCCGATGATCTGGTATCCTGTTGCCACACCTGCGGCTTTGGATGCAAGGGTGGCTTCCCCGGCGCCGCATGGAGTTACTGGACACACAAAGGCATTGTAAGCGGCGGATCCTTTGGAACCAAAGAAGTAAGTTATTCTTTTATAAATATGCTATACCAATAATGTCTAATATCATCGCCATTTCATAGGGCTGCCGTCCATATGAGATTGCACCATGTGAGCATCATGTTAACGGCACACGTCCGCCTTGCTCGGAGGGTAACACTCCACGCTGCGCGCATCAATGCCAGTCGAGCTATTCTGTCGATTATGCCAAGGATAAGCACTATGGTTCTAAGTCATATTCGATCGGTAAAAATGTCGAGGCTATTCAGCGAGAGATCCTGACAAATGGCCCCGTTGAGGGTGCATTCACCGTATATGAGGATCTCATTCTCTACAAGTCTGGTGTCTATCAGCATGTCCATGGACGTGCATTGGGCGGACATGCCATACGCATACTCGGCTGGGGTGTCGAGAACGATGTTAAATTTTGGCTCATCGGAAATTCGTGGAATACCGACTGGGGTGATAATGGTTTCTTCCGAATTTTGCGTGGCGAAAATCACTGCGGCATCGAGGATAGCATTTCGGCGGGTCTGCCCAGACTATAGGCGCAGCATTCCAATTTTATTTTCCGCTATACTTATTCTATGCTATTTATGCAGCAGTTTAAAGTTTACCCACTTTTTTTCCCATAAACAAGCTATCAAAGACACAATCAAGAAAAACCTGTACTATTTAGATACTTCTGTGCTGTATGTATGTAAACAATTAGTGACGATATAGTTAATAAATAAAACAAATGAACAAACTTTACACACACCAGATGGGCGGCATTCAAGTGATTCACACTGAATTCCAATCGATTGGAGTACAGTTTCGTTCGATACATGCGCACAGATCAAACTTGTCACGATTGTACATATATTGTATATATTTATATATACAACTATACTCGCATACCCCTGATTAATGTAATGTGACTGATTCAGTCTCATGTGATGCAGCTTATCATGGTGCTGCCCGCCCAAGTCGAGCAGATGCCAATTAGTTGTGCGATTAAACGAATCGTTGGACACCCCTTCGGTTCAACAGCCTGTGCAAGATGATGGAGATGATAAATAATATAGGGCGCCGGTTATTTGTTTTTCACATCGCTTGTGTTTTTTTTTATTGTTTATTTTTATAATGTATATTTACTTTTCTCATTTTTAACATCAAATAGAACATTTTAGTTATGTTTGTTTGTATTTTTTTGTGTTTTTTTTTCTCAAATTTTCTTTTCTTTTTGCAATGAACAACTTGTTTACTTTTTATTTACTCTTAACTGCCTATCGCCTTATCTTGCACTCTTCATATTCTTTCTCTAGCTGTCTTTCGGTTCTTACTTTTCTTCTTACACTGTCTACGCAGGGCATTTTTAACACATACATAGCTAACATAGATCGAAAAATATTTGGACAGCAAGTTGGAATATTCTTCCAGTTTTTTTTTTGTAGTTGTAGTTGTTTGTTATAGTTTATGATTTTTGTTACTTTGCTCTGCTTCATAAAAAGTTCATATTTGGAAAATATATATCATATACTATATGCATCTCATTCCTTCTTCTCTATATCTGTCTATAGTTTTTTTTTTTATATGTTGCTGTCGCTTTTTTTTGTTATTGTAAATAGATTATGATCTGGATATATTATCTCGCAGATATTGTATGTCTCTTGTTCTGGTTGTTGGTGTTGTTGTTTCTGTAGAATTTGCCTTTCATAAATATACATACACATATATTTTTATTTATGTCTAGTTTTGTGTCTGTCGTTTTGTTTTTCATCATTAATCTCTAACGCGTTTTGTTGTTGGACTTTTGCACTTAACATATAGCATATAGTATATATACTATACATATATGCATGTGTATATGAATATAAGTAACATTTGGTATTATGAGTTGAACGCTTTGTTTACGCATATTTGCTGCATTTGCTTTGTGTTTTTACTCAAATTTAATTGGGTTTTTTTTTCACCACATTTCACACACATATGCATATGTACATATAGTACTATATACATATACATACTATATAACAATATCGGCTGGGTGCTTATCAGCTAAATGGTGGGTTAAATTATCATATACAATTCAATTTCAACTTCAATTTTATAGCCTATATACCATATACACTATATAGCTGACACATTTATCGAAAATACTCGTACAATTTGAATCCTGGACACAATCGAAGCGTTATTTTTCAGTTGTTTTTTTTTTCAGATATTCGCAAAGAGAGCGCCTGGTGGAGTGAGTGCAAAAAGTATGGAAAAGTCAAGGCTCTGGAATCATATCAAATACATATGTAGCTACATATATCTTCTATTGGTTTTGATTTGCGATAGATGGATAGATAGGATTAGTTTATTTTATCAACAAGCATTAATATAATATATGTATATGATATATTTTTCTTTGTTGTTCGAATCAATGTGAATTGAGGAACGTTTCGAGATATTAGAGAACATCATTCATTTTTGCATCTTAAGATCATCAAGACTAAACACATACACATACATTAGGATTAACGTTATATTATCTATGTATATAGATGTATAGATGTATATATAATTTTAAACTCTTCGATTTGCGTTTTAGGAAGTACACAATTTTGGTATCTCAGTTGAATACTTAAATACTTGGATAAACCAATGCTAAACACATACTACGTAGTACAAGCTAGTAGTATCTGGGGTCCGTCTCTTGGTGTGGTCACAGTGACCTTTGCCAGTTATCGGCAAATCGGTCATGAATCGAACTTGCTATAAAGTTGTGCAAATATGTAGTATGAGAATAAACAGATAACCGATCGATGGAAGCATTTCCCAAGCATTTTTCTTGAAGAACAAGTTTTTTAGTCGAAACGTTTCGTAGAATACCATGCAGATGGCAGGTACAGGGTATTTTATAGTCTAGAGTTTTTTTTTTTTTTTTTTTTTTTAGGCTAACTTGTGTGGACAGCTTGGACATACATAGTTTTACATACATATACGTAGCTAGGCGTGTTCCTGTGTGTGTGTTATTCTTATTTTTTGTTCAGTTATAACAGATAGTTCATACGGTCATCAGGTCGCATTGAGTTTAGGATTATTCCAAAGAAATATATATTCATCTCTATATATGTTTGTATGTAGAATTAATGTAGATATATACTATGTATGTACTCAAATATTGTTTATCACAAATGAGCGCAGTTTCATTTCCATTTTTTTTTTGTTTCTTTTGTCGCTTAGAATGTTGTTGTTTTCAATCGGTTTATGAGTTGATATACTCTATAAATCTATACCAGTAGTATGTATACATGTAACACTAACTACTACTTTGAACTGGAAACGAAACGAGAACCAAACTGAACTTGATTCATAAAGTTGTTACAAACATTTTGCGCAAAAAAATATATGCATGTTTATATGATTTTTCTGCCTCAACATTCAATGATTTTTTTCATTATAGATTTACGATTTTTTTTTTTTTTTTTTTTTTTCAATAACTTTTGACTATCACAATTATGGAGATTTCTTTTTGGTTTCCTTCAGGATTAGAATCAGATTGTTTTATTTTGCATTTGGAATAAGTTTTTAACTTGACACACACAAACGAGATACACATAGAGGTTTTTTGTTTTCATTTATGTTTTTTAACGTTTACGAAAGCCGTTTTTTAGTAAAATTTATCTGATATATTTGTTTTTTTTTTTTTTTTTTTTGTTATCAATATGGTATAAACATTATTCTGCTTTGGTTTTGAGAAATGCATTGATTTTGCCATTTGATTTTGCAACGCTTTTGTTTTGGTTTGTTTTGCTTTTTTGTTTTTATTACCTTGTCGCCCGATCGATTGATCAATAAACATATATTTATATATTTATATATGTGTGTGTATACATAATTGCCATATAGCGGGTACGTAGTTCTAAAGAGATCTGGGTCATTAATCTTATCTCCAGCTCGGCGCTCTGTCCCCTGGTTTTCTTGCTAAACTGAACTCTATTCGTTTCAAAGTTTGAATACAACATATGTAGACATCTGTATATACGTATATATGTATATATATAGTTTTATGATTTTGTAATACAATATAGCACAAATTTATATATTACTTTTTTTGCGTAAGTTATTTGCTTTTGCTCTTCTTTTTGTTCTTATGTGTGTTTTGTCTTTTTTTTTTATGTGTTTAATTTTTTAGTTTTTTTCTTTAAGTGGTTTGGAAAACCATCAAACAACAGGAGGAAACAGTCTTTCTTTCCAGGTACCTAGGAGGAAAAAGATAGAAAAATCGTTAATGCAATTTATGGGAATTGTGGTATTGATTTTCTTTTATCTTTTATTGTTATTTACTAAACTATTCTAGTCAAAAAATATGGGTTATTATTTTATTTCTTTATTCAGTAACATTGTTTTTTTTTTTTTTTTTGTAGAGTACGTATTGTCATACAAAATAGCATCAAGTATTCCCCAAAAATAAATTACCTAATTAGTTCCCGTAACATAGAGGATCAAATGTGATAAATTCTATGAAGAAATATGTTTGATGTAATAGTAACCCCCAACTATCGCAAGTCTAACAATTCGCAATTTTATATTAGACTGACCTATTCGTCATGTTGGAGTCATTTCTTACTGAAACCCATCAATGTTGCAACTATCGCAACTAATTTTTTTTTTTTTTGCTACTCACCGCGTGACACATTTGACTTGTGGTATATAGTTTTAGTTAGTTTTACAATTGAATTATTCTTTGGTATTTGTTTTAATTATTTTATGTTTGCATGTTTTTCTTTTTTTTATATGTATATATATATTTTGCTGCTTTTGCGTATATACACCAGATTATGTATGCTTTGTGGTTAAAGTTGCTATATATCGCGCATAATTATTATATATAGTAGGTTGTTGTAGATATATATACACAGATGTGGCAGATGGGAAGGCGCTTCAATGTAACTGTTGTTGTTTTCTTGTTGTCTGACTGCAACTAATGCGCTGATCCGACATTTGTTAGGAGAAGGTTCGAAGCACATGTCGGATATACTACATAGTATGCAGGTTGGAGGAGCTAGATATAGTATGTGTCTATAGTTTTAGTAGTAATCAGTAGTTGGTGGTGCATGAGCTCTATGTATCTCCATGCTATAAACTATACTCGCTCGCTCATCCTTTCTTGCTGCTCTCTTCTGTCTCCATTTCTTCCAATTCTTCTGCGACGATCTAGTGATGGCTTAGATAGGTCTTACGCTTCAGATAGCCGCTGCGTATTGGCGACGAGAGGCCTGTCTCATTGCTGTGTGCGAAGATGAAGTTGTAGTATGTATTTGTGTGTGGGTTTGGGTGTGTGTGTGTATGTGTGTTAGGTATTGTTTTCAATTCGAAAGAAGTATCAATATTTGATTGGTTTTGGATTTTGTTTTTTTTTTTGGGTTTTGAAAAAAGAGACAGAGTTAAAGTTGAGACAGATTTCAGTTGATAGCGCATTTTTGTATCCAATCAAATGAGAATATTTATTTTTTGTACTTCACAACACCGAATCGTATAGGATGCTCAGCTAGTAAAATGCAATCAATAGATAATCAAAAAAAAAACATAACTAACAAATCAAACGCAACTCAACTTAAATTAAAGAACAACAATTTCACTTTTGCACGATGCGCGCGCGCTCTCTCTCTTTTTTTTGTTTTTTTTTTTTGTTTTTTTTTTTTTTTGCATGGTCAACTACAGTGTTGGTAAACGGCTTAAACATCATTCGTTGCTTGTTCATGCAGCCTGAAATTTTGGTTTTACACAATATATATAGGATATGGTGTGTGTGTGTGTGTATGGTTGTGTATGTTGGTGAATGAGTGTGCGTATATATATTTTATATAGTATTCATATCGGTTGTCGATAGTTGAGTTTTTATAGTTTGTTGATTTGAGTGTAGTGGATCGCATCAACACGTGGTGGTTGTGGTGGTGGATTACGTGGGGTAGTAGGCGTGACGTGTGGCAGAAAGCGGTTAAAGCATCGTTATAGTTATCGTTATAGATATGGATATATATTCAAAATCAAAGAACAAACGAAAGAAAGAAGATACAATTCGAGATCGCATCAATATAAATCATGATATTTCTAAACATTTATATTACAGTTTATTACATATGTAAATTGATATTATACTCTATATATATGTAGTTGGGTATATTGTATATATTTGTTGTGGTTGCTTTTTGGCTAGATTGTTTTCTCTTGGTATATACACTTTGTTGTTGTTTTATATGATTTTGTTCGCTGTGGTTACAATCAATCAATAATATCAATGCAAATAATACTTGATACAAACTATAGCAAAGCTCTAGGTATAATAAATACATACAGTACATACAGGAAAACTAAAGATTTCACTTAGGCGAAATAATAATAATAATAATAATAATAATAATAATAACTATATTTAACATATTATAACAAAATCATTATCATTTTAAATTTTCCTTCTTTCTCTTTTTTTTTTGGTTTGGACTAGGCTAGAAATTGTTGTGGGAGGACGGAATTCGACCATGTCGCTGCTTTGCCTCATTGTTATTGCCATCCTTAGTATGCTCGTTCTCATTCTCATTGCCCTCATTCAGTTGGCCCAAACTTCCGGCGCTGGTGCCACTGGTGGGCGTGGCAGGCGGTTGTTGCAACTCGAAAGCATTGCTGATCGTGCAGGATCGTGCATGTGGGGCGGGGGGCAGGATTCAGGTTGAGGTACGGATGGAAACACGATGCATGATACAAGAGAGATATAGAGATAGACAGTGGATATGTTGTATATATAAAAAAGAAAGAAAGAGAGAGTTCGGTACGGGCAGGCGGACAGACACAGATCAGCTGCGATTTGGTTAACTGGGCCGACATGAGCACATTGTCATCTTGTTTTTTCGAGGCGTGGCATGCGAGGTCAGCAACAAACACAAAAAGAATGACAATCAAAACAACACAAGACCAAAAGTAACATAAAAACAAATAATGAGAAAATGCAATTAATAATAATTAAAATATAAACATGTTTAAAGCAAACACCACAGTACAGCAGCAACTTGTACACACATTACAGGGTATACATAGTTTGTACGCAAAATACATATATATGAATTTGCCTAAGACACTAAGACATACACATACACATACACATATGTACAATATACACGCATCATCTGACATGAGCATCATCTGACCTCATCTCCTGCTCGGGGCAACCAACCTACCTTCTGCGTCGCGGATTTGCCGATTGTCCCGGCAGATTAAAGCAACCACGTGGTATCACCATGCGTGCATTGCCCTTGGCTGGGCGAGAGCCACCGACTGCCTGCAGACCAGCAAGATGGGCGGCGTATCCTTCGCTGAGCACGGTTGCATTCGATTGCAGCTTCTTGCTGACCTGAGGGGGAGTGAAAATGAGCGATTAGTTTGAATTATATTTGAATACAGAATGAATATACTATATACGATCGATAGTTCTACCTTGCCAACTATGAAAATCTGCTCATGCCGCATGCCCACATTGGTATAGACGCTAATATCCTTGCTGCTGCCATAGGCGGCGGTAATTGAGATTCCATGATTCTGCACCAGATTGTTGAGATAGGCGGTCTTGTGGCCCAGCGGATCGGTGGAGAGGCCATCGGCAAATGAGATGAGGCCATGCGGGAAATTGTGCTGGCTCAGCCAAGAGACAACGCGCTGCTGTTGCATATCCGGTCGTCCAGTAATGTAGATCAACAAGTAACCCAATTCCTGCCAATGGCGACAAACATCAACAGCGCCGGCACGGACTTTGGGATCACGTCCAGTCACCGACATCGATGCCGTAAATGAGCCATCGATGCTAAAGACAACACACTCAGTCAGGGGCGGCACCACAGCCATATAACAATCGACTGAGGTGTGATCACCACGCACCACCATCTTCACCGGATAGATGCCATAGCCGAGAGACAACTGATCGGGTATGCTGTACGAGATACGTCCATTCTTATCGGTCATTTCGGTGGTTAGGAATGTCCATTCGCCAGCCGGTGGATCCTTCATAATATGCACATCGACCTTCTCGCCATGCAATGTGATCATATCCAATGGGCCGTACATGAAGCGTGCATTCAACCGTTGCTCCCTGCCCTCCTGTACGATGACATCGTTGGCCCGATGATTCGCTGCCACGTTCTTCAATTTCACCGACGTTCGCTTCTTTATCCACTTCTCACGCGGCTGTCCGGGATGGAATGAAGCATTGTCCTTGTCATCATTTGAGCCCACAAATGGAATACCCTCGAATTTGCCAATTTGACGCAAGATGAACGCAATCACATCGGGACTCTCCCAGTAGCTGGCATGAAAGAGATGTGGCAATGCATGTGCGGGGAAATTACTCAATCCCTCCGGGCAATAGAGTGCATAATCCAATCGCTTGGTGCCCCACCATTTGTTTTGAACTGATGGAGAATATGGAGAAGCAGCATGAACATAAATATGAAGCAGGAATCCCAGTTACTTACGCGAGTGAATCGTGCTCAGCGAGACATTCTCGATGAGACCCGATATGGTGCTCTGCATGGAGGCATCGGACAAACGTCTTCCGGCTAGCAGATTGTTGCCATCATTGAAATGCTGCGGATGCGATTGTATTACCTCCACTACATGGCATAAGATGAGACAGAAAAAGAGAGAGTGAGACAATACGCGCAAAAAAGAAAGAGAGAGAGAGAGATTATAGGCTATGCGTGTCTAATCCATGTGCGTAGGAAAGGGAATACTCACATAAATGCAGCGGCTGACCATTGCCCAGCGGATACTTGGCATAGCGGGGCACATTGACGGGCGCCAGTATAGAGAATCGTGCACTGAGCAACGGTTCCAGACGTGAGGCAATCGGATCGGTTGGATGAAACAGATTATACACCTGATGGCAATTGGGTCTGGCCAGTGCCGTCTTCGAGTCGTGCAGCTTTCGTGCGGCGAGCACAACCGACAATGGTGATCCGAACATAAAGAAATCACTGACTTCAAAGTCCAATTTGGTGGCACGTGAATCGCTGGATGAGCTCGAACGACGTCGACGTGGCGAAGGTGCTACAAGTAAACGTTTCGCATCCAAATCCGAATCAATGAAACGTTCATCATCATCCATGCGCGACATGCGACCACAATCGCCTCCACCGCCGCCACTGCCCGCACCAACGCCCGCTGTGCAGGCGCCCGAGGAACCTGCATTGGGCTGACTGCCATTTCCACGACACAATGCCTCATAGGCCAGCAGGGATCCCATCGAATCGCCGAGCATTACAATTTGGCCAGAGAAACCATGACCCTCCTCCGATTTAAGGAACTCATGATATACAATATTGGCGGCGGCCACTGTCTTATTGACCGTCTCGTGAAATTCTGGTGAGGCTACCGCAAGCAATGGTATCGCCCCAATGGGCACATCCGCTATATTTGGTATATCTGCTGCCGAGGGCGATGCATCAAACGAGTACGGACTGAGGCTGGAGAGTATGCCCAGGGCATCGGTACAGATCGATGGACATGGTACCATTTTAATGGTCATATGCGTCAAGAGACTGGGATAATGCTGCCGCATGACCGCCTCGAATGAGCCGCGAAATGTGGTCACATCGGATTTCTTGGCAGTCAGCTCGCTGGCGGCATCAAGCACACTGCCCGCATGCACCACCAGAATCAATATGGTTGTCGGGCAAGATGGTGTGCTCGGCGAGCCCGGCGGCGATGAGTCATGACTGCGATCAATGCTTGCCGAGGAGCGTAGCTGCCGCTTATTGCCACGTTCCGAGGCGACACGCATAAGAAAGTCCTGATTGAAGATGCTATCCTCCTGTTTGTGGCGTCCACCTTGGCCGCCAATGCCGCCACAGCTGCCGCCAATGCCACCGCCGCCACCACTAGTGCCACCGCTGCCGCTTGAGCTGCCTCCGTGCGGTGGTGGACTATCATCACCCTCGCCCAGCAGCTCCAGCGAGCTCCACTTGGCCAGCGAGTTGGTTTCGTTTGTGTCTGAAAAAGTTAATCCAATTAGTTTTAGCACATTTTACTATACCATATGTATTCCGAACTCACCCAGACAATCGAAGAACTCTTCATCTGAATTGGATTTGGAGTCCACTTCGAGACGTTCCATGCGCCAGTTGGCAACCTGTGAATCAAAATGAGAATTTAGAAATTTTGTTATAGCGCGCATTGCAGGCTGCTGCTGCTTTTCAATGGGCAAATGCGAAACTAAACTAAAGTCCACAACGGGAGAAGGCTACAAATGCAATGGGAGCTGGGAGCTAACGCTGGAATGGAATGGAAGGGGAGTAGGATAGAGTGGGTAGGGTAGGGTGGAGGGCAGTGGGGGATTGGGAATTGGAACTTACATGTCGGCGTGGCGCTGTCTTTGCATGCGGCTTTTTGCTCTGCTTGATAAATTTGATTCGGTTTTCGATTTCGAGAGTACGGTGTGGATTGTGTTGTTGTTGTTGTTGTTGTAGGTAGTTGGTTGTGAATTTGTTTACGGTTTTGTATGACAAGAGCAAATCAAAGATTATTTTGTTTGTTGTTGTTGTTGTTGCATTTGGAATAACTTAGCTCAATTGATAAGAAAAGAGACACAAAGGGGGAAAACAAAAAAGAAACCGATTGCAATTTATACAATCGAATTTCATTGTGTGGAATGCCAAATTTCATATATGTACAAAATAAGACAAATATATAAACATATGTACAAATATATACACATATATATGTGTATTTATAGAAATATATTGAATGCAGCAAAGGATAAAAGACAAAACATGTGAAAAATGTATAACAACAAAACGCACATTAAAACACTCGGAATCAATTTCTGAATCCACTGAAGTACTCGAAATTTTAATAAAATAGAGAAAACTTTACTTAATTGTGGATATCATGTAAAGCGTAAGTTTAGTTGGAAAACCAAAGATAACTCTTTAAAAAACACTTGACTTTTTGCAAATATATTTGGTAATTTGATTTGTACTTGCAAGTTATGGATAACTATTTAGTACTATTTAGTTTATAGAATTAATTTGTATGAAAAACTATTTCGAAGACATGATTTGCTTGCAATTACATTGACTAATTGATTTGAAATTGCAAAATATAGAAACTTGTAAGTGATATTTAGCTATAAAATTAGTTTATATGAAAACCAAAGATAACTCTTTAAAAAGCTCTGATTTACTTGCAAATATATTTGATAATTTGATTTGTACTTGCAGGTTATGGAAATCCTGAAGTGATATTTAGTTTATAAAATTAATTTGTATGAACAACTATAGAAAAACTTTTTTAAAGACCTGATTTGCTTGCAAATACATTAAACAATTGAATTAAATTTGTAAGTTATAGAAACTTGTAAGTGCTATTCAGTTATAAAATTAGTTTATATTATATGAAAACCAAAGATAACTCTTTAAAAAACACTTGATTTACTTGCAAATATTTTTGAAAATTGAATTGAACTTGCAAATTATGTAAATCCTAAAGTGATATTTAGTTTATAAAATTAATTTGTATGAAAAACTATAGAAAAACTTTTTCAAAACCCAGATTTGCTTGCAAATACATTGAGTAATTGATTTGAACTTGCAAGTTATAGAAACTTATATGTAAGTGCTATTCAGTTAAATAATTAGTTTATTTATTATTTTGGATTTACTTGCAAATATATTTAATATTTTGATTTTGACTTTATAAAATTATTTTGTAGGAAAAACTTTAAAAAACTCCTTTAAATCCATTGTTTGCTTGCAAATACATTGAGTAATTGATTTGGACTTGCAAGATATAGAAACTTGTAAGTGATATTCAGTTAAAAAATTAGTTTTAAAACCAAAGATAACTCTTTAAAAAATACTAGATTTACTTGCAAATATATTTGATAATTTGATTTGGACTTTATGAAATTATTTTGTGGGAAAAACTCCTTTAAATCCAGTATTTGCTTGCAAATACATTGAGTAATTGACTGAACTTGCAAGTTATAGAAACCTATAAGTGCTATTTAGATAATAAAATATCGAAAATGAAATTATGATAATGTATCATATTTTCTCAGAATTTATGCAACTATTTTAAAAAGATTGACAAATGAATTTAATATGATTATGAACTGAATAAAATGTAAATGAGTTAAGTTGATTCGAAAACATATATTCAAAACATTTGCTTTCCACTTGAGACAATTTGAAAGACAAGAAACTGAATGAAACAGAGACAGCATGAAAGAATTGAAAGACAAAGCAGGGAATCACACAACAAAGACAACATCCAAGTGGACAAAGATAAAAGTGGACAGCAGAAGCAGCATGATATGGCAAAGGACACACACACACAACACACAGATGCCTCAAGATTCAGTCATTCATTTTCCTCAACTCTCCACCAGTTGCCTCACCTGCAGATCGAAACTGTGCGCTGAACCCACCGGCGAGTGGAGCGCTCCCTTAGAGCCGAACTTGCCCTTTTGGGCCAATTGAATGCTCTGCGAACGCGAACGTTGATTATTGGCAGCATTCTGGGCGCCCAATTCAACGCTGGTACCAACATTATCGTTCTCATCCTCATCGTCCTCATCATCATCATCATCCTCCTCGGAACTAGCCTCGGCACTTGGCGGCTGCTGGGTAACAATGGGTGGCACTGCCGGTGCTGATTTCTTGCGTTCACCCAATGTGGTTGACGGAGCCGCCGTCGAGCTGCTCACATAATGTTCCGATGTGCTTTCTGCTGTAGGATTCAGAATTACATGAGATGGAATTGAATTGAATTGAACTTCAGTCTCACCATCGCTACACTCCTCGCCGCTGCCCATTTTCTTGGCCAGCGCCAGTTGCGTTTGACGTTCCAGCTCGCGTATATCCTCGATGGTCAGGCCATGCCATTCATCTTGCCACGCCCAGGCCTGACGATGAGCACGCAGCATTGTCTTGCGCAATGCCACATCGTGTATGAACTTCTCCAGTTTGGTTTGCATGCCCCAATATCGAAACTCAACGCGGCAAATCTTGTAGGCTGTCATCAGGGACATGTTGCGTGGCGTCGGTTGCTTCTTGCCCTTCACCTCACGCCAGTACTCCTCCAGCCAATCATCGCCAAGCGGACCACGTCCCGTCTTGTCCGAGACAAAATGCTTGGGATCCTCTTCTTTCACATAATCACCACCCCACAGCTGATCCTTGACAATATCGATGACATCTGGTGTACAACAGAGATTTATCGATTAATCGATACATCATAGATTTGATCAATGTACAAATCACTCACCCACAACACGATTACGCAAATCGCTGCCGGATAACTGAAATACATTATCCTGATATCCATTATCCGGATGGTAATAGGTCTCGATATCCAGCGAGAACTTCTCCACAAAGGGGCAGGTGTAGCGTGTGCGCGTATAGGGATACGCATTCCATGCCTCCTCCTCGACAGTCAATGCGCTCTTGGGCAGCAGACCTAGGGGGGAGGTTAAAAAAAATATATAATATTATTATAGATATTGTATGTGATATTCTATCCATGTACTCACTCTTAATCCAACCGGGTAAATGACTGCCCACATGATAGATCTTCTTCGTGTACTGCCCATTGCCGCCAGGTCCATCCTTATAGGGTTCATTGATGATGATCTCCACGCCGCTGCCCTCGCCATGACTCTCCTCTCGGCTCTTTTTCTGTTATTCAAAAAGGAAATCCAAAATAAATGGATCAGTAGTCTGTTTATTTAGTTTCTCAACTTTAATGTAAACTTAAATCAAATTCATAGCATGGAAATGAACAAAAATTCCCCCGAAGGTCAATAATTATTGGTTCTACGAATTGAAACGAATTACGCATTGCTGCGTATGTATATATAGTATATATATACGTATATATATGTATACGTGCGTACGTGGCGTATTTGGTCAACCATTGCAATTTTATCGAGAAAATTTAATCATTATCCCATTCAAAGGTTCTGGAATTTGCATACCCAACGGGGAGGGATGGAAAAGCGGGTAAAGGAATGCGGCTTCATTCAATTAATTTCATTTTTTTTCCTCATTTCCATGGAATTTTCATGGTTACACATAATTAAACTTTAGTTATTTTTTGCTCGCATTGAGTTAAGTTTTTCATTTTGATTTAATTTTAATTTCATCTTAAATTCGCCAAGGCTAAACAAACTTTAACTTTTCCAACTAAATCAATATTTGTAGCTTCTTATACTCTCACGCAAGTGAGCCATTTATATAGATTTTATGTAGATTAATGTAGATTTTATCTAAGGAGGAAAATTGCAAGAAAAAGTTGCAGAAAGTATTGCAAAAATTCAGAAAAATTAATAGAGTAATATTAAAAATAAGTTTATCGGTATTTTAAGCATAGATTTTAACGACTAGCAAGTTTTTGAAGCAAAAAAAGAAATACTATAGATTTTAATAGAGTTCTAAGCTAAAGTTTTGCTTTTATTTTTACATATAGTACTGAAAAATCGGGAAGTTTAAAAAAAAATAAATAAATAATAATAATATTAAACTATCTATCAATTTCTACGCTTTACTTGCAGCACTAAAGCATCTACATATATCTTTTAAATCAGGCTAATATGATTTAGCATAGTCTCTTAGACGATATCTCTCTTCCTATCTCTCTCTTCCAATATCTCTCTTCCTATTTCTCTCTTCTCTCTCTTTCTCTTTCTCTCCACTTACCGCTATCATATACAGCTGTGCGATGCGATACTCCTCCACGGTGAGGGGCAACGGAATGCGATACTCCTTGATCAGCATGGTGACTGTTCTAGAGATTGGTCAGAATATGTCTTGGGTGTGTTACGGCGGGTTTTTCCTCTCTCTCTCTCTCTCTCTTTTACTCTTTCTTCTTTGCCTTTTCTAGCGCTTTGGCTCTCTCTCTCTCTCTCTCTCTCTTGCTTTCTTTCTTTAGTTTCTGCTCTTAGGCAATCATCGATTGTTGTGCCTGCTGCTGTTGTGTTTGCTGTTGTTGCACCAGTTGTTGCTGCTGTTGTAGTCCCAATTGTTGTTGTTGCTGTTGTTGTTCTGGCTGATGTTGTTGCCGCTGCTGCTTCTGCTGCGCATGGCTGAGGCGTCGCTGGCGTCTATGACCTGCAAATGTGGCAAGGTTGGATTAAATTTTTGGCTCACTGAGGACGACGAGGGCTGTCGACATGCTAGTAGGGAGAATCGTGATGAGGGGCTAAGGGTGTCGGGTGTCGGTAGGGGGGCAGGAGTGGGGGTAGATTTTAGCTTAGTTAGTTGCTATGGCTTCCGTGTAATTTGTGCTTCACGGAGCGAGCTCAAAAATGTAAATTACCGTATCGTTTATTGATTCGCCAAGGGACAGAGAACAAATGAGGCTATCAGATAGACAGACAGACAGACAGACAGGGGAATTGACAGACCAACAGACAGAGGAATATACGGGCAGGCAGATAGACGGACAGACAGACAGACAGAGAGACAGACAGACAGACAGACAGACAGACACACTGTCTGTCAGACCGGTACTCAAGCTGTCAATTAGAGAACTACAGTGAGTTCCAAAATGAAAATGAGAATGTCAATGGAAATGGAAATTGCCGATAGGGTCGTTTCAGCTTTCATTCCCAACAACAACTGGAACAACAGCAACAACAACAACTAGAAGAAGAACAACAACAACCAGAAGAACAACAGGAAGAACAAAAGGCAAATACAAAGCAAATTTGGTTTATCTTGCATAATTTTTGCTGTTACCTTGAACCGCTTTCGCTAATTGGATTTATTGTTGATTGCTGACAACGGCAACTGGACAACAACAACAACAATATGACCAGAACAACAAAAGAAGGTAAGAAACACTAGAGAAGAACAACAATAAAAGAGCAACGACTACAGAGAATCTGCAATTGACCTATACAATTGCTAGAGAGCTAGAGAGCAACAGCAAGAGAGAGAGAGAGGGAGAGAGAGAGAAAAAGAAAGAGACAGCGAGAGTGAACCAGAGATCGTGTGAAAGAAATAAAAAGTGATAGATGTAGATAGAGTAAGAGTAAGAAAAGAAAAAGTGATAAGAATTCAGAGACAAAGAAAGCAAAGTACACAAGATTTCTAATCTCATTTTTATTATACTTTATCTTTATATATACACTAATCTAAATGAGTTGTATCCTAAAGATACTTAACTATTTTTAGCTGTAGCAAACAAACTCGTGCAGTTTCATAAAAAGAAATATGACATTGAACTAGGCAAAAATAACTAAGGAATAGCTAAATAAATAAATAAATAATAATATTATAATATGTTTTAAAATATAATATTCTTATTTTAGCCAACATTAACACTGCAGATCATAATATATATCTTATATGATTTTCATGTACACTATTTCACAAGTCTGGAGAGTTTTTGCGGCAACCGACAGCATTATCCGTTTATCAATCCCCCATATATGTACGATCGCTGTGACGTCTGGACTATCAATGTGAACCACGATCGGCGCGATGTCCGATAAGTAATTGCTAAGCCCCAATTAGAGGGAATACAACCTGTTTACCTGTGCCATTAGATGAGGCATTTCAATAGTACATATGTACATACTATATAACGCCAGTTCGTCTACAAGGGTAATAAAGATAAAGAAACCGACTGAAGCAACAACGTACCAATAATAAATAATCACAGCGATTTATTTGACGATTGTTCAGTCAGTCAGTCCGTCAGTCAGTCAATCAGCTTCAAGTAGAGTACTCTATGCAAAATATGATGGGCATAAATGGGACAAAACGTGTGACCAGAGATCAAGGTGAAGTGTACCAGAAAACAAAAAAAAACTGTGTACGTGAGCACGCATAAGGGTTAACGTTAACCCATTAAAATTGTTAACTATATCATATGTTAATTAATTTGCTTAGCAAAGCGAGGCGTAAACAAGGTTATCTCTCTCTCCCTCCCTCTGCCTCTCTCTCTGCCCTTTGGGATATGTGTTGCAATACGAGTTTATTTTAACCTCGTTGCAAAGTATTTCTTTTATTTACTTCTTCTTATCTCGTTGTTTTATCTAAATGTAGCAAAGTTTCAAATTACATTTAAGTTTAAAATATTATTATTTTTTTTATAAAATTCATACAATTTACTAAAACGTTATCTCATTAATTTATCATAATGTAGCAAAGTTTCAAATTATATTTTACTTTTAAAATATTATTTTCTTTTTTTATATAAAATGTATATGCTCTTTAAATTTTTTTTTTAAATTTAATTTTCAAATGCTTTAAATGCTATTTCCGATTTAAAACCAAAATACAATCAATTTTTTATATTGCAGTGGGTATCTTCTAGCCTGGCATTCCTCCTGCAAGCTCTCAGCTCTGCCGCTTCAAGTGGATAATCCCTTTTAATGACCCCCCCCCCATATATTTATACTAAATTCAGCTCTACTTCTGCCGTTAAGACCTTAAATGACCTTAAGAGCTTAAAGCCTTTTCAAGTGTTTGAACGCCATTTAGAGCAAAGCCATAACTCGCCCTCATTCACAATTGACCTGTGCGAGTGTGTGTGTGAGGGGGTGGGAAGGGGGGTGTAACGGATAACTGTTGTTTGATTAAACTTTGTGCACATGAGACCCGTCGCACAGTAGCACTTCAACCAGAAGAGCCCCAATTCCAATCCCAACTCCACCTGCTGGTGGGGGAAAAATACGCATGTCGTTTTTAATCTTATCATTTTATCTGTGATAAATTGTTTATACCTGAAACGTTTCTCAGTTTTATTTTCCTATTTTTTTTTTTTTGTTTTTATAATGTTATTATTATACGTTTTTTTCTCGTTTCTCATAGCATGATTTGCAGCTGCGTAGGCAAGCTTAACGGGCACTTTAATATCATTTACCTTGGCTTACATACGCAGAAAATACACTGAGAAAAAAAAAAAAATTAAATAATAAATAAATTCCTATTTTCTTAATTTTCAATTTTTTCATTAACATAATCGACTTTAAAATAATAAAAAATTAATAAAAACTAAATATATTTCTATTTTATAATCATTTAGGCTTTCGCAAAAGTTTCTCTGAGTACAAATGGTATATGGGGAATAAGGTCAATTGTCGTACCTAGAGCTACTATACTATCTAATGGACCTAGCCTTGCCCGCAGGCACTTAGCGGCTGCCATCTCGGGCAATTGGAACTTAATTAATGACATTTCATGATTGACAATGTTGCCTTGCCATGGCTTTGCCTTTGAGCCAGGCGCCCACATGGTACATCTACATCTACATATATCTATCTACACATATGGCACGCCCCCAAGAGTGTGTTGGATATATGCCCACTTAATAACAATACTGCAAGAAGCACTAAGGCACTAATCAATAATTATGGGGGACAACAGAGGCGAAGAGCAAGAGAGAGAGAGAAAGAGGAAGAGGAAGAATGGCACAAATATGTTACATGGCAGTTTTTACATACACACACACACACACACAGGGACACATAAGTTAGCTCGTGTCACGCTAGTTACCTAAGCGATAGTCATCATAGAAACTATGACACGATGACATTTGCTCGAGCTATAGAGTAGGAGGAGGAGGAGGAGGGGGAGGAGAAGGAAACAGAAACAGGATACAGCAACCTGAAGATGTTTTGCAACGAATTTTATATGTATGTAGTATATGCTAGTATGTGTGTAGGTGTGTGTGTGTGTACATTGTAATTGTGCTACAGTTATAAATATCTACATTGACATTTCAAGCTCTAATGCGCTTTCCAGCTAGAGATTATGCCAATTAGGCTAATGATTTGCACATACATAGAGGAACAACAACGCAATCCTTGCTCGAGCCGTACTCGAAAAGGTCAGGTCAAGGGTGAATCCAAAGTGAATCCAGAGGATTAAGCGGAATTGCGTACATAGAATTTACTAATTTCAGCTCAAATTCTACCCCCCACACATTTTTCAACAAAATTGCGACAATAAACTGCGGTTTATGAAAGACCCTTCTTTTCATACACATTAATGTAGTACACCGCATACGGTATATATGGCAGGCTGGAATTATGTCAACCACAAAAAAAAAAAAAAGACTGTAACCAGATGCAATCAAGATAAAAAAAATACGCAGTATTTTATTACAGTATTAAAGCTGCTTCTGATTTCCATGAATTCTAAATGATTATTAAAAACTCTCTTATTGGTTTGTCACATTTTAACTAATGAGAGGATGTTCCAGTCCTGACGAAATACACATATATATATAGTATAGTATGTAATTTTCAATTTTACAGCAATTTGAATGTGTGAAAAACGTTTTTTTGAATAACTTGTGTATTTATGCTACGAATGGTCTGAAATTTGAAAGATACATGCATAGAGTATTTATCGAAGTGTATGTCGAAAGAGAACGTTCTTAGTTAGGAACTACATTTACAAATAGCAAATCTTTATAATAAACTCTATTTGACCATGATAAACAAACATCTTGATGCACAATTTTGTGTCTTGTGTTTTTCTAATAGACATCAAAATCTCTCTCATACCTTCTTCTGCCTGTTACACTAATTTTTATCATTTTGAATGATAAAAAGATTTGAAAATACCAATAAATAAAAAAATAAGGTATTTATAAAAACAAATAGATATTTTATTAAACATATCATTTCATAGATATTTTATAATTAATAATTTTGTAAAAACTTTTGACATTTATAAAAGTTGGGGACAATATTTTACATAAAGGAAAAACATTATTAATAGAACGATAAAATATGATAAAACAATATTTTTTTAAATATTGCATAATATTTGTCACTCTTATGAGAAATCAAGTTTTCACCAATTTATCTCTGGTCTGCATACAAACATACATACTATACACACATACATGTACATGTATGTACATGTGTGTGCGTATATCAGGGCAAACAATAAAACAACCTGTATGTGTGTGCGTGTGTTTGCACTGGTTATAAACAAAACAAAACAAAATTAAATAGCAATGTACGTATGTATGTTAAATGTACATCATACATGCATATTCATACTGTTTTATAGGTAACTGTATAGGAGGAATCTGTGCACTTTGCACGTAACACGAACACGGGTCGTGTTTATAGCCTGTCTGTCATTTTACAGTTTATTTTATGACGATCAAGCGTAGCGTCTGTCAAAAGCACCAGGAAGTGCTGCAGAAAGAGAGAGAGGAGTAAAAGAGGAGTGTTGATGGGTTTGCAAGCGGCAGTGAGTGCGAGAGGGAGAAACAGAGATGCGAACGCTGCTGTCATGTGCAGAAAAGAGGCACAAAGCAGAAACTTTTTATGAAGTGTGTGACAAAAAGTTTGCATAGTAACGGTAAAACGGGCAGCAGCAGCAGCAGCCGCAACAACAACAACAACAACAGCATTATCAAGAGCAATCGCAATGCACGTAATGCGCTTATAGGCAGGCAGCACACTCAATAAGCAAAAGAGGAGAGAAGCAGACGAAAAGCAGGTGCTGCTGCTGCTTCGCTTCTCAGTTGGTCTCCCTTTTGGCGTGAGCTTTGCTGCTGTTGTTGTTGTTGTCGTTCTTGCCTTTGTTTGCACGCTTTGCTGCCTGATGAATAAATTGCCACAGTAATTGGACACAAACAAATGTTGAAGAGAGTACAAAAAAAAACCAGGCAAGAGAAAAGAAGAAAAAAAAGACCCAAAAAGCGCAAACGGTAATAAATGCCGCGCGCTGCCATCGTTGACGTCGCGCTGACGCTGTCGCTACCTCTGCCATTGCCGCTGCCGCTGCCGCTGCTGCTACTGCTGCTGCTGCTGCTGCTGACCATTCAAGCAGAACTAATTGAACGTGAAAGCCCCCCGGAAACGACGCAGCGACAGTGAGAGAGACAGCAGCGAAAATAGTACGAATATGAGTAAGCGTGCGTGTGTGTGTGTGTGTGTGTTGGAGAATTGTGAATAAATTTACGTCGGATCATCAGAAGCACATTTGCCACTTGAGAAGAATTAATGTGTTTATTCCCAGAAGCATAAAAAAAAAAACAAAAAACCCTCCGTATAATTTGGATTTTAACAAAAAAAGTCCATTAATCTATAAACTGAAGCTATTTTTAAACAGTTTAAATTGCAAACATTTTTATATATCCATGCATAATTGATATATGAAAAGCAGGCATGCTGCGAATGTAATCTAATTATACAAATGTATCTGTTAATTGCACAGATTCAAGATATTTACATTTTTGAGTACAATATATATGTTTGCAGAGCATATGTTACTTTAAGTACATGAAAATGGTACATGGTACAGACGTACGCAAAGTGAAGAAATTGCATTAATTGCAGCTGGTTTTTGGGTACAAGTGCATTTGTACCCGTCATATGTAAGAAGAAGTGCAAACTTAATGTACCAAAGTAAATCAAATACATTTTTTTGCCGCGCTTGGGTACAACTAGGGGGTACAAAGTAAAATGTGGGAAACAAGTTGAAACTGATTCATAGCTGCAGCTGCAGCTTTGCATTGCATTTGTACCTACAACTGTTGTTGCGCTTGGGGACGATCTGAAGCAGCTGCTTGTACCTTGGTACAAAGGGCCAGCAAATTGAGCAGCACCAACACAGCAAAAGTGGGCAAAGTCTTGACACACAAACGTGCAAACACACACACAGACACACACACACAAGCACATGCAAACATCAAGTACAAACACAACTACCAATGCTATTGTGAATGCGAATGCGAATGCGAATGCGAGAATACGAAGACGAGTGTTAACTGGCGGTGCTTGAGCACTCTCAGTGCACACCTGTGGCGCGCTTTATGTTTATTAATAATTTATAAAAATAACAGCAGAAGCAACAGCAGTCACAACAACACACAACGGTAAATTAACAGCTCAAGCCGATGCGCGCGCAGACACACACACATTTTGGTTTTGGTTTTGCTTGTGGCTCTAGGCTCAAACTCAACAACAACAACAACAATAACAAATGGGAAAAGGCGTTGAGTGCAGACAGGAAAACAAAACAAAAACACAAAAAAAAATAAAAATCACAATTTGAATTTTACAACTGGGAAAGCCTCCGCCGCCGCCGCCGCAAAACCAGGAAAATTCACTCGAGCTCGTCGTTTTGGGAGCTCAAATCACACACACGCAACGCAACGCACACAGTCACACTGAACACACACAACATTTGCCTTGAAAAAGTGTGGCCTAGTCACGCAAAGGAAATTTGGGACAGGGGCGCGCGAGGAAGGGAGAGGGAGTATGAGAGCAGGAGAACTTTAAATGCCAAAATGCAGCCCAAAAAGTTTATTATCACACATATGCACAACTACATACACACATACATACATATATGTACATATGTACATTTGCAAGCAACAGAGAGTGCAGAGTGCTGGACAAGGGGAGAGGGGAGAAATACGCATGTGTAATACTCGCACCCACATACTCATACGCATAACGTATATGTGTTGGTGCAGCATGGCACGGTGAGTTTGTTGTTGTTGTTGTTGCTGTTGCTGCTTCTTTTACTATTGGGATAGAAACCTTGGGAGCTGGAGACATAGAGCATGAGTGGAAATAAGCGAGAGAGAGAGAGAGAGCACGCAAAGCTCTAGCCCAGGCTCTGAGCTTACGCATTTACGTTTACGCACACACACACAGAGCAAGCAGCGTTATCCTCGCTGTTTTGCGCATTTGTCAATTTTCTTGCAACGATTTTGCCACAATAACAATAGAACCACAACAACAACAACAAACAGCACACACACACACCAATGTTTATATGTATTTGCACATAGGCTGAACTCAACTCACATATGTATGTATCTATTCGCAGCAGCTGTGCGCGATTAAAAACAATAACAAAAATCAAACGCACAACAACAAAAAGGAAAACAAAATTTTCTGCCTCGATTGGCCGCCGATTCTATTTTTTTGTTTTTTACAGAAAACTTTTCTCGCGAACGCGTCAAAAGTAAACAAAAACAACAAACAAGACGGGGCAGAGAAAGACGCGCAAATTGAAAATTTGTTGTTAAATTTTCTTGCCTTTTGCCTTGCTGTTGCTGCTGCTTTAGCTGCGCTGCGCTGCTTGCTGATTTTTGCAATCACAAAACGGACAAACAGAACGGGAGCGTAGGCGTAGCGAGCGACGGCTGCAACGACCGACACACGTCCGCGTTCGCTTTTGAACTGAAAACGAAAACGAAACAGAAACAGCAAAGGCAGCAGCAGCAGCAGCGGCAGCAGCAGCGACAGCAGCAGCAGCAGAGGCAGCAGCAGCTGCTGCTTGAAGCGCCAACAAGCTGAGATAGTGGACATGTCGAACGAGAGAGGGAGAGCGAGAGCGCACGCTCTCATGGGGCATTCCAACAAACAGCTTTTGATGTGAAAGATGGCATGCGATTTTACTTAATTTTACTTTGCGAATTTGGGAATATATATTTGGTTGAATTGACTTTCTACTATTTATTCAACTTAAAGCTTTTTATTACTTGGTTTGAATTTGTGTATACACAAATTAATTAATTTATAGCATGTTACATATATGCATAAATAAATAATTATAAAATAAATAATATATAGAATATTTATTAAAAAAAATATAATATCAAAAAATCTCCAATTGATTGTAATCAAATTGTACAAAACTTGAAATTATTGGCTAATCTTTGGCGGAACACCCCATTGGGTTCTGATCGGCCTAGCCAAATGCGCGCGGGAAAGCGCCAAATCGCACAAAAAAAAAGCTCTTAATCTCACTTCTGTCTGAGCCGTAGGCAACGGAAATTTGTGAAAGGGGTTCTACAAATTAGATTTCACAATTATTTCGTATTCTGATTTTCAACCTGTGTACCTCAGGTGTCACGTCCTTGTACCCGTGTACCCAGAGAGAATGAGCAAAGCTGCCGTTACATTGCGTCCCTGTTTGCCGCTGGCGTTTTTTGTTTTGTTTGCCAGAGGGTGTCGGTTGAGAGGGGATGTAGGCGCTTTGCTAGGTGGGGGGGGGAGCTTCATGTAACGGACTGACGTAAAGGTCGCACTTGGCCTAGCACCCCCTATCATGTATATACATGCACACACACACACATAGAAGTATGTATGTATATGGTATATGTATAGGGCCATATGCAAAGCTGTCTGGATGATGAATTAGTTGGATCGACGTTTGTGTGTATTGGGAGGGGCAGGGTCCCAAAATGATAATGCCAACCCTTTCAAAAACAAACAGTACAGACGACCAAACAACAATAACCAAAATGCAAAACATTCGTGACGTTGCTGCGTCGTTTCTGCGGAAAAAGGAAAATCAACAATCAAGCAAACAAACAAACACGCATACGCTTGTTTGTTCTTGTCACTGTAGCGCTGTAATCTATTGTAACCGTAGTCGTGCCGTATTGCCAGCTTTCCTGGTGCTTTCGTCCATGCCTCTGATAAAGGAGAGTTCAACTTTGACATTTAAAAAAACGAAATGGCGCATGCCCTTCCACGCTGTGAGTACGCACACAAGCATGGACATGCATATGGCGTACAAGTTTTTGTATACATACAACAGCTGTGCTATAAATGACGCCAAGTACAGGGCGCGCAATTTTAAATCAACCTCGCTTGCTTTTACTCAGCTATCGATAGCACTAAAAATGGCGCTAAACTTTATTACAAACTAATCGATATTTCGATGAGTCAACGGATTTCGCACAAAATTCAATACCAAATTTAATTAAATTCTAGTTTAAAAAATATGCTTGTTTTTTTTAAAGGTTTTACATAATATTATGTTTTTTTTTAAATAATACATATTTTTTAAATATTTTTGAGTGAATGCATTTTTTTGGGGCTATCGAAGTACAAAAAATGGCGCTCAACGTTTTAGTTTTGTGTAGCTTGCCGACTAAGTATCGATAGGCTGCAGCTTTCGAACTGATACAATTTTACAGAGAATGGCGATTACAGCAACTAATCGATATCTAGATAAGTCAACGGATTTCGCGCAAAATTCAAAACAAAATGTAATTCAATTCTAGTTTAGAAAATGTGCTTGCTATTTATTTTTTTAAGGTTTTACATAATATTATGGTTTTTTTTTTTATATTTTTGATGGTTTTTGTTTTTTTGTGATACCAGTCGTCGTCGTTATTGACTTAGTTCTCCTGATGGTTGCCGTGGTAAGAGATCTGCTTCTGGGCAGGCCTGCGCTTGCCGAAGGGGCTCTTCTCGTTGACTTCGAGCACAAAGTCACCCTTGAGATCGAAGTCGGCATCGATGCCCATGTAGGCGCGCTTGCCATAGCCATTGTTCTGCTTGTACTGCTGCAGGGACTTGGCCACAACAGCGGGGAAGTTACGCTCATTGCCGGGACGCACCGACTCGGCAAAGTAGCGGGTCGCACGCATGGCAGCCTCGACAACGTTCTGGGCACCGGGAACACCCTGCATAACACCATTAGGATAGAAGTCAACATCACCGCAACGCATAGGTGTGCCCAAAGCCAAGCTGGAAGTGTGGATGGCATCGACGAAGTCGGCATCACCACGCGACAGACCAACCAGACTATCGCGACGCTTGGACAGAGTCTTAGCAGGGTCCAGACCAGTGATGCGACGCAGTTTGTGGCCGGTTTGAGCGGTGAACTGTTGACCAGCGGCACCAGCAACGTGAGCAGCAATACCCTGACCAATCACATGGATGATCTCTTGTGGCACACCCTTGTTGTTCAGCTCGACAAATGTGTTTCCGATCATGGCACCGGTGCTGGCAACATCGAGCAGGGCATAACGCTTGAAGCTCGTCAAAGTGGATCCCAAGTCAATGATCTATGGATAAGGAACAAGAAGATAATTTGAATTTCTAAATGGTTTCCCTCTAATGATTTGCACATACGATCAAATTGCCGCTGGTGGTCTGGGCGGATTTCCAGTCATCGGCGCGCTCCTCGCTGGAGGTGGACTCGTAATCCTTGCTCTGCTCTTGCTGCTGTGAGTTCTTCTGCTGCTCCTGAAGGTTGTAACGCTGCAGGTAGGCCTGTTCCAGTTTACGCAGAGCCTTCTTGATGGTTGGCGTTGTCTGGGGCAGACCAGTCAGCACAATGGTGACCTCATCCTGACCAAAACCGTTCTGGGAAGTTGCCTTCTCAACATAGTTGTTCAGTTTAGCCTCCACACGCTCGCCGTTGGACTTGACAATCCAGACTGGAATGTTGCTGGCACTGGGAACAAAGTTGGGCGTCAGATCGCGTTTGATGTGCGAGATGTGGTCTAGAATTCACGAAGATACGAAAAGAGAGAGAGAGATTAGTCCTGACTTGGGTGTGGATGTTCGCTTACTCACAAATTTTCTCCAGCAACTGGGCGCCCTTCTGCAGGGACATGCTCTCGAGACTCTCGAAGGAGACATCGTTCAGGGACGGCACATTCTCCAGCTCAGTGGGGCTCAGCCACTGGGTGGGTTTCAGTTGGTCCTTGGAGGCACAGGCGGCGGCCACTAGGCACGCCAACAGGCAGAATCTCAGGCTCATGATGCAGGTTAGCTACAGCTTCGGATGTATTGTGTCCAAACGATGATCGGCGTTTGATACTTTCAGCTTGGCGACGCGATCATTTTATAGCTGCTCCGCTGCGAAAGGAAATGCAACTGATCGATCGTGCCGGGGCGTTGCTGCTGTCATTTCAAAATTTTCGCTGATCTTCGCAGAAAGCGTCGAAAAAAACTGTTTGAGTTTGCAAGCGAATCGTAGCTGCAGCCGTAACGGTAACACTTGCTGCACCCTTATCAGCACGTCGCCCTTGAAACCCATATTTCGGTTTTTGAACTCGCCAATCACCTGTCGCAATCTCAACTGATTGATTACATCCCTTCCTTTACAATGTAACGTTTCTTATCGATTGCACCGCATGTGCTGTAATCGATACATTGTCCTTTACTTATCGTTGCATGCACAATTTCAAATATCGAAAATTTAAATATAAATATGATATCTAAAATATAAAAATATATATAAAATATTTTAAATATCTTAAGTCCTCTAAAAGCACGATTAACAAATATTCTCAAATTTCCTTTAGCTTTTGCATATGAAACCTCACACTTTGTCACTTTTATAATTAATCTAAATTGTTTTAGCTAATCCCAAATAATATTTCCGTTCCGAATCAAGAAATGCATATATATTTCTTACATAGGCAAAAACAATTCTGCTGTGTCGTTCAATACGTAAATGATTACAAAGTAAGACCCCAAGCGCGTTTTCAATTTTCCTGCTTCAGCAAAAAAAACTATTCACATAACTATTCTATATACATATACATATATGTAGTATTTATTGGCATTTTTAATTGTGCTGTGATTGTTAAAAAAAAGTTGCATAATTTCGAATAAATTGCATGGAGATTGAATTTATGTTTCTCGAGTTTTCCATAAGGTTTTGTCTCTTTTTCACCCTCTTGCATCTCTTTCGAATTCATAATCAATATACAATTTTTACAATATTCGAAATGTTTTATAGCAAGTCAGAGCGAACCCATTTGGTTAATTTGATCAATTTAAGTTTACAAATTTATTAAATATCGTTTTAACTCTGTCGATTATATAGTTTACAGCTATAACTAGGGATTACAGAACACGTTTGCTAATGTTCGTGTAGCCAATGCCCACACAGGTCATAAGCACCTTTTGTGCGCCGCGTACATCCTCCTCCTCCTCATCCTCCTCGGCCTCGGGATTCTCCAGCTTAAATGTAATGGAGAAAAAGTCGCGCAGATGCTGCAGGAAGTATACGGTGTATGTGGACAGGGCGCCTAAAATAGACAGAGAGTCAGTGGCTGTGGCAACATTTTTTTCTTTGAAGTCGACTCACCTGTCAGAAACTTGGAAACGTGCTTCTGGCCAAGCGCCATGTAAAGCGCGGCCAGCCATTGGTAGGCGGAGTCACAGCAGCCGCCGCGATAGATCTCATCCAGCAGTTTCATTGCAACCTCACGACCCAAATCCTCAGGTACTGATGGTGTGTCCTGCGATATGAACAAAGAGAAAAATGAGTAAATTTGGCAACATGCACCAGATGGAATCTAATTCCTTACCGACTCCTCGCGCGTATTTGAAATGCAATCGGCGGCAAAGCAAACGCCGTCCGTCGTCTCGGCAAGCAGGCAAATACCGAATCCTGGTGAATTGCCAGACATTTTGCCACGGTTCTGATCCGTGTAGATATATACATCGGGCAGAAACTTGAGCATGCATCCCTTGGCCGATTCCACAGTGCGATTGGCCATAGCCGGAGATACCTTGCAGGCGTACACTGTGCCCCGTATCCGCTTGACCATGCCCTGCTGCTGGAACTGTATGGCACGCAGGCTCTTGCGTACGGGACAACTGAAGACCACCTCGCCGCCGCCAAGTGGCGCAACACCGCGACGTACCACGCGCAGCTCCAGTCCCTCGTCGACCAGCAGGAAGCGCTTCAACAGCGACAGTGCAGCACCCTTCACATGATCCACCGATGGCGAATCTTTGCTATTTGTTACGCCACGCAGATTGCACTGCAGCGGCATTTTACAGAACGGTCCCAGGGCAATCAATGCATCCAAATAATATCCAATGCCGCGCTGCACACAACAATCATGTTGCAGATGGCCACCATGCAGCAGGCCGGGACTGAACATGACACTGGTGCCGGCGGGATTGAGTTCGATTTTGGTGCCATTGGTCAGTTTGTCCAGCAGGCGGATTAGACTGATTTCGTACTCCCGCAAACCTGGCGCCTGTTCATCGTCGGCGCGTATTTGTGTGATTTTTACAGGTTTTCCACTTAGGCAGGATAGCACGAGGCGTTGTTTTAGATAATTACTGCCTCGATAGATTAGGCAATTGCCTTCTTGGGCCACGGGCGGCATGTTTGATAAATATATTTGCGTAAAAAAAAAATAATACAAATGCCGCGTGTTTGCACGTGTGTCCAAATTGTAAACAATAGAGTTGCAATCAATTCGATACTTTTCACGTGATATCGATGTTTTATATCGATATCTACCATTTACAACACTGAAAACATCGTAGCATGCCGTCGCGCGTCTGTAGTTTGAATAGTCCCGTTTCTTAGTATCACACGTTGTTTAATTTTTCCTCTGCTAGAAATATGTCAGATCGGAGCAACAATAAAAGTTCGCTAAGCTCAACATCATTCTCCAGTGATATTGGGCCCGCGATGTTTCAGCACGATGAAGCGAAATATGTAATTTGTCCATATGACAAAGCTCATCGCATATTGCGCGCCCGTTTGATTGTCCACTTGCTGCGTTGTGCTCGCAACCATCCCAGCTCCAAAATGGTTCGTTGTCCATTTAATAGTAGCCATATGCAACGGTCTGACGAATTGCAGGTGAGTGTATTATTTTTGTATTATTATACATATAATATAGACAACGCAATACAACGTGTTTTCCCCCGATTTCAGGCACACATTTACGAGTGCGAAAACCGCCAAACTTATCAACGCTTTTGTTGTCCGGATAGATTGCCACCAAAGAATCCACCATACAACGATGCTGTGGATGTGGTTGACGTTGAAACAACGGAAAACTGGGATATAGAACCAGAAGCACCTACTTATAATCCACAAGCATATTGCGAGGAAAATAAGCTTATTCGTAATCTGCAGGGCGCTTCTGCGGCAAAACGTCGTCAATTTCGTGCGGACGAACGCCGACGTTTCAAAGAAAACTAATTTCTTTCAACTTTAACTACATGTATAAGTAATAATGACAATTAACTGAAGGAAATACATATTTTTTTGTTATAGGAATTGTGTGAGCTCGTCAATTTAAAAGTAGCTTTTAAAAATGGTGGGAAATCACATGGCAACGCCAAAGACAATGTGACCCTATACGCGGCTTTTAGTATTTTTTTCAGCATATTCTCGTTTGCCCAGAATATGCGCCTAGTGTTGGTTCCACTTTCCAGCCACACTGCCCAACAGATGTTACTCTCAGTGGATTTTTCATCGTGTTCGCATCGTTACGGATATTCGAATCTTATTCTCCAAACACCAGTCTACCTTTTACATATATAACATCTAGCTGCAAGTTAAAAAAAAAAAAAACAACAACTCAAATTTCCAGAGAATTTCACAGACTAAAAGGGCAAAACGCAAAAAAAGAGCTCAGTTTGGAACGCGAGCTGCAGTAGCGCGCAAAAGCCGAGCCCTTTCCTCCTACATACTGATGTATGGATGTAAAAGTGCACTGCAGGTTCCAATTCTTTGATTGTGTGGGTGTCCAATAGGCATTTTTTGTTATAAACGCCGTCTCAGCGGTGATTTATATGACATTTTTTTAAAGTTAAAATATACATATGTATTAAGATTTTTAAAAAGTGAATGTTTTTAATGCGCATATGAATACATAAGGACAAATTAAGCGATATTTCCCCAATTGCATTTCGAGTGCATTCACATCTATTGCCAACAAGCCCACGCGAAGCAGAGAGAACACACGCACACAAGCTCACAGGCAAAACACACACACACACACAAAAGCGACAACACACATACAACAGCATACGAATCTCAACGCCAAAAGCAAGTTGCCAAACAAAAACAACAAAGCAGGCTCCAGCAATTGCAGCGCGCCAACATCGCCGTCGACGTCGCTGTCGCTACTGCTGTTGCTGCATTTAGCCCAACGTTGACGTTGTTGTTGTCGTCGCCGCGAGTGTAGGCCGCAGACGGACAAGAGCACAAAAGGCAATCAAAAAGTACACACACCGAGGTAAGTCTGGAAGAGGAATCTATATGTAGTATGTTAATATATTTTATATTTATGTATATAATATAAGAAATATAACAACAATTACGTATAAAAGGCAACGAAAAAATAAAACCGGCATTTGCCGGCAAAGCGAATATAAGCTCAAAATAAAGAAAAAAAACAAACAAATACTTTCACACAAAATATATAAATGTGTGTGTGTGTGTGTGTGTGTGTGTATAATGTACATGTTTGATAAGCCAGCAGCGGCAGCAACAGTACGCTGTACAAATATTGAGCCATGTGGCGGCGACTCGGCAGAGTCCACCATGACAACGGTCGCCACCAGTGTATCAAGTATGTTTCCCAAATGCAAGTGAAGGCGGCGCAGTTTCCAATCAGATATGAAATCTGAAGGGCCCCCAAAAATATTAGACTGCGTGCGTGTATGTGTATGTGTGTGTGTGGCGGCGTACGTGATAAATTCGGCCGGCAAGCACGCATACAGGCAAACAGCTGCGTCTCAGCAGGGGGAGGGTGACCCGGACAGGAGCAGAAACATGCGCGCCAACTTGTTTTTCTGCTTCCTCTTTTATGCTCGTTTTGTTTTTTATTATTCTTCGTGTTTCGTTTTATTTTTTTCGGCAGGCAACCTTCCAGCTCTTTCCATTTCCATTGAGTTTCTTCCGTTGCTGTGTTTGGCGGCGGCGTTGCCACTGCCGCCAATTTCAGTGTGTGTGTGTGTGTGTTTGTATTATTCTCGCATCATTTTGAACTATTTGTTGTTGTGATCGGTCGATGTATCGCTGACGCTCCCCATCATCAATTAGGCTTAACGCTGTTATTGCAAAAGTTACAGTGCCGCTGATAATATTGGAGACACAATAAAAATCTTCTTCACTATTCACGCAATTTAAAAATAAGATAGTAAAATTGAACTGATTGACTTTTCGTTGTGATAAGTATAAATAACCACACGGGGAGCCAAAAAAATAAAAAAAAAGAATAAACATAAGAAAGGTAAACTAATATTTTCAACTCAACTGTTGTCTGCTGCAGCATACATATTGCTGCTGCCTGCGTTGCGTCTCTGCTCTCTCTGCAGCAGCCGATGCGTCTCGATGTCTGCCCAACAATTTTTTGCGACGCAATTTCGGCAACGCTTCGGTTTATGCTTCTCTTGCGTACACTTTGTGGTGAATTTTGAGAACAATTACAGGCGCGCATAAAAAAAAAAACAACAACTCATTTACAAGTGTGTGTTCTGTTCTTGTATACGTGTGAGTGTGTGTTTGTGTGTGTGTGTGTTACGCCAAAAACATTGTCAAAAATTGCCATTGCCGACGCCGCTTTTGCAACGGGAGGGTGCACAACAAGTGCGAAACAGACGAAGAAACAGAAACAGAAGAACAACAACGCAATGCGGCAATCATAACATAGAAAGTTTGTAAGGGGAAATATTTTCAAGGTTAAACCGGGCAAAACAAACATAAAACCGGTTACAGCATACAAATACATATATAAATGATGTATGTACGTTGAAAGGAAAAGGAGGAACAGCTATAAAAGCGACGCAATAAACATACTATGCATGTATGTATGTATGTACATACAATGTTGCATATGCAAGTATGTGTGTGTGTGTGTATGCAGCTTTTGTGTTGAGTTTATATATAACAAATATTGCAAATCAGACGAGCTGAAAAAAATATATAGATCAGTTTTGCAGCTGGACGAATAAATATGTATGTACATGTATATATGTATGTATGTGTGTATGCTATTACATATGGCGCATTTGACAACTTCATTTGAAAGTTCTCTTATTGGGCGCAAGCGAGATGGCAATAGTACCCAATTCGGCTGACAGTGAGGGTTGCAAAGCTAACGGTAGCGGTTATGCTGTGTGCGTGCGTGTGTGTTCTGTTCTGTTCTTTCCTGTCTGTGTTTGTGTCTGACCTTGAATTTGCCCAGGGAGTTTTTGTGAGTAGAGCTTGCGCACGCATACACACACAGACACTAGCATGCGTATGCGTGTACATAATTACATGTCTATGTGCAGCGGAAAGCCAAGACGCAATTCCGTTAAACACTGTACGAAAAGGCATGCCAACTATTTTAAATACATACATAAATGATGCGGGTATGTTTGCGTATGTAACGGTAATTTGAGCATCGCCTTGTGATAATACAATGCTGTCTTATTTATTAGTAATGCCTCAATTATTTGTTTTTCTTATGCGCATACATTTTTGTCTAGCAGACTGTAATATTAACAACAAATACTTGCATACGTGCAAACACATACGTATGTACATATATGTACATATGCAAATGTTTTGTTTATTTATAGTTTTTAACCGCGTCGTCTCGTCTCACACGTCCCAATCGCGTCTAGTCAGCTGCCCAAGAAACAAAAACAACAAAAAGCTCTCGTATTGTAAACAAATATATGGGTGTGTGTATGTGTGAGTGTATGTGTTTGCTTGTGTGTGCAAGTGTGCCCAGACAGACGTAAGGTGCATGCATATAAACACGTATTTATCGGCGAGACCGAGTTAATTAAGCGGCATGTAGAGCGAGAGCGAGAGCTTCAAGCCGAAACTGAAACCATTAAGGCGCAGAGAATGTTGATACAAACATACGTATGTACATATGTATGTATGTGTGTATATAATTATACAGTCATATGTACTGCGATACTTATGTACATACAGCTACAGATGTGCATTCTGCGGAGTAAAATAAATTGAAGTCAACTTTGTGGTTATTTCGCCGCTAACTGCAGCTGATCTGCACAGACACACACACACACACATGCACACCTACACAAACACGCGCGTTCTTGCACAAACATACAGTAGTGTCCCGAATTATTGGCCACACAGAAATGAAAAAAGAGACAATTTATATATAAAAAAAAAAAAATAAAACAATTTTAAAAGAAAATATATTTAAACTCTACTGCGAAACAGCATATCGTATGTCAAAGTATTTAATATTCATATAGGATATATAATATATGTATGTACATATGTAGATTGCTTAATATTAGCATCGATTTTGATATTTTTATAAATCCAACAGTTGGCTCTGACTAATGCTTCACATTCGATTTTCTTGTGCTTCTTTCTCTCCACATTGACAGCCAATTGAAGGAACGTCAACACACAAGCACCTGGGCTAAAACAGTACAACCAACAAAGAGAAGAGTCAGAGGGAAGGAGAGAGAGAGAGACGAAGAAAGAATTATCGATAGCCAGAGAGAGAGGGTGATTAAAGGAGCATTAATATATCGGAACATATTTTAAGCAATCCAGAGACTAGATAAGAGAGAAGAGAGAGAGTGACAAGCAGAGAGACTAAGATCTTGTGTAGCTAAAGAGACGATCCACGTGTGGAGAGAGTTCCAGGCGTCAAGGCAAGTCGATATGGAGCTGGAGTCGAACAACAAAAAACAAGCCAACGGCGATGTTGCCGGCGGCGGTGGCTCCGATTCCAAGGAAAGCTCCGTGGAACGAGAATTGAATGGCGAAATTGAGGCAGTCGAATTGAATGGCGGCTCCTCCAATGGCCACCATCATCATCATAATCATCATCATCATCATGGCGGCAGCTCGAGCAGCGGTAGCGGTGGTGGTGGTGGTGGTCACATGAAGAAGCCATTGCCCGTTGGTGATGGCCACGATGGACGCATCAAACGCAAGGCCAGACGCCTAATCCAAAGACAGAATAGCGGTAGTGGCGGCAGTGTCAGCTCGCAGACATCCCTGACCAATGGCAGTGGTTCCGGTGCTGGCGCTGGTGGTGCAGCTGGCTCTGGTGCTGGCGGCGGTGGTGCAGCAAATGCTGCCAACTGTTCGCTATCATCGTTGGGCAATGGTATGTTGCCTGCCGGCACAGGTTATGTGGTGCCACATCGACGCTGGAAGAATAGCCGCAGGTCACGCAATCTTACCCGTGGACGTGGTCTGCCCAAGAAGGGCGGCGGCGGCGGCAAGGGTGTCTGGGGCCTGCCCGGCTCAGAGGCTCTGGCCGAGGTCTATGAGGATGAGAATGATCCGAATTACGACAGTGAATGCAACGATCGGAATGTGGAATTGCGTGAAGTGATTACGGAAATTTCGCCCGAAGAGTTCTTCAAGCTGGCCGAGCCCATTGTACTGGAGTATTACGAGCATGGCGATACGCATGAGGTGGCGGTCAGTTTCGATGAGATACTGCAGAGTCCGTTGCGTGAGCATATCACAAGTATTTTGGTTGAGATCGCCATGGGTCATAAGGATTCGCAGCGTGAAATGACATCGGTGCTCATTTCGGATCTCTATGGTCGCGTCATAACCGGTAAGGATATTGAGAAGGGCTTCAACATGGTGTTGGCCAATCTGCCGGATCTAATACTGGACACACCAGAGGCACCGGTCATGTTGGGCAACTTCATGGCACGGGCCATTGCCGATGATTGCATGCCGCCCAAATTTGTTAGCCGACCCGAGGAACACCAGCATCTTAATGAGTATGCCGAGCAGGCGTTGCGTCGTGCCGACGCCCTGGTGCACAAGCAGGTCTGGGCCCATCTGGACAACGTGTGGGGCATGGGTGGACCGTTGCGACCGGTAAAGACCATTACCAAGCAGATGACGCTTCTGCTCAAGGAGTATTTATCATCGCGCGATGTGGCCGAGGCGCAGCGTTGCCTGCGCGCCCTCGAGGTGCCCCATTATCATCACGAACTGGTCTACGAGGCCATCGTTATGACCCTCGAATCACTAAGCCAGACCACCGAGGAGGCCATGTGCGAGTTGCTCAAGTCGCTGGATTTGACCTGTTTGGTATTGCCAGCGGGCATGGAGCAGGTTCGTACTTAGTTCCCACTCCTCAGACTTCACACACACACACACACATGATGTATTTATATACTTTATATATGACATGATAAGATATATAGTCGCCGTCAATCGTTTATCACCTAGTGACCTATTTGGGGGAAAGCGAGTCCAAAATGAAAACTAAATGCGCCATTAAATTAAATATATATAAAAAAAAAAATTCGTAACGTACTGAACGCACAGTGGCACAAACAGGCGTTTTCTGGCTTTAAATTTTAAATTGATTTTAACCAGTATTATCTGCTTATTTCTGACTGAGTAAATAAATATTGCAGAATAGAATTGATAATATAGATGCGAAGAAGTATGGTTTGTTGATAAAGCGAATTTGAAATAAAAATAAAAATTCTCATAGAATTGATAGGCAAATATAACAAATATATATTACTGATAAGCCTAAAAAAAGGTCCAATAAAGGGGAGAAGCTTAGAAGTTGATAAGGGAATTTTTAAACTTAAAAACAGAATAAGTGCGATTAAAAATACAATATAATTATTTTATAATATTAAAATTTAATTTTCTAAAGTCTTTATAGCTTAAAAGATATTAAAAACAAAGTTTACACTATCATACAATACAATTCAAGTATAGCTGGTAAAACTTATGTACAATAGTATATAATAGTAATATATCTAGTGCAATTTGTGGAGATATCAGAAAGATTACAACAAATCTACCAGGCCTACACAAATAATGTAAAGAGTTGTACGAGGTCTGTGGGCTAAAGTACTCAACGCGGGTTAGATAGATAGTCTCGCATAGATAGTGAAAGTATTATATCAATTATAACTAGTCTGATTATTTAATTGCACAAATGTCGCAATAGAGAATCGCTTTATACGCCGATCTACAGTCCCGCTCCCTGTTTGTGTGTGTGTGTGTGTGTAATGTATGCACTCTCACTTTCAGCTAATTATATCATTGTATATATTTTGTTTTTTTTTTTTTTTTTTTTGTAGGGCTTCATGCGGGTCTACGATGACATGGCGGACATTGTGCTGGACGTGCCATTGGCGTATATAATACTCGATCGATTTGTGGAGCGTTGCAATCGTGCCGGCTTCCTAACCGACAAGATAATCAACAATGTGCCATCCCGGTAAGTGTCTACTCACCTGCCCACCCCTCCTCCTAGTCTCCCAACTCTGTATACTGTGCCGGCTCTTGAAGAGATCGTCTTTCCTTTTTGTTTGCGTTCAGCCCACTGTGCCGGCCCACCTGTAAGCCACAAATAGAACCCGGCCGCAAACAACAACAATAATAATCATAACAACAATAACAACAGCAACAACTTCGCACTATAAACAACAAACAAAACAAAAAACCGAAAACAATTCACTTTTACGTAATCTCGTCCCCCGTCAACAATTTATAAGTTTGTATATATGTATATGGCCCATTATGCTGCCCCCCTTCCCCCTCCCCCTTTGTTTACTCGCCACGTTCATCAATTCACTTTGCTGCTGCTTCTTCTTCTCCTTCTGCTTGCTGTTATTATTATTGTTCTGCGCGCGGTATATAAGACAAGTCTATGTGTGTGAGTGTGTGTTTGTGTGTGTGTTGGTACGCCTCATCAACTTGATATTTTTTTTTTTGCCGGCATTTTGCTGCTCTTCTTCTTTGACTTGTTGTTTATTATGTATGCCGCGTCTTTCTTAGCTTGTTTTTTTTTTCTTCTTATTTCGCGTCTTTTGCCTTCGTTTCGCACTTTTGCATGTGTGTGTGTGTGTGTGATGACTGTGCCTTAGTGTATTTTGTATGCATGGGTATGGGTGTGTGTGTTTGTTTATGAAATTTCTATTGCGCAGTTTTGTTTTTCGCTGACGCGTCGCTGTCAACGTCGAAGTCGACGTCGACGCTGCCGTCTGCGTCTGCGCTGGGTTGGGGCAGTCGCAGGCATCGGTCGAGTCGATTGCGGGGCCGGTTTATCAGGCGCCGGGTAGTTATGACCACATACATATGTACATATGTGTGTGTATACAATATGCATGTGTATGTATATGTGTATTTACATATTCTACTCCGTCTACACAAATGTACACATGTATGTGTGTGTATTTAAATTTGTGTATGATGTAAAAACACGTACATGCATGCACAGTTGACACTCTAATAAAATATTGCCGCTTTTTAAAATACTATGCACATAAAAATGTCCCTATGAGATAAGTACAACTTGTAGACATACACATACATACAAACAATTTCAATCGATAGTTCAATTGAAATCAGCTTACATACAAACATACATATGCATTTATATATGTTTGTGACATTCTATTGCAGCGGGTCAGCTGCAGATTTACATTTCTACATATGTATGTATTCGAAACTGTTGCCATTTATTTCTCGCAGTGTAGTTTCGGTTACTTTACGTTTCGGCTATCTCTTATTGAGCAATTTCTCTTAATGTTTTGCGCCGACACCTGCGCGTGGCGACGTGTTCTGTCTCTGTCTGTTGTTGTTGTTGTTTATCGATAGTGCTTATCGAATGGTTATCGCATTGTGCCTGACTGGCGCAACAATGTTGGCATTGATGTGGGTTGTATGTTGTTGCTGGCTCGCTGGGTGGTGCTGTTGTTGTCTGTTGTCTGTTGTGGCGGTGCAACAACCTGCATGTGGCTCAAGATCGTGTGCATCGTGGAGAAGGTAAAAATGGCCGCTAAGCGAATGCAGTTGTGCCGCAGTTATCGACCTGCTACGCCACACCCACAAAACAACAGGCAACAACAACAACAACAACAGCAGCAGCAACGGCGTGCGAGTTGTTGCTGTAAGCTAAGCTGCCGTTGCAGTTGTTGTTGTTGTTGTTGTTACTGTAACTGCATTTTGCATTCGCCTTGGCAGCGGCTGTTGCTCTTTGGCACTTAACATAGCCACAACAGCAGCGCAACTACAACAATAACAGAAGCATTCACTTCACACACACACACACACACACAGAGACACACACACACAGACACACACACACATAGACACAGTCACGCACACAGTCATAGACAGAATAGTCGACAACTTTGCGCTTAACTGCAAATACTCTAGAATTTGAAAAAGATCCTCTACATACGCTGTAGAAAATATCGATAGAAAGTGTGCTAACTATCGATGCACTTTCCGTCGATACACTAGTCGATAGCTAAACAGCCGAAAGCGTGGCTTACGCTAAACTATCGCATTTTCTTCGCGGATCATTTTAATCGTTAGTGTAGGGTATTTTGTTTCGTATGCTTGGACATTTTTTTTAATTGCACTATCTGTCGCCCTATCTTTTGCCAACACTAACAATAATGCTTCCCCCCACCGCCTGTTCCTCCTCATTTGGCGACAGGCCCCTTCTCTATCTCTCTCTCTCTCTCTCTCCCTCTTCCTCCTCGTGCGGCTGCCACTGCCCACTAATTGCATTTTCTGTTTATGTTTCGTTTATTTATATGCACAAATAAAGCTTTGATGTTGATGTAGGTTAAAATTCGATACCGCCAGCCGGGCCGGCAAACTAGAGAACTTGATATTATAAGCAGTGCAACACAGTGTCGATGAGCGCGGGTGGTGGGGGAAGGAGGAGAACAAAAGTGCGATACGAAGACTACGATACAGAGACTTGTGAACGCGACGAAAACTAGTTTTAAACGTTGCACTCTCAGCTTGAAGTTTCCCTCCATCTTTCCCCCACTCGCACTCCTCTTTGCACATCTGTTTTGTCGCTGCAGTTTTTTGTCTGAGACCGAGAGAAAGAGATAGAGATGCAGTGTGTGCGGGAGACAAGGGGAGCAGAGGCTGAGAAAAAGGGTCAACGGTTCATTGAACTCGAGCTGCAAATTCGTGTAACGCATTAAGATTTCTTTTTTTTTTTTTGGTTTTTGGTTGTTTTTTTGTTTTCTTTTTGTGGTTTTTTGAAGTTGCTTGCCAGATTCGCCAAATGTATTTTCGTAATGTTCTGGTATTTTTATTTGTTTTTGACATTGCATAACAATTCATGTGCAGTTTATTTTTATGGCGCTATAAACGTCGCTTATGTTTGCAATGTGAGAAAATGTGCATTGAGATTTTTGCGGTGTGTTGTGTACTGTATTCAAATAATAGATTGTATTATATATGCATTTACAAATTTGATATTGTGTTTCAATATTAATTGTGTTATATTAACTAAGTTCAGGATTTGAATATTTCCAATAAGGAAACTTATTTGGCAACTCCTGTGCAATTATTGCCAACTACTTTGCGCCCAAATGTCCTAAAATGTTTGCAAACATCAACTGTTGCCAACTACTTTGCGCCTAAATGTCCTAAAATTTTTGCAAACATCATGAGCTGGCGTTGCCAGCTAACAAAAAAAAGAATGATCTAAGCTTACTGATCATAACTGACGTTTATCATAATTTGAAATTTGTAAAAGAGATTAATATTGTTTTACCTTCGGGATGTATCTTGATTGAGTGACTTAATTAATTATTTACCCCATATCGTCTTTTCTTCTATATTTTACAGTGGACGCAAGCGCTTCGTTTCCGAGGGTGATGGTGGTCACATTAAACCGGCCACTTTGCCCATGCGCGACTAAAGAGTCGAAGATTGGTTGATATATCTCTCCGTTAATTACTACAGCAACAACCACAATAACTATCACAAATAATATAACAAGAACAGAAACACCTTGGATCACAAACAACAACAACAACAAGCAAATTTTAAAAGACGGTGTGTGAGAGAGAGAAGATTAAGAAGCATAATCGGTTTTGTTATTGTTGCTGTTCGGGTGTCTGGAGACGACGATGATGATGAATATGACGATGACGACGATGATGAAGAAGCAGCTGAGAAGACTTAATGAAAGAAAGAGCAACAATAGAGGAGAAAAGAATAATAATCACAGACAACACAAACAAATACAACCGCAACAACAAAAAACATCAACAATCAATCGGAAATTGATCTCCGTTTAAACTATATGAATATTATATATACATATACATACATATATATCTACATATAAAAGTAAATTTATTTTAAAATATTTGTAAAGAAAAACACAACAAGAAAGCCGAAATGAAAGATGAACACGGAGCAGTAGCAGAGAAAAAAAAAAGAAAAACAAGAAAAAGAACAAGAACAACAGCATCGACAACGACAGCAAAAAAAAAACAAAGAAAGCCAGCGAAGAAGAGGAGGAGAAACGGCAAAAAGTACATCAACATACACACATACACACACACTCACACTGATAGACACTGAAACGAACCGGCAGAGAGCGAGAGAATGAATTGAGAGGAGGGAGAGAAACTGCAATTGCAAGCAAAAAATTTACTTATACTGAACTGTTATACACGCACGCATACTCGCACACAAACACCTACACCCACAACCACATATAAATTTATCAAGCAACTACAGTTTATAATTATGCTCTGCATCTACGAATGTCGAAGAGAAAAGGATCCGCAACAAGCAACAGCTAAAAGGAATGCAGAAAATTATATTGCGATTATTGTGTTATAATTAACATTTCAAAAGCATAAATATACCTACATATATACAATATATATTTATATATATACATATATTTATATATATGTAATATATATATTCAAGAAAACAAAAGCAAGTATACTATGTATTGTATGTAGGGCAACAGGCCAAGCACCCCCCGAAAAAAAAACCCACCCCCACCTCCCCTGCTCCTTGACAGGAAGGAATGAAAGAACAGCGAACAATTTAAATATTCCATTTGCTTTTCCCCAGTTTTCTTCTTATCGTTGTTGCCTTTTAAACTCCGTTTGACTTTGGTTTTGATTAAATCTTGTATTTAACACACACCCATACATACATACACAAACTGACACCCCGCCTCACCCCCCGCGCGCACACACACACACACACATTAACACAACTGCAAATAAGTTTTTTTTAATACTTAAGCGAACATGATGATATATTCTCTTTTTACCACGAGAAGACTCCTTACTACACATATATAATTAAAACTACTTAATATTACATTTATAAACGATATACTGATTAACGATTTATTATTTTAATATTTTTTTGTATTGCTCACATACTTTTGAATTAATTGTACACGTATATTTATGCGCATTTTTATAGTGTAAGCTCCTCATACAATTTATCTGTGTCGATTACAATACAATATCATTTTGCCATGCTCTTTTTGTATAACAGTTTTCAAGTAAAAACAAAACAAAAGAAACGAGAAAAGGAAAATGCGTTTTCTTTGCTGATTCGTATTTGAGTTTTTCGTTTTATTTCTCTCTTTTTTTTTGTACAAATATTTTGGCTTAATTTGTTGCATAAGGGAAGATTTCAAAGAAAGAATCCAAAAAAACATTTTTTTTTTCGTCTATTACTAAGCGCAATGGACGCATCTGTACTTTGCAGAAAAAAAAATAACGGAAATTTGCCGTGTGAGAGTAACTTGCATATACACAAATTATAAGATACTATGATACATATACATATATATGTATATATCCACATATATATATATTATATACAACTATTGTGTTAAAAATACATATAAAATAATAAAAAAAAATTCAAAAATGTAAATTGATTTTCATTTAATTTTAATACATATATAGAATAGATATAGATTAATGGGGCGCTTTCTCTTGTCTTTAGTCCGCAGCTGGAGGAGATTAGGTCGCATCTGGCGGCTCCAGCTTGACTTCACATCAAGAGCGACCCATGTTCACAGTTGAGGGCAGCATGACGGGTCCAACAGATCCGCCGGAAGTGCCCAGGGCACCGTGCAGCTGAACATGTTTGCGATAGTTGGTAAAGTGTTCCAGATACTGTTTCACCGTGTCCATGGGCTCGTAGATGTCGTTCTGTTTGGTATGCAGCTGCTGCTGACCCATGGCGTTCATGATGGTCTGTGTGGTGAAATATGTCGGGTACTCCTTGGCCACGTTAATGCCCAGGAAACCCTGCAGCATTTCGCGTATCATTTCCCAGCAATAGGATAGGGTGACGCATGGTCGGTACTCGATCTCGATGAGAATGCCCTTAAAGTGCTCCATCATAGTCACCGAACCGAGTTTGATCACAAAGTCACCATACTCGAAGCGAGCGCCGCGAGATTCGATTTTCGTCTGCTTCTTAGATGTGAATGTGGATGTCATCTTGAGCATTAGCAGGTCAAAGATGCTGTCGGCCACCAGGGCGACTTGCTTGCCCGTCCCATTGTCGATAATGGAGAATGTCGACGCCGGGTACTCGGAGTTGTGCAGCACATGCACGGCCCGGGTCGGTGTGCCGTGTTGCGGCGTCGAGATGAATGTCTCACAGTCGACGAGAAATTGACCGGCATGTGTAGCGCCCAGCGAGAGCAGTCGCTTGCCCAGGTGATCGATGATGTGGGCTCCGGACTTGCCTTCGGGCAAGGGATACGGTTGCAGGACGGTTACGCCCATGATAATGATTTTTTGTTAATACTTGTTTTTGTTTGTTTACAAGTAAGTTTCTCAAGCACTGAGGATATGTGTGACCGTCTTAGTTTATTAAAAAGACGACTAAGCGACGAAATACTAAAATACTATACACATATTGTGAATCGACCATCCTCCACAATATGGTTAGGTGGCAGCGCTCTTGCCTATAAAAAACATATCGATAAATCGCAATTAAGTTTTTTGCATTTTTGTTACAACTGCAGCTGCAAAATAGGTAAAAATAAAGGTGTACATTTTGTTAATAAATTGTGCTATTTAAAACAAAAATAAAATATTTAATTATTTATAGTTTACTTTTACCAGTTGACAATACAACCGAAAGTCGAGGCTTATCGACACTGAAGAATGTCAAAACCATTCTATCGATATAACATCAACAATTTTTTCCACATATCTGTTGTTGTTTGTGGGTGGCGGAGTTTCGTTGGTGGTGTCCTACAGAAGCATGGCGGATAAACGCAAATACAAAAGATCGGTAATTAGATCAACTAGATGAAATAATTAAACAATTGACGAACTGAAAAAACATTGAAACATTTGATAATCTCTGGTTTTATTTGCAGAAAGAGGAAATCGCCCGCGAATTCGATCTGCCCGAGCGGAAATCGAAAATAGCAACAATACTCAAGCAAGATGATCAGGCCTATTGTATATGCCGTACATCGGATTGCTCCAGGTTCATGATGTAAGCATAACTCACATATTCACTCATCCTCTCCCGTAATGTATGTCTAATCGAGTAATCATCCGTCTCTGTAGCGGCTGCGATGGCTGCGAGGAATGGTACCACGGCGACTGTATCGGCATCACCGAGAAAGAGGCCAAACACATCAAGCAGTATTACTGCCGCAAATGCAAGAAGGAAAATCCTGAATTGCAAACAATTTTCCGACTGGTGGCTACAGAGCGAGCGGCTGCAACTGCTGCCGCGTCAACAGCAGCCGGTGGTGGCCACAACAGCGCTGGCGGCGCCCATCTTGGCCCGCCAAATGCACCCGCAACACATCCAACGCAAGCCAATGCTGGAGGGACAACATCGGGCTCAGGTGCCGCTGGACAGGGCAACCATAGTGCGACAAGTGGGCGTAGAAACACAACGACAGCAAAGGAAACGAAACCAGGAAGACGTTGCGGCACCTGCGAGGGCTGTCGTCGCCCTAATTGTAATCAATGCGATGCGTGTCGCACGCGTGTGGGCCACAAGCCACGCTGCATCTATCGCAACTGTGTCATGCAACAGGCGGGACTGACGCCCGCTCATCAAACGACGACGGCGACACGCAAACGCGACAAGGCCAGCGCCGCACAACAGCAGCAGCAACAGCGGAAGAGCAAAGCAGCGCGTGCTGTTAGCCCGGAGATATTTGTGCACCCGGAGCTGGAGGGCATTCGACAATGCCACGGACCCGGCTGCCGCTGTCAGGCACGACCGCAGAGTAAATACTGCAGCGACAAGTGCGGCTTCAATCTCGCTACGAATCGTATATTCCAGGTGCTGCCGCAGCGATTGCAGGAATGGAATTTAACGCCTTGCCATGCGGCCGAAGAAAATCGGGAACAGCTCGAGGTGATACGGCAAAAGCAATCGATGGTCCGCTTTGCTCTCGCCGAGCTGGAGAAGCGTGCCGAGGAGCTCAACATGGTTGTGGAGCGAGCGAAGCGCAGCTCAATCGACACGCTACGTCCGCAGGACAATGGCGATGTCGAGGATGAGCAAAGCATGTACTGCATCACGTGTGGCCATGAGATACACTCGCGTACGGCCATTAAGCACATGGAGAAGTGTTTCAACAAGTACGAGTCGCAGGCCAGTTTCGGCAGCATCTTTCAGACACGCATGGAGGGCAACAACATGTTTTGTGACTTCTATAATCCGGCTAGCAAAACGTATTGCAAACGCTTGCGGGTACTCTGTCCGGAGCATAGTAAAGATCCCAAGGTTAGTGATACGGATGTCTGCGGGGCACCGCTCGTGCACAATGTATTCAATCCGACAGGAGAGTTTTGTCGTGCGCCCAAAAAGAATTGTTTCAAGCACTATGCCTGGGAAAAGATACGCCGGGCAGAGATCGATCTGGAGCGTGTACGTCAATGGCTGAAAATGGATGATCTGATGGAACAGGAGCGTCAGCTGCGGCAACAACTTAGCTCGCGTGCCAATCTACTTGGCCTGATGCTGCACTCCACCTACAATCACGAAGTCATGGACGAGCTAGTCCGCAAGCAACAGGAGCATTTCGCCGAACTCGAAAAGCAGAAACGGCGGCAGGCTCACTACCAGCAGCTCAATCAGCATAAGCAGCAGCAGGAGCAGCAACAGCAGCAGCAGCAGATCTATCAGCAACAGCAGCAGCAGTAGGACAACAAATTATGACTATAGTATGGAATGTTAGTTAACTGGAATGCCTCCTCTCTCTCCACGATGTTGTTTATAGCCAGTAAGATGCATCAATTGTAATCATCTTCTCTCCTACCTCATTCCTTCTTCCCCCTCCCCTCCCTCTTCTCTTTCACCGTCATTTTGCTCACTTAAATAAATGTGACAAGAATTATTTGTAAACTAAATCAAACTAATCGACACTAAGCACAACTCCACCTTGCCACGTCCGATCACCATGGATATACATATAGTCTGTAACTGTATCTGTATCTGTAGCTATAGTTATATTTGTAATTAATAATGCAGCGGAGGTGCGTGCTCCGTATCCAGCGGCAACCCGATCAATCGCCCTCGCTTTCTCTTGTGCCTGCACAGACATACATATTGCTTGCTCGCTTGTACACGCTCATGCTCTCTCGCTCTATGTCGTTGCCAGGTACCCGCGCCCTCCTGTTCCGATGTTTGTTATTGAAAACTAAGCATCAGGATAGAATAATTTATTGATAGCAACCTGTCGCGGCATTGTCCCGGCAGGACTGGCTCAACGTCATGGCATCATTCACATGGCAAACGAGTGTGGGCGAGAGACGTACTCTATTTTTTTTTTGTGTATTAGTTTTAAGCCATTTGACAGCATTAAGTATAGTCTGAAACAGTGTGACCATATGCCAGAATTAACGATAACTACAACTACATTTAAGTCGACGTAGAGCGTGTAAGTGAATTAAATACTCAACGAAAGCTTCGTTGATTACGAGCGAAGAAGGAAGTGTGTAAATGATATTTGTTGGGCGTCCTGTGGGACAGTTTGGCCAGACGGCAGCAGTGGCGCCGCAGTCTGCGGCAGCAGTTCGGCACTGGCAGACGTAGAGAGAGAGAAGATTGTAGGAACAGGAGATTGTAGGGAAAACTGAGTAGCCGGCGCGTCAATTGTGTATCTGAATTATCATAGATATTTGGCTTCATTTTTTGTATACTTTCCACACAACTCGACAATAAAAATACACACTATTTTGTATTCAACTTTTGATCAAATTTTTTTTCAAAAATCGCAACGCGAGTAATCCGAGACGGTATCCAAAATATATATCTATGTGTGTGTGTGTGTGTGTATGTGCACTATTTCAAATATATTTCTATGTATATATGTAAATATGTATGCAAACATATGTATGCATATTTATATATCTATATATACATATATATATGCATAGACATATAAACTGTATGATCCTACCTACGTACATATGTTGTTCACTGACTATATCGAATTTAATATTAAATTCGCGTGCTTTGAAAGTGTAGCGGGATCGGCAAGTGGAAAACGTTCAAATTTTAAAGTCGCAACAGCTAAACGGATTCTAATTCTTCTCATCTCTCTCTCTATCTCTATCGCTCTCAACGCACAATAACACTGAAAAAGAAAAATCCAGCTTAATTAAAAAAAAAAAAAAAACATTTAAAAAACAACGAGTTCGTGTTGAATAAAGAAGATCTCTCAAGCCTTTGATCAAGCCATTGCAGTTATTCGCTGCATTTCTGGAGGTGCGTTCCGAAATCCCGCAGTGATTCACAAATTCACAATTCGCTCGCTCATCTTTCTTTCCGCAGTTTTTTTAATTTTAAATTTCGATTTTAATTCGTGTTTTATATTTTTTAAACTGCTGCATCGCGTAAATTACAAGTCACAGTTGTCATCAACAGCAGCAGCAGCAGCGGCAGGAGCAGCAGCAGCAGCAGGAGCAGCAGCGGGAGCAGTAGCAGCTGTGGCAAGAATTGAGCCGAGCGCCCCTTGCTGAGGTCTTCCGCAAGTTCAATCATTCCCCTCCGGCTTCAGGTGGCCTCAATCCTTCAGAGTCGGCAGGTAAGTGACATGCATTCTGCCACTTAATACTCGAGTGCCTTCACCAAGGTGCCGGCACCTCCGACTCCTCCAGCTGCGGAGCTGTGCCGAATTTCGAATTTGCCATTTGCCTTGCTTCTCGCGCTCGTAACACTCTGCTACATACGATTTGATATACAATTTATATTAACTCCTTTTCCACAAAATTGATCACGTATATTTAAAAAAATATTCGAAATCCCTATTGCAATCTGGTACAATGCTTGTGGTCCGATCGGTAGTAGTTTGTCCGATTTGTACCTATAACTATGAATATATACGTGTATCATCGCACTCAAAATTTGGAGTTGGTGTGCTCAGGAGCGTATTTTATATATATAATATGGGTTTATCTTAAGCACTAAATCATTTATAAAATTGTAATCATATTTAACAACTACTATTACAATTGGTACAATTGGTACATTTGAAATGTAGACAATTTTCACCCAAAATTAATTTTTATTTTCAAAAATCAGATACATGTTTTTTAAAAGTATTTTTTGATGCAATATCAACCGTAGAAAAATAGTACAAGTTGTGAGAAAATCCTAGATACGATCATAGTTTAAATTTTTTTCAAATTTCAAATACTCCAGAGTTCAGTTAACCTTTTGCGCTGCCATGCAGGACAGTGTAGGCAAATACCAAATACATTTTATGGGCATTTTCTATGCATATTTATTGTTAAACAAATTCATTTTGTTTGATACTTGATTGCATGCACGTGAGTCGCTTGAGAAGGGGAGGGAGGGTCGAAGGGGTTGCGGCGTTGTTTGATTGTTTTTTGTGGGGGGGTTGCAGCAATAAGAATAACAATAACAATGCCAACAGCAACAACAACAACAACAACCGGCAAAAGCAGCAGCACATGAGACGTTGCCCTGGGCACTTGAGGGTTCCATTTGTCCATTTGTCGGTATTGCTAGGCCAAAACTGTTTGCCCTGCTCTTGTTTTTGTCCCACAGTTGTTGTTGTTGTTCTGCTTGTTGTCGCCCACTTTCGCTTTTCGATCGATCTAACAATAATTCAGTTTCAATCAAATTGCCTCATGATATTATTTGCTGTTGGTTGTTGTTGTTGTTGTTGCTGCTGCTGTCTCTCAACATGCTTGAGCGGCGTTTGCATATGAAGCGTATCCGAATGCGAATGTGAATCCCATTTGAATGCGAATACGAATCACACGCGAGCCACCCAGCAGGAGCAATAGTAAAAACAATAACAATTGCACAAATAACAATATTATTTGACCCACTGTGCACTCAAACTCTATTTTAACTGCCCCACTGCTCTCCCTCTCCACTCTACTTCTCTGCCCGCCCTCAGCAGAGGCCATATTCTGGCAAAGTGTGCGACCCAAACTGGCGCCCGCCCAGGAAGAAGTCAATCGACGCCAAGTCGTGCGCAAAGAATCCGGATTCGTTGACAACGTCATTGGCATACCAGAGCTGGAGGTGGAGAAGCGAAAGTATCGTCGGCAACGGCAACGAAAACTGCAATCACAGCAACATCTGCTGCAGGGGCCAACACCAGCGCAGCAGCAGCATCATCATCTGCAGCATCAGCCACCGCCTCAGCAGGTATCGCATTCGCAGATAGCGGAAAAGGAGAAACCGGCAATTAGGCTGGCGCAACGGAGCGTAGCGTTACAACGGCATCTAAACAAAGATAAAATTAAAGAAAGGGAAAAGGAAAAAGAACGTACCAAGACGAAGGATAAGGAAAAGGTTATGGCCGAACGGCATTCAAACGCCCAGGAGCGACGCATACATGAGCTCGATCAGAATGTGGAACGTTTTTTTGAAGTACGCAAGGTGAGTGTCGATTGTTGGTATTTATCTCAGTTATCAATAATCGATTGATTAATTGACTGATCCATCCCCCCTCCCCCCTATCAAATCGATATTAGCGCTTGGGCAAGGGTGCTTACGGCATTGTGTGGAAGGCAACGGATAAGCGAAAAAAGGACACAGTTGCTCTCAAAAAAATCTACGATGCCTTTCGCGATGAAACCGATGCACAGCGTACCTATCGCGAGGTGGTCTTTTTGCGCGCCTTTCGCCATCATCCCAACATTATTCGCATGCTGGACATTTTCAAGTGAGTTGCCAGAATTTTGCCAATCACAGTGCATCAATTTGAAAATTGTTCGTTAAGTTATCGTCATGCATTTGAATTCGATAAATCATTTGAAATTTATTATTTATTAATTGTTTCACATTCTGCAGGGCTGCCAACAATTTAGACTTTTATTTGGTATTCGAATACATGGACAGCGATCTACACAATGTCATCAAAAAGGGAGACGTTCTGAAGGACATTCATAAGCGATTCGTTATGTACCAACTGATCAACGCCATCAAGTACATGCACTCCGGGAATGTCATACACAGGGATCTCAAGCCGAGCAACATTCTAATTGATAGCAAGTGCAGGTAAGTTTCGACTAGTTACGATAGATGAGAAAGAAATAAATGGTGCCATTCTGATTGCAATTAAAAGTGAGGTTAAAGTGAAAATGTGAAAAAGTAATTCACAGTAATTGTTTGTTTTTTAAAACATTTTCATTCGCAGACTCAAAGTAGCCGACTTTGGCTTGGCCCGCACTCTTTGCCCCAAGCGACGCAATGCGGAATATTGTAAGGAGGAGGTCGAGAACGAAACACTGCTCACGGATTATGTGGCGACACGTTGGTACCGGGCACCCGAAATCTTGGTGGCCAGCCGAAAGTGAGTATAGAGTGTTGTTTCTGCTCCTAATGATATCTACCTATCCTCTCTCTCTCCTTCCCTGCAGATATACCAAGGGCATTGACATGTGGAGCTTGGGCTGCATTCTCGGCGAGATGATACGCCAGAAGCCGCTCTTTCAGGGCACCAGCACCATTAATCAGGTAAGCAAGTGTTGGTGACCACTGGACTATGCTTTACCACATTCGCTTTCATTGCAGATCGAGAAAATTGTTAGTGCGTTGCCGGAGGTGACGGAGCACGATATCGAATCGATTGGTGCCGGTTTTGGTTCGGCGCTGTTGAGCAAGAAGATAGTGCGTGATCGTCGACATTCGCTGGATGAGATGTTGCGAAATTCTTGCGACGATGCCATGTCGCTGGTCAAGTCGCTGCTGGTGCTCGATCCAGATGGCCGGCTAACGGCCAAGGAGGCCATTGCGCATCCTTATGTGCATCGCTTTCGTACTGCCTCAGCCAACATGGAGATGCGCACGGACATTCGGCCGCCACTGGACGACGATGTGCGTTATGGTGTCAACGATTATCGCGCTACGCTCTACGAGATGATCTCTCCGGAGGTGCGGGGCACAGCACGTCTCAACAGTTCGACACAGACGACGCCAAGCTCGACGGGCGACGACATGGGGGAGAACACGCTGCGCACCCTGAGGACCGTAACGAAAACTAGGTAAGTCGATGTGGTTGAGATTGCTGAACGCGAGCAGAAAGTGGTTGGGACGGGCGGGGCAGCAGTGCTCAATTGGTAGTGGCGAGGGAGCGGGGCATTACGAGAGAGCTTTTCTAGCTGCTCGCTTGCTTTTGCAGGTATCGTCGTTCGCCGTCGGCGTCGGCTGCCAACACGACAACAGCAACAACAAGAACAACATTTAAGACAAAGAAAGCAATAACAGCAAACACAAGACAACCGCAACAACAACAACAACAACAACAACAAGAACAGCGTCAACAACTTCGAGTCATAGCACAAGGCAAGACGGGGCGGGATTCATCAACTTCAGCATCAGCCTCGACATCGACTTCGACATCAACTTCTACCTCAACTTCCACCTCGTTTGATTCCGCTATGCAACAGCAACCGATTCAGCGTATTCCTCGTACAGTCCAACGTCGTTCAACGTATCCCCAATCCCATCCGCTTCCCCATCCCCATCCGCCTCCGCATCGCCTGCCGCAACTGCAATGACCCAAATGAAATGCATTTAAAACGTATAGGATAGGATGTATGTAAGACCATCGTCCGCCTGCCACCTCATCTCGCTCAGCGCTCACAGCTCACACATAGTTGCCCACAAGCTCATCCTAGATTCCTACATTCCTTCAACATTTACTCCCATCTGCAGGCCAAGCACAAGCAGTCTGCACGCTGCGGCAGCCAGCAACTTGACCAAGGCCTGGGTGGATGATCAGCGTAGACATCAGCCGCATGTGGCGCATAATCAGCAGCCGCAACATCATCATCAGCAGCCACAGCAACAGAATCGGGTGAAGCGCAGTCAGCACAATCTACACAGCCAAAACCAGATGAGCCGCAACAATCCCAATTTCAGCGTGCAGGGAAGTCACGTATCTCTGCGTCGAGAACTGGCAGCTGTGGCTGCCACAGCCCCGCGCTGTGCTGGTGGAAGCTTGTGGCAGCAACCAGTTACGGTGCAAATGCAGCCCCAGCATCAAAGTCAGCCACAACAGCAGTCACAGACGCAGCGTCTACAAGCGGCTCGCATGTGGACTGAGCCAGTGCCAGTGCCGGGGCCATTGCCCATGCCTGTGCCTGCGCCGGAACCCGAACGCATGAGTGCGGGAGCAGCTCAGTTACGGGCACGTGGACGCAAGGTACGCAAAGATGTTAAGCGGCAGCCCAAACCGAAGGATGAGCCGCAGGTGCGACCCCTGGCACAGGTACACGCAATCCTGCAGGCTCAAACGCAGGCGCATGTTCAAGCACAGAATCAGTTGCGGGCGCAAATACAGATGCAAGCTCAGCTCCAAGCGCAGGCACAGGCGCAAGCTCAACTGCAGGCACAGTTGCAGTCCCAAATTAAAGCGCAAGAGCTGGCCCAGGCTAAGGTGCAGGCGGCAGCCAAGGCTCAAGACCAAGCTCAGGCCCAGGCACAAGCGCAAGCTCAGGCACAAGCTCAGGCACAGGCACAAGCTCAGGCACAGGCACAAGCTCAGGCTCTAGCTCAGGCACAAGCTGAAGCGCAAGCTCAGGCTCAAGCTGAGACACAAGCTCAGGCACAAACTCAGTTAAAAGCACAGGTACAGGCACATGCTAAAGGCCATGTCCAGACTCAGGCTCTGACCGAGACGCGGCTGCAGGCCGAGACGGAGAAGACACAGGAAACAATTGATCTGAGGCTGACATTGGAACGGCTAAAGCTGCAACACCAAGAGCTCAGGCGGAAGAACATCAGAGCTCCACAGCCGATGGTACAACAGATTCCGTCGCAAGCATTGGTTTCGGGAAACGCCGAAGAGGATGTCTACTACACACCTGAGGATACCATGCGGAAGCACTCGCAGGAGGATGCGATCATGCGAATGCGCAGCGCATCGGCTGCCTTCATCTGCTACAAATCACGCCTGAACAAGCTCGAGGAGGAGATGGACAAGTGCAAGCGTCAGCTATGTCACTATGTGCAGGACAATAAGGAATTGCTGAACAAGCATTGCCTGCGCCACCACATCGAGCAGCTACTGCAGCCGGCGGCTGCAACGTTGCCCAACGATCCGCTTCCAGTGTTGGATCACAATACAATTCTCAGTCAGCTTCAGCTGGAGCGGGAGAGACAGAGGCAACTGCAGCTGCGAGAGTTTCTGGCACGCGACGAGCAGAACGCCAACACCTTTGAGCTGCCTAATCTCTGTAATGTGTACAAGGTGAGCAGCTGCCATGCTCTTGCCCAATCACAAGGTACTTCCCAGCCGCAATGCCACATGGATCGTCCCGGATCGTTGTCGACGGCGGCATCTGCGGAGAATATTCCTGCGACACGTAGTACTTCCTTCCACGGCTTCTCGCAGGCGTCCCCACAGAATACGCCACAGAGTATGTCGTTTGCCTGGAGCGAATTGGATGCCCCGCAGTCGCAGGTCTTTAAACAGCATCATGCGCAGATGTCGTATCCGGAGAGCTTGCGAATTCAGGAGGCTGAGTTCTACAAGGATTTCGATATGAGCAACTTTAATAGCGAAAGCTTTGGGCATATTACGCGCAAATAGACCCAAGCAATACAACAACACTGCAGCGACAACCATCGGAGAACTACAACTACACAAGAACAACAGCAACAAGAATATCAATATCAATAACAAATATCGCAATCTTTATGTAAAGATATATGTATGTATGTGTATATGATTGTCATGTGCTTTGTATATACGGTGTGCCCTAGTTTCGAATATGTATTCATTCGATATAGTTTGAATTGGCGTCGATTAATGAATATTGAAGAATAATGTTTCAGTTTTGGAAAAAATCTGATCTGAAATCTAATCAAACGTTAAAGTAAACGAATCTCTATCGATGCTTGAGCGATTTAAATTTTTTCATCGCATCGAGTGTGAATATGCACGAAATACAAACTATGATAGATATAAATAAGAAGTTCTATGTAAATGATATTTCCACTTTGTGTTCAAAATGAATTCTAACGAAATACTACGAAAATAATGCAATTTCATACATATTTTTTTTTTGTAGTTTGTAAGTTTTGTTAAGATCAAATAAGAAATACCAACTTACAACGTAATATAAAATGTCAAGTAGTAGTTAATATACAAGGTGTACACAAGTACAACTTGAGATCTCATATAACATTGCTCAGAAATCTATTTATAGCGTACTTTTTCTTCTTTTTATAACATTGCATCTGAATTGAAGTTTAAAATAGGCTTACACTCAATATATATGTATAAATAAGATCTAGAGTGCATGTGTACCAACGTACATATGTATGTAAGTTGTTCCTGAATTATATTGCAATCTTGTTCACTGAGAAGTTTTATTAAGCATAATATAGTATATATGTAGATAGTTTCAACAACTAGAATTACATTTGTATCGTGTGTTTGTATATATTAGTAAATACATGTCTATATATAGTATTTTGTATGTGTATACATCGTTAATTGCAGATCTGAGACTATCAGAACTATTGAACACAATAAAGCTCTATATAGGATTGAATGCGTACGCAAAACAAAAAACGACAACTCTTTAAACAGAATAATACACTATATCTGTTTAGTTCATAAGATAAGAAGAATATTAAATATTTTATGGTAATATAAAAACTTAGTTGACACACAAGACAAATAATGTATATAAATTCCTACAACGGTTTGTATTTTTTGTTTTTTTGGTTTGAGCTAAAGCATTCTGTTAGGGATGGATAATACAAATCGTAATCAATATAAATGACAAATTCTGATACACTATGGGAAATGGAGTTTAAAGTAACAGTTCTGCTCCGACTCCAGCTTCTCCTTTGTCTATACTAGTTACTAGATCTTCTTGTCTATCGGCAATACTTTTGCGTGGGATGATTAATAGACTAGCTCAAGTATTTTTATATTTTTGGTAGAATAAGCGCTTTAGCTATACCCCTCACGCAATAGTACTCTCGATAGACGTGTATTGGAATTGTACGCGCCTTTATAGTACTACACAAAAATATTAGTTAGATTTGTCTATTAAATCGAAGCGACTTTCGTATAAAAAGATCTTGCAGTGATCCATTATAAAGTGCGGCTGGCGAGAATATTACGAAAATTTTTGTTTCAACTTCAGCCCACAAAATGGAAGACCCCAAACGATTGTTTTGCATGTTGATCTAAAAGTAGAGTGATCTATGGATTCCATCGATCCAAGCGATCGTCTGTTTAGAGTTTTCAGCTTAAGTTTTTCGCTTTTGCTCGAGTTGCTGCTGCGGCAGTTCCTCCTGCAATTGAAGTATATGCTCCAGTGGCTGCGGCGTGCCATCCTTGTCGATTAGCGCAGGCTGAACGATGCCATCCTTTCGTAGCTTTTCTAACAGATTAACCAATTGCAGCGCCTCGTATTCCTTTTGTTCCTCGGTCATGCTATCAAGTGCAGACGGTTTGAGTTTCTCGACACATCCCAACACCGGATTGAAGGATTCCTTTTGTTCTTTGAACTCCTCCGTATCGCTGTCCTCGCTATCCGATGAGTAGTCACCACCCTCAATGCGTCGGCAGTCGAGCACGCCACGCTTTGCGAACAATCCCGCCGCATTGCCATAGCCCGTGTACTTGATCATGCGTCCCACGTCCTCCTTGCAGAGCACAAAGAGCAGTTCGGCGGCCAGATCGCGCAGAATCACAGCTGGCAGTGTGAGAAAGCGGCACAAATGATTGCGCAGCTCATTGCCAACTTCCGGACGCTGGCTGACATCTTTAAGAGCCGGCAGAATCTCCTGCCTCAAATAATGACGCATAATTCGATCGCTTCGCGCACATTTCACTAAAACCGTCAGCACCGGGGACAGCGAGTCTTGGGAGCTCGCTTCCTTCTCCTGCTGGGCGAGCCCATTGCGCAGATAATCTAGCAGCACCGCCAGGCAGCGGACGTTACGCTTTTCGAAACATAGGGCGCAGCATTTGGCCGCAGCCGGAGGTAACGATTGGGCAGCTTCTGCAGTAAGCGTATTCTCACTCAATGGCTCCGCTTTCCCGTCCGCCTCTGTCTTCTTTTTGGAATCAAGACTATCCGCATTGCTGCACTTCAGCGTCAGTTCGACAAGGCAGCTACTCGAAATATTTGTCAGCAAGTTGATGGCATTGGTGAGCACAGCACGCTCTTGATCCGTGGAAGGAGAGCCAAAACGCAGCAATAGCTCACGTATGACGCCCGTCAAGTGAAGGCTTTGGATTTCGTACTCGTTCGGACTCTTGTCCGGCGCACTTGTCACTGTAAACGTAACCTTAAGCAGCTCACAAATGATGTTCAGCTGCTCATCGCTGGCGCCCTGTGCGGACTCGGTTAACTTGTCATCCAGCCACTTGGTCATGTAGGTCAGGCCGTTGAAATCAATCTGAAGTCGGGTGCGGGCAGCTGGCTCCAATGCTGTTAGCAGAAACAAAAGTTTCATGTCGTAAAGCTCCAGCGTGCTGGGATAATAATGTGACGAGGCTGAGGCTATGATTAAGCGCTTCATAACTCCATCGAGCGCATGTTGTCGCAGACACTGACGTCGACAGTCGGGACTCAGGTAGAGCAGATTGCAAAGACATTTCAGCGCCTCTGCAATGACGTCCGCCTGTGCATTGCTAAGTGGCACCTCCGTCTCCACCTCGGTGCTGTTATCGATGCTGGCAAGCGATAGCAGCCTGCTCACCTCCTGTTCAATATAGTGCGTCTCCAGGCTAAACCTGTCACGCGTCAGGATTCGCACCGTGTTGAGGCATTGGGTATGCAATGACGCCAGCGTCGAATCGTCGAGAATTCCGAATATGGCCAGCCACAGGTCATGCCACTGGTTGTCCGTATGGAAGCTATCAAATACCACCAGATCGGCATTCTGCGGGTGGTTATCAGATGGTGGACAACAACAACAAAAACACAGGAACAGAAATAACAACAGTCACAATAAAAAATTAGTCACAACGCAGGAAAAAACATAAGTGTGAGTGTGCCTATCCCCACTTACCTTCGAGTTGAACTCGCCTAGTATGTCAGCGATGTGGGCGCTCTCCTTGCGCTCGAGCCGTTTCAGCTGCTCCGCATCCATGATGCCGACTGTGACAACTAGCGCACCGGCCCCAACTGTTACTAATTGGATTTGGGTTTGAGTTTAATTTAATTTTAGTTGCAACTCAATGTCAACAGTTCTGGATGTATTGAAAAACACTAAAATTCAGTTGGAAATACCAAAATGTTAGTGGAAAGCTAACCGGTGTGACCGCAGCGAATAAAGAAAATAAATACCAAGTTATTTGCACGTATTGCTTCTGAGCTGAACCAAGGCAATATTAAAAATATATTTTTTCAAAGATAATTTAACAAATAATTATAACATACAAGCATGTAATGTATTGTGAATTTCTTGCAAAATTATTTCTAATTTCTAGCCACGTTGCTTTCGTTTTAAGTAACATATATATTTTTTATTAGAAAGTGTGGCAACCCTCGGCCAATTGAATTTGTATTTTAAACGAGGGCGGATTTTAATTGGCTTAACGATTTTTAACTGTAGCAAAAACAATAACTTTTGATTTGAATAAAACAAACTGAGTTTCATTTGAGGCTGCGCATTTAGCAACGTCTAAATAAAGAATATACTTTATTACAAAAAATACATATTTAGTGTACATATTCATACACTTATGCGTAGTATGCTTGATTTGATTGTGTAAAAATATAAATTTATATATATATATGTATATAATATTGTAAAAATAATACGTAATATTTAAGAGTGACCATTTGTGTACGCTTTCACTTATCTGATATTTCGTCGTTTCTCTTTTCTCTTTTTTGTTTTTTTTTTTTTTTTGTTTTACAATTACGCACTTACTTATATCTACATAGTGTTTTTCGCAATTACATATGATAGAAGTCGACAAACTCAACGGATCTACGACGCCTATAGCAGATTGGATCCAATCTAACTGGCTTCCACTTCTTTTTCTAAATAATTGGAGGAAAATAACAGCAGAAAAAAGTTCAAAGAAAATGTCGTTGAAAAGGGAAAAGGAAGAAAGAAAACAATAAGAAACCATTAGAAATAAATGCTTGCAATAGTATACAAATACGAAGACGTATAATAATAATAATAATAATATAATTTAAATGTAAGCTATAGTAAATAATGAGAATGCAAAATAAACGACCGAAGCCGAAAATAAATCGTACTCGTAATTGAACTGAACTTGTTTGATGAATGATATCTCGGTTTTTCGTACATTTATCTATAAACTAAATACATATAGTAAAAAACATATATGTATGTATTTATGCATGAATGAATTGTCGTACACTCCACGCTGGAGGCTGGAAAACTATCAAACATACTATCGTGTAACTGGCCTATCCAGTACCAATCCACGATATTATACTCAATAGTTTTACAGTTATACTCCACATGCATGCTTAAATGGATAAAATGTGGAATTAGTTAAGTATCGCAGTCTTTAGTAGCATTAAGAACAATCACTGGGATGACACACTGGAAATGAGACAATGTGTGGATAAGCTGCCACCAGAGTCATAAGATCATGCACCTACCCGATAGAAGGTATTCGAAGCATACGACAAGATGATATCATTAATGTTGTGGTACAATCGAACTTCCCTATAGCATTGCCGGGTCTCGATTGTGCCACACTTAAATATGATTAATGACGAAAAATAGCAACCAAAATTAATGGAACATACTTAAATGAAATACAAAAACAGGAAACTTACATAGACGATTATCCAATGAGATTATACAGAAAAATAATATCAATTAATACATACATTAACATGTAAGATGAACAAACGATTGATTCAGTTGGGAATGTTTTGATAAGCTCGCAGCATGCATTTGTCGCTCAAGATGGGATCTGGACTGGGCAATTGGGTAATTTGAATGCAGGGAACTGTTCCAACAGCTGACGGAACAAGGAACATGTTTAAATAGTGGGAAGTTGATCGAAGAACCTTTTCGGTGAATCCCTGCATTTATCACTAGGAATGAGATAACTTTTCAGTACCGTGTGGAATGGCGAGTTGCGCAAGTGACTGAACCAGGCCAGAGTACAATGGCAAAAGCAGTTGAAGTAGATCAAAAGGAGGGATGCAGGATGTGGTTGGTTTTGTGTTGGGTGATAGATAGTAAGTTTGGCAGCGGCAGTAGTGGTCATAGCAGTGGTCAGTAGCGCAGTTCAAACAGCTCATACACAACTACAACAACAACAACAGCAATGTCAACGTCAACAACAATAATTGAAGTGTAACTAAACTGTAGCACTAGCCGGTAGCTGTGGCGTCGCTGGCGTTATTATATTCGGTATGGCCACAACACAAGCACCGGCACGGGGAAACGACATGGGGGACAGCTCGTTCCATCCATTTCGCACCGGATCGTATTCCTCGGCAGTCTTCAGGGAATGATTCCCATCGTAACCGCCAACGACAATCAAACGATCGCCGAGTAGAGCACAACCAATTGCATCTCGTCCCAGGGCCAGCGAGCAAATCTATTGAGAGAAGACAGAGAGGGAGAGAGAGCGAGATCAGTAGTAGATCATTGGACAAAAGTCAGTTGGCAGTTACCAGTGTCCAGGTATCGGTGGCCGGATCGTAACGTTCAACTGTTTCGGTACGACAAACCATCGGATTGCTGGCTGGACAATCATGTCCGCCCATGGCATAAAGGAATCCATTAGCCACAGTTACCTGGGAATAAGATTTATGGATCAGTTGAGCATAGTTTTATAGTACTCTGACAACACTTACGCCAACACCACCGCGTCGTCTGTTCATCGGAGCCAGTAGGCTCCATTTGTTGGTGTGTGGATCGTAGCACTCGATAGAGCGATGGCAAACGGAACCATCTCGGCCGCCCACCGCATAGAGGCGACCGCCAAGCACCGCAACGCCAGCTGTGGAACGCATTGAGGACATGGGTGCCACATAATTCCAGGTACGTGCAACGGGATCCCAGCTGTTGATAATAAAAGTGACGAGTTATAATCAATGAAGATTAGACAGAATTGGACACAATTATTTACCGTTCAACTGTATTCAGATAGCTCCAGCCATCGTGTCCGCCAACTGCATACAATGGACCCTCCAGCACAGCAACACCAAGACCATGACGTGGCGTAGCCATCGGATTCAATATCACCCAGGCCATTGTATTCAAATCCAAGCTCTCCACAGTATTTAAAGTCTTTAGGCCATCACGGCCGCCAACCAAAATCAGCTTGTCATCCATGATGGCAGCGCCGAACTGTAAGCGACGCCCGGGCATTTGCTTCCAGGGCGTCCATTTGTCCAGACGCGGGCAGTAGCTTTCAATGCTGATGGAGCCCTTGTGGGCATCCATGCCACCCACAGCGAGCAGTCGTCCAACTGTGGATTTGCGTGGGGTTGTGCGTTCGGTTGCAATACGTGATCTTCGCTCGGGCATTAGATGCCATTTGAAGGCTTCCATCACAAGCTGTTGGCATTTGTTGCCGGTGCACACGCTCTCCACATTGTCCATGATGAATGCCGGCTTCAACAACGGCAGACGCACTAGGGCCAACAGATCGGCAATGTGCTGCTCCCGATTGGGCGCATCGTGTCGCACCCAGGCCATCAGACTGTGAAAGACATCCTGCTCGGATGGCACATTGAGATCATCGCTGCTCAGCAGCTTGCCCAGCTGATCGGCATTCAGCTGAAAGAACTCCTGGTTCTGGCACACCTGCATGAAATACTGGCACGTATAGTCCTGCGCCAGACGCAAAAGGGCTGTGCAGCTCTGCTGCTCGGCGAAGAAAGCGAAGCCCAGGCAGTTGGATGGATGCAGTTGGCGGGCCAGAAAGTTGCAGCATGCAGTTACCACAGAATTAAGCTGCAGCAGGCAGGCAGTGGCCAGCAGCGTCTCCACAGTGTCCTCGCGCAACTCGATGAATCCCGTGTAGCAGTACTGCACGAGCAGCTGCAGTGCATCCCCGTTGACATCAACCAGGGTCACCTCATGTTCCTTTGTCTCGCGCAGCGATCCCGTGAACATGGCAGAAAAATATGCACTCGAGGCAGACAGCACCAAGCGGTGAGCGGGCACACTGTGCAGGGTTAAATTGTGAAGAAAACATTCTTAAATAAATTAACTGCACATACACAAAATGATTACAAATAATAAACAAACAATTCACACAAAGAAAATAAATGTGTGTATATCAATAATTTTCATGCGTAAATCATTTTCAGATTTGCGCAAAGTAACAACAGCTGTGATCCACTGTGCAGATCACATCAATCACTCTCTCTCTCTCTCCATCTCACTCTTTCGCACCACGCTCAGCCAATAATGTGACTGACTCTGTGAGAGCGACATGGCGGAGAGCGGCAGCGGAGAGCGATGAGTGGAGAGCGACGAGTGTAGAGCAAAGAGTGGAGAGCGAAGAGCAAAGTGCTCTCTGCAACAAACGCAATTAGTGCGGCGCGTTTTTACTGTTGGAATTGCGTTGCCTGCTTCGACTTGTTGGTTGTTGCGACTGCTGGCACCGCTGCTGCTACTGCTGCTGCTGCTGCCGCTGTCGCGATGTCGCCGCCGCTGCTATTGGAGACCGACTGGGTAAACTGGTGTGCGAATGCGACACAGACAAAGAACCAAGTGAACTGCGCTGTGAAGTGAAGGTCAGAGGCGGAGGTGGAGGCAGAGGCAGAGGCGCGGGCGAGAGAGCTTGTCAATATGCCGGATGGTGAATTGCTAATGAGTTGAATAGGGTAAAGTGTTGCTGGGGGTGCGCGGGAGGGGGGGTGGAGAGTGGAAATTTGCTTTTGCGCATTGCAACAACTTTCCATTCTTTGTCCCGCCTAGCGTGTATGTGTGTGTGTGTGTGTGTGTGTGTGTTACACACACAAGAGATGGGCAACGATCAACTTTGCGAGTAATTATGGTATTTCTGTTGCCAGTACGGATACTCATTGCCCATCTCTGGTGTGTCCACATATGTATGTCCACTTACCGCTTGCCATCGATGCTAGCGATTAGCACCACATCGCACAGCTGCTGGCTGTCCACATAGAGCTGCATCCGCTTGAGGACACTGTCCGCATGATCGCGACAGCGAAAGAACTCATCCTGGCTGCCAGCCGAATTGAGGCTAGCCAGACTGTAGTCGCGTGACAACGATTCCAGGGTATTCTCGCCCAGCATTGAGATGTGTCCGGACGTGGAGGCAGTCGAGTCACGGCTTGGACTCTCTTTTTGGTTAACATTCACAGATGACATTTTTTCGGGGTTTGTTGCAATTACAAATTCTCAAAGGGATCGATCCTTTAGTCAGGTTCAGCCAATAACTTATTTACTGTAGTTGTTGCTCTTTTTCTCCTTGTTGTTGTTGTTGTTGCTCTTGCATGGCAATTAGTTGGCCGTTGCAGCAGCGGCGGGGGGCTTCTTGGCCAGCTTTCTTTTGTTTTTGCTGGCGAAGCGCACGTCTGCGTTGCAGCACTCGCTTTGACTGACTATTGGGCTCCTGTTGTTGTTATGGCGCGTGGTAAGCTGTTGCTTTGTTTAGCTGGCTGCACTTGCATTTCTCGTCTCGTTGCGTCGCGAACACACACACACACACACACACGCACGCATTCAGATACAGATGCATTCGTGTGCACTGACACACCAACTCCAACTATTACAAGCGTCCCGTCGTCGTCGTCGTTGACGTCGCTCTCCCCATTCCCGTTGTTGTTGCCGTCGCCGTCGCCGTCGCCTTCGACGTTGCCGTTGCCGTTGCCTCTCTGCTGTCAACAAACGACTGCAAATTGTATAGCCAGCGCGCAGAGCGAACCTGCGACGCCAAGCGTTGCTACTTCTGCCGACGCGTAGCGCGCAGACAAAGAACTTTTACTGCGTCCGGAACTGAGCTGAGCAGCGGCCCCCTCTGCTGCTGCTTTGTTTTTTCACTGACAACAACTGCGTTCCACAGGAAATGCACTCAGAATTATTTCTAACAATTGCGTACTGAAACTGAGTCAGTGAATGAGCATAATAAACACACACGCGCACGCACACACACACACTTATTAGAACTAACTACAGCTGTCAATTTATCTATTTATTTTTATCTAGCAGCAACCACACAGGTACAACAACAAAAACAATGCACCATTCTGCTAAGTGTTTTTATTTCGCTTGCTTGCTGTCGTCACAGGTTACGGCGTTGCCAGCCAAAGCTTGACTATTTAAACTAACTCTGGGCTTTGTAATGGCGTTGCCACATCGTTGGAAACGCTTTAATCCTAAAGTGCAAATTTTGAAAAAGCATAAACCAAAAACCATTCCATGCAATTCTTCATTGCATTTTTGCTCATTTTTTTTAAATAATTATTATATATTTACATGGTGTGTAATTTAATTTAACTGAATTTAGTTGACCTTTTTCTCCTCAATATGTTTTGGTACACCAACGGTGAACTTTGACAAGTTCTCCAAAAATTCAATGTACAATGCATGCTCCCGTGCTGTGGCCATGTCGGATAGCTTCCTGGCAAAGTCATGTGTGATTCCCTTCTCCTCGAGCATATCAAAGAGCATGTCTTGCAGGTTGTCATCAATTAGGGATGCGTCAATAGTAAAGCAACTATCGTTCCAACCGTGATTATAGAGGGACAGGTCCTGAATTTCAAACACATCGCTATCATTATGGGCCTGCTCTGGTGACTCTGGGTCCGCATCTTCAAATGCGTACGGCTTGAATACACAAAATATGGACAGCAGCAAATCGTTCCTTCTGATTAACACCTCAAATTTGGGTACAGATCTAACGGGAGTTAGATTGTCACTTTCATCGCTGCGCCGTGGTACACTCTTGCTGACGTTGAAGAATATGTTAATACGCTCATCGGGCGATTCTCGGATTAGTTCCACCTTGGAGCCAGAAAAGTGCCCCTTAAAGTCGTCGACCATGTATGGCGGTTCCAGATGAAATTGAACGCGACGTTCTTCTATAATTTCGCTTGTAACAAATTCAACCAAATTGCGTTGTGATGTGGTCAAACCCTCCACAGATGCCGACACAGACTTCTCTTGGCCGGCCAATGAGCCCTTTACTGGTTCTCCCTTTAAATTTTGCAACTGAAATGCACTAATTGAGACAGAGCGCTGAATGTTGGTCAGGCGAAGGTTGCCCATCGCGTTGTGTCCCAATTTCATTATCCTTAGGAAGGTCAACATTTTTCAAGAAACCGAAATATTTGCTTTTTTGTGTGTTTTTATGGTTTATATTTTATATTTTTTTTTTTTTTTTGTATAGTTTTTTCTAGAATTCAAAAGATTTTTCGGAAAAAAAAGGTTAGATAAAATTTTGTATTGTTACAAGGCCAGCCAGACAACGAACGAATAAGGATTTAGGGGAAAATGGATTTTCTACATATAAAAAAAGTAAACATCAATCTCTAGGCCTACTCCAGTTTTGATGATCATCTATACAATTTTCTCTATATATGTATGTAATTAAATCGTTTGCAAATAGGCCAATTGGCGAGTTTCGTTTGCAATTGCATTTTTTAAATTAATTGTTAATTTTTTTTTAATTGTTTTTTTCCCTTAGTTGTTGGTGTTGGTTTTGATAGTCTCCTTTCTTTCTTTGTGCCTGCCTGAGTGTTCAGATTGGAGTGTTAATAGCAGAAAGACAACGAACGAGCGAACGAACTCACGCACACGCACACAAAGAGTGAGAAAGGAGATCGACAGTGTGAGGAGCAAGTTGATACAACAAGTACATAACTACATACAAATAAATAACATGTATGTCGGTGTGTGGGTGTGGGTGTAAGTGCGAGTGGGTGTGTGTGTGTGCGTGCGTACGATAGATGTGTGCGTATGTGCGTATGCGGAAAAAAGGAATGATATTTAGTTGGGGCTCGTATTGCGTTTCGGCGTCGATGGCGGCAAGTCCATTGTCTTGCACACCCAGCCCGCTATGTCCACGTCTTCCACCTCCGCCTTACGTATCCACTGATGACTCTGTGAAATGGACAGAAAAAAACCAAAGAGATCAGGGAATGCGCAAGTATTTATAGCTGTAGGAGCACTGTACAAATGCTGTACTTACCAGCAGAGTCTTGAGATCGGCACGCTCATCTGGCTGCTTTTTCAGACATATGTCGACAAAGTCCTTGAACTCATTGGAGAATATCTTGTGCTCTAGCTTGGGCGGCGGCTCGTTTACAATGTAGTCGAGCAGCTCGAATATCGCCATTACTTTTGGTTCCAGCACAGTTTGGCTGCCATCTTCGTTGGCATTATCCCCGAAGATTGAGTCTAGTGCTACAGTATCTGGCGGCGGTATAGGATAGATGCCAATTGCCATCTCCACAAGCGATAGTCCCAGCGACCAGATGTCCGATTGTACCGAATAGTGTGTGCCCTGCAGTCGTTCCGGCTGTAAATGCAGTTACATCTGGTTAGTATAATGTGCGTATATGGAAACTTGGTTGCGGTTAGTTAACGTAAAACCGAGGCTAACAGGATAACATTGGAAGGTTGACAAACATTCTTCCCAAAAATATGTCATGCTACGACGGTAATGGTAAAAATCAATATTAGTTTTACTTTAACATTTAATGAAACCATATATAATAATATGTTAGTTGAATTAGAAAGAGACATATGACTGACCGACATGTAACTGCGCGTTCCCACAAACGAGTTGGCCATCGAGTCAATCAGCTGACCCGATACACCAAAATCACAGATCTTTATCTCGCCACTGCTGTTGACGAGTATATTGCTCGGTTTGACATCACGATGAATGATTGCATGCTTGTCACGCAGATAGCTGAGTCCCTTGAGCACGGCCAACGTAATGCGTCCGAGTATTGGTTCAGGTATGCGACCGGCGCGCTTCAGTATGAGATCCAATGAGCCTCCGTCCATGTATTCCATGCAGATGCTAATTTCGCCATCGCTGTAGAAGGCACCATAGAATCCGACGATATGTGGGAAGTTGCATTCGTGGAGGACTTTGAGTTCGCGGAGGATTTGCTTTTTAATTGCCGGCTTTACTTCTAAGTGTATCAGTTTCCGTGCCATGATCAGGTGTGTGAGTGTGTGGCGCACCTTCATGACAACGCCACCATTGCCGGATCCCAGTTCACCCAGTTTCTCCAGATCCTCCTCGGACAGTTCGCCAATTTTCTCTTTTTGGCTAAGGAACACTTTGATTCGCTTCCGTTCGGTATCGTCCATGTCCAATCCTTCCAGTGTTTCGGTAAGTGCATCGATGCTCGTTTTTGGCTTTCCCAGCAAACTGTGTGTTCTTTAATTTAACTTTTTAATGAATTTTTGCAGAACAAAACGAAAAGTAGCAACAACATTTTGGATTCAGGGAGCATGGATGTGCGTAGGCAGGCAGGATTATTATTATGGGCGTACCCACAATGGGAGGGGGCTTGCAAAGATTTCCACAGAAAGACACACATACAAACGGCAAGTTTGTGTGTGTGTGCATGTCTATGGATATATGCGTAGGTGTGTGTTGGTCTGTACGCGTTGCGTGCGTCATTCCCTCTAGCAATATAGTGGGAAGAACAATAGCAAACCACGGCAAACCACAACAGCAGCAACAACCTCTTTCTTTCTTTTTCTTTGCATTATGGGCGTGGGGTGGTGGGTGGTGGGAAGTACAAAACCAAAAGAATTGTTGAAATCTTAAAATGTATTTATAAAAAAGCATATTTACTCTGTTCCCGATGGCGTTTTGAATGGCGGCGTTGGTGCCACCTGTGCGGCAGCCACAGTTGCATCCACATTTACCGGCGGCAACACTAGGTTTAGTTTATTTTTCGACATTTTGACCAAAATGCACGGCAAAAAAAAAAACAAATCGTAAGCGGTAGCAAATCGCCGACAGTGCAAAAGGCGGGGAAGACGTTCGAATTTGCGGTGTTTTGAGAAGTAACCAAATTAACTAGAGCTGCCCGTTACTACCAAACGCAAAACAAAAAGTTTTAATTATTTGTGTTCTCTTCCAAAAGAACTACAAATGCAGTTTGGGCCGTAAAATTTCGCAAATTATAAATGCTCAGGTTGTTGGTAGTAACCGATACATCGATGCCAAGTCTGTGTGTTGATAAGGTAGTATGATATGCAACTATCGATAGGTTAAGGTAAAATTCATATTGCATGTAGTTTGTGACGTCACTGCTTCAGATGGTCTATGAAATCTATAGAAATTATATTTACACATCTTAATAAAGCTTAATCAATTTCATTTGATTAATTATAATTAAAACAGACTGTATTTTATAACATTAATACTTTAAATGTATATTAAGATGGATTTGCTATTTCATTACTTTAACAGTCATCGAATAAACGATACTAACGTAGGACAAAGCACTTGTCGTTTTAAACGATGTGTCCGCGCTAATCGAAGGTTCTCTAATAAATAGTAAAAGTAATTTGTTGAAGTCTAAACTAATGTTTTTAAAGTATTGCTGTTACATTTAATGAGCACCCTGTAATCGATATCGATATACTCTTCTAGATCGGTGTGAATGGCAAAATGATTTGCAATACCTTGTTATTGTAAACTCTTTAAAAATACCCACAAAACGTGATATTTTGCTTGCCGGCAAGCAATGAAGAACATGCTGGTGCCGCTTAACGGCGCCAGCTCCGAGCCCAGCAACAACAACTGCAACTTCCACAAGGATGCACTGCTTGGATTTGCCATTGACCTGCCAGATGAGCAGTTTGACAACGCCGTAATGCAGCTGCAGGCGGCAGCAGCCGAACAGCAGCACAACAATAACAACAGCAACAATGCCAACAACAACAGCAACAGTGGGGATTACCATCAGTCGCTGCTGCACTGCGTCGATTTGTTGCCACCGGCTGATCCCCCGCCAGATCTGCCTGAATGTTATCAGTTTGATGCTGACGCCGCTGCAGCTGCTTCGGAATTGGTTAATGTTGCAAATAAAGACTGTGATTCGTTGGCCAAATTGGCCTATAATCTTTATCGTCTGGCTAAGGATGATCACATTGTCATCGATCGGTAAGAGCTACAGTATTACATATGGCTTATACTAAATTATCTTTTAATTATCCTGGCCAGGAAGCGAAACGAGGTGGTACGCACCGATGCGGTGACCAATCACAAAACGATCTATCGTTGCATGGATCCCGTTGGCATGGGCATGTACCCACCGAATCACATACGGTCGTCATCATCGAGTCTCAAAATGAGCCGCCCACGTAAAAGAGTAGCAATTGGATCAGCGTCCACCCCTGTAACTCCCGCAACTAAAGTACTCTCAGTTGCTCCGTCCACTTCAGCCTCCTCTGGCGTCATCAAAAAGCAAATAAATGAGCCAATTACAGCACTAGATGCCGATTCCTCGTTGCGAACACGCTCTGGAAGGATACTTCGTGCTGCATTACCACAGCCTGAGGCAACCCGTACGACAACGGCTCCGAATTCAACGCAGATGATGGAAATGCTCGTGGCAGAGCTAAGGGATAAGAATTATCAAACACCCACCACGCCAATGGTAGCCATTGCACCAACACCGCCAGCAGTAGCTGTGCAAGCAGGGCGCGCTGTGCCGCAGAACTCAATTTGTCCGGGCTGCAACAAGATCTTTCTTGGCCGTCGCTTGCAGCGACACTTCGTCAAGTTTCCCGAGCATATGCCCACTGCCATTGCCCTGGCTCGTCAACAGCAACAGTTGCAACAACAGCAGCAGCAGGAACAGGCGCCTCTTCAGCAACAACCACAGCTAAGCCCCACCCTGTTTGGCTTGCTCACAGCTCAGCTGCAGCGTCATGGTCACCTAAGCGAGGAACAGCGCGCCGATCTCTTTCTGCACGAGCTCAATGATTTTGTGGAGCAGTTGCAACTCCGCAGTACTCGTCTCATCCGCAACACATCGGGTCTGCATTTCGTCAACGCTCGTATTGCACGCGTGCTGGGCATTCCCGAGGGCCAATATGCCCTGGACATGTCTGCAATGGAATCGGCGCAGGCGCCGACACCAGAACCAGAACTGCAGCAGCTTATGCACACAAACGCGGTGCAAAGTGCCCGCAATCTTGTTGACTATCCTGGACTGAGCATGTCGTTGGATGACACGCTCACAGACGAGGCCGCACAGCGTTTGAATCTCTCCGCCGGCGGTAAGCTGCTGCCACCCTCCGAGGAGAGTTTGTTGCGAAATGTTAGCGATCTCATGCAGCCACCCGTGGCTGTGGGTGCACCACCAACAGTGGGCCATGTTGCCGGGGCAATGTTACCGCATTACGATCATGTCAGCGACAATGCCGTTGAGGCGCTCACCATGAAGGAGACACCCAACGCGGCCATTTTGGATCTCAATGTTGAATTCTTTCAGTTCAACAATAATTAGCTTTAACGCATATATACTTTATATATTATATTATTATATATACGTTTTTGCATATGGTATTTATAAGCGAACTGATGCCATACTACACGTTGGGTAAAATTCTCAATTTAGTCAGAAATTTATACACAAAAGTGATTAGAGTGTGGAGCATGGTTCAGTCTGAATATATTATCCTATTTTTTACAAACCAAATACTAATGTACAATCGATTGTGAGCTGAATATACATACAAGAATGAATGATGTGAAATGATTTTATTAAAAAAACTGGAGATTAAGATAATGTATATAATAAAGAAAAAAAGAAAGGTTTGAGCATTAAATACACAACACGTGGAAAGATTAAATATACTCTCAACATGCAAGGATATTACAAGAACGATATTGAAATTAGAATATGAACTTAAATATCTTCCACAGATTGATTGTTTTGTTTGTCCATAACGCGTGTCTTGTGCTATCAGTTGTTTGCAAAGTGTTACAGGTTGTTCCAAACTGCCCTATAATGCATGTACCCCTGCTCCCTCGCTATTAAATAGCGAACTGCGTGCGAAGTGGCGATGCATTTGCATAATTTGAAACTCTTTGCCATTGGCAAATATGACACTGGCCACAGGTACACGCCCCCATTGTGCAGAGGCGCCCATTAAGCGGCACTTGCTCTGCTCCAATCCACTGTGGCAATTCAATTTAGAACTTATCGCCGTCACACATATTTGCTTTAGGTCAATATGATTTTCGATTCTCGAGCTGATGAGCTGCATTTGGGCATTTGCTCGCTATAAATGCGAGCTGCGTGACATGCAGCTTGGCCAGTCGGAACATGAAATCCCATGAGGATGGGCAACGAAGAACGCGTCAAAAGGCGCTAAACAGGAAGCAACAGCATGAGCATGGCAAGGAGCATAGGGAGGAGCAGTCTAGCGAAGAGGAGCAATCGATGTGCAGCCGCGAAGCGGCCAAGAAGAGCATCAAGTACTTTCTGCAGAATAGCTCGCTGCATGGACTCAAGTACATTGCCGAGGAGCGGATTACAATTCCAGAGCGGTGTGTGTAAAGATTCGATATATCTATCATTCCATTTGACTGACTCCAGTTGCTGGCTTGATCGTCCAGTGTCTTCTTTGGCATCTCGTTTATTCTGGTCGTCTTATTGTCTTGCTTTTTCATCTCGAACGTCTACATCAAATGGAACGCTTCGCCCATCATAATCTCGACCAGCGCCAAGCAGATGCTGACCAGCAATATGCCCTTTCCGGCCATCACCATTTGCAATCTCAACCAGGCGCTGCGGAGTCGTGTCGAACGCATCCCGCGGTAAGCACTGAAAAAGGGGAACTCATTTTAGTGTACTTCTTGGAGTAGCAGTATTTTGGTGGCTGATCGATATCCCTCAACACAGCTCGAGCAGCAATTACTCTCTACTGATGAGCCTGTGCAGTCAGGGCGACGATCAGGCCATCACTTACGCCGGCACCTACAAGTATTTCAGGACACTGCTTATGGAAGTGGCACAGCCATGCGACGAGATGCTGCTCTACTGCAGTTTCGGAGCACGCAAGGAACTCTGCCCCATGATCTTTAAGTCGATTCTAACGGACGACGGCCTCTGCTGCACGTTCAATGCGCTGGATCCGTTTTACTTGCTGCGAAACTACACGGACGATGTGCGCCTCGAGCCTGTGCAGGAGAGCACACTATACGAGCCAATCGATTGGACGCCAGAGCGAGGCTATGCCAAGAAGCTACCGGAGTTCTACTATCCGCGCACATCGGGCGGAACAGGCAGCCGAATGGGCCTCACCGTTGTGCTCAATGCCTCCACGTCCGAGTACTACTGCACCAAGTCGATGAGCAACGGCTTTAAGGTATGGCGTATGCGTTAGTTTAACATCTTCTGCCAGCATCTTCTTCCAGTAGGTGTTGGTCCACAATCCCGCTGAGCTGCCCAAGGTGAGTAACTATGGCTTCATTGTCACCACGGGCCGCGAAGCGCGCATACCAATCGAGCCCGTATACGAGGATGCGACACCCAGCATACGATCCATTAAGAAATCCGTGCGCCGCTGTCTATTTTCGGATGAGAATGATCTGGCCTACTATCGCACCTATTCGCGCAAGAACTGCGAGCTGGAGTGCGAGGCAAAGCTGCTGCTGCGCAACTGCAGCTGCATCCTGTACTATCTGCCGCGTATCGATCCGACGGCCCGGGTGTGCGGCCCGAACGACAACAACTGCACCAACCGGGTGCAGACAGATATTGAATCCTCGAAGACTGGCATGTCCTGCGAGAACTGTTGGCCGGGCTGCTTCGAGCTAACGTACAAGTCAACGCTATCCACCTCGATGATCGTTAGTGGACCGGTTTACCAGAGCGGCGAGGACTTGCCCGAGGAGCTTTTCAATCCCATCAATGGGAGCTTCAACAGCGATCTCTCTATACTCCACTTTTACTATCTCAACAATAACTTTCGCAGCACCACCAAGTCCGAAATGTTTGGCTTCACCGAGTTCCTATGTAAGCTAGCTATCGCAGTGCGCACCCGCTCGCTCAGTCGATCTTCTCGCCAAGTACTGCGTTATTCTCTTTTGCAGCCAACACTGGCGGCTTGTTGGGTCTCTTCATGGGCTTCAGCATCTTCTCTATCATTGAGATCTTTTACTATGTAACAATGCGTCCCTTTTGTGCTTCACGCACGCTCCGACAGCGACGGTTACGAAGGGAAGCGCAGTTGCTTTGGTTGACGCCAGTGCGCAAACGACGCCGACTTCTTGTGCTGCCCCAGCAGCGACCGCCGCCCTATAGCCAGCTACAGGTGAACAAGCTTCCAGAGGGAAGATCAAAGCAGACTCTCTGGCAAACTTTGCGTGCTATACGCGATCCGCTTGTATATCCCTACGTGGATTAAGATTAAAAATTCAAAATAAAAAAAATTATAATTTTTTCTCTCTCTTTGATTGTCATTGTTGCCAATCACTTGAATTTTGAACGCTATTTTCGTTTAGGGAAATTTTCAAACTGAAAACGGCCACACTTAGGAACGTTAGCATTCACAAATCGATCTTTTTGCTGTTTTTGGCCAAAAGAATCGATTTAAGTCGATTTTGTTGGTAGCCCTGAAAATTGCAACCAACGTCGATAGTGCATATGGGGGTATTGATTTTGTCGAGTTCTATAAGACACGCTTATCGAAATATCCCCTATTATGGGGATATTTTTATTGCAACGAACCGACGCGTGAATTAAATATCACAAACTTTAAATTATTAATAAAATATCGTCAGTGAATAAAATCGATTACATAATTATTTATCTAAAAATGTATCGACTTAGTTATATATACATAAATACATATGTTGCACAGCCCTATTTCAAAACTAACTGTCAAACTACATTGACCTACAATTTATTAGTTTTTGGAACGTCGAAACAAACCTTGGAAAACACACAAAAAAAATAGACAAAAAAAAAAAAATACAAAGTTTTTTACGTTTTTTTTTTTTTTTTTATATATTGTTAAGGGAATCAAAATTACTACAGGATTTAACAAGGGCACTGGCAAAGTTTGTCAGCTTTGCTATACCGTACGAACCGTCGGAATAATCATTATATTTTTTTTAATTTTGGAAAAGTACATATAACTAAATTAAATCAGGTTACAGAATATCTCATAATCCCCCAAAACACAACCAATCACCATAACATCACTGATTTCATTTGCTTGCCATAACCCATACGACCCCCCATTTAATCCACCCCCCCAAATTAGCGACGATGTTGAAAATCCACGATCTATATGGACAATCGTATGCACATGAGTTCCAGGTCGGTCTACCTCCTCCTCCTTTCTTAGGCATACTGTGCTTTGGTGTGGTAATCAATCTAATCTAATCCAATCCATTGCAGTTTACGAACCCCGACTCCATCAAGAACGCCGTGAAGCGTTACAATCGGGAACGAGCTGCGGAACGGGACGAATACAAAAGGGATAGGGATACGCAAAAGTTGAGCAAGATGAGATTCTGCAAGATGCGCTGCAACAACAACGATGTGCTTGGCATGGTCACGTCTCGCGATCTGGACGTGGAGACGCAAATGTCGCTAAATGCGGCAGATATGACGGCTGTTCAGCTTGCTGGCTACAATAGTGGCGGCACCAGTGACAACAGCGATAGCAGTGGGGGCAAGAACGGCTGCGGCTTGAGGTTGAGCAGTGACCAGGAGAACGCGCGAGTACGCAGTCGTGTGCGTCTGGTCGGGGGCGCCGATAAAAGAATATCGGGACGTACCAAGGGCAAAGTGATCCATCGAAGGAAACTGAAGCCATCGAAAGCCAAGAAACAGTTGTTCAGCCTCGAAGACACCGATCCCTATTGCAAGCAAATTGAGGGACTGCATCGGGAGGTTTGCGCCGAGTTGAATGTGATGCGGGCTGCACAGTTGGAGCGAGAGTCGAACAGTAAGTTGGGACGCAGCACTGGAGGCAAAGCAAGCAAACTTGGTAACAGCAGTAAAAGGAAAACGACCAACAAAATCGCCAGCATCATCAACAAGGCCAAACACAACGTCAACAACAACATCGCGTTCAGCAAAAAGAAGCTGCCGTTTTATTGCAAGCCGCAGGATAAAATGATGTTCACTTCCCATGCAAATCAAAATCTGACCACGGCTGATATGGATCCCGATAGCATCATGCAGCGCTTGAGACAAGTGTTGAGTGTGGATCAGAAAATGTTTGCCATGCAGACCTCATACCTTGACTACTCCCAGGCGCAGATTCAGTGGGCCGATGTTATTCCTTCACCCATACTGCCCCACGGCGCGGAACCAGTGGAGTGTCAAGCTCCGAATCCCAACCCTCTGCCGGAGTGTCCCCAGGTGGCCGACGACTACTATGCGGATGACAGTGACTTAGAGCAGGAGTTCGTCGATCGACCCGCCTACATGCGTTACATTGAGCGTCTGCCGTACAATGGCAGCGAGCAGGAAATCGGCGATGCGGCTAATAACCAAAAGGGATGCTTTGTCGATCTTGAGCCGCATCCACATTGGATAAGTTGCAAGCGCAGCCTGAAGCCAATGCATTATACATCGCAACGCTCCGACACGGACACATCAACACTGTGCGATCCCGAGGAACAGCAAGAGTTGCTCGCGGAGCACCAGAACAAGCACCAGCAGCAGCAGCAGCAGCCAAAGCATACGCAGCAGCACAAGCACAAGCAGCAGCATGAGCAACACCAGCAGGAGGGCAAACAGCAGGTTAAGCAGCACCAGCACAAGCGGCAACGCCAGCAGGAGGACCATCAGCAGCAGGACAAACAACAGCAGGACAAACAACAGCAGCAGGACAAACAGCAGCAACAGCAGCAGCAGCAGCAGCAGCAGCAGCTCCTGCAGGAGCAACAGCAATATCTGAAGGGTCAACTGGAACAGCTGCAGGCTAAAAAAGAAGAGGCTGGAGAGCAGTTGCCTCAGCGCCATAAACTGAAGGCCACGCCTGCTGCCATGCAGGTTGCCGATGACAAGACTGCCAGGCCGATACCAAAATCGCCTCGTCCGGTCCGTCACGGTAAATTGCAGGATGCGGCGGCGATGATGACCAACCGACAGCCGGGCGGACGCGACAAACAGCTGCCCTCGCCGACGCCGGTCATCACGGGCGCCACAGCTTTTGCAGCCCCAAATCCACCAACACCAGCAACAACGACGCCGCGCCGCCGCAAAGCTCGCTCTGTGGTGGTCACTCAATCCTTGGAGAATTTAAAATATGAAAAGATGGTTATCTATAACAGAATCTCGATGACCCAGGAGCGCATCATCGGGTCACTGGACAATCTACAGTGCCGATTGCTAAAGTTGCAGATTCCCACGTGCAGCAACCATGAGAAGATGCGGCGGGAGCGCAACGCCTTCGAGTTTTGTGTGAAATTCTCGCGCAACTTTCTGTACCCGCTGCGGGGTCTGATCGATGAAGTGCGCTGCACACCGATGGCCCACTACCACAGTGCCACCTCGAACGAAGCCAGCCAGAAGGTGGCCTGCTCGTACCAGCTGATGTTCAACTCAATTGCCAGCTACAAGCGAAGACTGCGTTACTTTCTGCTGGACAAGGTGCCGCAGAAGCTGAGCGCCCTCATTGAGATGATGTACACCCTGACGAACGTGTGCCTGGACAAGGGCATCTTGGATCGCCAGGATCCGGTCGTCGAGTGCCTGCAGCAGCGTTGCACAAATTTTCTCTCCTTTATTGAGGACATGCAGCAGGAACGCTTTCAGTTGGCCCGCGAGACCTATAGGCGCCTCCAGAAACGCTCCCATGGCCATGGACGTGGTGAAGGCGGCACGCACGAACGCTACGATCTCAAGATGTTCCTCAATGATTTGAAGCTGTACGAGCCGCGTCTGGTGCCCAAAGATCGCAACGAGAAGCCACGTAGCGAAAAGACTCGCGCCGAGAAGCCGCCGCGCGTGCGTGTCCCGCGCAAACGCAAAGCTCCCGCGCTGCTGACCACGGAGCAGGTACCGGCTGCACCGTCCCTGGAAATTGCCAAATTACAAAAGGAATTGACCGATGTGACCACACACATCGAGTGCGTGCATTGTGGCGACTGTCGCAACGACGGCCTGAGCACCGAGGCTGATGAGGAGGTTCCCCCGTCCAACCAGAAGGAGCAGTTGTCGAACATTCTTGCACTCCTGCAGCAGCCACATCGAGAGCGACGTGAACTGCATCAGCAACTGCTCGAGGCCATGGAGCATGTGACCAAGTCGCAAGTGCGCGAAGTGCTCGATCCCCTAGTTCGCTCCCTTGGCGTTATGATCAACAAAAAGGTGTTGGAATCCAGTGGTGTGAACGAAGCATTCTTTCCATACTGAGCCTCATCCAGCCTGACGAGCATCCGATCATAAATATATCCATATGAAAAACAAAAAAAAACAAGAAAATGCCCATCAAGCAATCGTTCAAGTAGTTTTCAATTTCGGGTTTTAGCCACCTAAATTGTTAAGTGTCCTTCCCATGATATCAAATAAACACATGAAGAAACTATTGGAGCTCTTAAGATAGAAGGAGAGAGCGCATCAAGATTAATAGTCATATTTATTTTTCATAAGATATTTTTGAGAATAACAATAAAATTTAGAAAGAGATAACATGATAGTGACAGAAATAGTTTACTAGATAGATACATAGAGCGAGATAGAGAGAGAGTGAGAGAGAGAGAGATAGTGAGAGTCCTATGAGCTAGTCAAAGGTTTTTGCTTGCATAACAACTAAATACAATTATATAGTTTAATATTTTAATACGATTAATCGCCGACAAAAAGCGACACCCACTGTGCCCGCTCCCCTCTGCCGTTGCCGCCGCCAATCCCCACAGAGACTTGACAGGTGTCTTCAGACTAAATGCATTTCTCGTGTAGAACGATCAACGAAATTAGACAGATGAATTGCTCAACGAGGATCTGGTGGTGTCGGCGAGTCTGGTGCGTGGGAGGCGAGGGGCGTGAGTGATTTTCGCCCTCTGCCCGCTGATTGTTAGCTTCGGGACTTGAACATGATTTCGTTTGCTTAAACTAAGCCAAGAGTTTTTGTTATGTTTTCAACTTTTTGTTTAACAATTTGCGAATACTACAAAATACCATAAACATCTATAATATACATCGATGTGTGTGCGTGTGCGTGTGTGTTTTCTCTGCGAGTGCTTAGCCAGAGCAGGCCGTGCACAGCGGCTTGTTGTCCTCCACGGCAAATGTGCTGGCCACAATGGGCGTGGCGCACTTCTGCAAATAGAAATTACACATTTACACATTATTATTATTTAAATCTGGATGAGATGAGTGAGTGTGTGTGTGTGTGCGCGCACTCACCTTGCACTTGAAGCAGTCGCGATGCCATTTGGCATTCAGCGCAACGATCGCATTCTCCGTTATGGGCTGGCTGCAGCCGGCGCAGCGTGCCGCAAACAGATGCTCAAAGTCCACGCGACAATAGGGACGACCGTCACGCTCGTAGAAGGAGGTGCCCACAAGTGGCTTCTTGCAGGGGCCGCCGCAGACAAAGCATTCCTCGTGCCACGATTGTTCCATGGCCTTAATGGTGCGCTGCAAGCGAAATTAAATAGGTTACATAACTATATACATATAGACAAATATATGAACATAAATACGCTTATTCCAATATGGCTATTTCCCATGCACCTATTGTAATCATGCATCAGCACAATCGCAGCCAATCAATCGTGCAGCCACCCCGCCGGCGTGACCTTGCATTATATATATACAAATGTATATGCATATATATAATGTAATAAATGCAATATCCGGGCATTATAAAAACTTATTTTGGCCCGCGAATTGCGTTGCAAATTGACAGTTGTCTTTGAATTTTTGATTTGCCATCCACAGGGCATGCGTGCATGCGTTGCAACGAGTTGGCAGCTCTAATTTTTTGTCTAGGGCTTTCGTTCGTTTGGGCGCCATTTTTGAATGCCCTTATTATTTGCTTTGGACACTTTAATTCAATAGAAAATGTATTTGTTTCAATACGCTTTGTCCTAACCTCACCTAACATTGATCATTTACAAGCTACATTTATATGCATATAGATTTTATTTATCTTCGCAAGCGAACCATAAAATTTCGAACAAATTTAGAACTGTCTACTCAGCTGCTCACTAATTGCCTCATAAATGTTATGAGTTATAATTACGAGAGATACTTAATGTTGTCAACTGATTGCGCCAAGGGGCGCGCGCGCGGGCTGGATAAACGTGTGGAACCCGGGTCATATAAATAGATATCATCGTTGCAGCAACTATTTGCCGATAGATAATGCACAAACGGCGGCCTCTCATTGTGGTTGTAATTGTGCGCAAAATATAATCAGATTTGTGTGCAGTACAAGTTCTATCTATGGGGTATATATACATATATATGTATGTATAGCATATGCCTATAGTTGTTGACAAGACAAATGGCAACGCCATAAAATGACACAATTTATGGCAAACAGACGACGACAACGATGACGACAAGGATGTCATCCAATGGATATTTGATATTTGAAAAGATCTCTTCCGCATTTTGGGGCTATGCGGTACTCACCTCGAGAATGGGCTGTTTGCAGCCAAAGCAGGTGCCCGAGTAGTTCTTCACGAAACAATCGGAGCAGACGGGCTCCCCGCTCTGTATGTTGAAGGTGGCCTCCGTGATGGGGCGCTGGCAGTCCTTGCAGGCGAAGTGCTCCGGGTGCCAGGTCTTGCCCAGGGCGGTGATGATGCGCTGCTGTATGACCTCATTGCATTTGTGACAGATCGATGCCGGCTCCGACTGGGCGAGATACCAAGGCGCAAGGCAAGAATTAAATAGAATAAAATAGAATGAATTAAAATGGAAATCACGTCGCAAAGGCGTTTGAATGTTTCATAATTTGCTCAAATGAATAGCTAAATGACTGCGAGTAAATAACTGAGTGAGTGTATGAATAATGCGAATGAGTGTGTAGTTGGTTGGGCCAAAAAAGATTCTAGATTCATGTCTATAATCATGCTCTGCCTTGGGTTCGTAAGCTGCGACAATAACAAAAAAAAAAAAAAAAAAAGATTTGCGTAATTCAATGCGAATTCCAGACCTCAGACCCCTCCCGACCCGAAACCCCAGATTCGAGACCGCAAGACAAAGAGAAGTAATAATATAATATGTTTTTTTTTTTATTATTAAAATGATGAGCATCAGCATTTAATCATTCTGATTGCAAATTACGTGTATGAGTATACCATATAGAAGCAATGAGTTTGACTCTTCCGAGCGGGATGTTCCAGAAGTTCTCGCAAATTAAGCTTATAATTTCTTGAATAATATAAATATAAATCAAATGCAAGCAGCAGTTAAAATTAAAACAAATACTATATACTATTATAATACACAGTTAGAACAGTTAAAGCAATTTGATGTGCCATAAAAACGAAACATGTTTTTGGCGCAATATCGTTCTAAACCGCAATCGAGCAATCAATGCGATGTTATTTTTTATTTTGAAAAATTGAGAAATTTCCAAATCTCGATGGGTTAATAAAATACAATATCGAATGACAATCGTTGTTGCTGCAATTAACATTTAAATTAATTGCCTGACTAAGTGCCACGTTCGATAGACGAATGGCAATCGTTGATGCGATTGTAATCGTTATCGGCCGGTTGACACGTATGCCACACTGTCCATGGCAGCGCCAAAATTGTAGATTTTTGTGGAGTGAGGAGTGTGACAGGGGGAGGGGGAGGGGAAGCGGGTTGTGGTGGGTGTTGCCACCCACGCAGCGGCAACTCTGGACATAGATGGAGCTGTGGCAATGGCTTCAATGTTGCACCTCGAGTGTCATTGTTGTTGTTGTTGTTGTTGTTGCCGACAGGTGTTACAGGTGTCGGTCGGCGATTGTCAGCTGATAATAATACATAACAAAAGAGTCGGAGCCATAGAAAGCACAGCCCAAAATGAAAGCAAATAAACAAGGCAAACAAGGCAAACGCGAAACGGCAAACGGTAAATAGTCAACGGTAAACGGTAAATGGCGAATTGGACATAAAGGTGAAAAATGGCAGCGGCTCGTAAATTTTGACAGTTTACACGCTGCACTCTTTAAAGTGTTGTTTGCCCATGGTCAGGAAGGTGCGAGCGAGGCAGAGAGAGAGAGCGCTTTGTTGTTGCTCTGCTATTTGCACGGACAGTGTGCCCGTATACGTGTGTGCAAGTGCATGTGTGTGTGTGTGCAGATGTAAGTGCGCGTGTGTGGGCGGCAGCGGCGGCGTTCTCCAAATTTAATTTGCTCAAATTAAACGCACATTAATTTTTCGGCTGGCAATTGCGGCCACTTTTGTTGCCCCCGTTGCTGTTGCTGTTGTTGTTGTTGTTGCTTTCTCTGTTGCTGCTACATCTGGCGCAAAACTTTAAATAAGCAAGCAAAGCAACAGCAACAACAACAACAACAACAACAATATTAACAACATTTTGCATAGAGCAAAGAGGACGGACGACGACGTCTCACTTAGATCATCGCTAGAGTTAGAATTGAATTAAACAAATGAGCGCAAATCGAGAATGCGTGAGCGAGACGAAGCGAACGCGTGTGTGGGCAAGGGAGAGGGCAACCCTACCATAATAACAGCAACAACAACAACAGCAACAATGGCAACAACGACAGCGTTAAATTTAATGAACAATTTGGCGCTTAAAAGTCAACAAACAAAAACAAACAAAGCAACAGGAACGGCGAGAAAAACTACAACACAACAAACGATTAAGTACGTTGAAAATCCCCGCACACCGCACTGTAAATACCCTACGCAAACACGAAGCAGATTGAAGCAGTTGGGCGTGTACTCCTCTCTTTCTCTCCCTCTCTCTCGGCTTGTTGTACGCGGCGCTTCGTTCAAAAGGATGCTTCGTTAAGTGGCGCTTTGTGTGTGTGTGTGTGTGTGCGTGTGTTATATATCAATGAGTTGGCAGCCCTGCTGTCATGCTGTTAATCCCATCACTAATTAACCGTTGATAAATACGATAAGCCGCAGCAGGTAAGCGAGTTGGAGCAATAAAAACAAAAACAAAAATAAAATACACTAACAAAATACTCTTATATTATAGATCCAATTATTATAGATTATTACATAATAAATATAACGAACTTTTGAAAATACCCTGTAAATTTATTTAGCTTGCTTAATATATATATTTGCATAAAAAATTTACATAAAATTGAAAGTGAAAAGAGAAGGAACCAAAGTTTCTCGCCAGTTCCTATAAACATTGCCGCCAGTTTCGCACTAAGGATAAATCAAAAAAAGTGCAAAAAACAAGAAAAACAAACAGCATAAACAAACAATTAAGCTTAATTGTTTTTACGAAAAAAAAGAAGAATACAATATAATTTTGCTGGAAACAAAGTCTCAAAGTTATTTTAAGTGAATTTCGTGTTAGTTTTTGGGTTTGGAATTGTCTCGAGATCTTGACTCACACACACACACACACATACAGCATGCAAATTCCTGCCAGGTGTGCTGTGTGTGTGTGTGTGTGTGTGTGTGTGGACGCACCCTAATGCAATTTTTATTGCTTTTGCTTTGCTTTGATTTTATTTAATTTTGACTCGTTATCAGTTAATTGCAGTAATCAAAGCGCCGAACGAGTTGCCAAGTGTGAACAGTAGCAGCAGCGGCAGCGGCAGCAAGAAGAGTGCAGCGTAAGCGTAAACAATTTTACCGGCATAGTTTTCCCCTTGAAAAGTCAACAACAACAATAACAACTACAACAACTATAACAACAACAACAACAACAACAGCAAGAGGAAGCCGCAATAAGTCAAAACAATTCGCTTCGATTTTCGTTGAATTTTCATTTTGTAGTTTTGTAGTTTGCCGTAGTTTATGCCGTTGCGATAATTAAAATATTGCACACATGAATCATGCCCACTGTGCGCCTCCCACTGTGTGTAGGGCACAAAGCATACAGCTCTCTCTCTCTCTCTCTCTCATTCTCGCATTGCTGCTGGGGGCCCATCAATCAGGCAGGGCTGTCAATCAACGCGGCGTATACGCAACGCAACGCGGCCAGCTGACCGAGTGTGGTAATTGGGCCGAATTGGCAGCACTTAGCAGCGCCTTCAGCATATGCACGATATATGTATATATGTACGTGTAGATCGGCAGATCGGTAGATCGCTAGATCGTTGTGTAAATTATTTCTTTAAAACGATACTCGACACCAGAGAATGAGATACATCAGACATAGATCTATGAATAGACCGGCAAGTCTTGCGGATCAGCTGGGCTAACAAGATGCTGCTGGGATTAGCGTAACATATACAATGTATATTTTATATATATGAGGATTAGTTAGCTAAGGAGCCAAGAGATCGTACTCTAAACTGACAAGAAAAAAGGCAAAAACTTGTCACAGAATTAAGGAACCTTAAAGAGCTTCAGCTTATCTTATAATAAATATATCAGTCAGATATTTATAATCTTCAATCCAAAAAGGTTTCCCAGTTTCTCAGTCCAGTTTTGGGCCATCGTTGGGCGTAGAAAATTGAATAGGAATGATTCATTCGAATGGCAGCAGTTAGATTCAGATCGATTGACTGCCAAATTAAGTATCGGAATGCTGTCGAAAGAGAAGCTGAAGATCAAGACCAAGAATGATGTCAGAGCAGAGCTTGAGTTGGTTTCGGGTTTACGGTGCGATCATCGTTAGATCTGCAAATAGAAGATCTCTGATCTGATCTTGATGACGTTCATCATGCTCAACGCCGACGCCGACGCCGACGCCGTCGCTGACTTCGCGTTCGATTTCGAGTTGGACTCGTCACTTTTGCTTTCCCAGCTACACATCGTCGTCGCGACGACGTGGGGCGTGCAATGTGGGCGTATATGGTGGCCCGACTTGGAGACGGCTTTTTGAGTGCGCCCCCCCGACACTTGCGAAGCATTTTCAAGTTACGTTTCAAATTTTTTTCGAATGTTTTTTTCGGTTTTTTTTTTTCTGTTTTTTATTTTTTTCAGATTTTATTTTTTGTTTTTTTTTTTTAGGAAAGTTTCGTGTTCGCCCACTGAGGCTATGGCGACTGAAGGAGACACGTTTTTTTTCTTTCGAATTGTTTTTCATTATTTTGTGGCTCGTTTATTTGTTATTCATTTGCGCCCATGTGTGTGTGTGTGTGTGAGTGTGTGAGTATGCTGTTTTTTTTTTCTTTTAGTATGATAATTAACATGGAGACTAATAAGGCGAGCCAGGCCAAATGGAGGGGCGCTTGGTGCTTGGTGAAAGCGCTTACGGGTAGGCAGCTCATAAAAACTAACAAAAAGACTAGGGAGAGGCTAGAGTGAATTATGATCTACAACTGGATACCCACGAAAATCTTTTGAGCAAAACAAATTGTTAAACCAAATATAATTTATAGAAATTGCAGTATTAATCATTATTTGCGATTTCTTTTCTTTCTTTTCTAAGGGAATGTAACAAAAAAAGATTTTTAAATATACCACAGCTACATATTATTTATAGGAACCTTTTTACGAAATTTGATATCTCTAGAGCTTGTAGTGTCTGAGATTAACACATTAATGTAGTAGATATGCAGAAAAAATAAAACATAGCTTGCAACTAGCTAAAGAACCCCTGCATAAACAGGTCTGCAAATAAAGTTATACCTTATCGAAATTCAACAATTACAGGGTATACACCGAACTGTCTCGCTATGAAACTGACACCAACTTTGCGGACACCCAAAATGTTCGCTGGCGGACAATGCGGCGTATACGCAACGCCAGACACAACGGCAACCTGTTTGTCTCTCCGTCTCCCCGTCTCTTCGTCTGTTTGTCTGTTTGGTCGCCCACGCACCCTACGAGCCCCGCATGAGCGGACTAGACAGCTGGGCGAACCAGCTCGCAAGAGGAGGCACAACTGTGTGTGTGAGTGTGTGTGTGCGTGTGAATGAAGATCATAATCCGCTGCTGAGTCGCGTATGCGGGGGGGATCGTTTTGAGGAGCTTGAGGCATTTCATTTGAATGTTTTGACTGATTTTGTTTATTTATTGTCGCTGCCTGCGATTTGCATATGCTCCTTATACACTTACCATTTTGTTGCTTCTTCTTTTTCTTCCTCTTTATCTTCTTTTACTTTGGTTTTAGTTGAGTTTCTTTTGACTTAGATTTTTAGCTTGGATTTACTTTTGGATGTATTTCGATGTGTTCACCAACGAGTCGAAAACTTGAAAAAAAAAACAAATCAATAATCAACTCCATATCGTATTGTCGCAACGGATCAAAAAAAAAACGTATAAATAGGGGGGCAAAAGAGATAGAACGGCTTTGGGATCGGAACAAGGAAATTCAATTCATGAGAATAGTTCAATTAATATTAAAGAGTTTGCTGAACTGCGCGAGGGATATTGAATGAAAATTAATTAAATACGGTCTATAAATATATCTATATCTGTATAAAATATCAAGAAAATAAGAGCATTTCCTTGAGATCAAGTTACGGTGAAGATAGTTTGAAATGTTTCATATTTTGGCAAACTCTTTGAGCACACCTCGCTAGGCACCGTAACCCCTCCCCCCCGCCACCTGTGAGTGACAAGCGGCGAGGCGACGACTCAAGCGTCAAAATGAGGGAGAGAGAATACAGAGAGCGAGAGCAGAAATCAAGAACAGTTAATACAACGAGCATATTTCAATAGGAATAAATAGGAATAAATTGTAACAATTTACGTTTTTATTTTTTTTTTTTTTTTTTGTACAAATTTTAGTTGAGATTAGCACGTTGCGAATAGCTTAAAAGGAACGGAATGAAATCAAAGAAACAAAACGGAAATAAAGACGCGAAACCTTTTTAACCGCTAACCGTTAACTGTGAACCGTAAATCTTAAACCGTATACCGTAAATCTTAAATCGTAGACCGTAAATCTTAGACCGTAAAGCGAACCGAACCGAACTAAACCGGCGAACGTCGAGCAAGAAACTGAAACTGAAATCGAAACGCAGCGCGAAAAGCAGCGGGCAGCGCCGGCAGCGAAGCACTTGAACACTTGAGCAGCGACGCTGACGCCAACAGCAGCAGCAGAAGCAGCAGCAGAAGCAGCAGCAAGGCAGCGACGCCAAATGGACAAGAGTAACGCGCGCAGGCGCCGCAACAGCGCAGCAGAGTCGCTGCCGGCAACGTTGGCGTCGCAGCTGCCGCAGCCTTACGCAAAGCGAACTGCGGCGAAGAGCAAGTGCGCCAGCATGTCGAGCGCAGCGCTGGCCAAAGGCCGAGTGAGTTCCGTGTCGGTTATGGTGCAGCCAACCAGCCGCACGGACCACGCCAGGCAGCGGAACAACAACAACAGCAGCAGCAGGACTGCAAGGAGGGAGACGCCAACAGAGCTGGCAGCGAGCACATCGCGGCTGGCAGCGTCGACAGCACCGCAAGCACTGGCCAATCGCAGCGTGCACAATCCGCACGCGTCCTCCTCCTTGGTCGAGGCGCATCAACAGCTGGAGCTGATGCTGTCGCACATCGAGCGGAGCACCGAATTCATGGCAGCGACGTCGCGTCGGCGCAAACGGCCGCCACTGAAGCTGGGACCACGCCTCAAGGATCAGGTGCTGTCGCCGGTGACGCCGAGGGGAACGCCAGTGAGCAGTGCACGGCTGCAGCGCATGGAAGGCGGCATGGAAGCTGGCGGAAGTGCCGAGTTTGTGGCCCGAGCAGCGGCAGCTGCGGCGGCAGCAGCAGGAGAAGGTGCCCACCTGCCCGTGGAGTATCAACTGGCCACCACGTTGACCATGAATGTGGGCACAACAACAACCACCATGTCCGCCATCGTTGGCAACAAAACGCGTGGAAAGGCGGTGGAGCCGATGGTGCCTCTCGCACAGAATCCACAAATGTTGACGCCGGCAAAGCGGATGGCGCTGCTGGAGCTGCTGTCGCGGGTGGAGCAGCAAGACCAGCAGGCAATCGATGAGCTGCGCAACGAGGTCAGCGGCGCTGGTGGTGATCCCGACGTGGATGGCGGCATGTGCCGCACGCTCCAGATGCTGTAAGTAGCGCAGACACAGACACGCACAAACACGTCGAATGCTTTGCACAACAACAGTAAGAACAGTCGCCGCAGCAGCAGCAGCAGCACCGACGCCGCTGCCGCTGTGAATTTAAATGATGTCATCGTCGCTATGAGAGCACGTCAGCTGCGCGCTCTCTCCAGACTTTTTCGCCTTTGGCATTGCCAGCTCGCTCTCACCTCGCTTCACCTCGCTCGCCGCACACCTAACTACGCCGCATTTCAACTCGCTTCGCTTGCCCGCTCTCTTTTTCACTCTCTCAGCTGTGCTGCTGACGCCATCGGCAGCGCTGTCGGGCTGGAGTTACTCACCCAGCGACGCCGACAGCGACGCCGACTCCATGTTGGCGAATAAAACAGCTGTTGTTGCTGCTGCTGCTGCTGCTGCTGTTTTCGTTGTTGCTGATGTTCGCGCTGCTGCTGCGCTGCTGTTTGGTTTTTTGTTTTGTTTTTGTTTTTGGTTGTCGCCCTCTGCTGCGATTAGAAGTATTTACTCACACACACACACACGTAGAGAAGGTGTAGAGTTGTCAGCTGAGATGAGCTTAGCTGTGCCTGCTTAACCCTTACTTCACAAGAATTAACCCTTAACGTGTGCGGCAACTGGGAGGTTTTAGTGTATTGCATTGCATTCTATACTATATATAGTATATATTGTGCTGCTTGATATATGATCTGGCATCAATCTTCATCAATGGGGCTTTACGTTCTTTTGATTTCCCCCTGAGACAGCTAGACGAAAATGCGTGATATCTACTCAGCACGTCATTGTGATAAGGAATACAGCTGTATGTATAGTAGGGGGTTAGATATGTCTACCGTACCACATATGGTATAGTATCTATTTTAATATTTTAAACACCATTTTTGGTTCTAAACAAAGCTTCAGAGCAGGCATCAATCAACTGTTTGCAGTTATTAGGGTTGTTCATTTTAATTTAATTATTCCGTTAGGAATAGGTACATATAGTATTATATTTGAACGATATGAATCAGGATTCAATGAAGTTGAAATATATTAAAGGTTTAGCTTGTTTATTTCAAGGTTTCTCAAAGGAAATAATGATTAATAACTGTAGAAAAGAGCTTAAACTTTGTAGAATTATAAAAAAGAGTTGAAATTCAAATATCAAGAAGATAGTCTACTTTTTGGAGCTTTACAATATGCAAAATACTGAAAAATAAGTTTATATATATTTTTTTTAATTTGTTATTCCTAACTGCAGTTGGTATAGCCGAACGGGGCACCCTACATCGAAAGAGTGACAGAGCAGGGTTAGGGGTGAGGGAGGGAACTATTTGGCAACTGTTTTGCAGTTTGCGGTCGGTCGCTTGATACGACACGGAATTCGGAATTCGGAATTCGCGTCGTAATCAAACACCGCACCGTGCGACCGAATATAATCGACAACTGTTTGCGATTGAAATTCGCGCTGCCTTGCTTCGCCTTCGTCTTATTTCTTTTTCGAGATAAAATTTGCAAATTCTAAAAAATAGTTGCAGGCGTGCGGCAGAGTGGGAGAGTGGAAGAGTGGGAGCGAGAGAGAGAGAGAGAGCGAGTACGATTGCCCTTTAGAATTCATCGATAAGGCGTGGCTCGACGCGTTGACTTTGTCATATTTTTCGCTTTGCTGCCGTTGCTGCTGCCGCTGCTGCGCTTTATATTTGTTTGATCAATAAATTTGCGCTTCGCCCCCAACTAACAATCGCAGTCAGCGTCGTGGGTTGCCTCATCGCCTCAACACCCAAGTGGGCACACTCCCTCCTCCCCACTCCACATGTCCCACTCCCCATGCTCCGATTCCCAGTTCGATTTGCCGTGTTTATTAATGAACTCTTCGACGGTTTTTGGGGTTCCTGCTGCCTTTCGCTTTGATTGTGTCATGTTATTTGCGTGCACTGTCGCAGTAGGAGAAGTAGAGAGAGAGAGAGGGGGAAAGAGAGAGAGAGAGAGAGGGAGAGGGAGAATGATAGCAGGCAACCTTAACCCCGTGAATCCCAGACCTAGCGGAGTCAGCATACGCTGAAATCGGTTTACTTACTGAAAAGCGCTGAGCAAGCTGATCAAGGCGACTTGAAGAAGCATTCGGGGGAACTGTGCCAAGTATTCCATGCCATATGTATATATCGATAAGCATAGCGTTCTATATAAGAAAGTTGGCTGATAATTCGATACGATAAATTGGAACAAGTCAAAGGTCTCTCTCGCTCTCTCTCTCTCTCTCTCTCTATACACAAGGCTATGCCAGGGAAAGAGAGAGGAATAGAGGGAGGAAGCTGCTCTCCAGAGATATCGTATGATATATGATATATATATTATGATATAATTCTCCCACATGGCATTACTTCATTTCACTGCGAATTAAACTTAATCAAGCGCTTCGAAGCCGCCGCCGCGTGACCCTCTCCGCCTCGATTGCAGGGTATTGCGCAGGTTATGCTATTTTTGACATTGGCCTTGAGTCTTGGGCGGCATGAGATGCGTGTGCCATGTGCATTTCTCTAGGTGTGGGCAGGCGGGGATCGGGGTGTGGGAAAAGAGCATTGCGTGCCGGCGAGCCATATGAAACCCAATAGAGACTGTTTGTTTTCGTTGAATCCAGCAGATAGAAAGGGGTAAGGGGTGTCTCTCGGGTTCATGCGATACTATGACGCCAGCAGCGTGCCAGGCTGATGCAATTAGCCGGCTTCCCGCTGGGCGCTAATCATCCAAATGGCAGCGACGTCTTCGATTCGCGCTTTGATTTATTAGCATCAATTTTAATATTCTCCCTTCCGCCTCTGTCCTCCTTCCCAACCCACAGGCCACTCACGCTGAACTCTCTAGATTCGCCATACTGCGAGAGCTACTGGGCAGGACCGGGACTTGTCAATGTCAGGGAGCGGCAAAGGTTGGAGGAGCTGATGACGCAACGGTATCGGGATGCTAAGGAGCCACAAGCATTTCTGTCCAATGCACTGGAAGATGAACCCAGGGACGATCTAATGGACGAGGAGATCTATCGCGAGCAGCAGGCGGCCATGTCGCCGGAGCAGCGAGAGCGACAGCAGCAGGCAATGGACGAGCGTGTCGAGTTGGACAAACAGAAGAAGGAGGTGGGCGAGTGGCGGGTTAAGCATAACCAGAAGCGATTGAAGCGTGAGGAGCAGCAGCTGCAGCTGAAGATGCCGGCTCAGCTCAAGAAGCCAAAGATAGCGAAACCCGTGTTGAGAAAGCGATATATCAATCCACCCATGGAGCCACTGTTGCTACCAATGCCCCGGGAGACTGTGCATATTGTGTCCAAGCCGAAACGCTGGCATCAACAGGAACTGGAGGAGCAAGACGCCAAGGGGGATCTGGAGGAGGAGCAGTATCACAACGAGAATGAGACCGACTGCAATGACATGACCGACTTGAATTCGCAAGGCGTAGAGGATGAGGGCGATGGCGATGACGATGACGATCAAGATAGCGATGGCGATGAAGATGGCAACAAAACGCCACGTCCCAACGAGGATCTTTCAAACGCCGTCAATGAGAAGCTACACGATCTGTTCGTGCAACGTTTGAACTTTCAGGCGCAATGCGGACGCAGCAATCTGTACAACAATTGCCAGCTATTCTCAGAGTAAGCTCTATCTGCCCTCTCTCACCATCTCCTAACTAATCTCTCTCTCTCTCTCTGTCTCTTTTCCAGCATTACCACCACGCTCAGCGAAGAACTAATAAATAGCATCGATGAGTCACTCGGTCGCAAATTGACGGAGAAGAAGCATTAGCTTGCATTACGGACAACAGCTAATCCATCCATTTCCATTGTACTTTCGAATACCGAAACTTTCAGTTACCCGACCCATCCCCTACCCAACCCCACCCCATTTCACACAGTATATTTAAATTAAAGAGTGGAAACCTAGCAACGTTTTTTATTGTATTATACGCCTACATCTTTCACATATATTTTTAAAATTTAAGAATTTTTCTTCTAATTTAAAATAATAAAGATAACGAACTGAACCTCTGCAAGTAAAGAAAAAAGCGTATTTTATATTGCCAGCCTGAAAGTAGGCAACAGTTAATTTGCCCCACAAACATTGTGTAGTTTAATTGTCAGCCTGAAAGTAGGCAACAGTTTATTTTCTCCACCTACATTGCGCTGTTATTACTGAAAATTTTTTGTTATTTGTAATAAAATTTTATTAACACATTTCAAGTGTAAAAATATATTTATATTTATTAAAAAAAAAATTGTTATATTATTTATTCAAATTCTTGTATAGCATTTGCCTCGTTTCATTCGTTTCTCCCCCCTGCCGCCTAGAAGTATGCAACACGCCGCGTTTGAGTCAAATTCGCCTTTTTAACGTTTTCTTTAATTTGCCTTCGCTGTTGCTAAACAAACAACAGAAATAAATGTCTTTAAGCGGGAGAGCGGAGGGGAGGGAGGTGGTAAATTAAATTCAATTTATACAGGTTTCTTGGCTTAACTAAGTACTAGTATATATGTATATTACGATTCTATATTACGCACTATGAAACTATGGAATATATGTATAATATATATTGTCGATTGGGCGGGCATGCACAATCTGTATTAGTTTGTTATTAATTAGTTAGTTAATTGTACTTTATAAACAGCAAATTGCAGCGTCTGTGTGTGCATGTGTGCGTGTGTGTGATGTTAGCAGTGGGCTTCTTGTCGTATTCAATGTCAATTACGAATTCGGTCAAAACTAAAAACTATTTAGCATATAACTTAATATGTAGTTTATGTTTTAATTACAAACTAAGTTTAGCGCGATTGTGTGTGTGTGTGTGTGTGGCGTCTATAACTATGCGCGTATGTGTGCGTGCTTGAATGTTAAAAAAAAGTACAATAAATATGTGGCCGAACTAAGGAATTGTACACAAGGCGAGTGAAGTGGAGTGGAGTGCTGGGGAGTAGCCGCCTCACAGCAGATTGGAGCAGCTGGCCTCGGAGGCGGCACAATCCGTGGAGCGTGGCAGGAACTGTATGTGTTGCCAGGTGGCGTTGAATCTGTGCCAGAGATCGCAACAAAAGAGACATGGAAATGAGAGAGATAGAGAGATACGAGTTATTTGGGACATTCACAAAGTGCTGCATAGCTCGTTGGTAGCTTCACTCACAGGTAACTCTCGGCCAGCTGACGCTCCACGTGCGGCTTGATGCGTGCATAATCCTTGTCCGCAATCGTTGTGCTGCAATGCTGCTGCATGTAGGCGAGTGTGAACAGTTCGTTCTCGTTGAACGAGCGCAGGCCGGGCACACGCAGGCGCTGGGTGAGACCGAGCGCCTCGTAGGTAACCACCTGATTGATGCCGGCACCCTGTATGGCATTGCCCGCATCGATGGCCGTCACAAAGCTGCTCAGTGCACGTGCCGCAGTGCGAGCCGCACTCAAAGTCACATGGAACGACTTAAGTGCCTCCACAGACAGCTGACGCAGTTCGTGCTCCAAATGCGGCGGCTGTCCGGCTGTCAGACAATTAATATCCGGCTGGGCATACTGTATCTCCGGCACAGCGTCACCGATCTCTGTGCTCTGCGCATTGAACTGCAACAGGAACGTGGACAGGCTGTCTATGAGAGTCTCCAGAATATCCGTGCCGATGCGAGCAAAGTTCACAGCGCTGCAAGTGAAGAGTGAAGAGAACGTGTGAGTGAGAGAGTGTAGAAAGCGAGAGAGAGAGAGGGAGAACACCTACACAGGATAGCGATAGTCGTAGTAGTTGTTCCGCACCAGCACGCGTGAGATGAGCAGCATATTGAGCTTGTTGGAGTAGACGATGGGCTGCGGATGCTCCCTCGTGTACATCTCGGACACAATGCTGAGAGAGATGGAGAGAGAGAAAGCGAGTTAGTTAGGTGAATCAACCTGCGAGCAACAGAGACACTCACACATCCAGCATGCTCAGCGTTTTCAACTTATCCTCCATACGCGACCTGCGGAATGTCCAGATCGACTCAAGATGCTCGACAAAATTCAGATTGCTGAGCAGCAGATCGTTGTAGTATTTACTGATGTAGTCACCCTGATCGAGCACTTCGTTGGGTATGCCAAACTGCAGTCGCATCTCTGCCAGCTTTTTGTCCATAAATTGTCTCGCTGCCGGTTGCAGCCAACTGGCCTGCGCCAGCGACTCCTGCAACTGATTGCGCAGGCTATAGAACATCAGCTGCAGGAACTTCTCATTGCCCACAGTCTTATTGAGTGCATTCTGTTTGTGGCTGCCCTCGAACTGCTGCTTGGCCGGCTGCTGCTGCAGTGCATCCACTGCAAAGGGCACCCAATCACGCACCACTTTGCTGCAGAAGAGCCAGCGCGGATAGCTGGCAGTGCGTCCATAGATGGCATGATCGAAGTGCTCCGCCAGCGTGCGATACTCCTTGGACAGATGCGGCAGCATTTGGCGTGCCAGTGACCAGATGATAAAGTTGTTAATCGGCCTGGCAAATATGAAAAAGAAAAACAGATTAATAAATCATGAACAATCGATTTCACATTTCTCTCTCTTTCTACTCACTTCTTGTCGGACGTGGAGATCAACGTGGAGAGCTCACGGAACACCTCAACATCGCGCACCAGCACCTCGGTGTCCTCGCTGATGCGTGTATTGGGAAAGATCGCTTGCAGTGACTCCAGTATGGGCAGCTGTGGCAGAGAAAGCGTATTAGGAGAGTGTTTAATTTGATATATTTTCATTTATATCTATATATATCAACTAACTATGGTATACAGGCTATGGACTGTGACTATAATGCATGGTAGAAATTTCTTTTAATTTATTTTAATATTTTTAAACTATAAAAGCAATAATACCCTCTAAGTTGAGCCTAGATTGTTAAGGATTGAGAAAACCCCCATTTAAATAAAACATAAATATAAAATATAATATAAATATAATTAAATAAAAATGCATATAATATAAAAAGCCTATATAACAATAATGATACCATCTATAACCAGCTATACTTTACATATAACGAAAGGTATTTCTAATAGCTAATTGGACTGATTTCTTCGAGTTCTTTTCTCAAATATTTAACAATTAAAGCAGATAAGTTTGGAGTTACAGAATGGATTAGTAGAAACCTTCTAAGACCACCTCCAGCTGTGACTCTTGTCACGACTGCATCTCCAACTCTTATGCAATATTTAACACTTAATCTAATCATTAATCACAGCTCTCTCTCTAATCAAAGCAGCAGCTCCTACTCCGCCTCCTCGCTCTCCTCAATCTCAGTTCTTTTTTATAGGGGGGGAATATCCCCATGTCCTAAAAGTGTTTTTCTAATTTCGATTCCGATTCCATCTAATTGCCAGCTAACGGTAATTACGCTGATTAGCCACAGCAGACACCATAGTACTAAATGGTAAACCAGTTCGTTGCCAACTGGGAACTCGTTCTAAGCCACTGGCGGAGTCACTACTTCGTTTGGCCGCTGATCTTACCGATGGCGCAATAGTCTTCATCTCGGCCAGACGCAGCAGCTTGTTCACCTGACGTTCGCTTCCGCCGCCGCCGCCTGCTGTTGCCCTGGCCGACTCCAGATGATTGACAATGCGTCGCTCGTAGTGGAAAATGTCATCGGCAAAGAGATCCGCCTCGCGGGAAACGATGCCTGGCAAGGGAGAGAATTGCGAAGATTTTTTATTAGATCGAATCTCGCAGATCACGTGGCTCACATGACTTACCCATATTGATGGCGAAATCTCGCAGCAGCAGCTTGTAGCCGCGCACCACTTCCTCATCCGCATTGGCTGCATAGAAGTACTTGTCGGGCAGGCCGAGTTCCCCCTCGTTCAGTGTGATGATGTAGTCATAGGGCATGGTGTAGCTGTTCTCCACGCTGACCCGATAGTACGGGAAGATGCCGAACTTGGTTTGCAGATGCCTCAGGGCGCTCTTGTAGTCCCAGTTCTGGAGGCGATTCGTGGACGACAAAGCTTGCCAGCCACCTGAAAGAGAGAGAGAGAGGGGGAGCAATTAGTCGTATCATGCGGTAATCAATCCGTCTAATCCGGTCTATCGGGGAATGACCCAGGCCTAGACCCAGACCGCAACCCAACCCTACATCCCTCCCCCCGCAACCCACTGACGCAACTGGCGCCTAGCTCGGATAGACGCTAATGAAATTCCCCCAGAAACGCAGAGCGTGAAATTTTGTTTGTTTTTTTTTTGTCTTTTTTCTGTTTTCTTTTTTTTCTTCTTTCCCTTTTCTTGTTTTGCCAAAAACTTGTGACAGCTAAAGAAACTGCAAGATTATTTTAGATATTCCTCTCTTTCCCCTCTGTCTGATCTCTCAAATATGTATTATATCTATCAAGTTATCGATGGATTCAGCTGGGGATTTATAGCAATAAAAAAAGTGTGAAAATGTTTGGCTGCAACGTCTTGAAAAATAAGACATTCTCTAGCTACTTAAACGAAGTGCGAATACCCTTAGAAGAACTTGAAAAAAATACATATATTATATTTAGGGTGATTCGATGTTCTTAAAGATTTCTAGAGGTTTTTTAATATTTGTGCTTCTTAAAAAGGAAATCTTATGGGGATGTTATGGTTATAAATGATAAAATGTTAATCAAACACAAAATGAAAACAAAAGATCTTGGAGAACTTGTTAGACGCAAAGTTAGGTAGGAAATGTGATAAGCTTGGGAAAATATTTATATATGATCGGCATTGCAAATGATATAAGAATTTAATAATTTATAATTTCATCATATCATTTATTTACACAGTTCAAATATTTCCATTATTTTCGAATTACAAACGACTCATTTTCTTTAAATTCTTGTAGGACTTTCGAAATGGGAGATCGATAGGATTTTAGATGAAAAGTCTTGAGTATAGTTTATAGTCTTAAAAAACTCATAACTTAATTATAATTAATTTTTTAAAGGATTTCCTTACTTTGCCTAAAGTCAAACATGATTTAAGGCATTTAAAAGCAGGCGAGAGATAGAATAATAATTGGTATACCACAGGGTAGACTGAAGCACATATAGGAGTTTCAGGACTATATGTATTGCCTATAGTTAATTATTAATTATTAATTAATTATATATCTAAAACAGTCAAAGCAGCTGCAAGTGCCGATTGAAAAATATCTGTTTCCTTTCACTCCAATCTACAGTTCCGGTTCAGTGATATTTGGTCACTTAGAATAACCATAGAAATTCCTGTAACCGGATTTAAAATATATATCTACACTTTACATAGCCCTAAATCGATCTAAGGCTGCGACAAATCCAGTTCGAGCAGTTACAAAAAAAATTGGCTTATTGCACCCGGTTTTTTGGATTGAGATTGCGATTGGGATTGAGATGCGATGCGTTGCGTTTGGCGACGATTGGACACTTTTTTGTTTTCTTTTTTTTTTTTTTTTTTTTTTTTTGTCGATTGTGTCAGCTGTGTTTGGCCAGCGAATTAGCACCTCCTGAATCGGGAGAAAAAAAAGCGAAAAAGCCCATGCTAGACTACAAATCTAGCCGGATTTTGTTATAGTTTTATGTGTGTTTGATTTGAACGATTTATTGCAAATCAATGCGAGCAGAGAGCTTCAATTAACTTCAATTAATGTCAACTCCCCGAGAGATGTATAAAAACCTCGCGCCTTCGGCGATCAACGCATCAATCCAGTGCAGCAGCTCCAGAGCAAAGCATCCCTGGTCATCAAATTCCCGCTCTCAATCAGCATGAACAAACTTGTGGTAAGTGTGTGTGTGAAGCTGGCGAGGATCTCGGCGTCTCATAGTAGGTGTTCCTCTTTCTCTTTAGTTTCTGGCCTGCCTGGCTGTGGCAGCTGCGCGTCCCGATCTCAGTCGCCAAGCCTATCGCTATGAGATTGGACAAAACGATAATGTGATCAACACGCCGGTGATCACCACAAGCACCTCGTATCAGCCCACCGCATCGGGCAACACGTACTTCAACTCGGTTCCCTCTGTGGGTCAATCCTCCTCCTATACAAGCGGCACCGCTGGCTTTGTGCCCTCCACCCAGGTTACCTACTCCACAGGCAATGGCATCGGCGCCGGCAGCGGCAGCAGCAGCAGCAGCGGCAGCTACCAGAGCGGCAGCTACCAGAGCAGCAGCTATGGCAACGGTGGTGTCGTTGTCAACGATAACATCGGCCTGACCGGCATCCATCCGGGACCCACCATCAACTACAAGGAACAGGAGGCGTACATCAGCCATTTGGCCAACTTCCAGCCCGCCCAGATCACCAAGCATTTCTATCTGCATACCGCACCCGAGGATCATGATGAGCAACAGATTGTGCGCTATGTGAACGTGGGCAGGCCCCAGAAGAACTATCGCGTTGTGTTCATCAATGCACCCGCTTCGACCGCCAGCAAGGCCAAGATTATTGCCAATGTTGCCCCAGTGGAGGACAAGACTGCCATCTATGTGCTCTCCAAGAAATCCAATGCCCTCGATGTCAGCGCCGAGGTGGTCACACAGCGTCCGGTCAACAACAAACCGGAGGTCTTCTTCATCAAGTACAAGACCCCCGAGGAGGCGGCACATGCCCAGCAGACTATCCAGGGTAGGTTTCGATCTTCCTCAATGCCTGCGCCAGCAGCTAATCTTCCATCTCCCTCCCTCTCTCTTTCCTTTTGATAGCCAACTATGATGCTCTTGGCGGCAGCTCACAGCTCAGTGACGAGGGTATTGTCCCAGTCTCTTCAGTCATTGGCAGCCTGGGCGACAATGGCTCCTCCGGTGTGCTCACTGATGGTGTCGGTCATGTCAACATTGTCGGCACTGGCGGTGTTCCACTGGCGGACTCCGCATCCGGCTCAAATGGCATCAGTGTGCAATACGATGGCAGCAGCTCCAACACTCAAACCTCTCAGATCACTGAGGGTACCTCGGGTTCCACTCAGGTGGTGGGCAGCGGCATCATCCAGACCAGTTATCTGCCCCCCAAGCCCATCCGTTCGGTTAAGTACTAAGCAACAGCACGGATCGGGTTGATCGATATCGATATCGAAATGAAGATCGAGATCGGCATGCAACATGAACATACATGATCAAACACGCACGCACGCACGCACGCACACTACGATTATTGTTTCTGAGTGAATAATCATTGAATCATTGCGATTATTTTCTTCAGAATTTGTTAAATTTACAATTTTGCGATATAATTTCAACATAATTTTTTTTCACAGCTAATTATTATTTTTTTTTAATAAAGTTTAAGCACTTCTTAAGGCATTCGAAAAACATAACCTCAAAGTCATATTCTTCTTGGGGCAAAAAAAAACCTAACCTCATAGTTTATGTCCAAAACATAACCTCAAAGATCGATCGCTGGGGAAGTTCGTAGGGGAATAAAAGAGCAAAGGAATTCGAAAAACATAACCTCAAAGTCTTTGCTTCATATTCTTCTAAGGGCATACAAAAAAAAACATAACCTCAAAGTTTATGCACAAAACATAACCTCAAAGATCGCAGTGAAAATTCGTAGGGGAATAAAAAGCAAAGCAGAGTATTTTCTTATTGAAAGAATCGATTAGTTGGGTAGACTCAGTACCAGGCACGTACACCTGCATAGGACCCCCTTTCCACTCTACAGACAGGTATATAATATATAGTATTTCTGTATATTTCTTTAAATATTTGGCAAGCTCTTCATAATTACTGCAGCAGGGGGACTACAATAAATACAGCTATGGATAGCTAGACAGATACAACGGGTACAACAACTACGGCAGGCAGCCAAAAAAAAAAAACGATGGCAAATAAATTAGCGTCTTAAAAAACCAAAAAAAAAAAAAGAAGAGAGACAAAATCAAAATACCAAAAATAAACCCGAAAAGAAACTCAAATCAAACGCGGAGCTGGCTGCAAGGTCACGCAACGCGCCAATGCAACGCATTAAAATACCAGAAAGTATTAAATTAAATACGAAAAAAAAAAAAAAACAAAATATATACTAGCATACTGTATTTGCCACGCCCCGTTTCGCCCCGCCTGGCAGCAAGCGGCGCCAGCGAATTTATGATCCATGTCTGAGATATTACAAGCAAACGCAGCTGAAGATGATGATGATATCGTCTCTGGTATCGGGTATCTCGTATCTCTTATCTGGTATTTTTTTTTTTTGCTATCTCTCTTTTCATCTATAGCTTATGTGGTTTCGGCATACTAATGATCGGATCCCCAGCGATCTTTGCATAAAGATAATCACACCTACTAAATAAACGATACGATACGATACGATCTACGATCCGAAACATTTGTCCCTCGCCTTTTACTGTCAATGTGCATAAAAAGTTACATAAATTTTCAATCTTCTCTTTGAGATCTCTATGGAATTATATGGATATGCTATGGTATATGGAATATCTATTGGAATGCCTAATTGATAATTATCGTTTTGTTCGCCTTTGTCGCTAATAACTGAATTAGTGGATTAACCGATCACACTCCATCGACGATCGATAGACCAGGCGCAGTCTATCGATGCGTTCATAAATCGCTCACACACACATACAAACACACAGATAGTTTATATCGATACATTTATCATTTGCTTCCACATTTGGGCAAATTATGTTTTATGAGAGTTTATATTTTATTTTGTATACCCTTCGACCATTGAAAATGATCAAAAAAGGGTATACTAGCTTTGTACAAATGTATGTAACAGGCATAAGGAGGCGTGGTAGACCCCATTAAGTATATATATTCTTGCTTACGATCACTAGCCGAGTCGATTGGGCCAAAAGCTATAGACACGAAATTTAGCATGAAGGTTTCTTATATATAATGCCACGCCCACTGCCTCCGCAAATTGGTAATGTGCGATTATTAAACAAAAGGTTTGTTTAATCTGGGTGATTCTAGATTAAACAAATAGCACAAAAGATTTTTTGAAATTTTTCGAAATTTTGGATATTTAGACAATGGTCCCCCCTATGATTTTTCAACAAATTTTTTTTTTTTAATTTGAAATCGCGAGTTTTTAATTTTAATCGATAGCGGAGGTCAAAATATGTACTAAACGATTGTTTAAATCGATTTTAAACGATACTTAATTTTGACCCAAAAATCATGTCGAAATGGTCAAAAAATTAGACATGTAATAAGGCCTGGTACCCTCATTTTGCAACGATCGTAATTTTCTTAAAAATCAAACGATTTTCACACGGGATGACATTTTGTTTATGTTTTATTAACCTGAGCGATTCTACATTTAAAAAATAGCATAAAAGATTTTCTGAAATTTGTCGATATTTTGAAAAATTAGACAATGGTCCCCCCCTATTATTTAAAAAAAAAAATTTTTTTTTTTGTAATTTTAAATCGCTAGTTTATAATTTTAATCGATAGCGGAGTCAAAATAAGTACTAAACGATTGTTTTAATCGATTTTAAACGATACTTAATTTTGGCCCAAAATTCATGTCGAAATGTTCAAAAAATTAGACATGTAACATCCTCAACAGGCCTGGTACCCTCATTTTACACCGATCGTAACTTTCTTAAAAATCAAACGATTTTTACGCGGAATGACGTTTTGTTTATGTTTTAACAACCTGAGTGATTCTACATTTAAAAAATTAGCGAAATTGATCTTTTGAAATTTTCGATATTTTGGAAAATTATGATTTTCAAAAAAACTATTTTTTTCTTTTAATTTGAATTCGCGAGTTTTTAATTTTAATCGATGGCGGAGGTCAAAATAAGTACTAAACGATTGTTTAAATCGATTTTAAACGATACTTAATTTTGGCCCAAAAATCATGTCAAAATGGTCAAAAAATTAGACATGTAACATCCTCTACAGGCCTGGTACCCTCATTTTACACCGATCGTAACTTTCTTAAAAATCAAACGATTTTCACGCGGAATGACATTTTGTTTATGTTTTATTAACCTGAGTGATTCTACATTTAAAAAATAGCATAAAAGATCTTTTGAAATTTTTCAATATTTTGGAAAATTAGACAATGGTCCCCCCTATGATTATTCAAAACAAATTTTTTTTTTTTTATTTAAAAATCGCAAGCTTTTAATTTTAATCGTTAGCGGAGGTCAAAATAAGTACTAAACGATTGTTTAAATCGATTTAAAACGATACTTAATTTTGGCCCAAAAATCATGTCGAAATGTTCAAAAAATTAGACATGTAACAACCTCTACAGGACTCGTACCCTCATTTTGCACCGATCATAACTTTCTTAAAAATCAAACGATTTTTATGCGGAATGACATTTGTTTATGTTTTAACAACCTGAGTGATTCTACATTTAAAAAATAGCATAAAAGATTTTTTGAAATTTGTCGATATTTTGGAAAATCAGACAATGGTCCCCCCTATGATTTTTCAAAAATTGTTGGTTTTTTTATTTAAAAATCGCGAGCTTTAAATTTTAATCGATAGCGGAGGTCAAAATAAGAACTAAACGATTGTTTAAATCAATTTTAAACGATACTTAATTTTGGCCCAAAAATCATGTCGAAATGGTCAAAAAATTAGACATGTAACACACTCAACAGGCCTCGTACGCTCATTTTGCACCGATCGTAACTTTCTTAAAAATCAAACGATTTTCACGCAGAATGACATTTTGTTTATGTTTTAACAACCTGAGTGATTCTACATTTAAAAAATAGCATAAACGATTTTTTGAAATTTTTCAATATTTTGGAAAATCAGACAATGGTCCCCCCTATGATTTTTCAAAAAAGTTTTTTTTTTTTTATTTAAAAATCGCGAGCTTTTAATTTTAATCGATAGCGGAGTTCAAAATTAGTACTAAACGATTCTTGAAATCGATTTTAAACGATACTTTATTTTGGCCCAAATATCATGTCGAAATGTTCAAAAAATTAGACATGTAACAACCTCAACAGGCCTGGTACCCTCATTTTACACCGATCGTAACTTTCTTAAAAATCAAACGATTTTCACGCAGAATGACATTTTGTTTATGTTTCAACAAACTGGGTGATTACTACATATCAAAAATAGCGAAATTGATCTTTTGAAATTTTTAAATATTTTGGATATTTAGGTAAGGGTCCCCCCTATGATTTTTCAACAATTTTTTTTTTTTAATTTTAAATCGCAAGTTTTAAAGAGCGAGTAGGCCATATTTAAAAGAATGAGTTGTGCGAAATTCTTTGTTTTAACTTATAAGTGTGTAACGGATTTTGGGAATTGGGCGAAGGGTATCTTACTGTCGGGCGCGCTCGACTGTAGCCTTACCGACTTGTTTTTTTTAAATGGCGACCTCCAAAGGCGCCACCCGGTACCAAGTGAATGTGTCGCATTCAGACTATACGAGTCGTTTGGGTTTTCTGCACTATATCATAGATAGAAGCTGACTCATCGTGATATATTTATGGCACTCATTGGTGTCTTTGGTGCTGAGTGGTTTAGGAGGCCACCATAAAAAGGCATTGTTCACAGACGAAGATAGAAGAGGAAGACATAAGACAGTAGATATTATATGCAGAAGAGACCAAAGTAAACTAAAGTTTTATGAACAGCTAATCGATATGACAATAATCATATTGTGATTAGGAAATATCTAGCTAAGCTAGAAACGCAGGGTTATAATGCATCGTAAGACTATACTTTCAAATTGCAAGAATTGTCTATCTTTAAAGAGGAATTACACATTTCAGAGAATCGCTATATGTTTTGTGAGGTTAAGACTGATTTATTGCAATAGGAGTTCATGATTCAAGTAAAATGTTTCGTAATTTCATTGACGTAATAGAGTAAAATAAATTCTTAATAATTTATGTGGTATAAAAACTGAGAAAACTAAATGCAAGTTAAGATTTACGAAAGTTTTCTTGATAATCGCTATATGTTTAGTGAGGTTAAGACTGATTTGCCACAGCAGATGCCAGAAAAGAACTGAGAACTGGTAGTAAAATAAACTTGACTTACATATTATGCATTATTTGTCTATATTTATTCATACGATCGAGCATATTTGAATATATAAACCTCTCTATTCCATGTTCAACTTTGATATATAACATGTCGCTTTTGATTTGTATTCAACAAGATCTTGTCATTCATATTGAGTTTCAGTTTCTGTTTCAGTTTGAGTTTCCGATGGGTTGTGTATGAAATCATCTTTTAACTGTTTGCGAATTTGCAAGTTAATCGATCAACTCGAATAGGAAAACCCCAAAACGAAACGAGTTTAGTATCAAATGGAGGCCTAAAGGTGCCGTTTAATGGGACTGACTGACTGAATGAGCATATAAAAATTTGCCAAGTCTCTTTTATTAGGCATATTAGAAGACAATCTATCTATCCATCTATCTAGCTGGCCGTATCTATTTATAATCAACGCGATTGCTTTCAGTCCGTTTCAGAGGCCAAAGCAACAGTCAAGTTCAATGCCAAAGCTGGCAAAAAAAACGCAGATACAAAGATACAGATACGAATACAAAGATACAGCTACAAGGTATATTTACAGATACAGTAAGAGCAATATCTATTGAGGTTTATACCATGTATAAAATGTATACCATGGCTAACCGTGGCTCAAGAGAATCGAGAATCGGCCACGCCCCAAAGATGGAAACAAGCTGAATCAGCTGATCCGCAAGCAGCAACCTGCGCATCTATCTGTATCTGTGAGATACATTTGTGAGATACATTTGTGCATTCAAGAGATTTGAATAAATTTTAGGTCAACGTCGCTCGCATCATCGCCATCGCCATCGCCATCCGCTGCTTGGGCCTACTGCTAGCTTGAATCTTCGAGCTCTTTGATTCATGAATGTGTTGAATGCGATTTCGTCTCCGATTTACATAAATTACAACAACAACTCGCTGCGCCGCCGCCGGCGCTGCCCTCTGCCAGCGGCAATGGCTGCTGCGTCGCTGGAGGCAGGCAGCGCATATAAGTCAAGTGGAGCGGCCAGAAATGCAAGCATTGCCCCAGAGCGATCCAATCCGAACGCGACGCGACATCGACAAGGAATATCGAACACACACACACACACACATCCCACAACACACACAGCAAGGATAAGCCACAAGATGCGTAACTCAACTGCAGCTCGACTCCTACTCTCCTGCTCCGCCCTGGCCCTGCTCGCCCTGGCCCAGGCACGTCCTCAATACGGCTACGAGCAACCGCAGATCGGGGATCTGCTGGGCAACGTAGGCGGCGGTATTGGCATCGGCAACTTGGGATTGGCTAATCCCGGTCCACTGGCAGTGGCACCACATCGTGGCGGCGACAAGTATCTGCCCCCGGCAAGCACCACACAGGCACCAATTATCAACAAGAAATTCTACCTGGTCTCCGCCCCAGAGGATCACAGCAACGATGGCAAGACCAAGCATCTGGTGCTGGGCAGGCCACAGAAGAACTACCGTGTGGTGTTCATCAAGGCACCGGCTGGCGATAATGCCAATGTGAAATACTCTGCCGAATTCGCACCACAGGAGGAGAAGACTGTCATCTATGTGCTGAGCAAGAAGGACAATGATCTGGATGCCGGAGACATTGCCACACCGGCGCCCACACAGCCCAGCAAGCCGGAGGTGTTCTTCATCAAGTACAAGACCGATGAGGAGGCGCACCAGGCCCAGAAGGAGATTCAGGGACAATACGATAAGCTGGGAGGCACCAACGAGTTCCAGGAGGACAACAATGCACCCATCACTTCGGTCATTGGCAGCCTCGATGGTCTCAATCCCGATGGTAGCTACAACTATCGCCAGATCAATCGTCCATCGGGTCATCCCACGGCGCAGTATTTGCCCAGTGGACTGAAGCGTTAAGCCTGGCCAGAAAGAGAGAGAGAGACATCGGGCTTCTCGCCCATATCCTTGCCACGCCCCCTCCCCTGTTACGCCTTCCAATGTGTTGTTTAGTTTTAAGCTCAACATTTTTTTGTTTTTTTTTTTTTTTGTTCTGTTCGACTTTTTGTTTTTGTTAAAGAAATAATAATTATATTAAAAATAAAATGTATATTTAAAAAAGTACGCAATGTCTTTACCTAAACCCGACTCTATCGATGGGGTCTATAAGGCATAAGGTCGCGTAGTTTCCGCGGCCATAAAATGCCATTTAAAAAATTAATAAAAATGCCATAAATAAATTGAGATTTCTTGCTCAAATCAGTCGCCAAAGCGGCGACTCCAAAAGAGATCAGAGAGAGAGATAGAGAGAGATGCATAGAGAGAAAAAGGGAGGGAGGGAGGAGCAGCTACTAAAATTCAAATCAAATTCAAATCCAACACACACAACAAAGCTCGCCCCGACGCCTCAAATAGCTCAAAATTAGCTTAAATGAAGTGAGAAATCAAAATAAGCCCATCAAATTTAATTATAATTGAATCAAACAGCGCATCTCTTTTCATTTCGACGGATCGTTAAACTGACGCTGCATGACAAAATATCAAGTAGTCAAGGGTGGCCAAGAGACAACTCCAAACTCATGCCAGCCAGATAGATATACCATATATGCATATTTACATAATTATGCATTTTAACTGGGAACGATTGGGCAATTCATTAGCCCTCGAGAGACCCTAAAAAGGGCAGCAAAACAATATTATAACTAGTATGTAGATGTTCTTCTTTATTATTTCTTATTTATAGATCTTTAAGGCAAATTAAATTTATTTCAATAATTAATTTTATTATTTTGTTATAGATTTTTTAATATTTTTCCTTTTTTATTTGTTATTTAATTTATTTTTTCTGAGATTTTATTATTTTATTATGGTTCAAGAAGCGCAGTTTGTTATTTAAATAATTTTTAATGATGTGTTTTATATATACGTTTTTTCTATACTTGCTGTTTAGGTATTTAGTAATTCTTATTATTTATTTTCTCTTTTTCATTGTTCGATAATTATCGTTCATCAATTACTGCCTGTTTATAGATCCTAAATAAGTCTTATTATTTCATTTTCCCATTTTCATAACTTATGCAGTTTTCTACTACTACATACAATATCATATTGTAGTAGGCTCACAACCTTCGTGTCACGTGATCAACATCTCTATTCGATTCGATTCGAATCGAGGCAGGCGATTTTTCTTAATAAAATCGATCATAAATCAAATTAGCTGTACCATTTTGCCAAATACGACATGAAAGTGTGGGAATTACGCGTCAATTTATGCAAATCGAATGCGCAGCGCGGCACATCACATCGCGGCCTGAATACCTATCGAAATCGGAATCGAAAAATCGATGTCAAGCGGCGTTGTGTTGTGTATATATATATATCTGTATATACATACAGATGTATTAATGTATATTCTCGAAACGTATCGCCGTTTGATATTTTAATTGTCTGCGACTTGTTGACAACGCAGTCGCAGCCAAAACGAATTAATCTACTAATCAGCCACGAGGCTGCGCAACGCCAACAACAAATGAATGACGAAAAGATACATATAGTAGATAGATACTATATAGAGACAAAAATATAACTCACAAGTCTGTGAACGCAGAGCGCAGAGATTAGATCAGAGTGCTCAGAGATCACTACACAGATCCACAGATGGCAGAGATCGGCGAGCTAAGCGCAACTCATTAGTCAAAAACGTGCGAGGGCGTTGATGTTGATGATGTCCAGCATGGATAGAGTCGAGCAAGAGAGAGAGAGAGAGGGAGGGAGAGCGAGAGATCTGCAGGGCGATAAATGACAAATGAGCCGACGAAAATGAGGCAAAGAAACCATAATAAGATCTAATTAAGAAATGCAGCGGGCAATAAAAACCAAAAGCCCAAAAAGAAATACCCAAACGCCATTAAAGGAGACGCCTTCGATGCCATAAAAATGTTCAGTTTTTTTTTATGTATTCTTGCAGCGTATAGTGTAGATAGATATAGTAGAGCTTATGCAATCAGTCGAAGCAGTGGAAATTAAATAATAATAATTGGGTCAAACTCAACTACAAAAAAATATGTATACAAATATTTGATTTAGTTTAGAGTAAAGTGTACTATATAAAATACCCTGCAAATTCCCTACTTCGCTTGCAAAACTTCTTTTTCCACATTTTTTATTATATAAAAACCTTATCTCAAGATCATAGCAGTAACTGGAGTGTTGTAACAGTCTTGTTTCCGTTCAACGCGCAATTAATTTGCAAGTTCGTTGCCTAAGTCTTTTGTTTATTTTGGCTCACTAATTGGACCCAAGAAAGTGTTCTCCCTGCCCACACAGTTTAGTATAAAATGGGGAACACCCATTTCAGTGGCAGCACACACACCACTTGTGGCATCCACTCAGCATGTTTAACCACCCCATCGTCGTTGTGGCTTCTCTTGCGCTGCTCGGTTGCAGCTGGGTGAAGGCGCAGGCTGCGTTGCCTCTGCCCTTATCCTTTACACAAACATCGCCATCGCGTTACTATCTGCCACCGGTGGCCAGTGAGAGTGCACCCGCTGCACCCCTTATCACCAAGCAGTTCTATACCATCTCCGCTGCCGAGGATTCCCAGGAAGTGCAGCCACGCACAAAGCATCTACTTGTGGGTCGTCCATCGCGCAATTATCGCGTCATCTTCATAAAGGCGCCCAGTGCCGGCAACGATGCCATCAGGTACACAGCTGAGTTGGCGCCACAGGAGGAGCGCACTGTGATCTATGTGCTCAGTCGCAAGCAGCACGAGCTGGAGGCACAGGACATACAGCCGGCCAAGCAGCCAGAGGCTCCAGCCAAGCCGGACGTGTTCTTCATTCGCTACAAGACCAACGAGGAGGCAGCCGCAGCACAGCGTGAGATACAGACGCAATACGATGAGCTCGGCGGCAATACGGAACATGCTGCACCGTTTGTGGCTCCCGTGCAGTCGGTTGTGGGCGCACTGGATGCAGTGGCGCCACAGTCCGCCGGTTCTACTGGTTCCCTCGAGGGCTACGACTACCAGCGACCCATGGCGCGTGTATTCTAATGATCTTTCCCATCGCATGCTTTGCCAGAAACTGATAAGCAGCTTCGAGGAAGAGGAAAACAATGAAGCAGATATAGGAAAAAAAAATACCCAACATTATCCACGGCAACAAAACAGAGCAGAAAGACACTTTGCCATATCTTCGGCGTCATAAAAGTTATGCGAACGCGTAAATATAAAAAAAAAGTTTGTTGCCGCGTAAAGTGATTTTTTTTTATAAGCGGCATCGCTTTTTTCCCCTTTTTTTTGCATACTTTTCGCAAACTTTTGTCTTCTACGTATTTTATATCATTTTTATTATTTCACCAAAAGTTGCGGCTATTTTGGTATTTTTTGCTGTGCGCGTCGCGTTTTTTTTTTCTTGCTTTGCAAAGTGCTTTGACCCTGTGCAAAACGAGGCAGATTAGTAGACAAATCCAATGATCCGACGAGATATGTTATAATGATCACACAATACAGTTGGGCATATGCACAAGCAGGGCAGGGCAGGGGTGGGAAAAAAACGAAGAAGACAATATAAATCTGCAGTATTTTATTTGGTTAATATATGCAAGAAATTTAAAATATAATTATTTTTTTTTTTTTAGTTGTATTTATAGGTTTGTTTTACTTATACAAAAATTAATAAAATTCCAATTCGAAATTCCAACTGTTTTTTTCTTCTCAGAGTATTTGCAATTCGTTGAGTTTCTATGCCAAACTAGTTGTCGTTTCAAATTTACATAAATTTCGCAAACCGCAAGAAGCAGACGGCAATGCATCTTCTTTTTTGCCGCTGCTTTGTTTCAGTGTAGCAGCTCGTGTAGATTTATTTGCATTTGCATTTAATTAATGGCAGCGCCGGCAGCCGCCATATCTGGACATCATCAACTGGGCGACCTTTTTGTGATTGGCAGCCACCAAAAAAATCGCACAAGTTGGCAATCGTTGATTGAGACGCAACACACACGCACACAAACACACACACACACAGACAGACAGCCAGACAGGAAAGATAAGTTATGCAAGCGATTTCCCTTTCCCAAGTTTGTGTTCTAAGTCTTTCGTTTGGCCCGCTGCACTTGACCCACTGCGCGCATTCGTTACGCCTGCTGCGATGCGTGATACACATATTATTATTATTATTATTATATTATTTTTTTTGCCGATCGATCGATCGTTGCCAAACCCACACACACACACACACAGACACACACACACTCAATCGGCTTACCATTTCAAGGTGCCCGCGCTTTGCGCATAAATCATAACATTTTAGCCATATAAAATGTGGTCTTAAGTAAAATCAAAAATGAGAAGAAAAAAAAAAAAAACAACTAAACTAAACAGGCAGGCAGACAGGCAGCAACAAAGCTCTCTTACTCTGCTGGCCCCCACAGCGCATTCAAATTATGCCAATTATAATGAAATTTTTCAAAAAATAAATAAATAAATACGAAATAAATAAAATGAGACGTTTGGAATTTCTGCTTTTAGCCGACAGAAAAAAATACCAAAAATACAAATGACACAACATAATCGAGTCATCTTTTTGTGTTCAGATGCGTGCCGCCCCACCGTACCCGGTACGGTACAGTGTGCATATCAAATGGAAATGCTTTAATTTATCGATATACGGATGCTCAGACAGAGCGGGGGGGAGGGGGATATCAACTGGCTCGATTGCCAAGAGTTTGCCAAAGACCACATCAAAGTCATATCCGAAGCATATGAAGCAATGTTTGACAGCAAAACATAAATACATATATGGTTTACTCAGCTTAAGGGAGTTTCCTCTCTACTAGACTCTCCCTCTCTCTCTTTAAACTTCTCCCTAACCGGTTGTATATTTAAAAATATATATATTTCTCCACATACAATTAAATTCTTATTAGCAGTGACACATGAGAATCTCTCAAAGATATAGTAAGTTCCCTCCCCACCTCCATTCCCATTGCGGAAGTATTGTTTTTCATGCGAATTCTTAACGCAGAACCAGAAATCTTATGCAAAATTAGACAATTTGATAAATTGCATACATTAAGTAAGTAAATATAATAAAAAATTAAATAGAAATATAATTTATATAGATACACTAAGAAAGCGACAGAACAAGATATATGAGATGCCAGAAAAAAGCGAGATGAAGATCTTGTAGAGATTGGAACAGAGGCAAATACATGTTTAAAGGAATTCATATGGGAGAGAAAGAGAGAGATATTCAACTATATCAAATTGGTTAGAGGAAAAGGCATCTACTATGGAAAGCATTTACTTGAATAGCTTTAGTGTATCTTGTTGGATAGGATTTAAATTAGAAGAATACGATGTTATTCATATCGTATTGAATATTATGTATACTGAAGCAGAAAATTGTGACATACACAGTTTACTTGATAAACGGTAATTAACAATTTGCATGGGCGGAGGGCGTGTCATCCAATAATTCAAATAAGCTCTATATGCATAGAATATTCATAAAACCACATGGCAAATATGGTGTTTTTGGCTATTATAATGGCAGAGATCTCTGCTTTCAATCAGATAAAAAGATAAAGATATCTGGAAATAAAAGATATAGATCCTTTTTGACATATTTCAATAGTTGAAGGGTATCAAAACAGATCTAGGAAAGTTCTGTTCTTCTTAAAGTACTTGCCATGTGCTCTTAAAACAGTGTGGTAAAAGTATACTTCATTCTATGAATAAAGTGAGAACAGAACTCTCGACGCGTTTGGCGCAAATAATTTACTAATCTTACGCATGCTAAACTATAGACTATAGTTAAGCTATAGATTAGTGTGCATTCAGCGAGAGTGCGAATAGAGCTCGTTGTGTACACAAATTAATGAGGCAATCGATCAATGCGAAGATCGTTGCTCAAGGAATTTGCATTTGGCAGCCTCAAAATTGCAACGGAAACGAATCGCGATGGGCGAACAGCAATGAGTGTGTGTATGAGTGTATGAGTGAGTGAGTGTGTGAACGAATGAATGAATGAATGCTGTGACTGCTGCTATGTTTGATTTGCTGGTGAAGACTTGCAAACTGATCAGTTGGAGCTATGATTTATGGCCAGCAGCAATCAGACAACAGGTCACATTAAAGGAAGCCACAAGAGCAAGCGAGAGAGAGAGCGAAAGAGAGAGAGAGCGAGTCAGCGATAGACAAGCAACAAGTCACATAGAGGGTCAGAGGGTCGCAGAGTGTGGCCAAATAATTGAGCAATTAATTAAACACGACATTATAGAAGAGGAAAAAAAGGCGAACCACAACAACGACAACAACAACATGGAAATATGATTTTTTTCTGTTTTTTTTCTGTTTATCGAATATTGAGTGAGTATTTTGAGGATGGCATCGCTCGATCGATCGACGGATCGCTCTGGGGCCCAAATGTCCGACTATAAAAAGGCAAAGAGCAGCGAGGAGCAGCAACAGTTAATCGACAACTGAAAAGCGACCAAGTCCACACAATCAACATGCGTCTCTTTGTGGTAAGCCAGAGGATTAGCCCCCCTTCAAAGGATTAGCATTCTAATCGCTCTCGCTCTCTCTCTCTCTCTCTCTTCGCAGACTCTTTGCAGCATTCTCGCCTTGGCACAGGCCAAGCCGCAGGGCTACAACTACGGCAGCGGCGTCTCTGGCACCCTGAGCGGCTCAAGCGGCAGCGGCTTCCTTGGTGCACCAAGCACCAATGCACAGAACGTGGCCACCTACGGTCCACTGGGCGCATTCCAAGGCGCCAGCGTTGGCTCCCTGCTGAGCTCCGGCTCGGGTCACAGTCAGGGTCACAGCAGCAGCGGCTCCAACTATGGTGGCTACGCACCCGCTGGCTCCGCCTCGTACACTCAGGGCGGCAGCAGCGGCGCTCGTCTCTCCTCCAGCTCCGGTTCCGGCTCCGTGTCTGGCTTTGGCTTTGGCGCTGGCTCGTCCAACAACTATGGCAGCAACGCTGGCAACGCTGGCAGCAGCTTCACCGGCTTTGGTCCCACACCCAACATTGGATTTGGCGGTCTGGCTGGCTACCAGGCACCCAGCTATCAGCAGCAGCAGGAGGAGGAGCAGCGTGTCGCCTTCGAGGCACCACTGGTCCACAAGCAATTCATTACGGTGGCCGCACCCGAGGAGCATGAGAGTCTCGAGCGTGTCAAGCATCTGGTGATTGGTCGCCCCCAGAAGAACTACCGCGTGGTCTTTATCAAGGCGCCATCCTCGAGCAGCGCCAATGTCAAACTGTCGGCAGAGTATGCACCCAAGGAGGAGAAGACTGTCATCTATGTGCTCAGCAAGAAGGATTCCACTCTGGAGGTCAACGATATTGCCACACCGGCACCAACTATTCCCAGCAAGCCGGAGGTGTTCTTCATCAAGTACAAGACCGAAGCGGAGGCCAGTCATGCCCAGCAGCAGATTCAGGGTGAGTTGTGGCAGCCCCAACTGCCTCTCTCTCCCTGATCCCCTTCCTAATCCATTCTTCTCTTCGCAGCCGAATACGATCGCATCGAGGGTTCCTCGGAGCACACCGATGGCGGCGTGGCTCCAGCTCAGTCTGTCGTTGGCATTCTCGATGCTGGCAACGGCGGCATCAGCTCCGCCAGCGGCATTGGCAGCAGCTCAGCTGGACAGAGCCAGGGTTTCATTGGTTCCAGCAGCAGCGGCGGCTCCATCAGCAGCGGCAACATCGGTGGCGGCGGCGGCATCATCAGCACTGGCAGCAGCGGCGGCAGCAGCAGCAGCAGCCTGGGTGGTGGCCACAGCGTTGCCCAGAGTGCCACCTACCTGCCCCCAAGCCATTAGATGCAGCCTGCCCAGCTGCAGCAGCTCAACAGCTAAACAACTTTTTTTTTATTTTTTACTAGTTGCAATAGTTTCCCTTTTTTTTCCTGGTGCTCCCCAATAAAATTGCTCACGCATAAAATGATTATATAATGGAAAATTGTTTCAACTGATCGTAAAGGAAGGAAGCAAGAAGCAATACGTGATGAAAGTGGAGTGAAGTGAAGTGAAGTGATCAGTGATCAGTGATCGGTTTCTCTTTCAACTCAATTGCAAAACATGTTTAAAGCTAGTTTTCAAGCTGACTTTTTCAAGCTAATAACTATATACATATATACATATATATATATATATATATATATATTTATATATATTTATTTTTTTTAATTTTGTGCATATTTATATATTTGCACGATCTAAATTATTAGAACATTTTTATAATGAGTGATCAAACATGGTGATCTATATGCAGACTGATGTTATATACCCTATCAAAATTTAACTTAAAATATCAACTAGCTGACAGTTGAGAAAGTCTTTGAAGCAGTTGATCTTCCTTAAATTAGTTCCGTTTATCCATTGAGCATGCAAAAGATCTCGTTTATCTCAAAAAATTCAAATGGAATTTCGAAAAAACACAAATCAATTGTTTTAAATTTAAATTGTACTATGAAATTCAGAGTATTCACAGTTCAAGAATAGAATTCAAAAAATGATTATATTGGAAAACTTTCAAGACCAGAGCCCCCACATAAAAAAAAAGAGAAATCAAATCCACAACATGTGTTCAAAGTGCAGCTCGTGTTATATCTAAAATTATAAGTTATGCGGGTTCTGAATCAGAATTATACCTAAACTTTGCATTTTGGCATGGTATTACTCAGTTTTTCGAAGTAATCTATAGTATAATGCACAGAACCCAAGAGTACAAAATTTGAAAGGTGCTGTGGTACTCGTATATCCGGTAAACGATCTACAGGATCTTCTTGTACATATGTGAGTAGTTTGTAGCAAAGGCAGAACGATAATAGGGTTTCTTGAAAGTAGCTTGATGCTGAACACATTTATTTGCTGGGAGAACTCTCAAATTAAATATTTCAAGTCTAGAGTCTGAGTAGGATTGCAGGGGAACACAACTTGCACTAACTTCGCCTGCATTGATCCTACGACTGAGTATTATTATATTTCGAAATCTTGAGACCAATCCAAAGAAAGATACCATGATTTAAATATCCAAAAACACCCTAATGAACCATATGCTATACTCCACTCCTACCTTATCCCCAACACTAGAGGGAAATCCTAATTATGTTTAGCTTTAACTTACCAACAGATTTGATGGCCTGCTTGAGCAACAGATCCGATTGACTCTTGTCGAGCGCATCGATATCCCTGCAGTTGCGATAGAGACTACTAATGGTGGCCTCGACAGGGTAGGATCCCTCGGCGGCATTGGGCAGCATAGATATAAAGCGATTCAGTTCGTTGAGTTCTGGAAGAGAGAGAGAGAGAGGGCAGGTTAGATAGGTTACCTCATATAGATCGATGAATAGATCCCACTCACCCTGGTACTCATTGTAAGTCTTGTAGTTCCATTCGCCTCGTTTGATCACAAAGTAATCTCCTTCGGTATATTCACGGGCAAAGTTACCACAGGCCCAATCGTAGGTCTCGTGGCAGGCGCTCTTCGAGGTGTTGGCCCAGAGCAACAGTTGGCGGCTGCTCTCGACGCACTCCCGTTGCAGGCAGAGGGGGGCGCGCATGTGGAAGGGAACCTCGGGCCAGAAGGCGATCAGCATGATGATGATCACCAGCAGGACGGCGCACAGGCAGGCGGTGCTCACATAGAGTATGCGACGTTTGCGTGACAGGCTCATCAGGGCATCGAAGGATCGGCGTCCTGGAAGCAACAAGGCTTTACCAAGATCCACGAGAGAAAAGCGGATGACGAAGGTGACGGTGCATGAAGGTGCATGGAATGTTGGCATGATAATGCAAGTTATATATAAATTTACAGATGATATATGATTTGTTATCGGTTGATTGGATTAAAATGTTAAGCTTCGATAGTGCAATTAATATTATCGTTATCGCTATCGATTCCCTCTCTCACTCTCACTTACCTCTCAGTCCATTTGCCGATGCATGTGTCGAGTTTGGCGTATTCGCACTGGGCGTAACCCCGCCCACTCCGCCCACCTCACTGAGCGCCTCCTTGCGTGCCGCCTCCAGCTCCTTGGGCGTCAATCCAGCATCATCTATATGCAGTTTCTGTTGATTTGTCGTCAACGGCGCCGTCTCACTGCCCTCGATCTGTTGCTTACTCTGCCCATGGCCCAAACTACGATCATCATCCTGCCCACCGGCATGCAGCTTGTAACTGTGATCATCTACCTCATCGATGGCGCATATGGTTGGCTTATATTTGCCCTGATTCAGGGCCATTATGTCTGACAATTGTGGAGACTTTGGCGGGATGTGTCAATTCACTGCGCTAAAATAGGCGCATTTTAAACGGAACTGCAAAATGAAGATAATAAGAAAGACGGAAGCAGCAAAAGGTTAATAAAAATCTATGACAATTGGAACTGATAATACTCAAAACGAACGAATGAATAGAATCAGTCAGTATGAGTATGAAGAGTGTGAGTCGTTGGTTTTTTTTCCTTATCAACTTGGGGGGAAGCTTAACGTAAGGCATGATTATCAAAAGATTACCTTGAGACATGATATACAAGGTACACACACACACACACACACATAGGCGCACACACTGTCACTCATTCCCTCACTTGCGCAATAGAAACCTCTTTCCGAGCATTATTTAGAGCATCGCAGATAAGTGCAAATCGCGCTGAGATAGCGTTACTCACGAATATCAAGATCCGTATCTGTACACACATACTATAGCTTTATATATATACTTATACTATACGCATATATGTGTATATATAGCGTGCACATTCCTGTCCACATTTGACTTCTTTTCAATTTTAAATTGACAACAATTGCAGGCAATTTGCACGATCTGCGACAGTCTGCAGAGTCGGATATATGTATATAGAAATAGATATATACGGATTTAGGCTACTTGAAGATGTGCATAAACTTTAATTGACGATGGCGATGAGTGCAAAAAGAACAAATTAAAAATGCGAATGCAACCTCAAATTGTTCTACATTTATCCATCAAACTGATCTACCTTAATTAAGTTACACCCCCTCCCCTACCCCTTCTGCCTATTAGTATTGGATTATTACAGCTGCCACGCCCCTAACTTTGCCCCTGCTTCTGCTGCGCTTGGCTGAACACTTTGCGGTTCTGTTCTGGCGCGCTTAAAATAGTTCACAATTTGTAATTTTATAGCACGATTGTCATATAATCTTTGCCTAGGGTTGCCACCCACATGGACGACAGGCAGGCAGGAAACGCAGCATCGCAACTGCAACTGGAGATTGGGTTAATTATAGGGAAAAAGGGAAATGGTAGAGAGCAAAGCGGTGCACAGTGACGTAGATAGTCAGGGATGCTGTGCGAGAGGGATAATGAGAGAGAGTGTAGATCTCAAATTTCAATACTGAGTTGCAAAAATAAAAATCTCTGCTATCCTCTTCTATGTCACTGTAGTCCCCCTTAGTCACTGACACAGTTGGTCAGTGCAATTATTCACATTGATAAGAGCCTCAGTTGGGACATGGATGATGTATCGTCGTTCACTGCAAATCCTGATAAAGACCTTTAGGTATTATTGTGATAAGTGTTGGTCAGTTCAAACGAAAGTCACATATTGTAGTATACCCCGGTAAGACCAAGCTAACCAAGCTAGCCGAAAAGTAACCCAAGGAAACCAAATCAGACGACGTTGCCCGACTTATCTTATCGACATGGCGATTATTGCCTTATTCGCGTCCACTTTTTTAGTCATTGGCACTATGCAATAAAGAATGTCTCCTATCTCAGATGGGATCGCAGTGTGCGTGCGTTTGTGTTTGTGAGGCAATTCGAGATAACTTTTTAGGCCGAGCGAAATAAATGAATAAATTTTGTGAAACAACAACAACATTTGTTACACACTCGAATCTTTCGTTGGATTGTTGTTGTTTCCGCGCGACTTTTAATTTATTTATTTAATTAAAAAATATTGCATACGTAATATTTTTTTTTTTTTTTTGGCGATTTGTAGTCGTAGTATAGAGTAGCCCTATCAATTAGCAACAATCTCTAGATCCAAGGGCCACTCCAAAGAGCCCTGGCCTGAAACACGCACACTCAACGAGGGACATGAAGCACTTAGGCAATAGAGTACAAAAGATAAGTAAGTTGGTTCCGTTAAAAGTCTAAAGTAAATATGCATATCACATTTTTGTGCACATGTCTCAATGTCTGGGTAAATGTACTATGAGTATGTACTGAGCTCATCATGTTTGTCAGCATCACTCAGTTCAAAATTTCCTCATAGGCAGTAAAACAACCTGAGAACAAAATAACTCAACAATATGACATATACAGGGTGTTAACGAGTTAAAGAGTGTTAAAGATGCTCCAAAAGAAGTTATTTTTAAGCATTTAGTAAATTCTAATTGATCTATCGATAAAAGTGCATCTCTAATGTCCTTAACGATCGTTTTGCTAAGACATTGCATCCCTCTGTTAGCTAGCGCTGTTATGATTTCTGTTATACGTGACACATGCATAACATTGCAATGTTTATTTGATTCGTTGATTTGATTTGCAATTCAGCGCTATCGCACAAAAGCTCTTTGATATCCAAGTCATTGACAAGCGGTGGCAGTGTTAATCTTGTTGTTATTGCCCTATTGAAAGCTGCCTGCTACCAGACGCCATTGTAAGCCATTTTTTATTTATCTCCCTCTCTTTCATTGTTGTTGTTCTCTTCTCCTCCTTCTCCTTCTCTCGCTTGACAACGACGACGGACAAACACAAACGCATTGACAATTTTCGATTTGTGATTTTTTGTGGTTTTATTAATTATTAATTAATTAAAAACCTCTGCATATGTATTTCCGCATTTTCGAAAATCAATTTTGGCAGTTTCGAAAATAATGAAAAATGCAAATGTCAGTTGATTTTTAATGGGTCGCAGCAAGCAGCAAAGCGCACACAGCGGCGATGGGTGACGCAGTCCATCAAAGCCGATGTGCCGCGGCGGCACTTTTATAAATGGGCACACGCTCCAATACGAGTGCACACACACACACACACACACACACACTCGCACACACACACGCATACAAATGAGGAAATAGAGAAGAAGCCGTCGCGCTGCAGTCCGAAACTGGGCAAAAAAACAAAGTGTTTCATCGAAATTGCTTATTTCGCATTATGCAAACGGGTTAAAGCCACTCGCTGGCTTCGTCTTCGGCTTCCTGCCCCACCCTCGCCCCGCCCTCCTTCCCCTGTATAATGTACGTGCGAAACTCCTCGATTGCTGCGCATATTGCTACATCCTCCCCCAACACACAAAGCAGAGGAGGGGGAGGGGGTGGCATTTCTTATCGCAGCTGCCGCTGTCTTAAGACGCAATTCGAGTACATTTTGAGGCAGAGAAGGAGGAGGAGGAGGAGCTGCCTGCATCTAAATATGTAATTTGAGAGTAAGTTGAAGTTTTTCAAGTTTTCAACTTTAAGCTAAAGTTACCAGCTATAAACAGAGACTTCTATTACGACAACTTATATGGCAAATTGAGTTCCTTTATGCACTATTAGTTCCCAAAAAGGTTTCTGTCTCTTTGAGTTTCCCGACCCACGCGGCATTCGCTTTCCCGCACCATAAATGTCCGATCATTCATTCATTCATTGTTTCTGCCTTTGCTTATAGTATACCATATTTTATTTAATTATGTCAAATTGCAGGGTCAGGCCAAAACAAAAAAACCGTCAAAACAGACACCAAATTAGGCACACACACACACACACGCACAGAGAGTTAAATTTTAATTTAATAAGTCTACCCACATATTGATTAACCCATGGGGAGTATTCAATTTGACAGCGTGTCTAATTGGCCATCAGATTTATTTACGCGCGCACCTGACTGTCGCCCCGCCGAAATCGGAACAAGCGATCCCCAACCCCATCCCCACCCAGCGATCTATCTGACTCTCATTTGTCATCTGTCGTCATCTAAATTTCATTTGTTTTTGCTTTTTTGCTCTTTTTTTTGTTTGCTTTACAATGTTCTTCTTAATTGTTGTTGTCGTCTCTGTCTGTTGCTGCTGCTATTGACTTTTAATTTGCTTTAATGGCGCACCAAACATTGTCGTGCATTATCAAAAGTGTGTGTTCTTCAGATACTTGAAACACAGAACAAATATTGTACACATGCTGGCAAGTAAGCAGACTATGAAATACCCTGTAGTAAGTTAAGTGTAAAATAATGATTTGCGTAATTTATCGTTTTAAAAACAAACAGAATAAATAATAATTTGCATAATTTATCGATTACTAAAGCAAGGAAATACCATTGCTCAAGCCACCCCACCTGCTAATTCAATGTTTACAGGGTATATCTCAATAAAAAAAAGACACACTATTGACGTTCGCATTGGGCAGCTCTGCCCGCTGATAACCTTGTCAGCCCAGCTTACACAACACCAACACCAACACCAACAACAACGTTGTTCAAATAAATGTGTCAACAATCTGTTCGGCTAGTTGCAGTTACTATGCAGCGACGCTGACGACGACATCGACGCCAACGTCGACTGCAGCAGCGACGCTGTTCACGCTCAGCTGTGCACAAGGCAAAGCACAATTCTCGCAAGCGGCGCGCGATAAGCGTCAAAAAAAAAACAGAAAAAAAAACATTAAAACATTTTCGATAAATATCGATGGGAGCAGCATAAATGAAAGGCGCAGTACGCAGCATTTATCCGTTTCTGATCTTCAACTTGATTTCCACAAATGTAAAGCAATTTAATGGTTTTCTTTATTTATTGCCTTTTTTTTTTGATTTGCCACAAGTCTGCGCAAATCTGGCAGAAAACGACGCCAACTTTTTGCTGTTAGCTCAAGCGTAAATCAGAAGTTCAATCGCTTAACGGGAAAAGGCGCGGTTAGGCGATGTTAATACGTACACAGAGGGAGGTGTGTGTGTGTGTGTGTGTGTCGGGCGCAGCCATTATTAAGCACCGTACGCAGCTTGTTTTAGAACAATGGCAAATTAAAGAGACAACAAATAAAAAAAAAAGACAAACGTGCAGGCAACCCAGAGAATGAAAGAGTGAGAGAGAGAGAAAAACTTGGCAAACGATGCGATGATGCGGGCAAAAACTGTTGGCAAGGAGGGGGAAGCGGCAGTTGACAAGTTCAAGTCGTGCGTGAGCGCCACAATGCGCAAATGCAAAGACAGCAGCGGCAGCAGCAGCCGGGGCAGTTGCACTGCACTTGCACATGCTCAGCGAGAAAAGAGAAGAAGAGAAACCCAACTAACGGTTATTCAAAGACACAAGCAACGGAAACGTCGCGATGTTGCGCTCTTTTACGTTCTTTGCTTTTGCTGTTGTTGTTGTTAGAGATGCGCAAAGATCACACCACGGCACGCAAACACACACACACACACATACACGTACATGTATATCAGTTTATGGTTATCGCTTTTTCTTCATCCCTGATCGCCGGCATCGCAGCTGCAGCGACGTCGCTTTACTGCTGTTACGCATTAATTATGGGAATTTTTGAAATTCGGAACTACACGCGGACGCATGTGGACTCTGCACATAAGGCACGTGTGTGTGTGTGTGTGTGTGCGAGAGAGCGATGTGTACGTGGGTGTAAGCAGGCAGGCAGCAGGCAACACAGCGAGCGAAAGCAGAGTTTCAGCATCCCAAACGATATAAACGACACGACGACGCGTCGTCTCTGCTGCCGCCGACAACGCTGCCAGTGCTGCTCGCTCTGCAACGCAGCATTGACATTGGTTCTCGCACTGTTTCTACTCTTCTTTTGCTTGCTCTTTCTTCGCCCTCTCCTCATTATTGTTGTTTCTTCTGCTGCCGCGACTCAGTTTGGTGACTTGCCGAACCGGTTGTGCCGGCATTTCTCACACACACACACACAACGCACACATGCACAATATTGAGAGAGAGAGATGGGACACTTTAACTTTTAAGTACGGCTCCAAAGCGCGCTCTCTTCGTGTACTCGCTCCACATTTCTTGATTGCCTTTGTGTGTCTTGCATTCCAAAACACCAACACATACATATACACACAAACACACACACACGCACACGTTAACAAGTACACCCATACAGCGGGGCACCTGAAAGCAGAGCTTAAACCTTGTTTGCTTTTACCTTTTGTTGCTGCTATACAAGCGGTTGGTTCTCACTCTCGTTTATTCTATTTGGATTGTTAAAAAACTATATCGGCAATCACTTAGCAACATTTAATTAACATATTCACACACGGCGTACTTTAAATACACGCTAAAAAAATAATAATTCGGGTTTCGCTTTTTCGCACACTCAATTGTTGTTGGCTTCGTCTTTCCACGTTGAAGCCGCCTTCTGCCACAACCTCAGCGCCTTCTCTCACGCAGATCTCTCTCTCTCTCTCTCTATGCACTTTCCACGCGACACAAAAAAATAAATAATGCAAATTAATAAGAAATTTCGAATTTTGTATGGGTTTTTCAAAAGGAGAAAAACAGTTGCCGTTTTACGCGCACACAACAGTGAAACACAATAACAACAACAAACACGAGCGAACGTACGTCCGTCAACTACGCAGCACACGTCGCGCAACGTTGCTTTCTCAATGATTACTAAAAGAGAAATGTAGAACAAAATGAACGCCGCAATTACCGTTCTGTTTGTCGTGTGACGTAGTCGTGTTTCGAATGCAGTTACGCGCTGCTGACGTTGTCGCTCAAGCTGACATGCTGCGACAATGAACAGCTTGGGCAAATTTATTAAAGGAAGGCAGAAAAAAACAATGTAAAAATTGCAAGCCACTTGGACTGCATAAAAACAATAAAACAATTGTTTCGAATAAAAAACGTCTGTTGCTGCAAGTGCGTAGCTTAGTCAGTACACAAACCTCAGCGTCAACGTAAGCGCAACAGTAACGCAAAAATGAGCAATGTTAACGCATTAATCGATAACATTAACAGTGCCATAATGAGTAGAGCATATACAGAAGCTGCATAATATGGAACTTGCAACGTATTTTTTTGTTCAATTTAATTTTGAAATTTTATGAATAATTAATAATTAAATCTATGAAATAATCTACATAGAGGTTACTTCCACACGATGGCAGATTTTTTAAAAATGCTTACTCTCGAACAGTTAAAAAATTTAAAGTACTTACGAAGAAAATACTGCGCTTTCGTTTTGATTTTATTTTATTTATTTCACAATTCGATCGTCATTTTATTTTTAATATTATAATAAGAAGATTAAATTTAATACAAAATTAGCGAAGAGTAAACACACATATAAGTACAGTTAATAAATTAAACAATAGCGAGTGGCTACATTCCAACCCACCCAACTTTATTTCGAGAGTACACCGAAAGAAATCGGTGAGCGCTTCTTGCGGTGTAGTGTGGAAATAAATGCATATATTAATCGTAAAGAAAACGCCTTAATTGTTTGTTTAGTATGTACACAAATTCTTTTACAATTACAGGAAAAACTTCACAAAAAAAAAAAACATTACACATTGTATTATTATTATTTCATATATGTAGTTCTGCTTTTTAACACATTTTGGCGTTGCGAACTGCTCTCAACTTGCAAACTTTGAGTTTGGCAAACTAATTAAAAAAAAAAAAAATAATTCAAAATACAACATACTCCTAACTCACATACACTCAATCATTCATACACTCACACATTGCCAACAAGTTGAAAACTCGCGTATTTAGAGTTATATTATTAAATAAGAAACACTTCCGGGAGTAGCACCTAATTACGCCTTCATTAATGCTACAGTGGGCGTGGCAGTATAACACCTCTTTCTCTGCGGGCAGCTCGATCGTTGTTTGTTGTTTTTGTTGAAAAACGAATCAATCCTATTCGATTCTCCTCACTTTCAATATTAGCTAACAATCACATTCATACACACAATCGCACTCACACACACAGGCACACTCACACTCGCCTTAAAATTACAAAGATAATTCTTTAGTACAGATTAATATAGCACTTTTAACTCCTCCATCGATTTTGCAAGTTCTCTGTCTCGTGAAAATCATAAAATTATAAATATAACATCATACAAATTTGATGAAACCTTTCGCTTTTCGCTTCGGAAAGTTCTTAATTCGTGACTAGGCAAGTTTAACGTGTTGTTTGTTTGTTTGTTTTTTTTTCCAGTGTATACAGCAGAAAAACTTTTCATCGCAACATTTTCTGGTTTCGTCGGTTTTGCGCTGTTTCGTTCTCGTGCCGTATTCAAATTTCAAATACGGTGAGCGCGCGCAGTTTGAAACTTGGCTAAGCGTTTTCATTGTTGTTTTTTTTTTAGTACATGTTACGTTTGTTACGTTTAGTGCAATGTTAATGTTGTTCGTCTGTTAACGCTGTTGGGCTGTCGCTGTTCACGCTCTCTAACATGGGCTTTACAGATGCTCATCGCCATGGTAACCGTTGCGCAACGGTTGACGCTCCTGCGAGTGATCCGCTGGACGATTGCGCTTGAAGAAACCGCACTAAAAGAGAGAGAGAGAGAGAGAGAGAGGGAGTTAGCTCAGACAGCAACCAGCAGGAAACGGTTATGCAACTTACCTTCCAAAGCAGCAGGATGAGCAGCAGGAGGATGAGTGCGCCCGCACAGGCGGCCAAAACGACCACCCACAGTGGCACCACATCAGGCATTTGCTGAGGCTCCGGCTGCGCCTGATAGAAGATCTCGTATGAGGTCTTTATCTCATCCTTGGGCGTGCCAATGAATGGCAACTGGGTGACAGTGGCCACAGCCTGCGTTGAAACATTAAGCGCCACATTGGAGGCCAACTTCTCCATGGTCTTGGCCACCATGCGTGCGCGTATGGCCACGAAAGCGGCGTCCGCATCTTCATAGCCGAGATTCTCCACGTAGCAACGTAGCACGCGGCACTTGACTCCCATGCAGGGTGACGACTCGTTGGATGCCCGCAGTTCCGCATCCGTGGGCAGGTTGCGTCGGTAGCGTCGCTGCGATGAGCTTGAACTGGAACTGCTCCACTGATGCTGACCCTGACCCTGGCCCTGACCTTGACCCTGACCCTGGCCATGCTGTCCCAATCCCAGTGCCTTCTGCTGTTGGTTATCCTCGTCGTAGAAGTCCTCGTTCTCGCGTCCATAGTAGGGTTTGCTGCCAGAGCTGTAGACCGTATGGTGCTGCACCACCGGCTGGCTGTAGTGGACCGTGGCACTGCCACTGCCTCCGCCTCCGGCTCCTCCGCCGCCGCCGCCGCCGCTGTTGTACAGCTCGTTATCCACATTGCCGCGATGCAGAGTGCCCAGATCGATGGTGCCCGTGTGGAAGTTGCCACTCTGTCCGCCATAGATGGACTTGTCCGCACCGTAGCCGCCGTTGTAGCCACCTCCGATTCCCGCTCCGCCAGCGCCTGCACCCGCCAGGTACAGTTGCTGCTGGCGCTGTTGCTGCTGTTGTTGTTGTTGCTGTGGTGGACGCATCTGGTAGCTGGAGCTGGAGCTGGTGATAACCTTTGGCGCCATCTGTATGTAACCATGTGTGCTGTGCTCGCTTGGTACACCGCCGCCATATCCGCTGGATTGCATAAAGCTGGCATGGCTACTCTGGTTGATCGTTGCCTCCTGCGGCCCGCCGCCTGCCTGATTAGCACGATCCAAGTGCACATAGGAGGCATCACCGGCGGCATCTTGGGCATCCTCACGCTCCAGCAGCTCCTTCTGCTTTGGCGTCAGGCTGCGTTGGGTTTCGTTGCCAACGGGAACACCCACATTGCTGCTGGATTCGTAGCCACGTGAGATTTCCAGATGGACACCACCGCTGGATGATCCAGCCGCACCATCTGCACCAGTCTCACCGCCAGCTGCGATGCCGCTTGCGTCAACTCCTTCCCTCTGGCCAGCAGAGTTACTTATCGCACCTTGTTCCTGCAGGAAGGATTTGCGATGCAGCTTCTCGTTCAGCTGCAGGTTCAACTCGTTCACCTCGATCTTGTCGCAGCGTATCTTGCCGCCCGTCTCCGGTTGATCGAGAATGTACATCAGATAGTCGCCCGCCTGCGTCTGGTAGGGATAATAGATGTCAACCACGGCACGTTCGATAAAGGAGCTCTGGTTGTTGCGCAGCTCGTAGATGTGCACCATGTGCGGACCAAGCTCGTCTTCCGTGGTGGCATTCTCGATGGACTTGTAGTCGGCCGCCTTGTACACTTGGTAGTTGGGCAGCGATGTGCCCTTAATAGTGAGATCAGTCTCCACCCAGATGCCAATGCTCTTGCTGCCGACGTTATCGAACTCGGATCCCTTGCGATCCACATTGGTTGAGTTGGCCACCCAGTAGAACTCGTAGCTGGACGCCTTGGCATGTTTCTCTGCCGGCACAAAGCTAATGGCGAAGTGGGTCTGTGGAAAGGAAGAGAGTTATTACTATTGGTAACGGGGAGAGCAGCTCGAGCAGGTTACTCACCATGTTTCCTCCCTTGAGCGGATTGCCAATGTCGCATTTGATGGTGAAGTTGTTGCTGCCATCGGGGGCAGAGCAGGTGATGGGCATGTCGATCTTCTCGCCCAGCTGCTGCAACTTGGTGAACTGTAGATCCGGTGGCGTCATCATGTAGAACGCTGCCTCAAAGGCATCTTCGTAGTTGTTCTTGATCATCACCTCCAGCGTCAGCGGCTCTGGTGATCCAAATAGATACTTGTTCATGGCACTAGAAGATGAAGGGGGTTAGGGGAGAAAGGGAGTGGGGTAAGTCAACCACCCTAGACTAATAATCAAGCTGACTACTCACTTAACCTTCACCGAAAGATCCGGCTCGCATACGTTATCCGGTCCACAATTCTTCTGTATGTTAATCGCATCACGCAGAATGATCTCACGATTCTGATCGATCACAGGTTCGAGCACCTGGCGACGTACTCGCGAGTTGGATGCCCGATTGCTTTGCAGATTGTAGCGTGCCTCGACCTCGAGTGGAGTCAGTTTGTCCTGGATGCTGTCCTTCAGATAGACCATTTCTTCGTGGCACCACTGTTGGCCCTTGTTCAATTGGATCGTCATGTTGCGGATGTTCTTACCCTCGTCCTTGAGGAAGAACAAGCGTGGATTACGCGTCTTCTTGGCATCCAGCAGCCAGGACACATCGAAGCCCATCTGATTGGGCAGATTGCGACCGGTATAGCTCCAGCAGGTCTGCAACGGAACGCAGGGCACCAGCGTGTGATCCCTCTGCAATTGGCATGTACGATCCTCCAGACTGATCAGTTTCGATGCGCTCTCAAATTTCGTTTCCGCATTGACAGCGGCCACAGGGCGTGACTTAAAGATGAACACTTGATCTGAGGCGTAGGCACCCACAGCAAGATCGGGATAAGTATTACCATCCATGTCGACGCCGCCGGACAGCGCAAAGCCAAAGGTGCGTGGGTAGGGTGCTCCCTCTACCAGCTCCTCGGCGCGTATGATCTGAGATGGTTTGGCCAGGGGACCTGCCGCGGAACCGTGATAGATGTAGACAACACCACGACCCTCTGGACCATCGTAGGGTGCACCCACTGCGAAATCTCCGAATCCATCGCCGTTAATGTCTCCCAGCGTGCAGAGGGCAAGGCCGAAACGACCCTTCGTATTGAAGCCATCCCGAATGTGCTCTCGTGTCCAAGGATTGGGCTGGAAACCATAAATAAAAATGTAAGCTAAGTAATCTCTTTTGCCAGAAGAATAAACACTTTCCGGTTCCGGTTCCGGTTGCCGGACCTACCATTGCGCCACCTTGTCTCAGTATATAGACACGTCCCACATCGTACTTGCCCTCCACATTGCCCGGTTCAGTGTACATTGGTGCGCCAATGATCAGATCGTCCAGTCCATCGCCATCGACATCGCTGGTGGCCAACGAGTACCCAAAGTATTCACCGATCTGACGTCCAGTCACATTGAATATGTTTGCCATATTCCAGCGATTCACGACGATCTTGCCGGACAGATTAGCGCCGCGTGGCATTCCAATGGCCACATCGTCTTGACCATCGCCATCAAAGTCACCGGTGACCATGGAGTAACCCAGATAGGAGTCATCGTTGGCCGATGTCGATTCGGCTGTGTAGAAGACCTGATGCTCGGGTCGGGTCACATCAAGGGAATATGTTTGACCTGTGGAATATGCCGGTTCGTTCAGTGGTTCAGTGTGGTTTAGCAGCGGATCGGCAGCCTTATAGGCGAATGCGTGTGTCTGAGTGTGTGTGTGTGTGTGCGAGATGTGTGTGTGTATGTGTGTAAAGTTCATTAACTACGGATTACTGCGCCATGCTGGATGATAGCAACAACAACAATAACAACAATAATAAAAACAAGAGTAACAACAACAACAACAATACAAAGCTTACGATAAATAAATCAACTACTTTTGCTACGTTCTACGATCAAGTTTACGATATTTGCGCTACAGTTCGCACTAAAAGTTAGTAGCCACCGCATGCCAGCCCAGGTGGATTAGTTTGGGTAAGACCAGGAACAGGTACAGCCAAAACCCATCACTGGCTCCAAGACAAAACAAACGTTTATACGCTGCTTAAAGTTCTCTTAATAAAAGCTACGACGCACTGCAGCCAAGAGAGAGAGAGAGAGGGAGAGAAAGAGGAAGAAACACCTAGTGCGATAAGGTATTCTAATGGAATATTTTGAATTTGGAATTTAATTTCCTTTTCACTATCTCACGTATCAGGTATTTTTAGCTAATGATCAGCTCTATAGATCCGCATTAGGTGGACTGACTGTTCTCTCTATCTTGCTTGCAGCATGCTCGTACATGGGATTATTATTAGCTAGATGATATGATATTGTATGTGGTATGACTTTTGCTACCTAGTAATAAATGTAGTATGTTTTAAGGCTGCAGAATAAGCGATAGTAATGTGCGATATATATCGTAAATTTCGTGAGTCTTATCTACACTTTTTTATAATGATCGTGACACGTTACTATCGATACATATTTTGCAGCTCTATTCGCTTTGAGTACAATTATCGCTCGTTGAGTACATTAGTTTCCACTTAGCGAGCGATCACTGTACCCGGGGGTTTGGGGGTTATGTGAACTGACTTAGCAAATACAACAACCAGGGTCAGCCAGGGCCGTAGCAGCTGAGGCATTTCGGGAGCGTGACGTTGCGTTTGTGCGGTTCAATTGTCGCGTCCCTCGTGCAGCACTCTCTGTTTTAAAGGGTTAGCGAAGCGATCGATGAGTTGGTACTGATTGTGGGCGTAATAGGCGTAGGCGTAACGCCGTTATTGAGCCTTGTGTATAATGTTAGCGAGCACTATCAAATCGAGGCGCAGATCGGGGGGGCAAAGTTCTAGATCTTTTCGTAACTGGCCCGACTTGACAGCTTCTGCGCATCGTCAGATGAGATTGAGTTATGATATACTGTATTATATATATGTATATACCATATTGTATATTCGTAACATTATATCGCACACCATTATGAGTGGGGGCGGGGGTAGGACCATTCTCTTAATATTCTTTTTTTTTTTCTTTTTTTTTTAGATTTAGGTTTTTTGGTTTAGGCACTTTCTGCTGCTGGGGTTAATGGGGTTGTCGATAGGTTTGGATACAGTTTTGCTGTGTGAGAAGCGTATTTGCGTATTATTATTATTACCTCCAGTGCCGAAGGGCTGATAGTAAGGCGGCTTATATGGAAACACGGCATCGGGCGGTATTGAGTAGGTTTGTCCTTTTTATTGTGTGTTCGGTTTTGGTATATTTGGTTCGGTTTGGTTTGGTTTTGGTTGGTTGGTTTGGTTTGGTTGTCGATATTATTTTCAAATTACATGGTAGCAGAAGTTTTTGAGTTCGAGTTGTGAGTTTTGGGTTGGAACAACGGACACAACGGTTCATGGCGTTCGGTACATAATGCAGGTTGGATAAAGAGTATTTTTTTTTTTTTTTTTTTTCGGTTTTTGAGAATTGCATGCATTTTGCGCCGAGGCATAGACAGAGTGTAAAGAGGAGGAGCAAATAGAAAGAGAGAGAGAGAGAATAAAAGAGAATACATAATACATATTAATTAAATGAGACAAAAAAACGTCGACTAAATATTTAATTAGAGGAGAGAACATGACGCATTATACGGTATATAGGTAGAAGGTACTGGTTAAAGTTTACGATATTACGATATTATACGATTACGATAACGCATTACGATAAAGTAAAAGAAATACATATTTAGCTAGAACTAATATAAATACGATAATACAATACATACGGTAAATGCAGCTAAAGATCATCGCGATGATCGCGGGTTCGGTTAATTTACAATACGATTACAATAGTCAGAGACTGAGACTACACGATAAACTTAATTGATGAGGTTAGTCTCTTCTTGCGGCATCTGCTGTCGAGTTGTGGCAAATGTGATTGTTGTTGTGAGAGGATTGTCAATGTGCTTAAGTTTTCCTTAAGTTTTTTTTTTTTTTTTTTTTTTTCTTATCAGTTAAGGACGACACTAAGCGATAATTAGATTCAATTGGGCAATAGAATTTCGCATCAACATCAACTCGACAACACTGAGGAGCTGCTTGCTTAGGCGGTACCCAATGCTATCGATATGTATCGCCCTTATCGATAGTTGCATGCACGAGACAATAACGTACTACGTAAACTAACTTAAGCTAGACTTAGAATCATATATATAGTTTGTATGTTGGTTCTAGGGGGAGATTTGCTCAAAGGGGTTAGAGACATGTAAACTAAATTCCCATAGGAGTTAACCCTATTTTCGTTTTCTGTGTATCTGGGTGTGTGTGTGTGTTTTCTCTTGAAGTGTGAGGTTAGGGACGCTCTTAAGACTAGAGATGCTCGGAATTAAAAACACAACTGAAACGGAAACTAAAAAATTAAAAAAAACACAAACAAAATTCAAATTTGAATACGGGTAAAAAATCTCAAAGGGAAAAGGAAAAAGGAACAAGGAAAATGGAAAATTCTAAATGCAAAAACAAGACACAAGTTTTGCTACTTCGGAGGGAGTAACGGGGGGAGGGGAGTACTATATATCAAACCAAAAACTACGTTACAGCTGGGCGGGGGCGAGGTCCGCCAATAGGGTAGGGCGGTACTCATAGCTGGGAAAAGATACTTAATTAACTAACTAAAGCTAAATACAATGGAACAGAGACAGAGAGAGAGAGAGAGAGGGAAAGACAATTTGTCTAAACGGGAGGGGGAAATACATACAAAATACAATTTGGAATTCTCTTTCTTTATTTCTTACAATCTATATAGGTAGTATAAACGGTATAGGGTACACGCCGTTGCGGTACCTCTGCCTGTATGGAAACGTGCACACTTACCTTGCCAGTACCAGCTGCCAGGTGCTCCGATGAACAAGCGCGATCCGTTCTGCAAGAATCGAATAAATCTTGAGATTGCGTTGCGATTGCGATTGACTATGCAAATATTATGCCACGATCGCAGCGAGGTGCCAAATAAACGTGCCCACGCTGCATACCCAAAAAAAAAGCCCAACCGAGCCCCCGAAAGTGCTAACCCTACCCTACCCAAACCCGTACCCAAACCCAACCTAGAATGGGCGTCCCAAAATGCGAGGTATGCCAGAGACGATCCTATTAAGATGAGCTAAGAGAGAGGTACAGTCAAACTACGCTGAAGTACTAATAGTCTCCAAGGAAGGTAAGAATATCTTCCTTTACACCCTGTTCGTTCTTCCTTCAGCAAAACCCCCAGATCTCTGCTACTGTTAGTGCAATCCCCATCAAATTTGGCATATAGACTCAGCTACACCTATTACAGCTCGGGTTTATTTTAAATTTCAACTGCCACGCCCCAAACGGGAAATAATCGCACTTTGGTCTCTCTGCTAAGCACATGTTTTACTGTACTTACCTTGTTGATGGCTGCACTGAAGCCAGCTTGACAAGATCCCTGTCGATGGTAGCCCCAGTTGTCTGCAAGAGAGAGAGAGAGAGAAAGAGAGAGGCAGAATGAGTAAGTGAGAGAGAGAGAGTAAACAATGTCAGTGGCAATTTACGAATCGGTTTCGCACACGTATTTCGCACTTTTGCCCTTTTATTATGTGCGTAAGCGTATTGTAATGTCCTCATAAAATGCTCCAGTTGTGGGATGAGATGCAGGAGGAGTGCAGAGATGGAGGAAGGGAGATGGCAATAATTACCACAGCAATGCCATAAATTGCGCCTGTGATTTGTCAGGCGATGAAGCTGAGACTGAGACTGAGGCAGGAACAACATAAAAGGATTAGAGCGCGCGTGCGCCCTGTGGCAACAGAAGAGGAAGAATTGAGAACTGAGAACTGAGAAGAGCAGACACAAAGAGGGGGAGAGGAGGGAGTATTGTGGGGGAAGAAAGGGAGCCGCTAGAGGAGAGAATGGACATTGAAATGAAAATACAATAAACAACAGCAGCGGCAGCGTCTGAGTTGTGCAAACAAAAGGCCGCTGAGACAGGCGGCCCAAAGGCCAAGCAGCAGCAACAACCACAACAGCAACAACAACAACAGCAACAGCAACAATAGCCACAACAACAAGCACAACAAAAGGCAAACTGCAGCCAAAAGTGGCGACCACAAGGCCCCAGGTCCACATCCTTTTGTTTTGCGCTTTTTACCAAATAAAAATCACGCAATGCTCGCAGCAACAGCAGCAGCAGCGGCAACAACTGCCACAGCGGCAACATGTCGCGCTGCCGACAACTTGCTGCCTTCTTTTCTCTTCTCTTCCCTTCTCTTCCCTTCTCTTCTCTGTTTTTTTGCAGCTCAGCTCAGCTCAGTGCAAAATCAACAGGCAGATCGTGCGTTTGATCAAATTAAACGATAACAATTTGTCTCCGAAGTGTTTCAATTTGAACGTTCAACGGCGGCAGCAACAGCAGCAACAGCAGCAACAGCAACAGCAGCAGCAGCATGTTGCTGGCGTGTAGCAAGCTTCTCGCCATAAGTCAACTTTAAAGGCTGAGCTGAGAGACAATACACACACACACACACACATACACACACACACACACACACACCTTCACTTGGGCTCTGTGTGTAGTTGGTTGTGTAGTAATTCCCATAATAAAATCGCCCCCGACTTGAATTACAATTAGTCTGTGCATGGCCAGAGAGGGCAGTGGCAGCAGCAGCAGCAGCAGCGCGTAGAAGAAGAAGAAGCAGAAAAAGGGAATGCAAGAGTAGAAGCAGGGAAAGAGAAAGAGTAGAAGTAGCCAGGAGACAGCGTATTGTACAAATCGAATCAAAACTTGCAACTTGCCGGCCAACTGCAACGATTGCTGCTCTCTGGGGCCCTTCACAAACCCCTCTCCCACTCTCTCTCTCTCCCACTCTCCCTGTCTACTCCCTCTACCTCTTCCTCTTTTGTTCATTGTGTTTTTTTTCGTGTATATTTTATGCGTTTTGCTTGATTCGCCTTAACTATTAGTTTGGTATTTTGTGCGTTAAGTTGGTATTTATTGCTTTCAGTGATGTCGGAATGTGCCTGTGCCTCTGCCTCTGCCTCTGCCTCTGCCTCTGCCTCTGCCTCTGCCTGTGCCTCTGCCTCTGCCTGTGCCTCTGCCTCTGCCTGCACCTGGGCAAACTGTCATCTGATGCGTTGCACTGTCGCTGCTGCTAATCATTTCACAGCAACAACAGCAGCGACAGCGACAACGACAACATTAATAACGCAACAACAGCAGCAACAGCAACATGAACAACATGAACAACATGAACAACATTGACAACACCATTGGGTATTGGGCCATGCTTAAGTCTTGCAATGCGTTTGGAATCATTAAATTGTCCCTGCATTGGATTGGATTGGATTGGATTGGATTGGATTGGACGGGATTGGATTGAATTGTATTGAATCACACTGCAATGGGGCTGGGGGAGTGGAGCAATCGCTGTACTGGCACGTTAGAGACGTTAGTGCTATGTAGTGCGGTTCAGTGAAGAAAATGGAACTAGTTCCGAACAAAAAAATCTCAAAAGAACTATGCAAAAGCTTAAAAGAACTATGCAACTAATTTTAATAGGTTGACAAATATTCTATAAACAATTCGTTGAAGGCAACATGTGTTTAAAGAACTGATTCATATGAGCAAAGAATACAAATTATTCACATAGTACAAGTGTGTATCTAGTCACAACTGGAACTAGTTAAATTTAACTTCTCTACTAGTTCCGAAGGGTTTTTGCCAAAAATGTGATGGTTCTCAAAAGAACTAGTTTTAGGTTAAAAAAGCTGCCAACTTATTTATCTGAACGGAATATGCAAACTATCAAAAAAATCGATTGAACTAGTTCATACCGTGCATGTGCGTATCTAGCTTCAATCTTTACAAGTTCAGAAACTAATTCGAATTTACTGAAACAATTTGTCGAAAATATACAGTTTTATTGGATACTTTTCTAGTTTCAATCAAACTTTTCATATTCTATAAAATTTAGAAATTTAGACTGTAAAACTGAAAATGTTGAGCAATAAATTTCCATAGCACTGTAAAATAATCAAAGTTCGCTTGGATTTTAAAGTTTCCCAGCAATTTGAACTTGCAGATTGGAACCTGCACATATATTTACCTATGAACATACACAAAAACGTATACATACTATATATATATATATATATATATGTATGAATATATCTATGCTAGGTCGTGGCGATGTTTGCCTTCTACTCTGCTCTGCATCTGCTACGAATGCTAAAAATAATTATTAGAAATAGGCAAGAACTGTGGGCCGTATGACTCGTTGCCGTTCCACATGTCCAGCTACATATATATGTTGGGGGTGGGGATGGGTAGGCACATACTACATATAGACCATATAGACCATATAGCATAGACACACACACAGGGAACATCTGAAAACATGACTAAGCAAACAAATTGGCATTCAGTTCCGAATTAACCGAAAATATCAGCCCTAATGCAGCGCAAAGTGATCTCCAACTATATGGTATACGATATATTATGTTGTCTACATGGGAAAACACTAATAGAAGATGCTCTTTGTGTCTGCCTGTGTGTGGGATGGGATGGGCCTGCACATATTTGTTGCAAGTCGCCGCCCGTTTGGGCACTATAAATCTCTCATCAAAGGGCCCCGAATGGAGTAAGGTAAGGGGAAAGGGATAAAACGAAATTTTACCTTCTGTTTTGAGTTAAAAAGAAGGCAAAAATATGGTGTATGATGACATGCGATTATGTCATTTTACCAAATATATATGGTATATTTTATCTGGTATTTGAATTCAGAAACTATCGATAAAGATGTGATTATTGTTATTATAAAATAACATTTACGATAAATTTACTATCGTCTGCAAGTCAATTCAATATGTCAGCTATCAACTTGTGCATATTATCGATAGTTAACTACCAAACACACTTTCCATACATTACTATCGATAGCATTCATAGTGATACCCAACAGCCACCACCGATAATTGCAGCTCAGAAACTGCTGCAGTTGTCTTACACACGGCAAGACAAGTTCACACGCGGTGCTTCTCCATCTCCATCTCCTCCTCCTTCTTCTTCTTCTTCATCTTGTTCTCCCTGCCCACTCTTCTGGTTATTCGATAGCTTAGCTTTGTCCTGGCCTTGGCTCACTCACTTTCAGCGTTTGTCTGTCCGCAGTGCGCGTGTTTCTTATCTTTTATTTCATTTTCATTTTCTTAATTCTGTTTTTTTTTAGTTTTTTTTTTTTGGTTTTTTTCGTTGCGGTTAAAGGGATTCCCTGTCTCGAATTACACGAGCGTGCAAATCACATCAAGTGCAGGCGATAGTTCTCGCTGCACTCAGTCTGATTCTGATTCGGATTTGGATACTGATTCTAAATCTGGGCGACCCACTTACTTGTGCGACACGGCGATACTTCATGGAACTCCTGGAAGTTGTGTGAGGTGAAGCAGGTGCCGACTGGATCATAGCGCATCGCCCTCGACGGCGTCATCGTGTGGAAGACATAGCGGGGTGCACAGGCCTGCAAGAAAGGAAAGATTCAATATGAAAGACTGAAATATGTTTAAAGTAGTTGAAAGAAATGTTTGGATACGGTTTTTAAGAGGTTAAACTTATAGCTATCGATATTAAGGAGATAACTTAGCAGACTGGCATCGATAGTAGCATCGCTATTAACCTATCGAATATATTCATCTTTTGCCAGACTAGCAGATATGCCATAGCTAATTAGCTTTCGTTGCTCAACAATCTACATTCATTACAAGTTGACTGCTATAACACTCTAAGGACTATTGCTAGACTATGGGATAAAAGATAACTGCTAAGAGACTACCAGATGACTATGAGACTAGAAGATGCCTGCTACAGCACTCGATAACAATCCGTCGATAGTTGTAAATATGCATACGAAATTTGTACTTTCCGCCCAGGCATACCCCATCTGCTTTGTCGAGTAGAGAGTATCTCGACAGTAGAGAACATGAGAATTATTTAGCTTCAGAGGCAACAGCAGCCTGTCTCGCTGTGAAGTTGTGAAAATGCGAAACAATGGCAGCAAGCAGATCATGAAAATGCAGCTAAGCCAAAAATGGCCAAGGCGAATTACGAGATGCAGACAGAATGAGGTAAGCCAAGGTGAGGGCGGGAGCGGGAGCGGGTGGGATGAGCACTAGTACGCTACGGTACGATATGGTACTGCAATGTGCTGTGAGGCGATGCGACCCTGGAGCCTGCGTCTCCATCTGCAGCAGCCACCGCTGAGCATTGGCTCAGTCAGCCTGTCTGTCAGTTAGCCTGCCTGTCTGTCTGTCCGTCCGTCCGTCTGTCTGTTTGTCTCTCTATCTGTCTGCCTGTCTGTCCGTCTGTCTGTCCGTATATATAGTTTTATAATGTATAAATGGTTGGCAGTTGGACATAAAACACGCACGCTGCCTCAGCCACAGCCTCCGCCTCCGGCGCTGGCTCTACTTGGGCCTCTGGCCCATGCCAAATATGGCTGGCATGCTGCAGTTGGCCCGGCCCGGCCCGGCTCGGATCGGATCGTAGTGGCATTGTTTGATGCCCGCTCTGTGGCACATATGCCTGCAATTACTTTTACAAATTTATACATATTGTGCCTTTTATGGCATTACCAGTGGCAGGATTGCGCAGCAAGCAGCGAGCTGTAGCTCTATTGACTTGCTCCTTCCCCGGCCCCACCTGTCTCCTCCCTCTCTCTCTCTCTCTGTCTCTCTCTCTGCCTTCCTCTTCAAGCACTTTGTGGCGCACACCTCTCTGTCACTGGCAATGACGCGGCATGGCCAAAACTGCATGCTGATCGCATCATCGCAGCTCCAAACCAAACCGCACAGATTCGAGGCGAGGCCACGCCCCACCTCATTCAAATATCCATTGAAATCGGAAATCTATGCGCTCGCATTATGCAAGCGACGACTCCGAATCACAGCCAGACCCAGAGCCAGAGCCAGACACAGAGACAGAGTCAGCCCAGTCTCGACCAGGGAGGCAAATTTGTATTTCAAAGTTAGCAAAATACTTTGAGGGCCTTAAAGAAGACAGAACCTTGAAGAAATAGTTATCTATCTTTATAGAGTAGAAGTTTATAAAGATGACTTTCATTTTAAAATACAAAGATATATAAATGAAAGACTGATTCCAATGAAAGACTGATTCCAATTAACAAATACTTTGTTTATGCTACATATAACACTCTGAGGACTATAAGCTATCGAAAACATTCACCTTTTGCTAGACAAGGACACAGAAGATAACTGCTAAGAGACTACCAGATGACTCGGAGACTAGAAGTTACATGCTATAACACTCGATAAAAATCAGTCGATAGTTGTAAATATGCATACGAATTTGTACTTTGTTTGTGCTGCGAATTCTTAATAAAAAAAGAACTGATTCACATGAGCAGCATATGCAAATTATTTGAAAAAATCCGTTGAATTAGTTCACACAATCTTTACATGTTCAGCAACTAGTTCAAATTAACAGAATAAGCAATTTGTCGAAAATAGACAGTTCAGGATTTCTTTAAGCACGTAGTAATTAAGAGATTACAAAATACTTATATTTGATATTTGTTTATTATGGAAAATTGAACCTACTTATTATATAAAATATGGGGGTGTTCAAAAGAGCTGAAACGATTTTATTGTAAACCCTTTTGGTTTGCTCAATCTCTGCATGTTCTTACAGTATTTACTTTTCTACCTTTTCACTGCAGCCCTGGCACATATCTGCATATTCACATTCATATCTTTGTCTTTAGCCTCTCAGGTGCACTCAATGCAGCCATAAAATCAAAATAAAGACAATCAGCAGTGGACCGCTTGCCAGGCGATTCCGATTCCAGTTCCAGTTCCACATGCCCCCATTGAACAATTCAATTGAATTCATAATGTGCAAAGGCCAGTTTTCTCTCTCTCTATCTCTTTCTCTCTCTGCTTCTCATGCTCCTTCTTGCTCCGTCCTGGGCAGGGCCCACCAGGCGGGCAATAAGTTAATAGCGTTTTCCTATTAAAAACTTTATTATCGTCGGGTCGACGAGGAGTCGCCGCATTGCTAGTTCTTTTTTCGCCTTCATAGATAGTTCGATATGCAAACGGACGCGCCTCACGTTGGGCGCCCGAACGTTGCTCCATCATTCAAATGATCCAATGATGCTTTATTATGCACTCTTGGAGTGAGAGAGAGAGAGAGAGAGAGAGGTAGGGGCGTGAGGGCACTCATAACATATTTTCCAATGATTTTTATTTGCATTTTATTCACAATTTTTGTGTTTTTTGTTTTTTTTTTCTGTTTTTTGCTTTGCCTTTTTTGCCTTTTGCCCAAGTTGGGCACGGATCGCATACCGCATGGAGGCCAGCGATAAATTTTTGAGACATTAAACTGCACTTTCCGAGCGAGGCATGGCCCTCCAGTTACCGTTCTCCTTGTTGTTGCAACGACCAGGCCAACAGGCAATGGCCAACAGGCAACTGGCAGAGTCAAAAGTCAACACGCTTGACATGCTCGACATGCTGAATGCAAAATTCAGCAAGGATCGCAGCGATCGCAACGTATATAAGCTGGAAGATGGTATGCCGGAGCTGGGACCAGGTAACTGGCTCCCATGGTCCATGTGCCATGTGCCATGTGGTACCATGCCATGGACCATTCGCCCCAGCCATATTTGAGTTCAATAGCGCCTTTGCCAATTCTACAGAGATCGTGTCGATGATCATGTCGCAATCGCAACAACGAAAAGCGAAACGAGACCGCACGACATGCGGCACATGCCCCACAGCCGACGCCGCCGCAGCATGTTCGCAGTCGACACCACACCCCTGCTCCAGCCCCTTCCCCTTGCCTCCCCTGCCCCCTACTAATTCCCCCATCTCCATTCAATTCGATTCGCCAATCGCCAATTGTCTATCGGCCTCACAATGATGTCATCTCGCGATCGCGTTAACTTGAGATGCCGCGCCGCAGCAACTGTTAATTTTTGTGAGTCTGAGCGAGAGAGCGAGAGAGAGAGAGAGCGAGATAGAGCGAGAGATCTTAAATTAAATAAACTTCAATGTCGCATCAATCGAATTGCTCCAGTTGCCAGTTGAAAGCTTTAAATGGGCTAAGAATCAATTGAAAGTTTGCATTTCCCTCTATTAGATGATCTAGGTCTTTAAGAAAAATATTTGGGGTGCGCTTGCTACACTATTTATAAGTAATATAGCCACTTGAGCTATTGGTTTTTAAAGTTCTTATGCAGTAAATTTGCCTATAATAAAAATTTAACTTTAGATGATCTATTATATCTGCTATACTATTTATAAGTAAATTATATCTTTTCTTTAAGGAAAATATCCAAATCTATATAATATAGAATATATATATTTTTGTTAAGGGGATAGCTTGATAAATTTAATAATATAATAGAAACTTTGATAAGCTTGAAATTTCAATGTCAAATCAATTTTAAGCTGAAATCCCAAAAGATAATGATATAGTACCACAGCGAGAAACGAGTGACCTCTGGGTCAGTTGAGAAAATTGTAGACTGCTGTAAGATGGTATCATATGTACATAAACTTGATCTACCAAAAAGAGAAAATAAAGGTATTCAAGCTAGAACTCGCTCTCTCTCTCTCTCTATCTCACTCGCCCGCGCTTTAAGTCTGCCCCAAATACACCTACACAGATCCTAAAGTTAATACGCTGCTTTTGTTGTTATTGTTATTGTTGTTGTTGGGGGTCTGCCTGGCGATGATGTAGTTCCTCTGTAGCGCACTTGGCGCAGACATAAATCGATGATGGCCTCTTAATGGCGATTTGAAGGCCAGGTCAGCTCCGGCCCGGCCCGGCCTGGCCAGGTGAGGCGCGAGCGCGTGGCGGAAGTGACCTGGACGTGGCCATCGATGGTCAAGTCAACACAAAAGCCAGGAACAACAGCAACAACAGCAACAACAACTGCAGCAACAAATTGCGAGGGATTGCGGCCATCAATGTTAACGGTTTCCTTTGTCGGTTGCGTCTTGCTTGCTTGCCAAATCAAATGGGCCAAATCAAAGTTAATTGAGAACTAAAGTGAAAATCAAATGCCCCCCTCCCCCGCCCGCCCTCTCTCTCTCCCTCTCTGTCTGGCCTGTTGGGTGGGTGGTTGCCTTGGCTAACTTGGCCAACAACGACCGCCAACGCAATTAACCAAAGTTGCGACTGGGGCGCACCTTAAACAGAGCACATTGTGGCTCACTGAGTGTGAGTGTGTGCCTGTGTGTGTACCTGTGTGTGTACCTGTGTGTGTGTATATATGTGCCTGTGTGTGTGTGTGGCTTACTTGACGCAATCCCAAGAAAAAGCCACGTTAACGTGCGACCACAAAAGATGACAACAAAATCAAAACGCATTCAGAACAACAACAAGAAAAACGACAATAGACAAGACAAGTAAACAGGCTAAGGGTATGCACGACGGCTGCATGCCCTGCTAAAATTCTCAGCACAAAAATTAAAGTCACTCTAAGCTAGTATAATTTCAAGAGATTCACTCCTCATGGAACTAAAATATTCTTTTCAAATCCTATATCATATTACAGGGTATTGTGCAGCTGACCTGGCACTGCACACGTAACGGCACTGCACACCCACTGCAGTTGACATCAAAAGGCAGACAGAGCAACAAGAAGAAGAAGAAGGAGGCGGAGGAGGAGGGGAAGAAAACGAAGAAGAAATCGAAACACGCAGCGTTGTAATAAAAATGAAAATGTCATTTCAGATTTTCATTTTCTTCTGCTTCCCACGGAGAGTTTCGCTTTTCAATATCAGTTTGCCGCCCACCACCTGTTTTGGGCTTTTCCAGCCCCGACCCTTTTCCATTTCTGGGTGCCCTCTTTTTTATATTATTTATTTATTTATTTGTATATTTTAACCTTTAGATAAAATGCAAAAATTAAAGCTAAAGGCTTAATAATTATAAAGGGTATATTTTATATAGATTTATAGTATCACAAAGCCAGGCCTTATATCATCTAACTATGAAAAATTGCGAGAAAGAAACATTAAAGAACGGCCGTCACATGGGATAGCCCCGATAAAAAGTCGAGCAGCTTAACGAGCCTGAATGATGATGCCATCGCAGCCATCCGACCCAGCTAACATATTCCAGGTGCAGTCTGTGTCAGGTCTGTCAGTGGGTCAGGGTGGTGCGCTGGAAAACTGAGAGTCTCGTTTTGTGCGGGGTGCCTCATTAACTTGGCGATAAAAAATTCAATTGAATTTTCACGCGTGGGCTGTGTGTGTCAACTTTTACGATGCACTGTGCGCTGGGAGAGAGAGAGTTGGTCAAGAACAAGAAGAATTCTAGTGAGCTAGTTCATATTGCCGGGTTAGCTGAACTAGCTTATGGTTGAGTCAGATTGAGAGATTAGAAGAGTTTTTGATTTATCAACTTCATGTTTCTTTCTCTTTCACTTGATTCTTCCATCTTTTCCAATTGTGTTCTATTATTTCTAGCTGTAGATCTACTATAATGTATAATATGTAAATCTATTATATTATACCTCATACATTTATCTTTCTAATTGTAGATTCTTTTTGAAATATCGCATATATATCATTCTATTTCTGTAATTTCCTTATTTCTCGATGTGGAACTAATATATCTTTTTAATAAACAGAATTCTCTCAGACATATTGCATATAAAATCATACCATATCATTAGAAATATAAGCTTAACAAATACCTAAAAATCCACGCTATAAATAGACATAATTTATGTATATATTATCTCATTCTACTCACCACAATTATATCGCTATCCCGTCCGGTTGCCACAGTCGCTCCGAGCCATTGATACGACTTACGATCGATGACCTGATGCTCAGAGTTGCGATTGTTACCTATTTGGGGAAAGGGTTAACGATTAGAATAGATATTTTAAAAAAATAAACCGTAAAAGCAAAGTCTTGAATACAAAATAAAACCATAAGAGAATGAGAGAAAACGACACGCAAATAAAGAAGTAAGAAGAAGAAGAAACTCACGAAATTGGGCGGAAATAAAAATTTGCTGAAATTAATATGTATTCTAAAGTGGGAAAAAGGGCGGGGCGAGGGAGGTTTAATGGAGACCTGAGAAATGCGTAAAGAAAAACAAAGCCGACAAAGCAAACTAATTAAAGTGCCCCCAACGAGGCACTTGACAAATATCGTGTGTATATATATGTATATATATATATATGGATATAGAATGGCATAATGCCCACTTCCGCTGGGATGTCGCCGGATGATTTATTATGATACAAAATGCTAAGGGTAGTGCGGCTAAGGGTGGCTAAAGGTGGGTCACCCTAATAGGGTGTACATAGTTGATTGAAGTGCTTTCGTGCTATTGAATGATGATGATTGAATGTGTGCTGTGATTGATCCGTGATCTAGGGTTTGATTGAATGACAGCATCTGCTAATGCATGGCCGCTGATTGAAGTGTGATTGAATGACTATTTAATGATGGAGGTGCGATTGATAGATATCTTCAAATGATTAATATATTTATTTACTCGAGAATGATTTCAGTTACGTTTCTTATGAATAGACAGGTGATTCGTTTGCAATCTATGAATGAATATAGTTGTAGTATGCACATGACTAATGCCCAGATGAATCACATGAATCACATCATTGACTAATTAAAGTACAAACTGATTGATGATGATGATGATGCCGAACCAACCTGCGAGCCGAATGAAGCACGTGTTGTTTCCTTTTCGATTTGCAATTTGTAAGTTTTGAATGGATTTTATTATGGTTTACATGGCAAGCGATACATAGGTCGATCGAAAGGAAATGGAGGAGGCTTGGTCCCTAAGAGATTAGTCAGCCCAACCAAGCAACCAACCCAGCACTTAGTCGGGGCCAATTTATGCATCTCACTTTGCAGCCGGCAACCATCATCAGCTCAGCTCAGCTCAGTTCAGATCTCTGATCTCTGCTCCTCCCTCTGCTGTGTTGGAGCAATTGGGCACGCGTCAGCAATTTGAGGTGTTGGCAGCCCAGCACCAGCCACCATCGGAGAATCACCAGGAGAAGGAACAGCAGCAGCAGCCCAGCACCAGCGCAGCCGGCACAGGCAGCAGCCGCAAAATGAAATTGCATATTTATGGCGGCAGGTAATGCGTCTGTCATATGCAAAGCAATACGGGGGGTACGGGTGTGCACGACTAGCAGCTACCCTGGACTGCAGAAACGCACGGAGTTTGACAACACAATAGTTGCAAGCAGAAAGATCACTGAGGCATCTAGGGAATATTATCTTAAACGCATTTAAATAATTTTTTAATTTTTTTTTTCTAATCCTCAGAGTTTCTTGAACTTAACAGGGTATTTTCAGTTCATGCCTGCACAGAGGAAATACTCCATAGTTGGAGAGAGAGAGAGAGAGTGTGCCATCATCAACGTAATGATCATAATCAGCAGCAACATCATCGCCATCGCCATCGCCATCGTCGACAAAGCGCATAATTTTTATTTGCGCATCCGTTGCAACAAATCGCCGAGACGAAGGGCGGGACAGGGGCAGGAGCAGGGGATGTGACTTGGCCCGTGGCAAGAGACGCTACTACTAAGTGAAGGTGGGTGGGGTCTGCTGTCGCTGTCGCTGTCTGCAGTTTGCGGGCGCGGCGGAAGGAGGACCTTGAAAATGGGCCTCATGTTTATTTTAAAGGCCGCCTGCCTTTATCATTTTATCATTTCCGTTTGCGCTTCAGGAAGTTCCATGTGCGAAGAAATGGCAAAATGGCAAACAGAGAAAACTCACTAAAAAAAACAATAATAATACTTGATAATAATAATAATAATAATAATGAACGGCAGCTCGATGCATGAGTTTCTGCTACGCTGCTTTGCATATTCGCGTTTCTTTTCGCATTCATATTCTGCATACTAAACGTGTGAAAAGCGGTAAGAGACGCACTTCAAATACCCTGCAATATTACACATTTTTGAGTTTATCTAGCGAAAGGGGCGTGGCATTGCAGATTTCAAATAAACTACAGCTGGTTAGAGTCGAAACTCACTTATATACGAAATTTCATAACTCTACCTGCAGTATTAATAGAGATCTAAGCGTTTAAATATATAACAAGACGTAGAATGCAAGTGTCACGTATATACCCAACTGCACAACTATTACAGGGTATCCAAAAGGCTACGCATGCGTGTGAGCCATAAATAACTAATTGCATTTTACGCTTCTTCCCACTGGCGCCAATACAAAAGACACTGAGACGGGAACTGCGATTAAGACTGAAGAGTGGAGAGTGGAGAGGGACCAAGAACGCGACTGGGATTGGAGCTGGGTTGAGCTTGAATTCGATGGAGAGGGAGAACGAACAACAACCTATGAGTAGTACACATACCTTTCGAATCGAAACGAACGAGTCGACATTGGTTGTCGCCATCCATGGTGCATCTGAAGACGGCGCCAGCCTCGGACACCTGTTCCTGATAGGTGGATGTATCGAATTTGGGGGCGCCCACAACCAAGCTGAAATTAGATCAGATAAAGAAGATGATAATTTGATAAAGTTATCGATATATTGCTGAAATTCAAGAGATCTTTCAAAAACCCGAACATATTATATTTGGTTTATTTATGGTATATAAGATTTACAGAGCTCTTTCCAGAATCGAAATATATTATATTTAAATTTATATATCAAGCGTACATTTGTCAATTTTTTTTCTGGAGTTTCAAGAATTTTAGAGCGATCTTTCAATAACCTTTCTTATGAACATATTATATTTGCTGAAGGTTTATTTATGGTATATAAGATTTAAAGAGCTCTTTTCAGAATCTAAATATATTATATTGAACTTCATATATCAAGCTTATAATTATCGATTTTTTCTAGAATTTCAAACAATTTAAAACGATCTTTTAAGAACCTAAACATATTGTATATGAATCTGATTTATTTATGCTAAATGTTGTAAATATTTCAAGCTACCTTAGGGATAAATGTAGATATAAGATAGAGATAGAGTAAAGCCATATTTCGATAAGCTATCGATACATTTGCTCGACATATCGAGCAACTTAAGCCGACTAAGTTAAGATCAAAGTAAAGTACTGACCTAAGGCTAGACTCGAGCGACCATTCAAGCGGCCATTAGCAGGCTTCATTCACTGCATTCATTCACTCACTGATTGAGTGCCGTACATGAATACATGAATACATGTTCGTGCGGGAGTACTCCGCCTCCTCCCGGGATCGCCCCGGTTTCGCCCAGTTCGCATTGCACGCATCTGTGCGGATTTTGGTTTGCTTCTTCATCTACTCCAATTCAATTCTTCTTTCCCTTGCCCTGTCTCTTCCTCCCCCTCTCTGCTGCTTTTGCTTTTTGCTTCAGTCAAACGTCAAATTGTTGCATGTGGGCTCTGGCTGGGCAGGGGCGGATCACGGGACCGAACGGGTGCAGGGGCGCAGGGGTTGAGCCTGGCCCAGGGCCGTTTTTAATCAACTCTCAAGTGTTTGATTTGCCGTTGCGGCCGCCAGTTGTTCGGTATTTATTTTCAGTTTTATTATTCTCAATTTTAATGAAGGCCCATTTACTGCACCCCAGAGCAACTGCCTCAACAACAACAGCAACAACAACAACGATGACGGCGGCCCTTCAATGGTTTTCGCCGCGCTTCCGCAATGAATGCTAATGACAGCTGTCAATGTGCGTGCCATGATGTACTACCACGACTCTAGCTCTACCCTAGCTACTACTCACTCCATTACCGATCTTGCGTCTCTCCCTCATCCGCCCAATCTGTCTCTGCTGGCCAGCCTTCCATCCCGTCCAAGACCCTCTTCGCACAGAGGGTGCTACATGCAGCAATTGGCTACCAGTTTCGCAGATTTACATACTATAATATTTTGGAGAATCTCCAGTGATTTACTATGAAGATTTAGAAGAAGATTTCGATTTTATAATATTTTGTAACTCTCCAGTGATTTACTATGCGTTCTTCTATATAATCTTTCTTATATAATATAAAACCTATTTTTTACTTTAATGATATAGAAATATCTTAGTAATACTTCACTCTAGTGATTAATTTCATTTTAATGTGTAGATAAAAGTCTTATTGGAATTCCATTTTCTTAAAATTTTAAAAGATTCATCCAACAATAGTTATAATACAAAATAAATCTAGTGATTCATTCTTCTTGGTATTATTTCTAGTAATCTACTTCCTTTAAATTTAGTCAAATATTCTACTCTATAATTTATTTTTTTAAATTTCAACAATCTCATTCTGACTATCTTTTGAATTTTAAATCTATAATTCAGCTAATATATTCGGTGTATTCGGTCAAGTTTTGTCACTATTTCGTTAGTTGATCAGCAGCTCGAATCGACCTTATGGTCGCTGAGATCATGGCAAGTCATTAAATCATCGTTTGATTATACTAACTGAATATAATTAATAACGATTTATGAGTGTACATGGCGCAGCGTAACAGGTTCCCCCACTACTGTAGACGGGGGAATGGGGGTACTCTCATCCGAGACTAAGGCCGAAACAATCTCAATTGCTCACTTTACGCCTCCGGGCAGAATTCGGTACTTGTTTGCATATCATATCGTTTGGTCTATATGTATATATAAGGCTGCATCACAAATTCCCAGAATTTCACTCTCCAGAAGACTCTCTTCCATGATGCAAATCATTTGGCATTCTGGCTGAGTAATAATATTAATAATACAAATTGAAATGCACAAGAAATCAATTTAGGGAATTGAAATTTATGAATATTTCTCAGATTCCGAAAAGAGAGTAAACGGAAGACTTATGGTAAGATATTCATATATTCCTTGAGTTTTGTACTACAGAATAGGAATATGAATATGAATCTTTTCCAGGTAACCCCTTTATTTTTTTTACAAATCTCAAGCAAAATCAACATCTTGCGCGTATTTCAAAGATCTCTTTTCTCTCTCTCTCTCTCTCTCTCTCTCTGTATGTACATCATATCATATCATCTGTCTTCCCATATAGTGCATAATAAAATATCATCATAAATTGCTGTGATACTTGGCCTTACGACGACAATGTTTATACGACTGGTGGGGGCCATAGAGGAGGGTCGCTTGAGGGGGCTGGCGTAATTTTCAAATTAAGCAGCACGCGTCAGTGTGTTGTCTGTGCAATGAACCAAAACCATAAACACACACAGATACACACGCACACTCACACACACACACACATGTGTGTGTAGAGGGGTACAGACAATGCGCCTTATATGTAGAGCTCAATGCACAACACAAGCCAACACAAAGTAATCAAAATCAATGCGCCTCAATTAAAAATGGGCAACACACGAGAGGCAGCATCTAAAAAGAAGCGACATAACGAATATGAAATACCCTATGGGGTAATTTTCTTTTCGTAAGCAAAGAAACTCGAATTGGGCTGAGGTTAAGCACAAGATTTGCACTATGATCAGAATAGAATTATTTAATTTTATTAATTACAATTTTATTTAAATTCGTGGTAGCTTAAAATATAATAATAAAAGATTTTATTTATTTTAGGGATATGTTTGTAAACTTTTCTCAGCAATTATAATATATATTTTATAATTTTAATTATAAATCTGCATGATATTTATTTCAACATCAGATCGATCGAACTGTAAGTTAGCAAAATTAAAATAAATAAATATCAGATATCTGTTAGATATCTGTTAGAATACTGCATATAGTACATATATATCTGTATTCCTTTTACAGATAAACCTATTTTCTATTTTAACTGCATGATATGATATATATTTCTGCAATATATCATTATTTCTTTTGTTGAAGCATTTATGCATTTTCCCAATGAAATTTTCACTGATCTGTCGATCTAAGGAAAACTTAGCTATATAGTTGATATACCTTGACTTTTCGGCAGAGTATTCGATGACAAAAGGCATCGATAAATAATGCAGAACAGTGTGCAAGGCGCCAAATAACAAATAGGCCTAAAAGCAAACAAAAAATAAGAAAAACACGTTGGAAAATTGGAAAAGCGCGAGCGAGAACACGCGCGCGCGCGTGTCTGGCAATGTGAAAAACAACAAAAAAAACAACAAAAAACATGGAAAAGTGGAAAATTCGTTTCGATTGTTTTGGGCTTAGCCGACTTGGGCAATGTCTCAATTACAAATGGACAAAATGGGCCTCAAGGCCGCCGACGTTGCGATCGATCGCTCGATCCATCGATCGACATGGAAATGGAAATGGAAGGCGGGGCGAGGCGTGGCGGGATGCATTACAAATTGAACAATTTTCCGCACACATGGTCAGCTACCTCACGCGCCCTCTATGTGTGTGTGTGTGTGTGTGTGTGTGTGGAGGGAAATTTAAGACGAAGCCATAAGGAAAAGCAATTTAGCTGGAACTGCAAAGGAGACAACAAAGTGAAGAAGCAGCAGGAGAAGGAGAAGGAGGAGATGGAGAAACCTTTAGCCGCATCGCGCATTGAATTCGAAATCGACTTCGATTGGTTACCCGCCCGGTACGGTTAGGTTAGGTTCTATGGTTCCATGGTTTGGTTTGGTTCGGTTCGGTTCTTTGGTTCTGCGTCGCGTGCAGCAGCCGCAATAAAAATTATGTTAAAAATAAACTGCAGTTGCGCTCCCTCTCTCTCTACCCCTCTCTCTCTTTCTCTCTCTAAGCAGTGCTACCTTCTGCCAGCTACAGGGTAGCAGGGGGGAAGAGGGCAAAACACATGCACAACATCCGTTTCGCAGGACAGCACGGGCCGACACTGCACTCGAGGATGGAGAGGGAGAGCAGGAGAGCAAGAGGGAGAGAGTGAGAGAGAGCGCGAGCGAGTGTGAGAGAGAGTGTGTGGGTGCTGCGTGCGTGTGTGAAGCTGCGCATGCTTCCTGCTCTCGGATTCCCTCGCTCTGCCTGGCTGCCTGTCTGCCTGTCAGGGGCAAACTGTGAATGAAAACCACATGCACAGTGGGTGCCAACTGTGTGCGACCAGGGCCACACGGCACACAGTGTCTGTATTCATTAATCAAACTAAACTCAGTCTGGGCACACTAATCTTACGCTTAAATGGAATTTATTATCTTACACAAGTATTTTCGCTGTTCCCGAGATTACAGACAGATTCCTCTAGACAATCTGAACTATCTGTACTGTATATATCGTTTATTTTCATTTATTTTAAATTATATTTAGAATTTTAGTTCTTCAATTTATGATCTTCTTTAGGTAATTGTTTTATTTCATTCTGCTTAATAGATCATTTATTATCATCAACAGATTGTATTAATGTATTATCTAATTCCGTTGCATAGGAATCTATTTATGGGCAGTTCCTGTATATCTGTTTATCTATTATATAAATATGTAGCTCATTTATTATCATCTATTTTGTTAATTTATCATTTTATTATAATCTTTTCTGATCTTTTGTCTTAGTTTTGTTAACGTTCACTTGCAAATCGATTATTTTAATTTTTTCCCCTTAATAGATCACTTATTCAACATTTCATCACGTATTATCTGATTCTTCTGTATTTTCTCTTTATTTCTATTTTCTTGCCTTTTAAGGGTCTATTTATATGGGTGTTTATTTATTACTTAATTTATTTATTACAATTACATCATTATTATAAAATGATATCATAAATCTATGCGTAATTTCTTGCATTTGTAACTGTTCATTTATTATACGTATATGTATATAATTTATTATCGTATATTATGATCCCTTATGCATCCATTATAATCTATTATCTTTTCTAATCAATTTTCTCCACTTGCAAATCAATTATTTTCCATGCTACACAAATATTTACTTAGTTTTGCTTTACTTTCATCTTCCCTGCAGCTTCGCCTGCGATTACATTTACTTTTAGCACCCACTGTGTCGAGGCAAACGTAAATATCGTAAACGGGGTAAGCCCCGTATAGTACCCAGGGGTGTATATATACATATATGGGCTATATGTATTTAATTTCTCGAAATCGCAAAGTCATTGAACAGTCAGTCAAGGCGGACAGACGGACGGAGTGAGCCAGAGTGAGGTAGGGTACGCGAGGCACGAGGGTCCGGGGCACTCGAGGGTTTCTCGAGGGCGTTTCGGCGCTAAACATGTGTGCGCCTCATTTTTGCTGCCTCTCTCCCTCTCTCTCCCCCTCCTTCTCTGACTCTTTGTCTCACGCCAGTCTGGGAAAAAAAAGTAACTGTTCACGACGCGAAACGCTGCGCCGGCGCTGAATGCGGCTGCCCACAGTGCGCGTCATTTGTGTGCGGCCAGAGAGCAAGTCTGCCTCTCGCTCTCTCTCTCTCTCTCTCTCTCTCTCCCACTCTCTGTGTTTTTCCAACACCTTTTTTACACATTGACACTTCCGTACAAATGACTCGCACACAGGATGCGCCTTCCCTGGTCTGTCGTCCGTCGTCCGTCGTCCAGGTTCGCCCTTTTAGAGGCACACACGCTGCCCACATCTTTGCGCTGCCATTGCATCGGATCTTTATCTTTATCGCCGCCACTCGACTCCGCAATCAAGCGGCAATTAAACGACAGACACAGGGGGGAGAGGGAGAGAGAGAGAGAGAGAGAGAGAGAGAGAGAGAGAGAGAGAGAGCGGAGGGGCAACTCTGGCTGGCAAATGCCAAAGTGTACAAAAGTACAGTAAATATTTGAAATCAATTACATTTTATTGTCTACGGCTGCCTCTGTACCTCTAGCTCTGTCTCTGTCTCTCTGTCTGTCTGTCTCTGTCTCTGCTGCTGCTGTTTGCCATTTCATAACCACAACAAAGCGACGGACGACGCAGACCGCAACAACAGCAGCAGCAGCTGCCCAATGTGGCTAGGGGGATCGGGTCCATTTATTGGACAGAAAGAAAGAGCAGCAGCAGAACGAGGTTAATGAGCAAACGAACAGGAAATTTGTGCACTTCCGCAAGCGACAAGTGACGGGCTGTACTACTAAATCAAATATAGATATATATCAAATAACATACATATATGACATAACAGATTAAAACTGAAGAGCAGAATCGAAGCAATAGCGAGGCACAATCATATCTCTCAAATTTCAGCAAAATCCATAGTAAGTTAAGGGATCTAAAATAGGAAAATGTGCTACAAGTCACTTTTATAGCTCTATCAACTAATGATAACGGTACTGTAATGTTATCTCTATTTGAAAATACTTTAAACAGTTGTTTCAATCAGTTAAAGCGATTTTTTTATTGAAATTGGGTATTGCACAGAACTTCAATATGTAACTGATCAAAATTGAAGAGCAGAATCGAAGCATTGTCTACGTACAAACATATCTCTCAAATTTCAGCAAAATCCATAGTAAGTTAAGGGATCTAAAATAGGAAAATGTGCTTGCTACAAGTCACTTTTATAGCTCTACTATCTAATGATAACTGTACAGTATTGTCATCTCTATTTGAAAATACTTTAAACTGTTTTTTCAATCAGTTATAATAAGGTATAGCGATTTTTATATTGAAATTACGTATTTCGCAGAACTTCTGTATGTAACTGAACAAAATTCAAGAGCAGAATCGAAGCATTGTCTACGTATAAACATATCTCTCAAATTTCAGCAAAATCCATAGTAAGTTAAGGGATCTAAAATAGGAAAATGTGCTACAAGACACTTTTATGGCTCTACCACCTAATGATAACTGAACTGAAATGTTATCTCTATTTGCTTAATGCTTTAAACAGTTATTTTAATCAGTTAAAGTTAGTTATAGCGATTTTTATATTGAAATTAGGTATTTCGCAGAACTTCTGTATGCAACTGATCGAAATTGAAGAGCGAAATCGAAGCATTGTCTACGTATAAACATATCTCTCAGATTTCAGCAAAATCCATAGTAAGTTAAGGGATCTAAAATTAGAAAATACACAAGTCACTTTTATAGCGCTACTAATTGACTTATTGTTTGATATATATCTTCAAGTACTTTAAACTGTTGTTTCGAACTACTTAGGCTTTCATTTTAGTTAAATATGGCGATTTTTATATAGAAATTATTCCGAAAATTTCAAAAACATTTTCATATTATAATATAACAGTTGAACTAGTTTATTGAGGGATAAGTTGAATGCATTTACGCTCTCAATCTGTGCTAGCTCGCTCTCTGCTGCCTCTCCCTCCCCCTCTCTTGCTCCTATGCTAACCCGTCCTTGCCGTAAGCAACGTAGGCAACAATCATCATGGGGGCATCATCATCATCATCCTATCTATGCGAACTGGGCCAGGCTAATGAGCTGCACCTCGGCCGGCTGCACGGGCGGCTGGCTGGCTCTGTGGTGTCTATAAGGAAACCTGTGCCACATGTGGCAAGGCTAACGGTCGCTGCAGCAGCAGCCGTCGCTGATGACTTATTTGGCCAATTGGGTGAAGCGGACTCGAGTTGGCCAACCTTGTGCCAAACACTTGACCGTAAATAGCGCACGCACAGCGCAAAACTGTGTCAGCTGCCGATGCCAGGGGCGGGGGGCAGACCGATGGGAAGGGGGGGTCGCCACAGTTTTTGCTCGCCACTGAAGAAGATGCGTATTAATTGCCGCCAGGGCAAACCACATTGGCCACATTGGTTTGCCTTATTAACAATAACCACAACTAGTTACCGACAATGCCATAAGATCCCCTCTCGCCCCCGCCTCCGCCCCCCGTATGTTCCCCTGCTCCAACTGTTGCTGCTAATGTATCTGTAAATGTATCTGTATCTGTATCTGTATCTGCTGTGAAGCAGCAAATGGAGTCAGGTAATTTTCAGCTTTTAGTGCACTTCAGACGTGACTGTGAAACACAACTAAGTGTGGGAGGAGGAGAAGGAGGAGCGGAACAGAGCGTGGAGAGCGAGAGAGGCAAAGAGATAGAGATCGAGTGCGAGAGAGCGAGAGAGAGACTGGGGTCTGCCCTTCGCATCACTCAACAAACTTAAGCTCAGCAAACACAGACACAAATAAAGATGTGTTAATTTCAAGACAAACCCCGGAGAGACCCCGAGACCCCGAGACCCCGACAGACCCCAAAAGAGAGACAACAAAAATTGCTTTAGTTTTTGAGCATGCCCCGTGTTATCGTAAAAAACTTAGGGTATCTGCGACTTAGATAAATTGTATAAAGAAATCTCCATAGAGTAGAAGTATCTCTTTGCAGATTCGGAAATATATCTGAAACAAGAAGCAAACAAGCTGGCAAAACAACCTATTTAAGACCTAAGCAAAAAAAAATTTAAAAAAAATCTCTATTTCTACATTTCACTCTCAATGTACTTGGAAACTTGGAAATATGACTTAAGTGCGTAAAGATCTTGCATTATGCACTTGATAGTACTATGGCTTGCAAAACAACCTATTTAAGACCTATTTAATATATATGTATGTACAAAGCAAAGAAAAACAAAAAAAAAACATATCACTTTACATATTTGGAAATTATGAAATAAATGTGAAAAGATCTTGCATTATATACTTGATAGTACTTTGTGTGCCCTATTACGTATCCCGGAAATCATGCAATAATAGAAAAATCATTCTTGATACGACTCTATTTCGAAGTAAACCAGAATAACCACAAAGAAACAATTTATATGCATTTATGGTAACTTTGAGGTTTTCTAATATTTCTTTGATTAACTATTCTTATTTTTAGATTAATTTGCCCCTGATCATGCGATATTATTCAGAGTAGGTACAGAAAATTATGAAATAGGGGCACGTCATCTTGTAGGTAGTTGCTAGTATAGAATAGTTCGTATTTCGCAATTCTGGTAGTTTTAACTGTATCTGGGTGTTGTTTTCTTATCACTATCTTAAGCATATCTATACAGCTAGGCATAGGTGTATAACCAACTATATGTGTGTATCATATCTTTAACTATAACTATATCTTCAACTACATTTGTATCTTCAGCCTATAAATGTATTTGTCTCTTTAGTTAGACTGCATCTGTATATGTATCTGTATCTCAGGTATGTACTATATCTTTATCTTTAACTGTATCTGTATCTCAGCTCTATTGCTTTAGCTCTATCTGGGACTTCATCTTTAATTATATCTGTATATTCAGCTACATCTATTTCTCTAGCTAGACTGTATCTGTAGCTGAATTTTTTAGCTGTATCTATAGCTGTATCTGTAGCTGTATTTGCAGCTGTATCTGTATCTACTGCTGGAATATATCTTTATCACAGGTATTTTACCATATATTTATCTTTAACTGTAGTTGTATCTCTAACTGTATCTTCTGTATCTCCAATCATATATCTTTATATGTATCTATTGCTCCAGCTGATCTGTATCTCAAATGTGTACTATATCTGCGATTGTATTTGTATCTCAGTCGTTGCAGTAGCTGTATCTGTAACTGTATCTCCTACTATATATCTATCTCCAACTTCATCTGTATCTCCAACTAAATCTATCTCCAACTTTATCTGCATCTCCTACTAAATATCTTTCTCCAACTATATATGTATCTGCCGCTCCAGCTGGACTGTATCTGCATCTGTATCTGTATCTGTCCATCTACAGCTCGACTGTATCTCTGTATCTCAAGTATGCACCCTATATGGAGTAGCTTGGAGAAGGTCTCTCTCCCATGGGCACGCACCTCGTACGCTTTCTGGGCTCTTTGTTTATCGGCGTCTGTTTATTGAATTGTAAACACATATTAACCATGCTGCATTTAAATAACTTTTCTGCTCTTCTTGTTGTTGTAGTTCCTGCTGCTATTGTTGTTGTTGTTGTTGTTGTAAAAGCATCTGCTGTATTTGAGTGCACTTAAGTCGCCTTAAGTCGATCGACCAAGTCGTCGTCGTCGTCGTCGTCATCTGCGATCTGTGATCTGTTGCGGCAAGTTTCCCAAATAGTGTTTCGCTCATGTATCTAACAGATACACTTGGCTTGTATCTGCAGCGAGCAGAGCGAAAAAGAAGCAGAGGAAACAAAAAAAAAAAAAAACCTGTCTACCTACTATCTCAACTGACTCAAGATCGTTTCCATTTCGGAACTTACAGAATTGCCGAATAAACAACTTGCCCAAACACATTTTTCATTTCGATTCTTTTGCGTTTATTTTCGATCCCAAGGCTGACGTCATAGGTGAAATATGTATTATATACAGATATATATATATGTTATATATGTATTTTATATATGCTGCCATTGGGGCTGATTGAGCAGTTTGCTGGGGTACAGTGATCGCTCGCCAAATGCGAGATAAACTCTTCGAAATTCTTATACGTGCGAATATGTACGAAACTGCGATCGTTAAGTGATTAAAGAGGCCATCGTATAGGGGTTAATTACTATGCCTAGAGTATCTTAAATATGGATAATCTTTCAGGGAAGCTTATAGGGTAAATTTTGCGAAATTAAAGAGCATAATTTAAAGAAATCAGATTTTGCCATTCATTCATTATTTTCATTCTTTTGCGAATTAAATAAAAATGTGCATATATTCCAAATAAGATAATTACTAATAAATAGTTTAAATAATATGCCTAGAGTAGATATATCTTAAATATAAGCTTCAAATAATTTCAGAATGTTTTATTGCAAAAGATTTCTCAAATTGAAGAGTTGAATCAGATATATTCTATACGAATGCAAGATCTTGGTAAAGAAACCTTACCATAGTAGAGTATCTTTTGCAACTAACCTCATGCAAATGGCATGCCGAATACTCCCCATGCAGTCAGCTGACTATACTACAGGGTATACTACAATACATACTATACACACATAACAATAAAAGCGAAGCTGCTGCTCCGCCTTATCGTCGCATTCTGCATACACGTTCGCAGCGTGTTGATAACTGCAGCTTCGGCAAATCTCGCAGTCTGTCTATCAGTCGACTTAGCTGTGTGTATCATCTGTCTGTGTCTGTGTGGATGAGCTGGACTTAGTGCTCTGTTGTGCCTGTGCAGAGTGTACTCTACTCTATCAATGGCTCGTATCTCTGTCTTCTTTGGCGCAAAGTGAACGTGCGAAAAGTCGACTGAGCGATGCTTAGCATCTGGATGGATGGCTCTAGCGTTGGGTTCAGCTTGATTAACACGCTGCCAGGCTGCCAGGCGGAGCCGTAGCCCAGCCGTTGACGAACTTTCCAAAGGGTTCAATAGGCTATCGGGTCTGGCGAAGGCATGAGAAAGAAACCAAAGAAAAATGCAAAGCAAAGCAGGCAGGAGGAGGAGCAGCCCAATCCAGTCATGAGAAACTCTGGAGCGGCATAGCGCGCTGTCCATTTGCCATGGGTCAGCTGCAGTGGGCCAATAAAGGTTCCGGTTCACACTCCACACACACACACACACTCGCACACACACACACCCAGCCAGTCGTGTGTGTATTTATGTATATTTAGTGCAATAGGACACGCTGTCGCTCATAAATTGTGATTGGGGCTGCGAGACAATTGAAATTGATGGCATTCTGGGATCGTTCCGATCGATATGCTGTTGACACAAGACACCCAACTATGCCACATAGACTAGACTAGTCCCCATTTCCCTGCTGTAGTTCCTTTTCTTCTCGCCAGTGGATATTTTCGTATTTTCGTGTTGATTTAGGTAGCAAGTCGAGGAGGTGGTGCTCCCTGGAGATTATTTCCAGCTATTAAAGTCTATTTGCGCCCCAGACTTTGCCACTATAAAAACACTACTTTTATGGCATTTTATAGCATTAAGTTGAGCGACTAAAAATCACTCATCTGTCTGTTGCTATACGAATTTATTTATACATATTTTTATGAAAATCGCATCCGATTCCGGCATATCTGTCCAGCTATGGCTCATCGGAACGGACGAAGGACGGAGTTATCGGATCGCTGCTGCTGCGGCTGCGGGTTCACTTGGGTTTTAGTTTGGGATTGTTGCCCTTCGAGAGCAGCGCAGCAACAGTAGTTACAATGATAAGAGCAGATCATGCAGTCGCTTATCACGCTGCTCGCTCACGCTGATGCACGAGGCAAACCCCAAAAAAATGAGTATGCCCTATAAGGCGGTACACGATGCGTGTACACTTTCCCTCACACTCCAACTCCGTATCTCTCTCTTTCTCTGTCTCTTCCCTCCTGGCTTCCCTCCCCACACACACACACACTCAGTGAGCTCTTAGTGAGTTTAAGATACTTTTGTCATGCTTCATTGCTTCCGCCTCAGTTTGACATTGAATTCTACTTCTTTCTCACAGTGTATGTGTGTGTGTGCGTGTGTGTGTAAGTGTGTGTGTAAGTGTGTGTATGTGTGTGTATGCATATGTCACTGTCACTCCGCCAGCTCGCTCTGTCTATACTATATCGGGTGTCAGAAGGTCGTTTGCTGGGGTTACTCCGCTTCTCTTTGCCACAGTCGTAGCTCGTTTAAACCGATTGAGAATTCGAAGCAATGTTTGCAATAAACCCTTAAACAGAGCCATAAATGAGCTAAGCCATTATTTTATGGTTGATTGAAGACAGCTGAGCTTCAATCGAATATGAGTAAATCATATATAATATTTATTGTCTTTTTTTAGTTTCAATGTTTAAATAACTTATATATTTTTTTTCGATCGCCAACAATTTGTATATAATTAGGGTACTGTTTATTATTGTATACAACAAAACGTGAAGTTCTAGCTTTTAAGCCATGTTTGTAAGTTAATTACAACCAAATTTTGGGAAGAAGAAAAATACGTACTACGAGTGGCTTGTATAGTATCTCAGATCTAGATGATATAAACATTTACATATACATAGTTGAATAACAACTTGTTTGATTATCCTAATCAAAAATATATAAGCTATATAGAGCTTAGAAGATATTAAAAACTCTAAGCCTCTAAAAAATCTATTATCAGCATTTTTCTAACTTAAAGCATATATTTCCTGTATATCCTGACTCATTTACGTAGAGATATGATTTATATTGAAAATTATTTATTTATACATATATATGTATACAAAGTCCTGGAATTTTTGAATTGCAACTAGTATATATAAACCAAAGAAACCACGTTGTTTTTATTAATATTTTTCCTATTCTTGAAAGATTCCAATTAATTCTTTCACATCTGCGACTAATACTAACTTCAGTTTCACTGTAAGTATTGTTATCTATCGTTTTTCGTCTTTATTCCCCACTCAGCATGTTTTTGACTCACTCAAAATAATTTAAATAATAAAATTAATTTATTTAAATATAATTATACATTTACGTATACATATAAATATATGTAGTCTATTTTAACGTGTCTCTACTGTACGCAGAGATAAAGTACGCAGATTTATGCAGCTGACTGTGTTAGAGGTGAGTTTGACTGACAAATGGGGTGAGTTTTGGGGGCAGCTGGTGGGTTTTGCTTGTCTCCGCGTGGGGTGAAAGGTGAGTATTCGTTTAGGAGGGAGGATGGGAAGGGGGATACTTACGAGTTGGCATTGCTGTAGACGTCGCGTCCCTTGTGCAGTGATATGCTGAATCCGAACATGGAGTTTGCTGCATTGCGGTACCGCACGTAGCTGGGCAGATCGATGTTGTAGGCGTTTATGACGTGCGGCAGCAGCGTTAGCAGCATCAGCAGCGCTGCCAACGGCAGCAGCAACACTTTGCTGCACCTCATCTTGTTTCCGTTCTCGCTGTTGTCGTTGTTTTTGTTGCTGTTGTTGTTGCTGTCTCACGCACACACACACACACACGTGTTGTTATTCCTTTAGTTGTTCTATTTATTTGTGTTGCTTTTATTTATTTTTTGTCACTTTTATTGCATTTTCGTTGTCGTTGTTGTTGTCGGTGTCGCTTGCAGCTCGAACTGTTGCATTGGATGGGGAGTTAAACGTTGCAAATCTCGCATATGGTCAGATTCCCCCACACACACACACACATGCGCCCACGCCCTCGCTCTCTCACGCACACACACACACACTACTAGGCCAGTTTTATTTATTTTATGATCTCAAGTTGTCGCTGTCATCGTCGTCGCCGTCGCCGTCGCCGTTGCTGTTGTTTTTGTTTTTGTTTTTGTTGGCTGTAGCCTTGGCCGACATGATTTCGAAACAAATTTGTGAGAGAGCAACAGAGAAACGCTCAGCTCAGCGAAATTCAAAAGCAGCGACAGACGGACACACACACACACACACACACACACTGGCACACACACACATACGCGCTGGCATAGACAACGCTTTGTGCGCCAAATCAAGTTTGTTAGCAGGAGGAGATTTTATTTTATTTTACTTTAGCTATTTTTTTTTTGATCATTTTTGGCATTCTTGTTTTTGTTTGTTTCGTTTCGTCGCGTATTCTTTGCTTTTCGCTTTGCTTTGTTTGTTTATGCGCGCTCGACTTTTGTTTCTCTCTCTTGTTGCCTAATATTCTTAACGACTCGCTTTTTCAACTTCTCTCTCGCTCTCTCTCTCTCTCTGTCTCGTACGCAGCATCTCTGTCTGCTGACGTAACGCGCACGCACGCACACATTGGCAAACAGGTTGCTGCAAAAAACAACAAGGATTTTGGGGTGTGGGGAGAGTGGGGAGAGAGAGAGCACACTGTGATCGCCCTTTAGCGCGGACATAAACCATGCAGGCAAACGGGCAGGCAGGCAGGCAGTCAGCATCCCAAATTCAGCAAATTCACATGCAATTTGCGCGCCATGTGGGCGGCGTTGGCGTCGATGTTAGCGTTGGCGACGACGTCAGCGTTGGCGTTGCCCATTAGCTCTATTGGCGCAGGTAACAAGTGGGCAATATGCACATGCAGCATACGTGTGTGTGTGTGTGTGAGTGTGGGCGCCAGAGCGACAATTTCAAAACTCATTGATAGGCTGCCTGCCATTCATTGAATCGCGTCGCATTGCGTCGCTTACAGCTGCAACAGAGGCAGTGCAGTGGCAGCGACAGCGACAGCGACAGAGCGACAGCAACACATACATGAAATATTAAATTGCGGCGCGCCGACTGAGTTGCCATATGGCCAACACGACATTCGATTTAGTTAAAAATTAACATACACACACACATGCACGCACACACACACGCACACAATGCAAAGAGAGTAGAAATGTGTTTAATATGCTACGCCATGCGCCATGTTGCGTGCAGAAGAGAGAGGTGAAGGTGGCGCTCTAAAAGGTTTGTGACCGCGCTAATAAAACCGTTAAATCGTAAAAGTGCTTGCAAATTTCTTGCCTGCTTTCAACCCCAAAAAAAAAACAAAAAAATAAAAAAACACGGTGTAACAACGTCAGAGTAGACAAAAATAATACTATATGTGCATATATACACACACGATCGGTTGTCTATAAATAAATGTGACTGCCAGAGAGAGAGAGACTAAGACTGAGAGAGAGAGTGAGAGGCGCGCACGAGATTCTAGAATGAGAATGAGAATGAGAATGAGGGCCAGGCCAGGCCAGATGCTAGATGCCAAAGATATACATATACCATATATACTAGATACATATACACCTCACTACCTCTCACTCTCTCTCTCGCTCTCTCTCTCTCTCTCTCTCTCTCTCTCTCTCTCTCTGCATTAGTCAGAGACTATTTTAATAAGTAGCATCGCTTGAATTGCACCCGAACGGGGCTGCTCGTTCTGCACTCGTAGTATAATACTCATACTCGTAATACTCGTAGTGCTGCCCAATAACCGAACAGCTGAGACAACAAATTTTTTAACTCAAAAAAAAATAACACACACAACAGTAATTAACAGCTAGATAGCTGTGTGTGTGTGTGTGTGTTTGTGAAGGTTAAACAATTTTAGAATGATTTTCGAGTTGTCAATTAATCTTGGCGCTCTCGTCATTTGCAATAACTTTGTTTTTTTTTTCCAACATTTCATAACATTTTCACAGCGAAAAAAAAGGCAAAATAAATTAGAAAATAAATACAAATAAAAATAAATAAAATATGTTTTTTTTGGGCAACGTTTTTTTAGCGCGCGTCACGTCGCGTTTTTTTTTTTAATTTACTGCGATTTCAATTGTTTCGATATTTATGCGTATTAATATTATTTATTATTATTGTTATTATTTATTATTATTTTATTTTTTTTATTTTTTACTATATGCGTTTACTTTCTGCTCGTATGCAACGCCTTGAACAACGACTGAACGAAAACTATTGGAAGCAGCGGCGGCAACTTGGGCAAGTCTCGTATATATATCTGGCAGATATATACATATATATGGCCCAGCAGCAGCAGCAGCGGTATCTCTCTATCTGTCTATCTCGGGCTGTTTTTTCGTTGTAGTTGTAGCCGAGCAGTACCTGTAGAGCGTCGCCTACGAGAGAGCGCACAACAACAACAGCAGCAACAGCAACAGCAGCAACAACAGCAGCAGCAGCAACAGCAACAACATTGATAGCAAAAGGCAAAGTTTCATTAACTGGCAGATTGCTAGATTGCTGCCCTGATGTTGCTGCTTTTGTTGTTGTTGCTGTTGTTGCTGTTGCTGTTGTTGCTGCTGTTGCTGCTGTTGTTGCTGTTGTTCCTATTGCGCTGTTTTAGCTTCTAACGTTGTTTTGCTTTTTTGTGTGTTAATACCCTTGCAGAGGGTATATTTTTTGTGGCCAAGAGGCATCTCCGACCCCATAAACTATATACATATATATTCTGAATCAGCATCGAAAGGGTAATTTATATAGATTTGTTCGTCTAGTCTCTTAGTTCTAGAGCTATCTTAATGAAACTTGTTAGACATGCTGCAGTCTGTATATACCATAAGTCGAAAGAAGCCAGATCGGAGCGATATATCGAATAGTTATCATACAACCTATTTTGTAGTACAAATATAAATGAATTTAAATGTAAAATCTCTGCAAGGGTATCAAAACTTCGGTGAGCCGCAGATAGCTTTGCTTTTTTCTTTTTTTTTTTTTTTGTACAAATATAAAAGACTTCAGATGTAAAAATCTCTGCAAGGGTATCAAAACTTCGGTGTGCCGTAGCTAGCTTTGCTTTTTTTCTTGTTTTTATATCATATGGGCTGCTGTGTGGGCCGTCTTGCCGTTGCTGTTGCTGTTGCTGCTGTTACCATTGCTGCTGCTGCTGTGAGTAGGCAGCATAGATCTTTTTTGAATGTACATTTTACGTCTAACCAAAGTTTGGTCACCTCAAAGATCTTTGTTAATGTGTCATCTGCTCAAAGATGATGCACGATATTTATAATTTATACGAGCAGATTGAATATATAAAAATTATACTACAAACATATATATATATATCTGGCGTGTATAACGCCCACAGCTGCTGTGCGAAAATTGTGGGAAATTTTTGAAATTTGTACAAACTGGAAATCGAAATTGAAACTGGAAACTGAAAACTGAAAACTGAAATTGAAAGCGAAATCGAATTGAATGCGATGGAGTCAATCGGGTTGCGGGTTCTATGACTTGCGTTACGCATACGCAGTGTGGGCGCCAAATTGTTTATAGAGCGTCGGATACGAACTGCATCTGCAAACGTAAACAGACTAAATTAACCAAGAGAGAGGGGGAGAGAGAGCGAGAGAGGGAGAAGGCAATGTATCGTGCACCCACTATTTGTGTATGTTTGCATAGGAATGCGATATATCTTGGGGTGTATGTATGTGTGTGTGGGTGGGTGGGATGGGAATTGGGATGGGGCTGGTGTTGTATATAGTCTGTATAATCGGTTGCAATGCGAGCGCGACGCGCGATCTTTGGCGCACGAGACGGCGACGGCGGCAGCGACAGCGGCAGCGGCAGCAGCAGCAGCAGCTTCGGCGGCAGCTTTGACATTTCAAATGGCGAATTGCGAATTGAGAACAGCTGCTGCTGCTGCCGATGCTGAGAAAAATAAAATTGATTGTAATGCGGGCGTTCAGATTGTAATTTAGATGAACTCTTCAAGGTTTATATTAGCAATATTTTTTGGCAAACTCTTATTTCGACACTCAGGACACACTCAAGGCACAGTCACAGACACACACACACACACTGTAAAAAAATACACAAAACACATACTGCTTTAAATTGCATTTGAACTTGAATGCAAATAATTTTCGATTTTTAGTTCAAATTGTTCGTAACGGTCGCTTTTCGTTTTTGGCTCAAAACCAAAAATAGAGTCGACGCTGCAAGTACCGAGCGCGCGCGCAAACAGAACTGTCCGGTTTCGCTTTACGCGACTGAATAAAGTAAGGGGAAGAAAACAACATACACATTGTGTTCATAGTTGGCGGTCTGCATCACAGCTGACTTTATTTTGGAGATGTGGCAACACCAACGGCAACATTACATTAATTTATCGATAATTGGCAGAGTATATTAACAAGGCTTTGTTGGTTTCCCAATATATTAAAATAAATTTAAAAAGTATAGTAAAACAGCTATCATTTAAATAATTAACTATTTAAATAATGATAACTTAAAAAATATTAGCTGTTAAGTAACAGTTGGATTACTGTGCTGCCACACTGTCGACTCGCTCAATTGGCACTGTTAAATTTAGCAGTTATTTTGATTTAAGCAGCTGTGCACATTAAAAATTTATGTATTACATCGCACTTTATTTACACAGTTTTTGCTTAGTATTTCCTACATCAATTTAATTAGTTTATTTAGTTTAGCGCTTGCGGAACTTAGCCAAGAAGAAACGAAAAAAAAAACTGTTCCCAGTTAAATTTTAGCGGCATACTGTTATTGATGCCATAACAGCGCAATGCTATTCTGCTTTGTTATGTGCGCCTGTGCATGTGTGTGTGTGTGTGTGTAATCATGCACAGCTGTTCTCTCTAGTCAGTTGTTCTAGTCAAATTGCTTTAAGTGGACTTTATTTTGTTAGTCCTTTATTAAACAAGCACAGGAGCAGAAGCAAAACAACAAGCACGCATCGATAGCAGTTGCACTCAAACAAGGTCAGCGCGGAGTAGACAAAGGCAAACAAAAATCTAAAAAAAAAAAAACAAAAAGTGAAGTGAAATGGAACAACAAAAGGAGGCGGATAACAATGTGAAGCCAATTCGCAAGGAGATTCTCAATCCTGGCAACAAGTACATCGAGTTAACGCCAGGCACCAGGGTAAGTCGCACTCACACACACACACACACCCACGCAGGATGCAACCCGAGAGGCAACAGTTGTGCTGCTGCTGCTGCTGCTGCCCACGCAATTCCAGCCGGAAACTAGGCCAAGGACAGCCCCGGGCCTGGCAACAACTGCAACTTGCAGCAGCAGCTGCAGCAGCAGCCACTAGCCCCAGGGGGGTGGTGCTGGTGGTTGGTCCAAAGGGCTGCGCAATATCTATCCTAATGACGCACTTTCAATTAACAGGTGAAATTCCATTTCCAAACGCGACGTGCCAACGATACTCGCATTATCGATGATAGCCGAAAATTGGATAAGCCGATGGAGCTGGTGCTGGGCAAGAAGTTCAAGCTAGAAGTCTGGGAAGTGATTGTGCAGAAGATGTCGCTCAACGAGGTTGCCAAGTTCACTGTGCACAAGACGGTGAGTATATCCTGCCCTTTCCTCCCCCCGCCCAATCCCTCCCCCTTGCACCCTGGCATTCCCTGCAATATTCCAATTGGAAATTGGAGCAATGGAAGCCAACACAGCTTGATCAAAGCAAACATTTCCAGCGACCAGCAGAGACCTTCAAGTTGTTTTCCACATTAATTTGATATTTGAGTTCGCGGTGAAACCGACAACTGTTGCGGTTAGACCTGGTTGATAAGAAACGAGAACTTGCTACGGAATTCTTAAAAACTTTAAGCTGCTTCCATCATAATTACAATCGCTGCTGGGAATATCCTTGCAGTGCAACTGGAAGAGCTAAAGCAGCCTGGGCAACTTCCAGTTTGTTGGCTCCTGCGACCCTGACATCACGAATCCCTTCCAGCTCCAGTTAATAACCAACCCATTAATGTTTTTTCGGCTTCCAGCTTTGCGTGCAGTATCCCTTCATCTCGAAGACACTGCGGGACATTGGCAAGAAGCCGGAGGAGCGACGCCACTGCTGCGGAATGACCCTACAAAACGAGGGCATGGGCTATGAGGATCTCGACGAATTGCTACAGCATCCCGTCGATTTGGAGTTTATTATCGAGCTGATCTCTATCGAGCTACCTGAGCAGTATGAAAAGGAACGCTGGCAGATGTCGGACGATGAGAAGATTCGTGCTACGAATACGCTGCGGGAGAATGGCAATCGACACTACAAGGCACAGGAATATGCCAAGGCGGAAATTTGCTATCGCGATGCTGTCGGCATGGTGGAGCAACTGATGCTCAAGGAGAAGCCACACGATGCCGAGTGGAAGGAATTGGCTGACATCAAGGCACCGCTGCTTCTCAACTATGCCCAGTGCCGTCTCATTGCGGGCGATTACTATGCCGTGATTGAGCACTGCAACGAGGTGCTCACCCTGGATCCACGCAATGTGAAGGCACTTTTCCGGCGTGCCAAGGCGCATGCTGGCGCCTGGAATCCCATGCAGGCACGACGCGACTTCCTCGATGCACTCGGACTGGATGCAACACTGAAGGCGACCGTTGCACGTGAATTGAAGGCGATCGATCAGCAGCAGCATGAGCGCAACGTGCAGGATCGCATTCACATGCAGAAGCTCTTCTAGAATATAAGTTGTGCTAACGTTATGCTCATGTTGCTCGTCTATTGGAGCAACTATGCGCAACGTTAACAGTTAGCCGACGCCTTTCTCTTCTGGGTGAGAGGCAGTCTCATGTTTACGTTGACCAAAGTGTGCACTGCGATGTTCGTTGTCGTCTCCTTGCTATCGAATCAACTGTCCCTCAGTGAATCATACTATCAGACACTAATCTTGGCCCTCAAAGGACTACGAGAGCGACGACAACGACGACGACGACGACAACAACAATGCCAGCGCGAACGTATGGGCAGACGTAGGCAGACAAGGGCAGGCGGAGTAGCTGCAGCTGGAGCACGTAGAAGAGAGGCGGCGCGTTAGCCCAAAAGCAAAAATAAACCATATTCCATATCCCTAGCCTTATATCTGACTAAGTCTCGCATGCCGTCTCGTTCTGTCTTTTGACGATCTGATCTTGCTCTGCTCTTCTAATCCAACAACACACGAAATTGATCCCCAAGTCGTCCGAGGCTGAATGAATGCATTTCGTTTTTTTTTTCTACTCATCGCGAACGGTTTCGATAAAACTCACCAAAAAAAAATTATCCGAATCGTTGCATATAGAACTTATGTACGCTATACTATATATATAGCCTGTATGTTAGTTAATTGAGGCGACTTGCTGCCTCCACATTGTAATTGTATTTGTAACTGTAACTAATGTTTGTATATTGTTGTATACTATATGTGGTATCTAGTTCTATGTAGCCTGGTAAGCTCTAGCCAATTGAATATATATACATATACTATATTATATACACTCTATATATACTGTATACATATATATATATGTATGTCTAATAAATATGCTTAGATGTTGTCTACAGTTCAACGGAAGAGTTTTGAATATTGTAGGGATTGATAATACAAATAGTTAGACTAATCTAGAAACAACTGCTTGATCTAAAACTGAATATATATACAATACGATCGATTATCATCTTCCCACACATGGCAGATATCTTGCAGATCCTCACAAAACTCCCGGATTAACACGAGCAATTAGCTAAATATATATTATAGATAGAAGTAATTTACACAATAAATACATGGATAGAGTTTGTTATAAATTACGAGTTGGACTAAGATAATAACAAATGAAGCATCTGTGGAAGTGACCAGTGCTCAATATCTGCTCACTGGAATGATTACAGACGCCACAGGCGGCTACTGTTCCCGCCGGCGGCACCCTCAGCCTCTCCGCGCAGCTTGTTGTCATCGGTACGCCAAACAAAGGGATCCAGACGATCCTCGTCGTCAAGGAAATTATTGATAGCCTCCAGGCTGGCGATGTTCTCGTGCAGCAGCGAATTGCAGCGGCTCAGCTGCTGCGAGACGCTGCGAATTCTGGCAAATTGTTCGGCATACGAAGCGTAGGTCTTTTGCATGTCCACAAAGCTGGCGAAGAGTGTGGTTATCGAATTGCTGACCACTTTGGTGCGCTCCACCAGATGATTCTGTTCGCTGGCCACATGATTGGCGCACAGATTCAGATGTGTCTGCATACGGCCGCATATGTTCAGCAGGTGCTGCGAGTGCAGCCGCTCGAGAATCTCAGTGTCGCGTGTGTAGGTCGCCGAGCTGATTGATTCACGGAGTACGGGTAGAAATTGTGGTATATTACGCAGACGGTGCAAGTCCGGGTCGATGTCATCAAGCGTATCACGTGCTCCTGGCTTGACGATGACAATGTTGTGACTCGAAGCCGTCGACTGGGGTCGTTTTGGCTTGACAACCGATGGCAGCCCACCGGGATGAGACTTGCGATTGGCCGATCGACTGGCGCTGCTCTGCTGCAGCATGTGTGCTGGCCTGTTGCGTATTTTTGGCGAATCCCCAATAGGTCGATCTGTGTACGAGACATAGGGCAGATCCGAGCACACGCTCAGCGGTGGCGAAGGCGGACGACTCAGCTCGGAGCTGGTCGGTGAGGCAGTGTCCGAAATGATTTGTTTGCTAGCGATCACAATACTTGCTGGACCATTGCCAGCGCCAGCAGGCAGCTGTTGCTGCTGTCGCTGTTGCCCCGAGGCGCCGCTGCCGCCGCGTCGTTTGCTGGTGGCAGCCGCTGCTGCAGCAGTCAGGGCCATGGCGCTGCCATCGCTCATACGCACTCCAGACGCCTGACCCAGTGCCAGGGCTGTGGGGTCACGCCTCTCGAAGATCTCATGGCCATCGGCCTCGACGCGCTGCTGCGAGTGCTCGGCACCCATTGCGCTGCCGATGACCCTTATTGATTTTTATGCCACCAGCTGAGCGCAGCTCCGTGTGTGTGCTCAGCAAGCAAGCTGGAGTAATATGCGATGCCTTAGTGTTACCTCTTACTCGGCTGTAGGTTTGCTCAGTTTTTTAATATTGAAATTTGCATGCATTTCTTTTGTAAACTGCAATTTGTTTCGTTTTTTTTTTTTGTTTTGTTGTTATTGTTCCCTTGAGACTGTCAAAGTATCGATAACTATTGCGCTGAACTGAGAACAGTGCTGATGTTGCAAGGTGGCAACGCCAGGCAGTTATTGTGCAGCCCTGAAAGCTGTTGCGCTGTGGCGGGAAGTCAAAAAACGTTACGAATGCCTCCTGACAAACGTTCCAGCTGTCATTGATAGATTGTATACAATATGGCGGACAGTACAGTTGCAGGTCCAACATCTGCTTTCACTTTCTTTCCAATCGAATGCGGTCGCATGCAGTCAAGCGATGCGCGTGTCGATTTCGAATAAATAAAGAATTGCCTTAATTGATAGAAACTAAAAGTTTGTTTCATATTAAATTTCACACTAGTTGGCGAAGAAGGTAGAAATTACACACATGCATACTACATACATACATACATATAAACTTGGAAACTTACACATGTTTTTTGTAGATTTCGTTTTTAGAGAATATATAATTCTCTATGAATTCCCCGCAACTGCAACAACAACATTATCCATTCTCCTACGGGCCAATGCAGCCCGTTGAATTGGTCTACACGCAGGCGCAGCAGAATATGCAACGCATGCCCCAACAGTGCGGCAACATGAACTGCATCCCATACCCCATTCAGCAGCCGGTGCATCCGGTGCAACCGCAGCAATTTAACCCATATCTCATGCAATGCAGCTACCTATTGCCCCCGCCCTTCTGTGGCCACGGTCAGCGTTCCATATATCACTATCCCCAGCAGCACCACCAGCAGTTGCAACCGCTGTCCTTTTTTAACCAAGCGCATTATGCACAGACGCCGCACGGGCTGATACCACATCCGGCGCCACCACTGCCGCAGCAGCAGATGAGACCAATGCCGGTCCAGGCGCAACAGTTGAATTCCTTTTGCCATGCGCAACTGCAGAGCATTTATCGAGCACATGCGACGTTCGAGACGCCGCCAGTGATGCCGCCAGCGAATTTCAGTGTTTTGCCAAATCCCTTGGAGGGCAGCACTTGCGTCTACCCGGTCGACGAGGAACACAGGAAACATGTTTTTCTACGCGGCGCCCTCTACAATGCCGACTTCCTGAAGCCACCGATGCAGCAGGATTCCGCCGATTCGCGGGATACCAAGTTGCAGGCGAACGTCACCAACGACGACGATCCCTACGATCCCATGGATGAAGTGAGTAGAAGTCGAGTGAAATGACTGTATTGCATCCTCCAAATTTGCAGTATTTTTTCTCTTCCTCCAACATCTCGCTCTCGAAAGGCTCTACCCACCATCTATGGCATTCGCTTCTACAATCCCAACTTTGGTCCCGAAGGTGCCATACCAAAGAAGCCATATGTACGCAAGCAGATCGACACCACGAAGAGCCACGTAGTACCTTTTACGAAGCCTCCCGAATCGTTTGCCCATGGCTTGCCACAGTTTCGTGGCATTTATCCTCTCCTGCCGCTGCATCGCATGGCCAATGCCGAGAGCTATGGCTACCAGCCAATTGGTGTCAGTCAGGATGCATTGCCCGTTGTGGAGTACACGGCCGGCGAGCTGGATTACAATATAGCCGGCAACATGAGTTCCAAATGCCTTGGCATGTCCATGTCGCCCAACTCGAAGGCCAAGCAACAACGTCGCCAGGGACGCAATCGTATGCGCGGATTCACCCAATCCTTTGGCATTGTTGCGCCCGTCAAACGTAACAATCAGAGTGCCAAAGAGAATATGGTCGCCGCCAAGAATGTCCTTTCGCTGTTCGACACGAAGCCGCCCATAAAGAAATGGCTCACGGATGAGTGGACCATGAGCAATACGGGAGCAATGGGAGAGCAGGCGGAGACAGAGTGCAATGGTGTGTCACAAGCCATACGTAGCCTAGAGCGTGATCTGTCCAAATGACTGCATGCTTATTTTTATTATTTTTTTTTTTTTACATTTATTTTAGTTATTTATTCAAGAGTTTTTGAAACTATTTATAGATTTATCGCTTTCGCATTCTCGCTTGTTTTATCAATCTTTTGTAAATTAATTTTATACTTGTTTATAGGTTACTTTCCATTTTAATAATCAAATATATGTAGGATAAATATTATTTTATATATTCCTGATAATAACTAAAGTTTTAAATGACCCGATCCTCTGCCAATTTTCATTTAAGTCTCTTAAACAAACCCAACCCAGTTGGTTGTTATATGAGGGTTCATTACATCAGCCATTTCTGTATTATTTCTTATCAGCTAGATAAATTAAATTTGCCATATAGCTTGCACCTGACTACCTACCCAACATGACATGAAAAGTTTCACTGTATTTGACTTCTTTTTATTTAATCATATTAGCAGGAAAGTTCCTTAAAAAAGGCATAGAGGGGGAAAAAAAACAAAGTTCTTGAAAAAAACAAATTGTAGGAAAAACTAAAAACAAAACAAACAGCTCCCACTCTCTCTCTCTCTCTCTCTTAACTGCATATTAAAAGAATAGCGTGCCACATTTTGCTCATCCATCCAGATCCGTCTCTGATCTCCATTTTTAGCTCTGCATGGGGAACGGAATCGCGATTACTAATGTGTTTCTGTGTATGTGTGTGCGGGTGTTTGGAAGGAGTAGTCTCTAACTGGGTTCTCGACCACTTCATATATCCGTTTGTAAGGTGTTTCTATATAGACTATAACTATGGCTTTTTGTGTGTGTGTGGGATAGCGCGAACTCTTAGCGGCCCAAAATGCTGCGTGACCATTGCTTGACCATTGGCTTGGTCTTTGCCTGCTCGATGCGCTCAGCCTCTTGCATTTGCTCCGCCAGCTTGCGCTGATTCTCCCTGAACTGATTGATGGGATCCTCGAACTGGCGATAATAGTGCAGCACGTCGCGCACATCATCGACATCGTTTTGCGCAATTACTGAAAGGGAAGAAAGTTAATAAAATTTAATCGACTCTTTAACTTGATGGATTGACTCACTCTTCAGGAAGGCTATCAAGTCGAGTAGCTGGGTGTCGTCATCGTTTCCGTGCCAGCGCGCAATGCCGAACGTGTTGTCTGGATGCATCTTGGTGGCGTTGTCATCCCAGTCTATAACAATAACCTGCACGGCAAGGGAGAAGTATCCGGATTAAGATCTCTCTCACTCTCTCTTTATTTTTCACTTACGCGTCTCAGATCACGATTAAGGTTGTCCAGATTTTTGACATGATGACCGTCTACAAAATGCGTAGCATCTCGAACCAAGCGATACATGATGTAACCATTGGGATCGAGTGCATCCAATATGGGGAACACGGTCATTCCCTGCTCGGCCGTGAATACGACAATTTCAAAGTGTTTGGCACACTCCTGCAGGAAATAATCGACGCCAGGACGCTTCTTGAAACGCCAACCGGTTTGATATGTCCAATCGGGATGAACGAGCACATCCTTCATTTCCAGGACAAGTGTATACCGTGGCTGTATATACGGATGCTTGAGCGGATCTGGAAGCAGCTTCTCGCGCGATGGTTCCTGTATCATTTTCTGATAGTAGTGCAACGATTTCCACATACGCTGCAAATACTGCTGCGCCAGTGGCTTATTTGAGAACTCATCCTCGATGGGCTGACCGTCGGAATCCACCTCGGGCTTGCCGAACTCATAGATACCCCAGAGACCGCAGGCCACGCCACCACCGCCGAAAATTGCAAAACTATAAGCAAAAAATGTTCCATTAAAAGTGAAGTCAACATGGTATTGGCTCCCGGCCAGCAAAAGCTTACCCCAACTTCATGCGTTTCCAGGCGCGTTCATTCTCCTTAGCCTCATCCTCCTCCCGCTTCTTGCGCTCCTGCTCCGCATTGCTGTCCGCGTCCGGAGATGTTTGTGGAAAGAGTTTTGAGAGCAGTGGTGCAGCTGCCGACTCGGATGTGACTGGAGGTTGCTCTTCTGTGCAAAGTTTTTTTGTTGGCCAGTGTTGAGTAATCAATTAACGGCAATTGGGTACCCAACTGGGCACAGGCTATACTCACTGGCATTGCTGTAGGATCTGCTACTGTTGCTGTTGCCACTTCCCAACCACCTGGCGGCCGACTGGGAAGTGCTTGTGTGTTTTGGCGCAGCCGCTGACAGCGCTCGGCAGTGCAAAGACGCCGGCGACGACGACGACGGCGACGACGACTGATTACCCAATGCAAATGTGCGCCGAAATTGGTTAACAAACTGATGTAGGGAAGCACGTGGCGCATTCAGTCGGATTAACTGAAAGACTGGCGTTGCTGGTGCCATACTCATGTTTTATTTGATTTCAAGTGCTTGGCACAAATTGCATTTATTTTCTCCACTTGCAGAAATATATATATATTTTTCTTTGCTTCAAACCAGCCAGATCGAAGGCCCCCGCTTCACCTAAGACTCAACCGGCATGGCAGCGAAAATACATTATTATTATGGTCACACTGGCCGACAATCAGCTGACTCTGTTATTTGCAAGAATATTCTGGCAACGCTGCATCGATAGAAGTGAACCAAAAAAAAAAGAATTGTGTGTAAACACAAGCCAAGAGGCCAAACAAAAACAACAATAACGTCCACGACAACGCGACATTGCAGCTAACATGTCCATTGCCGAGGACAGGGAATCGCCGGAGCATGAGGCCGCTGCAGTGCAGCTGTGTCGTGTGTGCAATGTAGAGTCCATGGAAACCATTTCTCTCTACAAGATTCAAATCGTTGCCGGTGAACTGACGACGCTGGCAGCGATGCTCAGCGATTGCGCCAATTTGCAGGTGCTCGAGGAGGAGCAGTTTCTACCCGATCATATGTGTTACCGTTGTGTCGAACTGCTGGCGCAAATGTATGAATTCAAAAGGATTGCATTGCAAACAGATCTCTTGCTACGAAAGCGTTACGCAAGGACTCAAAGGACCAAGTCCAGATCTCGCTCACACTCCCGTTCCCAATCGCTGGAAAAGGCCGAGGCCAAAGTGAAACCAGAAATGGAACTCGGTACACACCGAAGCATAGAGATAAGCGGCACAGATGAATTTGTTTATGTACTGGAGGAAACCGATTCGTTGGAAAACATTGTGTCCTCTCATGAGGATAAGGATTCGGTGCTTGAAGAAGTTCCTGAGGATCAATTGCATTACGCGAGCAATGAACCCAATGTTCAAATCTTTGAGGTGGATTATGACATGGATCTAGCTGATGAATATGATCAGGAGCACGCCGAAGTGGAGGAGGGAGAGGAGGAGGAAGAAGAAGAAGATGAAAAGGAACAACTTAACACAATTGCGGCACGCAACGTTAAAGTGCGTGCCCCACAGCGTCGCAAATCTCTTAATCCCGCACTACAATGCAAGGTAGGAAATGTCGCGTTAATTTTGTATTCAATTACTAACTTATTTTATTCTTAATCCTTTGCAGATTTGCGGCAAGCAGCTGAGCACTAGTAACTCCTTCAAGTACCACATGCAGCTGCACGGAGATAACCGACCATTTGTGTGCACCATATGTAACGAGTCCTTCAAGACACGCAACGCCTACGATGGCCACATAACGCTGCACAATCCCAACAATCCAAACAAGTGTAAGACTTGTGGGAAGACCTATCGGCAAGCCTCATCGTTGCGCTCCCACCTGCTCAGCCACACCGGCGTCAAACCCTTCACCTGCGATATCTGCGGCAAGGGCTTGACACAGAAGTCGGGCTACAAGAAGCACATGCTCACACACACCGGGGAGAAGCCGCACAGTTGTGACACCTGCGGTCGCACTTTCCGTTACTCAAGCAATTTGATTGCCCACAAACGATCCCACACACGCAAAAGTCCCGATAATCTCAATCCATATGTGGGTCGAAAGGCAACTCGAGTGTGAATCGAGTCAGCAACCGCAAAAGCTGCCCAAACCTTGTGTACAATAGTAGCATATAGCCTAATCTTCTCCAGCAGTGGAGTGGAAGTTGGGAGAACTGATCAAGAGACACTGCTATCCCAAAAAGCTGCATTTTATGTAAACAAAAACCAGAGTTAATATAAGTTTAGATTAATGATATATGTACATAATATTTTATATAGAAATCAGACAATTTCTGTCTGCAGATTGTGCTGCTGGTTACGGCACACAGCTCCCTTGTACATGTTTTCCTTAACCTTATCAAGACACATCTCTCTCTTTTAAGTTGTTACTCTTGGCTTGACCATCTTCCTCATCCCATTTCACGCTAGTCAAAATAAATTGATAACAAAAATTACTACGCATAATTGTTTGCTTAATTTAGGATTTACTTCGCGTTCAACTCAATATATAAGCTTAAGTCAGATATATATATTATTACAGTCGATGGTCTGATTGGTTTTAAAAATAAACATATATAGGTTTTATTTGTTATTTAGGTTTCAGTACAACTAATTACAGCCATGTGTAAAAAAACAAAAAAAAAATTAAAAATTTGTTTTAAAATGCTTTCTATGCTTCCTTCCATCAGCTTCACTTCGATATTGCCTTAAGATCCCACTCAATTTACATAAGACACAACTTGGGCTATAAACATATTGTAAAATCGTTGTGTATCGAACATATGTATTTTTATTTATATAGATCCATAGAACTTTTTAACAATTCAATCGAAAGTTGAAACCTGACAAATTGGGCGCATTTCTAACCGTGCTCTATCATACATCTCCTCCGTGCCTATTTAAATCTTAAGTTAGGCGTATATCCTATAGAGATGGTCAGTCAATCGGTATGTAATTGTCATTCCTGTGAAACTATCGACATGTTTTTATCATATACACATATTACAAAGGCATTGATATCAGGTCTTAAGATTATCATTTATTGTGGAACTTGTGCCACAAAGTGCATTGCAAATTGCTTGATAAATGCCTTATGCGTATTAATATAATATATATATATATATATATATTTCATTAACTTTCGACTATTACACGTAACGATAGTACTCGCGATATATCATCTGTGTAGTTTGTAACGAGTTTAAAGCACCACAACCACCTTGGAGTTGGAAACCTGCTGATCAGTCACATCTGGCATATGCATGGCTGAACGGCGGCCGGCCGCCACCATAGTCAAGTGCTCGGACCGTGTGCCGCCACTGCCAGCGACGACACTGCCCGAGTTGGTGCCCATCGTGTTGCTGGTGGTGGTGACTGGAGCCTCCTTGTTGTGTACCCGTAGATGGCTATTAAGGCGCTTTTTGGTGGGGAACGCTTTCATGCACTTATCGCATTTAAATGGCTTTTCGCCCGAATGCAGGCGTACATGGGCATTCAGATTGCTGGTAAAGGTAAAGGCACGCCCGCAGATGTGGCACTTGTGCGGCTTCTCGCCAGAATGGACCAACATGTGCTTCTTGTAGCCGGACTTCTGGGACAGGCCAACACCACAGATTTCGCAGGTGAACGCCTTTTCACCCGTATGACTTATCTTGTGCTGGCGCAACGATGACGAATCATAATATGCTTTGTCGCATAAATCACAGGCATATGGTCGCTCGCCGGTGTGCGTCAGTTTGTGTCGCCGCAAATGATCGAAGGCGGCATAACTGCGTCCGCATTGATCACATTTGTATGGTTTATCCTCGGCATGGGTACGCATATGCGCCGCCAGGCTAGAAGTGGTACGATAGAAGCGTGCACAGACAACACACTGATGCGGCTTGGAGTTCGTATGGGTTAACATGTGCTCCTTATAGTTGCGCAAGTGCTTCAGCTTTTTGCCGCACAACTCACACGAGTACAGCTTTTCGTCCACGTGGGAGCGCATGTGCTGGTTGAGGCGACACTGCTGGCGGAAAGCCTTGTTACAGACGTGACACACATGCGGCAGCACTTCGCCACCAGGACCAGCTACAACTTGGGTCGATGTCGCGTCATCCATTGAATCTTCATTGAGAAAGTCGTCGCCCTCCTCACTATCGCCAGTCATCTAAATTTAAACAAAGAGAGACAATTGTTATTTTGAGTACGAAATGAATCTGGTCAAGCTCTTACTAAATGCTCGCTGCGATCCATGTCTAGTATATCATCGGCTTCCACTTCGCCAATCACTTCGTCCATGCCTTGGTCGCTGGACATCATGACCATGTGATCTTCGAGCATCTGTATTTCCATCTGTTCGCTAACTGTTTCAAGATGCGGCGTGTCCATAACCTCGATGTCATCATCATCCTCCACCTGTGAATCGTATTCACTTTTGATGGTTACATACTCGATATCTGCCGGTTGAAATTCACTAAGTGTCTCAAGAGTCTCTTCCGTCTCGGTATCAGCTTCGGCATCGCACTCTGCTTCCGTATCCGCCACATCTTCCACAACGTACTCCTCATGATCTGGCTCCTGTTCACTGTACGCCTCGACTAGAGCTCCTACATCATGTGGCCCTGAACTTGGTTTAGATGCCGAGTCACATTCACTTTCGGTTAGATCGCCGCCAAGCAGCTCGATCATCACATATTCCTGATTGTTATCGGTACTGGTATCCGAGCTGCTGGCATTGGGGTTTGGATTCGCATTCGCATTGCTCTCGACTTCTTCGAGGCCCAGGCGCAACAGCTCATCCGAATCAATAACCATTCGCTTGAAATTAAATGCCTGCTCCAGTAATTGCAGACAATGCATGCAAATGTGCTGTGGCATCAGTGCTCCGTCCTGTGGCTCGAAAGACAAGTTCGAACAGTAGTTGAGCATACTGGCGAGTGTGGTGCTGCCCTCCGGCCCGATTTCAATCTCATCTTGCAGCGACTTGTATTGTTTACATGCACGCGTGCATGTGCGGCAATTGAGCACCACGCCTGGTTTGCTGCTGCCGCTCATACTTTTTCGCTTTGTTTTCGTTGTTGTGTCACTTTTTGTTACGATTCGATAGTTTGTTTATTTATCTCCTTGTAATGGAAGTTCCCTGTCACTCTGTTTACAAATTGCCGATTAAGCGCCGATTTTAATGCGCAACTTCTTTTCGATTTGCCATTCGCGTGTACTGTTGCCTTGAGTTGAAAAAAAAAAACACACACAAAATGCGAATTCTATATCGGCGTATGCACAGTCACACACTTTCGCTGTCGTTCGCTTCAAAATGGCGTCGCATGTAGTTGCTTGTCGTAAGTGAATAAAATAAGAAGAAGAACATGACAAACAGTGCTGGGTAACGGCGCATTATTTAACAGACTTTTTAAATATTAAACTGCAAGCATAGTCGCAGACGTTAATTTGATCAGTTTATTGTTATTTGCACAGCATGACATATTACTGACTTACTATTATTTAATTACAGTATAAAGGAATGATCATTATGATGATTAAAGCTGGTGATGACCTCATCCTGCGGTGATGCTTTACTTTTAGATTGTGGCAATTGTCTTGAGGATAAAGTTAAAGAACCATAGGATGCAACTAAAGCTGGCCCTGTATGCGATGATTTAATATCCGTGGGTCTAGCACCCGGAGAAATAGACTTGCGTTGGCTAGAGAGGGAAATACGAGCTATAAACTTTAGAAATATAACCATAATTATAGTCTTTACCGGCGCTGTGCCTCCTTTCTCTTCATTTCTCGGCGACGCTGGCGTATGTGTTGCAAACGATTATCAAGCTGTTTTCGCTCCGTGCGACAACGATGGAATTCCATATAATGCTTAGTACAGATTTTTTCTGCAAGCTGTAAATCTTTATCTAATTTTTGGGTCTCTTTTTCCTTCAAAAACAACAAAAACTTTAGTTACACATATTTTCAGGGTCACCGGCAAAGCTGTACCTTCTTTTCTATGTGCCCCTCCAGACTTTTGTAGTTTTCTGTCTGAAACTTGTACACCCGATCGTATGGTAGTCCATCAATCCAGGGCTCTGGATGAAACATATCCTTTAGACTGGTCGGCAATGTGTTATTCACTTGTCGTCCTCGCACCCGCTTGCGACAGATGGGACACATAAAGACAGGTGCGTCGACAGGTGTATGGCCCAAGGTGGCCGTTACGCATTTCTCGCAAACAACATGTTGGCAGGCTAACATGAAAAACATATTTTTCTTATCGATAAACAGCTGGTAGCAGCAATTGCAGTGTATCCACAATTTTTTTGCAGTGTCCATGTCAATGAACTTCGCTAATTTGTCGGCGGCACTCATCATTTCGTTTAATTAGAATTAGTTTTTAAAATTAAGCAAACAGAAAACATAACAGTTACAGTATTATTATTTTGCCATTCACCGTGCTCGCATTATTAATGTGATTGGCAGAAATCAGCTGGCAGGTAGCCACTACAAACTACGCTTAGGTTGACAGCACGCAGCTCATACATTTTAATGTATATTTTTTGCTGTTTTGCGTGCAAGAGCGTAATTTAAATATTATTGAAATTAATTTATACACTGCCTTTGGTTTAACAACTTTGCCAACTTGTGACATAAATGAATGCATAACATAACGTTGATTTGTTTTTGTGCCAAACCTTTTTAAGTTAAGCTTGGTTTCTGTTCGAAAATGTTTGCAATCATCAAACAATTTTTTTGCTATCGATTGGCAACGATCTTAATTTTAGTCGCTGTGGTAATTAAGCTGTATGAGAAGGAACTCATAGGATACATTTATCAATACTTGGACAATGACAACGGGGAGCGTGTTGCGGTCCAGTTCGCAGAAGCCGATGCGCTCACCGATACGCCTGGCACACTCTTCACACCTGAGCAGCTAGCCACGTTCAACGGAGAGAAGGGTGCATCTATTTATCTGGCGCTGCTTGGCACAGTCTTCGATGTAACCCGTGGCCTGAAACACTACGGACCTGGATGCAGTTACAATTTCTTTGTCGGTCGCGATGCCTCAGTTTCATTTGTAAACGGTCAATTCGAGCACTACGATCCGGATACGGCGGATGATGTGCTCAGTCTGAAGTCCAGTGACCTACTTGAGTTGGCCAAGTGGCAGCAATTCTATGAGAAGGAGTATGAGTACAAAGGCAAAGTGATTGGGCGATTCTACGACAATAGTGGCAAGTCCACTAGTTACCATCGTAAATACCTTGCCATGTTGGATCAGGCACAAACAGACAAGGCTCAAGTCGATGAGCTGCGCAACAGATATCCTGGCTGTAACATTGAATGGTCCGAAGCGACGGGCACACGGGTTTGGTGCACGACAACCAGCGGCGATGGCAAGGAGCGTGCCTGGTCAGGCTATCCTCGCAAGCTTTACAGTCGTGACAAGAAGAAGTTTCATTGCGCCTGCGTACCCGAGGCGGAACTTAGTGATCCCATGTTCAAGTCCTACGAGGATTGCGAAGCCCGCTCGCATGAATGTTTCTACCGTGTCTGAGTTTTTGTTGTAATAAAACCAAAACAAAATCATGTAAATGTTTGTATAAAAAATACGTATGTAGACAACTGTTCCCTTGATTTTAATTCTGTCTTGTTATTTTAAGCCTGCAGAAGTTATAAAATATTATTCTAAATAAATAACGGAAATTAGTGAAACTAGAAAAAATATTAGATTTCAACATTTTGTGCTTTTAAATTACGTGGCAACCTTTTCAAAGTTATTTTCAACTCGATAACAGCTAATCGATAGTCAACATATGATTGACAATTACAACAGGCAGGAAAAATAGGAAAAAAAATAGAAGACATCAACTTTCGAAATTCCATTAAGGATTTACAATTCAAAAACAAAATTATAAGTGAAATTATAATCGCAAACAGATTTTCGCTCCAGTTTATTCACTCTACGACTGCTGCTAGTAAGTATTATAAACAGTGTGACCAACATCCTGACTCGGATCGCGAATAATTGCGCGTTTGCTTTCAGAGCTTTATGATATAATGTCGCGTACGTTGAGTCGTTTGTTTGGACACTGTTTAATTAGCACTGTCTACGTGAGGCCCTTGCAGGTGAATAGTACATTTGGGGGTGTGCTGAGTGTTAAGCCCCTGCAGGTCGCTTGCGGAGGCTGCATTGCAGCCTACTCAAAACGAAATGGTTCCCCACCAGATGCAGGTGAACCGTTTAAAACGGTGTCCAAGTCGCGTCGCGTCGACGATGGTAAGTATTCCCACCTCACTAAAGTTCGCCCAACAATAATGCGTTCCCAATTTAATTCCATGGTCAGACGATCTCAACAGCCTCGAGGGTGAACCCAATTGGGAATTGACCTCTAAACGTCACAATCGTTTTTATTTACCAAATGCCACAGGACCAGCATGGCAGGGAGACACATCGACAGTGGGCTTGATGGAGCCACTAGCTCAACTAGTCAATTTCTTTAAGGATCCCAACGTAGATAAGTCACGTTTAGAGTTTACATGCTGTCAGTGCCCGATGCTCATACGCGACTCTATATTTGAGCTATTCCCAGTACGTGCCGTCGGCCAACGAGATTATGCCATAACCTTGCTAACACTGAGCTATGAGGGCGACATAGAACAAGGCGCCGCCAAGGTAAGTCGTATTTTTACTCTGCTTTGATCTTGTTAGAGATTCCATTTAATTTCATCATCATTTTTTCAGTTTGTGTTAGCCGCTCGGGAGATAAGCGATCGTTTAATGTCACTGGGCTATTGGGCGGATTTCTTGAATCCGTTCAGTGGTCGTCCATACTTTTTTCCTAGAGACGGTTCAATATTGTACAAGCAGGACTCTCGTTTCCGTGGAGTAAATATGCGCTTATCGAATTTGAACGACTGCGTCCTTATTGCTGCCGAAGAGAACGATAGTACTTGCTTCTCTGGAACCATATTCTGTACAGCGCCAAACAACTATACTCAGCTGGTGGAACTGCTGGCGCCGGCTGAGTATAAAATGAGAATCGAGGATAAGCCTCAATGACGCCGGCACACATAAAATGCACTACTGCAATAGTACTTTATCGTTTACTAGTACAATTTAAAGTGCAACTATCCAGTTAAAATAGCGTCACACACATGCCATGGGATGTGTCGGATATCACGATAATCACAAAAACGAGGAGATGTCTTAGCCGTTTAGTGATGATACCTGTGTTAATTGTCAACTAATTGTTTTGGACTTTTCGCATGCATTCTGCATCTAAGTTTGTTAAATACTTTAAATTAAATCCTACACGTATATATGTATGTATATATGTTTTTTTTTTCTATGTATATATATTTATATATATATATATATATATATATAAGCTGATGTATGTAAATTACATAAAAAATCAATATCATTTGTCCTAAGTGATGGCAACCTGATTGCAATGTCTTTCGATATCCTTGAGGCGATTGATCAACGACTGCAGCTCCTCGGCATTGCACACGAACTCCACAATGGTCACACGTTCTCCACTGCTCTGACGATAGTGTCCCAGATTGATGATGAAATGCGGAGCACCTGTACTACAGTCGGACGTTGAGGATTTCACATCACAAACGATGCGCCACTGCACGTCTGTGATATGTGGAAAACTGTGACCCAACTGCAGTTGGCGCAGCACCAATTCCTTTCGATTGTCATCGTAGACGCGCGTCAGCTCATCTATTGCACCAGGATGCACGCTGATTGCCTCCAGTTGTTGGCGCAGCGTCACACCGTCCCATCCATGTTTGGTCGCAACGGCATAGAGAGTGACAACGGCATATTCGCTTTGTTTAGCGCTGGCAGCGTTCGTTGCATATATTTCGGGCACTGGTGCAATAACTGTAAAAATTCCATGGAATATATAGAGATGCACAAACATGTATTATGGGATACAATCATACTTGCATCTGGATGGAGCGTCAATTTCAGTGAATTAGCAATAAGCGTTTTGCTTATGGCCGTTGTCAGCGTTGAGCCCAGATTCTTAAGTCCGGCCACAACAGTTGCCGAGAGCAATCCATTGTTGAGATCTGTTGTTGGATTCACTGTGGACGAAGATTGCATTGCGGTGGCCATCAACAAAGTCGCTGCTCACTTTTGTTGTGGCAAAAATGACGACAAAACAATAATAATATCAAACAGCTGATTCCCGAGTCTGCCATTCACAGTGCGCTGCAACTGTTAATTTAACAGTGCGTTAGCAGAGTGGTTCAAAAAACTCGATAGTGCTGTTATTACCGATAGACAGATGAATCAGTAATTCGATAACAAGTAAGGCGCAAATTGAGTTTGAATGGAATTTATTTAATTTGATTTTACAGTTTTCATTTTACAAACATATCTACAAATATTTGATTTATTGACTTGGATTTAGGGCATGTGTGTAGACCGTCTTTTCCTCAACGCCGCGTTTGATGACATGTGGAATTTGCTTGGGCTCCATGCTGTAAATGGTAATAAAGAAAATAACAAAATTGCAATACATTTTAATTGTTTCTTTAAACATACCGAATGCAGTCGATGATGGGACAGACGGACACACACAGTGTGCAACCGGTGCAGTCGTCGTTGACGTGTGGCAAATGCGTGTCCTTGTCGAATTCGATCGCCTGGTAGCCAGAGTCGGCGCAAGTCATGTAGCACTTGCCGCAGTTGATGCACATGTCCTGCAGAGGAGAAAGAATGGATGAGCAGGTGAAAGGAAAACTATCGCAGCAAGTTAACTTACGTCATTGATGAGGGCCACCTTCTGTTGCTTGTTGTCCAGACTCTTGTAGGCACCTATGCGCGGCAGTGCGGCTCCAATGACCTCAGCCACTTTGGGCGCAGGCTTCGCGTCGCCAGTGGAGGCCGGCGTGCTGGTCGCCTCCCGTTCGGCATCCCAGAATGCACCCTGCTTCTTGCGCAGATCGGCCAGCTTAATATCGCGTTGCTTCTGGTAGGGACCAAAGAAGCCCAACGTCTTGTTGCCACTGCCCGTGAGATGGACGACAGCTTTGCCCTTCTGATGCACTGGCGTCGGCGGCGATTGGCCATCCCAGAAGGCGCCATTGACTGGCGGCGGATTGGCCTTCAGATAGAGCAGAGCCTTCAGGCTGGTGCAGTAATCCTCAATGAGAGTGAAGTCCTGATTTTGTACGGATGAACAGATCTGCAGCACTGTTGCGCCGGCTTGGATGAACTGCAGCGCCACCTCACCGGAATCAATGCCGCCAATGCCCAAAATGGCAAAGTCTGGCACCTTCTTGGCAATCTCTGAGACGGCACGCAATCCAATCGGACGCGTCGCATTGCCAGAGACGCCGCCGTAGGTGGTGCGCTGCTCCTTGCCAATTGCCGGCCATGCTGTGGCATCTGCCTTGAGGCTCATCAGACCTTGCACCGTATTAATGGCAGAGCCACCGTCGGCTCCGCCTCGCTTCGCAGCCTCCGCAATGGTCACGATGTTTGTGATGTTCGGCGTCAGTTTAATGAAGAACGGCACCTTGACAACGGCACGCACCCAGCGCGAGATGTCCTCGACCAGCTTGGGATCCTGGCCACAGGCCAGACCCATGCCGCTCTCCCCCATGCCATGTGGACAGGACAGATTCAGTTCGAGAGCATCGGCACCGGATTGCTCGGCTCTGGTCGCCAGCTCCGTCCAGTCGTCCTTGTTGTAGCTGCACATGATGCTGGCAATGATGATCTTCTCGGGAAAATCTCGCTTCAGCTCGCCAATCGACCGCAGCCAGTACTCGGCGCGCTTCTCGGAGATCAGCTCGATGTTGAGGAAGCATCCCTGCTGGGGTCCATACTTGTAGCCCGAGGTGGTGCCGCGCACAATGCGTGGCGAGACGTTTGTGACCAGATCCTTGTCCAGGCCAAAGGTCTTGGTGACCACAAATCCCCAGCCCTGCTCGAAGGCGCGTCGTATCATCGCCGCGCTGGTTGTGGGCGGAGCGGAGGCCAGACCGAAGGGATTCTCGAACTTCAGGCCGCACATCTCGACGGAGAGGTCCACATTGTCGATATCGGTGTAGAAGAGTGGCAGAGCAGCTGGGGTGTCCAGGGGCAGGCCCTGCAGCTGGCAGTGAATGCTCCAGGCGGCCACCTTGCCATCGTTAACAGACTCCACCGTCGTGTTGGCCACACCAGCAAGATCACCACCCAGGAAGACCTGGGGTAGGCTGCTCTGCAGCGTAACACGATCCACCACGGGCAACTCGTGGCGGAACTGCAGGGGAGCCAGTGCATCACGTACCTCTGCATCCTGCAGACCCGATCCGAATGCCGAAATGATGAAATTTGCCTTCAACCTGACTGTCTGATCCTCATCCTCAACCCATTCGTCATTCTCGTTTTGCTCCGTGCGACAGAATTCCATGCCACTGATCTTGCCATCATTGAGGAGCACCTTGCGTGGACTCAGATATGGCATAAGCTCGCAACGTTCCTCACGTGCCAAATCCACCTCCTCGGGCACAGCACGAATGCCTGTGGTGCCCTTGCGGAAGACGACAAAGACACGTCGTGCTCCACAACGCAGCGCCGAGGTGGCACAATCGAAGGCAGTGTCGCCGGCTCCGAGGACAATCACATTGCCATAGAGCTTGGGCAGCGCCTGGGCCGACTTGCAGGCGCACAGGCCGGGCTTAGAGCCGTCCGAGACCAGTGGCAGGAAGTTCTTGGAGGTATAGAAACCCGACTCGGTGTTCAGTCCCACAAACATGGGATCCAGCTTTGGCTCGGGCAGACCAATGCCCACAAAGACAGCATCGTGGCCGGCGGCGAGTAATCCCTGCAAGCAAAGGAGGAGGAGGAGTATGAAGATCAGCATAAAGAATGCTGGAATGGAATGGTAGAGCCACTGCTACTTACATTGATGGTCAGATCCTTGGTGCTCAGTGCACGACTCAGCTCGAACTTAACGCCCAGATCCTTGACCAGCTCGATCTCGAAATTGACCACATCGATGGGCAGACGATATTGTGGAATCTCGGCGGCACTAAGGCCACCCAAATAGCTGCGACGCTCGTACACGGTCACATTCTCGTACCCAAGCCGGGCCAGGAATGTGGCACAGGAGAGCGAGGCGGGTCCGCCGCCAAGCAAAGCGATCTTCTTGTGCGGCTGTGCCAGCGGCTTGGTGTGCGGCGATCGCCGCTGGCGGACACCCATCTGCTTGAACACTTCGGTGGCGAATTGCTGCAGGCCACCAATATTTATGGGACCCGCCTCGGAGGCCTGCAGATTGCAACCGCCCACACAGAGATCGCTGGTGGGACAGACCATGCCGCAGGTCAGGCCGAGCGGATTGTCCGAGAAGATTGCCTTGGCGGCACCATAGAAATTCTTGTTGGCAATGCTTGTGATGAAGCTCTTGATGTCCAGCTGCGTGGGACAGGATTTCTGGCACGGTGCATCGGCGCATTTTAAGCAGCGTGCGGCCTCCTCGAGTGCTCCACGCTCCGACAACGTCGTGTGCTTGATGTCCTCGAAGTTGTTGGTCAGCGAACCGCAGGGTGCGGTCATGTGATCCGCATTGCGTTTCCAGTGTTTCTTGTTCTGCTTCGTCTGATTGGTGGGCACGACACTGCACTGGGTCTTCACGCGCGGATTGAGGGCCAAGAGATCCTACAAGGCGGGGAGAGAGAAGGCGGAGGAGGAGAAGAGGATGGATTAGCTTGCGGGCATGAGAGAGACGCTGAGATTGCGTATCGTATATATCGATTACACATGGAAAAATGCGAATATTGTCAACCCGGAAAGAAGGGAAGACTAAGATTGTGATTAGATAGGAACTCTAGAGGTTGCACATATCTTTATTGCAATGTCTATATATATTTGTAATCATTTCTGTCTTCTAGACAATGTTGAAATATCATGCGAGAGATCTCCCATATTTCATTCAAATGTGTCTAGTTGATTTCTCTCAGTGTACTCCGGGTATTGCGCTAACCTACCTCAATATCGGGCGTGTCTTTGCTCAACAAGGCCGGTGGACTCATATCGGATTGGTACTAGGATTGCAAACTCTGGAACAGCTGCAAAAAAAAAAAAGAGTGAGACGTGTGAGTGAACTTTCTTGCGGCACTGTATACGAGAGTATATGCCAATCTAAAGTTGTATTTCTTATTTTTGTTCGTTTAAAATGGAACAAATCTAATCTTGTTGGGGGGGACCTTAGGTTTCTTCGGTTTTCGTGTCGGGGTACCTTATCAAGCGGGCGTGGTCCGATGCCGATGGCGAACACTTGCGCCGATAGAGAGAGGGAGAGATTAGCTCGTTTTGGCCTGCCAACCGATTGTTGTATCTATGTGTTTTATATAGAACTAGCTATCTCATCCATGGTGTGTGTGGGCATACAGTACCCCCATATGTTCTTGAGACCACATCGAGAGTCAAGGTTAAAATTGTGCTAGAGGCAGTTTTCCCAATCTACAAAGACCCCCCATATGAATTATTAGAATCATGTGTGTGTGATAGTGTCACTAACATTATCACATTAGAGCAGTTTTAGATTAAAAAAATAAATATATATAGGGAGTACGCTGGCTCCCAAACCATATAGTGTTCTTCTGCGCTGCCTTTTCTTCTTTTAAAAATTCCCTTTAAGTTTTCTAATCTTGTGTAATAAAAATACTCATTACGTGCCTATAACAAAGTAATAAAGTCGTGCCATATTGCTACTACTTTATGAATTGGTATTGTTTTCTATAAAATACCCTACACCCTGTGGGGTGTATTAGTTGCGTATATTGCTTAGTTTATGGTGAACTCTTGTTTGGCAATAGATCTTATGTAGTATCATGTGTGCTTTTGGTTGTCATAATCTAATTATAAATCAATCTTATATAGCATATATATTTTATATATATCTTAAATATTTTCCTCTAGAAATTTGAGTGTTCCCACATCAATATGAATAATGCAAATATTTGAACAAGTGGGTAAGGCTACAGTCGGGCGCCCGACAGTAAGATACCCTTCTCCCAATTTTCTAAATCCGTTACAAACGTGTAACCACACTCATAATTTCAAACAGAGAATTCTGCACAAATACTTCTAGTACATATAGCTTACTCGCTCGCACTCACACAGCGACGCGCGTAAAGAGTAAAGCGACACGACGCAACGTCGACGTCGGCGTCAACTGCTCAAAGCAGCGCGTCGGCTGCTGCCCGTACCGAACATTTGTACTGAAAACGTTGACTTGAATAACTTCTGTGTTATTGGTCCGATCGGATTGTAATTTGGAGGATATGTTCACATTGCATTCAGCTTTATACATACCAAAGTATAACGTTATGGATTTAATACTTTGCTTAATAATCGCAAATAACCGATTTGCGGGGGGCGGTGGGCGTGGCATCAAAAATTTGAGATAAACTTTATCTGCCTATGATTTACAGGAACCTTCATGCCAAATTTGGTATCTCTAGCTTTTTTAATAGCTGAGATCTGTTGTCTCATACAGACGGACAGACGGACAGACGGACAGACAGACGGACATGTCTCAATCGACTCGGCTAGTGATCCTGAGCAAGAATATATATACTTTATGGGGTCTGCCACGCCTCCTTATGCCTGTTACATACATTTTGCACAAAGTTAGTATACCCTTTTTTGACCATTTTCAATGGTCGAAGGGTATAAAAAATGTACACACTGTTATTATGGTAAAAGTTAAAATTATTTCTAAATGAACAATTTACAATTAAGATCTCATAATCAATGTAATATTTAGTCAAAATTTATTGTATACCCATGATAATATACCTCAAAATTCTTGAACCTATTTTTTACGAAATCTTGATTTTTTCAAAGAATAATACAATGTTATTGGAAAAACAAAAATGACTTTTTTGCTAATATTTTGCTATTTTGTATTGTATAGTTATTGATATTCGAATGCTAAATAATAAGTTTAAATTTAATAAATTAAAGAAAAAATAAAAAGCAAAAAAAAACAGGGTATATCCGTAGTCTAGCGTCTAGTTCACTCATTGTTTTGTTCTCACTGTTATCTCTGCTTCTCGTTTGGTCTCTTAATGGATATTACGACATTACAAGATTGCCAAAGGTCATGAAAATTAGAGAACCTCAGGGGGAGCGAGCGAGAGAGAGAGAGAGAGAAAGAGAGAGAGAGAGAGAGAGAGAGAAAGAGGGGAGAGAGAGATAACATGACAATTGTAATGTGTAATACGCCGGTTTCGGGGCTCGAATAAAGAAATCATTCATCAAGAGGAAATGCGCATTATAAATTGACCCGACTGACAACGAGCCTGCCTTCCTTTCTATTATCAATTTACACGATTATCTAGAAGTACCACAGAGACCCCTCAACTCTATGTACTACTAATGCATTCTATTTACATTGTTGGTCATATTTTTATAGCAGTCTTTCCACGTGCCGTTCCATGTTTATCAAAACAAACAAGTGGGATTAGGACGCAAGTGGGAAGTCGGGAAGGGATTGGGGGGAGGCGTACTACAAATACAGTGTTATTTTTTCTGATGAATGCAATCAAAAGGGAGATACAGCTAGAGCCGAGTGCCGTTTTTGAAATTCGAATTTATTAGTTCCCGATTGCGATTGCGACATCGTTCCACATCATAGAATATTATGCTAATGTGATTATTAAATAGATCTCTATATATATACTGTATATATATTTTTGCGTATTGCCTATGCCGCCGAACACCGGTTCGAAATCGACTCAGCTGCTCTATAAAAACATAGCCACAGATAAGCTGCCTATACATACAAACACTCTACATATATATATGTATATATATTTGTCTATGTGATCTTGTTGATCAGCTCCGATCGAGAGCTGTATCTGAGCCACAGCTTCGTTTCTCGCTGGCGTACAAACCTTTTGGTGGGGTGATTTTTTTTTTAACTTTCGAAACGACACTTGCACTTTAAGAAACTGTTTTTAGGAATTTTTTAGTTAAAAAATAAAAAAAAAAAAATTTAGAACGTAACGAACAGAATTCGGTCTTCACACTGGAAACGCACAATTCTAAATGATTTTCGCCCATGGCACTGTTTGTTTAAGAAGCATTTTGAGAACGACGCTGCACACACACACGAACACACACACACACACACACACAAAGCACAATGGGTGTGGTGAGCTGTTTTCGTGTTGTATTTGTAAATTGCGATCGCGTTTGTTTTGTCTCCTACTTCCCACACCATCACCGCTCCAAGTGAGCTTTTCCAGCGTGGAAAGCTTGTCAAAAAGCTCCCAGAAAAGCTAACCAAAAACCGTTAAACTGTTAACTGAACGATCGTTATTTGCTGATCTGGCAACGCCAAGAACATCGCTCGAATGATCGATTTCACTATCTGAAGAGGAAATTTGCATTGTTTTTAGCTTATATTATTTTCTAGAAGACATTTTCTGCATTATTGGTTGCATGTATATAGATTATATATATATATATATATAGATATATATATAACAACAATGTGAACAATTTCTGCATACACTGTAGCTGGTTTAATGATTAGCTCGCTGCCCACATCATCCAAAAGAACTGATTGTAAATGCCAACATTTTTACGATTGTCATTTATCATTAAGAGAAATATAGAGAAAGAAAGAGAGAGAGAGAGCGAGGGAGACAGCGAAAACGGCAATAATAATTCCCAGTTTATTTGTACTCTGCACTAGATCAAACATACGATCGGCCCCCCCTGCCCAAAAACCTTTCCGAAAATCAGCGAATTTATAGCATTCAATTTTGAATTTGGCAATTGGATTGGTTCATTAAAAAGGCATAAATTACATGAGATGCGGATGGATCCGTGCGGAAGGGGAACTGGAAGTGGTGTGCAGTGAGAGGGAGAGGGATGTTGGGGGGGTACGATGCCCATTTGTTATTGTTTTTATATTCAGTTTGGCAGCAACCACGTGGTAAATAAATTACAGCGCAATTGAATTGTGGATGGAAATGGAGATGGGAATGGAGAGTGGAACGGGAAGCACAAACGATCGATTAAGTGGCTATCGAAATGAAATACTGCAACTATTTCCGTTTCCGGCAGCAATTCGAATACCTATGGGGTAAGACCTTGAAAGAGGAATACTACAGAGGTCACTGCAAATGCAGAAAAAACTATGTTTCTATAAAAATCTTATATTTTGTGAACTTATCTCTAGTTTTAATATCTCATCCTAATTGTTATCGCATATGGAATTATTTTGCTTCTTTTAAAAAATATAGACAACTGGAATATTTACAGTTTTTATTTTTATATATTTATTTAAAGTCGACTATGATCAGTAAATTTCAAAAAGTAATTCTTATCGATTAATATATTTTTTATTTTCATTATTATTTTATATTATTTTTTATGCTAGTCTCAATTGTTTTTAAATATAAAGTAAATAGTACAGTTATTATAATATTTATTTATTTATTTTAATTTTTTTTTATTTATTTATTTTTCGATCGGATTATGCTAGTTAGGAGAGCAAAAAAATATATAGAAATAAATTAATCAGCTCACTCAAGAATCTCCCTACTTTCCTTCCTTGTCCCTCTTCAACCTGACATTGACATTTTTTTTTCTTTCGTATTTTTATATAGTTTTTGTGTTAGAGATCGGTGCTAAAAGCAATTTGTGATTAGGCAGCATGTGCGACAAATTGAGGGAGTGAGTTTTTTTTTTTTTTCTCTCGCCTAGCGACAGATACGCCCCAAGAAAAGACAAGAATCGTACAGATAGATAATGATGTTGTGCTGATCAAAAGATGTTTGGAGATATACACATTCCTGTACGGAATGAACTGCCTGTCGTATATACTCAGTCTGCAGTCAGCGGATCGTCATTCTATATGCGGCATAATTTATTGAGATTTTTATTATAGTTTTATTTACGATTCCGAAGCTCTCAAATTTGTTTAGCTCCCGTGATTCCTCCATTCTTGTTGTTGTTGTTGTTGTTATACCAAATATTTATGGCAGTTTATTGTTTTTTTTTTTCTTGTGCAAAGATTTTGATGTGATTATAAGGCATATATCATCATGCATATTTTAATTGCCCGAGCAATATATTATCGAACTGTTGACACGAAATAAGATAATTTTTATCCCTTACTGCCTGCCTAACTGGTCAATCGAACTTGTCCTGATAATATGGTAGATATCTCAAAAATATGACAGAAAGTCTGTGGGTTTTTCCAGAAGGATAAAGCTCTTGCGATAGCTAAGCATATGCGATAGTTCCGTGATAAAGTAAGAGCCAACTACACTAATAAATAAATAATAATAATTAGATTGAAATATTAAAAACATATTTTCCAAGTTAACTCAAATGTACAGATCTATAAACTGAAAACATATTTCCCAAGTTAACTCAAATATACTGATCTATAAAGAGATTACTCTCCACTGGCGATAGTAAGTGCGATAGTTCAGCATCAAATTGGCTCCGATCGTTAATCTCTGCGTGCAACCATGAAATTCTCGCATAATTGACCATATCATCCAATCTTCTCTGACGAATTCCGATGTGCATAAAAAAAAAATTATGCGAGGCGGCGAAGCGACAATCTGCTCGATATGCGATTTTACATAGTTTACATGGTCGTCTAGTCGCCTGGTCTACTACATATATGTAGAGGACACCAGGTCTATGTAGGTATGGTATGGTATAAATAATGGTATATTAATAAACCGGGCCAGGCCAGTCCCCTTCCCTTCCCTGCCCTGCCCTGCCTTGCCCTGCTCACTGTTCGCACCGGCCACAGGCGTCGCTGTCGAGGAACCCAAAATAGATGCGACCGCCAACTTTAACGGCCTGCAACTTTTTATGGCAAATAAAACAATATGAAAATCCCGAAATGCGAGAAATTGAAATTGTCAAAAATTAACATTTGCGAAAAATAAAACAACAAAGCATGAGATTATCTACGACATGCTGAGGTTTTTTTTTATCGAACACTACTTTTTTTTTTAAATCTATAATTCAGTTTCTTTGGGCAAATATGATTAATGCTACGAAAGATATCTTTTTACTACTTTGCTGATTTGTAGCAAATTTTAAGAGGTATACATACATATGTATATATTTAAAAAAAAATGTTTTTTTTTTAATTTCAAAACGACATTTTTTAATTTTAATCGATTGCGGAGGTCAAAATAAGTACTAAACGATTTTTTAAATCGATTTTAAACAATACTTAATTTTGGCCCAAAAATCATGTCGAAATGGTCAACAAATTAGACATGTAACAACCCCAACAGGCCTGATACCCTCATTTTACACCGATCATAACTTTCTTAAAAATCAGACGATTTTCACGCGAAATAACATTTTGTTTATGTTTAAAGAACCTGAGTGATTCTACATTTAAAAAATACCGAAATGGATTTTTTGAAATTGTTCGATATTTTGAAAATTTATGTAAGGGTCCCCCCTATGATATTTCAACAAAAATTTTACTTTTTAAATTTTAAAGCGCTAGTTTTAAATTTTAATCGATTGCGGAGGTAAAAATAGGCACTAAATAATTGCTTAAATCGATTTTAAGCTATACTTAATTTTGGCCCAAAAATCATGTCGAAATGGTCAAAAAATTAGACATGTAACAACCTCAACAGGCCTGATACCCTCATTTTACACCGATCGTAACTTTCTTCAAAATCGAACGATTTTCACGCGGAATGTCATTTTGTTTATGTTTTCTCCACCTGGGTGATTCTACATGTAACAAATAGCATAAAAGTTATTTTGAAATTTTTCGATATTTTGGAAATTTATGTAAGGGTCCCCCCTATGATTTTTCAACAAAATATTTTTTTTTCAAATTTTAAATCGCGAGTTTTTAGTTTTAATCGATTGTGGAGATCAAAATTAGTACTAAACAATTGTTTAAATCGATTTTAAACAATACTTAATTTTGGCCTAAAAATCATGTCGAAATGGTCAAAAAATTAGACATGTAACAACCTCAACAGGCCTGATACCCTCATTTTACACCGATCGTAACTTTCATAAAAATTAAACGATTTTCACGCGGAATGACATTTTGTTTATGTTTTAAGAACCTGCGTGATTCTACATTAAACAAATAGCATAAAAGTTCTATTGAAATTTTTCGATATTTTGAAAATTTATGTAAGGGCCCCTATGATTTTTCAACAAAATATTTTTTTTTTCAAATTTTAAATCGCGAGTTTTTAGTTTTAAACGATTGCGGAGATCAAAATTAGTACTAAACAATTGTTTAAATCGATTTTAAACGATACTTAATTTTCGGCCAAAAATCATGTCGAAATGGTCAAAAAATTAGACATGTAACAACCTCAATAGGCCTGATATCCTCATTTTAAACCGATCGTAACTTTCTTAAAAATCAGACGATTTTCACGCGGAATGACATTTTGTTTAAGTTTTAAGAACCTGCGTGATTGTACACTTAAAAAATATCATTAAAGGTTTTTTGAATTTTTCGATATTTTAAAAATTTAGACAATGGTCCCCCCCTATGATATTTCAACATAAATTTTATTTTTTAAATTTTAAATCGCGAGTTCTTAGTTTTAATCGATTGCGGAGATCAAAATTTGTACTAAACAATTGTTTAAATCGATTTTAAACGATACTTAATTTTCGACCAAAAATCATGTCGAAATGGTCAAAAAATTAGACATGTAACAACCTCAACAGGCCTGATACCCTCATTTTACACCGATCGTAACTTTCATAAAAATCAGACGATTTTCACGCGGAATAACATTTTGTTTTTTTTTTATCAACCTAATTGTAATTCTACATTTAAGAAATACCGAAATGGATTTTCGAAATTTTTCGATATTTTGAAAATTTATGTAAGGGTCCCCCCTATGATTTTTCAACAAAATATTTTTTTTTTAATTTTTAAATCGCGAGTTATTAGTTTTAATCGATTGCGGAGATCAAAATTAGTACTAAACAATTGTTTAAATCGATTTTAAACGATACTTAATTTTGGTCTAAAAATCATGTCGGAGTGGTCCAAATATTGGACATGTAACAACCTCAACAGGCCTGATACCCTCATTTTACAACGATCGTAACTTTCTTAAAAATCAGACGATTTTGACGCGGAATGACATTTTGTTTATGTTTTAAGAACCTGCGTGATTGTACATTTAAAAAATAGCATAAAAGATCTCTTGGAATTTTTCAATATTTTGGAAATTTAGGTAAGGTTCCCCCCTATGCTTTTACAACAATTTTTTTTTTTTTAAATCGCGAGTTTTTAATTTTAATCGATTGTTTGGTCATATTTGTATGCAATATAAAATCATGTTCAAAATGTATAAACAGTTAAATTAGTAAATTTACTTTAAACTGCAAATCTAATAGTTTATATGATATGTATGCGATATTTCAACCCCAATTAGCTCGTTTTGACTTATTCTCGTCTAAAAAAGAGTTTTAAAAATTCCCTATGGCTTTTCTTTATTTAGCGTACTTACCTCCCCCTTTAGCATGGCAAACCATACAGGGTATACTATGTGCGGCAACAAGAAACGAAACTATAACCAAACATAAAAGAAACACTTTTGCTGACATTGGGATTAGGAAACGTTTTGACAAATGGCTGCCTAAAGCCCCCAGAAAATGCGATAACGATTCGCTTGGGAAATCGAGCGAAAATCTTAAGTGAAATAAATATAATATAATGGATGAAGAATAAAGAATACGCAGAGAGTTTAGTATGTAAATACACTGTAGATATGTTTGTATATATTTAAATAATTGATTATAAATAAATACAGATACAAATACGAGACGAGGAGAAAAGAAAGGAAACAAAACAAAGGAAACAGTTACAGATAGAGAAAAAATTACGATGAATTAGATTCACGACACGCAAACGGAAACTAAAACGCATATGGATACAGTTGGGGATCCTTAGGCTTTCTCCTCTGTGGGCGCCGCTACCGCTGCCGCTGCAGCATCTCCCTCCGCCAGTGCCAGTGCAGCGAGCAGCTTATCCGCCTCGGCGGCCTTCGCCTCCAGCTCGGTGAGCTGACGCTGTTTTTCGGCCTGCTCCTGCAGCTTCTTGGCGCGACGCTGCTCCTCCTCTTGCAACTGCTTCTCCAGCTGTGTGCGCAGCAGGGAATCACCCATGCCCAGCTTATCCATGATCTGCACAATGTCACGACTGTAGCGCAGCCGAGTGGACGCGACCAGCTCGTCATTGCAATCCTCGCGTCCCTGTGCCAGCCGCGACAGCACCGACATCTTGGCATCGATTACCACATAGTTGCTGCTGGGTATGAAGCTGTCGCTCTTCTCGTTCAGATAATGCACCAGTGTGCGCAGCGAATTCGAATTTGCCTTGGCATTGATGGCTCCGCTGGCGAAGTCCTGCGACTTCATCATCTGTGCATGCGTGGACTTCTGCTTGCACACCAGACAATTCCAGTTCGGATGTGGCAAACCCGTGACTTCCGGCACCACCAGGCCGGAGCAGTTGGTGTCGCGACAGTAGAGGCCCGATATGAAGGCGCCTTTCTCCTGCAGAGAGATAGAATGAGAGAGAAAGATTAAAGATTGTAGAAGGTGAGGGGTGGGGCAGGGGCTGTAGCGGATTAGTATATTGAAAAGTGGCATTCAAGCGATTCAGATTCGCACATTTCTAACATTCCTTGCGCTATAAATACCCTCCCAAATAGAAAAAAAAAAACATGTATACTCATCCACCACTTAGCTATATCTATCTACATGTATCCAAATATTTATACAGATATATGGTTATACGTATAGGCAATTTATATATGCACGCTTCTATGCAGATCATAAATAAATTGACACATAAAAAACATGATGCTTATTAACGTACAGAGTCGAGTGTCGAGTCGATGGGATGGATGGGTTGGGGCATGGAGGAGATCACGACGCTACGACGGATTGACAAATCCAAGAGAGCTTTAGCTGCTCGATCATGCCCCCGTTGTTTCCAAGGTTAGACACGTCATCGTTTTTTGGTTAATTCCAATTCCAATTTGCTTGCTCTTCGAGGTCTTTGAATATTTCTGTGCTAATTTGCAAGCCATAAATTTTGGCAAAAAGTACGACAGTAATAAATTAATCGAACACAATCTGTGAGTTATGTGCGTCGAGAGTACATTGCAGCAAATATCTACTTAAAAGTGATTTTCTGTTGATTTATTCACTGCAAAGTCATTAAATGTGAAGTTTAGCCTATTTATCGACTAACAAGCTTAGAAATTGCACTTCTATACATATTTTACTTGTTAAACAAACATATTTAAAATATGTCTATTTATTTAACATTCTTAACATTGATCGATAACTTTTAACAGCGCTTGCTGCGCCTATCGCTGTGACACTTGCCGGCCCTTTGGATCGTATTTAACGAAAGTTCACTGAACTAAATGAACTTGAGCCAATTCTACAAGTTGCTGCCCCCACCCCTCCCCCCACTGTTTCGTTTGTGCGCCGCCCACACACAAGCCGTGCGTTAGTGTTGATAAATGATGTACTTAAGCGCCATGATGAAGATTTTGGCAATTATTTCGGTCATTCTTGAAAGCATTAAATAGTTTTTATTATCGGCCAGGCCACTTTGTAATACACGCTGAATGTCAGATGGATTGAAAGAGTGGCAGTGTCTATATGTATTTATCCCTGGCTATGGCCATGGCCAAGAAAAATCTATTTTCACACACACTGCCACACTATGTATAACATACGAAAATGCCAATAAAAAAATTAAAAGTCATAAAACGCGCGACACACAACAAGGCGAGGGCCGTCTCCGTGCGAGTGTGTGTGTGTGTGTGTGAGGAGGGGGGACAGCAGCAGATCAAAATGATATCTAAAAATCAAAATCAAATCAACATCAGTCCGAGGGATATATGTATTTCGTTTGTATGTGTGTGTGAGTGTGTGCAGCATAAATAGATTCAGAAAAACAGAGAACAAGCGCATTTTGGAGGCATGCGAAATCTTGTTGAGAAATATTCATGCGAATTAAAAGCTTTTTTGGAATGGAAATACATATTTATTTGTGATTTAATTGAATTGCTTGAGCTGTTAAAAATAAACGCTCGCACACACCAATACACATGTTTGTTTTGCTTTTGCTGTGTGTGTGTTTGTTCTGTTCTGTTGGCCACTTGTTGCGCCTGGAAGCTGAATAAATTTATGGCCCGGCCAACAAAAACAATAACAACAGCGCATTTACAGTAATAACAAGAATAACAACAGCAGCAGCAACAAGAGGCGTCATCGTCGTCGCCGTCGTCGTTGTTGTGTGTTTAATTGCTTTCGGATGAATCGCGATGGGCACAGGAAATCCTTAATGTGCATTCGTTTTGTTTGCATCCCACCCATCGCTGCGAATGGCAGAAGGAAGCGCAGGCAAGGCAGAAGAAAAAATAACTAACTAACGGTACTTTGTCTTTGATGGATCGAATTGAGGCTCGCTTGAAATAATGTGCCGAATTTATGTACATATGTATGTGTGTGCGTGTATATGTGTGTGTGATGTTCCACATTTGCCATTGTGATTGCCATAGTTCGCGCCGTGTGCGAATGCGAATCACAAACAAAACAAACAAAACACACCACACTCACGCACACGCTTGCACGCTTGTAGGCACACGCAGCATGTAGTTGAACAAGTGGTGAGTAGTTTATGCAGCTGTTCGATCAATCATCGCATTCGATTGCTGGCTTGCCCAGCGTGATGGAGTGGGCCAGCGCGAAGGCAGCGTGTGCGGAAGTGGAAGCGAGAGAGCGTGTGAACGGCTGCATGGATGGGTGGTTGGTATGTGGTGAGGTGAGGTGTGGTGTGGTGTAGTGAGGTGAATAGCTGATGCATCCAGTCAAAGCAGAGTGTTGGGGGGAGGGGGGAGAAAAACAATTGTTGTTGCAATTGCAATTTGAGTTGAAGCGAGCAACAAACGAGCGCATAAACAATTTCGCAACATGCAGCCAGAGTCGCTGGCCGAATACCCTGTAAATGGTTAATTAACCCAAATTGCGGAGCAAGAATTTGCATATGCTATATACGCATATGCCCACTACAGAGTGCATATAATACTCAACAAAGTTTTAGATCGTTTTGGAAAGTCTTTGGAATTTCAAGGATACTACTCGTATTTGTTAGCCGATAAACCCAGAAAATAAAATACTACACAATCTATTTAATGCATCTAAGAAAATACTATTGAATTTCGCATTAAAACAAGCGTAAATAATACCAAACAATCGATGTACAACTGATTAGTTGCAGTTCTACACCAATAAAGTATTCAATATTTGTTGGAATTTCAAGGATACTTGTATTTTTGGTCGATAAACCTATATAAAATACTACAGAATCTTATTTACTGCTAATTATTTAGGAAAACTTATAAAATACTATTGGATTTCGTTTAAGAACAGGCGTAAATCATACCAAATAATCGATAAGTCGCAATAACTGATAAGTCGCAGTTCTACATGAATAAAGTATTCCGAATTCGTTGGAATTTCAAGGATACTCGTATTGTTGGCCGATAAACCGATATAAAATACTACAGAATCTTATTTTCAGCTTTATTTATGTGGGAAATCTAATAAAATACTATTCAATTTCGTTTAAGAACAGGCGTAAATAATACCAAATAATCGATAAGTCGCAGTAACTGATAAGTCGCAGCACTGCATCAATAAAGCACTACATTATTTTTGAAATTTCAAGGATACACGTTATTTTCTGCTAATTGCCTAATAGATCTCCCTAGATCTCCCTAGATCGCCTAGATCCTACTGTATTCAATCTCAAATTGATCGCCAACGATCGATCGATTACTTACCGTGGAGTCAGAGCAACGGGGACACTTGCAAGTGAAACCCTTCTTCATCTTGAGGAAGAGATGTCGCGCAATGTTGCCGGTGAAGAGCTTCGTGTACGTCGTGGTGATCTCCTCGCCCTCGACAATATCAACCGCGGCGCGAACGATCATGTTGTTTGTCTTCTCGTCGAAGGTGTAGTACGAGTTGGGAATGCAGTCGTGATTCATGACACCGAAGAGCGGATAGAGGGCGCGATAGTTGAACTCCTGATTGTCGGTGGTGCGATCGTTGGTCTTGTCGAATCCATTGGTGCGCAGCACAGCGACGGTGCGATTCATGATCTCGATCAGCTTCTTGTCGGTGGGGAAGTTCTTGAAGCATTTGGCCGCATTGCGCACCTCGGTGCGATGATTGTTATCCAGATTGGCCTGCAGGCAATAGATAAGATCGCGTTGATCTTTCGTCAAATTGATTGCACGTGCCACGCACAGCAGGCGTATGATCACCGAGTTGGCCACATCGGGCTCATTGGGCCCCCACGCCTTGAACATGTCGCAGTCGGTCTTGTGCTGCTTCTTCTTGGCGCACAGGCTGCACACGGGCAGGCCGCAGCCCTGGCGGCACATGAAGCGCGTGTCGGGCAGCACCTTGAAGCAGACGCTGCACGAGTTCAGCGAATCCTCCTCGTGCGCGGCCAGGCCGATCAGCAGGGGACTGTCCGTGAAGATGATCTCGCCACGCTTCAAATTGCGCGTTGCCATAACGCCACGGCCGGCGATCTTCGATACGCCCACCTCCCAGGCGGGATCCTTATCCTTGAACGGCGCCAGATGCAGATCCAGCAGCTCCGACGTGCGTTTCGGGCAAATCATTGTCGCGATTGAAGGGGAACACTCGGCACACTCGCTAACTGGTAGATCAACTCGGGCACAATCACAAAATAGAACCGAAAAAAAATAATAATAATGTTTAAGGAAGCGGATGGATAATCCCCTCGAAATTCGCGATCGATCCTCGTTTATCGTTTATCTCTTCACTTTGCTTGTTCTGCTCTTCTCTCTTGTCTTTTCTTTTCGTTTTTCTTTTCTTTTATTTTTTTTTTTTTAACTGGGCGCGTATTTCGCGGCTGCCGTTTGCAAACTGTCGCCGTTTTCCAGCTTTACATGATTTTTATGTCGGAAAATGTCGGAAAATGTTTCGCAGAAAAGCCGAAAACTCATTTGGCATCATTCGGTTGCGGCCACACGAAACGTTGCGAACGGCACAGCGCGATCGCAGATCGTCGATCGTCGGGGCGCGTTGGGGGCCCATTTGGGAATTGCTCATAATGAGGCAGAGCATGATCTTGATCGCGATGATGATGATCGTAGTAAAGATCAACATTGTGAAAATGAAGGAAACTGCATATGGGATCCTGCAAGGAATGTGGAGCATTTGTGATGATCTCTAAAGTATTTCAAGATTAAGAGATCTTTTTTTTTTTTTTTTTTTTTTTTTTTTTATTAACAGATATCTACGTTTTTTCTAAGTTTTAACTTTCTTCAAGTATTTTTGTACATCTTCCCAAACAAACTCAGAAATATGATCTATAGATTCCACTCAAACAACATCGATCTCTCGAAAAAAAGTTAACTTTAGTTTCTACAGAGTTTTCGCTGGAACTTTTAAGCCTTGCAGCAATTGTAATTAATATATCATACTATATTTTCGATTTGACACGCCCACTTCCACTGCAACTACTCAAACTGCCCCCTCGTCACGAGTCAAACGAGTGTAAAGCGCTAGAGCGGATCTAGGGGATAGGAGGATGGGATAGCATAGGTTAGGGGGGGGCTGGGATGAGTGAGCTACGTAGATAGCGGAGCGTGAAAGTGCAGCTACACCTACGCCCCAGTCTCATGCTGTGTTCCTAACCTAACCCACCCCCTACGGGGCTGCCATCCTTCCCTCCTCAGCGTCACACTCGGGCAAAGCAAAGCAAAGCGGATTACAAGTGATCTGGCAAGATTAACGGGGCCACAATCCATGGCTGACAGCGACGGCTGCGAGTGTCTATTGCGGGATGGATTGCTCCACACACGGCACACACACACACACACACAGTTGTAGCTGTCCCTCTGTCCCACCGTGTGGGCAGGCCATGGATCGCAGTGCTGCTTCAACCGGGCCAAGTCCCGAGTTCGAGTCCGAGATCGGTTGAATGCCTGCATGCAAGTTGAACGGACTAGCCCGTGCACCTCATCCATCCCTCCCCGCCTGCCCTCCTGCTGCCCACTCCCCCCCGCTGTCCTAGCCAGATCGGGAGCGAAGGCATCGTCACGGATTTGTGCAATTTTGACAGGCTGCTGGAGTTGCGCCAAAAATGTCGCTACGATTGGAGACAGGGTGGCAGGGCAACAGGGTGGCACGGCGGAGCATGTTCCTCCTGTTTCCGGGAGCGGGAGCGCGGGCGGGGGAGGCAGTGCAGCGGTGCGGAAAAGCGCTTAAATCGCTTGACATTCCTGCTCTGAAATGTTTGTTCCTCTTGTTCACGCTGATGCGATCGGCAATTAATCGTCGCAGTCTGCCCAGCACACACACCGATATATATATATGTATATATATATACTATATATATGGTACTTGCTGTAGTATGTCTGCCATGTATATCCGACATGGGTTCGTTTGTTTGCGCCCGCCCTGACCGTGTGCTCTGCATAATGTCTGGTCTGATAGATAGACGACGTGCCATACTAACTTACCTATAATTATTGCAGCGCATTCGAGTGGGACAGCTCCCCAGGAAGCTTCAACGCCCGAGCAAGCTAATCTATTTCTGCTGCCACTGCTAATACACTGCGCGAAAACGGGGTTGGGGTGGGGTGAGCAGCGCAGGGCATGAGTAAACATTGTATGCATTATGATATCCACATATATACACATATTATATTTGTATGTTTTTATTTATTTGTCTCTTGTATTTTGTTTCGTATTTTTTCATCGCAATCAAAACTATTTTTTGAAATTTTTATTCAATTAAATTTCCGCTATAATTATCGCTTGATTAACCTCTATGTTCACATTTTATTTACAATAAATTATTTAATTATTTATTTGATTAGAGCTTTGTCTATGTGTGTGTGTTAGGTTACTTGGGTGTTGATATTGCACACTGGTCAAAATTACCATTATTTCTGTATGAAATTGTATTCATATAAATAATTTAAAGGCCAATAAAATATTATAGAAATCGAACCAGTTCCATGAAAAAGACCTAATTTTTCTTTTTAAATATCACAAAGAAATTATCATTTTGATTTGTGGAGAAATTTCATTGAAATCAAACTAAAATATCACATACTTCTCATAGAAGTTCATTTTGTATACTTAAAAAAAACATTATTTTGACATGTTTTTTTTTTTTTTTTAAATACTTCATATCTAACAGATTATTTTGCAAATTTAAAAAACCACAATTAACCCTTTTGTTTTGTAAGCAGGAAGATAATATATTAATAAATGTGCAATAATATAAATTTTAAAAAATTTTATATTTTAATTAAACTAAATTTTTATACTAAAATAAATTATGCGGATTTTGACCAGTGTGCAGTGTACAGGGCAAGTTTAATCACATATTTCTAAGATAGAGCTCTTGTGGAATTTTTATAATAATAAAATACAATGCAATATAAAAAATATATAAATATTAGGGTTATCGTATGAGGGTTATCCTACATAGTTATTTCCCAAACTTACACAGAATTTGACTTTGACTTTGTTTGGCAAGACATATGTTATTTTTATTTTGATTATATTTTTATTTTGATTACTTGGGGAGGAAAAAAAATATGTTTGCAGTGTGATAAGCTTGGACAGATGACCCTATAAATGGGGCTTGGACAAGCTGAGCTCTCATTCAGTACATCTGTGTGTCCGTTAGGTAAACATGTTCGTCGCAAAGCTGTTGTTCGTCTGTGCCGCCGTCGCCCTTGTGGCTGCCAGTCCTCAGGGCCTTGGAGCACCGCGAGAAGTATCCCCCGAGGAGTTCGTTAAGGCCTCGAAAATTTTGGAAGCATCGCTGAACAAGCTCGCCGCTGGCGAAGGACCCCACTACACGTAAGTGTGTTATTCTGCCAAAAAAAAAAAAAAAAAAAAAACTAAAGATCTACGATATTCTATCAATACACAGAGTTCTTAACGTGAGGTCGGCAACCACTCAGGTCGTTTCCGGCTCACTGGACAAGTTTGTCGCGGAGCTGTCCAATACCAGCGGGGAAAAGAAGGTCTGCGAGATCGATATTTGGAGTCAACCTTGGCTTGGAAAGGATGGTGTCCAGGTGACCTTCAGATGCCCCGGTGAGCCCACACTGATCAAGAAACACGATGCTTAATGTGAAGAAAACGTGATCAAGTGAATAAATAAATATTCTTGAAGAAAACTGAATCTTGAGTTTCTACAATTACAATTCTGTTGCCGGAGATCATTGAGCGTTAATCAGTGATCGTCTATAATATTCCTACAGTATATACAATCAATAACTAATGACGCATTGTAAAAATAACAACATTGGGATAGGTAATGGTGTGTTTCTACAAGTAAGTGCTCTATAGTTTTTGGAAGTAGGGCGAATCGTTATCAAATTTCTTGAAGAAATATATACATATGTATGAATATACTTAGTACATATAATATGAACATGTATGGGAACAAAGGTTTTTATTTAGTAATTCTTATCAAGAGCAAACCAAAGCTTTGTCCATTGTAATTTCCCCCCCTAGTACACAGTATGCACGATGAGTTCACCCCAAAGTGACTCACAATGTCCGTTTAATACGTGCATAACTGTCGCAATGCCGTGCAGAGAAGGGACAAAAAGCGCAACGTATAACACAAGCACATGCACACATTCACACAAACAGATACATACACATATGTACCTACACCTACTAAATTCAAGAGCTTTGATTAGTGCAAAAGAACGAGCCAAGCAGAGACTCACGCTCTCTCTCTCTCTCTCTCTGCCCCACTCCCACTGCCCACACTGGCATAGGCAACATATGCATATGTATGCATGTATTTGTGCGCTTGCACGCTCAGTTAGCTAATACGCTCGTTGACTCTTTTTGACGAACTTAACGAAGGGAACGCAGCGCTCGCTCGCTCACCCCAACGAAGAATGCAATTGTTGTGGGACGTTGCCAGACTGTCAGCATTTTGGCATTATCGCAAATGCAAAAGGAAAAGGAAAAACAACATCAACAAGCGGAAATCTCTTTTGTCAGCTGACTCAGCTGGCTTATTATTAAGCAATGTGTGTGATTAGCTGGTAATTGGTATATAAATTAATATATGTATCATTAATAATACTAGTCTACTAGTCAAGTGTAAAATCTGCTTAATTTACATACATATGATGAGCAACCAAACTCACCAAAAACAAAAACAAAAAAAAAATCAAACGACTCACGCGCACTTTTTGGCTAGCAAATTGGCTAAAAATGTTGCCAATGCGCAAGATTTCCGCTGCCAACAGCAGCGGCAGCAGCGGCAGCAGCGCAGTATCGGCGGCAGCAACAACGACTGCAACTGGCGTAACAAAAACAACTTTAATTTAATAAATATAAATGAAATAAATGCCAAACAAATCAAGCGAGAGCGACTCGTGTGTGTGTACGCTCAGTTCTTGTTCAACTGTTAATATTAATTGCGATTGCCAGAGGAGGAGAAACCGTAAAATGTTGTAATGAAATTGCCAAATGCCAAATACCCTGCACGAGTAGAGCAGCAGCAGCAGCAGCAACAAAAACAACAACAACAACAACAATCGCTGCTGCTGCAAATTGTTGGCGCTTTCACGCGCTTGCTTAACGCGCCGCTGGCACATGAGAATTTGGCGCCATCGCCATCGCCATCGCCATGTCACCGTCCACGTCAAATATTGTCGCCCTAATAACGTTGCCACCCTGTTGCCTCGCACCAGCACACCCGCACACACGTACTCCAGCCCTGGCCTAACCTGCTGCTGCAGCTGCTGCTGTTGCTGTCTCTTTCGAACACACGCTGCAATTGGCCACACTTGCGCCTAGAGCAGCGTCAGCGGCTTCCGTTGTGGCGCAAAAAATAGCTAGGAAAAAAAGACAAGCTGCAGTGAAAGTTTACACGATTGTAAAATACCCTGTAATCGTTAAATTGGAATTGCTACTGCTTTTTTATATGCATAGATCACATGAAATCCTTAGCTGATCAATAATATATATATAGCAAAAGTTTAAAGTGACAGATTTCCCTTGGCATAACACACTTTTTCAGCAACAACAAGTTGTGTAGGGTATACAAAACATACGCAAATATTAAAAGCAACACAAACACAATCAACATGCATGCATACTTGCCACACTACACACACACACACTCACACTCACACACAGCCAAGCAAATGTCGCGTGGGCTGCATGCAACAAATTGCTGTAAATGCCCAAAGACAACAAGTGCGCGCGTTGACAGGTAAATTGCCACGACTAGAGCATACTCTGTAAGCCTTAAACTACTAATATATTTATATATATATTTACTGGCATTTATTTTTATTTAATTATATAAATATTTTTTAAATTACATTACACCTTTTATTTTCTACTCAACTTTCTTACCGAATTTTTAAATGTTATTGAGTTATCGACTCATTGAATTATCGACTTACCTATTAACTGTTAAGTATTTTATTAAATTAAATTAAACGCATCGATAAGTTAATCGATAATAAATCAAATAAGTGTTACCAACCCAGCGCAACCTCTAGCTGTGCATGCCCCACCTGTCGTATGTATGTATGACAGCATATCTTTACCATGTGGATGCATTTGTATGTTTTAAAACTAAAATAATATTTTTCAATTTATTACACAAATATCTATGAAAATTTGCTGAAAATGTGCAGGCAGGCAGGCAGGCGGCCTGGCTCGTTCGTTCATTCTGCTCGCCATGTTGCTGTTTTAATTTTCAGAGTCAATTAAAATTTGTTAGTTTTACTTATAATTTTAAGGTAGGAAAATGCGATGCGACCCACAGCGAAATGCGATGAGCGCAGTGAAAGCAAAAAAAAAAAAGAAAAAAAAATTGCAATTAAAATATTTGCGCGACTTTGTCACGACGGCGACGGCGACAGCGACAGCGACAGCGACAGCGACAGCGACGACGGCGTCAGTTGATGGCGGCAAATTTGGCGTTGAGTTGACATGCCCACACCGCCCCGTCCCTCCCAGTTTCCCAACCCGCACACAGTCAACCTGTGAAAATTACACTCAAAGATCGAGCGAAGATCGGTTCGCGTGATCGGATTAGAGAAATCTGCAGCAATCTGTTGCACGATAGTTGCAGGGGGTTATTAGAAGTCTTTAAAATAAATATAGATATAGATATAAATATATAATTCATAGTACTCTTATTCCAGTTATGGGCAGCAGACCTTGCAGCCATTTGAAATTTTATCGATTGGAAATTAACGATAATGGACACATTTGCAGTGTCCTTCATGCCGACTGCAAGCGGCGATTGCCAATCGCTGCGAGATCTATCGATATTCTTCTGCTTCTTCTTCATCGATTTCAATTGCCAAACTTCGTTTAGCTCAATGTCAAATGTGCTCAAGATGTGAACATGGAAATTTTCAAAGAGTCTTGTCCTTCCACCCCCCAACCCGTTGCATGCTGATCATGTCCAGATGCCAGTACCCCCCCTTTCAGAGGTGGAGGAGGAGAAGATTTGCTAAATTTCTATTTGATTTTAAACACTTACATAAAACGCAATCAATTTTATTGCGCTCGTTTCGCTTGCCTGTCCAATTGAATTCAATTTGATTTGCTATTCGATTTGTGATCTTCGAAGAAACAAGAAGAAGAAGAAGATTATACATAGTATATATGTATGTAAATATAAAATATTCGAAAAAAATAAAGAGCAAGCACCCAGAAGGAGGCAAAGTTGTTTACAAGCAAAAATGGCGAGCGTGGAATCTTTGCCGCTGCGTTCCATATTGCACATGATCTATATAGATGATCGGCGCGAAATACAGATTGTATCCAAGAATATACTACATACACTTATGCCACACAGCCACCCCTCGCTCCCCTCTCGCAGTCGCGACGCATCCGTTAACATAAAACAGATGACGAACCGCAGCTGCGACTGCCAATCCAATCATCCATCCCATTTCATTCCATCCCATACGATTTACGTTGCCCACCCCAAGCGACTGGACACGAATATCGCATAACTTGCTTGTAAGAACCCCCCCCCCATCCCTAGCTGACGTAATACCAATACCTTTACCTTTCCCACGTAACTTGCTAATCTATCTTGAACTCACTTCCCGTACTATATTATTTAGTCACTTGACTTACACGAGGTACTTCATATCACTAGACTATACAAGAGACTAGATAGAGCACACTCTGTAAATCTTACAATACTCTATACTATACTCTACACACTTAATCGTGCTCTTGATAAGCGTAATCATATAAATTGATCATTCCATGATGCCTTCACACAGCTTCGTCGGGCTGCACTTGCAGTGCAGTTGAATCGCTCTAACCAAGATGATCATAATACGAACGTTGATCATACTTTCATCTTTATCGGTAAGTTGATTTCTCAGTAAATCTATTATTGAATTTCCTTACTTACTATATATATTTATGAACTGACGATAATTCGTTATAAGTACAAATCGTTAATCAACATTTATTTAAAGAATACTCTAGGAATCTTTTCGATCTGCAAACTTACAACTGAGATTTATATCAATAACTAACTAACTATAAACCTGTTTTAGCAGCTTGCCCTAATTATTATTTAAACTAAAAATAGTTCGTTGAGCACAAGTCAAGTTACGCGACTGCAAGCTACCCTGCATAGTTGCATAGTTAATTTACATATAAAAGAAACTCTATTCTTTTTTTTATCGACAATCGATTAATTTTGTTTCGATTCACCCCTGCCAGTGTTTAACTGCAGTCATCGCGCTGCCAACCAGATCGTCCCGTTCGCAGTCGCTACTCGCTGCACACAACGCCTGCTATCGCCAGGAGCGCATCACAGCGTCGCAGCGCATCGCCCTGGAGCGGCAGCAGTACGAGAACTCGACGGCAGTGCGAGGCTATGTGCATTGCTTCTGGACGCGACTACAGCTCTGGCATGATGACGTCGGCTTCGATGCGATACGCATTGTGAACGCATTTGGGGGAGCACGACGTGTGAACGCCGAGCTGGCTGTGCCCACCATTGTCAAGTGCAATGCGCTGGCTAAACGCCGCAATAATCGGAGCTGGTGCTACGGCGCCTTTAGCTGTGTGCTGGGCACCTCAGTGGGCGATTGGTATCGCCGGCACATGGAGGACGTTATTAATGGCAACGCTTAGATGTGTTTCACATCTATGTAGCATGTTTTTCTATACAAAATAAATACAATTTGCAGCAATTTTTTGCCCACTGTTATTGTTTGACAGCGTTAGCAGAGTCAACTGCGCAGCTTAACATGCAAAATCGATAACACACACACACGCTGTCTGTCAACGGCAGGATTCATTTCGATTTAAGGGTTGTCAGTCGCTCGCTCGTTCGATAACCTAACGAATCTCTCTCTTTTTCTTTCTCTCTCTCTCTCTCTCTCTCTCTCTCTGTGCTCTATTTGCATACAAATGCAACTCTTTTCCTTGCAACGGCAAATAGAAGGAAGTTGATCCGCAATCGATTGTCGATTGTTTTTTTGGAACTGGAACTGCGACTTCGACTGCGACTCCGCCTGTAACTGCAACTGCGACTGCGACTTCGGCCATTTGTTGAGAGATTTTTGTTGTAGCACAATTTTGATGTGCATTTATCGGCTGGATTTACGTTCATGTACTTATAAGTGACAGTAGAACTGGGCAACAAAATTCAACAAATTTTAAACAGAAAGCTTTGACGAACGAATCTTAAAATCGGCTAAAATGGAAAACGGAAACATACGGGACTTTGGAGAGACTAAGGAGGACCCAATTGACTCGATTTCAAACGATGGCAGCACATCGCGCACATTGAAGAAAAACAAGATGAAGGATTCAAATTCTGCATCCGATATTATTGCCGTTGCAGCTGCAGCCGCAGCCGCTGTCAATAATAATACAAATGGCAATAGCGCAACCGGGTCAGCCATTGGTGGCGGTGGCGTCATCTCTGGTACGGGCCCAGATTCGCAGCTGGGCGGCGATGCTATGCATGGTAAAAAGAATCATCAGCAGCAGATTGATGAGCAGCAGCAGCAGCAGCAGCAGCAGAAGCAGCAGCAGCAGCAGCAACAGCAGCAGGGCGAATCGGGGCAGGGCATACAGCAGCCGGTGCAGGGTGACGGCGGGCTGGGTGCCAGCGAAGCGGTCGCAGCCTCTAACAATGATGCCAATAGTCAGAATCCAGAGATGCAGGCAAAGCGCAAGGGCTGCGATAAGTGTGGCAAGAAATTTGGTATTACCGGCGGATATTCATGTCGTTGCGGCGGAACATTTTGCGCCTTTCATCGCTATAGCGATCGTCACGATTGCAATTTCGATTATCGCGAAATGGGCGCCGATCAAATACGTCGCGATAATCCGTTAGTTGTGCCGGAGAAATTGCGCAAGGTCTAGTTGGGGCGGATGGATGGGATGATGGTGTACGCACATGCACGCCCACATGCACATGCAATGCGACTCTTTTTTCGTGCAGTTCTTATTGTTATATTTTTGTTTATAACTTTTTTTGGCATAAGCTTAGCTAAAACTGCACACACATTCACAAAAACACGCAAAAACGTTACAAAAATTAAGTAATTATTCACTGGCTGCCCAACCGCAATGACAGCCAAAAACAATAAATCGTAACAAAAACAAACAAATGCACAATGATTAGGGTAGACAAAATGTACAATAAATTTTACTAATGTATGTGAATAGCAAATAATTAGTAAAACATTAACTTTTTTCGTACCACTGAAAATGGTTTTTATTTCGTAACGTACAAAATTCAAATTTGATGGCGCCATCTGTTGTGAAGCGCGTCAACAAATTATCGGTTTTTTTTGCGCACTCGGTGTGGTTCCAGTGAACCGTTCAAATGAACTTGTTTGAGTCATTACATTGTCATTTAGAACTGTGCATTTGCTTATTTCGTGATTTAAATATTGTAAATAACAGTTAGCATTTAATTAGTATAATTATTAATTAGTTATAAAGAGTTGCACCATTTCGATACACAGCTTCTAGTTCCGCGCACTTAACAGCGCTGTGCTACTTAACAGACAATGTTAGGCGCAGCTGTAATCACTTTTTTTTCTCAACGAAACATGTTTCGTTCAGTCGACAACTCTAATTATTGCAGAATAAACGACGCCACATAAACATAATAAACAATAAACAACAACATCAACAAAAAAAACCAGAAAAGGAGTGTAACAAGAGCGTCTGCAAAAGCGCGGGAACAGTGCGGGCAAAGTGTCCAGTGACCACATGGAGATGGAGAAGAAGGCCAAGGAGCAATTGCGCCGCTACAAGAAGTCGCGGCATGCGGCGCATTCGAGCAGCGACAGCTCCAGCACAGACACGGACAGCGGCAGCAGCTCGTACAGCAGCTCCGACTCGGAGCGTGATCATCATGGTGCCCATGGGCATCCGCATCCGCATCAGCGTGCCGCAGAGCGTCATCATCGCAAAAAGAAGAGTTCCAGACGGGCGGGTAGCTCGTCGGGCGACGAGAGACGCAAGCGGGACAAGCGCGATCGCGAGCGGGATCGCGACCGGGATCATGAGCAAAAGAAGCTGGTGGCCAAGAGGAATCACATTAAGCGTAAGCTGAAGGAGGCACGTCTCAAGAAGCGAGCGGCGGCAGCGCTCAGTGGACACGGTCATCGCGCCCTTTCGCCCGCCACCCAGGCCAAGCTGAAGAAACTGGCGGAGCGCAAACATCTGCGTGCCGCCAGCAAGGAGCAGCGCGAAAGGGAACGCGAGAAGCTGCGCAGTGTGCATCGGGAACGAGAGCGTGAGCGCGAACGGGATCATCATCGTTTGGGTAGCAGCCGGTCGCCAACAGGCGCCTCCAGCACAACCACAACCACCAAAATACGCATCCATCAGGATGTGGTGGGCAAGCGTCAGAAGAGTCCCGGACCTGTTTCTGGCTCCGGTCTGGGCGCCAACGGTGCACCCGCTGCGCGCATGCATCATCAGTTGATGTCGCGCGAGAAGATCATCATACAGACACGGACACGCGGCCGCACGCCCTCACTGGAACGTGAGCGCGAGCGTGAACGGGAGCGAGAGCGCATCGAACGGGAGCGGGAACGGGAGCGAGAGCGTGTGGAACGCGAGCACGAGCGCCAGCGGCACGAGCACAAGCTGCAACGGCACGATGATCTCTCGCTGCGCGAACGTGAGCGAGATCGACGCGAACGGGAACGTGAGCGTGCCGAACGGGAGGCGGCAAGGGATAAGGAGCGCGCCGAGGCATTGGCTCGCTGTCAGGAGCGGCAAAGGGAACGCGAGCGTTTGGCACGCGAAAAGATGCGTCGCCAGGCGGCGGCGGCGGAGGAGGAGGAAGGAGGTGGCAAGAAGCCGTATGGTGCAGCCGGTGTGCGGGATCTGGACATGGCGATGCCCTATGGCGGTCGCGAACGTTCGCTGGAGACGGTCGAGCGTACTGGGCGTCATGTGCGCGACAAGCGCGAACTGGAGGCGTACGAGCGGGAGCAGGAGTTCATTGAGGCCGAGCGGCATGGACTGCTCGACGAGATGCGACGCTATGGTGCACAGCGACGCCGTGAGCTCAGTCCCCTGGCCGAGAATTATCCGCAGCGTCTGCGTGATCCACGTGACATCTACTCCGAGGTGGAGCGAGAGCGGTAAGTGATGCCATCTCTATCCCGAGATGGGACAATCTTTTAGCTAGTTCTCCTCTCTGTGCCCAGTTATCTGTATATTAATTCCTCCCCTAACTGATTCAACCTTCGCTTGCAGCGCCTACAAACGAGCCTACCTGGACGCGCGCTACTCACGGGAGCGCGAGGCTTGGCTGGACACACGTGACATGCGGGATTATCGCGAAATGGATGCGGAGGATGCACTCTATGTGGACGAGCGGGCGCGCATAATGCGTGAACGTGAGCGTGAGCGGGAGAGGGAACGCGAGAGGCTGCCAGCACGCGGAGATTATCGTGCCGAATGGGAACGTGACTGGGATGAAGATAACGCCGGTGGCGGCGGCGGAGGCGGAGGTGGTGGCGCTGGTGGTGGTGGCGGTGGTGGTGGCGTTGGTGCCAGCGGCAATGGAACACCAGGACGTGCTAGCGGATTTGTAGGTGGTCCTAAGCGCCCCAAACCGCCGCCACAGCAATCGGCGCAGCAGCAGCAGCAGCATCATTCCGCCTCAGAACCAGACTGGGATGCTGACGAGCGTGAGGATTGCGTCGGCGGTGGTGGAGGTGGAGGTGGAGGCGGCAGCGGTGTAGTCGTCGTTGAAGTCAAAAACGAGCCCGCCTGGCTGGAGCATGATCAGCGCGAGAAACCACGTGCCTGGCAACAATCCAACAGTGACTGGCGCGACAACGATGAGCCGAGTAACTTTGGACGCAGCAATGGCGGCGGCGGCGGTGGCGGAGGTGGAGGTGATCCACAAGGTTCATCGCATCATCCACCATCCTCTTCGCCGCATCATCATGTGCATCCGCGTGGCGAACGCGGCGGCGGACGTGGCTTTCGACGTGGCGGTGGCGGTGGACATGGTCATGAGCATGGAGAGCGTGGCTACAGATCGCATCCACCACCATTGATGACACTGCCTGTGCAGCCGCCAGGTGGCTATCATGGTGGTGCCAGCTCACGTGGTTTCCCACACAAACGTTTGCCCTATGGCGGCGGAGGCGGTGGATTTCTAAAGAAACATCCACACATGCCAACAGCAGCACCATCAGCAGCAGCAGCGGCGGCAGCAGCAGTAGCAACTGGCACGGGCGGAGCAACTGCATCGGCGGCACAGACTGGACAACAGCAACATACGCCCGCAAAGCCAAGCAACGCTGCGGCCCAGGCAAGCGCTGTGGCAGCGGCAACGACAGCTGTGGCAGCTGCCAAGGCGGCGGCACAAAGCGCCGCCAATGCCACCACTAATCCGGGTATTCTTGCCCAGGTTAGTAAGTTGCCGAACATCAAGCAGGAGGAGGCCTCAGAGGATTCAACAAGCACACCCGAACTGATGACCAGCTCCAATGGTGGCGATTCGGCGACAGAGCATAGCACATCCGCGCTAGATACATCGCTGCGTCATCTGAAGCAGGAGCCCAAACCGAACGGAGAGCTGAGCGAGATTAGTGACAGCGACGATGATATACTTAACAAGACGGACAAAGTGAAGCCCAAGTGTGAACTGCAGCTGGACGGAGCATTAGCTGGCACCCAGGAAGTGTCCACAGATGCACTCTCCACCAGCGAGGAGACCATCAAATTGGAGCCACAAACACCGGCGTCATCATCATCATCGTCGACCACATCGGCGGCAGCACAGGCTGCTGCACAGGCTGCTGGTGCGGGTGCGGCAGCGGCGGGCACAGCGTCACAGGTGGCCATCAAGAACGAGGATGTGGATGAGGTGCTGGACTTCGAGGAGATATCTGACGGTGAGCTGGAGGAGGATGCACGGCACAAGGGTAAGAGCAACAGCAAGTGGACAGCAAAAGTTCCGACTGATTGAAGGCATTCGCTTTGCAGGAATTGGCGACGCCCTGGGCGTAGACTGGCAGGGATTGATAGCCGAGACGCGGCAGCAGGCAACGGATCATGCAGCCCTACAGGGACGCGATCGCGACACATCGGCCAAACAACGCTGGCAGCCGCATCGAGTGCTTCTCGATATGGGCATCAGTTTTGGCATGGCGGGCACAGAGTACGCACAGCGTGTGCTCGCCGAGGCGCGTCAGCAGCTGCTGCTGGAAGAGAAGGAAAAGGAGCAGCAGCAGCAGCAGCTGCTGTTGCTGCAGGAGCAACAGAAGGAGCAGGAGCAGCAAAAGGAACAGCTGCAACAGCAGGAGGTGCAGGCGGAGCAGCAGCAGCAGCAGGGGCAGATGAAGAACGAATCTGCTCACCAGGATAGCAAACAGAATCTGATCAAGCCTTTTCCCCCGCACGACTATCGTGAACTGTTCGACAGCGAGCACCTGGAGCCGCTGGCATGCGTCCAGCTGGGCCTGCGCACCAGAGCCACCGATCGTCAGCGTATGGTGGGCAATGTCTGCGGTCCGGGCAGTCGTGCGCTGAGTGCTCGCCAGGATTTGCGGCTACGCCGTCAGCTATGCGGCCTGCCAGCACGCGAATGCGATTTTCCACGCAATGTGCCCATTGTCAGTGAGGGATTACGCTCGCTGGCCATGCACATGTTTCAGCGCACACTCGATGTCAAATGAGATCCGATAGCTCGGCAGGGGATCGAGCAGCTTAGCTATAGACTTGACATACAGATCTACATGCAATGTCCAAGTGGACGCAACAACAACGAGGATGGAGGCGATGGCGACTATTATGATAAGCATATTAACTAATTAAGGCTGCAGTTGATGTTGAAGAAGAAGAAGATTACCTTAACTTAATCCGTGATTCCAAAATTATTCTAGCTAACGCAGCAACTAAATCCCATATATCAATTGTACCATATATATATATACCAAGTATGAGATGCATCAACTCAAGAATAAATCCTGATGAATTGTAAACTTAAGCACGAATCCGAGAGAGACAGAGAGAGTGGAAAGAGAGAGATAGCTTGCTATTGATACGTAATTTAATTTCGATTTTTATTTGATCGCATCTACGCCTCGATGCGCAGCTTGATCCAGTCCACAAAGCTGAAGACGCGTGCATAGCCATCGGGATAGGTGGAACCACAGCCGCCATAGACAAAGCCGGCAATGCCAACAATCTCATTGTTATAGTGCGCCGGGCCGCCAGAGTCACCGTTACAGGCGCCATTGTTGGCCTCATGGATGAGGCACAATATGTTGGGATAACCATATTGGATGCGCGCCTGGCACTCATCACGCGACAGCGATTTGAGTGTGTTCCATTGCAGATAACGTGGCAGATCACCGCCATGGGTGAGACGACCCCAGCCGGAGATGATGATATCGACATCATCGGGTGTATTCTGTTTGGGCAGATCGATGGCCTGAATGGAGTTGGAGTAGATGAAGGGCGTCTCCAGGCGCAGCAGGGCAACATCGTTGAGGAAATTGCCATAATCCTCGTGCACGATGACCTCGACCACTTGATTGATGATGCCGCCGATTGAGCAGATTGAGCAATTTTATAGTGACACGCGGCGCAGGCAAGCGAATCGATCATGGGATCGTTCGGGGAACGGGGAACGTAACCGAAGGATTACAATGATATGATTAGCTGATATATTACGGTCAACTCTCTCAAGTTCAATCTTATCTATCTATATTGGCATTATCTGCCTTCTTGTGGCTTTATCAATCGAAAACTATCATGGAGCAAGAAGCACGTTTAGAGGTTTCTCTCGGGCCTGTTGGCCTGGTTGTCATTTGCGACTTAGCAAGATATATGGCACTGGAATGCGGCCAGCTAACTATGCTGATCATGGTCATCTTGCGATCTATAAATGATATATATAAATTTAGTTTATATTGAAATAGATAAAAGCCAAATGAGAGTGAAGCCAAACGAGGTTCGCTTGCAGAACTTGCGCCCTCAGTTTCTTGAGTATACAATCATACAAATATATATACTATATATATCTATAATAACAGCTCTTTATACTATACTATACTATAACTATTTACAGACATGTAAGTGTATATATTATACATATAAATACGAAAATAAACTAATAACATATTTTCAAATTGATTTTTATTGATTTCACAACATTATGATTAATTAACATACACATTTATATATATATATAGATTATAGATTATTGCAATATTTCTTAAAAACTAAAGTTGACAAATTATGAACTGCGATGGTAAGTTGCGGGGCGAACAAAAAAATATATATATATATTTTATTTACTTAAAACATTTTCTAGCAACTGAAATATTGTTTAAAATTTGAAAAAACTATTAAAACTTTAAGTGGAATGTTTGAACATGGTAGGATGATAAAATCCCGACTATATATGATAGTATAACAACAAATAAACAAATAGAGTTTACAATATTGAACTTAAAAGATATCGCACAAAAACCAAACGAACGACAAAAAGAAAAAAATACTGTAATATATAGAAGATGCGCATATGCGAGAATGGTGGGGCAGGGAAATGAGGGAGGGGTTTATAATCGGGTTTTTTAAGTAGTAAAGCTATATAGTTTGGATGCATTTATAAATATAACATTAAAGTACATTTAACGCACTTTCACGGGATGCGCGTTGGGTTCAGTACAATCGCCAGGAAGAGGTTGCAGCTCATCCTCATCCTCCTTCTTCTCCTACTCCTACTTCTGCTCCTTCTTTATCGATTCGCCTAGACGCTATACAGGGTGCTGTTGTCCTCCTCCACGGCCACAGCCTGCACAATGAAGCGTCGACGATCTGCAAAATCGCTGGGTGTCGATGGCTAACGAGGGATGTGAAGGAGAGAGAGAGAGAGAGAGAGAGAGATTAATACATATATTTCTCTATATATAGGAAATACTTAAAGCAGCTCTAGGATTAGTGTGAAATTTGGGTTAGTTGCGGGGGAGTAAAAAGGGAATGCAGAAAAGGGGTAAATAGGGCTATATAACCAAGCACATGCAATAGGGGGATAAATAGGGGGTTATGACGTAAACGTAAAACGTGACAATACTCACACAATTTCAACATGAAACAATGTTTTGTTCTTTGCTTTCTGTCTGGCCTCAACTCAGCTAGTAGTACGTATAAGTAACATCCTATCCTATATCCTAAGCACTTTATACCATATATGATAGTTTCACTATGTACAACGTTTAAATTTCCCGAACTCCTGCATTCATTACCAATTTATTTATATCACAAAGCAAGTTTTAATTTTTTTTTTTTTTTTTTTTTTTTTTTTAATATGACCAATTGAAATCTTAAGTCTTCAAAAAAGCTGCCTAAGACAACAACAACACAAACTGCATGAGTGTGTTGTGCGTGAGTGTGTGTGTGTGTGTGTGTTATTAGTGCTTGTATTCTAGTTATAATACTCGAGACTTTTAATCTAAAATGAAACATAAAAAAGGAAAATAAAAGAAAAATAATAAACAGCAGTTTCAAGGGAAACGGGAAGGATGCGGACAGGTGGAACGAACTGACTGAACCTAAGTAAATTTTAATAAACTATAGACTAGATTGGTATATCTTGGATTTAAAATATTTGAAACTAAGCTTTAGTTTTGAAATTTAGAAAAAAAACGCAAAAATACTAAAACTCATAAGAAATTAAAAAAAAAAATCTTTTAAATAATTTAAATGAAATAATAACCAAATAAAACTGGACTCCAATTGGTAGAATATTTTTTTTTAGATATTATTATAAAGCTATACGGTTTACATGGACAACCACAACCAGCAGGCAGACGCAACTGAAACCACAGGACCACAACCAGGAGGACAACTACAATAAACTAAATCAAAACTGTTGGGGACGTCGTAAACCGTAACCAGATCGGGGCTCGAGAGGATTGAAGGGGCTGGACTCAATCAATCGCCACTCACATCGGTGCACTTGCACTGCGTCTCATCGAAGACGGTGCCGGTGGTGCAGCTCTGATTGTAGCGGCAGGCGCAGGTGCAATTCGCATCGTCCCAATACTTGTGCTCCGACTGTTCCAGGCACTTGTCCCGTGCATCTGTGTTCTGGCACTCGCAGCGACAGAGATCCTTGCGATACTCCTGATACACATTGCAATCCTCGGCCTTGATCCGACAATCGCACTTGCACTCCAAATGCTGCTCCACACTGACAATGGCCGAGCCGCGTTTGCTGCTCGCCCCAAAGCGTTCCGTCTTGCGCACCCGCAACTGTAGCGTCTCCACCTTGGTGGGCTGGCACGAGATCAGTGTCGATCCGCAGCAGCCATTGCAGCGATTGATCCGCGTGCAAGCGGGTGAGTAATACACGGTGCCCGCCGTCTGCTCCCCGCCCTGTGCCTCCGTCAGTGGCTTCAGTTCCACAATGGTTGGTTGTGGCGAACAGCTGGCGGGCGTCGCATTGCGTATGGCAGCTGGAAGATGAAGTTGGAAACGGAATTATGATGAGGAATTGGTTTCATTCGAGGTGCGACAGGTTCCACTTACCACGTGATACGCTTCGCTTGAAGTTCTCTGCAAAACGAAATCTTTGATTAGTCAAAGGCCACAAAAAACAAAGGATTCTTTTTCCACTTACCCTTCGAGGAAGGCTCCCCGGAGCCTTCGGTGTCGCCATATTCGGCTGTCACATTGCTCAGTTCGTGTGAGAGCTGTAAGCGAGGGGGAAGAGAGAGAGAGAGAGAGAGGAGACATTAGTAAAGAAGAAAGTAGAGTAAAATAAAACCAGGAAAAATCTTAGATTTCCGTACAGTAAAAAACCTATCCTAAATTATTGTAATAAGGAAAGTAGATCTTGAGTTTATCAAAATAATCTAGTATGGTTAAGATCTTTAGCTACAAATTATATGTTTGAAAAAGTGGACAAAAAAACAAAAAATGTAGATTAAGGGAGACATTTCAGAGAAAAGAAATATAGGAGAAAAATATATATAGAGAGAGAAAGAGATGGCATTAGTAAAGAAGGAAGTAAAGTAAAGTAAAACCAGGAAAAACCTTAAATTTCCGTACAGTAAAAGACCTATCCTTAATTATTATGAAAAAGAAAGTAGATCTTGAGTTTATTAAGATATCCTTATATGGTTAAGATCTTTAGCTATAAAATATTTGGTTTTAAAAGTGGACAGGAGAACAATGAATGAAGATTAAAAAAGACCTAAGAGTTGTGATCCTCAGCAATATGATATAACATTTCAGAAAAAAGAAATATAGGAGAGAAATATAGAGAGAAGAAGAAAGAGGAAAAATCTTAAATTTCCAAAGAAACACTTGTCTAATAGACCGTATACATAGATCCGCAGTACAGAACCTATGCTTAAATAATAATAAAGAAAAAAGTAGATGTGTTGATTGTATAAATGATTGTATGATTAGGATCTTCAATCTTTAACAATGAATAAAGATTAATTTTTTTTTTTATATTTTGTATTTATAGTTTACTGTTACTAAATAAAGATTAAGGTTCGATGATCGTGGGCATAATTTAATTATTTAAAAGGGAATAATCATAATTATTTAATAAAAATTTAAAAGAAAATGATCATATTATGTGAAATATAGAAAAAAATGATAGACAACATAGGTAAGATTGATGTATTTATATTTGAAATCCTCTGCATTAAGAATTTGATAAGCTTTTTCACACGTTAATAAAAATAAAAGAGTTTAAAAATAAGTGAGTTTAGCTTGAAATCTTAAGATCCACAGCAGATTCTTTTTTTTTTATTTCCCCCCAACTGTTTATTTATTTATACGATAGTCTAACCGATAGTTAGCTTAATTGTTTCGTGTTTTAAAAACAACTGTGCAAAGTATTCCAAGTAAAAGCCAAAACAGAAGCCGAGAGCACAAATAGAAAAAAACAGAGAAAAAACAGTTGACAAAATGGGGAAGAGAAGAAAAGAGTAGGAGAGGTAGAAAGAAATACTAGAAGCTTTTGTGCGTCTCTCTCCCTCTCTATTGACGTTGGCTCAAATGCGATAGAGGTAAGTCATGTCTTTAGACTTATATTACGATATATGTATGTTTAGCTGGAATTTAATAGAAACACGCGCAGCGCATAGAAATGTTTGCATATTCTCTGGGCCAGCCAGATGAGTCAACCAGAGAGATCCCTGGGCGACACATACCTCTCTCTATATATATATGTATGTGTTGTATTACGAATTGTCCGATTGACCAATTGACACGTCCCCATTGACGGCATTGACGTCCGACAATGTTTTGAGCGTGTTTCGTTTTGGCCATGATTCACCCGGATGGCGCCGCCGTCACAACCGCAGCCGGTTGCCATTTAGTGGCCAACTAATTAAGCTGGATTTATATACGTTTTATATATAGTATAAACGTATATAGATCGACAATGATAAAGTTCAGGGGCACCCCAGAGAAAGCTGAGAAAATTTCTACAATATTGTATACCCTAACCGAGGGTATGCGGGCTGGGAAGTCAAAATTATTGTAGTAATCGTTGCTTATTTAATTTCGTAATCCCTCTCAAGCTTTCTGTATATTACTAATCCCTCTCAACCCTCCCTCTATATTACTGTATATTTTATAGTAGGTATATTCTGTATATTAATATATTGTATATATTGTAGTATATAGTATACTAAAGTCAAAGAAAAAGTAGCTGCACTTGGATGATCTTGATTCTTTGCTGTTATCAGTCAATGTTCTTAAAGTAAACTTTTCTTGAACTTAAGATTATTGTATCAAAGATAATAAATGTACTATCCCTAAAGCTTCAACCTCCTAACTCTATTCCCAGCTATATAAACCGTAGTTTATGAACTGCATGCAGGGTGCAATAATAATAAAAAACCGCTAAGAATTGTATTAGCTTTTTTTTAATATGTCCCACAATCTTAAACCTCTTAACTCCTATCCAAGCTTTCGAAATAGTTCTATATTCATATACAATATATATATATATATATATATTCAGTCAATAGACTGCATTCATTGTTTAGGAGTCATCGTTGCACTTGGCTAAGAAACGAAATTACTTTTCCACGTTGTTTGTTTAGCTTGACGCAGTTGTTCCACGAAAAGCGGAAGCCTGATAACGATCCCCCCACCCCCTCAAGGCCATCCCTACATAATACTCATTCCAATCGAAGCGCATGGCAGCCATATTTGTATTTCTTTTTTTTTAACTGTTTCTGCAGTTGGCAATTCGCCAATTTATTCAGCCTTTATCTGTTTCTGAGCTTGTTGTTTTGGCCAAGTAATTATAGCGAGGCAATTTCCACTGCCGCTTTGAACTGAGAGCGGCGGGAGGGGTATGCAACCCCCCGGGAGATGGGAGGGATATTATCTTTTTTTAATTGACGTCGTTGCGAGAGCAAATAGAGAGCGCAGAAGCTCATGAGTAACGCCTAATTAAGGCATAATTCCAGCTATTTGCTTTGGCATCAAGTCGGCCATTATCAATGCCAGATTGGGAGTAGCGCCAGGGGGAGGGAGTGGGTAGTGGAACGAAATTGAAGTGGGGGCAGCAGCAGACGGCGCCGCTGTCCATTCGCAGTGCGCCTTCGCTTATCAAAGAGCAAACTGTCAACAGAGTCAAATGAGTGGGAAAGGGGGCACGAGCAGGGGAGGGGAAAGGGGGAGCAGAAACAGAGACTGAGGCTGTCACTGGCAACTGCAACCTGCAACTGGAACTGCAACTGGGACTGGGTCTCTGGCTCTCTGACTCTGGCTCTGACCCAAATATGCAACGTCTCGACGGCGCCGCGTTGTATGTTCACCAAGGGGGGGAAGGGGGAGGGGGGAGAGGGTTAGCTACTGCTGCAACTCACCGTGACAGGCTCAACGGACACAGCTGCTGCGCCCTGGCAGCAGCTCGTCACCTCAGCTCGCTCATCCGCAGCAGCTGCATCGTTTGTCTCACGCTGCGCACGCACCTTGCCCTGCGTCTCGCTGCCGCCCACTCCTGCTGCTGCTCCTCCTGCTGCTGCTGTGTGGTAGAAACGCGACTGCGCAGTCGCTGCAGCGGCTGTGGCCAAGCAGCTGATCAAGCAGAGCAGCAGCAGCAGCGACAATGTGGCAAATTGTGTCATAAACGGTTGGTGTCTTCGCTGCAAGTTGTTGTTGTTGCTGTTGCTGCTATTGCTGCTGCTGCAGCTGCGTGTTGTGTGCTGGGTTTGTGTCATTGCTAAGCTGCTTGCGCGTTACTGTTATACTGTATCTTTGGTAATGCTAATGATGCTGTTTGTGTTCGCGGGGGTTGTGAACTCTGCAAGTGCGCTGTTAACACATGCACGCGCTGTTAACTAATGTCGCTCGCTGTTAATGCTGCCTGCAAGAGAAAAGAGAGAGAATGAAGAGAGAAATTAGTAACATGAATGTGAGATTGAGTTGAGCTTCTTTCTATTTGCTCTTCAAGTTCTTTCACTCTTTTCTGATTTATGGCCCAAAATTTATGGCAAGTGTGGGATGAGATGTCACTGGAGATTTGTCTGCTTTCTTCCTCTGCTGCTGCTGCTGGAGATTCTAATTCTGATTTATTTATGGAGAGTCAGCTGTCTCCCCCCCACTCTTCTCTCTCTCTCTCAGCCAGCCACCCACCCAAGCAACGAATTGGGGTCACAGTTTCTTGAAAATGACAAAACCTTTTTATTTATGGTTAACTTGACATTGATACAAACGTAAACATCGAGTTATCAAAATTACACACGGCATACACTGCGTGTGTGTGTGTGTGTGTGTGTGTGTGTGTGTGTGTGTGTGTGTGTGTGTGTGTGCACAATTATGCGTCAGGCATATCAATCGGAATATCATCAAAACCGACGATTGCATGACAATCAAAACATAACGAAAACACACGCACACTTACTTATGCTCGACTCAAGCATACCTCGCATTCTTCTACAGAGCGGCAGGTGCGCACGTACGACATGATGTGTTCACGTATGTCGAGTAAGTGCGCAATAAATTACAAATCATTAATTACTATAATTGAATTAATTCCTATAATCGTCACAAAATAAAAAACTTCCCCTTGTATTAGTCGGCCATCTTAATGGGTTCCACTTAGCTAATGCAATAAGGTCTATGACAAATTGTGGTGATTAATAAATAATAAACAAGATGAGTTAGAAAAAAACCTCCTCGAAGGGGAGCATACCCTTCCAGCCAGTTCCGGTGCAGGGTATTACACAATTGCTGTCGGCTGGCTATGAATGAACAATGTTTGTTTTTTCGTTAGCCCGTAAATCAGCTGACCAAGAGGGTCTCCTTTCCTTCTCCCCCTCCTCCTCCGTCCCCTTCTCCATCTGCTTATCGACGGCATTTTATAATCATCATCGTAACCCGATAAAGTTACGCGTTTCTTTTGTTTCATTTGCCAGGAAACGATGGAAGGAGGCAGGCCCAGAACGTACATAGTACAAATACAATCACAAGCCCTGAATAACTTTAGTATCTTCAAGGTGCCGAAGATTAAATACCCTTGGATTGTGTAGGGTGCCTCCCCCTCTTCTTATCTAATCCCTCTCCCTTGTTGTTGGCTTAATAAATAGTATTTATTTATTTATAGTTTTAAATACAACGAAATTCTTGTTAGTTGATCAATTCTGTTTCCTGTAGCCCCCGATCGATTTTATTTGCATTTCAAATAAATTCCTAACTTCCGAAAAGTCATAAACGGAAATTCTTTCAAGGTTTTTCGAATAAAAGCTGCCAAGTTTAGCCAGAAAATGGCTAAAAATAAAAGCCTGTAAAATGGCTTCGTTAAATCAACCTTATCGAGGGTATTTCGTTGTGTGCACACTAAAAGGAAACCAAGCAAACTTGCAGGAACAATGCACAGTAAGATTTTTAATTAAATTGCATATGTATGCTTCTTCTCACATGTGTGTGTGTGCGAATTGCGATGCATAAATATGAAAATTCTTATTATAGGTCAGTGAGCGCGTTTCACTTTCAGCTGCTGCTGCCGCTGCTGCTGTCGCTGCTGCTGATTGTCGATAATGCTCGCGTATGGCAGGCAGGCAGAAACAAAAACATTGCACACGCTGATAGCGAGGAGCTCAAGGCAGTTTATCAGCTAAGCAGCAGCAGCAGCAGAGGCAGCGGCAACAAAGCGCTGCAATTCATTCATAAATTGCAGCAAATATACGTATGTATGTATGTATGTATGTGTGTGTTGTATGCAAAATGGCCCCCCACAGGGGGTGATCGCTTAAAAAGCTCGCGCGAGCCAAAGAATGCCACGCACAATAATAAAAGAAAGAGAAAGAATCATCATATGCGACGCAGCGATACCCTCGCAGCGATACACATGCATTTGCACAAATTGAATATACCCGACAATGCGTGGTATGCGTGTAGTGGGTGTCGAAAGCCGAAAAAACCAGAAGTGAAAAACACACACACACACACACAGGTGTATAAGAGGCGCGCCAGTGTGGGTGTGTACTCTCAGCTCTCTCTCTCTCTTTGCCTGCGCTCTCTCTGCTGCCTTGTTTAAAAATAGCTTAAGCTCTGCTGCTGCTGCAGTCGCTGCTCAGCCGCAAAGCTAACGGACACGGATTAGCTAAGAATACAATGCATACACACATACACGCACACAGAGAATTACATACGTCTTCTTTCTGCAAACAAAAACAGTTATAATTATTATCCGTTAGCCGTGGCGCACGCGTACAAGTGTTTATTTATACAAAAACAGACTTTCTTCCCCTTGCTCTCCTCTTTCTCTCTCTCTCACTCTCTCTCTACGCTCGCCTTAATCCCGCTCTCTGCGCCATTGAGCAAACAAATGCTGATTGATATGACAAAGCCAAAGTTATGTTAGTTGTTGTTGTTGCTGCCCGTTTTTGTGCGCTGTTCGTCTGTCGCCAACGCACACCTGCATGATTCATCATGTTGGTGGCTGCAGGAGAGCGGGTAGAGAGGGACGCATATTGCAAAAGCTTTCGCTGTTAACGCGCTGCACAACGATCCCTGCTGCCGCTGCCGCTGCCGCTGCTGCTGCTGTTAGCATGACTCAAGGCTGCTGCTGCTGTAGAGGAGGACAGGCGCATGCATGCAATCGATGTCTCTTTTGTCTTTTGCTTTCGCAATGCTCCTCAAACTAGACAAAAGGTGCTTGTCAGTACACACACGTACACGCACACGTACACGTACACGTTTGCATGTGCCTGTCTGCGCGTGTGTGTGTATGTAACTGGCGACGCGGTTATCATGCTGCGCATTCCAATGCCGTTGCCTATGACGCTGCTGCTGCTGCTGCTACTGCTGCCAGTGTTGCTCTGCCTGCGTACAGATTACAAATTAAGCACGTTTTAATTAATTTGTTGTCTCTCGCCGCCGCCGCTGCTGCTGCTGCTGCGGTTAAACGCGTCGCCGGAACCGCGACATCGCTTCAAGGTGCGTCATGATATTGTTGTCAGGTAAGAAAGAGAGACGTTGCGAGCGCCAAATAAATCGCCAATTCGCAGGAGTGCCGGTCGCAGCTTCAATTTAGCGACATTTTCGCCGTCACAGCTGCGCAGACATCGCCGCGGCTGCAGCAGCAGCAACAACAACAACAACGGCGACGACGGGCCACGGACAGAGTAGGAGGCGGCAGAGAGATAAACTGCAATGTCTGCTGCGTGCGCAGAGCGCAGGCAAAAAGGCAAATCAATTACAATTATGAAAACAAGTAGACGCTGAGTTGAGTGTGCGCAGTGAACGACCATGGGATACCCTGTACTGCGATGGTAAATTCTTAAACTATAGTAGTAAATTCTTAAACTATTGCAGGGTATTATAAAACAGGCGCATGCCTGGCTGCCTGCCTACTCTATCGGTGGGCAGCAAAAATAACAACATGTCTGCCACAACTCCGAGGCGTGGCTGAGGTAGAGTGAGGAGAGGAGCAAAACGGGAACGGGGCTGGCGGCATTTTCACAAGATAAATTTATGGATTCGATGATGTCGAGTCCCCCCAAGGGACTTGACTAAAGAAAGAACTAAGTGGGTGATCGCTCCCCAGGAAAACATTTTGCGGCAAGGGGGTGGGGGGGTAGGCAATATAAGATAAGAGGCGTGACCGCAGGCGAGTGAGACTGCATATTTCTATATAACTCTCTCAAGCGGGAGAATCCAACTCAGTGAGAACTCGATTAGAGAACGATGTGAATGACATTCACAGGAAAGCTTCGTTGTGTTTTTTTTCAGGTGCAAGCTGGTTTTTTTTTTAATTATTTCAATAACTGGTTAAGCTATATATTTCTGATTCCCACATTTGTTTTGATCGCATTTCAGAGTAGTGAACTTTGGCTAGCGCTGCTTAGCAAAAAAAAAAGGTATTACAGGTTTTCCAACTGCTCGAAACTCAATACAAATTATCGAATAATAGAAAACTATTCAAACTGCAATTCATTCACATTCTCATGCACATTGTGCGCGTTTTGCTAATTCAATTTGCACGTTAGGCGCGGTTTGGGGTTATAAATATATTGAAAACATTTCGTTGAGTTTTTTTAACCACGTTTAGACACACACACACACACACGCACAAGGGTTATTCAAGCGCAACACTGTGCACGGGGTTTTTTTATTTTTTTTTTTATTTATTTTCATTCACGGCAATCATCATCGGAGAGTCCAGATCGTTGGGTAACAACAACAACAATAAACACGCGATGAGTGGACTGATAAAAAAAAAACTCTGTTCTCGATTCGACCAAGTTAAACAATACAATGCAGCACAAAAAAAAAGCTGCTTTTTTTTTTGGGCCCAAATGAAAAACATTGACAAAAACACAGAAACAAAAAAAAAAACACAAAACAAAACAATAAACACAATCAAAACAAATACAAAAAACGCCAACGAAATGAGAAAAAATCCAACGTTAAGAGCGACAAAAACAAAAAAAAAAACAATAGCAACAAGTTGTTGGCTTTTTGAGGGTCGCACGAGATCGCGCTGTTACTTGATTTAATTTTCAACATTCTTAGTTCGACTTGATTTGTTGTTGTTTTTGTTTTTTTTTTGTTTGAAATGCACTTACGCGAACTTTAAGGGGATCACAACTCTTGCTGGGTACAAAACAAATTGCAAACACACGCGCAGCTAACGGGTTAATACAGAAAAAAAACAGAAAAACAGAAAGAACACACGTAGTTAAATCGGTTTTCTACGTTACTTCGCGCTCGGCGGTGTCGGCGATGTTTCGTTCAAAACTGTCGTCTGTGTGGGCCAAGTGCGCGACTTGAAATGATAAAAAACGTTTTAAATTTATTCGCCGCGCTGCTGCTGCTGACGCTGTTTGCGCTCTCTGACGTGCTCAGTGCGTAACGGAGCTCACTCTCACCGGGCTGCTGTACGATCAAGTCGTCGTCATTTACTCTCTTACACCAGCTACTGTTAATGTTAACCATCAATACAGAGAGAGAGAGAGAGCGTGGGTGCAGCAGGTGCGCTGTTAATTAACAGAAACTATTGCAAGCAGTTGAGAGCCTGCGCTATCAGCATCTGCTAATGCTCTGTTAGCCATAAAAATAACAAGCAGTGCATGCATTTCAAGTAACGACATTTTTTTATAGATTTAATTTTGAAATATGAAAAAAAAACAGCCAATTTTTAGTTGTTGTTTTAAGGGTAAATTTAAAAGGATAAATATTTGTACATAAGCTGGAGGTAGGTGGTTTTCCGACCCCCAATGTTTAGGCCATATACAACACCCTAAAGTAGGCAACGAAATTTAAAAATCAAGAGAATTTAAAGGTTTTTTTTTTAAATCGTTTTCGAACAGCTTTGGAACTGAAACTACTTATAATTATCCTAAGTAATCTTCGAGAACTAACAACCATAGATGCTCATTAGGCTATAGAAAAATATGTATTCTGATCCCTAATAAAATAAAAAAAAAAAAAAAAAAAATAGCTTTGGTAAATTGCCACGCTCCGTAGGACTTGGAGCACAATGCGGAAGGGATTATAAAATCTGACAACCTTTAAATACTATTACTTAACTACACAAGTAAAAACTTAACTTATAAATAATGATATGCCATGTCACGTAGGATTCACCTGTTCGGGATGCTTCAGCTGGAGGTGCCGTGCTAGATCTATGGACCGAAAGAATTGCCCATTGCACAGGTTGCAGATGTGCCTGACGTGGCCCCTTTCGGTTAGCATGTGCTCCGTTAGATGACAAACTTGGGCAAAGGATTTGCCGCACTCGACACAGACATGGGATCGTTCCAGATGCTGACTCCGCATATGCTTCAGCAGGTGATCCGCTGTGGTGAAATCCGCTTGACACAATTCGCAGATGTGCGCACGCAACAGGACATGCTGACGCTGCAGGTGGACACGTATGGCCTCGCGATTCTTATGCGATTTGCCGCAAAAGATGCAGTCTAGCGGATTACGCTGATGCGACTGTTCGATATGTTTCAGCAGGCTGATGCTGCCGGTGAAACCGTTTGCGCAAATGGGGCAAACATAGGCGCTTGCCTTGGGCTTCGGATCGGCTATGCAGGACTCCTTGTCTAGGTCCATGGGCCAACCGAATGTTAGATCATCATCCCAGTCAACGGTGGGCAGCAGCTCATCGATGTTCTCCTCGAGCATCTCGAGATCCTCTGTGTCATCCACAATGCTGCCCTCGCTCTGACGCAGTCGGTGCTCGCTCTCGGCATGCGCCACCAGGCCATCCATCGTGCTAAAGGCCTTGGCATCGTTGCAGTTGTCCGCGCACATGGCACAGTAGAACAACGAGTGCTCGCCATGCCAGGAGACGACATGTTTGTATAGGAAAATCGGTGTACTGTAGCGCTTGCCCGCGGTGCCGCACTGCAGGCACATAAAGCGTCCGTCCACGTGCTTGCGCTGAATGTGCCGCAGCAAGAGCTGCTCATCCCCGTACAGCGTCAGGCAGTACCTGCACATATGCAACTGGGCGACGCGAGCGTGGCAATGTTGTTCGTGCGCCCGGCAAGCCAAGAAACGCGGAAAGGGCAACAGACACGTTCGACAATGGTACGAACGTGTTGCCGGACGTTTCCTTGAGCTGGAGTCATATTCCTGGTCATCGGTTTCAGCAACCATAGGTCGCTTTGGTAATATAAATTTTATTTCCATTGCGCGCACATCTGTTTTAGCCGCCGTAAACACAAACAATCTCATTTGTAACTTATCGATACCGCAGAGTTTTCCATATCGATACTACAACCGTTGACACTCGAAACTGAAATAATAAGCGTCGATTGAGTGCAGAAGGAAAAACATGCATGGCATAATTTATTAAGTCGATTTACATTTATAATGTTGGCTACCTATTTGATTTTTATTAAAGTAATTTAAAGCCTTGTGTCTACTCAGATCAAATAACAGTTCCATCGGCTGAAAGTGTTTCATCTTCGCTAGTGTGACCAGGTCCTGCAGGGTTTAACCAATGAATCGATTAGTGTTTTCGAAAAATCAATGCATGTGCAATCAGACGGTATGCAATAGAGCTAGACTCGATTTCAAATTCTCAGAATTGATCTCTTTGCCAAATGAATTGATAGAACTTACTAAAATGGAAAATTTAATATTTAGTTACAATATAATCCATTTATTCCTAACATCGATTTTTGGCAAAACGAATCGATGTTTGGTGCAGACAAAAAGAATCGGTTAAATCGTTTCGGAATCGAATCGTTATCCAACTCTAGTATGCAACTGCAATACTTGCATTTCTGTTAAATGCACACTTATCGATACTATTTGATGCACACATAATTTCATGCATAATTGTAAACATTGTGTTATAAATTAATGTTCAATCTAGATTAACAAAATGAATGCTTTATTTTTCCTGCTATCCAAATTATCAAAACAAAGTTAACATTTTCTGTTAAACACAGCTGCACTTTTTGCTCAAATGAGCTACCTCCGCTGTTACAGATTCTCTGAGCGAACTTTATTTGAACGAAGCAACACAAGTGACGTCATCGCAAATAAGAAATGTTGATTGTATTCATTAAATTAGAGCAGTTGCATATCATTAATTTTAAAGCTCAAATAAGTAGTAATAAATAATACCATTGTAATGAAATGCCACTTTCAAGTTTAGGATTAATGACATATCACAGGCATCGATTCGAATGTTAACCGATTTGATGGAACTACTTCATCATAATTGCGATTTCTAACAGAACGCGAACAGAATAACATACTGTTAACACAGCTGCAATGTAATTAGTAGTGTTGCATTTTGCATACCCAAAAAAAAATGCCAACCTTAAAATAAGTTGGCTTTGCGTTTTTGTATTTCGATTTCGATAAAGGCGAATACATTTTGTGACTCCGTTCCCGTACCCATAATCCCCCCGCCCGTCCTTCAGCAAAGTAATTGGACTCGAAGATGAGCGACGCATGCGAACGGGAGCAGCGCAGCGAAAAGTGCGCCTCGCCGAAAACTGCATCAGGTACGCCGTCGATGACGTTGGCGTCAACAGCCTTGGAATCGCAAACACACAGTACAACTGCAGCAGGACAGCAGCAGGAGATATTATCCATGGCGAGTGGCGGCGGCACCAGTGGCAGCGGACCATCATCAACAGGCCCATCTGCTGCAGGACGGCAGCAGCAGCAGCAGCAGCAACAACAACACCAACAGCAGCACCAGCAGCAGCAGCAGCAGCAGCTCCACCACGAGAGCGACATGCGTGAGCTGCGCGAGATTAAGCAGTTGCTGTGGGGCGACAGTGTGCGCGAAGATGTATTCAAGCGTTGGTCTCAAGGTAAGTTCTCGCTGTTGCACCACCCACACCACACCAACATGGCCAGCAGCACCATCCAAAATACTTGGTGCGCGCGCTTTTCAATATACATACCTATTGAGTGGGAGTGCGCGCCTGTATGTGGGTGGGTGTGTGTGTGTGCGTATTGCATATTCCCTGCATCTGTATGCGATTGTGTACCCACTGTGCTCATCTCTGTGTGCGTGTGCGTGCGTGTGTGTGTGTGTGTGTATGTTTTTCTTGTAGGCTTTGATTTTAGTGATGTGGAGCCGTCGGCTTTGGTGCAAAAACAGGGCGGTCCTTGTGCTGTGATAGCGCCCGTTCAGGCGTATTTGCTTAAGATAATTATCATGGACATGCCAGGCACTCAATTAACCAAGGTAAGCATCTGTTCCGTACCGTTCCACCCAATTCCAATCCCACACACACATTGGCCTGCCTCCCAACAACCCCAACAATCCCATGCCCATGGTAGCTGCAATATTATTTCAATTTAGCCTCATTGCCAGCTGCCCACTGAAAAGTGCCAGAGCCTGTTGATTGAGGCACTGTGCAACATACTGAAGAATTGCCGTGCGCCGCGCTATAAAATTGTCACATTGCAACGGCGTTCAACCAAAGAGCGACGCCTCACACCGCCCACTGATGCAGATGCTGTCGAAGCGGCCGTCGAGGCGGAGGAGGAGGTGCCAACTGGAGCTGGAGCTGGAGCTGGAGCAGAAACTGGGACAGGAATTGAGGCTGCTGCCGCCGTCGGTGGAGCTGGTGAAACCGAGTCGGATGCAGCAGCTGCTGCTGCTGCAACGTTGGGAAATCGATTGGGCATGCTGGAGCTAACACCAGATCAGTTTCATGAGCGCCTCCATACACTGCACTTCAAACACATTGGCGATGTGGCGCGTTATTACATGGAAAACTATCAGCAGCTCTCAAAGACATATGGCGTGCTGTTGTTTATGTATTCGGTATTCCTAACCAAGGGCACAGAGAAGGTGACATCCGATATATCGGACACATCGGAGCCGCTCATACACAGCACATATGGCTATGGAGCGCAGTCGCTGATCAATCTGATGCTAACGGGACGGGCTGTCGCTCATGTCTGGGATAATGAGCAGGACGTTGGCGGCCTCAAGCTGCGCGGCATTTGTGAGCAAAGTGACATTGGATTCATCACCCTGATGGAACAGATGCGCTACTGCACGGTCGGTTCGTTTTTCAAGAATCCACGCTACCCGGTCTGGGTAATGGGCTCCGATACGCATTTAACAGGTGCGTCATTTTATTTCAACATTCATGTCAACTGTTCAATGTAATGATATACGTTCTCTACCTCGCTTCCTCCCTCCCTGCCTGACTGCCTTCCTTCCATCGTGTTTCTTTGTTTTCCAGTTTTGTTTAGCAACGAAAAGAGGCTCGTCTCGCCAGAGACACCATCGGAGACGGGACGCCGTATCTTCAAGTCATACGATCCGGAGGGCAATAACTTTATATCGAGTACATTGTTGCGGGATGTGTTGGCCACATTGAATCTGGTCAGCGAGCCGGGCTAGTAAGTTCTCTTTAAATTAGCCCAAACAATCTCTACTAATTCACATTTTATCTCCCCTGCACAACAGTGTCAACTTGATGCAGAAACGTTTGGACCCAGAGAATCTCGGCATTATATTACTTAATGCTTTCATGGACGAGTTCTTCCCACTGGAACGCCGCTCCACGCCGGACACATTTGAGTTGATGCACTACAATGGCATACCGGGTTCCAATGAAAACAATAAGGTGAGATCATCGAAGGAACTCTTCCAACTCTTCATTTATGTAGAATGCATAAGAGTTAAATATGAAATAAAGTAGGAAAGTAGCAAGGAAATTTAGTATATACAGCATACGTATATGAAAGCAGTTAATATACCATGTAAAAAAGTAGTTTATAGGGCTTAAAGTTTTAGAGTATATTGTCATATTTAAATATACCTAAAAATGTTTGCTCTGTTCGATTTCATTGGACTGATTTCAAAGATATTAGCATGTGAAGAAAATTAGAAAATAAAATAATATCTCTAGGAAATCCTCTGTATAACAGACATGATTAGATAGTATCTCTAAATATAATATTAGAATAGATATGTATTATTAGAATAAATACGAATATGAAGTTGATATTAGCTTGTAAAATGATTTGTTACTAAGAAGCATAATATACCATACTAATCTATCTCCCTTTTTTACAGGTGCGTTACTACAGCGGATCGGCCATATTACTGGAGGGCGATCTTAAGTCGATATGCACCTCAAACCCGATGGTCACCTGCCTGCAGACCAAGTGGCCCAACATCGAGATCAACTGGCATGATGCGCATTCGCCCTCATTGAATTGACGTCCTCAATGGAAGCGATAAAACAGAAATTGAAAAAGCGAAAACAAAAAAAAAAAAATACACAAAACAAAAACAAACAAAAAAAAAAACTACAAAAGAGAAAACATAAAAGGAAATACAAAAAAAAAAAAAGAAAAAGTAGCGGCAATCCGTTTGCCATGCACATCTTTATTTCAAACACCTTTCAATTGTTTATTAATAATTTATTGAAAAACGTTTTAAAAACAACCAAAAAAAATGCAAACAAACATTATGAAAACAAAAAAAATTTAAAAATGCTACATACAAGAACAAAAGAAAAAGAAAAAAAAAGAGCAAGAAACTAACACAACTTAAAAAAAAACACACACACACACACACTCAATACACACACTCACAACACACACACACACCAACAACAACAACAAAGAGATATGCATAGTAGAAGAACTATGCAAATATTTTGATTTAGCAACAATTGAAAGCGAAAAATAAATAAATAAAATAAAAAAAACAAAAACAAAATAAGATAATAACAGCATTATGCATGATGTGAAAACATATTAAAACTGTAATTATCGTTTGCCATTGTAATTAACAATTAAGAGCCAGGAAATTATTATTGTCTACATTAATCCCGCAGCTGCGAAAACAGAAAAAACTGCAACAAAACAAAAAAAAAAGAGAAATAAAAACAAACTCCAAAATTGATGTAAAGAGCGCATAAACAGAGCACATACCGAATACAGAATACAGAAACAGAAAAAGATACATCTAACCGACTACATACTCACACACACACACACACACACACACACACACACACACACACACACACACACACACACACACACGTACACACACACACTCACAAAACACACTGAACAAAAATTTTTGTTTATGGCCTTTTAACAAATTAATTGTAGTGTTTAAAACAATTAAATAAAATTTAAAAACAAAAAAAAAATCCAATTCGAAATCGCATTGAAATGAGCAGGAAACAAAAAAGTAGCATGAGATAGACAAGAACGGCAATAGCAAATCTCAAGTGGGTAAGAATGAAATGGCAATAGCTGGAAAAAATTTTGTAGGAGTATTTCAACGGAATTCCTACGGTTTTTTTTTGTATATTTGCGCCTTGAAGAAAGCTTCAAATCTTTATAGACAAAAAAACAAAGGATTTTAAAACTTTCAGAAGAAAATACCCCGTGGGTCTTCTCGCCGAGAAGACAAAAATAATATACCGAATATAGTCAGTGATATAATGCATTAGGTGGGGTCTTGAATCTATTATTTGTTTTCTTCAATGTGGATGCCTAAAATAGATGCAGACAATTCCAAACTGAGTGAATAGAAAAGCAGGAAACGTAACAATTTTAATTTTTAATAAAGAAAATAAATAACACCCTACGTATCCCCCCTTCCATGTATACTAGATCAAAAACACATTTATTTATTTTATTTAATTTTTTTTTTTTGTTGCTTTTATTTTATTGTTTCTTGAGTATATACATAATATATTAAATTTGGTTTTTGAAGACCCTGCACCAAAATTACGACATTTGTTGTTGAAAGCATTCTCCGGTAGAGACATACATAGATATTGTACGTATGCGTGTGTGAGTGAGACTTCTAGACAAGCTGGCGATATCAAGTTGATAGTATTAAGGTTCGCTACAGATCGAAATTTGGTGTAATTATGTATGTATTTTGAGATACCTCATCGTATATCAATTATCATCGATTATTATTACTAGCACTTTGTAGATGCTATATTACTATGGGGTGTCGTTTGGCATAATATTATATACTATGTATATACTAATACTACATAATTTAAAAGTCTGATGCAATACTTGATGTTAACTCGTGTGTGTGTTCTGCTGATTTTGACTTTGTCTTCTGAATACGCTTTCGGGTATCTTAGAGCTGGGCGCAGGGTCTCTTCTCATCTAGGCAAGCAGTATTTCCCGCTTGTTGTATTACGAAAAAAAAAGAGTGTTAATGTAAGTATAGCTGTGTGGGTGCAACCTTCCTATAGGTTGGTTCAGCTAGGTAAAATTTTAGATCCACAATCGGCTTTTGTAAGTAAGAAGCAACGTGGATTTTTCTTATGAGAACATAGAATTTTTTATCATTTAGTTTAAATTTAAGTTATAATTGTAATTGTAATGTTTTGTTGCTGTTCTTTTGTTTTTGTTTTTTGTTTGTTTTTTTTTTACTCATTTTGTTTGATTTTATTCAAATTTAGTTAGTTAACGAAGCGACCGAATCTAGCGCGCACGGAAAGCCACAATGCATAAATCCTGTATCCCTGTATACAGCATATGTTCATCTGCTTCTGCAGCATATGATAATCTCGCCGAGCTGCGCGACCAGCGTTTTCTACTTCTCCTCACACCATTCGTTCTCCTTGCGCACTTGCTCCTCCTCGGCTGGCGTGAAATCTTTCTTGATGTTGAACGTCTTGCGAATGTCCTCGGGTGTCTTGTCCTTGATCATGTTGGCCACAGTCTTGCAGGTGAGCTCAAGCAGACCCTTGATATCCAAATAGTTGGCCGCCAGTATCAGTTCGAAGAGTGTGCCCTGATCGACCTTAAGGAAATCAGCATCCCACGATGTAATGTCGTCGGTGCGTTTCTCCTTGCTCTCATCATCCTCTGTCGGCTGCGGATCGTCCTTGTGATAGTTGGCCCAAGTGAGAACCTTTCGCAAAATTGTTGAGTTTACATTGGGCAAGGGCACAATGGCGTTCTCCTCATCCTCCATGCCGCAATCCTCCAACATGGTGCGAATAGTGCCCGAACATTTGGCGATTTGTATATCGGTATCAAAAGTCTGCTCATCAGACGACTGCAACCTGATGGTCGGCATATTGATGGATCTGCAAGAAAATAATAATAACAGCGTTAATTGTCAAGTCACACGAAAAACATTGGGATGACTGTGCCTGCCTGTATGTATGTGTATTGTGTGCTAGCACTGAGCAATATATATTGATACATTATTAAGGAATTTATAATTTTATTGTAAAATTCACAAAAAAATAAAAACGACAATTTGGCGGCACATAACTTTAGCACGACTGTGTGCCTGATTGTGTGTGTGTGTGTGTGTATGTTGTCATGTGCGGGTAGTGTGAGTACACAGCACAGTGCGTACATACAATATATGTATATCACATGTAAGAGGGTTCTTTATTAACGCAATTATGCGTGTGTGCATATATGCACCTAGGCTATTACTAAGTTAATAACCCTACTAACTGGGATCGACTTGTTAACATACACGTAAACACACACGTTTGTTTTTCTTTGTGTTGGCAGAACTCGAAACGCTTTTCACATTTGTGTTCGACGACAATGGCGTCTCGACGATTTCGTTTGCCTATGAAATAATTTTTTTTTTTTTTTTTATTACGCATGCTTACCACAGCTATTGATAAACTCTAAAACTCTGAAAGTTTATGCGAATTGGTTGAACCTTCCGGTCAATGCCAGGTCACTTAAAAAAACTTTGATCGAGACTCTTTTTGTTGATCTGCTGAAATGCAGCAAACCTTGCTCTAAAAAATATAATTTGTAATGTTTCGGTGAAGTGAAAAATACGCGACTAAAAACCAGACTTGCGTTGTGGCCGATATCAAGTAATCGATAAGTTTAAAAATACTGACATGACTGCAAAATGTTGCAAGTTGCAACAGTTTATAATTTGAATTGACAAATTACATTGTGTTTTTTTATGAACTAGAGGCTCTAATTATCTTATATCCTTTTTTTCAAGATTTTTATGACAATTTTATTCCAAAATAATTAAATACAAGTGTCAAAATAAAATGGTGTATATGACGTTAATATTAAGATTTCGATGTGTATGTGTCGTAGTCGGTGAAAAAATTCATCATATTAACAAAAAAAATAATAAAATCATAATATTCAACTACTTTCGTAAAATATTTTCGTATCACAATCCAAATTTTAAATTTGAGCTCTCGAGTTCACCAGCTTTTTGAATGTATCGATAGATTCTTGTCATTGTTGACGTGTGGGAATTATTGGCTAAAAAAATACTAGAAGATTGAACTATTCTCTCTGTTACCTAACATTAATAGATTTTTCTGTTAATAGCAGTACTTCCAACTGGTAAATAACATGCCGTTTTTGTTGCTCTCAGTTTTTGTCAACACTGCGTCGTTCCTTGTCCTCGCTCAGTGAATATATTTTTTTTAAATCGGTTTTTTACTTCGTACGCATTTGCTGGCAATGCGGTAATAGTTGTTGCGTTTTAATAATAAGATCGCCAATATACATTCATGACCGTATGAGTACATAAAAAACAACAAGCAGCAGACGACAACAGCAACAACAACAACAATAACAGAAATTGGGTGCGCGAGTGTCAACATACACAGTTGTTTTTTGCATTTCAATTTGCATAGATTATTTGTAGTTGTTTTTTTTCTGTTTTGTTGAAAGTTAAAAAGTTTTAATTGGAAGCAGAGCGACAACAAAAGCCAGAACTAAGTGGATTAAGGGCAAACGCAAAGGCAAATCAAAATCAACAGGTAAATACCAACAAATAAGATGAGACTTACACATACATGCGAGTATGTACTTATGCATGTATGTACAGTTATATACATGTTTGCATGCGTATACGCTCGTGTGTGCGCGCGTGTGTGTGTGTGTAGATAAGTTGCTTGACATATATATATATGTATGTAAATATGTATTATTTTCCAAGTGTGTCGGGTGAGCATCACAGTTATTAAAAATGTCTGTCGCAGACTTTAACAACAACAACAACGGCAACGGCGAATACAATAACATTACGCCGGCAGTGACAGCGACAACAAAAACAACAACAGCAACAACAACAACTGTAACTGTCACAGTGACTGCAAGCAATTTTATTGCGCTTCAAAATAAAAAAAAAAAAAGACTCTGGGTGCCCAAGGTGTAAAATGCAAACCAAATGGCAATATATATATAGGGCATATATGCACATACATATGTATGTGTATAATAAAGTTTTCCCTTCCTAATGCTAATCAAACACACAAAGTCCCAGGCTATACGCCTGTGCGAAGGTCAGCTCTCTGTATGGGTGACCCTGCACTTGTCGCTAAATTATTGATTTGCTTGGAGAGAGAGAGAGAGCTGGAACCAACAGCAGCAGCGGCAAAAAACAGCTGTCGCATATCACATTCATTGTAATACCCTATAGACATGAATATGATGAACAGAGACAACAACAACAACAGCAACAGCAGCAACAACATTAAATTATGAAATGAAATGAAATTTTCTGCTCATTTGGTACTGTTGTTCAGCTGCTGCTGCTGCCTGCCAATCGATTGATTCGCCGCAGCTGCAGTTTCGCATTTAACAGCGCAATTACAGAGAGCATAAGCCGGCCTGCTCTTCTAAGCTTTTTTTGAACTGGGTTAGAGTTATTTGGTCGATTGAGATGGCGTTGTTCCTGTTGCTTCCCTTCCATCATCCATAACGCACACCTCATGCGGATGAGGTCATTGTGGCAATTTGCATGCCACCTCCAGGTCTCAAGTTCTATTCTTGGCTGACACTCTACCGTAGTAATCCTCCCTCTCTCTCTCCCTCTTTCTGCCTGTCCTTCTAGTTTGTTTTATTTTCGTTTACATGGTCTATTGCAACATTGATCTATCTGATAAGGTTTATCATAGTATTTACGCGCGCACTTAAGTAATTACACACTCACACATACCTACATCCAAAGTGGAGACATGGAAAAGCCGGTTGGGTTGGGTTGGGTGATGTGGGGTGGAAAGTACTAGACTCGAGAATGTCTCCCATTTCGGCATGATAAGCGAGCGTGCGGTCGGTCGGTCGGTCGGTCTTATCACACGCTTTCACGTTACTCTTTTTAAATCGCCCCTGGCTGATCCATCAATCAGGTTGGAAAACACATGACCTCAGAGCTCTGACGTATCCAGTTAACTCTCAAGTGGTCTGCACTTCAATTCAGTTATACGAATCCTAATCTCTGCACGAACATTATGTATGATGATGATGATGATGCACACACACACATATATCTAGTGTGATATCGGAGACTGAAGTCAATGATATGGCTGCATTTGCGATAAAATATATGTATATAATATGCCAAAAATGGAACTGGAATTGTTGAGGTACCAGAATGGAATAATATGCAGGTCCATTATGTGTGGACATTGTACCGATCGAACTGTCGAGTAATAATCGTCAAGTGTGTAAGTATTCGATAGCGCAGAGTACAATCGGATCGGTAGTGGAAGTATATATATAATTAAATAGTTTCTAGTTAAATAGTTTGGACGAACTGATTTAAAAGGAACTTGAGAATTATCATCAATGTGTCAGGTAAATATTGCATGTATTTACATAATTCCAAGAATGTGGTAAAACTGAACTTTGATTTACTTTTTTCGTATTTTTAGAGTGAGTAATACAAAGAGAGAGAGAATGGAGAGTGGAATATTACTGGAAGAGAGAGAGTGCGAGTGGAAAGCTATGGAAGACGGCGTAAACATGATAATAAATAGAAATGATATCTTTGCGGAAATCGGAGATACCTATGGCAAATTGCCATGCAACTATCCAGAGAGATACTACGATACTATACTATATACTGCTATGCGAATTTACTGTTCCGAAGGTTCCACGTGACGCACGTGGCGACAGGCGCGCCACGGCGACTGACTCCATAATCATCTGGGCCTTGCAGTTTCTCTAGATGCCGAACAGAAGATAAGATACGCTCTCGACACACCCACAAAATAGAGAAACCTATCAGGAGCGGGACAGACTGCGATACAAACATATATCTAAATTATATATATAGACTAGCATATAGTATATTTCCCGACTAGTTCGCATTAGGCTAAAACATCGAACCGCAGAATCGGCGTCTTGGCTTATCGCACACACACAATTCCCCAACCTATACTCCATATCAGCAGTATCTGTCGTAAAGCCGGCTATATATATATGTGTATTGTATAGATACTTATAGTACATATTAACCTGGTGCCCCGATAACGTCTCTGAGTGGGCAATTTTCGGGGGGATTGTATAAATGTCAATTAAAATCGCATTTTGCTTTACGCCCCATATCAGTTGATCCACATGCACAGTTATATATATATATAGTGTATATATATGTGCATGAAATGCCCATAATCTTCAGCTGCTATAAAGAAATGTTTTATGGCCAGCACTTGTTCATAATTACTATACTTGTTAATTAATGCGATTCCTTAAAGTTTGTCAAAAAAAAAAGAAATTCTTTTCATTTGTGTATACGCTGGAAAAGTCAGGATGGCTGAAACGTCATTGTTATCTGCGATTTAAGACTTTTTTTATTATGATCCATAAAATGTTTATACGTTTGTGTATATTATTTTAATATTAGCGGGTAAGCTTTATGGCCTAATAAGTGCTGCTTCTCTCTAATCACTTGAAACGTGCTGATTTCCGCTAGATCTTAGATCATAGCAGATTAAAGTACTTTAGCATTGTATAACCTATATGATATATGATATATGCTATGTAATATTATTATTATTAAGTTATATGCATATTAAGGATGCTATAATATTTATGTACTTATTTTTATTATAGCAAACCTTAGTCATAAATCCCAAAATGAATCAAGTGTAAAAAATTGCATGGCACAAGCTTATCGCAATCATGATGTGGCACCGCATAAACGCAGTCTACGTGATTGACTGATAAACGAAAAGTCGCCAATTTGTGCTCTATATATATATATATATAGCACAATGGGGCGACAAAACAAAGCACTTTTATTAATTTCACGAGTCCGAGAAGAGTTCTGCCTGCCAGCCTGCTCCTCCTTTGCCTTCCCGCCATCAATTGAGCCATAAAACAACTTGGAAGCACGCGACCAGGCACGGCTTGCTTGTGGCTTCTATTGGCTACGTCCCATCAATCTGTCAATTGTCGCTAATGAAACATGCACGAAGCGGCAATTAGATAACGAATCGATATCAATTGCAATTGTCCTGCCTGCCGACGGGTAAGAGCAGAAGAAGATCCCCTCAAGGAGGTGCAAACAAGACAAATTAAAGGGTCAAATTGAATATTTAAAACGAACTTTGAACTGCAGAGCAGGAGGAGGCGGAACAAGACAGTGAGGGGTGAGATTGGGGGCGTGGCTGGTGGATGGGGCTGTAGTTACTCCTTGGGCTATGAAGATATTTACACGCAGCTCGCTGCACGCATTTTAATTTCTTGAGGCGTTGGGTAAACAAGGGAGGGGGAGGGAGGATTGTCAGTTGGTTGCATCGGTGTCGGTGTCGATTTCAATGGCAAACAATGAGACGAAGCTGTTGCTCCACAGGCTGATGACATGGTCACGCAATCCATTCACTTGGATACACTTTTACCTTCACCTTCAATTTGATAATTTCATCATTTCCTTTCTTCGCTTGCAGGTAACCCTTGAGGCGAAGACAGGAGGGCAGCGCAGCGCTAATCGAACGGACGGCACCCAAAGCAGGAGCCGTCACATTTCCTTACACACGCCGGCGTCGAGAGGAACAGTCGCCATCACGACGTCGCCGCCGCAAGCGCCACCTCTGTCAGCCGAGCACTTGGACGACGCCAGCGCTGACGATCGCGGGCGTGTCTACAAGCTGAGGAAGAAGAAATATTTGAACGACGTCCACATCACATAGGCAGAAGACGGGAAGCAGATTTGATCATTGTAGTCGGAAAGGGGCAGCCAGGAACGGAATAGATTGATTGGTCGGCTGAGCAGCTGAGCAGCCACGAGGTGGAGAGAGATCACGCGTAGCGTAGCGTAGATAGCGTAGCTTATATATAGCATATATATAGTATGCCCGTGCAGTCGCCCATTGAGATAAGCAATCGTGCCATCGAGCATATTGATGATGTTGATCCGCTTGAATATCATGGCCATTGGGAGCCGGTGGGTGTGGCCCGTGTCCAGAACACCGGCACCTCGGCCATGGTCACCTTCAGTAAACGCAAACAGCAGCCCTATATCATTGGCGGCGCTCTGGACACCAATATGTATGTGTTCGAACAGTTGCACTTCCATTGGTCCGATTCGGATGAATCGGGATGTGAGCATACGCTGGAGGGGATGAAGTATTCGATGGAGGCGCATGCCGTGCACTACAATGCAAAGTATAAGGATTTTGCCGAGGCTAAGAATAAACCGGATGGACTCGCTGTGGTTGCATTCTTTATACAGGCATGCGGCGACAAGGATTGTCCCGAGTTTAAGAAGATCACCGAGGGTATACGAATTGTCCAAAAGATACACACGAGTGCATCGCTTGACTCAGGTGAGTAACCCAACGGGCATAGAGGTATAGAAGCACATAGATTCATATTTCTCTTTCCCACTTGTCTAGACTGTCTGTCCTGGATAGGCCTGCAGGAGCTGAGCAAACACTACTACACATACAAGGGTTCGCTAACAACGGCACCGTATTTCGAGAGCGTCACATGGATTATTTATCGCACGCCCATCTATGTGTCGCGCGGTCAGGTGAGAGATGCCTGCCCCATAGCATGCCAAGAAAACATTTATTTATTTGATTTTACCATTTTTAGGTTAGCGTATTTCGCAATCTACAATCGTGCCCCCAAGACAGATCCAAGAAGATAGTGAACAATTATCGCGAGATTCAACGACCACACAAGGATCCGGAGATCTTCTTTGCCCGCAATACGAACACCAAGTCCAAATTATGATGTGCTTACCCCACAGATCGATCTATCTATCTATCTATCCACCACATACTCTCTCCTCTCTCGCTCGGTTCGCTGGTTCTGGCTATATATCAATTTGTTTTCGTATATCTTATATTACTTACTACTACTACTCAGTGTCCAATGTAAATCCTCCTGTAATCCTAGAATTCTACGGTTGTCGATAAGCTCTTGTTAATTGCCTCATGTACATAGCTACTACACATAATGCGTACTCTATATATATATATATATATATTCTATGTAGTTATACATGCATATATATAAATATATATATTACTATATTATATATATATACCAATATTTATATGTATGTAGAAGATATCGAGTCAGAACACGCGGTTGCCTTGCATTGAATGTTTCTCGGAAATGTTTAATAATAGCTATTTAAAAAAGTCCTTAAAAAACAAACAGAAAAAAACAAAAAACCATGTAAAAAGCGTTTTAAACTAGGTAAACCATTTTTGTATGCTAAATTCAATATCGAAATGATGATTAATTACAACTATATATTGCCTGTATGTGCGTGCGTATATCGGGTATATACATATATATATATATATGGAGAGATTTTTCTATATTGTATATATTGCAAGTAAAGCTTTTCTTTGTTCGCTTGGGCGTGGTCGCTTCCAAACGCTCAATATTGCTGGAGCAGCAATGGTATCAAGTGTTCTACGAACCACTCCCGTGATATGGCCAGATGATCACCTTCTACGCTGAGAAACTGCAGCTTGTTCTTCAAATCCATCAGCTCCAGTCCAAGCTGTAGGCAAACAATGTATATATAACAACAAAATTATCAATTCTCGTTCGTTATCTCTTACATTTTTGTAGACTTTGCTCTGTTTAAGCGGCAATATGCGCTGATCCTGTCCAGGCTCGTAGAACTCAAACCACTGCGACTCCTTGGGCTGCACAATAGTGTCGTTGAGGAACTTGACCAGGACAAATCTGCATAAGGCAATAATAATCATATATATAGGCTCAATTTCCCATCCCAATTTCCAGCTTACTTCTTTAGCTTGTTCAGATTCTCTGCGTAGCCCTCGTTGGTGTACACCTCGTTGTTAATGTCCGCCAGGAAGGTGCTCTTAAGCCTGTAGGTATTCTCGTGCAATGGATCGTGCCAATAGGTGGCCTGCACCAGGGCATCTTGGACGCTTCTGCAAGCAGAATGAAAGATTAAGCTAAAGCCATTTATGTGTGTGTGTGCACTTACTTTTCGTAGGCAGCGTAGTTGAGCATTTTGGTAATGTACTCGCAGCTGCTGACACTCAGCGTGGGACACTTGGGCAGCCCATAGACGCCTTGATGCTGTCCGCCCAGGGTGATGAGGGTGCGCATGGGCGGATTGGGACAGCGCTGGGCCACGGCGCGACTGGGGGAGAAATGAAATGAAATTTCAGTTATTCCAATAGCCAAATAACTCTCTGCATTGCATACATACAGAAATTGTCCGCCTTGGGAGAAACCGATGGCATTGTAGCCATTGGTTAGCTGCTCATCCTTGGCCAACTGTTTGCACACATAGTCGATCTGCTTGTTGGGATGGATGAAAAAGCCGCTTTCATAGTCCAGCACAATATTGCTGCCAATCTCCAGGGAGCGCACATAGGTGCCATTAGTGTGCTCCTCGATAAGCTTCTTAATTGAGCCAAGGCTAAAGGGCAAACAACAAGTGTCGCCCATGCCGTGCCAGAGTACAACGGGCAGCACGGCATTATTTATTTGTTTATTTCCCCTTGCGTTGTCCTCATCCGGCTGCTCTGTGCAATGACACAGATAAACCAAGCACAGCAAGTGAATCGCATAAATAAGACGCATTTTGGGCGATGTATTCTACTTGAACTTAGCTTCTGTTATTATTGTTTTTTTGATACCGGTTACTCATTATATTTATATTTACCTTTGTGATCGCTCTAGAGTTGACAGAGTTTGCACAGTGCCTACCTCTATTTGTCATTCACCCGGAATGAAAATACCGTCGAAGTTATCGATAATTATGGGAATGTTAATTTTAACAGTGCGCCAAAATTGATATTTAAAGCGCAGTATTTTAAATTTAAAAGAAGTTTAATAATAATTTCAAACTTTTCACTATATATTCGTTGAAGTTATCGATAATTATGAAAATGTTAATTTTAACAGTGCGCCAAACTTTACGTTTACAGCGCAGCATTTTAAATTCAAAAGAAGTTGAAATTATTATTTCAAATCTTTCGCAATATATTCATATCTTTGGGTTTATTTCAGTTTGATGCAACAAGTACATGAGCTCGGCATAAATACTTAATTATCTATGTGTATATTGACAACCGCATCTTGCAGGAGGCATAAGGAATCAAGCATCTCCTCTCCTAGAGGCATTGTCCCTCGTGCAGCACGCACCAATGGGGGATTACAGCATCTGGATGGATGCCGCGAGCAATGAGACGTTCTCGATAGCGATAGAAGCGACGCATGGCCATATTTGCCGATGATTTGGGATTCGACCAGAGGCGCTCCGCAGCGGCACCAGCTCTGGGCCAGACACGAGCCTCTGCAGGAGGAGGAGAAGAAGAATAAGAAGAGAGTGACAAGGTCAGAGGGCGTAGAATACTTACCCAATGAATTCTGATCCACATATTCGCTCCACATGCAGACCTCGCCGCCGAGCACCTGATGCACATTACCAGCGGCGGCCTGACCCAAAGGCAGCACATTATCATAGACCTTACGCCAGTTGTAGTACTTGGTGTTGCCCCAGAAGCCATGATCCAAGTACCAGGCATCCTTGGTAGAGATGAGCAAGCGATAACCGCGCTTCAGCAGCTCTCGATTAAGAGCATCCTGTGCCGCCACCCAGGTCTGGATAATGAATCGTTCCTTGGGCAGCAACTGTTCGATATGCTGGGGATCAGTGAGTCGACTGGACCACAGGATCACCGACTTCGGCTCACTGACACTGGGATACATGCGTTGATTGATGTCATCCCAGGCCTCCAAGTTGCGTTGATGGAATCTCGACCAGAGTCGCAGGAAGCTTGCCTCGCTCAGATCCATACCACGTGTGTGCATCTCGTTAGTTATTTCCTCGGTGTTGTTCCAACACGGTATGTACACCTCGTCACCGCCCATGTGTATGGTCTCTTCGGGTGCACCCACCTCGGCAACATCCTCGAAAATTTCCTTGAGCACTGCGTACATATGATCGTTTAGGGGATTCAATTGGCCACAGGGTGGCTGCACGCAATACTTGCGCCACGGCGCTTGATTCAGGCAAACGGACATATTGCCCATTCCCGCCGCCGGACCCCATTGCCATCCGTTGCCCGCATGGGATGGTCCGTCAATCTCCAGCATGATGCGAATGCCTCGCAGCCGCGCATACTTAACCAGATTGATGGCATCCGCCCTGGAATAGGTCATCCCAGTGGAGTAGGCACCATAGCGTTGCATCTCCGGCACACGGGTAATCTCCAGCGGAAAACTGTGTGTATCCACCACATGCCAGTGGAGCACGTTCAGCTTGGAGGTCGCCATGGCATCCAGTGTACTGCGTATTTGTCGCAGCGGCAGGAAATTGCGTGCAGTGTCCAGGAGCAGCCCGCGATGCGGATAGGCAGGCGCATCGCTAATGCGAGCCGCACTCACCAGCAGCAGCCCGTTGGAGTGGCTGCCCGTGACCAGGTTACTCAACGTTTCGAAGGCATGTCTGGCACCGTACACTGTCTCCGCCTTGATGTCCACAAACGTGGCTGTCTCTGTGGTGCGCACGACCAGCATGTAGCTCTCGTCGGTGTTCCAGTCCAGCACCAGGCTGCTCGCAGTGACCGTCGCCTTGACCAGGATCTCCTTGCTGCCATCGCCCAGGGTGCAGTTGCGTATGCACTCCTTGAGGAGATTACTCACAAAGAGACGATTGGTTTCGCGCAGAAACTGCGTCGTCACCGCATTGGGGGCAACCACATTGAAGCGCACCTTCCATGGATCGAAGTGGACGCGCTCATGGGACAGAGTGCACTCCCCGCTGGGCATGGGCCAGATGGAGCCGTATTTGCCGCATGAGAGACGGCAGTCACGTTGGCTCTCGAAGCGTACAACCGTTTGACCGCCAGCGACACTGGGCACCTGTGGTGGAGCTTCTCCCTCATGCAGGCAGAGATCTACTGCATCACAGATCCATTTGCTAGAAAAGGAATCGAAGGGTTTGATCAGGAGAGTTCAGTATGTTAGGGTGGGTATTAATTGGGCTGATGTGGGAATTACCCAAGAGAAATTCTTAAATACGTTTCTGATTGTAGCTTTGGAGGGGAATACCATCTATGGAGTCCCATATCCCGCAGAGGGGTTCACCTGCAGAGTTTGAAAGCGCATGGAAAGGAAGTTCTTGCAAATTTGCGAATTTGCAAAGCAAATCGTATGCGGAAATGTTTTAATTTATGTAACTATGCTAACTATGCTAATCAGCTAAACGAAAGTACTATAACCACAGGGTTCAGGAAACTATCATAATATATACAAATGTGAGGTCAAATTCGCCCGGAAATTTATATATCTTGTAAATCTGTGCTGGTAGATTTTAAATATTGTATCTTTGTTTGATTCATTATGAGACTTATAGCTTATTTTGTTTAATTGACGCAGCGGTCTTTCTTCGGAAATGATCCCTAACCGTAGTCCATAGAGTTGCCAAGCTAACAGAAAACTCCTTACAGCCCCACTTTCAGTGATTCCTTAACAGCTGTTAGGTAGCCTGCAAAAGGGCTTAACAGCTGTTAAGTAGCCTGCAAAAGGACTTAACAGGTGTTAAGTAGCCTGCAAAAGGACTTAACAGCTGTTAAGTAGCCTGCCATAAGGCTGCCGGTGATCTCTTAACAGCTGTTAAGTAGCCTGCAAAAGGACTGTCGATGATCCCTTAACAGCTGTTAAGTAGCCTGCAATAAGACTCCTTTTCAATTCCAAACAAACCTGCTACTGTTGTTGCTGCCGCTGCCGCTTTTGGCTTCGCCGCTGTCGTCGGCGGCCGTCACTGAGTGCGCTGCTGCTGCGCAACAGAGCAACAGAGCGCAGCAAGTGTAACGGTTAAACTGCATGCTGAAATGGGTCGCGCTTAACCGTTTGCCCTGCTTGCAGTGATGTTTTGATTAAGCGTCGTGCGAGCCAAGCAAGAGTCCAATCAAATTGAGTTCAATTGAATCGTATTAAAAAGCAAAACAACAAAACAAAAATGAAAATGAACACAAAATACAGCAAAAACAAAAAAAAAAAAAAACAAAAATGTCAACGTCTTTTGCCGTTTGCTTTCTTTGCCGTTCCGTATGAATGCCGCATGCAGCGTGAGCGGCGCATGCAGATGGGCGCAGCACAAAAACCGAACTGAAACTAAATTAAATAAATGCTGAAAAGGCTAGCTTATCGGCTGCGCAGCTGACTGAGCTTCTTTAGTATGCGCGTGTTTGTGTGTGTGTGTGTGTGTGTGCGTGAGTGGGACTCACCATGGCAGCAGCAGCAGCAGCGGCAGCGGCGCACTGACGCTGTGTGTTTCGGCGTTGAAGCGTTGCGCTTGGCAGTGTCACGCAGTTTTTTCTGTATTTGCCATTTGCAGCTAATTGTTGCACTAACCCTTTCCTCACTCTTTATATGTTATAAACTCTCTTCAACTAATTATGTGCTTTGTACGGAAAAATAATAAAAATGTTGACATGTAGCAGCTGCGGTACAAATGTACCAACTGTGCTTCTTGCTCTTCTTGTACTCTGCACAGTTCGATAGGCTGAGTTGTAGGTTACGCACAGGGCAGCGGGGGGCAGCGCTGCAACTGTCGACTAGCAAGCTGTACCCAGGGGTAGCGAGGGGTGGGGCGACCCGATTACATTAAACAGCAGCAAAACAAAGCTGTTGAAGTTTTGAGTACACTTTACAGTCAGTGCGGTCAGTTTAGCCGTTTACCCGCTAGATCATATGCGGGATGATTTTAAAATAACGGCTAGCAGGAATTTAGAAATTTGCAACATTTTTATATGAAATTAATCCATTAATGTATAAAAGATTTTAATCGTAAATGGAAACATTTAAACTTGAAGGTTCTGTAATTTTAGCTTTTTATACCCTTCGACCATTGAAAATGGTCAAAAAAGGGTATACTAACTTTGTGCAAAATGTATGTAACAGGCATAAGGAGGCGTGGCAGACCCCATAAAGTATATATATTCTTGCTCAGGATCACTAGCCGAGTCGATTGAGACATGTCCGTCTGTCTGTCCGTCTGTCCGTCTGTCCGTCTGTCCGTCTGTCCGTCTGTCCGTCTGTATGAGACAACAGATCTCAGCTATTAAAAAAGCTAGAGACACCAAATTTGGAATGAAGGTTCCTATAAATCATAGGCAGATAAAGTTTATCTCAAATGTTTGATGCGACGCCCACCGCCCCCGCAAATCGGTAATTTACGATTATTAAGCAAAGTATTGAACTTATAAAGTTCTGCTTCGGTATGTATAAAGCTGAATGCAATATGAACATATCCCCCAAATTACAATCCGATCGGACCAATAACACAGAAGTTATTAAAGTCAACGTTTTCAACGTTTTCGTCGACGTTGCCTCGTGTCGCTTTACTCTTTACGCGCGTCGCTGTGTGAGTGCGAGCGAGTAAGCTATATGTAATAGAAGAATTTGTGCAGAATTTTTGTTTGAAATTATGAGTATAGTTACACGCTTGTAACGGATTTTAAAAATTGGGAGAAGGGTATCTTACTGTCGGGCGCCCGACTGTAGCCTTACCCACTTGTTTCTAAGTGGTTTTATGTATTAAATTTCTTAGCAATTTTAAGAGAAATAATTATTCAATTATAAAATAATTATTCTGCAATATTTTAACATTTTATTCGTTGTTCTTGGGTTTTTCCGGGAATGAGAGAAAAGCGCATCGAATGCCAAAAAATCAAGCGAAAATAATTTGCACATGCATACAAAACAGTTGGTTGGGCTGCACAAAGCAACAAATTCTGCATGTTTTTCTTTGGCGCTTTCTCTGGAAAGTGCGAATCTGATATGGGTAAAATCTATTTTATACCTGATTTGGTGAAAGTCGTACGCTTCTAGTTTTTTTTACATCTTTATTTTTAAAATTTGGAAAATTCCATACAAATTATATTATACATATTGCACATATAAAAAAAAAACCCAATATCGCATTTGCAGATTTACACACGCCCCCTATTTAAAATTGTAGATTATTATATAAAACAAAAAAACAACGCATTGAAAAACATTTTAGTGAATATATTTGTATTTGTGTACATAATAGTTTATAGAATTTAGTATGGGTCATTCAGAAAATACCTGGAAAACATTAAATCATTCTTATCTTATGATTGTGATTGAAAAAGAAAACAGTACGCATAATGGATCGATTTTCGCTGTCGAGCGTGTTTGTACTCTGTGAATTCCAGAACTGTACCAATGGGGTTAGCTGTGCTCAAGATAGATAGATAGATATAAAAATATTATGTGTATAATTATTTTGGATAGGAAAACATTATATTTTATAAAAAGTTTGTGCTATTAACTAACTACAATTTAGCTTGTACCATGTTTTTATCTTACGCAAATTGTACCAATTTTTGTCTTAAATTCTAGCTAAAATACCTTATTTGCCTGACAATAAAAAATATGTGTGGTATCTGCTAGTTGCGTCACTTAATTTAATGCATTCTTATGTGATTTATTTTTTGTTTTCAATTTGCCATGAGTTTTTTGCGGGAAACACCCGCATATTTTACACCCTCGTCTATTATACAAGCTCCGAAAGAATAAGTTGAGAGCAAATTAAAAAGCACAAAACTGAAATGTGAACTCATGTGTGTGTGTGTGTGTGGTGTGTGTGTGCGGGCATTGTTGATTATTATTTTTATTGTATTCGGCATTTACACACACACACATAGTTCGCTTTTCATTATTATTTCTTTTTATTATTATTTTATGTTTTTCAATTTCATTTCAATTTCATGTGCGCCTTTTGTGCGCTTTCAAATGAATTATGCGAAGCGCCGCCTTGGTCCATTGTTGCCGCATTTCTCTCACTGCGTGTGTGTGTCTATGTGTGTGTGTGTGGGTCGGTGTGCGTATGTGTGTGGTATGTAGAATTATAATAATTAAAAAATGTGCAAGGAAAAAGCATTGTGTAGGAAGGGGGCGAACTCTGTTGATGATAGCACAAGCAACGAGTACTGCGAGACGTCTAAAGTAATCAGAGATATAGTACTTATTAATGATATACTAATGTCCGGAAGTCAAAACTCACGGTCTGAGTAGCAAAGGGTAAACTATGTATATTGGTATTAAGCTGATTGCAGCGCAAGAAATACTCTTAAGATCGTAGTTTTATATGGATGTAATGCATCTCTTACAAAGTTCACTAAAGAAATCAGGTAGTTATAAAAGAAATCTCATTTATTTATTTTTATTTATTTATTTAAGCTGAAAGTAATTCTAGAAATTAATAATCAATATAAAATTAAAAGACAGAAATCTCATTTATTTATTTATTTAAGCTCAGAGTAATTCTTAAAATTAAAAATTAGTTTAAAGTGAAAAGAAAGATTAACCTTAAAAGAAAACAAAATTCTATTTAAAATAATTTTGTTCAAATTAGGTACGGAAAGATCTGCTATAAGAATATGTTTAGCTAAGGAATTTCAAAGTTTTAGATATAGTATGTTTATTTAAAACTCTAAATTGAAATCATGTTTTCGCTGGGTAAATTGTATCACTTTAGATAGAAGGCGCACATTTAATTAAAATTGCCGTGACTCACGCCGCTCATCTCTCACGCACTCATCTCTAGGCGCCGCCACACACATGTTGCAAGCGTGCTATGAGTTTCTCAAGCGTTACTCTCTCTTGCCGGACATGCCAAGGAATCCCAGGAATGGGGAGGGAGGGAGTCGGTAGGCGGATGGGGGGCGGGAGGCATGGCTCAATGACTGCGACTCCAGTGAGGAGCTGCAGGACAATGCAGATGCGAATGCAGCGCTTCGTCGCTGATTATGACGTTGATTACATTGCGGGCGCGCTCATCTCTTCTCTCTCGCTTCCTCTTCTGTCTGTCTGTCAGTCCGTCCGTCTGCCCGTCTGTCTGTCTGTCTGTCTGTCCCTCTGTCTGTCCGTCTGTCTGTCACTCAGTCAGTCCATCTGCCCGTCAGTTTGTCAGTCAGCCGCTGCTTAGAACAATGCGAGATTAAAAACTGTAACAAATTACAAGCAAAACGGCAAATAAATTACAAAATAGAAAGAGCGAGAGACAGAGACAGAGAAAGGAGAAAGAGAGAGAAAAGGAACAAACAGTGAACGCAAAAAGTTGCCATGTGTTGGAGAAGGGAAAAGGGAACGAGCTTAACTCCATGCACAGTCCATAGGGCAGAAGGAGTTCAGCGTCCGGAATACCTCTATGCAGGCATATGAGTACATCTCTCTCACTCACTCTGCCTGTCTCGCTCTCTCTCCTCTCTCTGTAAGTGTATCTCTATTAGCGTGTAATATGTGCAATGTATGCGGTGGCTTATGGCGAAGTTAATTAAGTTAATTAGCAGCAGCAAATTAATTTAAAGCATAACTAAAAGAAGGAGGCGGGGGAAGGCGCAATTGCTGAGGAATTAGAGTAGAAAGATCACATCTCTGATTTTGCTTCTATGCGCACACTGTACTACTACAACTCGCATTGTGTGCTACAACTGTGCGACAGCTTTGCTTCTATGCACACTGTACTACTATTGCGTGCTACAGCTTTGTTATCTCTACGAACTGTGCAACTGTGCTACTGATGTGAAATTACTCTTATAAACGACTGTGCTATTACTTTCTTACGACTGTGCTACGCTTGTGCTAAAAGCGCGACATAACTGTGCTACAAATGTGCTACAGCTTTGCAAACTGATCTACAACTGTACTATGTTTACCTTTCCTTCACTGTGCTACCATTGTATAATAAATTTGCTGCAACTACGTGTATATGTACATACAAGTATAACCTTAAACTAAAACTGTAATAATACTATGTTCTACTATAATTGTGGTATGACTGTACTTTAGCTTTAGTATAACTGTACTTTGCCTGTATTATTGCTGTATTAACACTGTACAACAACTGTAATTGATTCTCTTTCATTTAAATCTACTTTATTATTATTATTTATTTGTTTATTTTTTTCTTTCCCTTCTTTTATTTCCCCGCAGTATTTATTGCACTTTATACTGTTTTTTCTTTTTTTACCTTGAAGATTTTCCTTTCCTGCATTTTTTTTTATTTCTTTAACTTTCCTTCTTATATTTCTCTTTTATCTTCTACATATATTCTTTCTAATATTTTTAATTTTTTATTTATTTAACAATACTAGTTTTACTTGCTATTTTCTTACTACTTTCTCATACTCTTTCTATACTTCCCATTCTCATGCTCGCCTTGCTCATCTTCGACTCCTTTAACTACATTTTTCTCCCACTCTTTCTCTTCTCTTCTCCTCTACTCTTCTACTTGTATTCCTTCTGCATCGTGATTCGCTGAGCTGCAAATGAAGTGAAAATGAACTGTTCGAATCGGTGGAGCGTTCTGCTCTGCTCTGTTCTCTTCTCCTCTTCTCTCCTCTCTTCTGTTCTGCTTTATTATTGTTTTCAATTCCCGCTGAAGAAGCGGGGAAGTGGAGGAGAGGAAGGGGGGGGGGGGTTGCGTGGGCTGCTGCTATCGGTCAGCCACGATGGCGTTGGGGTCGGGTCGCGCTGCACATGTCGCACTGCACGAGCCGCAAACAATGCAAATTGCATGAGTGAATGAATGAATGAATGAGTGAATAAGTGAATGAGTGAGCGAGTGAGTGGGTGGGTGGGTGAGTGAGTGAATGCCATTTTGCATTTGATTTCAATGCCTGCTCAGTTGTTGCTGTTGTTGTTGTTGTTGTCTTTGTACAGTGCCTGCAATCGCATTCGCATTCGCATTGAATTTCTCTTTTGATTAAATCAAATGCATAAAATGTTTTCAATTCAATACGAAGAGCGCACAAAAGAGAGAGAGAGAGAGACAGAGAGAGAAACAGAAACTGAAAGCTGAATCAGATTCAGAATCGGAATCAGAATCGGCATCAGAATCGGCCTCAGCAACCACGCTTAACTTTTTTTTTAATTTGTGCTCAGCTCGTTGTATACCCTGTACGGCAGCTGGGCAGTGTGTGAGGTATGATTGTGTAGAGAATTTTAAGATGCATAAATAATGCAATATTTACATAATATTTCATAATATTTTAATTTTTTTTTAATCTTCCAACTAGTTGTGCTGCAAGTGCAGGGTATCTTTACGCCGTATACACACACGCTCATACACATTTTCGTGCTGCATTTCAACTATGTATAACACCGTATTTCAGCTATCTTAATGTCAAGTGCAGGGTATCTGCAAGTCGAGCATACTCATGCAAAAGTTTCTCTCATGTTTTTTATGCGCACATATACCACACACATGTATGTGTGTGTGTGTTTGAGTGTGTGCGGGCCTCTAGTTTTTTAATTAATTGCACTAACATTTGCCTCCTCCCCACACACACACAACTTGTCCCTCCCCCTGGACTTGTCCCTCGATTCGCCCTTGTCGAGCTTTAGCCCCGGCTTTGTTTTAATTAAATTCGCTTCTTTCTCTTTCTTTTTTTTTTGTTTTTGTTTTTTGACTGTTTTCTATGTTGTTTTTTTTTTGATTTCATTATCAAACCAAATGTTGCTCAAGTTCAAGGCGATTACCCTCCCTCCCCCCTAGCTGCCCGTTTCACCCCTTTCCTGTCCAACTGATTAATGGGATAATTTGACGGAATTTATAGCAAGGTGTCAAGCGAAAACTGACTGCAGGTGAGAGTGTAAAAAGCTAAGCCAATATAAACATTATAAATAACATTTAGCATACTCATTGTATTACTTATTTTATCTACACTGTATCGGAACTCACCTCACTCAACTTAAACTAATTGAATATGTTTATAATAAACTATATTTTATCCAATTCTTACACTATTTAGTTAGACTGTTATACTAACTCTCATATGAAATCATAATCAGAAACATAAATATATATATTACATATATATTATATTATATATTATAATATATTATATTATAGATTATATTATATAATATTATAGATTATATTACATATATTATATATCTCATATCCCATATCAGTAACTTAAAAATAGGGTGCCAGATAAGTCAGCTAGTCCGCACGTAATTAACTGTTATATTGCCATTTTGTCCCTACTTTTTAAGCATGTTCAATCGTGTCTTGAGAGATAACCAACTGGCACATTCCTTAGTATCTTACGCAGTTCAATTCAATCTATTTCTGTTCTCATTGAGTGCCATCTATCCAAATTTAGAAACAATCCCTATGTGATATGAGAAAGGAAAAATACATTCATTAGCAATACGAGTTGTTGCAGATATTGGAAGAATCAAGATGGAACTATGAAGTTAATTAAGTGATTCCCGAATTGGTTTCGTGTATGATAAATACAGAAATATCTTTGATATGAGCATGCTTCGTCTCTTTCCTTCCTTCACAATTTATGGCATAGCTCCATCTCATTTTTTTAGTTTTTCCAATTAAATCTAGTATGTTTTTGTTTCTGCTTGTGAGTTAGTATTGTGTTATGGGGGAATTATTTACTTATTATTTTATTATTATTTTTATATATATATAATATATTTTATAACACTTTTCTGCTTTTCCATTGCATAATCTTACTGCATAATATTTATTTCTCTGAAAAGTGAAATATTTATAAGTTATCTACTAGAACTGATTGAGGTTAATTTGAAATTTGCAACAAAGTAGGGAAATCATTCCGATAAGCTTTTACCAGGGTGTACTATAAAAAGCAAATTGACTTTCATACTTATATAATGAAACAGAGAATATATAAATATCATTGGGGTTTTTTTCTAATGAATTTAAAGATTATACCTCGTAGTATCCAATGAATGTAGCTTAAACTCTATTGATAGCTCAATTCCAAAGGATTTTTGTACTAGGTTAATAAAAAATATATTTCAATCAATTTATTCAAATATAATATATTAAAATAGTTTAAAAGAATTTTCCCTCTCCAGTTGTATGATATAATAATTTGTTGCAATTTATAAATTAAATACAATATATATTATCCTCTTATTAATTAAATATCTGTATATTTTAATTATTCTATACTTTTCAGACTATACATATATGTAAATAGTATTATACTTCTAGCATGCTATATAGGGAAGTTTGCAATGATATCTATAGCACCTGCTGCGAAATTGTGTTGCACAATTCCTTCACTAATTGCGGCATGTCAGAAAACTGTCGTCGTTGCCGAGAGATCTGTCAAGGATAATAAACAGTTTGGACAGCTGTATATAAGGGGGGTATCGGGAGGGGAAAGGAGGGGGAGGAGCAGTTGGAGATGTGGGAGTGTGAAGGCAGCGCAGCTCTGATTATATATTATGATTTCATTTTGCAATAGCGGCAACTGCAGCTCAGGCAAGGAAACACAACAGGAACAACAACATGGCAACAGTTCGAGCTGGGAATGGAACGTGGGAGGGCGTAGCCAGTGGGTGTGGATGAGGAAGAGGGGGGGGAAGAGCCGAGCCGAGCCACGTTGTTGTTGTGGGTACCGGCTGGGGCTGCCAACTAGCGGCAACTTGACTGCCTTCTCCACCCACTGCATCCTGCTCGCACTACCTCTCTCTCTGTCTCTCTCTCTCCTCCTCTCTCTCTCTCTCTCTGTCTGTTGCTGTGTATGTTGTTTTTATGCCCTTTGTGCAGCTGATTCTCTTATCTGCAACATTCGATTCGTAACACCAAAGGCAGTGAATATAAAAACGAGTTGGCAGCTCGATTCGATTTAATTTATGGAACACAAAAAACAGAACAATTTTCGTCTATTTATAGCACAAATTTTGGGTTAAAAACATTTTTGAGATAATTAAAGTATTATATAGCATACAGTGCGGGGCTATCGCGTTTTTTTTTTTCTATATAGCATATTTATTGGGAACCAAGCTTTAGAGTCTGTAGTACACTTTTTGCATTAATTTTCTCTTAATTAAATAAATATATATTTTTATATTATATTATTATTGATAATCATATTATTTAATATTATATATCTTACAATTCAAATACATTTTCAGAGATTATTTGCGACAGAAAAAGAAACAGGACTTTTATTTCTTGAGCTGTTCTGTTTTTTACGATCAATTAAGGATTATTTGCTATTCGTTTATAGACATAAGAACAATTAAAACAAATCAGAAAAATATAAATAAAAAATTTATTAAAAGCTTAGGTAAAAAGAAAAAAACTTAGAATAAATATATATCCAAAATAAAGTGAATAAAATGTAAAATATAATTATTTAAATTTAAATAAATCAAATAGGTTTTATACAAAATAGTTTACCTGTTCTTGTAAGAGAAATAATTATAGATCTTATTGAGGGAATACTAAGAAAAAAGTTTAGCAGCTCTTGAGCATCAAACTCAAAGTTTTCTAGGGTCTATTAGCTATGCAAGATAATACTATAGAATACCATATAATATCATTTTCTCAAAGAGCATATTTAGCTGCCGCATTTGTTAGTCGCCTGTTTCATTTCTCCCTTTCTCTCTCTCTGTCTTTTTCTCCTGCCCACTCTTTCTAATTTGCGGCTGTCTTGCTCTCTCTCTCTCTCTCTCTCTCGCTCTCACTCTCGCTGTGCCTGTGTTCTCTGTCGCGCTGCTTGTCGCAAGGCGCCAACGTAATCAGGATAACAAATGAGATCCTTGTCGACAGTTGTTGCCTGCTTTTGTGTCAGTGGCATCATCATCATCACAATGAAAGCCAGCTAGAGAGAGACAGGGAGAGAGAGAGAGACAGAGAGAGAGAGCTAGAGCAGGGGGAAGGGGGGAAAGGCGGCGCTCTGTCAACGCTCGACGCTGTCGGCATCTTTTCGCCTGACGCTCTACATTGTTATTGTTATTATTTTTGCTGCCGCCTTTATGCAATGTTTTGATTAATTTTTGCCGCAGCACACGCCCCCTCGACCCGCTCCCCCTACTCTGCCTGCCTCCCCCCTGCACTACCTAAACAAGCCTAGCAGTCTCTCCCAGCCTCCTCCCGGCCTCATCTCGTCGTGCATTTGCCTGACTGCATTCGACTGGGGGGATTGAGGCAGGCGGTAGGATGGAGAGGGGGGGGGGGGGGGGTTACCTCTCTCTCTCTCCTATTCACTCTCTCCCGTTTGTGCCTTGTTTTGTTTAGTAGTTTTATGACTCGCTTTCGGTAAACAATGCAGATAGAACCGTGTGCATTGTCTCGGCCCATGGTAATAATGCTCGGTTGCTTCCCCTTCCCTTCCCCCCTCCTCCCTCCTCCCCGCTCCCCGAAAGGGGTGCAGCAAAGACGTTGCCACATTGAGATTTAATAAATCAACATGGCGGCGCAAAGAGAGAAAGAGAGTGAGAGAGAGCGGGAGGGGGAGAGAGGGAGAGGGTAGGGCGGCGGTTTTCCATTTTGCAAATCAATTTTGTAAATTATAACGCATTTTGCACAGTTTTCTCTGCATTCATTCATACCCTGCATACCAAGAGGGATGGGTATGCTGTATTTTTAACTTTCTTAAGGATTTATTACTTTTAGCTCGTTCTTTTCGAAATTTTCTGACTTTACCAGCTTCGATCTCTGAATTGACCAGAGTTTTCAACATGAAATTTTGCCTCTAGTTAGCTTTAATCTCTATGCAGCTATAGCAATTTTCCAAAATCAAATGCCACGCCCACAACTTGTAAGAAATGGAAAACAAATAAAAATGAAAGTATAAAAATAAATAAATATTAAAAAAATGATTTATCTTTAAAATGTATATAGTATATATATTTAAAACTCATCTTTAGAACACACCTGTATTATTTACAGGGTATTTCACAGTCGTTTGCCCTGCACATGTGCTTTCTTTACATATTTTCTCTTGCATTTCTCAACGGAATCCACAACGAACTCTCAACCAGGCCAACACTCACACACACAGAGAGAGAAAGAGATAGAGAGAGAGAGAGAGAGAAAGAGACTCACGCACACTCGTATCAATTATATTGATTGCATTTGCATTGCCGCAACCCTTCGCTCCCCCCCCGATCCCCGCCCCCCGTAGCCCTTCGAGGTGCATAATGAAAATGCATTTTGTTGCAATTTTGATTGAGTTGCGATATTTGCGTTTTATTGGCCCAAAATGCCCAAAGAGATTGTTCGTCCAGGCGTGTATGGATGATGCCTTTTTCGAACTGCAAACGGGAGGGAATAACGGTTAATTTGATTACTACACTTACGAATCTCAAGGGTTAAGGGGGAGAGAGAGAGATAGGGAGAGACAGTGAACCTATTAGGATTAATATTCATTCCATCATTAGGCGATTTATTAATTATTCGAGAAGTGTTGCGGGAATATGGTATATTATACGAAATGTGGGGTATTTTTATTATACCCTTCGACCATTGAAAATGGTCAAAAAAGGGTATACTAACTTTGTGCAAATGTATGTAACATGTTCATATATACATTTAAAAGATAGCATAAACGATTTTTTGAAATATATATTTGATCTCGATATTTTGAAAATTTATGTAAGAGTCCCCCCTATGATATTTCAACAAAAATTTTATTTTTTTCAATTTTAAATCGCTAGTTTCTAATTTTAATTGATTGCGGAGATCAAAATTAGTACTAAGCAATTGTTTAAATCGATTTTAAACGGTACTTAATTTTGGCCCAAAAATCATGTCGAAATGGTCAAAAAATTAGACATGTAACAACCTCAACAGGCCTGATACCCTCATATTATACCGATCGTAACTCTCTTAAAAATCAGACGATTTTCACGCGGAATGACATTTTGTTTATGTTTTAAGAACCTGAGTGATTCTACATTTAAAAAATAGCATAAAAGATTTTTTGAAATTTTTCAATATTTTGAAAATTTATGTAAGGGTCCCCCCTATGATGTTTCAACAAAAAATTTTTTTTTAATTTCAAATTGCGAGTTTTTAGTTTTATTCGATTGCGGAGGTCAAAATAGGAACTAAACAATTGTTCAAATCGATTTTAAACGATACTTAATTTTGGCCAAAAAATCATGTGGAAATGGTCCAAAAATTAGACATGTAGCAACCTCAACAGGCCTGATACCCTAATTTTCAACCGATCGTAACTTTCTTAAAAATTAAACGATTTTCACGCGGAATGACATTTTGTTTATGTTTTAACAACCTGAGTGATTCTACGTTTAAAAGATAACATTAAAGATATTTTGAAATTTTTCGATATTTTTTTTAATTTAGGTAAGGGTCCCCCCTATGATATTTCAACAAAAATTTTATTTTTTCAATTTTAAATCGCGAGTTTTTAGTTTTAATCGATTGCAGAGATCAAAATTAGTACTAAACAATTGTTTAAATCGATTTTAAACAATACTTAATTTTGGCCCAAAAATCATGTCGAAATGGTCAAAAAATTAGACATGTAACAACCTCATCAGGCCTCGTACCCTCATATTGCGCCGATCATAACTTTCATAAAAATCAAACGATTTTTACGCGGAATGACATTTTGTTTATGTTTCAACAAACTGAGTGATTCCACATTTTAAAGATAACATTAAAGATATTTTGAAATTTCTCGATAGTTTGAAAACGTATGTAAGGGTCCTCCCTATTATATTTCAACAAAAATTGCATATTTCATATATATTTTTTTGTCTTATGTATATTTTTTTATTTTTTTTTATTTTTTTTTATTTAAATATCCTTAAGTATCCTATCATTGGGATATATATACTATATGCAAATATATATTATGTGTAAATGTGGTCTGCTCACTCTCTCTCTGTCTCACACGCTTTCTCTCTCTCCCTCTTCCCTCTTTGCTTTCGCCTTTGTTAATGCATCATGGGAGACGAAAGTGAAGTCGAACATGATTTCGGATGGCGAAATCAACAATGAAATTTACGTTTGATGCTGCTGATAGAGCGCTGCCAGGGGCGGCCTGCCCAGAGGGGCGGAGTATGGCGAGGGGGCGTGGCTAAAGACGGTGGTTAATTGGAATTTTTAATTATGATTTGTCATTGCGCATGAAAAGCTGAAGAGAAAAAAAAGAAAAACAATAGCAAAACACAGTGCAATATGAAGGGGGCGGGGCGAGGCGAAGGACAGCAGAGTGGGCAGTAAAAAAAGAGGCGTGGGAGGCAAAATGGAGGAAGGAAGGAAGGGAAGGGAGCGGTTTAGCTGGCAATTTTGTTAGCCAAGGCAAGAACGCATTACGCTCGAAACTAGGACGAAGAAAAGAGAGAGATAGAGAGAGAGGGAGAGGGAGAAAGAGAGAGAGAGATAGAGAGAGGGAGAGAGAGAGAAAAGCAAAAATAGTCGGAAAAATTTGTTGCAGCATTTTGTAATCATTTTAATTGCCCCAATAATGCGGCAGCGTGGGCGAAGGGAAATCCGTTCCTCCACATCAGCAGCCCTCCCTACAGTCACCCCATACCCGACTCTACCATCTGTCCACCCCCCTCTCCCCCATTCGGGCGAACCTCAACCGACGCGCTACGCCCCTGGACGGGGCCGCACTTTATGGAAATCATTAAGTTAATTACATTTTTTGCACGCGCCGAATGCAATGCTAAAACAACAGCAATAAAGGCAGAGACAGAGAGAGGGAGAGACAGAGGGAGCGAGAGAGAGAGGGGTAGAGAGTGAGACAGGTGCAGCAGCAACACGAACAGACACGAACGAATACGTCAAAATTATAATCAGCGCCACACAAAAGCACACGGCGCGCCACCAGTTAGCTCTCTCTCTCTCTCTCTTTCTACCCCTCTCCCTCTCTCTCTCCTGTCTTGCTGTGTCTTTTCTGCCGCTGTGTGTGTGAGAGAAGGAAGGAGAGAGAGGGAGGCTGCTGCAGTGGGGGAAACAACAAACTACGTTGGCGCCTGCAACACAACAACAACAAAAAAACAGCACGACTTGTGGCATACCCTGTAAAAATGTAATGTCAATAATTTCAACGTAGTTTTCTGCAAGCAACTCAGCTGCATGGCTGGCTGATACCCTGTAAGCTGCAACGAAGGAAACAAAAAACATAGAGATATGTAGTTAGAATAAAATAAAATGCACTCATGTAGAGCTGCTCGACCAGTCTCATACCCTGTAAAGTGTGAGTCTTATGTGTCAGAGTTCTAATGAAATGGCAGATTGACTACGGATTATAAGGTACGACTGACAATTACCCTGCAAAGAGCACAAACTGAGCGAAAAAAAATAAATAAAACAAAACAAAACAAACAAACAATATTATGTCAGCCTGCAGGGTATCAACAGTATTCACCTGTCCATTGCCAACATATACCCCCCTCATGCCTACAGGGTATCTCTGTTTCTAGCAAAGAGAGGGAGAAAAGTGAAAACACACAACATGAGAAATATTTTCATAATACTAATTGCATCGTCACAATGTCATTTTCAGCCCGAGAATGAGAAGGTGGAACAGCAGCAGGATGATGAGAAGGAGTAGGAGCAGGAGGAAGAGACTACTGGGAGAAGGGCAAAGAGAGAGAGAGAGGGAGACGCCCATGGCGGCTGTCTGTCAGGACAACGAGCTGAGCTGAGCTGGCTGAGATGAAACTGAATTTATGCTAAAATGCAGCCAAGCAAAAGGAATGATGATGATGATGATGATGATGGCGATGATGATGATGATGACGCTGATGATAAGGAGGACAAGAACAGAGCGCAAGGACTCGTCCTGCCAGGCAGCTGACTGACTGCGGCGCCACAAAAGAAAATGAGTTGAAAAAAGTAATTAAAAAAGGAAGGAAAGAAGGAAGAAGCGCCCAACAGAAGCGAAGAAAGTAGGCGAGCATAGCCGAAGCAGGTGATGCGCTACACGAGTCTGCAAAGAAAACAGCGAACACGAAGGGTAGAGAAAGACAGAGAGAGCAAGACAGAAAGAGAGAGAAAGAAAGTTAGTTAAGAGATTAAACGATTGAGATGAAAAGCAAGAAACAAAGAAAGATAGAAGAAAATAAAGCTATGTAACTGGAAAGATTAAAAGATAAAAATAGAAAAGGCTGTTTAAATAAAAAGAAATCAAGAAAGAAGGAAAGCTAGAAAGGGGAAGAATGGTAAAATAATAAAATGAATGAAAGATAGGTAGATAGAAGAATAACAAGATATGATAATGAAAAAGAGGCAACAGGTAAGACAAGCAGAATACGTAGGGATGCAAGGAAAATTATAAAAGTAAGAAAAAGAAAGATATGAGTATAGTAAAAGTTGTAGAAAGTAGTATAGAGGAAAAAGGAAAAAGAGTGTAAGAAAAAGCGAAAATATCGAATCAAATCGAACCAACGAGCGGAAAAGAAGAAGAAATGCAGTTTGAAAGATAAAGAAAAAGAAGACGAATTTTAAGGGGCGCCAGAATGTAGATTAGAAGAAGAGAGAGTCAAAATAAACATTCAAAATATGAATGACAATGCGAGAAAGAAGAATAAAAAGAACAGAATAAAACGGAAATTAAAAGAAAATAGATAAAAACAAGTATACCCTGACACATTTGATCGATGTCAGGTCCAACAGGCAAAGATTATAGAGTACACTGTTGGACCTGACATCGATCAAAATGTGCCAGACGTTCGCACCTACTACATATTGTAGTATTATTATATATTGATAAGGCCCTAATTGATCTTTTGAGGCACGAAAACTTGACGTTTGTAAACAAAATACAATTCGCAGAGGCTACAGTCGACTGTAAAATACCCTTCGCCCAATTTTCAGAATCCGTTACAAACGTGTAACCACACTCATAATTTTAAAAAGAGAATTCTGCACAAATTATTCTACTTAATTTGGAGGATATATTCATATTGCATTCAACTTTATACATACCGAAGCAGAACTTTATAAGTTGAATACTTTGCTTAATAATCGTTAATTACCGATTTGCGGGGGCGGTGGGCGTGGCATCAAACATTTGAAATAAACTTGATCTACCTATGATAGAAAGGAACCTCCGTACCAAATTTGGTATCTCTAGCTTTTTTAATAGCTGAGATCTGTGTTCTCATACAGACATTTTCAATGGTCGAAGGATATAACTAACAAAGAAAAGAGAGAGAATTAATAAAAATTGAGAAAAGGAAGATAATCTAGAGAGAAAAAACTCTTAGAGAGGGACGGCATGAAAAGTAGAAGTCACACTGCTGCTACCTTCCAAGCAGTTGCATAAGACGCACAGTGTGTAGCGCAGCAACATGGCGAAGAAGGTGGGAGAGGGAGCGGAGTAGGAGGAGCAAGAGAAAATAAGTGAGGGCCGGGAACAAATGCAAATGCATTAACACAGCGCAACAATGTGGGCAAATGTTAACATTGAGCGCTAATTTGCCACATGCCACATGCCACATGCAGTACGCTGCTTGCCACATGCCGTTGCAACGCCAGGCACAAGAATTCCCCGCAGATTCCCCTTGACTCTCCCACGAGACAAATGACCCCCGACGACCCTGAAGCGAAGTAGCGTGATATGTGTAATATAATATATGATGTATACTCGGATCAAGGGGAATTCTTTAAGCTATAGATATATGCATAAAGATAAGATATAGTAAAGATAGTATATATTTTGTATTTTTATATATTATCATATATTTTAAGTGCTCCAAATATTAAGTATACGCGCATGTGATCTTTTCCAATATATACAAGTATAGCTGTGTATAAGAGAACAGTGTGACCATATCTAAAAAATATATTTCTTATGACAAAAGGTTCGTACACACTTTCTTGCATTGATATTTGCAAAAAGGGTGTGTACACACTTATTATTCTAGCCGGCAGTATGTGTAAACTAAATAAAACTGTTCTACTATTATATATACTATTTGTTATATATTATATAAGTAGAAGATCAGCTTGCATTCTTCTTATACACAACTTCGACGCTTAAATTCTTCGCAGCGCATTAAATAACGCCCCAAAGTATGCAATGGCAGTTGTGCTGGCTAGCCGCCATTTTGTTTGTAGCGCTGACTGTGTGTGTGTGTGTGTTGCACGTGTTGCAAACATATTTAATCAAAATGCAGCGACAACAACAACAGCAACGGAGCAGCAGCTGAAATAAATAATTAACAGGGGAGTGCGAGCGAGACAGAGACAGCAAGAGCGCAACAAAGTAGCACACACACACACACACACACATACAACACACACACACAGCGGCACTTGTGGCAAGTGAAAGACCAATCAGCGCGACAAAACAATGGACACTCACACAGAGAGAGAGAGAGAGAGAGCGAGAGAGAGCGAGAGAGAGAAACAGGGAGAGAGAAAAATATAAACACAGATTAGCAACAACAGCAGAAAGCAGCAGGAGCAGCAGGAGTAGGGGGAGCAGCAGAGACAGGGGAAGGGGAGGGGGGGCAGCAGGCGAAAGCAGACGAAGCTCAGGTGAAACGCGTTGCCTAATGAATTTCAGCTGCAACAAAAGCAACAGCAGCAGCAGCGACAACAACAACAACGACAGCAGCATCAAATTACAAAATTAAAAATGGCGAGCCGTGGGCGAAGCAGCAAGAGGTAGAAAGAGAGTGCGAGAGCAGTGGAAGGGGAAGGAGGAGCAGAAGACAAAAGACAACAACATGAAATCATTTTCATAATTTCAATGAGACGCTGTCAACGCTGACGTTCATCTCGTTGGTCAACCCTCACACACACACACAGACAGACAGACAGGCAAGTACACGCACACACACACACACACACACACACACAGAGAGCGAGACTGTCAGCTGAGCTCGTTTATGATTGGCTTCGGCGCAAAAGAAGCAAATGAAATAAAACAACAACACACACACACAAACACACACACAAACACACACACACACAGAGCATAATGCAAGCCAAGCCGAGCAGAGTTGCCAGAGGGGTGGCAGAACGTGCAGAGACATGGCAATGTGAGTGTGGGTATGGCGTGGAGAGGGGGGGTAACTGTTGCTGCCACGCCTATGCCTCAGTATTAATAAATAAATATAATTTTAGCGCAAGCGCAGGCAAACAGAAGCAACAGCAACAGCAACAGCAATGGCAACAACAACGCAAACAGCAGCAGCAGCAGCGGCAGCGGCAGCAGCAGCAACAAAGCAGCAGGCGAAACAATGCAATGCAAATGAGAAAATTACATCCCTTCATTTGTTTGTCTCACACACACACATACAAACAGGCTCACACACAGACATGAGCAGGCTGCATGTGTTGGCTGCATTGTTGTTATTGTCGCCGTCGCCGTCGCTCGTCCCTGTGAGGCTGCTTCAGCTGTGGTGGCAACCTCATTTTAAAGCTCCTTTGCTCGCTCACTCGCTCGCTCTCGCTGTCATTCTTTCTCTCACGTGTGCGTGTGCGTGTGCCTGTAAACGGGGTGTTGCCGTATTGTTTAGCTGCCGACGCTAGTGTCGTTGCTGCTGCTGCGCTGCTGCTGCTGCTGGCAGCACTAAGTGATTTGAATTTCATTTTTCACAGGTGCATCGCACACACACACACACACACATATATATAAATGCATGCAGAGGAGCACGACAGTGGAGCAGAAGCTATTGGGCTTGAGTAAAATTGAAACATACATAAGAATTAACAACATAAAATAAAAATAAAAAATAAATAAATATTTATTTATTTTAAATTTTATATATTTATTTATTTATGAGCAGTAATAAATATATTCCATCTTATAAGTATTTATTTTAATATTTGATTGACAATCTGTTGATTGGCAAATTATTGTGTTAATTTTCCTAATTAATTTAAATAATTCTAGTTTATATGTATAAGTAAATATTTAATTAATTTATGCATAGTTTTCTTGTGCATACTTATTGCTTTGTCCCACAAAAATATATTTGCATTAATCTTTGTAGGCAATAAGTCTAAAATTAATTGCCTACTTTATGGCGCAGCGTGTTCCACTGTGCGACGCAATGCTCACCACAGGCAGCCTCGCAAAAGGAAACAACGCTTATGAGGTTTTTGTGCTTGTGCCGTAATTTAACGAAGTCAAAACGAGAAAACAATAAAAGCCGACGCAGCCAGCACAGCACAGCGCAGCAGCAGCAGCAGCCGAAGTCGCAGTCGCAGGCGAGCGATGTGTGCATATGTGTACGTGTGTATGTGTACTACTTAGCAGCATATTATTGTGTGTTATATTTGTTTATGTTCGTTCACAACGAACGAATGAGCGAACGCAGCGCACGGAGGCTGCGCGCGCTCCTTACCACCTGCCGTTCTAAGTGGTCGCCGCTGAAAGAGCGAGATGGCGAGATGGCGTGCGGCGAATTCGTTGGCCGAGTGAGCAGGCAGCACGAGAGCAAGTAGAGGCTTGCAGTTTTATTTAACAGTTGCAGGACATGTTAATGCAATATGCAATGTAAACGTAATGATGTTAGTTCGAATTACAAGCGACCGCCTAAAAGCATGCTGCAATTTTTGTTTATACTTAATTTAAATAATTATTAATTAGCCGCAGATATATTTGTGCTATTTGCACGCGGTCCTAGGCAGGCGCAGCCAGCAGCAAACTCACCCACACACACATAGGCAGACTTACGAACACACACACACACACAGTGGCAGCGGCAGTGGCAGTGGCTGCGCTGCCTGCGCCTGCATAAAAGCCACAGGATGCTGCCTGCACTTCCGCAGTCGCTGGCCAAACGTGCAGCCCGCAGGTCGCTAACGTTAAAAACCAAAACTCCATTTTTTTTCGCGAGTTCACATTTTTTTCAAAACAATTTACATTTTGTTTGTGTGTATGTGTGTGTGAAATCGAATCATAAATCAAAAAAAAAATCATAATTATTAATTAATTATTAATTAAACTCGAAACTGATGGCCGGACCGTTTATATCGCCGCTGCCGGGCGATCTGCTCACGGAGTACATGTTCGGTCGTCGGCGACAGCGACGCAATCGCACCACATTCACGCCACAGCAGCTGCAGGAACTGGAGGCGCTCTTCCAGAAGACCCACTATCCCGATGTCTTTCTGCGCGAGGAGGTCGCCCTGCGCATCAGTCTCAGTGAGGCACGCGTCCAGGTGAATCACAGCGGCGAGTGGTGCCAAGAAGAATGTATGTAGGGAGAGAGGGAGAGAGAGAGAGTGGGGGAAGGGAAGGGACAGGTACAGCAGGAAACCTTTATCTACAGTTAAAAAAAAATATATATACATATATATGTAGTTTAGTTCTGGATTATATCAGGTCATAAAGCAGATTAAATCTGTGAAATCAGTTTAGTTTGTTTGGGAGAGATTACTAGGTTTTTTTGGAAATTCCTGTAAAGAAAGTGCATATAAGTCAGTTATAATACATAAATAAAACTCCTTAAAATACATTTATTTATTTTAAATACATTTAAACCTTTAACTACAGTTAAAAAAAAATATATACATATATAAGTAGTTTAGTTCTGTATTATTTCAGGTTATAAAGCAGGTAAAATCTGTGAAATCAGTTAAGTTTGTTTGGGAGATATTACAATGTTTTTCTTTGGAAATTTCTATAAAGAAAGGGCATAAAACTCCTTAAAATACATTTATTTCCATCCATCCATTTCTCTTTTTCCTTAAGATCATTGCAAAACATCAATGGTTTTTCTTTTTATTTTATTTTTTCAAATGAGTTTTCAAGAAAATGTATGTAATAAAGGGGTTAAGAGTCTAAAAAAAGCCAATAAAATAGAAAATATTGATATATGTATATCAATGAATTCGCGCTCCAAAAAGTATGCTATAGAAAAAATAAATCTCTTAAAAGAGAGCGAGCTTAAAATTATTTTCTTTTTTTTTTGCATTTATTTATTTGATTAGGGTTCAGAATACATATATTTCTATAACCTAATGAGCATCTATGGTTGTTACTTCTCCAAGACTTCTTAGGATAATTATAAATACTTTCTGAAAATTTTTTCCCAAGAAGAGTAGCACAAACAAAGAAAGAATGATAATATAGAAAGAAAGAAAGAAAGTAAGGAAAAAAATAAAAAAGGAACGTAAAGAAAATTAGGAAAATAATTGCATTGCCCATATGGCGATAGCTTCTCCCATCACTTGCTCATCCCGCACCTTGTTTCGTCCTTGCAGGTTTGGTTTCAGAACCGACGCGCCAAGTGGCGCAAGCAGGCGCGACTGCAGTTGCTGCAGGATGCCTGGCGGATGCGTTGTCTCAGCCTGGGCACACCGCCAGTCTTGGCCGGTGGTGGCGGCGCTGCTGCTGGTGGTTCTAGTCGTGCCACAAACGGAGCACACGGCAGCGGAAGCAATCAGTTGCCCGAGAATCTCTCGGCAAGCAGCTCCACACCCGGCAAGGAGCCGCTCGACGTGTCGGGGATCAATGAGTTGCCACTGAGCAATGGACAAAGCGCTGCCAATTTTACCATGATGCATCCGGCATTCCAGCAGCACCAACAGCAGCAGCAGCAGCAGCAGCCGCCGTCGTCGTCGCTCACACACGCGGAGCACGAGAAATTGTCGAAAACCTACACAGAACTGAAGCTGTACAAGGAACCGACGGCGCACGGCGTTTCTCAATTGGATTTGGGAGGCATGGCCGCCCTGGCGCCCACCTCCGATGAGGGATCCGATGGTTCGGACTCGGAGGAGATTGACCTGACCTCGGGCTCTGCCTGCATTGATTTCTCACACAAGCAACAGCAGCAACAGCAGCAGCAGCAGGCAGCATCGCTGGCGGTTGCTCAGCCGCCGCAGGGCTCGAATGGCGTGCACTAGGCCCGATATCGTGTCTGGGATTATCTATGAGTGTGATGGCAGTGTGCATTTCTGTCAACTTATTTGATTTTTTGTTTTATTCACTTTTTTTGCTTTGATTTACAAAATACAAACGCTATTTAAACAGTAGAAACCAAAAAAAACAGTTTCAAATTCAAATTCAAAAAGTGCGCCCACACGCTGGCGATTTCGATGACCGATTATTTTTAATGCAGTTAACAGCACTCTGTAAAGTTAACAGCGGCAGCTCAGTGTGACCGTGAGCGGTAAGTGTTGCTTTTAAAAGTTTATTTGACGTACAATTGCACTAGCATTAGCCACAAGAAAATATTATATTTAACAGAAAATAATTTAAATTAGTAAACAATATCAAATTTGTGCAATTTGAAACAATTTACCAAAATGTTAACATCGATAACATTGCGTGTATGTTAACAAAAAAATACCAAAACAATTCGGGGCGAATGGCAATTTGTTGGCAACTCTGTCGCCGTATTTGAAACTTTTTCCTAACGGAAAATTACAGTGCGAGATAGAATGATTCGTACTTCGAATTTATTGTTTATTTGAATTATTCAAATATTTTTTTTTATTCATTTTGTAATTTACAGGGCATTTCATAGTTAAGCATTAGTTAAAAATACTAATTACAAAGCTGCTGCTAATTTGCTCTCTTTCTCTCCTGTTTGAGTTGTGGGTCGAGTTGATTTAGGTCTTTCTGCAAGTGTTATGTCAACTGTTTGTTTAGAATGTGTGTATTATTATCTGCATTATACATACTACTCGGCAACTGCGATAAGACCGGCGAAAAACAGCTTTGTTAGATTGAAAATAGAATTGCCAGATAAAATGTGAAGAATGCAACAAACTCAAGCAAATTATACATATTTATTTGCGAATGTATTTATGACTCTTTTAATTGGGTCGATATTGCCGAGAAAAGTACATACAAACATAAATATGCCAATATTTTACGTATTTCTTTCGGATACATGTTCAATTCCTTCTTATCCACAGTAATCAAAGAGATATATTATAAGTTCGAGAAGCGATAAAGATAAAGGCAGAAGAAAGGGAGAGAAAGAGAAAAAAGAGATCTCTCTTCATCTTCTCTCATTCTCTCTTTTCAATGAATTATTGTGTCTTTAATCTTTATTCCCTTTCCTTATGCATAATATTTCCCTTTCCGCCGCAGGGCACAGAGTTCTACAGCGAATTTGATTGCTTGATTCGCGCTGCGAATCGTCCGACGCCCCTGATAAACGTGGACGTGGATGACGGTGACGACGATAAGCTCTGTACCGGATAAGCCCGACCGGCCGACCAAGCGACCCGAATTGCAGTGCACACACACGCACACACACACACGCACACGCACACACTTTCATATGCATATGTGGTACGTGCGCACTTGATTGCAGTGTGCCCGGCTTTACTGACAGTCTTCATCTCCGTCTCCGTCTCCATCTCCATCTTCTTCTTTAACATTGCAGTCTTTTTTCAGTCTGTCTCCTCTCTCTCTCTCTCTCAGTCTGCTGAGCTGGTCCCGTCAAGGCTGATGCGGCGGCAGCGATTGCCAGCCGAAGATGCCGTTAAGCCTACACCTGAATTTTCGATTGGCCCGACCGGTCGGGTCGATTCTCGATTGGCAACTTGCCTCGGCCCCACAGCCCACAGTGTCCAACAAAGAATTACGTACCAGAGACATGCCCAAACTTATCCTTGAGAGTTGTTAATATCAGCAGGAAACTATAAAACAAAAATAAACAAAGGTATGCAAGTATCTATTTTGCATTTATTGGCAGCCCAGTTAGAACTTATGAATCATATTTTATTGTTATATTGTGTGTGTATATACAGTCAAAGCTATCTCTTCTAGCAAAATGGGGTTATCTACTTGAAAAGAACTCAACAAATTCAAGGAAAGTTTGCTTTGATTGCTGGGGAAAATAATAATAATAAAAATCAAGCGAGCGAGCGAGCGGACAAACCCAGCGAATAAAAGAGCCTGATTGCGCTAATCTATCGATAAAAAAAGATTATGTTAATGTTAATTGTTATCGAAGCGGGCTGTCTAAGCAAATAAATCACACTTGAGTGCAAGGAAATGCACACTCGACAGCGGAGCAGCAGAGAGAGAGTGGAGAGAGAGAGAGTGCGATAAAAACGCAATGCTGCTGCACAGTGCTGGCGCATCCTCAATACGCTCACGCACACACACACACACTCTAGCATGCACGTACGCGCACACACACGCACACGCGAGCGCAGCAGTGGCCAAACACACATTTTGTCAACGTCGCAGTCGACGTCGCTGCCCGCGCACTTTCAACTCTGAAACTGAAACTGAAAATAAAACCAAATGCGGTGGCGGCGCCGTCGCCGTTGCCGTTGCTGCGTCGCAGTCGTTCTCACTGCCGTCACTGTCGCGCTCTAACTCTATCTCTCTCACTGTGCACATGTATTGCCTCTGCTGTACTGTCGCGCGCTGCTCCCCACTTGCGCTGCGCTGCGCTACGAGTTTGCCGGCTAGCGACAGCCGGCTGCTGCTGCGCTGCGCTGCGCTGCGCTGCTCGCTTCGTTTTCTGTCGTTCTGCTTTGTGCTGCGCCGCGGCCTGGCCGCGCGCTGCTTCTGCGTCAGGCACTTCGTTGGAGTTACACGCGCTACCGGCCCGCATTCGTGAGCAACATTTCGTGCGAGTCGGACGGAGTCGGACACTCCGATTGAGAAAGCATTTGCCTTTAGCCTGTCTGTGCCTTGTTTGCCTTTGTGGCCCCTTTGTTTCTCGTCTGCTTTAAATTACATTTTTTATACATTTTTTTTCCCGTTCCTGTTCTTAACACGTTACCTCGCGCGCTTTGTGTGTTCTCTTTTGTGTGCCCACTTGCCAAAAAAAAAAAACGCATAAAACGAAACTCCAAGCGGCCAAAAAAAAAAAAACAAGAAGAAACAGGAGAAATTCATTGAACTCTCTCACTTGAGTTGCAGCAGCATCAGTAGCGGCGGCAGCGACCCAGCAACAACAAGAGCATCAGCAGCATCAGCAGCAGCGCAGCAGCAGCAGCATCCCAGTCAGCCAGCAACATGTCAGACGGCATTGAAGTTGAACAAATCGTTGAGAGCAAGCCAAAAAGGGTGAGAGAGACACTTTTACACATGCATTCCGAGTTCTTTATGTATATGTGTGTGTGTGTGTGTGGGTAAAGACGAGCAAAAAGAATTAGACTTGTAGAAGATGTGACAAAGGGGCAGCCGCCAAACAGCAGAGGGCAGGCAGCGGAGAGAGAGAGAGCGGCAGAGAGCGAGGCGCAGGCAGAGCGCAAGAACTGCGAGCGAAGAAGAAGACGCGCTGAAAGTTGAAGCCGCAAGCCCAAAGTCAAGTGTGCGTCTGTCCCTGCCTGTATCTCTCGCTCTCCCTGTGTGTGTGTGTGTGTATGTGTGCGTGTGTGCGAGAGTGTGCGTGTGCAAGTGTTGGACTTTAAATAACTGTGACTCCACTTCACTCCACACTCTACTCACAAGAACCGGCCGCCAGGGCCAGGGCCAGGGCCAATAGCCAGCCAGCCTCGCTCGGCCTCGCTTCCTCGCCAGACAATAAAACAGACGCAGCAGCAGCAAGGGGAGAAGGAAGCGAAGAGAGTGCGAGTGCGAGAGATAAAAATGGATTTTGTATGCGGGGGAGGCAGCGCAGCAGCAGCAGCAGCATGCGCGCAAGGGTTGAGTATTCGGGGCAGCGACGCCGCCGCATGACGCTGCATATCAAGTTCAAGCACAGCGACGCAGCAACGGTTAAACGCTGCTGCTCCATATACACACACACACACACACACACGCACATGCATGCATAGAATATTTGTCTGTATGCAGGCGAGATTGTATATCTAACATATATATCTTATCGAGCTAGCGAACTGTTGTGGTTTGGCGCTATCAATGCCAAAACCCCAGACAAGGTAGTACAGTGATATCTGCCTAAGGCATACCATACTTCCCCCAACCCCACCACCAACAAGGGCAAGGACCGCTTCGATACAATTCGATTCGATTGTGTTGTGTTGTTTGTTGTCGAAAAAGTCATCGAGTTCAACAATTCGATTGATTCACATTGACTCATTGAGCGGCAGCAGCTGCACAGGCAGGCAGATCGTGACTCAAAACTTAATCACATACAGAGTTTTTCCATTTGTTTGCCAGCCATATATACTATAGGTTATACATATACACACATATGTACATATATATATGTTCAGGCTAAATCGGCTGTTGCAACGCACCATTTACGGCTGCAGCTCAATCAATAAGTCAGGCTGAGCCATGAAAATTGAAACGAAATGCGAAATGCGTTCAAGCGGCAGCAACAACAACAACAACAATAATAACAATAACAATATAATAAATAAAAACAATAACAACAACAGCAGCAACAATCGATATCAATGCCAACAAAAATAATACATATTAAATATCGTGTCTGCCCCTCAAATCATGGACGCAAAAAAAAATTGCGGCGAATTCTGTTTGCGCGCCAACAACTAACTGTGATTTGCCTGCGAGAGAGATAGAGAGAGCGAGGAAGCCAGAGAGAGGCGTAAATAGAGAGAGAGCAAGTGAGGCTGTGGTGCGGGCGACGTCATCAGGTGCAGCTGCCGCTTGCAGGCGCAGGCGCAGCCAACTTAATAATGCACTGGGGTTAGCGCGTGCTTATTAAGTTGGCTGCGCTTCCTGATGCGCCAGTTTTGGTTAGCGATTTGTTGCCAGTGTTTGCAATGAGTCACACGCACACACACACACACGTACACACACAACAACAACATGACGAGTTCCTTTGTGTGCTCGTTCAGCTAAAAAATAAAACAAAAAACTCGGTAAAGCTCAAGAATTATTAATACATACCGCAAGTGAAACAACGAATGTGCGCGGCTGCAAAATAAAAGGGAAAACACTGATACCAACCCCCAGCCCCCCTTCCTCAGACAGTGCTGCTCCTAACCTCGCTCTGCCCAGCCCTGCGCTGCGCTGCGCTGCCTTGCCCGCCAGCCTGCTCGCATTCTGCCTCGTCTGCCTTCTCCTTTGACTTCGGCGTCGCGTCGCGTCGCGCAAGGCAAATGATTCATGCAGCAGTTGGCAGTTGCAATTTTTGTGTTGTGTGTATACCCTGCAGTGGGAGCAGGGCTGGCAAGGGGTGTATACAATCGCATAAGGTCTACTTAAATAAATCAAATCGCTATATGTAAAGTCTTTCTAGATTATGACGCGGCATAGAGCTACGAAATTTAAAATACATATTCTAGCGTATCCTTGCAGGGTATCTGCCTTTCTAGTCGATTTCCCCCAACTGCTTTAATTGCCTTATTTTTCTCGCACACATTTGGAAAAATGTTTTCGAACGCGCTGGCAAATAATAAATATGCGCTAAACAAACCGAAACAGATGTCTTTCCCTGCGCCAGCCGAGTCAACGACAGTTGATCCACCCGGCCATCCGATCAGGCGACGACCACAGTGTATGCCGACCGCAGTATACCCTACCCTTCGCCCTCACCCGCACCCGCAGCCAAACCCAAAGCCAGCGACAAGCGTTATGTGGGTGTTGCGATCGTTTAGTAGTTTGGGAAGGTTCTATCTGATATCGAATACCTTCTTAACGCACACCCAACCTCACACACACACACACACACACCCAACCTGGCACACACACAGTGTAATTAATATAATTGTCAGTGTTATCGACGTTTATCGCTGACAGATATGATATTTCCGTGTAGAAACTAATTGCAATGGAATTTACGGATAAGCGAACGAGAATTCCAAACAATTCTGACAAAATCATAACCTCACCAAAAAGGAGATATAATAAAAAAAAAACCTACGAAATGGGAAAATGTATATAAAACCAAAGCTACTTGGTATGCAATCCAGCTAAACCTCAACATGAACATAACCTCACACTGCCAGGCCGCCTGCCTGCCTGCCTGCCTTGCTGCCTCCTGTATCCGTTTCCGGCATTCACACATTACTCATAATCGATAAATGTGCAATCGAATAGGGGAAATAAATCAAGTAAAACCTTCGGTTTCTTAATGTTTTCGAACCTTGACAAAAATAAATCGTACAGTGAGTCACACGCACACACACACACACACACATTCCATCAGCACTTGTAACAGCCACGCCCCCTCTGAACAACTGGTTGAAATTGCTTTTCATTATTTTTCCTCGAAATGGAATTGTTTCATTGAACTGTTTTCGACTCTTATCTGAAAAGCACTTAGTAAACAAGAAGGAAAACTAGTATATAATGCGCTGGGATTAGATTCATTCATGCAGGCGTGCACATACTTACAGCGCACACTATATACATACATATATGGTATATGATATGGTATATATGTATGATATACACCCTAGAGTTCTGCTTAGCTGCAGAAATTTCGTTTAATTTACCGGCGAAACAAATTGCTGACACAGAGTGAGAGAGCTAAAAGAGATATATATGGTATATAGCTGATATAACTGTTAAAAAGTGTATAACATTGCAGTGTCAAATAGTTGATTATATAATATATATTTCATGTGTTTTTTGAACCCCACAAAATGTTAATTAAAGTGAGAAAATATTGTTTTTTTTTTTTTAAATTAAAGTGAGAAACCAATTTTTTTTTTTTTTTTTTTTTTTTTTTTTGTAGTTAATCAATTTGCTTAACCCGCAGTTACCCTGCATAGCTAAAGAACATTATGAAAATGTAGTATTATATATAATATAGTCCTCTTCTTCAACTGATCTCTGCTATCGCTGTTAAATCACCCTATGCCTACACCAACCTCTCAGTTGGATCAGGCCACACTCGGCTAATTACATGAGATTAGATAAAGTTAACGCACTAACTCTTGGGGTCATATCAAGTGTACAGATACATCCGTATGGCGTATTATGGTAGCAACAAATCACTGGAGGGGCAGGTCTCTTGTGCTTTATCATCGATCTATCGCTTTAACGGGACACGCTATACATACAGCTTCAGTTTGGAAGTTTTAATTGGAAAACATACCCTCGAGGGGGACTACAAACTACAGTTGTGGCATTGCTCAATTTGCCCGAGACTAATTACCGTGAAGTCAGAGAAGAAGCAGAAGAAGGAGAAGAAGAGGAGGGAGTGGAAGAAGAGGAGGGAGAAGAAGAGGCAGAGTTGGAGTCGGATTCGGAGGAAAGGCGAGAAGAACAAACAAGTGTCGTCGTCGTCGTTGTCGACGCTTGTAAATCAATTTCGATATGTCGTCGTCGTCGTCGTCCGAGGCTTATCTGGAGAATAGTAGAGAATTGTGAATTGTGAGATTACGCATTGCGTCAATGCTGCACCCGCTAAGCGCACCCCCTTTCGGGGCACCCCCTTTTTATTTTCTTACCACGCCCCTGAAGGCAATCATCTGGCTTCACTTCTTCGCTTCATTCTTATCATAAAGTCGACCGTCGAAATTGCCGTTATGATATAACCCCAAAAAAAGTGCCATATATGGTAGTAATATTATGATGATGTCGGTGTGTTGTTGTTTTTTTTTTTTTTTATACAGCTCTAACTCTATTTCCATTTCTTATAACGCGGCCGACAAAATTTGCAAATTGGCCAAGTCGCACAAATTGCCGCAAAACGGTTAAATTTCGCCTCGTTCCTCTACGTGAGCCGTTCTTCGTTTGCGGCCGTTCTTCTGCTACATTCTCGCGCTTCCACTCTCTCTCTCTCTCTCTCTCTCTCTCGCTCTTGACATTTGGCACCATTCGCAACGCAACGCAATGCTTGAGAGCCCGAAGAATTCTTCGCATGCTCCCGGTTTTTAGAATTTTTTTTTTTTTTTTTTTTTTTTTTTTTTTGGTTAATTAATTCAGCGCGTCGTGAAAGTCATCGCTTAAATAATTTTTTTTTAGTTCTCTTGGAGTCTTTCTTTCTTGTCTAATTGCTGTTGCGTCTTCAGTTCAGTTCAGTTCAGTTCGGTTATTTCGCTTTTCAGAGCTTTTCGCTTTTCTAATTGATTTTTCTCACAACTCTCCGCTGGCTACAAAATCGGTCAATGAACGCATTACAAAGATAGAAGAGCAGCAGCTCCCCTCCCCCCTCCCTTCCCCCGAAACATCCACCTTCGCTTTGCCCTCATGGCGACAGTTTCGTTACTCTCTCTCTCTCTCTCTCTCTCGCTGTCTCTCTACTTCTCTTCCGTAAGCAGCTGAAAGCAAACCAAATAAAATACATATATAGATCATCATTCATCTCGCGTCCGACTCGACTCGACTCCGACTGTCGCACAACAACAGAAATTTATCTTGAACCGTTTCTTGTTTTCAATTTTTTTTTTTTTTCTTCTTCAGTTTTCCGTTTTTCGTTCTCTCCGTTTTCCGTTTCATTTTCTGTCGCTGATTGAAAATTGTGCTGTCTAAATGGAGCAGAGAGAGAGAGGAGAGGAGAGCAGAGAAGATCGGAGGAGCACATAAATCTCCATTGCAGTCGTCCAGATCAGATCAGTCTCAAATACTTTCGAAAGTGTTGCCCCTCCCCCTTCCCCTCTACCGCCGCACTCTACTTGTCGAAAGTCGAGCTTGATATAGCCGATAAACATGCATAGCATCTATAGGAAAACTGATGCATATATCATCTGCTCTCAAATTAATTATGATATGCTGGTCTCTGTCTCATCTCAATTGCCTTGAGGGGGTTCCCTATAAATTTACTCTGCCCGCTGCACTTCGATTAACTTCTTGATTGAGTTCTACTTCTATGCGGTATTATGGCTGATTCATACAAAGATTGTAACAACATTGTGCCCGCATATGATTTTGCACTGATTATTTGTTTTTTTTTTTTTTTTATGGAAATATAGCTTAAAATACCATATATATATAGTATGTTAGATTCCAAGTAAAGGTTGTAAATATTTCTGGTTTTATGCGTGTAAAACTAAATTTAGAATTCGTATATTACATTTTTATGTTATTTTCCATTATGCGGGTGCTTGCATTTGGTTTCGATTCATATTTTTTGAAAATATTTTATCGATTACTATCGGTTTTACTATCGATTTTCCGTCTAAATCAATACAGTTTTGTGCAACTTCAGCTTTACAAATACATATAGATATGACTGTGCTTATAAAAAAGAAACTGTGGATACTCGTAAAATATAAAAGAAAAACAACTCAGAAAGAATTTTAACGCTGGAATTGACTAATTCGATATAATATATATAAGAAACGAATTGGAGAAAAAATTTGAAGACAACAGTTTTTAAAGTCTGAAAATAATATAGGGATTTCTTTGAGCTAGCTAGACTATTATACCAGCTGAAGGTGCTAGGTTTTAGTTTTTAACTATTTTTTATTATTTATTATATATGGTAAAGTTGAAAAATCTTTAGAGAATTCGTCGAGAGTTTTTTTTATAATTTAAGGCAATCTTGAATAGAGTATGCACAAAATAATCTTAGTAATATATATACTATATATAGTTTATTGAATTGCACTTTCAAGGAAATTCGAAACGGGGGAAAAAGATGAAAAAAAAAGAGTAACAATTTGTAATAATTTATGCAACAAATTGAAGAGTTTTCGTTTTCGTTGTGCAAAAAATGCATTTATTGCTTCGACTCGGATTATTGTTGCTAACAACATTGTTGTTTTTTTTTATTGTTGTTATATTCGGTTTGTTTATTATTTTGGCTCATGGCACGGAAATGGCAACGAAAGCGAAATCAAAATCAAAATCAAAACCGAAATCGAAAGTATCTGAGAGGCGGCCGCGTGTATCTGACGGATACTTGGCGCTGCCTCAATGCGCATGCATTAAACATGGACACGGAACTGCAGCAGAGTGGGCGCTGTGGGCGGGGTCGGCTACGTCACTTCCGGCTAAGCAAAAAGATTGCCGGCATTATGCTGTGTGCATGACATAGATACATTTCTACATCCTATAGATACTTTTACTGACTGTCTCTCTTTCTCTCTCTCTCTCTCTCTTTGGTTGCAGATGCCACAGGCAACGTCACTGGACAAGGACGCCATCCGTGAGGCATATGAGGATGTGCGTTCGGATCTCACAGACACCGAGTGGGCGGTATTCAAGTTCGATGGCCCCCAGATCGTTGTGCACGAGCGTGGCCAGTGCTTCGAGGAGTTCCGCCAGCAATTTGGGGATTCGGAGCGTGCCTTTGGCTACATTCGCATCCAGATGGGCGACGAGATGTCCAAGCGCAAGAAGTTCATTTTCCTCACCTGGATCGGTCAGGAGGTTGGCGTCATACAGCGCGCCAAAATGTCCACCGACAAGGCCCTCATCAAGGATGTGCTAAATGTGAGTGTGGTCATCTCTCTCTCTCTTTCTCTTGAGTCTTATTTAACTGTCTCTCTCTCTCCCGCGCAGAACTTCGCCGTGGAACTGCAGGCTGGCGTGGAGGTCGAATTGGACATCGAGCTGTTCCGCGAGGCGTTGAATCGTGCTGGCGGCGCCAACTACGGCACCGGCATCCGGGACAACTGAGACCGCCCCCGCGGCGTGCCTCGTGCTCGAGGGCAATCTTCAAGTTCTTCAAGCTCCTTCTTCGCCTTCTTTCCTCCCCAAATATATTTTGTGTGCAACCAACCAACCCCATTCAATTGCTGACCTAACTCTGCGACGTTTTTTTTTACTTAATTATTATGAATTAATTTTATGCGATCTTAAAATATTTACTGTACATTTTATGTAATATGTAATGAAACAATTAAACAAGAAACAAGTATAAAACCAAGACTGCAAGAGTTTTTCCCTGCTGTATATCTATAAAATAATATTTTATTATATGTATATAGAGAATAACATATTAGGTCGGTATATTCGCATATACAGCTGTGTTTAGGATAAGAACAGTTCGTAATATCTCTATGCTGTACAAAATTCAGTTTATTTCTTCACATTATTATCTTTCATACACTGTTCAATGCTAATTTAAGGCTGTATTGTCCTATTCCATCACCTTCTGTTTTTTTTTTTACATTTTTCGTCTTTCATCTCAATTAAAATCGATATTCACGAAATTTTGAAAAAATAAACTTTCGAAATTTCGAAATAATAATGAAATTTATACTGTTTTTTGACAGCAATTCCGGTCAGTATTGTTTCATGGGGCAAAAGTTATGGCATGCCAGAAATTTATGCATCCATCAAAAACTTGTAGACTCGTAAATATAAGTCGAGATAATGATTTAAATCGAGCTAGGGATTGGCACGCTAAATTCAATATTGCAAAATCAATTTAGAGGCAAAATAATGGATAAAAAGTCATTTTGCAAGGAAATCTGATGATATCTGACGAAGTTTTCCATACTAGAGGCTCTATAGAGGTAATAAAATCGAGCATGTAAGACATATGAAAGGTAAAATTGTTTAAAAATTCATTATTTTTAATGCAGAATCAATCTAGAGGCCAAATAATGGATACAAAGTTTATTCATACTAGAGACTCTATTGGATGTAAAGTGACCAAACAAAATATATCAACAAAAAAAATCGTATTTATAATATTGCCATGAAAAATATTTTACGATATAAATATATCGTGTTCATTAAAAATATCGATATTTAAATATATGATCATCATCCCTTATTAAAATGCGAATGATTTTTAAAATAAATTTTATTGATTTATTATTATTTATTTATTTTTCATTTTAATCCCAAACAACAGCCGACGAAACAAATTTTAAAATTTTAAAACTGTTTTAAAATGTCTACTGGGTTGCAAACAGCAACTTAACAGTCTGTTAAACTAACATAGGTGATGTACAGATGACAGTGGAAATCTTCGAAAATGCTTGCTGGGTAGCGTTTACAGCTTCGCCTTGACGCGCAACTTCTCTGCACTGGGCCATGCCTGAAAGTATGCTACGGTTTTATGAGTCGCCTCTCATTCCACTTGCAGCGCTGCGTATTATGTCATGCCGCAAAGTATGCAACACTTTCTGGTCTCGACCAGACGTTAAGCTTTAATTGCTGTCAAATCCCCTACAAGGACATGCGTGGGCACTCCCCACTGTCTCTCCCCCACTCTCTTTCAGTCACTCTCTCTTCTCCTCTCTTTTTTTTCGAATGTAAAACATATTGCTGGTAATTCATGGTGCTTTAACTTGGTTTTATTAGGCTTTTATCTGATGACAAGTGTTCTGCTCTAATTTAATTTGACAGCAATAAATTTAGCGTACAACGGCTAAAGAATACCCTGTGAAAAAGTTTTGCATGCTGCTCAACATTTTTATTATATTATTATATTTTATTATATTATAGTAAAGGGTATTCATGTGTCGCCTATCATGTATGGACATGTTGTCGATGGGGGAGTGTGTGTGTGTGTGTGTGTGTGTGTGTTGCAGTACCTTCTAGCTGTTGCGTCACTTACCACCCTCAAGTTGAAGCGCCACTCAGCGAGATTATTTATGAGCTAACGCAAAGCACACATACATACATACATATGTTATGTATGCAGTATGTGTGTGTGTGTGTGTGTGTGAATGGCAGCATATGTCGTCACAAAGCGTGCAACAAGTAAAAGTAGCATCAGGAAGCAAATGTCTGGCAACATGAGCACGCGCACACGTATGTACATACATACATACATATGTACATGTGCTTGTTGTGTGTGTGTGTGTGTAAGCCTAAAAATCCTAGCGGGACATGTGTTGTGAATTTTGTATTCTCTCATTATCGATTCTTTATTAAACGCCACCGGGCGCCAGGGCGACCCGCCTGCCTGTGCGCCCTGTAAAGGGGGAGCTAAATTGTCTGACACAACACACACACGCTCACAAACAATACGCACAGACACACGCACACACACACACAGGCAGCGCAAAGGCAGCAACAAATCGAGCGAGTGTGCCATTTTCATTTTCATTCTCAATGTTCATTTCCATTTCGGACACTCAATGTCGCCGTCTCTGTCGCATTTCTTGTTGTTGTTGTTGTTGCTGTCGCTTTCGTTTGATGTTTGTTTTTGGCAGTAAAAAAAATGAAAAAATAAATAAATCAAACGCCAACAAATCGGGGACTCTTCTTGCTTGCAGTGTATAGCAAAGTCGTATTCGTCATTTATTTTAAATTCTAACCCCACCTTGCCCATTTACCTGCCTGTCCATTATCCTTGTTACTTTTCGTTCGCTCTTCTTATAGGACACTGGACAAAATCTGGCAACACTGGCAAAACTCTCGTACGAAATGAGAGCGCAAGATCTGCAGGCGCTGCAGCAACAACAACAACAACAGCAGTAGCAGCAGCGCGCAACAAGTTACAATTCAGCGGAAGCCAGAGACGTAGAGAGATAAAGAGAGCGAAGAGAGAGAGTGTGTGTACTGAACTGAGCGTTGTTGCTGGTTTTGTTTTTTTTTTTTTTTGCGTAAGAGAGCGAGCGAGAAGCAGCAGCTGACAGAGAACGCGTTTGCGCAACTGAGTCAGTGGATAAATGGAGTGAAAACAATGTGATGAAAGCAAGCGGCGGCAGGCACAATGCAACGCGCTGCTGCTGCTGCTGCTGCGCCAGTCCAGCCATGGCCAAGACAAAGCACACACAGACACAAATACATGTCTGCCTGTGTGTGTGTGTGTGTGTGTGCCATTGTATATGCACTTACGGTGCATGTGTGCAAACCTAAACAAAGAAAGCAACGAAGAGAAAAGTTGGCAGACGCGTAATTAGCCAGGCAGCAAAAAGTCAACGCCGCTGCTTGGCGCTCTTCTTCAGTCGCCGTTGGCGCTGCTGTTACTTGTTGTTGTTTTTTTTTCGCTGCCGCTGCAGTGCGTCGGAGGAGCAGCAGCAGCAGTCGCTCTCAGCATTAGAACGCGATCATGATACAACAAGCAACAACAAGAACAACAACAACAGCGAATTCAGTTCAGCTCAGCTGAGCTCAACTCAATACCGAAGCAGGCTGACAGGCAGAGGGCCCCAAAGCACAAGCACAAACATGCTCTCAGCAAACGCGCGCGCTCTCACGTGCTCGCGCTCTGGCTCTGTCTCTCGCGCGCGCTAGCCAGGCTGGCCAGGCGAACGGCGAACGACGTCAACGGCGCGGCGACGGCGACGGCGGCGATGGCGATGGCAAACGGCAAACGGCAGCGGCAGCGGCCGTCAGTCAGTGTCGACGGCGGGCAGTCAGTATCGATTGAACAGTCGCGCGTAACACATCGAACCGATGCGGAGAGCCCGGCCAGGCCCCCACACCCCCGTTTGTAATAAATAGCGTTGCTCGAAGCGACAGCGCTGGCAAACGTTAAGAATACGCTGAGAACGACGGAGGCAGCAACGTGTTAGAGAGAGGCAATAGAACAACAACACAGCCAGAACAGCTGGAAAATACGGCAAAAGTTGACAACGAAAGCGAACGAGCCTAAGCAATATTGTTGAGGGAGCGAAGAAGTAAAGAGAACACACAAAAATAAATATTTAAATTTTATACAAATTTTTCGTACACATTTTGCGCGATTTTTTTTTCGGTTTCGCTTTTGTGTTGTTTTCCTACGCGTTTCTACATGCCAAGACGTGCCTTGTAACTGAATATTTTGAAAAAATCAAAAATAAAAAAAAAAGACGTAACGCACTTTTCGATAGAAGGCGAATAGGAAATCTCCTGCGAATACGTACAAAAGAGAAAAGATAAAAAAAACGCGAAACAAAAGCAATAAGCAACAATAACGCGAACTACTCGAGCAGAGCGAAAGAACAACTAAATAAATAATACAACAAAAAGAAGAACAAGAAGGAAGAAGCAACGTTGCGAATCCTCGAGATTTGTTGTTAACAAACAACGCCGCCAACCACAAAGTAAATAAAAATAAATTATCAACTACAGAAAAAGCAAAAAAACACAAAAAAAAAACAACCTTGGCAGCAGTTAGAAAACAAAAACAAATACAACAAAAGCGACAGCCACGAAAAGAACAAGAAAAGCGACAGCGTTAAGAACTTTGACAAAAACATTTTTTAAAGCGCCGCAAATTCTTCAACTTTTTTTCCTGTTCGTTTTCTTATTGCGTTGCTCTTGTTTCTTTTTTCATTTTTTGTTGAGTTCGTGTTTTGGTTTTTTTTCTTTTATTTTTTTTTATTTTTTGTTAATCGTATTTCTTTTTGTACTTGTGTGCGTGTTCCCGTTGTCTGTGACGCAGCGTCAAAATAAAAATAAAACAACAACAAAATTTACTGAAATACAAGAAAACACAAAATAAAACATAGAAGAGAAGGAAGAAGAAGCAGCAGCAAAAAAAGAAATACACCCACCGCCCTCGTCGCTCCACTATCCAAGAAATTCTCCAATCCCAACGCGACGTTTGAAAATCAAAACAAAAACGAAAATAAAAGGCAAAGAGAGGGAGCAGCAGAAGAGCAGCAGCAGCAGCAGCGTGATAAATATCCACACTCACACACACTCGCACACTCGCCTGCCATACATGTGCAGCATATAAAGACGATTCTCGATTCTCCATTCTCCATTCTGGGCTATATGCACTATATGCACATTTGACACCAAAGCGGAGAAGCAGCGAAAAGAACAAAAACAAACGAGAAACGCAGCAGAGACAGAGGCAGCGGCAACAAAGGCAACTAAAACAGACTAAAACAACTAAAGAAGAAGAAGAAGCAAAAGGAGAGCGAGAGCGAGAAGAGCAGAGGAGGAAGAATGACGACAAAACAACCAAGAAAAGTCGCACCCGATGGCGGCTGGGGTTGGGTCGCCTGTTTCGGCGTCAGCTTGGTCAATGTAAGTTAAAAAAAAAAATAAAAATAAAATATATATAATATAATATATCAAATGCCCTTATAAAGTAACCCATAGTTAGTTCGAATGATCAGACTATACGTACATATAGTGTACCCTTTTTAGTATTCTATTTTATACTGCGTTTTATAGTTAAAAAAAAAAAAAAAAAAAAAAACCATAAGTGTTAAAGATCTCTTCAGACTATACATCTGTTAGTATTCTGGGATATCTTCAGACTATAGTGTAGCCTTTTAAAAAATTCTAGGATATTTTTCTACGATATTATGCTTTGTGTTAGCTTAGACATTGTCACTATAAGAGATCACTCCAGACTATACCCCTTCATAACACTTCAATATCACGCTATATATCAGACTCTCACTTACCTAACTCTAACTTTTCCTCTTCCTCTTCCTCTAACTTACCCCAGTAAGCCTGAGACCTCGCCTCGTCCCAAGTTGGCATAGGTTAGTTCCGCTCGCCTATGTGTGGTAGTATCCGTTTCTGGTATTATTCACTTAGTTAACTTGTTTACGATAAGACTATGACGATTATATCGTATGTACATAGTAATGCGGGTCTCTATTGTAATACTATTCCGGTTCTTATCGTACTACTATGTATGTATATGTATAACAGAGTGTGTCAAGAATTACCATTACCATGATCTGGGGGTAGTATTTGAATATCTGTTGATATTACGGAGAGATCCTAATGGGAAATAACTAACTATATGTACGATTCCCCCCTGTGGGGATGTGTAACACTTTTATTGATCCAATAAACATATAAGTGGCACTATTAAAAGTCCATCCATATATACAAATCGTATGGCCTAGCCTTGTCTGTCAGCGGTTTCCCCGATCGATAGATACGGTATATATACATATATCGTATGTATGTAGATCGATCGAACGATCGATCGGCGGGCACTGTGTGAATTGACATTTGAAACACACCCAATCGATACGAATGGACTCATTAATTCATTCCTGACGCATAGCTTCTGTTGATCGATATAATCTAATTGTGATATATCCCCCCCATCCCCCCGCAATCCCCCCGAAATTCGTATGGAATGCGATGGTATATAGAACTGTATTTCGATTCTACATTTATGTTATGTTCTGAGTAGCTTAGGATACTCGGTTGGCATAGGGGGATGTACCTTATGCTTTATCCTATTACAGGGTAGCTGCTAGTCGTTACTGCCTTGCATATTGCATTGTTTATAGCTAGAACCCGATGGTATCTGACACATTTAAGCAGCGCAGCGAAACGCAAGCAAATTGCGCCCGACATTGCACAGTAAAATAAGGAGGAGGAGGAGAAGGAGGAAATACAGAAAAGAGAACTGAGAACAGAGAGCAAAAAGATAGAGATAGAGCTAGAATAGTGTGAACAATATTGAACTGTAACCTTGACCACGTTTCGTGGCTAGAGATCCCCATAGTCTGTTCTAGGAATCCCAACCAGGAAAAGCTTCTTCTTTATATATTTTCCTTTTTGATTTCCCAATTTAACCGTTTATACTATTTATGAGGGTTAGTTTTTTCAATCGGAATTCTACTAAGTGCTTGGTAACAGCAGCAGCAGCAGCCATAATAGATAAGATAACTGTAGCTTTACGATGCTACCGACCCACCTATGTATACCCTCCCCAAATAAGTAACATTCCCATGCATTCCTCATCTTTTTTTTCGGGGGGGGCAATTGAAATGCGCAAATTAATATAAAAAAAAAAAATGATCATAAAACTTAATTGATGTCAAACTCTGTAGCCCCACATAAAGCAATAACAAAGTTGTTTGTATTTAAATATTTGATGGGCGTAATACTAATACAGCCAGTACCAGAGAGCGAGAGAGAGAGAGAGAGAGGTAGCAAACAAAAGCAAAAAACGAAAAACAGAAAACATTCACAGATTATCAATAGCAACATCAGCGCGATGAATAATCGCCTGAAGGTGTCGTTGATAGCGCGAATCAGTCGATTATATGACCGACTAACAGTGGCACACACTAATCGTACCCTCTCCCCTTACCCCCCTCCCTTCCCCCCTGTTCTACCTTATCCCTTCAAGGTGCATCGCACCTATCTGTAATCGGGTTTAAATCATTTACGAGGCAAATTAGCCAATCAGCCAGCCAGCCCTATGATAGTTATGCAACCCAAGTAAATCCATAACTAAATCCAGTGACACTACATAATATCATATATGTAGCATGACTTACATAAGCCCCAACAAAGAGCTGCGATTTCCATTCCAAAATTATGCATAACTAGCAAAGCCGTTGGGGTTCTTAACTCGTTTCGTAAACCTGACCAAAATATTTGCTTTGACGATCGTGGATTATGTAATGAAAATACGCATACAATTTTTCAGACTGTTTATAGTTCTTATCGAGCAAATAAAGTTCCTTTAATATTTGCCCAGACATATAGCGAGGGCCCCCCTATATTTATATTAAAACCATCCCAAGAACTGCAGAAACTTTATCTATGTAAAGAAACTTCTGTAGGGAACCCAAAAAAACTCAACGTCTCAGCCTCAGGCTACCCTTGAAAAGCAGACGCTAAACTCTACATATATATACTCGAATTTTTTTGGGGGGGCCTATGGGTAAACCCGATAACGTTTGGATCGCTTCGGTTTCGGTTTCGATTTCGATTCGATTTTGGCCAGTGCGCAAATCGCAAATTGAAAAGCGAATTGCATCATTTTGCATGGCAAACAAAAGAGAATGGATACATATACCAAGCAGATATATATATATATATGTGGTATATATAATATTAAATACACGATGTACAAACGATATTTACAAATGTTTCACCCTCTCTCTGAGCTCATCGCTCAATTGCCGCTTTCAGGCGGAACAAAGCGTCGCCTCGATTTCCAATGGATACGAAAACGATCATCTTATCGGTCAGAAGAGGAGTGTGCATTATAATGGATCAGCTATATAATGCTATTCCGCTCTCTTTTTTTTTACTTAAACAATAGATAAATTTTCGAGTAATAAAAAAAAAAAAAAAAAAAAAAAAAAAAAAATTTTGTTGGACTTTGTTCGCTCTTTCTGGGTCTACATATGTATATGTATTATATGTACCTGTCTATCCCTATTCTTCTGCTGCTTTCTGCTTCTTCTTTCTCCTGCTGTCATATCATGTTGTCCATTCGTCCATCCGTCTGTCCGTCTGTTTACCCATAAATAATATCGATGCTTTGCACTCGCAACTTCTCGCTGTCGCTGTCGCTTTCCCTCTTCCTGTTGACAATTTGCTTGCTCCCTCTTCTCCTTTCTCTCCTGCTCCTCATTCGCCTCCCCCAACACGTTGTGTGTATCGTTGTTGCGCCAATTGAGCAGAATCAAAGCAACTTGGCAAATATCGTCATTGATTTGCCTTCAGCTTTTTTATTTTCTGTTTACTCTTTCGTACTCTTCTTCTGTTTGTCTTCCCACTATTATTCTCTGCGTTGTGCTCTTATCAGCGACGCGACGATTAGCACCTTGGCACATTGTCTGTGCCCGCAGTAAAAACAATGATAGTCGATAGGCGATAGACGATAGGCGAGCGAGAGCGATAGCTATCGAATTGGAATCCAAAACCGTCTCATGAACTTGCAAGTCAATTAGCACACTTGCCATAATTATTTATAGCACACAGTTTCCCCCATGATGATGTCACATGCTAAAAAAGGGATTTACGAGCGGAGCAGAACCGGAAAAAAAGAGTGTCAAATATGCGTGATTATTTGTAGAGCATACTGAGAATATCTATAAATTAACGTATATATATATCAGTATTATGGTTTACTGGAATTGAGATATCCGGGGTGTATATAGCTTGCTTTTGATTTGATTTACATACATCTATTCTTTCTACTAATTAGACAAATTGAGGAACCTCAAGATATTCCACTTAGTATCATCATCTGTATAATCTCAAGATATTCCACTTAGTATCATCATTGGTATAATCTGTGTAATTTGCTATAAACGAATGCAAAACGAATCAGAAATTTCAATTTGCATTTTGTTGGCATAATAATCCAATTTTCAGAGTACTCTCGTTTACACTTATCTTTAGCATAACTCTATTTATATCATCTGGAATCGCACCAAAACAAATCCTTTCGTTGTTTTTTGTATGCAAAACGTCAAGTTTTGCGTGCCTCAAAAGATCCATTAGGGCCTTATCAATACATATATATAATAATACTTCAATATGTAGTAGGTGCGAACGTCTGGCACAATTGATCGATGTCAGGTCCAACAGTCAAAGATTGTAGAGTCAATCCAAAAATAGTATCTATCACCTGGGGTTTGCATGTGTGTATATAGACGCTGAGATACGCTGTAAATGTGAGGATGGGAATGAGCATAATCGATTTTGAAGAGAATTGCGTAATGTTTTCGCTATATCGATTGTTTTCTATACGTTTAAAGGATTCCAAGTTTATCGATTAATCGAATATAATCAATAGTATCGTAGTTTAGTAATAATAATTTTATGCTTATCGATTAATGTCGATTATAATCGTTATTTTAATGCAAAAACACGAAAAAAGTGATTATTTTATTAATAATAATTTTAGATCGTTGATATCAAGGATTGTATAATTTTTTTCTGAATCGAATGTTTTCTTTTAGTATTAATTGCTTTTTAGACCTGTTTTTGGATTTCATGTCTATCGATTAATCGATTTTAATTAATAGTTACGATTGTATGGGTTGAAACCCATGAGGAACCCGATTCTTTTATTGCTCGATAATTTTAGAGGAGGATTGCATAATGTTTTTGCTGTATCTAATGTTTTCTTTTGGTATAGGTGGCTTTTAGACCTTTTTTGGATTTCATGTCTATCGATTAATCGATTATTATTAATAGTTACGATTGTATAGGTTGAAAAACATAAGAAGAGATACTTTTTATATTTATCAAAGTGTATTTCTAAATAAATTTCATGAATTAGTTAGTTCTCAACTTTCGCCTATGCTACCCTTTTGCAGTGCTCTCTCCAGGGTATACTTGTTTATCCAATAGGCCAAAATAGTAAACAACATGCAGATGGATTTTTAGATAGCATCGCAAGTGAATGCTAAAATCGAGAAAAAATCTTCTTCTCTTCCTGGCCAAAAAAAGCAACAGAATATCGTGTTAATTGAATTGAAATCTAAAATAAATAAGGATAAGCAGGGGGGAGAGAGAGGGAAGAGAGGATAGTGGCAGCGTGTGCGTGATAAGGGGAGGCCACACTTTGCATTTAGCTGCGGCTATTTAACGCGATATTATTATTCCAATTCCTAATCCAAATATCACGCCCCAGACATGCTGTCGTTTATGGGGGCCCAGTTTGCAGCAGCTCGCTAAGTTGGCCAACAGCTGCTGCTCAGTTGCTGCTCAGTTGCTGCCAGCACGTGCACAGCGCACCACACACTCTCTCTCTCTCGCTCTCTCTATCCCTCTTTCTCTCTCTTTCACTGTTGCCAACTGGCATGAGTTTCAATCAATGTCAATAGTCACTGCACACAGCCAACAACAACAACACGGCTCACTGGCCATGGCGCTGCTGCTGCTGCCAATCGGGTTTTTTAGCTCCAGCAAGAACAAGTCGAATATACCCTATAATTCTGTTATTTATGCAGTGATTGCACTGAAACTTATCCCTTGTTTAAAGAACTATTCAAACTATGCGTCTGCCCAATTTCATAAGGTTAGCTTGAAAACTCTGCTAATTAAGCAATATTATTTACAATCTTTGGTATAGCTGAAAATTTTAAACCTCATAAGTTTTAGAAGCTAAAAATGAAAGCACATGCCAAATTTCATAATGCCACTGCCTATGCTAGCTGAGATCTGAAAGTTGAAAGATAAATGTAGTATGCTACATACTGCTTGTCTGTTACAGGGTATTATAACAACAATAGTAGCTGTGGCAGCAGCTGATCACGTGACTTTGTTGCAAGTGTTGTTGTTGTTGCTGTTGTTGTTGTTGCTGCTGCTGCTGCTGCTGCTGCTGCTGCATTACGCTTCCTGCTGCTGCCCCAAAACTCGTTTGCAGCCCAAGCTGATCGACTGACGATCGCTTACAATTGTTGTGCGAGTGTGTGTGTGTGCGAGTGTGTGTGTGTGTGTATCTGGATAAATCACATGATTGCGATCATGCGCAACCCGAGTGTGCGCCTACTCCCCGCACCTCCCCCCCTGTCTCTGCCCCCTTCTACGCTCTCTGTCTCTCTGTCAACCCCGCCTCATCCGCTCAAGCGTTCAATTTAACTCGAGTTCAGTTCGATTTGGCTGCTGCGGCTGCTGTTGTTGTTGTTGTTGCTTTTTTCTTTTTATGGTCAACTGGCGACATTTTAATTGAAATGTTTGACAACAGCAGCAGCAGCGGCAGCGGCAGCAGCAGCTGAGGCATCAGGCGGACCAGTCACAAGTCGCATTCCCCGTTCCCCGTTACCCGTTACCCAGTCACAGTTTCGCTAGTGAAATGTACTTCACAGTTAATTGCTTCAATTGCCGTCACACACACACCCAACACACACACACACACACACACACCCAGAGCAGGCACAACACAAATTCAATTCAAATGTATTTACCATCGATCTTCAGAGACAGCCGCATAGGGAACCCTCTACAAGTATACTATATATGTATATATTCCATTATATAGTCATATGCGATGCCCTTAAAAAAAACGCATTTTTCAATTAATAAAAAATAAAAACAAAGGAAAAAGAGCACAAGCGAAAAACAAAAACAAAACAGAAAACAAAAAAGAACCCAAACCAAAACCAAAACTGAAACCGATATAATGCGCGGAGATATCTCTGGCGTCGGGTCGCTCAAGTTTAAGGTCGTTATTATATAGTATAGCATATATAACACACAGTGCGAGAGAGAGAGAGAGAGAGAGATCGGAACAAGCTCGTAAGAATGTGTAAATTTGCTTTTAATTATGAATAAGTTCGCGGGAAAGCATTAAATATTGAAGCGATCCCGAGACTGACCCCAACCCGAACTCCCAACACACACACACACAACGAGCCAATGAACCGCGATGATTGTTTTGTTATTGTCGGAAGAGAGAAAATTCAAACAAGGTTCTTTCAGAGAAAAGAGCTAAATATTTTTTTAATAATGAAATATTTAATTTACAAAAATTTTAAGGAAAAATTTAAAACGAAAGAAAGAAAGAAATGGGTTTTTTTTGGGTTTATTTTAGATTTATTCTGATCTTGGAAAGTAATGTAAATGGCTCGATAAGGAGGATGTACAAAAATATTAGGAACAATTTAAGCAGAAAGAAAGTAAGAACTAGGTTTATTTTTGGGTTTATTTTGGATTTATTCTGAACCTGGAAAATACTGTAAATGGCTCCAAAAGGAGTTGCTTTCTTAAGGGTCTCAGGAAAATTCTTAAAGTTATTTCTTATAGAAATATGATTATTTAAGATCTATTCCGAACATGGAAACTATTTAAGAAAATCAAAAGAGAGTTTTTTTTTGGTAACTCCCGCTAACTTGCAGCTAAAAAGAGTTCTCGGATCAGCAAGCTATAAAAATTATGGCTATAAACTATAAGGAAATATTTAAATATTATAATATATATAATTCTTTAATCTTCGTTGTGTAATAAATATAATAATATATCATATAATATATATATTGTGTAACTGTGACCACATGACTCTCTCTGAATGGGGTGACCAGTCCCAACGTCTCACCCTAATGTGAATCAATGGAAGAACATGGTTTCGAGACGTGAACTTGAACGAATCAACTGGAAAGTGACTAAGTTTTTGCGTAATCATGATAAACATCGCTATCTGCAGATAGAGAAATTATAAAATTAATTCCAATTTAAGTGTATCGATTCTAGAGATACTTCCCCGTGACAATCTTGGAGTGAGTGAGTGAGTGAAGTGGGGCGGGAAAATCGTATTATATCATCAAGAATTGAGTTTGGGTAATACCAAAGATAGATAGATAGATATATGTACATATATCTGAAGTATGTATTGCTATTTTTAGCTACCGTTGACACGACTCGTTTTGTAATTCTATTTTCGAGAGTCCAAAGACTATATATATATATATATATATGTAAGTATCTAAAGACAGGTGCAACTATAGCTAAATCGAACGAACCCTTAACTCAATGAGCCATGGCACACGCCCCACTTACTCCCTATCTATCTCCCTCCCTCTCTCTCTCTATCTCTCTCTCTCTCTCGCATGCTTGTGGCGTGTGTCTCCACCTTAGAGTGACCGAATGTCGGTCTTATCGCAGTTTTGAGTGATGATACGACAGAAAAAAAAAAAAAAATTAAGTTCCACGTTTTGAAGGGCAGTGGCGTGTCAAGGGGGCGGCCAGCTACTGAGTTTTCCGGAAATATATGGACTATAGATACAAAAAAAAAAAAAAAACTTAAAAAGCATAAAAAATGCCACGCAAAAGTTAATGGGAAATCGATGGAAAGCGACAGCAACAACAATGCAAAGAAACAAACGATGACGATGACAGAGAGCGAGAGAGAGAGAGAGAGAGCGAGAGACATTGTTGCTTGATTTACGTTTATGATGATGATGATTCGAGGACTTTTGCATTGTCCCCCTTACGATAGCACGCAGCGACGTCATCGTTGGCCCGTGCCGTGTGGACGACGTCATCGTGGGGTTTTTTTTCTTTAACGATAGCGACTGTCGCAACTGTCTGGCACAACTAATACCCCCCTAATATCTCTGCCTTGGTTAATTGAAAACAAGAGACCGCGACCTGATAAGTCTAAAAAACAAAAAAAAAAACATTCCGCAGATCCCGTTCCCGATCACGACGCGTTCTCATGCACGCATACGCGCTCTCTCTCCCTCTCTCTCTCTGCCCTCGCTTCTTTGCACATCCCGAAATCACAAAAAAAAGTAAAGCGTACTTATCGAAGTGACCCGCAACGTCGTCACTCGTACACGTGATCACACACACACACACACACACACACTATATACATATAGTGCATATATATATATAGACAGACTTACTTGGCATTTGAATAGACGAATAATTTGAATCTCAATCGAATTCCATTAAGGCAGACGATAGTTTTCAAAAACTTTTCAATCAAAGCAATTGAAAAAACACGAGAGTATTGATGCTTCCGTGATTGCTGTTATCGATAACACTGCTCAGCAAGGGCTTTGAGTAATTGAGTCGATAATTAAGCGATAAATATGAACCGATAAATATTCACTTTTAAATCAAAGCAATTAAAAATACCAGAGAGTATTAATTGCTGTTATCGATAACACTGCTCAGCGAGAGCTTGAGTAAGGGAGTCGATAATTAAGCGATAAATATGAACCGATAATTATTAACTTTTTAATCAGAGCAATTGAAAATGCACAAGAATATTGATGCTGCCTGTTATCGATAACAATGCTCAGCGAGCGCTTGAGTAATTGAGTCGATAATTAAGCGATAAATAAAGCCTGATTTTTACATATTGCAAAAAGTTTTCCCAGAAGCGCGATAACAGACCCACAATTAATGCAGTTGAGAAAGGTTTGAGTACAGTGAGAGGGTGCGAAAGAGAGAGAGAGAGAGAGAGAGAGAGAGAGAGGGAAGGGGAGGGTAAGCTAAGTATATAAGGGTTAGGCAGCGATGCGTCAGCATTATGCATAATATGCGTCATATAACACCCAAGTTGACTGCACCGATTTTGAGATAATTTCACCGGAAATGTCAAAGTTGCAGATGACTGCAATACCCTGTAAATTAGCAGGAACGAAGAAAAGGCACATACAAAAGTGAAAGTTTCTTTAAATTTATGGCTAGTTAAATTCTTGAATGTTATCTATATAGAATATCTACCCAATGCTTAGACAGACTTACAGGGTATACGAATTGCTTAAAAACCGAAAGTGCTGGCGACAAGGCGAGTGTGATAAAATGTGCAAGACTTTCAGTTGCATATACCATATATCACATACCATATATACCTTATAGGTAGTGTATATCTCTAGACTATATACCCTGTACAGCTCTCGCGTTAGCCGTTTATTTTGAAATGGGTCAAAAGCGATAGTAATAGGGCGAAATGGATAGAAATTGCACAGTGGGTGATGGCATAACGTGCCTGGCGCGATACCGTTAAGTAATATCGTTAATATGGAAACATATATCTACATATATACCTGTATACAGCTGGTTAACATAGTTAAATGCCCGGGTAGAACCTTAGCTATAGCCAGTATACCTGTTTTTGTATTATTATAGATTGCGAACATCCGAATGTCACGTTAATTTCACGCAAGCGGCAACACATACGACACGACACGACACGGACCGAGTGTAAATTAGATTGGAAAATATTGCACAAATGTTTACGAATCATAAAAACGTTGGCTTGTGCACAATTCCCTATTCCAAATGACCCCATACCCCCCTTACGGCGCCCCTGCTTTCTCACACCTTTCTCAATTTTTCTCACCTCGTCGCAAAAAAACAAAAAAAAAAAAAAAAAACGGGACCAATAATAATAAATATAAATCAAAAGCTGATTTACTATAGAGCGCCTTGTCGCTTAGAAAACCCCTAATACCTCCCCCTCCCCTTTCCCTCCCCCCTTGCTGATTATCGGGTTTAGCAATTCCATTTCTCTATTTATTGTTTGCCTTTTGCTGTTTTGCGCTAAAAAACCCATCGAAAAATTGCAAAGCAAATAGAGAAAACAAAACAGAATCAGACCAAAAACATATATGTTGTGCTAGATATATATATACATATATATATATCCATATACTGTATAAGAAGTCTATCTATATATCTATGATTATAGTAAAGAAGAAAAAATTAATTTTCACTTTACGTAGATGTGATGTAATTTCAAAAAGTAATTAAAGAGATTTCGCGCTCTGTACGCGGAACAGGAAAGATAAGAGAGAGAAAGAGCGAGAGAGTGGATACTGAAAGAATGATAAAGAAGAAACTGAGAGAACAAACACACACAATACTAATTTGATCTGATCCAATCGAAATGGCAATGATAAGATTGGATATATAAAAAAAAAGAGAACGAGAAAACAAACCAAATATATACTATAATACTATATAGTATATATGGCTAATTTGATGTGATTTGTGCTTGATATTATATATGGGCAAATAGGATCATAAAATGCGAAGTACAAACAAATCGAAAACGGAACTTGAACTGGGCCAATTGGAGAATTGAGATCGTTGGCGAGATAAGCGTCGACAGCTACAAAAAAAAAAAAAAAAAAAAAAAAACAGATCGTATATTAAAGAATTTATTACGTATAATCTGAAACAAATCGGCGAATTTTTTTGTTTAGTGCGATAACCTAGGGGGAAGGGGGAGATTGGGGGAGGGGAATGACAAATAGAGAACGAATCATTTGCAACACACACACGAACGCGAAATCAAAGTGCGAACAATTATCATAGTGTAGAAACCCCCCTAGGCAACCGGACCAAATCTAATGTATATAGGTATACCTATAACTATACCTACCCTACCATATGTGGTATCATTAGGGGAGCGCGTGTTTTGGGCTCTGTTTACCTCGTTCCTGGGTTTCAATTATGATTGCTGATAATTCAATTATCAAGCAATTAACATTTTAAATGAAGCGCCCATAAAACATCTAGCTAGAAGTGAGTGATTGCGAATACAGGGAGACGGGGGGACGGGTACAGGGGGGTACGAACTTAAGTGAAATGAAAAGCGATATAGACGAATACGACAAATCAATAACAGCACAATCAATAATATAATCGTGTTGCAAAAGCACAAATAAAGCACTTCAAGAATCATCATCCTCAATATCATCGTCATCGTCATCATCATCATCCTCAATATCATCATCATCTTCAATATCATCATCATCCACAATATCATCATCAACATCGCCGTCAATAACAAGAACAATGGCAACACTTTTTTTTCGAGTATCCGCTTAAGGTTATAAACGATAAGAGCAACCAAATAATAAAACCCAACAACCATAGGCAATCGATATGTTAGACATGAGATACTTCTACCTATAGTACTACTATATTATACAGATGGTCGAAATCGTATTGGAAATCTTGAAGTTTCATTTGTTTAACGAAAGTGGGACAAATTGGCGATAAGGCGGCGAATTGGGAACTACTAACAAAATGATATACATATTGCGTAGCTTCAGGAAAATCTGCTTTATTTTAAAAACCTTCTAAAATCTGGAAACCCTAAGTATTGCTCTTGTATTCTCAAGATTTTCTATAGGTTTTCTGAGAATTTCATAACGAACGTATCGGTATATTGTGATATGCATAATATTTTATGTACTTCGTAGAATTTCAATGTTATAACTCAATGGGTTGAGCTCGCGCTTGACTGAGGGCGGGAGGGAAGAGAAGAGGAGGGTCTTGAATATAAAGCTCTCTTGTCAACAATTGAATACAAATGATTTCGCCGCCTAATGCTGCCAGCCAGCCCAACTGGTTGATGGTTCAGGGTCTTGATGGTTTGGTTGGGTTGGCTTGGGTTGGTTACCATGCCCCGCCCGTCGCCCTTCAGATCCCGTCCGTATGCCCTCGAAAATCATTTGGCTCTCGCATGACACGCCATGGAGGCCGAGGTGGGATTAGAGCTTCCCCACACACACACACACGCTGTCAATCTCAAGTGCATTGTGATATCGCATTGATACTACTTACATTTATGTTAGTTACGGAGGAGATACTACATACACCCGGTCGGTCTTATCAATCGCGTTGTGATAATGACAACTATGACGTTGCCGGCACCCATCCAACTTTCCCGATTCCCATTTTGGCTATTTATGATTTGTTTGGCATGTGTCTCTGTTACGTAGCTTACCCGATAAATCACGTACTCTACGTACTACCCCATTATCCCTTAGTAAATTTCGTTGCCACTGTATATAAGTGTTATACACGGGAGCCATAAATAAGCCTGTTCATCTATGGGATGAACTATTGGCTGCATAATTAAGTATTGAATACCCCCCCAGGCTGAGGTCTGAAACCCTTATATTTAGATATTGCATAACCTTAGTTACTTATTCAGTTATAAATTCATATTCCGATCGAGCAGAAATCACAAAATTGGAATCCTATGGCTTTATCACTTAGTTTTCTTTAGATTTTCTATCTTATTCGATTTTATTAATGATTAGTTTGAATCGATTCATATAAGAACAACTGTCCCAGACAAAATCCTATGCTTTATAAGGAAAACTGGGTTGATATTGAAGCTTTAAGCTCTTAAGAGGTACAATAGATCTATTAGCTCACGGTACATCTTTCATTGCTAAAAAATATCTTCTACAACGATAATCTTTAGTATATGATAACTTCATATGATGATCTTTAGTATATGATAACTTTCCCATATTATAAAGCTTTAACATGATGGTCTCTCCGATCTTATCGCTTAACACTAACATAGGCAGGTACGATCGGTTCTAATCCCATAATATAGGTGCTTAAAAATTCTAAAGAAAAGAACCGATCGTCTTTATAGTATAGTATATTATACATTTAACCTGAGTGAAACTCAGACATGAGATCACTTTTTTATTGTAGAGATAATCCTTTCGATCTTATGCAATTAATCAATATAATATGATATGCTCTCAAGGGATAATTTAAGATAATTTACAGATCTTGAATTCAATTGAATCCTAAAGCTATATTTGATCTATGTCTATGATCTATATGAAAACTCGAAATTCTTAAAAAGAGAACAGAATTCAGCAAGAACCTACAGAATCTACCGGGTAGTTTAGTTAGTATTAAAGAATCTAACTTATGTAACAGCAATCTACCTTAAGTAAGATCACTTTAAAGCTGAGATCTCTTTTATTAATTAACTATTTTTCCCCTATTCCATCTGCAGCTGGCAACCCGCTCCATTGAGCCCTCATTCGGTCTGCTCTTTGGCGATACCCTGCGCGATCTCAAGGTGGGCACCACTGGCGCCGCTGTGATCATTAGTACTATGGATGTGTGCATGAACTTCTCGGGTCTGTTTGTGGGGCCATTGCTTAAGGAATTCTCATACCGTAAGGTGGCCATAGCCGGTTCCATGCTATGCGGCCTGGGTCTGGCACTGACCTCACCGGCGACGACCATGGCGCATATTCTAAGCACATACAGTGTGATCAATGGCATCGGCGTAGGACTCTCGACATCGGCGGCTTTTGTGGCACTCAATCATTACTTCAAGCATAAGCGTGGCCAGGCTGTGGGTCTATCCATGGCGGGCACAGCGATGGGGATGTTGATAATGCCGCAGCTGGTGCGAATATTACTGGAGAGCTATGGCTTTCGGGGGGCGGTGCTGTTGCTGGCGGGCGTGGCATTGAATGCCACAGTCGGTTCGGTGCTGCTGCAGCCCGTCAAGTGGCACATGAAGGAGGAGTTCGATGATGAGGAATTGATGTGTATATCGGCACTGCCAACGCCACAGCCGCAGCTAACAACAACTGCGCCCTCATTGGTAGCAGGCGGAGCTGGCGGTGGATCGACTGGTGCACCCGACTTCAAGGTGATCAAGGAGGATGGCAACGAGGAGGATGCACTGCCCGAACTGAATACGCTGCTCTTCAACAAGCACAATCCGATGCGCAAGAATTACTCCGAAATGGCCATGAATACCATGAATGGTTCCCGATTGGGTCTAACCAAGCGTCCCACCTTTCCGCGCATCATGTCCCTGGCGGGTGTACAATCCGCCGATGTGGGCAGTCCCAGTGGTGGTTACTCCTCGCAAGAGATCAATGCGACACAGTTGCGTTGCCGCAAGGCATCGGTCACCTCAAATCTCTCCTACATGGACTTCACCGGCTCCATACTGCAGGTGCATCTGAATACCGGCGACGATGAGTTCGAGCAGAACGATCGACAGCTGCGACGCGTTGGCACCGCCACGGGCAGCATACTGGGCGGACATCGTGATAGCTTCATCAAGATGAAACCCACCGAGCTGGAGAAACAGCAAACCGAATTGGCCGACGAGGAGGCCAAAAAGAAGAAACCGAATTTCTGGCGACGATTTGCTGATCTTCTGGACGTTGCCATGCTCAAGGACAAGATGTTCCTCAATCTACTGTTCGGTCTGTCGATCTTCTATGTGGCCGAAATGAATTTCAAAATGGTTACGCCCTTCTTCTTTGCCAATCTGGGCTACTCCAAGGCGGATGTGGCCTACTGTCTGTCCATCACGGCCATCACGGATATCGCAGCACGTATTGTGCTGCCACCGCTCTTCGATCGCACCACCATCAAGAAGCGAACCATATTTCTGGTCTCGATCATCTTTGTGGCGATCACACGTTCCAGTGAGTAAATGCGGCAGGTTTTCCATTGGGATTGAGAATTAATTTTGACTTTCTTTTTCCTTGCAGTCATGGCGGAGCAGACGGAATGGACGCAGCTGATGTTGTGGCTCTCGATTTGTGGCTTCTTTCGCGGCTCCGCGCTGAGCAACTTCACCCTGACCGTCTCCGAGTACTGTTCGCTGGAGAAGCTGCCCTCGGCCTTTGGTTGGCATCTGGTGGGCAAGGCGGTCTTTGTCGTCAGCTTTGGCCCCTTGATTGGTGAGCTAAACCTCTCTCTCTCTCTCTCTCCCACAAGCAGTTGCTAATCTGAATCTCTCTCGCTCTCTCGTAGGTCTTATTCGCGACGTGACCGACAGTTACCCGATCTGCATTCACGCACAGAGTGTCTGCATCCTGATCTGCGCCCTGGCCTGGAGCATCGAGTACCTTGTGGAGTTTTTGAATGCACGTCGTCGCACCGCGGATGCTGCTCAGGTGGCACAGGATGCTCCAATGACGACAACAACAGCGACGCCGGCAGCGGCGCAGGATGTCAAGCTGTAGATGCTGATGATGATGGGCCAAAGATCAAGCGAGGATCCAGCTAGAAATCGAGCGATAAACAAGCATATATAACATATATAACTCATACGCTACTTAATACTTAACTAGACACACGCTGGGGGGGCGTGTCGTGTGAAGGCGGAGCAAGGGAAGGAGAGAAAGAGGAGAGAGGGAGAGAGAGAGAGAAAGAGAAAATACCCCCACTTTCTTTCTCCTGCCTCTCCGTTTGCCTTTAACTTAAGAGAAAAAAGAGAATCGCCAGTTTTACTTTAATCTATAAACGATTTACCCATAATCGTTTCCAATATATTCTAATACTTCTCTCTCCCTTGCTCCACGTCTCCCTGTCTCTCTCTCTCTCTCTCTTTTTATTATTTCTATTTTTGTTTGAATGAACTTGTATGTGATAGTTCAAAGATAGTCGATAAGTTAGTTGATAGTTAACAATGCAAATACACAGAGAGAAATACAAACAAAAAAAAAAAACAAAAAAGAGAATCGATAATTCGATAAGCCACAATATCGATATGCGTACGAGAACCATCACTAAACCGATCCGTACCGTAGCGAAACCTACCTAATCCAAAACCTAAAGTGTAACTGGAATTGAATTTGATATATGCCTCGTTGCACCGATTTGATAAGCCTATATACAGAGTATATATAGCATATATATATATATAGGAAGGAACAAGCCAAGAATTGAGAGCGCGCAGTCTGAAGAATCATTTTCAGATCGAACTGCTTAATTTATTGTAATGCCAACGCATAGGGATATCGCATATATATCTGGATACCCCATGGAGGAGACAAACCCACCAGAGAAATCGTCGTATATTATCGGATATATACAAACTACTACTAATACTACTACTACTACTACTATATGGAAGCAGAGAGTTGGGGATAATGAACAGAAATTTTGCCAATCAAAGCCAGACTATAACTATATACATATACAAATATATATATATACACCCTACATATATACAAATGTAATTGTATACGATGTTTTCGGCATGGTGAATTTTTTAAATGATCGTAAACGAACGGAAAGCAATAGAAAAACGTTGCTAAAAGTGAATGCCATGACCAAATAATAAATAAAAAAAAAAAAACAGGGTATTTTAAGAGCCAGCAAAACTAACAAGCATATGCGTTATGAGTATACTAAACCACACACACACACACACACCCAGTAACCCTGTTAGTATGCGACCAATCCTTATAGATCGAGTAATGTACTTAAGATGAAACATTTTGAAGTTGTTTTTTTTTTTTTGGAATTTGATATAACTGATATATAGTATGGTATATCTAGAGTTATATATATACTACCATATACAATATATACACATAATTCTAATTATAACTGTATTTAGATAACGATGTAATCTTTTCGATGCGCATTGCCGATATTGTAGCCTTATATTATGTATATGTATGTTAGATATATGTGCGTATGTATGTTTGTATGTATGTATATGTATATACACCCCCTCTATAGAGATGCATACACACATAAATGATATATTATCAAATTGAAATAAAGTGATATAAAAAACAAACAAACAACAAATTTGCGTTTATTTACCTACTCTAACTATATAGATATATGGGTATACGATAGCGATAAGGGATAATGATAAATTTGGCCACACAGGGAGCTGCATAAATATTTGCGTTATCATAGAGAAATCATCATATCATATAGAGCTACTGCTACAGATGATGGTTAAACTTGGTATAGGGGTGTAGAGAGTAGATGTACATTAGCTAAGGTCAGTCTCAGAAATCGGCAGTGACGTCTTGAGATCGTAAAGAAAAAAACCTCAAAACGGAAAAGATAAAAAAAAAAAAAAAAAAAAACTAAAGCATTTCCTGTGAAACAACCGATGCGCGCCCATTGAACAATCGCTATCTGTGAGTTTCTACAGACAACAATGATGTCTCAGATAGTACATACTAGGCGTGATAGATAGTGCCTACTGATAAGGCTTACAAGATCTACGTATAATTTACATGCATGCTCGTAAATGTGTTGGTAATGCGTGAAGAATAAATATAGTTTTCTATAAATTTTCAGAAGCCAAGTAGCGCCTGCAGCTTGACAACAGCTTGGGACAAGCAGTAAATCTCACGGGGATTTGGTTTTGGAGGATTGGGGGTGTAGGTGAGAAAGCGCTAAATGCGCTTCTTCAAATTGCAGGTTGCGGGAGCAAAAACATGTAGGGAGTAGGCAGAGAGATGTTGCCCATGATGACATCTTGAAATGGGGCTCGGCACGGAAGCAGCACCATCTGCAGCTGGTTGTTTACGCACTTTATCTGGACTGGCCGGATTTGGATAGTTAAATAGAAATGATCATAAAAACGATGAGTGCTACTGTCAGTTTCTGCCTGGAGATATGGCCAAGATGCTGCTCGATTCTGTCACTTAGCGCGCAACGTTCGAGCTGTCAAGATGACGGCCACAAGAGCAGCAGCAGCAGAGGCAACAGCAGTTGTTCCAAATGGACCCAGAGCCAAATCCTATCGCCTGGAGCCACCCGACGGCGGCTGGGGCATCCTGGTGTGCATCGGCATGGCGCTGCCCTTTGTAGGTGTTATCTATGGATAGAAAGATACATAGATCTATTATTATATACATATATATTCCAAGTTATCTATGGATTGATAGATCTATAATTATATACATATATATATTCCCATCTCTGCAGATATCCGGACTGTCGGCAATGCCCTCGTTTGGCCTGGTTTTCGGTGACTTCTTGAAGAGCATCGGCGCCGAGTCGAGCGGCATTGCCGTCATTACCAGCACCTTCTTCTGTGCCACAAGCTTTGCTGGTCTCTTCTCCGGTTCGCTCTTCCAACGCTTTGGCCTGCGTCGTATTGGATTGACTGGAGGATTCCTCTACTTGCTGGGCTCATTCCTACAGATCTTTGTGCAATCGACGCTGCATTTGATCATCGCATTCAGTTTGTTTCAGGGCTTCGGCTTTGGACTGATTCTGCCCACCTCGTATACCTCGTTCAACAATTACTTCGTCAAGAATCGTGTCATGTGGATGGGTTTTGCGCAGGCATTGATTGGCCTGGGATCGATGCTGTATCCCATCTGTATGCAGAAATTGCTGGAATGGTATGGCTTCCGTGGCTGCATGCTAATCTTGGCCAGCATTAATGCCCATGCTGTGCTGGGCATGCAGCTCATGCATCCTGTCGAGTGGCATATGCGGCGTGTGCCCATTGAGAAGGAGCAGCAACCCGGCGGGGAGGAGGAGGAGGAGGGGGAGGAGCAGCAACAGCCGGAGGAGGAGGAGGAGGCGCAGCCGTTACAGCCTAAGTTGCCGGTTGTGCAGGTGCACGTGCAGCCAGAGACACCGCTGATGCCCATACCCGAGATGGAGTTCACCCAGATTCCGTCGACAATTGTGCCCGTCAATGACTCCCTGCCCGTCTCCAATCTTGGTTCGCGTCGTGTTTCACATGTCGAGGGAGAGCACAGCCTGCGCTTGATCTCCAGTCGTGCCTCAAGCATCACCAGTTTGGGCAATTGGACCGGTGCGGTGGTGGTCACCGATGCATCACCCCAAATGATGCACAGCCTGCAGGCTTCGAGGCGTCCGTCCATCGGCAGCGGATCACCCCAGATCGCCTCAGGCAACGGGCTGAGCAATGGCATCAGCTCACCCATTGTGGTTGAGCGTAATCTCTTGGCCACCATTGTGGATTTCCTTGATCTGACGCTGTTTAAGAAGCCTGTCTATGTGAACATTGTGCTGGGCATCACCTTTGCCCTCTACTCGGACATTGCCTTCTTCACCATGCAGCCGTCGTATCTCTTCGAGCTCGGCTACTCCAAGGTGAGTTACGCCCACTTTCTCAGGCACATTTTCAGTATCTTGATGGATCACCTGAGAGAAGTTGATAATCACGTGGTATTTTTGGTTAGCAATAATCTAATCTCGGGCAAAATTAAGACAGATTTACTTTCTTTACTTTTGCTTAACAAAAACAAAAAAGCAAAGCGCGGCCGTTGAAATTGCAGCTATCGAAATTAGTTTGTTATCGTTATAGTTATCGTTTTTCAGGCCGTTACCGCATTATTGCTATAGGAGCAACAGCTGATCTGCTTTCGCGCAATTCAAATTACATATATCGAAATAATTTTGTTATCGTTTTTCAGGCCGATACCGCCAGCATTATTGCTATCGGAGCAACAGCTGATCTGCTTTCGCGCATCTTTCTGGCCGTTACAGCAATCTTTATTCAGGTGCCTGCACGCTATATTTATCTGGCCGGAGCGCTTTTTACGGTTTTCGTGAGATTGGGTAAGACATTCAACAATTTTCTACTCTCTCCATACATTTAATATACAAATGTTGCTCTTAGCTGTCGATGGTGTCGTGGATTTCATGGGCATGGCCTGCATTACGGCCGTGTTGGGATTTCTGCGCACCTGGATACATGTGCCGCTGCCGCTGGTGCTGGCCGATTATTTGCCTAAGGAGCGGTAAGCCATCAATCTCGACAAGATAAGTCGCTCCTCTCATCTGCAGTTTATTCTTTCTTTTCCAGCTTTGCCAGTGGCTACGGCCTGTTTATGTTTACCCAGGGTAATGCTTTCTTTTTGATTGGACCTGTAGTCGGATATATACGCGATCGTACACGTGATTATATATTAGTCTTTCACATCTTGAATGTGTTTATGGCACTCTGCGCAGTGCCCTGGTTAATTGAGGTTTTATTTGTAAAATTTCGTCGACGCAGCAAAATCGAAAGGAATAATGTGGACGAACAGAGCAATGGTAACGGTACACTGGAACATTAAGAAAAAGTATTAGTATGTAGAAATTTAATAAAAAATCTGCAGCTTGAAAATGCTTTTATTTTTGTATTTTAAATTGTAACAGAATCGCTGTAACTGTCGATAGGCAAAAATATCGAATATTGTCAACAAGCACAGCTGATTAACAGTGAGACCAAAGCCGTGCATCTTTGCAAAGTGCAAATATGGGGGGTCACACTGGACAATTCGGTCAGCAAAATTTGTGAAAATCAAGGAACTATCAGCGGCTATATTACCTAGACTAGCCAGCAAAAATATAACTTATTATTTTTCATTTATAAAAATATATTTGTATATAAATCTTGGCGCTACAGTTATCGTAATATTGCTTGTCGAGTTCTATAAAAATCAGATTTTAAATCTCGGCGCCATAGTAACGCAATAGTGATGAAATTAAAATCAATGAAACATATCCAATCAGAAATATAGATTTGCCGATATATCGTAAAGAAAAATTTGTTCGAGAAAATACCAGAAATATCGGCTATTGTAAATATCGATATATTCAAGTGCGATAAAAAACAGTGTAACAACTCTACACAGCAGTTTATAAAGCAAAGCAAGCAGCCGAAGTCGTACAGTTAAATTCTCGTAAATAACTAACTAACTTGTGATTTTCGACAACTAAATAAATAGAAAAAATATATTAAACAAAATGGTACGCCGTGGACGTTCTGCAAGCCCCCCACCATCAGCCAGACGGTAAGTTGCAAAATTAATCTTGCATCAGCATAACGTAAACGAAACTCCAATTGGACAATGACAACGGGAATAACGACGTAAAAAGAAAAACGTATGCGTGGGTTGCAAAAAAAAAAAGGAAAATTGTTGCAAAAAGCCAAAGAGTTTTTTCTGTTTTTTACTGTGCAACAAGTGCGGCTTAGTTAATGTGAACGAAATTATGTGAAAGACTTCTGGAAAATTCGTTGCCGCAACTCGTTACGTAACCTTAAAACAGATAAACACGGAAAACGACAGAGATGGACGACGGTGTGCAACGTGCAAAGTTCAAGCGCGTGGCAACAACAACAACAACAACAATGACAACAACAACAACTAATACTATATACTAGATATTTATATATAATCTGTTTCTTGTTTTCTTGTCTTGCAGCAGCGCACCTGCGCCCGCACCGGTTGCACGTGCCGCACCACCACCACCAGCACCCGTGCCCGCCGCAGCACCCCCCAGCGCTGTTGGCATGCCGGCGGCACCGCAGCAGCCCTCGATGTTCCAGCAAATGGCTGCAACCGCTGGCGGTGTCGCCGTTGGCTCGGCCATTGGTCACACTGTCGGCCATGGTCTGACATCGATGTTCAGCGGCTCTGGCGACAAGGAGGCCGCAGCAGCAGCGCCAGCTGCCGCCGCCCCTGCCCCCCAACAGCAGCCCTATTACGCACAGTCGGCTCAGCCCAATGAACCGCAAGGCGCCTGCGCCTGGGAGATTAAACAGTTCCTGCAGTGCGCACAGGGTCAATCCGATTTGTCGCTGTGCGAGGGATTCAATGAGGCGCTGCGACAGTGCAAAGTGCAGCATCATATGCAGTAGAGTGGAGGAGGAGGAGGAGGAGGAGTGGAGAGCGAAGACAACAACAACAACAACTACAACTACAATAACACGGGCAACTATACAAAGGCAACACACAATTTCCCCCTATTCTCGACAAAAAAATGGCGAACAAGCTGAGCTGTTGTTGTTATTCTATTCTCTTTGTTCTTTTCATTAGTTTTACACACACACACACACATACATACATACACATATATATTGAAAATATGTAATATGTTAATGAGACAACAAATTGTTTAATTTAGTGAAATTGTTCAAATAGAAATCGTGGCGGCGGCGTTACGGCAGCGCAACTCCAAAAGATAACTATACGCAATGCTGTCGGCGACGTCGCAAAAAAAAAAACAAAAACAAACCAAAAAAAAAGTATTTTTATTCTACGTGGTATTTTATGGGGAAATTTGCTATGGTAAATTTGTCTAGAGTTGTGAAATATTAAAATGTTCCCTTTCTTGGACAATTGCCAGCACACACACACACACACACACCTGCGCATGCAAGTGTGTGCCTGTCTTTATTTATATGTTTATTCATTTTTCGTGGATCACGTGAGTCGGCATGACCTTGCAACTTGCGACGCAGTCCGTCTTAAAATAGTTTGCCCTGATTCATTTCGGCTGATGCAAAAAGGGCTGACCGATTGTGCGATGACAACAGGTGAGGGGGCGGGGGCGGCGGGCTCTGATCAACAAACATCGCGTGCGACGCCATATTTGTTTTTGTTGTTGTTATTGTTTTCTTTTGTTTTCGTTCGCTGCGCCAATTGCGACCTGCTTTGGCGAAATGGTAACGTTTAAATAGAATTAATTATGATAAACATGTTTACGAATCACAATAGAATGCAATGTGTATGCGAGTGTGTGTGTGCGCTGAGTCACTGACAGTTATCTCGCTCGCACTTGTGCGCGATCTATGTTCACTTTCGTTAAGCGTTTTCATTTTTAATCTGTGCTGGAAAACATGAAATGGAACTTCCAAGTCTAATTAGAATCGCAGAAATACGTATTGGAATAGGTTATCTGCTGAAAAGGTGAAATTTAACTTACAAGTCTAATCAGAATCAGACTACTAATTGGAAACTGGGAAATTTATCCATTTATCATAGTTTTCGAAAAAAATGTTCTTGCGCATACCAAGTTTTCTCGAAAGTTTCATGAATTTTCGCAAGCTAATGAAATTCAAAAAAAAAACAAACAAAACAAAAAAAAAAAAACAAATAATTCACTACAGAAAAAAGAAATAAAGATATACATCAAAATATTTGTTCATCGCAAGCTTTAAATAAGGTTTAGAAAAATAGGAAAAAAAAAGAAAATAATACTCACAAAAGCTACATTAATCATAGCATAAGAAAACGAACAGTTCTCTCGATTTCTTACCACTTCTGATACTTTCTGGTACAATTTTTTTTTGCAAATTAAAAAAAAAAACAACGCAAATCGATCCGATCCATCTGAATCAAAAAAAAAAAGTTTGTACAAAATGCAATTTTCTCTAGCCACTTTCTCTCTAGTCTTCTTCTTCATCATCTTCATCTTCATCTACATTTTCATCTACATTTTCATCATCATCTTCATCTTCTTTTTCATCTACTTCTTCTAGTCGACATCATCTCTCTCATCTTCATCGATCGCGGACTGCTCACTGGCGGCCAGCAACATATTCAATCGCTGATGCAGTTGCTCCTTGTGGCGCATCTCCTGCTGCTTTGTTAGCTTCGGTGCCATCGATATGGTGCGACGCATCTGTACCGGCTGCAGACTCTGATTCCGGATCAATGGATGTGTAAAGAGTATGGGATTCTCCAATTGTTTAACAAACTGCTGATTATGCAGATTACTGCGACGCTCTACACCATGGGACATGATCTTGAATGTCGGCGATTTGTTACCATATTCGATATCCCTCGAACGTTCCTTAATCGTAGGAGATTTCTTGCTCAACAGATCACCCAGCAGCCATTTAATATTATCTTGTTCACTCTTTGGCTCAGCAACCCCTACTCCTGCTCCTCCGCCTCCGGCTCCTCTGGCTCCTCCGGCAACTCTTGCTCCTGCTCCTGCTCCTACTCCTACTCCTCCTCCAGCTGCGGCTGCTGCTGCCGCTGCTGCTGCCGCTGCTGCTGCTGCTGTTGCTACTGCTGTTCGCTTACTCATCCGCATGGGAAACTCCATCTTCCTCTGCATTGGCGCCGGCGGCGGCTTCCTTATCGGAGTATACTTGCTGAACTCTTGCGGTTTAAATGAGAATTTACCGGGTGTCTGATAGCGATGCGATGTGTCCGTCCAACGTTTGCGCGCCCATCTCTGCTTGGGCTTCGCATAGGATTGATTGAATTGCCAATTCCGAAAGACCGAACTCTGTTTGCCCCACGTGCGCGCTGTGCTCGTCTTGGCGACCAAACGTTTCTGGGGCTGACTGTAGCCGCCCAAGCCGAGCGTGTGCCCCTCCTCGGGTAAATTCTGCGATAATATCGGTGCCTTCATCTTGGGCCGGGGCACAAAGATGGGCTTCGCCAGAATTGGCCTAATCTTGGGCATTGTCTTCCTCAGCTTACCCGCCGACTGGGCGATAATGGGTTTCAATTCGCGACTCTTAACCTTAACTCTCTCCCGACCGATCATGGGCACACGATTACCCGTTGTATAGCATCTGCGCAATCCAATGCCCGACCAGACATTATTGCCGGGCATTAGGATCGCTCTGTTGCTGCCGCCGCCGCCGCCGCCACAGCCGCTGCCGCTGCCGCCGCCGCCGCCGCTGCTGCTGCTGCTGTTGGGGGGGAAGGACGAGTGCCTTCTGTATGTGTCTAACAACATTTTTGGATAATAACGTGATGGCACTGGCAGCCGGGCTAGCCCACAGCGTCGTCGTCCGTCCACATAGCTCAAGCAGGACGGATGACGATAGTGTGCGGCCAGGAACATGTTGCGTGCCAAACGATTCCGGACGGCCGACCATGCGGACTTCAGGCCAGAATTCGTTTCCGGCAATGTTTTGGCGCATTCGGCCTTCAGTGTCTTGACCAGGGCGCGGCACCATGTTCGCAAGTGCCGGAAGGCTGCAACAAGAAAAAGAAGGAAAGGAAAGAAAGGATAGATGGATATATATTTTATATAGTTCCCATACTCACTTGGCTGACCACGCAGCGCTCGTACACTCGGCAAAGAATTCATTTTCAATTTGTTCTCGGGGAGGGGGATGGATGGATGGATGGATTGGATTGGATTCGGTTGGGTTGGGTTTTCGGGTTTTCGGGTTTTTCGGATTTGCGAGATATGCAAATGGAATGAAATATGGATAGGGCTATATATGTTTTATCTGCACGGTAATTTTTTGATATTACGTTAAATTTATATACATATAACTTATATACTACTTATATTACTGCAATACCTATTTTTTTTTTTTTTTGTATCTGTTATTAACCGCTTACAGATAATTTAGAACATGCTCTTAGAGGCGTATTGGGACTATCTTTCAACTGGTAAAATTTTGTAGGTTCTTTAGAAAAAAAAAAGTTTCGATGTTATCGGTTCAAAACTTTCTTCAAAATGTGATTTTGACTAGTACAACTGGCATTAAAGTTAACTTTTATCAAACTGAAAAGTCAAAGGCAGGTAACGAATTTTTTTTTTTATCAATACTTTTTCGCTTATCGAGTTCGATAATAATGTTCTTTTATTTCTTTTAAGCTCGCTTTGAGCGGTCATTAAAGTGTTGCATAATACTGCGCTGCATTGGCACAGCATACTTTTCAGCTCAGCTCGTTTGCTCAGCCTATCGATTTCGATAACAATATTCTTGCTATTCTTTTGAGCTCGCTTTGAGCGGCCATTAAAGTGTTGCATAACATGCATTGGCACAGCATACTTTTCAGCATTTGCTCAGCCTATCGATTTCGATAACAATATTCTTGCTTATCCTTTGAGCTCGCTTTGAGCGGCCATTAAAGTGTTGCATAATACTGCGCTGCATTGGCACAGCATACTTATCAGCTCAGCTCGTTTGCTCAGTCTATCGATATCGATAACAATATTGTGTGAAAATATATTTCAATTTAAAGAATTGCAATTTTAAACAAATTAATAAATTAATACGAATTATCTGCGACAAGGCGTTGCATTCTAAAGGAGGCGTCTGCCCAGTGGGTTGCACTGACCAGGCGAGCGCAGATTCTCTTTTAAACGCAGTTATTCCATCCCATGTGCAGCGCATCCTGGCCAGAATTACACGCAGAAAGAATATACACAATTAATAAACAATTTATGGTTTGACTAATTTACTTTTATTACTTATAGAAGAACGACATGGACAACATGCGCTGTGATGCGATCAGAGAAACTTCTTGGCACGCTGCAATATCTGGAGGCGTCGCTGCTCGCTGCTCTGACTATGATGGATAAGGCGGGCGGTGCGATCCAAGAGATCGGCGCATTCATCTGCATGTGCATGCAGTCGCTGACGCTTCGGTATGGGCGGCATGCTGGGTAAATTCTCGACTTGCTGCTGGTGCTGCTCCTGCTGCTGCTGCTGGTGTTGCTTCTGCAGCTGCTGCTCCTCCTCCTGCATGGCAGCCAACGCTGTGCGATCGAATCTCTGCATGCTCTGCTCCAACTTATTCAAATCGCCGAGTGTCCTGCGCTCCATGCGCTGCTGCTGACACTTGTCCAGCACAGATTGTGCCTGCAGCAGCACCTGCTCGTAGTTCAGCTCTGAATCCGGCAAGATTTGTGGCAGCTGCTCCTTGGCCCTTGCCTGCTCCTGCTTCTGTTCCTGCTGCTCCTCCTCTTGTTGTGCCTGCGCAGCAATCTCAGCCGGCTGCCACTCATAGTACCAATGCGTCTCGAAGAGCGCGTGCAACGTGTGGCGTCTATAGACAATGGCGCTGGGCATGTCCTCCGCCTGGCAACGCAGTACAAACTGCAATCGCTCCTTGGCAAAGATTTCAACAATATCCAAATAGTTAATGTCATCCTGCAGCTGCTGCAGTTCCAGCGTCTGTATGGCACGCAGCACCACAGCATCGATCAGCGTCTCCTGCTGACTCAGTTGGGCATAGTTGAGCAGCCACTCGCAGATGGCCTGCTTATCCGCGGGCAGTGGCTGCTGCATCTCCGGCAGCTTGATCTGTTCCAGCAGCTGCACAATCTTCGCACGTTGCCCTCTCTCTTGCCAGCCGGGCACAAAGTATTCCAGACGATTGGGCAGCATGGCTTGCGTTGCCAGCGGTTCCACATAGACGCTCAGCTCGCGCGGCAATTGTGGACGATCCTCAAGAGATTCACCGGCCACCAGCTGCAGGCGACGAACTGCCTCATTGTAGAGATTTGCACAGAATTGTGGTGAACTGCGACAATGTTGTCCAATCGTTGCATCCCTCTGCACCGCCTGCCGCAAACGCTGGAACAGCTCATCGCCCAATTGTGACCAGAGCCAATCGCGCAGCTCGCGTTGCTGCAGTGTGCCGCGACTGCGATGCGGCTGCTTGGCCAGAAAATGTACCGCATGCTGCAGCAAGGAGACGAGCTGCTGCTTCTGCCTGCCCTGCGTCAATTTGTTGCATTTGTAGATGTAATACGAGCGCCATTTGCCCTCCAGCTGCAGCTGCTCCACCAGCTGGATGTGCTGCTTCTCCTCCTCCCGATCCTGCTGCACAATTAGTGCCACATAGCTGCAGCCACTGTGACGCTGCAGATGCTGCAAACGTTCGCGTGCCTCCTGCAAACGTTGCCCATCCACATAGCAAACAATGCCATCCGCATTGGCCAAACGTTGCTGTTGCCTAATCCTCTCGTGCTCCGGCCAACCCTTCAGCTTGTGCACGCACAATGCAACGCCATGCGAGAGGCCATTGATGTAGCCCTGCTCTGGACTGGGCTGCTTGCCGGCGGTTGTCAATGGTTGCTGCAGTAGTCCACGATCCAGAGCATGCTCCATGACATTGCCAGTGCTGCCATCCGGCAGTGACAGCAGCAGCTTGAAGAAGCGACGTGCTCCCGGCGTCGGTTGCTGCTGCTGCAGTGCGCGTGCCAGCAACTCCCACAGATCCAACTTGAGCCAACACTGATCCTCCATGCCGGCCAGCAGGCGGCTATAATTGCAGGGTTCACCCTGACGATAGCGACGCATCAGACGCAACGGTTGCTCCGCCGTTTGCATGTTCACCAATTCCTCGCTACAATCGGCGCCAAAGCTGAGCGGCAGGCAGGCAAACAATGCATCCTTGTGCTGCTGCACACGGCGATAGCTACGCCAGCGTCGCCAGTAGTGACGCATCAGTCCCAGCTCATAGTCGGCACGCAGCATTTGTTGCTGCACAAGCTCCAGGAGCTGCTGCTCCAGCAGCGTCGCGTACAGCTGCTGCGCATTGCGATGCAGCTGCAATTCCTGCGTGCAAATCTCCTCCAGCTGCTCATCCAACAATTGGCGGAGCAGTTGCTGGCCACGTGCCTCGCGCTGCTCCTCCTGCTGCTGTTGCTGGCGTTGCCGTTGGCGATGACGTTGTGCCGCCGCTGCAGCTGCTTCTGCTTTAGCTGCCTCCACTTTTGCTGCTTCTGCTGCCGCAGCCGCTGCTGCTGCCTGCTCCTGCTCCTTGGCCATTTGCTGTTCCAGCTGCCGCTGCTGACGCGCACGTTCCGCCTGCTCTGCCTTTAGTTTCTTCAGCTCCAGCAGCTCCAGTTCACGTTGCTTGGCCTGCGCAATTGCCTGCTGCAGTGCAGCCAATTTTGCTTCCTCTGCAGCTTTTTGCTGACGTTGTTGCTCGGCAGCTGCTCCGGCTGCAGCTGGCCAGCCACTGGGCTGTGCCTGTGCTCGCACATTGCCAAAGCTGAAGCCTTCGCTGGAGCTTGGCTTGGCCTGAAAGATGTTGCCACTGAAGCTGGATGCAGCATCCTGTTGTAGTGTCACAGGCAGATTAAAGCTGAAGCCTTTGCCCACTGCTCCTGCTCCCGCTGCTGCTGCTGGCTGGAGCAGTGCAGGAGGCGGCGTTGTTGATTTGTGCTTGGGTGAAATGGGCGCCGAGAAGAGCGGCACCTTGAAGAGATTATCCTTTGTGCTGGTCAGCTGTGTATCAAGCGCAACTGCTGCTGCGCCGCCTGCTCCTCCCGCTGCTCCGCCTCCTCCTGCTCCTGCTCCTCCTCCTCCTGTGGTTTCTTCCTCCAGTTCGCCGCTGTTGGGCAACTGATCTCTGGCTGTCCAGGCGCTGCTCTTCAGATAGCCAGAGTCATTGAAGCTATTGTGTGGCCGATGATTCCGATACACAGACTTGGGTGGCAGCTGATCCCCGCAAATGCATTCACCAACGCTCTGCTGGCGCTTGGACTCAACCAGCTAAGCAAGTGGATGACAAAGATTACTCCAATTAGAGCGAGATGGAGAGATATATCAAGTCCCAGGCTTACCTCATATTGCCGTCGCAGCTTGTAATGCTCGGGCGGATGTATACGTATGGATGTATAGAATACGCGTCCCGACTCGTCCACCCTCAGATCGCATAGCTCAAGAAACTCATCCGCCTCCTCGTCGCTGGGAAAGACAAGCATCTGGCGTATATATGCCACGGGCAGGGAGGAATATTCATATTTGCGTGGTGCACGATACGCGGAGAGCAATCGCTGCAGTCCCAGGACACGCAAACGTGTAAAGTATCCCACCAGGATGCAGGCCTCCAGATATGTGGTCTCCTCATCGCGCAGCAGCTGAAAGAAGCGCACGAAATTCGTGTCCTGCAGTGCCAAATAGAATTGTATGGCCCGCCGGACTTGCGCACAACTCTGCAGCTCTGCCGGCAGTTGTCCAATGTCCCACAGGAAATTCGCATCGGCCAGATTGAGCAGCACAATGTAACCACGGAATTCCGCCTCCCGTGGACACTGCACTCCCTTCAGGCGCAGATCATGATACATATACTTCAGCGTCTGCAGACATTTGGTTAGATTCTCTGCATTGATTTTCGTATCGAAGACACTGGGATCCTCCGCGACCAGGCGGGCGGCACAGTGTATGTGAAAGCGTGCACACTGCTCCACCAGCTTGACGGCGCCCAGGGTGCACAGTTCCTGCTGTGTGATCTCTTTGCGTATGGAACGTGTGCGATCCCAGACGAAATGAAACCAATCGCCCAAATGTGCCTCCTCCTGCTCACAAATGTCCATAATCTCATGCATTAGATAGCTCATGGTCATGTGCAGTGCCGCCTCGTTGCGCAGCTCGTGCGGCAGCGGAGTCTCCTGATCTGCACTGCTGCGCGAGTATTGCTTCAGTGCCAGCTCGTGGCAGATCAACTGTTCATCCGTGTCCGGTTGCAGCTCATAGACGGCCACCTGACGCTGAAATTCGCGCAACACACGCTCCTTCTCCGGACACATATCCTGGCAGTGTCCCTGCAATCCCTTCGAATCGGCCGGACCACGTCGCTGGCTCAGCCTCATCAGCTTGTCACGTGCATCGAGCACGCGATACTTCTCCTCGCTCGTATACGCTGGCCGACGCATCACTGTCTCCAGCTCCTTAAACTGCGCCGGAGCACGTTGCCGCTCGCGTTCCTTTTCGCGCTCTTTTTCCCGCTCAGCGTTGCCGGCGCCACTCGCTGCTGCTGCGCTGCCATTGGAATTGGTTGCTCTGGCGCCAAATGTTGCTGGCCCCTTGAGCGCGCCGGCATATGTGGTGGATTTACTGCCAGCATATTCGGAACGCCAACCGGCACTCAGTGCACTCAGCTCGGCCTGCACATCGGGATCAACCCATTCCTCGGTCTTCTGAGCCGGCGCTGTCTCGATCTCCGCATAGCACATATCGAATTGATGTCCATTGTATGTGTTACCCTCGCGCAGCGCCAGTGCCGCTTCCTCCTCACTGGCATAGCTAACGGTGCAGGTCATGCGACGCGGTCGCAGCACAAAATTAACCAAATTCCCAAAGCGGCCAAAATGTGTGCGTGCCACAAATTTGTCGAGAAATAGTTCCGGTATATTTGTGCAGCTGCAAGAGATTTGTACACTTATAAACACACATAGAAGAACAACACAATTACTTACAGCAATGTCTTGTAATTGTAACCAGCGGCTGTGCGAGTTTCAGCCATTTCGCTAAATTAAAAAATATATTTTGTTTAAATTCGCAATGTTTTCATTCTTTCTATGTTTCGTGTTTCGCAGATCGCTGGTATTTTTCAGTTACGCAGCATGCGGTCACATTGCTTTGCTTTGCTTTGCTGGAAATCTATCGATTTCACATTCGATAACATAGGGGAGAGCTGGTAACACCTGGGCAAAACTGGTTCCGAAAGCGCGCGTAAAAACGCGGGAATAATGCGTGATTATTTCTTCACTTTAAGCTATTACTTAATTTGCTGATTGAATTACAAATAAATTTGCATTTTAGCCGTGACATGGTTACATATTTTTGTATATCTTATTGTGTATTAAAAAAAAAAATCTAACAACTTATTGGTAATTTTTATGTGTCTAATATAAGTGGTACTTTTTTATATTCTAAAATATTAAGCTTAATTTTTTTCACGATTCTAAAGAGAGTAACCAAATTTTAAATATAACTAAAAAATTCACAAATTGAATATAATGTGTCGATATAACGGCCAGTGCGCTATCGATATGCTTGGCATGCAGTTCACAACAAAAAAAAAAACATCGAATCCAATAAACGATGTTGGAATTTGCCAATCGATACATCGATACATTTCAGACATCGTTAGTTGTTGTTGGCATTCGACGCAAAGACAGCGTTCGCACCGCAGCGCGATGTTCAACGCTAAAGAATCTGTTTTTTGTTTGTTTTTTTTTTTTTTTGTTTTTGAAATAACACGTTAAGACCAACTAAAATGATAATTGTGAACGAATCGTGAACGAATCAAGTGCAAATACGAATACGTAGCTAACAGTAGGTGCAAAACATCAACATAACATTCGAGAATTATAAAATAAAAGAGAAGCAAAACGACGCTAAAACGCACAGAAAGCGAAGATAACCACGAAACGACGTTGCGAACAGCGAAAAGTGATCGAACGGAATATGTGTGCCAGCCAAGCCAGCGCAGTAGTTGGTTAAAAGCGACAAATTAACTATAAATAATAAAAAAGCTCGAATCGCGAATCAAGCGCGTACATTTTTTATAACAACAACAAAACAACAAAATTGCAACTGCAATTACAGTTGCAGTTGCAGTTGCAGTTTTCGGGGTGCAGCAGCAGCAGCGGCAGCAGCGCAGCTTGTGTTATTGTTGCTGTCTAACGTGTTTTTTGCGTTTGGTTACGACGTTTCCGATGATCTTGGCCTGTTGTTGGCCCGAGTGAGTGTGTGTGTGTGTGTTTTTTTTTTATTTATATTTGAGTGTGCGCCGCGATGTTGTTGTTATTGTAACTCGTTTTGTATGACGACGACGACTGCGCGTGTGATTCATGCCAAACAAAAAAGCAACAACAAACGGCTACGATTGCGGCTACAACGGCAACAATAACAGTTACGGCAGCAAATGCAGTGAAATATGCTAAATAAATAAACACAACAAAAGTGAAAAATAGATAGAAGGCAAAAAGAGTGCGGCGAGTGCAGCCATCCTGCTGCATTGAGGAGAGTGCGAGGGATAAACTCGATAACACAAAATAGAATAATACCAAGCGGCGCTCTCTCACACGCGCGCACGCACACCAGCGCAGGCGTACACGTACACGCACACGCACACGCCATAGTTCTCCTGACTATTGGTGGTAGGTGAAAAAGAGAAAAGAAAAAAAAAACCTATTTTTTTTGTTCTCTCGTCGTGTGTACAGCTGCTGTCAAGTGCGCAGCCGCAGCCGCCGCAGCAGCAGCAGCAGCAGCCAAGTCCTTTAAGCCATCTCGCTCGCACCAATGCGGCAAAGGTAGCTAGACGAATAGCTCACACACACACACACTCATGCACATGCATACACGTGCAGGCACGCAGCCACACAAGCACACACACACACACATACAATCGCGAGGCATATGCAGCTGCTTGGAATACGTTGAGGAGCAGCAGCAGCGCGAAGATGATGCCAAAGCCAAATGCCAGACAACAGCAAAAACAACGTGTATTGCACACAGACAAGCATAAAATGTACGAATAATTAAATAAAACAAAACACAACGACATAAGCAAAAAAAAAAAAAAAAATAAAATAAAATACAACTACGCGACTAACAGAATAAGTGCAAGAAGTAGAAGTGGAAGGCGAATTACACATTCCGCCGCCATTCAAGTGCATTATTAATATAATTAATAATTAAATTGTGAATAGAAATCTAAAAGAGAACAACAGTAAAAAAATGAAGGTTACCGTTTGCTTTGGCGATGTTCGCATTTTGGTGCCCTGCGGCTCGGGCGAGCTCCTTGTCAGGGATTTGATCAGCGAGGCCACGCGACGCTACAAAAAGGCAGCCGGCAAGGTAAGTGCACACATACATGCATACATACATATACTTGTCCCCCTCCCACCCCCAGCTCGCCGACTAGTGCCGACACCTTTCCACATTGTATTACAATTTCCCCCTATTTGTTGGCTTTTTTCGTTTTTTGTTTTGTTTTGTTTTGTGCTGGCCAAGCGGAAATGCTGCACTTGAGCGTCAGATGCGCTTATAATTAAACACAGAACCGACCAAATATTAAAACACATAAAAAAAGGAAACCCAACCCGAACCCGAACCCGAACCCAAAAGTAGAACGAACCAACAAAATCGCGCGTGTGTGTGTGTGTTATCGCCCCATTGGAATATAGAGGGAATGCAGGAATAGGAAGGGGGAGACAAACACATAGTAGGATGAACAGATCGGAATGCGTGCGCGTCGTCTAGGTAAAATATTTGAATAATGATAAGGCGGGCCCAATAAAAAAATAAAAAAACAACAACAACAAAAATGAAGCAAAGAAACGTAACGAAATGAAATGAAGGCAAGCAAATGAATTCAAATATAAACAGAGAGGGGGAGAGAGGAAGAGAGAGAGAGAGGGAGTTGGAGAGTTAGATGGAGAGAGACGAAGATGAAATACCCTTGAAATGAGTGACAAATGAGTTTGTCCACTGCCGCACAGTGGTTCAACCCACGCCAAAGATGCCACAAACAGATTAAATATAATAAATGACTCTGTGTGTGTAAGCTGAGCGTGTTACCTCGTTCATATACCCTTTTCAAGGGGATTTTCTCTCGCATCTTGTATACCCTGCATGGCCGAAAAAAAACTGTTTTTGACGGATAACTATGCAATAATAGAATACAAATTATTTTCAAGTAAAAAACGTTAATTAGCTGTTTAAAAAAGGCTAAAAAACGTTAAAATTGCATCAAGTTGCAAAAATAGAAGCTGCAATTATAAACACACAAAAAAAGTGCATAAATTAAATTGTAAATTAGCGCTTAAAAATTTAATTGATAATATATTAAATATAAATATTTAAAACTAGCAATTTGAGGTACATTTCTTAGCAGAATTGGGTACATTTAATCTTAAAATAAACTTTTTAATTTTTAACAAAATGCGGAAAAGTCCAAAAGTTTCGCCCACACAGAAAAGGAAGCACTATGTATACCCTGTAAAAAGGGTATGCAACGAAACGAAACGAAGACAAATATGTAAATGCTTGAGAAATGATAACAACAACAAACAGAATCGAAAAGAAAGATTGGGGAAGAGACAGACAGTGAGACAGAGAGCACAGAATACGAATAATAATAATAAAAAAAGGTAAATAAATACCTTAAAAACCAAAAAAACAGAAGGAGACTGAAAGAAGAGCAAGGGGAAACTTCGGTGCATTTTGAACTCATTTGAACCCTCGCTATAGGGTTGGGGGAAGAATACAACAAATTAAGGGCCTCAGTCTCAGCGACAGGTACAACGTTGTAAGCAGTCCGAGAAGAAGAAGAAAAGCAAGAAGAAGCAGAAGAAGACGAATATGATATGGGATCAGATAGTGGGTTAAGGGTTCCGCGCTGATGGGGGGAAATATTCCCAGCACCAACAGCACCTTGTAATTAATCAAGAAAGTTACATGGGAGGGGATCTCTAGAGGAAGGGCGGGGCAGATACAGAAATCAAATCAATTCTAGAAAGATCATAATGATGTTGTATGTAGCTGACTTTGGCTGACGCTGATTAAGTCATTATACATTTTTTTTTTTAAATTTTTTTCGGGCGTTTGGAATTTCCGGTTGCAAGATCTACACATCTCTATCTATGTATCTGTATATCTATCTATCTGTATTCATCTTGATATGTCTGTGCAACGTGAGAATGGGGCAGCGATAACTTGCGGGTGGCTTTGCCCGTGTCTCACTCTCAATTGTGCGAAATTGGAAACTGTGTCAGCTAAAAAACAAAAAAATAAAAAAGAAATAAAACCCAGAGAATTTACAAATACAGCGGGGTAGGGTAAGGGGGGCAACTCGCTTTCCATTTCGCGATCACGTGTGTCTGTCTGGGAGAGAGAGAGAGACCCAGACCCAGACCCAGTCCCAGTCTCGCTATCACAGTCAGTCTCTAAGAGTGAAGCCTCCGCTCTGCTGGCAACTTGCTAATTATGCAATTTAATGCTTCAACGGCGCACAAATTGCAACATCAGCACAAAAAAAAAAAAAAAAAAAAAAAAAAACACACGAAGCTACAACAACAACAGCAGCAGCAGCGTGCAGAAGACGCGACTCTGATTTCAAATTCTCTTGTGCACATGAAATAATGATAATAGACCCGGCTAGCAACAGTCTCCCCCCAGCTTATATTTTCTTTATATATTTTTTTTGCTGTCTTGGAATTTGGTACACACAACACAACACTCTCTATACGAAGCAGCAGCAGCAGCAGATCAATCCAAATAGCACATAAACTGGGTCAGTTGCATTCGGCAGACATTCCACAGAAATTTTTTCGGTTTGTGCAGCATTCGCGCATATTAGAAATGCAACTAATTACTTGCCACTTGCCACCTGCCACCTTGTTGCTTGCAACAAAATTTTTGCAGCTGAACTCACTGTCACGAAACCAGAAAATATATATGAGAAACAGACGAAAGATTTAAATGGAAAAAAGAAAATGAGGAAAAACAAGTTGAAGGATTAGAATTGAAAATATGCACTAAATATTGCTTAAAAAAAAGACGAGAAATATGGGAAGGAAAATTTAAAAGCCAGGAATGTATAAATATATACAATATACAATTCTTCAAAAAAAATGTATATGAATAACATTTATGTATTTTTGTAAATCTAAAATAATTGGAAGAAGCTTCTTTGATTTTGCATTTCATTAAGAATTCGAAGGCCTCGTTTTGAATTGTTTTCTCAAACGAAATGGTCACTCTAAAACATGTTAATAGAGAATAATCATGTAAAAGTCTATAGAGCTATTACATTTATTGAAATGGTCACCCTTATCATCTAATTTAACTAATTAATGTTTCATGCATGCGGCAAACAGATTTTTTTACTTATAGTAAATGGTCACCTTAAAACTTTGCAATAGGGAAAAAATTAAAATGAAATGGTAACCCCCATGTTTTCATTTAATTATTTGATACTCCATTTGTATGTGCTTACTTTGATTTTTTTTTAAATAATATACGGTCAGCCTATCCAGTGCTATGATAAATCTTTGAAACTCCTAAGTGTTTTTTCTTTAGAAAATTCCAAAGTAAAAATAATCAACCTTTTTTTCGATTTAAGAGCAATATAGTAGAATATTGAATGGATTCTATTTAATATAGGGTACCCTGATATTGTGCAGAAAAACCAAACGGTTAAACAACTGCCCTTATCTAAATAAATTGCAATGTCTGTTTAATCAATTCAATTCAATTTTATTCTTTTCCATTCCCTTCTCTTCATTTCTCTCTCTGTCTCTCTTTCTCTTCTGTTTGCTGTTTGGTTTTGGTGGGCGTTTTTATCGCCTTATCGCCAGCGCCCAAATGCCAAATGTGCTGCTGCTTTGGCTGCCCCAACTGGGGGGATTGACCAACTCTGAAAACAGGGCGTGGCATTTTGCTCATTTGTTTGCCTCGTCTCGTTTCTACTGTTTTGTCTCCCTTTTTTGCTCGTTGTGTTTGTTTTCATTTTGCCATGGCAGCCAGAAGACACTGCGCGCTGATGAGAAGAGACCAAGAGATGGGGAGACCAAGAGATCGGTAGACCAAGAGATCGGTAGACCAAGAGATCGGGAGACAGTCGGGGAGACCGGCGGCAGCTGAAAGATTCATTGAGCATTCTGTTGTCGTTGTCTCGTTGCCAGAACCGGTTTAAGCCTCAATTTGTAAATTATTCAGTCGCGAAAAAAAGGCAACAGAAACAACAGAACAACAACAAAAACGCGAATCATAAAAAAGAGACAACAAAAAAAAGAGAAAAACAAAAAACATAAAGACAGAAACAGCAAAACGAGCGTCGCGATGCTGGCGCAAAAATTGTTTTGCTGTTGAAAATTTGAAATTTTTGGCGCATTTTTAAGTTTTGTCTCTAATTGGGCCTCACACTCCTCAATTAGATTGTAGCACCAGCACCTGTGCGGTACCACCTGTACAGTGAAAACTGGAAAACTCGCCCAATGCAAACGCCTTCAATGCAAATGCCTTTGGCAATTTCAAGTACTTTCATAGAAGGAGATCAAGTTCGAGTGCAGTTCGAATCAGACCTGTATCTATGCTCGACTATATATACAATAATTGTATTTGAACAATTTTGTCATAGATGAGAACCTACACAGGTACTGCACATACACACACACACACATATCATATATAACCGGAAATCTAAACTGGTTTCAGCTGCAAAATGCAAACCTAGACGAAACATTGAATGAATAAAAAAGCAAACAAAAAGAAAAAAACACTCATATTTACATAGTATACCGTGTATTTATAATTATGAATATAACTTCTAGTTAAATTAAACCCCGCAAATTGTATAAATCGAATTCCAGTTTCAGCTGACACAAGTTGTACATTTGATTTATGTCTTGGCAACAGCTCGATAAAATTTTTTAAAGCACCCCCCCCCAGCAATGTCATAATAACCTACAAAGAGTATTTAAGTCTAGAAAAATATTTGCCAACTTCAGTTCATATGGCATTTTTATAGATTGAGATATTTTTTAATGTTTTTCAAACAAAAATGGTCACTCTTAAACATTGCGATGGTTAAATATATTAAAATGGTCGCTTTAATTCAAGCATGTTGAGTTTGAATGCAATGTATATGGAACTTATTTTAATATACATGTTGATTTAGTGTTTTCATAATAAAAATGGTCACTCTAAAGCCTTTTGGATTGTTAAAATATAAAAGTCTATACACTTTTTCAACTCAGTTATGTATAAATATCACTCTTTTAGTACTCAACTTATATGCAAGATAGAATTTCTTAGTTATTTTTGTAAAATAATTGGTCACCCTAAAACATTTTAATTGAGAAAGTAAAGTATAAACTATTTAGTTCCCTAAAAATCGTCCTAGTTTAACTATTTAATGCGTTTTTAATAGTAAAATAAAATGGTCACCCTTAAACATTTTCATTGAAAAAATCATGACAAATCAAATATACAATGAACATGCCGCAATGGTTTCCTTCAAAACGGTCACCCTACTAGCTAAGCTCATTGAGAAATTGATGTCAATGAAATATGTATAGAATAGATGAGTAATACCCAGATTAAAGCCTAGTATTTTTTATGCACAGTCGCGGAACCCTTTGCAAAAAGTTCTCTTCGAGGCTTTCTTCGTTAACGTTAACCTCAAAATTCCAAAGTGTTTTGGGCTTAGAATGCAAGCCAATTATAACTATGGTTCTAATACCATAATGGTCTACCATTTAAGACGTTACCTGCCTCCCTGCCTCCCCCTCTTTCTCATTGCAATACAGAATGGGAACACAAAAGAAATATGCATATACACACAGAGTTCGAATAGGCTGATCGAAACTAAGATATGCTGGAATTTTTAAATATTTTATTTATTTTTATATTCAATTCTGTTTGTGCAAAGGAGTGCAAAGTGAGCTTAGCTAGAGTTGTATCAATTTTGACTAAGTTCCTTAAATTCCTTTAGTCTTTTTTCATACACTTTTATAGGGTATAGAAAATCAATTGCGCTTTAGTATTTTGCGCCCACCTTGACAGACAGCTTTGGTAGTATGTAGTTGGTAAACTCACGAGGGTTGCCAGCGTTGTTTGACACTTGTGTTGGTGTATGTGTTGTCATGACAACAGCCACAACATATGGCATATATATATACCTGTATATAGCTGTACACATATATATATATATATATATCGAATAAACTTATAGACGACTGCGTCATTGTGAGTTGTTAACAGGCCTCCAATATCCACAATTATCGTAGCCAAAGGCCTCAGTTACTTCAAGTATTGCTTGTATTTATAGTCATGTATATGTACCATATAAATATACTATATATATATATATGTCTATAGAGCACAATTGCATTGTGGGGGCTGCTTTGGGTTGATTCAGCTCGTTCAGACCAAATTAGGCGCGAAATTCAATTGAATTACTTGTCTTAGTCAGCTGCTCTCAGTCTCTCACCCTGCTTACTTCTCTTTTTTTTATTTTTGGGCTACTTTGTAATTGAATGTAATTCCCAAATGTCAATTGTTCCACGCCCACGTTCAAATTGCTCGCCCACACCAGAGACAGAGAGAGAGAGAGAGTTATGTCTCTTTGCTCCACTGTGCTGCAGTTCGAATTGGGCAAGAATCGAAAACGAAATTAAATTCTTATCAACATTGTAATAAAATTAACAATTTTCATTTGTTTTTCCGTATTTCTTGAACGTTTCGTATTTCATTGGCTTGTGGTTATATAGATATATATATCGTATATATGTCTGCAGAGTGCCAGATGTGTGCGTGTTGCATTTTTATAGGAATTTTATGAAAGCATCTGGTAAATATTTCACAATAGAAATAAAAGCACATGCACTTGCCTATATACACATATTTTTATATAGATTAGTAATATATATATGCTTAGCGATTTATAAAAGAATGCATAGCAAGCTGTTTTAGCCAATATTACCATATTTATTGATTTTGTGTTTGTATGAACATCTATAACTCTGGTATTCTACGAGCTAGAGCTATCGAAGTTTGTAACAATATTCATATGCATTGTGAGTGTGTTTTAGAATCTAGCCACGCCCCGTACCGCCCACATTAAATGTAAAAAATCAACAATTTTACTTGGGTTCTACTGCTTGTTAAACCAATTTCCTTTTAGATACTACTGACAGTTGCTGCTATAGGGTATTTATTTTAGAGACGACACGCGGACACAGTTGACCTCATAAAAGTATTGTTAACTTCAAAGTCGGGTAGTTAGGCGGGTGGGAGGAGGAATTACGATGGGGGGGGATGTATCTATTTGCATGTCGAGCCACACGACTGCACGACTTGTGCGGTTGCAACAAGGCGCGTGAAGCAGGAGGAGGCGGGGTACAAGGAGTGTCGGAGGTGTTGCAGCAGAGGCCTAAGTTCTTGAAAAAACGTTCCACGGTTTTTTGGGGGCATCATCATCATCATCATCATGATCGGGGAACGCGTGTACAATTACAATGGTTTTATTGCCACACTAATTGAGTATCTATTTTGGTCACGCACGTGTGTTGTCTTGTCTTCCTGCTCCTTCCCCTCTTCCTTTCCTTTCCTCCTGCCTTTTACTGGCATTGTTTGCCGCAGGATTCCCGACTCTATATGGGCCTGATACATTAATTAAACGTACTTCCTGCCCAGAGAGGGAGAACCACAAACTGCTGCACCCTGCACACCCTGCAACCTTTGCGTGTCTGACAGCGATTGTTGTTGCTGTCGCGTGCAGCGTGCAACCACCGCAACAGCAACATCAGCAACATTGGCGGCAGCGGCAGCAACTGCAGCAATGCGTTGTTTCCCGGGCAATACACATCATTAAAATATAACAAAAAGCTGAAATTGTTGGTAGAAAAAAAAATAAATGTATATTTGACAATCGAAACGCAACGGAAGCAATGGCGCCCTGGCACGCCCCGACAGCGCCTCTCCTCGTCTCTTCCCGCCTCCCTCACTCTCTGACGCACCCATTTTAATAATAACAAAAGCAGCAACAACAACTGCATTATTATTATTATTATTTATCTTTCATTTCATTTCATACGCATCATTCTAATTAATTTGTTATGCTTCGCTCTTCGCTCTTTCCTTGTTTTTTTTTTTGGGTTTAATCAATTGACTCGACGAGAAGGTTCAAGGTGAATATCTAATGTAATGCCAACCTTCTTACCATCTTCTCTGTACTGCACTCCACCTCTCGTCCACTTCTCGTCTTCTTCTCTTTCTTTCTTTTCGCTCCACGCATCGCTGGCTCTCTCTCTCGACCTCAGCGGGGGCTTCCAGGGCGTTTGTTAGGTTTGCGCTCCATTGATGCGACTTGGTTTGGGTCAAGTGCATAACTCGTGACCGGAATGTCAATTCCGATAGAGCGAAGGTCAAGTTCGTATCATCGCAGAAGAAGAAGAAGAAAATAGAAAGAAACTCTGTCAAGTGCTTTTCTAGGAAAGTGAGCGGAAAACGAAAAAGAATCATAAAGAAACAAAGATGTGTGTAGAATACAGATCAGACTAAAAAAGACTTTCTTTAGCTCTTCATGTTGGTTAGGTCATTAAACATTGAAGGTAGCTAGTGTACTTCTATAGAACTTATTGACATATATATATATAGTTTTTATATTGCTTCCTGATTAGCTCATTTATTATATATTATTTTTATTTATATTATTATTTAGTTTGATATGCAGGAAACTTGATTTTCCCTTATGCTACAGTACAGTTTTGGGCGCCAGGAATGTTCATAAATATATAACTTAAATCTAAATCTAATCTAAGTCAAATTTTCACATGTTATTTGTTTAGTTATAACTATTTTACACACCAAAAATTAATCTTACAGTATTAATATTACGCTTGCTATGTGATTTTTAACATTTTATGTGGGTGGTAGGGGGCGTGGCTAAATTATAAAACACACCTTAAAACACTGCCAGATATGCGAGTGTACAAATCAAATTTGATGTCTCTCGTTCTTATAGTCTCTAAGAGATCTAGGGGCTTATAAGCCTATTCTATGAGCAACTCGCGGTTCATTTGATGAATCATTATAATTATCTTTAATATCTGTTGCCAGTCTCTGTGAATCTTTCACGTAAAATCAGTTTAAATACCAAAAAATGAGCATATTAAAAAAAATAATAATAAGAACGCAAATAAAACTCATGAGTTTCCGCATTTCCGTTTTTTTTTTGCGTTTTGTTCCCAATTCGCGGAATTCGATCTAGCTTAAAGAAGAAGAACAACAGATTAGGTACCTGTCCCTCTCTCGCCCCTTCCCCCTACACAGTACCCTGTAGGCCCAAAGTATTTTTACGCCTTTGCATATCAGAAAAAAGTCGTTACAATTTTTTTTTTTTTATTTTATTTTATTATTTTTGGGTTTTGTTTTTTGTCTTTTATCGTCGAAACGTGCGCGACGTTGCGAGTGAATTGCTCCAGCTTCGATGTGGCCAAACGTTTTGCAAGCCGAGGGTTTTGGATTTCGTTGTGGAATGCATTCGTTGTGGTTCAGAGAGAGGAAGAGTGAGAGAGAGGGAGAGAGAGGGAGAGAGGGTAGCATTGCTTATGACGTTGACGCTGATCGTCGTGATGATGTCCCGCTTGTAGCTTGTCAGTTGTTCCAAACTACGGTATATTGACCCAGCGTACCCTTTTTGCCCTACCCTCTCTCTCTGTCTCTTTCTCTCTCTCTCTCTCACTCTGTCATCATATCTGTCGCTTGCGATCGGGCAGCGTCAGGCAAGCTTTATAGCGCGTACCGCTTCGCATAGCGTGCCAATTTCGCGCTTACTCATGCAGCCGGTACCCAGTCGAAAGAACAACGCAATAATAACTACCCGGTATTGAGGTATAACCTGTACGTGCCAGAACCAAACCATACCAAAGTGCACGGAACTGAAATGAACCGAACCGAAAGCGCACAGTTTTTGTACGCCCACAACACACGCACCCTCCCTCTCTCTCTCACAGCGAGAGGGTAGCAAAAGCAGGAAATACCAAACTGAACTGTCAATTTTCCCCGAGATGAAATAAAAAAAAAATAAACATCTTGATAAGCAAATGATTCAGTAAAAAGTAAAAAATTAAACCTCATGGAAAATATTTACTTAGGCTTTGCTAGTGTGTATGTTTAACGGTAAAGTTGCTATCTCTAATGAGCTGCGAAAAATAATTCACATACATATATCTTAAGAGTGATTCAGGGGAGGCGAAAAAAAAAAATAAAAAGTTTCAACTGTTTTTACTACTCCAAGAACTACAAAGCTAATTGGATTGTACAGGTTTGTTTTGTCTGATATATACACGTCTTATTACTTATATAACCCTGCTCTACACAGTTGGATATGAGGAAAATGATTCATAGCAAAAGCAAACGGTTTTCAAAGGAAAAACTATTATGAAATAAACATTTTTTGGGTTTGTTCGATATGTCGGGAATCAGTTGAAATTGCAATAATTACTTGTTAGAAATAAATAAATAATAAATAAAATAAATAATAAAATAATAAATAATAAATAAATAAATAAATAAATAAATAAATAAATAAATAAATAAATAAATAAATAAATAAATAAATAAATAAATAAATAAATAAATAAATAAATAAATAAATAAATAAATAAATAAATAAATAAATAAATAAATAAATAAATAAATAAATAAATAAATAAATAAATAAATAAATAAATAAATAAATAAATAAATAAATAAATAAATAAATAAATAAATAAATAAATAAATAAATAAATAAATAAATAAATAAATAAATAAATAAATAAATAAATAAATAAATAAATAAATAAATAAATAAATAAATAAATAAATAAATAAATAATAAATATATAAATGATTAATACGTAAATGATTCATAAATAAATAATAAATAAATAAAAAGATAATAGATAATAAAAAAAATAATAAATAATGTAATAATAAATAAATAGAAAAAATAGGGGAAAAAATATATGTATATATACAACCTACATATAAAACCTACTATAACTGAGGGAAACTACTTTAGCTACTTCTTAGATAAACATTTATAGCTAAACCTATATATTCCTAATGGAATAATATATAAAGAAATAAGTAAAACAAAATTATAAATAAATAGGAAAAACATCTGATAGAATAAAAATAAAATTAAATAGTTATGCGAAATATACTATATGTAAATAGGAAGACTTATGTTGCAACACAGCATCCAGAATTGCGGGTACGTTGACTCACGATTCCACATAATAAGCAATTTATATACAAATATACATATATGGTGCTCGTACGGCGATCGTATAGGTATTTATCCAGGTGTTTCCTCTAAAACGTGAAATTTAACGCATGAATCATTCGTTAAGCGGCAACAACAACGGCGACGGCGACAACGTCGGACCCCATGGTAGCTCGCTCTCTCAAGCTTGGAGTGGGAGTTTGAAGAGAGAGAGAGAGCGAGCGACACAGTGAGAAAGACAGAGAGAGAAGGAGAGAGAGCGCGCGATTGAGCATGTGAGCGAAAGGGAAACGCGCGATAGCATTCGCCAGTGTTGCTAAACGACTCGTTGCTGTGGCAAAGAATGTTGAAGGCCACAAAAGGTCGTAAAATGTTCGCGACGGCAACGGCAACGGCGACGGCGACAGAGTTTAAGTTCGACTTTGGCGTCGTCTTACATTAATTTTATATGCTCTTTTATTATAATTTATGTTTTTTATAAACTCGCAAAAAAAAGTGCTGTGTGAACTCTCTGCTGCAGGGAGGAAAGAGGTGAAGGATGAGAATGAGGAGATGTCAGTTAAAAAGTTTTGAGTACCCCGTAATGGTGTACCGTGAAGTGTTGTACCCAGTAGTGTTGTACCCTGTAGTGTTTTACCCTGTTCTGTGGGGCTGCGATGAAGTTGTCTATGCAGTTATATACAAATGTTGTGGTTAATAAATAAATATAATTAATAAATAATAATAATAGTTAATAAATAATATTTTGTTTATGTTATATTTATTTTTTATATTTTTTTATTATTGTTTATTATTTTTTTTTTTTTTATAATTGTTTATTGATTATTTTTTATATAATTGTTTATTCATTCTTTTTATATTGTTCTTGCACCATTTTATTTAATTTCATTCATTTGATAAATATACAATCTCAAATTCCATTCGTAACCCTTTTTTGTATCTATGATATAAGACTACACAGCGTAATATAATATTATTATATCATATCCGAACTTGAACTTGTTGTCTCCGCTCTCTCACTCAGGGTATCAGCTATTCGAGTCGCCATCGATATTCGCAATACATATGATATATGCACATATTATATTGTGTATTCCTTTTGCTTTGATATTGTTTATCACGTTGCGTTTTCGCAGCGTTGTTCGTGGTCTCCATTCGCGTCGTTTAGGTTTATTTATTTACTTTTTTTTTATTTTTCGCTTGTCTTTTTATTTTTTGCGTAGGCGCTGCACGTGCGAGCGACAACAGCAGCAGCAGCGACAGCGGCAGCGGCAACAAGAACAGGGCTCAGTCCATGGCACGCCCATGTGGCCCATGTGTACTATGGGCAATTGCGCAGCTACATTGCTATTTGTCTTGCTTCAGTCTGTCCGTCTGTCCGTCTGTCTGTCCGCACGCCCCTCTGTGCATGCTTAATTAATTAAATAAATACGCAGGCGAAATAAATAAATAAATAATTGACATTTTTGTGGCATGCGCAGAACAAAAGACTCAAGCGACAAACTTGACGGTTGCGGCACCCTGAAAATATTTGTCGCACAAGGCGTGGCAACTCCACTGCGGGCTGCCTTCGTTCCAATTGAATGCGGCACACAAACACACACACACAGAGACACACACCTACACTCAAGATACACACACACACACAGACGGCTGCACATAGACACCCACAAGAGCAACGCCTGCGACTTTCTGGCCTTGAAATCCCCACTGTGCAATCAAAGTAACCTTAACATAACCCAAACAATTACACTATGCAAAAGTTTGACTGCGGTTCACGTAACAAAATAATCGCTTAGAGAGTTCAGATACATATATGTATATAAAGAGAGGTATATATAGGCGGGGGAAATTTGTAGCTAAGCTTAGATACAGCACAGCGACTCTATCTAACTATGACTATACCTATATATAACTTAACCTACCTTTACCTGTGCCTTCTGTTTGATAAATCTCTACATTATTTACCCAGCCTTAACTCTGCTAATATGCTCTACATAATTATATACCAGCTTTATCAATCGATTAAACCATCCATACTAACAATAATATATAATTCCCAAGCCAAATTAATTGTTTTAGTAAATTATTAAAATTCTGGCTTATCTGAATTGCTTCTGGTGCAAACTCTATTAAAAAGAGTTGAAAAATGTTTAAGAACAATCGATGGTATCACATAAATTATATAACTATCGATAGCATTAATTTTGCTAGGCATTTTTTGCTTGATATTGTGATAAAAATGTATTATTTTATGATCTATACGAGAACTGCTTCCGAGTCGAAAATAATTGATAAAAAAAATATAGGCGTGGTAAAGTAAAAATGCCATGGGAATGAGGTGGCTTCTTTTTTATTTTATTTTATTATTCTTTTTTAGGGTTGACCTGCTGACCCCACATTTTGCCAGCTTTTAATTTCACTTCCAACGAAAGCAGAGAGAAAAACAAACAAAGAAAATTCAAAAAAAAAAGAAAGAGAAAAAAAGTAAAAAGAAATAAATAAAAGCAGAAATTAATTGCTTATATAGAAACAATTTCTTTTTCCGCCAAGCGACAACCATAAACTGAAACAGTTGTCATCATTGTTGTAGTTGTTTTTTTTTTTTTTTTTTTTTTTTTTTTGTTATAAACATTATTGTTGTTGTTGCTGCTGCCGGTTGCGTATGCGTTTAAAGCGATTTCATATGTTTTATTTTCAAGTTTGATGTTGTTTCTTTTAATTTCGCTGTCGTGTCTCTGCTTTGTGCTTATGTTTATTGTTATTTATGTTTTTGCTTTATGTTATGCTGGGATTATGCTGGGCTTTTAGTTAGGTAGTAGTAGTAGTAGTAGGGTTGCCAGGTCGTTGTCTCTGCCACAGTGTGATATAATACACCAACACTTATGACACTCTCTCGAAGACGACAACGACGACGACGACGACTCGTGTTTCCCATATTCGATTAGCAAAGAAACCCTATAGGAAAAGTTGAGCTGCGCTTGGGAAAAGTTGATTGCGCTGTCGAAGTTTGTCAGTTCCACGAATTTACCTGCCGTACCGCCCTCTCTCTCTCTCTCTTTCTGTCTCTTCCTCTGTCTATTGTCGCTTCATTCCATTGAAGTCCCGAGCCATAAAACAAGTCGATCCTTCGCTCTCTCTCTCTCTCTCTCTGTCCATATAAATATCTTCCTCTAATTTCTTTTTAATGAACTGTCGCCCGTCATTCACGGGGATCTTTTATGTGCGTGTTCTTGGAACAGATAACCAGCTAGAAAGAGAGAGACAGGGAGAGAGTGAGAGAGAGAAAAATGATCAATGATTGGCATTACATGCTCGTAATCGTATTTGGGTTTTTTCTTTTCTTTATTTCTGTCTGTTGTATAGTTCTGCCTGCCTCAACCTCTCAGTCCTCTCAGTCTCTATCTAGCACGTCTTTCTCTCTCTCTCTCTCTGAAGAATTAATTGTTCGCTAAGAAAAGCAATTGAAATTCAAGTGGCAGTTGTCATCCTTTGTTAAAGGTTTTCTAAAAGGTTTTTCTACTGAAGGGTTCAGGTATTTAGCATGTTTTTTAACGCTTTCTACGCACTACAGTGTGTACTCTATAGTAGAAATAAAGCTTTTAAAGGGAAATTAAAAATGTAAAGAAAGAATAGAGAGTTTCCTTTTTTTTTTGCTCAGATCTCTAAAAATACAAAAGCTAGAGCTCTGAAATTTTATATGTACCTGCTCTGAGGCTGTGCAGGTGCATGCCTAAGACAGTGATTATACCTGTTTATTTTTGCTAAGATCTTAGGAACTAAAAGAGTTGAAGTGTTGAAATTATGTATGTAGCTACTCTTAAGCCTATTGTATGTGCTCAGATGTGTCTTAGTTTCATATATGTTGTGGTTAGCAAAATAAAGTTAATTTTTCCCCAAAAGTAGTTAATATAGGTCAAACTAGTATATTTTTGTTAAGATCTCTGAAACTACAAGAGTTGGAGTTATGAAATTTCCTGTGTACCTTCTCTTAGGCTTATTTTATAGACCCATTAATTATCCTTTTTTTATTTTCTGCTCAAATCTCGGGAACTACAAGAGTTGCAACTCTGAAATTTCGTATGTAGCTTCCCTTGTGGGCTTTGTATATTGCAAACCATAAATCAGTTTCTTATACCGCGTACAGACTGTAATACATATACAATTACATATCTGTTGAGACTTAAATCGCGCTTTTACTGTGCTCATTCTGCACTTTTGTCATATCGTTTACGTGTTTCTTTGGGGTTCTTAAGACGTTCATTGTGAAGAAAAAAGACAATATCGTATATTGTTTTGGATCTTATAGTGTGGCGCTCGCTGGGGATCGTCCTCATTCTCTTTCTCTCTCTCTCTCTTTCTCCACATACAAAAGGTGTTTTCTTTGTTCTGTGTGGACTGGAAACTGATTTCGAATCCGGTTACCAACATTTAATACCTGTGTGTAAGTATGTATATATATGTGTGTGTGTGTGTGTGCGTGTGTGTGTGTATTATAATAATAATCATGATAATTATTTGCGTTGCGTTTGTTTTGTTTGTTGTTTCCATTTCACAAAACGAAGATGAGATGGGGAAGCTGTATGTGGGGCTCTATTGTTGATGGAAGGCTTGATTGATCTCCCTCCCCATTGATTGATTGATTGATTGATTGACAGACCGCGCGCTGGTTTGCCTTGAAAAAAAAACGCAACGCGTTTCCGTCGTTTCCTCACTCGCTCAGCTGTTGCCATCACTTTCACTCGCCATCTCTCTCTCTCTCTCTCTCTCTCTCTCTGGCTTTGCATAACTTCCTTCTCTGTTTGCCCCCTTTGGGGTTGCCTGCAGCATTTTGCAATGAACTCGTCTTGACCCCTGGCGGGGCTGTGGGAGCAGGGTTGTCGCTGGAGTTGCGGAAATTAAAAAAAAAAAATGCGATTGCGCAACTTTTGATTGCTCACCTCGTGCTGTTGTTGTTGTTGTTGTTGTCTTAGATAGTTGTAGTATTTTTTGTTGTTGTTGTTGTGCTGTCTGTGGGTCAGCAGCACGCTTCATCGCTCAGCAACAACAACGACAACAACAAATAGAACAGTGGCACAGTGGGCATGACTTGCCAAAAATTCATCTTGGGAAGTTCCGAAAACCCTTCTACTTTTAGAAGCATCTCAACTGATTTGAGCTGATTCATGTTCAGCATAAAAGATTATAAAACTCGAGTACTTAAATGTTGGTCGGAAAAAAGTGCATGTAAATAAGCCACTACACTGTGAGAAAAGAGAATGCATTTTCATTTAACGTTCTTCATATTTTAAGCGTATTATAATGCCATATATATTTGTAATCCTTACACAGTTGTCATAAAGCCACATTTTACTTTACTACACTGTTAGAAAAACTTGCTAAAGTTATTTTACACCGATCGTAACTTTCTTAAAAATCAAACGAAATAAAAAAAAATAGCAAAATGGATTTTTTGAAATTTTTCGATATTTTGGCAATTTAGACAAAAATTTTTTTTTCAAAATTTTAAATCGTGAGTTTTTAATTTTAATCGATTGCGGACGTCAAAATAAGTACTAAAGAATTGTTTAAATCGATTTTAAACGACACTTAATTTTGGCCCTAAAATCATGTCGAGTTGTCCAAAATTTTGACATGTAACACTCTCAACAGGCCTGGTACCCTCATTTTACACCGATCGTAACTTTCTTAAAAATCAAACGATTTTCACGCGAAATGACATTTTGTTAATGTTTTAACAATCTGAGTGAATTTACATTTCAAAAATAGCAAAATGGATTTCTTAAAATTTTTCGATATTTTGAAAATTTAGACAACAAATTTTTTTTTTTTTTTTTTTATATATATGTAGAATATGTATATATTTATTTATAGTATTTATTTATTTAAATAATATTATTTATTTTAAAACTGCGGCAAATTATATAAGTTAATTTAGCATATAATTTATTTATATATTTATTAAATATAATTCTGAAGAAATTTCAAAGACTTCATGCCGCGAAAATGCTGTAAATCAATAGAGAAAATTTTTGTTGTGATTGCAGGAAAATCACATGTGCTACGTCCGTGTGTGTGTGTGTTTGTGTGTGTAGAGAGTGTTATTAGCCGGGGGCTAGCCGACTTAGAGGGGGGACTACCCCAACTGCTCCATGAGTAACCAAAAGCTAGATACTCCTCCTTCTCCTCCTGCTTTGACGAGGTTTGCCTGTTGCCTCTTGCCACGTCTCATTTCACTCGACGCTCGCAGTGTTGCCTTGTTTGGCTTCCTTTTGTTGTTGCTGCTGTTGTTGTTGCTGTTGTTATTGTTGTTTCTGCTGCTGTTGTTGTTGTTGCTGCTGCTGCTGTTGCACGCCTAAGTGGATTTGTTGTCGCTGCGTGCGTTCGCCTTCCATGCGCTTTATTAGCCACACCGTGCACCAGTTGGCGGCGTCTCTTGTGGCGTGTTTCGCGTTACATTTTCATGGCAACAGACAGAGAGACAGACAGAGAGACAAGGAGACAGACAGACAGACAGTCGGGCAGAGAGACAAATAGACAGTCAGACAGTCGGACAGACACAGAGACAGAAAAATGTTTTCTAATGTCAAAGACACGATCAATTACAAGCGGCTTAGTCGGCGGCTCGTGACGTCGCCGTCTCGTATCGTCGCTCTATGTGGGAGTGGAGTTAGGGGCGTATCTGTCTCCGTCTTGAACCAACTCCAAGTGAGTGAACCATATTGATTTGACAGGCCCCAGGGCCTGGGGGAAACGTGATAAGCATTGGCTATAAAATTCCATGGAAAAAAATTGTATTGGAATTTCCAGAAATTGAATTTGTTTCTTTCGTATAATGAACGCAAGTAACCCCCATGATATCTTATATATCTCAGGATCTTTTGAAGTTAGATGAATGAAATTTTTGCACAGCATGCGTACAGTGTGTACACATTCATATGCAGTTTTCTATGCGAGTGTGCACACACACTCTTTTGTTACTTAGGAGGAGAGTTAAGCTTATATAATAAAATGTAGCTAAAATAGAGTAGCGGATATTTGGCTAAGCTGTAGTTTATTATTGCAGCTAACGGTCTAGCTAATTTCAGCTAGATTAAAGCTATATCTAGTGCTTAACTGATGTATTAAAATAAATTCTTATACTTATTTTAGTCGGCACATTAGACATCTGTGTGTAAAGTGTGTGTGTGTGTTTGTGTGTGACTCCAGACTTACTAGTGTAAGATTATGTAGACCTAAAAGATGATCTCAGTCTAATTGCACGATACGTTGATGAATTTGGAGCGCGTAAACCAGTTGTGAATTACAAGTGCAGTGTGTGAAACGACAACACTTAATGTCTTTGTTCCTCTCTGTCTCTCTCTTGATCTCTCCCTCTACGGTGCAACGTTGCATTGTGACGTCTGAAAAAAAATTCTTTTTAAATCTCTTTATATCTCTGTAAATTTGTCTATACATGGATATAAATTTCAATATATCTCTTCATATAGCTGTCTATATGTTACCTTTAGATTCCTCTATAAATCACTCCTTATATCGCTTAAAAGATTTCCTTATATATTTTTTTCTCTATCGCTCTAAATTTATCTCTCTATAGATCTCTCTAAAAATCTCTCTATGAATCTCTGTATCCATCATCCCAAAGTTATCTATATAGATCTCTTAATATATCTTTTTATACTTCCTTCTATATACTAAGATCCCTCTATATACCTCTAACTATTCATCTAACTATCTATATATCATTATATTTATGTATATATTTCCTTATATACATACATACCTCCCTATAAATCGATTTCCTTACATGAAATCCCAAAAATTTCCAACATCATTTGTAGAGAATGTTTACCTGTATGTTCATAGTAACTTGTTCCCTCTATAAATCGATTTCCTTACATGAAAATCCCAAAAATTTCCAACATCATTTACAGTAAATGTTTACCTGTTTTTATAGTAACTTGTTCCCTCTAGCTAGATAAGCATTACGTTTACCCAATACCTACCCCAATAATACCCTAAACAAGTGGGTAAGGCTACAGTCGGGCGCCCGACAGTAAGATACCCTTCTCCCAATTTTTGTAATCAGTTACAAACGTGTAACCACACTCATAATTTCGAACAAAAATGTTGCACAAATTCTTCTACTATATATAGCTTACTCGCTCGCACTCACACAGCGACGTGCGTAAAAAGTAAAGCGACACGACGCAACGTCGACGTCGGCGTCAACTGCTTAAAGCAGCGCGTCGGCTGCTGCTCGTACCGAACATTTGTACTGAAAACGTTGACTTGAATAACTTCTGTGTTATTGGTCCGATCGGATTGTAATTTGGAGGACATGTTCATATTGCATTTAGCTTTATATATACCAAAGCAGAACTTTATAAGTTCAACACTTTGCTTAATAATCATAAATTACCGATTTGCGGGGGCGGTGGGCGTGGCATCAAACATTTGACATAAACTTCACCTGCCCCGGATATATAGGAACCTTCATACCAAATTTGGTGTCTCTAGCTTTTTTAATAGCTAAGATCTGTTGTCTCAAACAAACAGACGGACAGACGGACAGACGGACGGACGGACAGACGGACAGACGGACAGACGGACAGACAGACGGACATGTCTCAATCGACTCGGCTAGTGATCCTGAGCAAGAATATATATACTTTATGGGGTCTGCCACGCCTCCTTATGCCTGTTACATACATTTTGCACAAAGTTAGTATACCCTTTTTTGACCATTTTCAATGGTCGAAGGGTATAAAAATAGAAAAACAAAACATTGATTACACACACATAATTGACATACATTTCTCTCTATCTCTTTCTCTTTGCAGGTAAGCAGCAATTTCTGTTTTCTTTTTTTGTAACTGATAAGCGACGATGAAATTGAACTGATAAGAAGAAGCAGGTAACGTAAAGAAGTAGGTTGGGGGTGAGTGGGAATGGGAATGGGGCATGACCTGAAATAAGGTAATAAATACAAAGAGAGGGCCAATAAATAAATCGATAAATTTGACAAATGAAGCGTGTGGCCGGTCAAAGCTGACGCATACCACCATCGCCTGCCTGCCACATGCCACATGCCACCAGCGGCGGGTGCAGCAAAGGATCCTGACGCATTTTTAAGCCAATGTTGCCCCACTTTGCTTGGCCACACTATCGATTCATATCTGTTTCTCTTTCTTTCTTTCTGTTTCGTTGTCTCGTCTCGCTATCTTATCGTTGCATGTGTTGCAAGTCGAAACAAATATTTGGGTAAATGGGCCAGCAGCAGCAACTACCTACGTACAACAACAAGTGACAAACTAATAAATAATTTATATAGTAGTTTTATAGCTTTTTTTTAGCTTTTTTTCTCGATTTGTTTTTTTTTTTTTTACTGCGCGCTGTTTCCGCTTTTCTCACGCAGCACGTACAGCAACCACTGGCAGCAAGTGCGCGAGTGTGTGTGTGTGTTGGGTTGTGAAACATGCTAAAGTCGAGACACGCACCCACAAGCGCATACATTTGCAGTGCCGCCAACGTGCCACAGATGGCGCCAGCCATGTGCGCTTCAAAAGCTGCGCGCACATTTCCGTGTTTATATCGCGAACTTATCGTGATTTTAAGCTCTACGTGTGAACTAGTGTTTTTTAGTAAACGTTATTTGTTTTAGATAAAACTAACTGGTTTAAAAAATGCGATAAAAATATTCTTTTATCTAAAGAAACTCGCTATGTTGCTGTAGAAAACTCCATATATGTTAGAAAACTATTCTTTGATTTAAAAAAACATAAAAATGAATTTTAAAAAATTAGGAGTTGGCGATAGAAGCCAGAATATATAAGGATAGGGATTCTATTAGAAATTAGTTTAAAAATCATAACTTAAGTAATTTTATGTGGATAACTTTATAAAGCAGATTGTATTGCGTACGGAGTTTTTTTTCAGTCAGTGCGTAGACAAGGTTAAATCAGAATAAAGTATTCCCTTTTCAGCAGACGTTATAATAATGGATTATTATTATTTTTGTCCATATTTATAGTATAGATAATTTGGTTTTTTATGGTCCAATTGTCTAAGCGATTGTACTAACCCATTTACTGATATCAACTTTAGACACATGAGTGTATAATATGATATATATAGTATGTGGGTATATGGTATAGTACGTGTGTATCTGTAGTTAGCTGGGAAATTTTGCTTTTATTATTTTTTTTTTCTGCTAAATCTGAACAATAACAAAATTATCTATGCCATAGATAGTTGAGTTGGGATTGGGGTTTGGATGGGCATGTTCATTGAAGTGGGTCTATAGTGCTGATATAGCCTAATTCGATGTGATTAACTGATTAGGGCTGAGTGGAAAAGCCAAATGGAAAAGTGTTGTTGTTGTTTTTGTTGCAGCACTCGTTATGAGTGCGAAGGGGTACTCATTGTATTCACACTGCATTCGCAATGAGAGCAATGAAAAAACAATTCTTCACACGCAGCTCACGGAGCATGTTTGCAATTGTTGAGTTGTTGTGTGTGAGTGGCGACATCTGGCGGTGGCGAGCAGAGCTTGCAACACTTTTTTTTTTTTTTTTTGTGAGGCTGATGCGACGGCGACCTTGAGGCCGTTGGATGTCAAAGCGCAGCAGAGCGCAACGTGGGCACGTGTAGCGGCAGAGAGAGAGAGAGAGAGAGGGGGAGGGGAAGTAGTAATAAAAGGAGAGAGAGAGAGGGAGAGGACTGTGCTAACTATGCCAAAAACGGAACCCAAATCGAAACAGCAAAAAAGCAAAAACAAAAAAAAGCCAAAATTAGGTGAAATGGTGAATGAACTTGCCCGCCTTTTGTTTTAGTTTAGGCCAACTGAGAGAAATATAGGGAGACGAGGAGAAGAAAGAGGAGGAGAAGAGAGAGAGAGACGCCTCTAAGCGTCAAGTGGACCAGTCAAACCGCTTGGGCAGCGCTTAAACACGCGACTCCAAAACGAGATCAGGCAAAAGCCGCCATAGAAATAATGTACACAAATGAACAGCTGAGCTGAGCCAGAGAGAGAGAGAGAGAGAGAGAACAAGCCAGAGAGCGACAGAGAGAGAGAACTAGCCAATAAGTAGAGAGAGAGAGGTAGCTTGTGATTTTTTTGGGCAAAAACACTATGAAAAACATTTTCATTTGCCGTAATTGATGTGATAAATCGCAGAGAAAGAGAGCTACATTTTTCATGTGATAGACTAGTGTAGTACCCTGTAGTTGTTAAAACTTCATATACACTATGCGTACTTATTTATTTAAATATATAAAAATATTTTTTACTTATACATTTTCAATATATCGATAAATGATATCAACAATTTTATCGATTATATTGGATTTTTTTGTAGGTTTTATTATTGTATATATATTTAGATTTATTTAATAAGACAGTTGGAATTTGAAATTTGCATTAAATTTTTGTTTGCTCTATGGCATACCCCATTGGTAGATTTTTACAGGGTATTTTGCGGCCCATTAAGTTATGGATTGAGCTGAATTCGCCAAGCTTCGCATTTGAAGTTGTCGGTTTTTTCGTATTTTCTTTTTCTATTTTGCTCATTAGTTTGCTTTGTTGATTGTTCACTGGGTGCACTAGTGCGCTCTCTCTCTCTCTCTCTCTCTCTCCTTTTCTTTCTCTCTCTTCTTCTGTATGTTGACACACGGGAGTTTTTGTTGTCTTTTAATAATGTCGAACGGAAGTCTTTGTGCGCTTTTAATGAGACTTGGCACAATCAAATTAACGGTTATTCGCTTTGGCATGGCGAAAAAGAGAGAGAGAGAAAAAAAAACGAACAGCTGATCGCCACAGTTGTAGAGCCTCACTTTCAGCTGCAGTTTGAGAGTCACTTTTGGGGTTGGGTCACTCAACTTGTCGCGCAAAGAGAGAGAGAGAGAGAGAGAAGAGGGAAGGCAGGAAGAGCAGGAGACACGCATCCTGCCTAGAGAATACTCTATGAATAATGTGAGTGTGTAAGTGAGTGCTGTGAATACACTCACAATTAAAATGAATTAAAACAAAGTTACTTCCCGTTACGAAAAAAAAAAAAAACAAATTGAATACATGTCTGAATAGTTGAATAGTTGCGAATAAATATGGCTAGATTCATGTGGTTGCACTGTGAATGCAGTTGGTTTTTGGCTTCTCTCTCTCTCTCTCTCTCTCTCTCTCTCTCTCTTGCTCATTAATTATGCCAGCGATGCGATGGAAAATGCAAAAAAGGAAGCGCTTTCCAGTTCGTTTAATTTTATTACGTTTTTCAGGCTAGAATTCACTTACCAACAACAACAACAACAACAACAATAGCCAGATAAACTATTACAACAACAAGGCCAATTCAGTTTACCCCTCTTTCTCTCTCTCTGTCTTTCTCCCTCTTTGGGGGAAGTTGGCAAAGGAAGCGCAACGTTGTTTTTTTATTTTTTTGCAACGTTCTTGGCAATTATGCAACATCCCCTTTGCCCCCTGCCTGCTGCTACGCCCATGCGCCGCCGCCGCCCTCGGCAATTGGCCGCATTGCTCTCTCTCTATCTCTCTCTCTGTGTGCGTGTGTGTACTCACCTGTTGCCACCTGTTGCTGCACCATCGCCATCCTGCGATCGCCAGCAGCAGATTTGCATTGCTTCTTCTTCTCCTTCTTCTTCTTCTTCTGCGTCTCTTTGCCTCAGCTATTTTATGAGCTGCTAAAGCAGCAGCGCCATGCCATGATTGGCCTGCCAAAAAGTGAGGGTACATCGACTGGCTCAACTCGTTTGGCATTTGAGGAGTATATAGGGAATGTTGAGTATAGAGAAAGATTTCGTTGTTTATTATTATTTATTTTTGTATTATTCATATCATTTGTTTTTATTTATTATTATTTATTTACTCTTATAATTATTTATTTACTTTTATAATTATTTATTTACTTTTATTATTATTCAGTTACTTACTTTTATTTACTTTTATTATTATTCAATTACTTACTTTTATTATTTATTTACTCTTTTTATTATGTATTTACTTTTATTATAATTTTATACTTTTATTATTATTTATTTACTTTTATAATTATTTGTTTACTTTTATTATTAGTTATTAAATTGTATTTTTATTTATTTACTTTAATTATTATTTATTTACTTTATTATTATTTATTTACTTGTGTTATTATATATTTAGTATTGCATATTTATATTTATTATTAATTTTATCTTTTATTTATTTATTTTTAGTTTTCAATTATTATTTATTTTATTTTGTTTTGTATTATTTTTTTTTTAATTTTATATAGTTTTATTTTATGTATATTTTTTTGTATTACTATTTATTTTCATAATTTTATTTTATTTATTCATATATTTTGTTTTCTATTAATTTATTTATTTTATTATTTTTGAGAATTTGTAGAGCATGCAACTAGTCGGCTTGCTCATTCGCCTGCGCTGCTTTTGATTGTTATGTTGCTGTAGTGTTGGTTAATGTTGTTGTTGTTGTTGTCTGTTGCTACTGCTGCTGCTGCTGTTTGCTCTTTCGCCGTTTCGCCGCCGTTTTTTGCTGCTTTTTGTTCTGTGTGCTTATTTGCGTTACGCTTGACAAACTGCTGTCCGGCTCCGGCTTTATCTGGCCTGGCCATCTATCTATCTATGTATCTCAACCATATGTATCTATGCTTTGGCAGCGCATTCAGCTGTTTAGTTGTGGTCACTTTGCCATTGTTGTTGTTGTTGTTGTTGTTGCGCTGTGCCTCCCCTTTTGTTGTTGTTGTTGTTGTTGCCTGCTTCCTTGCTTGCACTCTCAGCTGAGGTTTGAGAGCAACACTACCGACTGCACTGTTTGACATGCATTGCTGCGCTCGCTTGCCTGCACTTGTTTTGTTGGGCGCGCGCGCGCTCTCGCTCTCTCGTTCTTTTACTCTCTCAGCGCGCCGGCATTTGTTGCGCCTGTACGAATGCTCTATTGCTGTTGCGCGCACTCTCTCACGTTGCGGCACACTCTCTCTCTCTGCAGCGCTCTCTCGCTGTGTTGTAGTTCACCTGTTCGTCGCTGCACGATCACGTCGCGGCGCGTCGCGTCGCTTTGTTTGTGCTGTGGGCTGACTTTGGCTTCAGTTTTAAAACGAAACGCGAGCGCAGCGCACACTTTGCACATTGCTCGCCCGCTCGCTCGTTCGCTACGCCGTCGTCGTCGTCGTCGTTGCGTCGTCGTGGTTGCGTCGCCGTCGCGTCGCTGTTCGCGCAATTCGTACGTACTTCAGCTGCGGCTGTCGCTGCCGCTGCTGTTGTTGTTGTTGTTTTTTTTGTTTTGTTGCTGCTGCTGCTGCTGCGTTTTGCGCTGGTTACGCAGTTTTTTTGTGTGTGTTTTTTTGTTGTTTTTCTTCTCTTTTTGTTGACAGTTTGATTTAGTTTTTTAGTGGTTGTTTAACTAAATAAACACAAGTGCGCGTCATTGTTATTGCCAAAAATTTCAAGTGCAAAACAAACGAGAAAAGGCAAAACTACAAAAAAAAAAAATAAACAGAAAAAAAAAATAAAAAGTATAAAAACAATTTTAGCTGCAAAACCACGCCCACTTTAGCAAAACGCCTGCTTAAAAAAATCAAAATGCAACTTTGAGTGTATTTCTTGAATCATTTTGTTTCCCTCTTATCGTGCAGATAAACCCCCTACATATTTATCTATTTATTTTCCTTTATTTTTTTGTTTTTTTGCTTGAAATGCAGATTAATGTATGCAGATAATGCGAATTCTTGGCTAATTATATGGCTTATATATATGGTGTATACCCTGCACTCTGTTGTTTCTTCCTGCTTCTTGCCTTTATCTACGCCTTCTCCTCCTCCTACTACTCCTCCTCCTCCTTCTCTTTGGCTTCTTATTCAACTTCTTAGTGTGTTTAGCTTCCCATGACGCGACTGCAGCAGGAAATGCTGAAAAGAAGTCACAGTGTTGTGGGAGAGGGATAGCAAATAGGTGAGAGGGCGACGGCGAGGGAGAGGGATGAACGCAAGGAAGAATTTCAAGTGCCGTCGCCGTCGCCATCAGGTTCTCAGGCATTATCATTATTATTTCTTTATTCTTTTTTGGTTTTTCTTTTTATTCTTTTTTATTTTAACATCTTCGCTGATGGCTTCTTTGCTGCGTATTCTCTACCTACCTCAAGAAGGTAGCGCAAACTGGCAAGGATATATTGCTTATAGAGAGGGGGAAAGAGAGAGAGAGAGAAGGAGAAGGAGAGAGAGAGAGACAAAAACATCAAATGCAGCGCCTGTGTGTGTGTGTGTGTTTTCAATTAAACGCGACATTCGGCTAATAAATCTATTTGGGTCTCGGATTACGCAGCTGGATAGAAACAGAGAGAGGGAGGAAAAGAAGAAGAAGAGGGAGAGGGAGAGGCAGGTACAGTGGGACAGCGACAGGCTGCAGTGTCAGCCTTGAGAACTGTTGGCCAAAGCGACTTTCACTAGTCAGGAATGCAATGTTGTAGTTCTTGTTCTTGTTCTTATTCTTGTTCCAGTTGTAGTTGTAGTTGTAGCTGGCCTTGAAGGCGCAACGCAGCTTTAAATCGCCGCTTGACCCACTGTGCAGCTGCTCATAAAAATACCATACTATATATATATATAAAAGATTGTTGTAGATCGATGTAAAGTATCTGTTGATCTCTAAACAAAACACGAACATTGTCACTTTAATAACATTTAAGCCAAGTTCGTAGATCCTTGAACATAGATATACATATATAGCATATACACATACGGTTAAGATTAAAGCTGGGAAATTCCGAACATTTTAAGACTAGAATTCATTACGAAAATAATTGAAACACATACCTCGTAATTCTCCAGTTAACTAATGAGTTTAAAATACTTTGATCATTTTGGTGTAATTGGAGAAAAACACAAAAGAAACGACTTAAGATCGAAAATACAAAGTTTTTTGTAAATCTTAATACTTATAAATTTGAAAATTGGACTAGAAATTGTTTTCATTTTTTGTTTTCATTTTTCAAACCATTTCTTAGTAAAATTCTTTAAAAATAGAAAGATAATTACAATAAAAGATTTGAAAATTTTTTCTAAGTTAAATAGACTAAAATGAGTGTAAAATATATTCCCATTTTTATGATTCACTATACAAATTAACCCACTTCCGTTAAAATTGATAAAGTGGGTTAAAATCAATATGAACTTCGATCGTTAAACTGTTTTTTTAGTTCAATGAACAAAAATAAAGGGATAATATACCACGTAAAAGCGTTATATTTCTGAGAAAACTATAGTAAATTCTTGGGAAAAATTCCCTGTGGCACAACTAGAACATACTACGCAAATTGAGAGATTTATGCAATCAAACTTCTAAATAATCATATATAAAATAATTATTTTATAGGTTAAACTTAAAACGATAACAGAAATACGTCATATATCCCCATTTTAGAGTTTGGTAGTCATACAGGGTATACTAAGACGCCACTGAGGTTGTTTATTTTCGGCACTTTGTCGGTGTTTACTTAATCTAATCTAATTTTGCAGTTGGGTCCTTCGTAGATAAAATACCCAACGTTGACTAAGTGGATTGATAAAATATTTGTGCCTTATGTCACAGATATTTTCAATAGGCCGAGTGTGGGTGCGTGTGTGTGAGTGTTTATTCATAATCAAAATAGAGTAGGTGAAAATACCAAAAAGAAACGGGTGTTCTGAAAGCCTTTAAGATTGCGAACAAAGCAGGCGATAAATGAATAATTAATCGTTCAAGTGAGTAGTAGGTGAATTAGATTGTGAATATCTGGTTGAATGCACTCATTTCGTACATGATTATTTATGATGTTTCTTGCGAATTATAATGAAAGTCAGCCAAGAGAACGAGTACCATATAAGTGCATTTTATTCGTTTGGGTGCATTCATGAGTACATGTTCATAAATTATGTATGTAAATTGATTTGTAAAATGAATTGCATGTCACGCCAGTTAATTCAATTCGAATTCGAATACGCATATGAATACTTTGAATTAGGATTGAATGCATTCATTTGAATAGTTTTGATGCACCAAACAATGATTAATGTCTTTATAATGAATGAATAGAGTATACAAAATGATTTCATTCACTTATGAATACTATGAATAATTTGAATACGGTGAATACTTTTAGTGCTACTACGTGTTTGCTTTAAAATTAATTAAATTAATGCCTGAAAACACTTTTGAATATTGTGAATACCTTGAATAATATGAATATTACTGCATTTTTGACATAATAAAGCTTTTTATGATTCAAGTGAATGCTTGAAAGCACTTTTGAATACTTTGAATAATGTGAATATTACTGCATTTTTGACATAAAAAAGCTTTATAAGTCAAGTGAATGCTTGAAAGCACTTTTGAATACTTTGAATACGCAATGAATGCATATGAATAATGTATGAATACAATTTAGCTTGCCCGAATCAATTTAATTCGTTTATGAGCTTTAAATGAGCCATAAATCATGCAAAACTATGAGTGCACTCACTTTAAACAGAGTTGCCTCTGCACTCGAGCACTTGAACAACAAACGAATAAAGTGAATACCAAAAAAAAACACTCGACAACTTCTCTGACGCCCCTCGTTGTGCCCACGCTCTCATTAAGTGTGCAGGGGGGAGGGGGGTGGGCGCCTGCCTAATCGACGATTAATCTTGCGACCAAAATGTCAACTCTTGTCAACAGCTAAGAAAGAGAGAGAGAGAGAGCGCTGCTGCGAGGTGAGGAGTGTCACCGAGTGAAAGTGACAGTGAACTCAATTGACCCGTTGCGCTAACTTCCGTATACCCTGTAAACAGGTTGCAACACCCACCAAACTTGGCTTGTTTCTCTCTTACTCTCTCTCTCTCTCCCTCTTTCGCTCTCCTTCTCTCGCTCTATGCCTTAATTCTACACTTTAAGCCACAGCTAAGCGATGATTATTCATAGTCATATCTTGGCCCCACAATGAGTGTGCATAAATCGCTGATCTTATGTCGACAGCTCTCGAGATAGTTATATACTGTTTACAAGCATTAATTATATTTAATCTACCTGTATATGGCAATAGGTTGTCATAAACTGTGTGCAGTACAGTAAACTCTGCTTAATGAATAACTCTAATTTAAAAAATGAATACTTAAAATGGATGAGCTTGATTGCGATTTCTGGCAGAAATACTAAGCAAATTATTAATTTAAATAGATAACTCCCCACATATAAAAAATTGCTGATAAGTCAAATAAAAAATGCATTTTTTTGGCATTATAAATTAAAATTTCTTTGTCAATTTTGAGAACAAAACAAAGGCTGTATTATTGAAAAGTATGCAAAAAAAAAAGCTAAAACATTATTTTCAAGTGTAAAAAAGTCAAAATTACAAAACTGAGAAAATGTAAATGCTTCAGTGTTTTGGGAAATTATTGATAAAGAATTCCATAAAATAAAATCTTGGCATATTGCAAAGAATAACGCTCGCAATTCTTAAAAAAAAATCAAAAGGCTTTAAATAAAGCCAGATTTGGTGGAAAAAGACAAAAATGTGCAAAAAATAAAATAAATTAAAAAAAAAAAAAAATAATATAGCATCAAAATTTTTAAAAATGATCAATAAACATGCAATTTCTGTATAATTCATATACAAACGTACGTAATACACTTAAAAAAAATAAGAAAAAATACACTAAAAAAATTCCAGAAACTTAAAAGCCAAAGTCTACGAAAAAGTAGCCAGATTGGCACACCAAATTTTTTTCTACCAATTTTCTTTTAAATTTTCCTATAGCAGCAGGGTATACGTTAGTCGTTGCGTTGGCACAGTTGCTCATTTACAAAAGGGCGCACAGATGTTGTTGTTGTTTTTTATTTTAGCTTTAATTTTGTTGTTGTTTTTGTTGTTGTCGTTTCACTTTCGACTTGTGGGCACAACACACAGCATCTGTAATTATAATTGGCCGCCGTTTCTTAACTGTTTTTCTGTTTTTTTTGCCTGTTTTGGTTGCGTGGCGTGGTGTGTGTGATGTACGCTGTGTGTGTGTGTTGTGTGTTTGCTGTGTGTTTGCTGTGTGTCTGCTGTGTTTGTTGTGTTTATGTTTATGCGGCAATTAAGCCGCACAGGCCTCACATTTAAATCAATTAAATGTGTGTTACTCAATCGATGTGCGCGGAGGTTCAATCAACTCGTGTTTTGGGTAGCTGCACAGGTAGCGAACCGGTTCAAAAGGCAGAAACGTCTCACTCTCGGCTGTCTCTCTGTCTGCCTGTCTCTCTGTCTGTCTGTCTCTCTCTTCCCGGCTAAAAGGCATTCTCCAAACATTACACACACACACACACTCGTATATCTTGCCAGCTTTTTCGGCAATCGCAATTACGTTCCAAAGTTTGTTGTAAGCCGCTTTTGTGTTGTACTTTTATTTGATTTCTTTTACTTTTCCCCCTCTCCCTCTCCCTCTCTCTCTCTATCCGCTCTCTAAGTGCACTTTATGGGGCTTCACTTTAATGACGGCGCATGACAAAGAAAGTTATTTGTGTGTGGTTGTACTTACTGTGTTATTACAACTACTATTTCTGCCTCTCCTAACCTCCCCCTGCCCGCCTGCCTCAGCACATTCGACACACGAAACGAGTGAGATACTACGTAATCAGATAAGAAGCTAAAGAAAGAAAGAAAAGAAATTTGTCAATCGTCTCATTAGGCAAACAAAACGTTGCGCCATCTGCCAAGACAGACAGACAGACATTCCCTCAATCTATCAATCTAACAATTTAGCGATTTGTTATGCCCAACAAATCTTGCGATTGCTTCAATTGAGCACTTAATTCACTCCCTCTCCCTCTCTCTATCTCTCGTAATACAGTAGCAAATCGGCGTATAATAAATGAGATTTGTGAATGAATGAATAGGTTGCAAAATGAGAGGAAATAAATTAATAAATGAATAATAAAAGTTTTAAGGGGACTTCAAATATTTGAATAATTTCGTTATTTATTGTATGATCATAGATATATGATACAGATATTAATTGAGTGTTCATAATCAGTGTATATACTGAAAATGACAATTCTAGCTTGAAAATTACGCTTCCTAGGCGTTTTTTTACATTTCATGTGGGCGGCAGGGGGCGTAGCTAAATTATAAAATATGCATTAAAACACTGCAATGCACACAAGTGTTGTGATCATATTTAATTACTTTAACTCGTATAGTCTTTGGGATCTAGAGGTTTATGTAGATGAAGAGACAGACAGACAGACGGGGAGACGGACAGGCAGGAAGACACGTATCTGTGTCATTTATAGGCAAATTTTAAATCCTTAAATCGCAATTAAATTAGGGAAGGCCTCAGCTAAAATATCCAAGGCTTTCAAGCCTAACAATACCCTGTAAATTGTTGCGAATGCGAGAGAGAGTGACAGAGAGACGGACAGACAGACGAGGAGACGGACAGGCAGGAAGACACGCATATATAAAATCCTTAAATCTCAGTTAAATTTAAGAAGGACTCAGCTTAAAATTTTGAAGCTTTCAAGATTTAAAATACCCTGTAAATTATTGAGAATGCAAGAGAGAGTGAGAGACAAATAGAGAGCGGTAGAAAAGCCTTTACTACACATGCCATAAACATAATTGCATTAACTTTTATGATGTCTTTGTACGTTTATGGCCAAAGCTTTTCATTAATAAAAAAAAGAAAGAAAAACATATTTTCTCTCTCCAATGTGAAGTGAAGCTAGGCTACACAGAGAAAGCTTCACTAAGTAGATCGGTAGATTGTTTAATGAAATCTAACGAAGAACAGCGACGATGGTGGCAGCGGTACGAGGTGTGGGGGCGGTACCTGGAAGCTTGGCTCATTGATCGATTTGTGTCGGTCGGAAACTTGTTTAGTCATTCGTCAAATCTAGCGGGAAAACAGCTACATTTTGTTAAATGCGCTGGCTGGCTGGGTGATTAGCTGCCAAAGTGGTTTACAGGTTCTTTCTCTCCCTCTCTCTCTCTCTGCCTGTCTCTAGCCATACCATATGGCACCCGGTACCCTCTTCATAAGCAATTAAGTGCACACTTTCATATGAAAGCAAAGCAAACGGCGGGAAAAGCAGAGCAAACTACATGATGAGACCCCGCTGAAGGTAGTCGAACCTAACCTCTAACTCAGGGTTCCCCCTATATCTTCGCCCTCTCCCTCAGTTTTATGGGAAGCAAAAGCTCCCTTTTTTTTATTTTTTTTTTTTTTGCTTTGATCGCAATTTCTTGCGTGCTTCTTGCTCTTTTCTTTTTTCCCTTGGCATTTTCACCGCTCGGAAAAATGTTTAATTGACATTTTTCATAGACTCCGAAGGGGAGGGAGGCGGTGGCGGGTATTATATGATTCTCACGACTTGCGCATTGCAAATAATGATGGAAAATCGCATCGAGTTCACTTCGGTTCGCCTCGGTTCAGTTCGGTTCGGTTGAGTTGAGTTATATGGTTTGATCACGTTTCTATATGCCTGATTTCCCCACTTATTATTAAAGTAAATTCCAAATTGTTAGTTTAGTTGTAATGTAATGATCGTTACTTAGATACCCTTTAGTAGTTGCTCACAACAATGGGAGTATAGTTGAAACTTTGTGCATTTCACAAGATAGATGAGATATGTATAGTATGGTATAAGGGTTAAGATTAGCTCAATGTATTGTCATATTGTTGTGTTATTGTTTCTCTTGTCAATGAGAGCGACCTCGAGGCGCGTTATTGTTTCGTATGACTGTACGAGTGGGTGGGGTGAGGGGAGAGGGAGGGTAAAACAAATGCCAAGGCCTATATAAAGTAGAAAGATAAGGGGGCACCCGTCATAGCCCTCTGACTAAGTTAAGTTGCGCAAAATCACACACGATCGATCGATCGATCCTCACCAACCCCCCCAAAACACTCGACCGATAATGAAAACGAAAGACGCAACTCGCAATAAATCTTTGAGAAAGTATACGAAATTAATCGATCTGGATTGTAATATCATTGTTTTGTTTTTTTTTTTTTTTTTTTTTGTGCAGGCAGATAAGAAATTTCGTATATTTGCCAGTCAAAATAAATAAAGCAAATCAATAAGGAATTTGCCGTTGTTAGTCAGCGCCCTGTACGATGAACGTCATGTGTTCTCAGCGATTTCTCGAACGGTATCGAGGAGGGAGTACGAAAGGCCCTCGTCGAAATCGTCTGCTAATTGCAAGCGTAAACATATGTTTAACTCACGTTAATCAGATGCAAATCATCTGTACACGTATGAAGATCAATTCGAGAGGGTTGTTATGCTAGATCGATCACTGAAGAGATGAGATGGTTGGATGAGGAGAGAGAGAGTCCCTCTCTCTAGCTAGCCAGATAGAGAGTGTATGTGGCTCCTTTCACTTGGCCTCTCACGTACGAGGGCGGATTTCTAAATTGATTAGAGGTACTACAACGTTTATACGAAGCTCATTTCATGAATTGAAGGGAACAAGTTTGTGCCTGATACTTCAGAAATTGAATAAATAAGTGTGTGTATAAAATAAAAACAGAAAAATGTATTCGCTTGCAAATGCAATTCAAAGTTTTGAATAGATCCTGAAAACAAAAAAAAAAATTATGAAATTCACTTTTACTGCGTTTATGCGGAGCTTCACATCAAGAATTGAGTAAAAACGTGTATACCAAAAAGCAAATTTATGTATTTGTTTAAGAATGAATTTTGAGCAATAAATTTACCCACAATGCATAAAATATTGAGGCGCAGCCAACTTAACTCAGCTAAATTAGGTGGCAACATTGCACATAAAATGTGCAATCATTTGTGACTACACTTAACAACAGTGTTTAATTCTATGTATGTCACATATTCAAGAATTTAATTTTTTTGTAGGAAAAAATAATAATATAAATATATCGTGATATCCTGATTTCATTTATTTTATATAAATGGGGTCTAGTTTTATTTAAAGTATTCAAGAATTTATGAAAAACCTAGACTTAATATTTGCTATGTTGTATAATTGATAGATATAAACATATATTGTTATCTATCCGGGAGTGATTTTAAATGCAGTTAAAAGTGCAGATTTTTTTTTGAAACTTACCTTAACTCTTGTGGCAACCCTCATGCACACATTCGCATTCACAATCGCAATCGCACTCATATATATATTCACTCGCAGCTAACTATAACGTTTTTCGAATCAACAAACAACAAACGTGGTCGTTGCATGCCTTTTGCTACACTTCATTATGTCTGTCTGTGTCGTGTTGTGTCGTGTGTGTGTTGCATGTGCCCCTCCTCCTCCTTCTCCTCCTGCTGCTCTCTACCTCCCCCTTTGCATAATGACAACATGTAATTTGGCCTTTCTTTTCGCTGCGGCTTGCATATTTTCTTGGCCGTCTTGTGCTGCCTCGGCGTCTTGGCTTGTTAGGTCTGATTGCAAATTATGGATAGAGCCGCACAAAGAGCTGTGAAGGAGGTAGGGGGAGAGAGAGAGGGACAGGCCGAAGGAGAGGAATAGTTCGCAGGAGTTGCCACAAGGGCGTGTGGGCGTGGCATATGTTGCATGTGCCTGTTTCTCTCTTTATTTGCCCCATTATCTCTTTATAAGGCTGTGCAGACAGTGCGAGTTGTGAGTCTTTATGCTAATCTCGAGTACTCGATTCTTTTTTTTTTTTCATATTTATATTTTACTGCTAGCTTGCGTTTGCAATTTTTAATTAATTTTTCACTATAAAAGGGTACTCTCAGGGTCTTACCACCACCTCCCCCTGCTCCAGTGAGTCTATTGTCAGTTCATTATAATATTCATGGCGATTCATTTTGTTATAATGCTGCGCTTTCTATGCACGAAGCGTAGAAGTGGCGATGGCAATGTGAAAGAGGAATATGTAGGGTTGACAGGGTTGCCAAGTAGTGCTGTTTAAAAAAATAATCGATTTCTTACATTTTTCATACCAAAACTATCGATACTATCGATTGTAAATAATTTCTAAACCTGACTTATGCTAATCTTTATAAATATTGTTCAATTCAGGCGAAAACTTCTTTAAACTGTGTTGAAAAACAATAAAATACAATCAATAAATCGATAAAATTACAAAATCATCGATTTAATCGATTGTAGCCTGATTTTGAGTATATGATTTCGAACTTCATAGAGAGTTTTTCCTAGCAACTTGATTTATATTTTCAATTGTAACTCAATAACTTTGTATGTGTCTAAGGATCTATATTCAATTCGATTCGAACTGATAATGTCTGAATATGATGTTTGGAAAACACTCGCAAATCGTTTTCAATTCGTTGCCATTGAATGCTCGTTGAATGCTCATGATGTTTGCTGTTTGACATTCCGAATTAGCTGAATAAACAAATCGAACTTGAGTTCGTATTCATTGAATAATGTGATGGATATTGTGAATGAACACAGTCGACTAAACTCATGTCTATTGTGAACTTTTTTGATGTGGGAAAACGTTTGTCAATTGCTCATTGAGCCAAAAGAAAGTAATAAACAGTGTTATATACCCTGGAAATGTATAGATTTCTATGAAATTTGCACAGTATACAGGAAGAATATGGAAGTAGTACTGGGAGAAGTTTAACAAAAATGTGTTGGAAAATATTCAAGGAAAACTGAGAAAACTATTCGATATGAACTCGAATAGTTCCTTAATAAATTGCTTAATTAGTGTAATTTTACTTCGAGTTGAACTCAAATTGGGCAAATAATAATGGGCGGGTGTGTGCGTGTAATATTTACCTTAATTGGCACCATTTTTTTTTTTTTTTTTTTTTTTTTTTTTTACATATTTTATTACCTTCTGTTTACGTCGGAAATTTCTGTTAAGCAAATAAATCGCAAGCGCCGTCGCCATGAGGTGTGAGAGATGAGAGGATGGGGGGTACCGGGTATACTTCATGCCTCAGTGCCCTCTCAGTCTCAGTGGGTCTGTTCAAGCTCTCGAAATGTCTCTATTGTATACTTTAGAGTAGTAGGTAGCATCAGCTGCGTCGTCGTCAAGCGTCACCTTTGTTACAGGTGTGTCTGAACAGGTGTATAATCAATGGGAATTTGTGTGCGAAATGAGTTCAAGTTGTTGACTATTTTCTAGCCATATCCTCTCTCTCTCTTTCCCTCAATTGTCAGTGAATATATATGCTATATAGATATTTAGTATAGATCTAAATGGAAAACAAAATTAAACAACGATAAGGCTAAATGCAAGCCTACTTGAGAAAGAGATTGTTATTGAATATTATTATTATTATCTGTTTGTCTGCCTCCCTGTCTCTCTGTCTGTCTACCTGTCTCCCCGCCGGTCTGTCGTGTCTCTTCATCTACATAAACCTCTAGATCTCAAAGATTTTAAGAGTTAGAGCCATTAAAGTTTGTAAAAATAATTGTATGTATCGCAGTGTTTTAGAGTGTGCCTTTTAATTTTGCCACGCCCCTGCTACGCCCATAAAATGTTAAAAATCGTATAGCAAGCTTAATTTCAAAGCTAAAACTCTCATTTTTATTCTGTACACTAATGATAAGCAGCTTAATGATAACTTCCATTTTTAAATTATATAATAAACTTGGAAGACATAAATAAGTTGAAAATCCATTACGCTTCTTACTTGCGACTTGAATTATCTCTAAGTAAACTCTGTATATATTTATTATATAAACCTACAGTGTTTATATTATGTGAGTGTTTATTTCATATTTGATTTACTGGGAAATTTCTCATGCTGAAATTCGATCTGTAAAATAATAAAATCGCAGAGAGAGGGAGAGAAAGAGACCTGAGACATTTGGGGGGAAGCATATTTGAGGAATTTTTGTTTGTGCAGTTGTTGACGCAGTTTAAGAATTTCACAGTTATCTGGATACTCTGTGCATTGCAGACCACTGAGCTGGAATAGCTGAGTGTGCAGTTTACCTTGATAAGGGGCCAATTGATATGATTGCATCATCGATAAGAAAACGAAAAGAAAAGAAAAGCGTGCGCGTGTGCTATAAAAAACAAAACAAAAGAAACAGCAGCAACAGCAGCAAATAATTGATAATTGGAAATAATGATGAGTGTGCCAACTAATAATCCATAATATTCCCGGTTTCCCAAACGTGTCTAGAGTCCTGCAAAATGTGCTACAATGTGCAGCCAAATGATATGTGACTTTTGCTACAGTGTGAAAACGACTAACAAACTCGTAACTAACCAATGCGATTAAATGAATAAGTGAATAAGTGAATAACTAAAGCATTATACAATACCAAAGATAATACAGAGAGAGAGAGAGAAAGACAGAGTGAGTGTGTGTGAGAGAGAGAGAGCATGTTCGACGTGCCGCCCAAGTGTCCGGCGCTGGCAAATAAATTGAGCGGCCTCTTTGGCTGGCGTCATACCTATAAGGTGGCTGCCAAGCATGAGGGTATACCCCATGGTACCCTGCACAAATCATACTCGCTGACGCTGCCCAAGCGACCCCCCTCGCCCAGCTATACGTGCGTGAAGGTAAACCCAAAAAAAAAAAAAAAAAAAAAAAAAAAAACTACTATACTCTCTGAAATCATGTTAAATATGATAAGTTACGCCCCCCTACACACACCCACACACGCATGCAAATGCGATCGTTGTCGCATAATTTCCATTGACAAATGACCATAAAGAAACAATCAATGATATGATATGATATGAGATATGACGAAGAAACATCAACAAAAAAAAAAAAAAAAAAAAAAAAAAAAAATACAGCACGCACGCACAGTGGGTGCAGCACGTGAAGTTGTATTCAAATATGAAGTAGTAAAATAATTAAATGTTGTATACAAATATAAAAACGTAATATAACTAAATGAATGAATGTTGTTTATAGAGTAAAATTTTTTTTATATAGGTAAAGATATTATCAAATTTTGTTTTTTATTTTTACAAAGTTGTATGAATATTGAGCGAGATCTAAACGTGTTATTAGAATATTAAATAGAGTGTTCTCTTTTTTTTTTGGCTTACTATATGAAATGATGTAAAGAATCGATTTTTAGAATGAAAAAAGAGTTCTTAAATAACTTTTTAGTTTCTTAAAATCATGTTTAATAAGCTGTAGATCAGTAGAGATTTAATCGAGCCATACGATATTAATTTCAAAAATTTTTTTTGTTTTTGTCCTCCTGTTAATATAAATTTTCTAGTGGGTACCATAAAAATCTCTTTTGAAAAAAAAAAAAAAAAATGGAAAACCTAATTGAAAATCAACGGAATCAAAACCCGCTGATTGACCCATAAATCCAAGAGCGACAACAAAACTGCAACAACAACAACAACAAAAGAACAAATAACAATGCGCATTGGTCAAAAGCGAAACAGACAGAAAGAGAGAAAGAGAGGTGGGGGGGGAAGGTGGGAAGAGAGGTTAGAAAAAACGAAAAACGAAAACTAGAAAACAACCTTCCAAATTGTTGCGCCAAGTTGACGTTCCAGTTCTCCAATTCTCCAGTTCAGTTCAGGGAGCGAAGCTTACGCTTCGCTGATTCCGCGACTGGTTTTGGGGCCATGATGCAATTGTTGTTGTTGTTGTTGCTGCTGCTGCTGTTAACTGTTGTTGTTGTTGGCCAGTTTTCGGCATTTGGCATTTGTGCGCTGGAATTCAATGGAGAATGCCAACGATGCCGCCATCCACGCTCGATTCGTTTGCTCATTTCGTTTGCCCACTGCAGTTTTTGGCTTTGTTTTTATTTTGTTTTTGGAGGCTGGAGGTCGTTTTCCATCACACTCTTCTCTACGCTTCTTCTTCCACTACGTCTGCATTGACTCATTGACTAAGTCAACTCCTAATGGAGTTTCCCATGCCTCGGCACAACCAATTGGGCAATTGTCTTCTTCAGGCCCCGGAAGAGTCACAGAGCGAGAGGGAAGAGAGAGAGAGCGACGTCTTTTTGAAACGACGCGCTTTTCCTTGGAATCTTTCGAGTCTTTTGTTAACAAAACTTCCGCACTGTGAAAATTGAAAACAGCGAAAGTAATTGTTTTGCATGCAACGCATAGATAGATGGGTAAAGCTCAGTCTAATTTGTGTTGCATGTTTGAAGAGGGAAATATAACATATATATATTTTAAAATTAACCATTAGGAGGAACTTGTAAAGAAATCTATTAAAATATCTTTAGTTTATACACATACTTCAAGCAGTTTGCATAAGTTATTTGTAGAATCCGAAACTAATAAATGGAACTAGTTCCATTATATATTTATTTATCAGGCTCTCGATTCAGTATCGTATTTGACTGAGAATACAAATTGTAAACTAGTTCTAAAAGTAATGCTCAATGAGGCATCAATAACTATAGGTTTTATAAGAATAAATGCAACTAGTTCCATTACGTATATATTTATTAGGCTCTCGCTCCACTATCGTATTTGAGTGAGATTATAAATAGTCAACTAGTTCTTAAAAATATGATCACTAAGGAACCAGTAACTATAGGATTTATAAGAACAAGTTCGCAGCTGAACATCTTTCTTTCATAAATGTAACAAAGTGTTCTAGTTCACAAATGAACTAGTAGCTATAAAGATCCATAAGAGCCATTCAAAATACATGCTCTAACTCGGAGTTTTATATTGATAAACTTGAACTAGTTCACAAATGAACGAACTAGTAACTATAAAGATCCATAAGAGCTAATAAAAATAACTTGAACTAGTTTACAAATGAACGAACTTTGGCAGTTCACAAAAGAACTAGTTACTTTTTAGAGCCATTAGAATAAGTGCTATTATTTTCCAAATGGAGTTTCTATATCGTTAAGATTGCATGAACTTGTTCTCCGATGAACTACTCAAACTGATTCTTTTCTCTTCTTTGTTTGCCTTACAGGAAGCTGGCTCCTGGGTGGCCGTCCATCATCTGCAGACACAGTCGGGCATACTCGATCCCGATGATTATGTACGCGACGTGGCCGACGATCGCGAACAGATACTGGCACATTTCGAGGATTCTGGACCCGATCCGGGTGTGCCGCAGGGCGGTGGCGATGGTGCCTCGGGTAGTTCATCCGTGGGCACCGGTTCGCCGGATATCTTTAGGGATCCAACCAACACAGAGGCACCCACACGGGATCTATCGACGCCACACATTGAGGTGACAAGCACCACATCTGGCCCGCTGGCCGGCTTGGGTGTTGGCCTCATGGTGCGTCGCAGCAGTGATCCCAATTTGCTCGCGTCGCTCAAGGCGGAGGGCAGCAACAAGCGTTGGTCAGCGGCGGCGCCGCATTATGCTGGCGGAGATTCACCGGAACGTCTGTTGCTGGACAAGGCCAGCGGGCAACTGTCGCCGCAATGGGAGGAGGAGGATGATGCTGCGGCGCAGCTCAAAGAGCAACTGCAGCAAGTGCCGGCACAACATCTTGGTGCCGCGGCTGCTGCAGCTGCTCATCAGCCATTTGCACGCTCCGGCCGGCTATCGATGCAGTTTCTGGGCGATGGCAATGGCTACAAGTGGATGGAGGCAGCGGAGAAATTGCAGCAGCATCAACAGCAGCCTCCCACACTGCCCACATCGCTGCCGAACAGCGCCTACTCCAGCAAATCCCTGCCACGTGAGAGCAAACGCAAAGAGCCACTGGGTCAGGCATATGAATCTATACGGGAGAAGGATGGCGAAATGCTGCTGATCATCAATGAGTACGGTAGTCCGTTGGGTCTGACCGCGATGCCGGACAAGGAGCATGGCGGTGGGTTGCTGGTGCAGCACGTGGAACCGGGCAGTCGGGCGGAACGTGGACGTTTGCGTCGTGAGGATCGCATACTGGAGATCAATGGCATCAAGCTGGTCGGGCTGAGTGAGTCACAGGTGCAGGAGCAACTGCGTCGTGCCCTGGAATCCTCAGAGTTGCGTGTACGTGTATTACGCGGTGATCAACAGCAGCGTCGCCAGCAGCAGCAGCGTCGTGACTCCAAGGTGGCGGAAATGGTGGAGGTGGCCACAGTGTCACCCACCCGCAAGCCACACGCTGCACCCGTGGGCACATCCCTGCAGGTGGCCAATACACGCAAGCTGGGACGCAAGATTGAGATACTGCTCAAGAAGGGACCCAATGGGTTGGGATTCTCGGTGACCACACGAGATAATCCCGCCGGCGGACACTGTCCCATCTATATTAAAAACATATTGCCACGTGGTGCTGCCATCGAGGATGGACGCCTCAAGCCAGGTGATCGTCTGCTCGAAGTGGATGGCACGCCCATGACGGGCAAGACACAAACCGATGTGGTTGCCATATTGCGTGGCATGCCAGCGGGGGCCACAGTGCGGATTGTGGTCTCAAGGCAACAAAAACCCGCGGAGGTGCCGGTGGAGGCAAGTCCCGTAAGTGCAGACATATGCTTCCTCTTAGGATCTCAGACTAACTCCCTCTCTCTCTCGCAGGTTGAACCACTGGAGAATGTGGTGGCACCAGCGGCAGCGCCTGCCAGCATTCCATCTGCACCCATTCCTGTGCAGAAATCGAGCAGCGCACGCTCGCTCTTCCAGCAGCATCAGCAGCAGGCGCAGCTCAATGAATCTCAGCACTTTATCGATGCGGGCAGCGAGTCGGCAGCGTCCAATGTAGGTGGCACATTAAATATATCTCAGCTTGATCCTAATCCCTTCTTCTTCTTGTTTTATCCACCAACAGGACAGCCTGCCGCCCAGCAGCAGCAGCTGGCATTCACGGGAGGAGCTGACGCTGCATATACCTGTGCATGACACCGAGAAAGCTGGACTCGGTGTCAGTGTGAAGGGCAAGACGTGCTCCAATCTGAACAACTCCACGGCGAGCGGGAATAGCAACAGTATGAAGCATGATGGCGATTTGGGCATCTTTGTCAAGAATGTCATCCATGGTGGCGCTGCATCGCGTGACGGGCGACTGCGTATGAATGATCAATTGTTGAGTGTCAATGGGGTCTCGTTGCGTGGCCAAAATAATGCGGAGGCCATGGAGACATTGCGTCGAGCGATGGTGAATAATCCGGGCAAACATCCTGGCACCATAACCCTGCTAGTTGGACGTAAAATTCTACGTTCCGCCAGTTCCAGTGACATTTTGGAGCACAGCCATAGCCATAGTCTTAGCAATAGCAGTGGAAGTGGCAGTGCGAGTGGAAGTGGCAGTGGAAATGGGAGCAACAATAGTAATGGCCACAACAACAACATTAACAACAGCAGCTCCAATGCCAGCGATAATTCTGGCGCCACGGTCATCTATCTGAGTCCCGAGAAGCGTGAACCACGTGGAGGCAATGGGAATGGAAGCGGCAGCGCTGGCAGCGATATGAATAGGTAAATTGCTGGGAGAGGGCAAAGAGAGGAGCAAGGGATTGATGGATGTAGATCATCGCTTCCTACATGTGTTTCATATTGAACCGTCTAGGGAGTAGTGCACCCAGATTTCTATACAGTTAACTCATTTCAATTTTTCTTTCTTTTAGATGGAGCAATCCCGTTTTGGATCGTCTAACCGGTGGCATTTGCTCCTCAAACTCAGCGCAGTCAACACAGCAACAGCTGCAGCAGCAGCAGCAGCAACAGTCGCAGCCATCGCAGGCGCAATCGCAGCAACGTCGCCTGCCACCGCCTCCACTGGGTGGGAATAATAATAATGCAGCATTGCGCAATGAGAGCTACTACATGGCCACCAATGATAACTGGTCGCCGGCGCAGCTGCATTTGCTCAACGGGCATGGCAATACGGCGCTGCTCATTGAGGACGATGCGGAACCCATGTCGCCGTAAGTGCAGCTGAGCTTGGCAATCCTTGCAATCCTGTCTTAAATATGTTTTTCTTCTTTCCTTCCCTGCAGCACTCTGCCGGTGCGAGGACACGATGGTCAACACTGCAACGCGAGCAGCGCAAACATATCGCAAGTTGTCAGCGCCGGCATGGGACAAGTTGGTGTCGCCACACCGCCAGTTGTGGGTGGTGGCAACTTTGATGCAACATACTCATCACAATTGAGTCTGGAGACAAACAATTCGGGTGTGGAGCATTTCTCGCGTGATGCTCTTGGCAGACGCAGCATCTCGGAGAAGCATCATGCGGCACTCGATGCACGCGAAACGGGCACATATCAAAGGAATAAGAAGCTGCGCGAGGAACGGGAACGTGAACGTCGCATACAGCTGACCAAGTCGGCGGTATATGGTGGTTCCATTGAATCGCTGACAGCGCGCATAGCCAGTGCCAATGCACAGATGGCAGCAGCTGCTGCAGGCTATAAGCACGCCAAGACCAGTTCACACATTGAGCAGCGGGAGCAGCAACAGAAACTGCTTGCGGCTGAGGCTGAGGCGCGAGATCAGCTGGGCGATCTGGGACCATCTTTGGGTCTGAAGAAGTCATCGTCATTGGAATCACTGCAGACCATGGTGCAGGAGTTGCAAATGTCCGATGAGCCGCGTGCACATCATGCGCTGCGTGCGCCACGTGGACGTGGACGTGAGGATAGTCTGCGTGCGGCCGTGGTCAGTGAACCGGATGCGAACAGTGAGTCCCGTGCAGCAGCAGTAGCAGTAGCCTCCGTCTTCATAGATGCATCTAATCCACAACTCTCTCACTTTTTAGAACCGCGCAAGACCTGGCTGCTGGAGGAGGGCGATCACGAGGGCGGCTTTGCCTCGCAGCGCAATGGACCCTTCCAGAGTTCGCTGAATGATGGCAAACATGGCAGCAAGTCACGTGCCAAGAAGCCGAGCATATTGCGCGGCATTGGACACATGTTTCGCTTTGGCAAGAATCGCAAGGATGGCGTAGTGCCAGTGGATAGCTATGCCACATCTTCGATTGTCTCCTCAGCGCAGCAGGCGGCCACATCGCAGCAGCAACAACAACAGCAGCAGCAACAGCAGCAGCAGCAGCTGCAGCAACAGCAACAACAGATTCCTGCTGCCGCCTTGGCCGCTCTGGATCGCAATGGCAAACCGCCTGCCTATCAACCCCCTCCACCATTGCCAGCTCCAAATGCAACTGGAGTCGGTGGTGGAGTTGGCACAGCTGGACAGCAGCTCAATGGCATAGGAGGCGTTGGAGGAGGAGGAGCAGGAGCAGGAGCAGGGGGTGGTACGCTTAACGGTGGCATCCATCAGAATGATATATTCAATCATCGCTATCAGCATTATGCGAACTATGAAGATCTGCATCAGCATCAGATTAGGTGAGAGGCGGCTTACATACATCAATTCTTCACACTCACTCCCACACACACACACACACACACACAAACACACACACGCACAAAGCACTCACATATCAAGATATTGTATAATATAAGAAACCAACTTCCACGTGGTGCTGGCTTACAATGTGAACTAACATGGGGTGGAAGCAGAGATCTAATATAGATTATAGATTTAAGGTTTGTAAACCAAGGGATTATCTAGAGAAAGAAACGATCGAACTGATCTATAGACTAAGGGTTATCTGAAAGAACTTAAGCAGTTATTTATATTTTGTTCTATGTTAATATTAACCTAATACTCTCGCAAGAATTGTTGATCTAACTGATGTGTAAAGTTATTTTTGTAAAACTCGGGATTATGTAGAAAAAGAAGTAATCTAACTAATTTATTGATATAATTTTGTAATACTCAGGGTTATTTTAATATAATTTTGAATACTCACTTAGAAAAGGCATCGAAGAACTGTAAAAATAACTCAATTAAGCGAAGATTTAATTTATTTAAAGAGTTACGGTTAGAAGAGTAAAGGTTAGAGATTCATCAGATAAAGGAGAGATCTCACTAATCTATAGACTTAAGGTTCTTTCAGAAAATTAGGCAGATTTATAATTTTGTTTTAAAAAGGCAGTTTTAATACTAACTTTGTGCAAAAGTATGTAACAAGCATAATTAGTGATAGACCCCATAAAGCATATATACTCTTTCTCAGGATCACTAGCCGAGTCGACTGAGCCATGTCCGTCTATCTGTCTGTTTGTCCGTCCGTACGTTCTGTTTGTTTGAGACAACAGATCTCAGCTATTAAAAAAGCTAGATAAACCAAATTTAACATGAAGGTTCCTATATATCATAGGCAGATCAAGTTTATTTCAAATGTATGTATTCTACATTTAAAAAAAATCAACATTTTTTTTGAAATTTTTCGATATTTTGGCAATTTAGACAAGGGTCCCTATGATTTTTTAGCAAAATGTTTTTTTTCAAAATTTTAAATCGTGAGTTTTTAATTGTAATCAATTGCGGAGGTCAAAATTAGTACTAAACAATTGTTTAAATCGATTTTAAACGATACTTAATTTTGGCCCAAAAATCATGTCGAAAGTGTCCAAAATTTTTACATGTAACACTCTCAACAGGCCTGGTACCCTCATTTTACACCGATCGTAACTTTCTTAAATATCAAACGATTTTCACGCGGAATGACATTTTGTTTATCTTTTAACAATCTGAGTAATTCTACATTTAAAAAATAGTGAAATGGATTTTTTGAAATATTTCGATATTTTGAAAATTTAGACAAGGGTCCCCCCTATGATTTTTCAACAAAATTTTTTTTTTCCAAATTTTAAATCGCGAGTTTTTAAGTTTTTAAATTATAAGTGTGATTACACGTTTGTAACAGTTTTTGGAATTAGGCGAAGGGTGTCTAACTGTCGGGCGCGTTCGACTGTAGCCTTACAGACTTGTTATTTATATACAATCAATATACGCTGTATAGAAAGAATATCAGTATTTTTTTAAAATTGAAATTATAGTCATTTGAAAAGATAAGTAAGGTATTATTGAGAAATTCTTAAGGGTTTTACATTTTTTTTTTTACAAAATATAAGCAAAGAGATCTCCATACTTTATGTATGTGTATAGAACTCAGTTAGTTCAGTTATGTGTTAATTTTTTATGAATGCGTTACGTTTTTCATTTTGGTTTTTTGTTTTTTTTTTTTACCATATTAACCCGTCACTGTGTCTCATGTTTCTTTCTCTTTCTACTCTGTGTATCATCATCGTATGTTTGTATCTCTCTAACTTGTTCACACACTACTCACACACGACAACCACAACAACAACAACAACAACCTCATGCATTGCACATTAACCAACACTGGCAATACGACACAGCGATGATGAAGTCAGTCCAGAGACGCTCTCCGAGTCGACGCTCGAATGCATGCGACAGCAGGTGATCAGGCAGCGCATCAAGGTCGAGGCCGAAAGGTAACACACACACACACTCGCACACACACTCACATACACACTCGCACACACACTCGCACACACACTCACACACACACTCGCACACACACTGCGCTTGTTTTTATGCTATGGTTGATGGTATATTAGTTGGTATAATGTAGTTAACATATTTAATGTGGATCTGTGGATCTCTGGATCTGTCACACAAACACTCAATGATTCATACACTCATTCACTCACTTCCACTACCACTCACACTCATTTGTATTATATGCTTTCTTGGCCTTTGCAGTCGACGCCATCAGCATTACCATTCGCAGCGCAGCGCACGTTCCCAGGACGTCAGCATGCATTCATCTTCGAGCCAACATCAGCAGCAGCAGCAGCAGCAGCTCCAGCAGCAGCAACAGCAGCCCCCTCTGCCACTGCCTCCCCAGCAGCAGAATGGCAGCGGCGGCGCTGGTGGACTGCGTCCGGTGAGCAGCTACTACGAATACGACACGGTCCAGCAGCGTGTGGGCAGCATCAAGCATAGCCATGGTCACAATCACACACACAATCACGCCCACAGCCATGGACACACACTGGGACATGGTCTGCACAATGGCAACACGTCCGCGTCGCCAATAAGTGTCAGCATAGCCGCCGCCGCTGCCGCCGGCGCACAGCCACACTGGAAGGCAGCCGCCCTCAATGGTTTCTCGCCGGCATCGCTCAACAGCAGCGCACGCAGTCGCGGTCCATTTGTCACACAGGTGACCATACGCGAACAGACTGGCATGCCGCTCCAGCAGCAATCGCAGCAGTCCCAGCAGCAGCAACAGCAGCCCACATATCAGACGGTGCAGAAGGCGCAGTCGCAGTATGGCAGCACAGCCGCCGGTGCACAGCCACATGCGTCCAAGGTGTGACTATAGGTGCTGGCGCATGCGCGCGCCACACGTGACGTCCTCGTCGAGGGGCAGCATAGCACACGCCGCCACCTGCACACGGAGCTGAGCGAGGTGGAGGTCTTCTACTATGCCACCGAGTGCTGAGATGAGATGAGATGAGATGAGGCAAGACGAGGACGACGCGCGTGCGGCGCAAGCAGCCGGCAAAAGCAATGAAAATACAAACACACATAATAATTATAATAATAATACACATTTTAAATACATTCGACAAGGGGGCACCCACTCACACACACACACACACACACATACAGTCTAAGTTAAGTTCATAAAAAGTAAATTAAACGAAATGAAAGTATTCCATGTAAAGCGCAGGAAAATAATGTTTATTTAAGTGGAAAAAACAAAACCAATGTGCGCTTAGTTTAAGTCGAAGTTTGTTTGTATTAATCGCCTAGTTTAAGTCAAAGATCATGTTAGTAAAAATAAAATATATACCCTATAGAACTCTCTCAAGGCGTAGAGCAGTGTATATACGGTATATGTATATTGATATGATCTTTGACTTTGGTTCAGGCGATTAATACACACACATATTATATATATATTTTTTTTGGCATAGCTTTAAAGCAGTCGCAGCCAGTCGCCATTTTCTTGTGAGGAAAAAAGTGAAGAGAAAACGGAGAAGAACTTAAGAATCCGCTATAATTATTTTTTTTTTTAACAAACAATTTGTATTAAGTGCTAAATTTATGAATAGCCAGAGCTAAGTTAGAGTTTAGATTAAAAGCTGGGAGCTTAATACATACATATATCATATATAAAGACGCGACTTCAGATTAAGATCGTACATACATTTACATATACATATACATTTACATATACTATATATATGGCATACACACATGTGCCCGATTATCTCTATATATATATCATATACATTGTAATATTTTGTGTATTATTTAGTATTTTTTGTATATTGCAGAATTACGTTGCGAATTAAACAATTTAAGTTTCCATATCTAAATCGATATTGCCTATAAAGAATAAGAACTCGGGTTTGGTTTTGGGTCTGTGGTAACGATTTATTCTTTATAATTCTGCAGTTAGATACACAAATTGTGTATCCAACTACCTATGCCAAGGTAAATTGATACACAAAATGTGTACCTCGATACCAGCCTGAATACGATATATATATTTATATAAAAACATATGCATATCTGTTTGATAATCTGTTAGATTGCTCGAATGGTCTTCTAAACCATCTTTGAAACACTTTGAGATCTACGTTTCCGTTTTCTGCACAACGCTGTCTTCTTTTTATTTGGCTTGGGCGGAGGAAGGCTGGCAGGACTGGATGCGGTATGATCTGGTAATGTCTGGTGCCACAGACGCTTCAGTTTCAACACAGCTGATGGGGTACGGGTTGGGGGCTTGAGTTCTAGGGCTGTCTCCATGTCAGCGGTGGCATCACCATGACCTGACCACGGTTGTTTGAGCACCACGATGGGTGTGAGGAGGGTGAAGTTCTTAAGCGCTTCCTCGCTGGGTGTCTTGTCCCATAGTTCGCTGGGGTGCAAGGAGGAAAAAGAAGGTAATTCGATAGGTTATCGATAACTAAAGGGCACCACTCACTTGGGCATTCCTGTCGGCGGCAGCACCACATCCAGCACATTATCCAACAGTCGCGTCTTTAGTGTGCAATCGTTCTTGGTGGTCGAGTGCATCGATGGTGATGTGTTGATTTCGATAAGCCACGGCTTCAGATTGTTATCGATAATGATGTCATAGCCATAGACCTCGAAACAGTGCGGATCGTTGGCAATAACGGGTGCCACAGCGTCCAGAGAATGTCTGATAATTTCATGAATGCGTCGCGAGACCAACTTGGAAACGCCCGCGCCCCGAATACTATCCAGATATAACCATAGGTTCTGTGTGGACCATTTGCAGCCATGTATGGTATTAAACTCTTTCTGCAGAAATGGGTTTTCATAGGGTATTATTCAGGTATTTATTGATCTGCGTTACTTACATTATTCTTCTGTATGCTCACATTGGTGAGATGCATAAACACATTATCGAGCTCCGTCTGATCGTATCGCTGGGTACAGAAACGACAGAATCCCTCGTTGAATAGATACGCTTTTATCGGGCTGTACGAGGTGACCAATACGAATAGTCGCAAATCGAACTTCTTGCCGCCAATCAATAACGGATTATCAATATACTTGGATACAACAAAATTATCGCGATGAAAATGCGGATATATGGTACGCTCATCGTATGCGAATCTCTTGAGCTTGGACAGCTCGTTGATCAAATAGATGCCAACTCCCTGTGACTTATCCGATGGCTTGACAATCCATGTGCTTGCCGGATTCTTTTTGAAATGCTCGACAAACAGATTGTAATCGGAGGGCAGCACAAAGGTCATCGGTATGATGTCCAGATGCATATAGCGTGTACCACCGACTCCCAGTTCCGTATCCAATGGCCATGTCTCGGCCAGTGCGTTACCCTTGCGCTCCAAGTCCTTGCGATATCGCTTGATATTCATAGCCAAACGATCTTTGCGTGCCAGTTCAAGCGAATTGGGGAAATGATTGATAATTCTAGGGCAGGCAGAAGAAGTTAAGTGACTTATCGACCTATCGTTTCTTATCGATAACTTACTGATCAGAACGCATACGATAGGGATGATCAACACCAAAGATATAGCGACAATTATTCGCACCAGCCCAATACAGATTCCATTCCCCCTCAAAGGCGGGCACCTTCTGCCATCCGCGCTTCTCGAAGTTACACATCAGCGCCGTCTTATCGAGATCTGTGCTATAGAAGACGCGGCTACGTTGCTTACGTGGCCAGGGACGTTCGCGCGATACCAGCCCAAAGAGTTGCATCGGCTTTAACATACTGTTGCTATCCCTGGCAAAGGGATCTTTGCCCATGTTCGTAATATTATTATTATTATTACATATGTTACAGTTATCATTGCTGCTATTGTTGTTGTTGTTATTATTATTGTTATTATTCTTGTTGTAGTTGATGCTGTTCTCGTAATCATTGTTGATATTATTATTATTATTCTGATTCTGATTGTGATTCTGATTGTTGCTAATGTTGTCGCCTTCATTGTTATTGTTATCGCTGCAGATAGTTTTGCTGCCTTTTTTCGATCGTCTGATACGTTTTTTCATATTTATTTCGGTTATATATATAGATAATAATTTTACACGTCCGAATTTAGAATTTAGCACAGATTATATGCCAAAAAAAAAAAAAACATTAAATTTATATCATCTGCGGAGAATTTATAAACATAATCTCTCAGACTAGATGAAAAAGAAATTCGATGTTGAAAGGAAACAAGCCTACTACAGTCTGTGGGGTACTATAATATCTGTTTGGTTCCTATATCTGGTTGGAACTTACAATCGAAATTGCGACTCATGATTGTTTTGTCTGTATCATATGAGATAAGGACAACAAATGTCAAATAATGAGTATATTATGTTATGGAATTAATTCATACTTAGATTATAATCAATCAATATATGTATATTAATATGAAAATTTAGTTGGAATCGGATAAATACCTAGTTTTTTTTTTTTTTTTTTTTTTGCAGTGAAGTTTCATGACCTTATACCAAACAAGATCTAGAAAGATTTAATAATCTACTTATGTTATGTGTAATGAAGTGTATAAGAATGTGATGTAGATATATGGTAAAAGGAATAAAATGAAAATTAAAGATCACGCTGAAAGATCATATTAAATAAATGATCAGCAACTATAATTTTTTTTTTTTTTTTTTTTTAGGGGGAACAAAGCGATTGTTGTGTCTGCAGTTGCATATGGTAATCGGGCACACGATCATGATCTACAGCTGTAGATCAGTCAGTTAACTGATCACTTATCGTAGCGAGATCATTGTTGGGCATTTTTCCTCTATAGAAATGGAAAGTGTTAATTCTCCTTAACGCCCATTCACAATTACAATCGTCGCATTTTGCTGGTTTGAGGTTCCGGTTGGGTTTACGTTTTGTCGGGGGAGTTCTAAGTTCGTAAGCCACAAGTGAGCAAACTTTGACTTTGAAATCGGTTTTTTTTTTTTTTTTTGGAGGGTACTGAGGTTACTTGGCCAAGTTAGTTGGCTCATCCCGGTAATTCACACGTTTCACAGCGTGGATGGGGAGGGGGAAGGGTAGATGAATGCTCTATGGACAGAACAATCGGTGTGCATTGTGTGTGCCCCGAGAGAAGTTGAGTATAAAAACGGAACGATGGTCAATGGAGTTCAACAGTCAGCGGGCAACAGGTGACCGACACGAGCAAGAGAACAGCTTGAAAATAGCCAGAAAAAATAGCCAAACTATTGCATTTGGATAACCCTATACACACTCATCCTCATCATGAAGATCTTTCTGGGATTGCTGCCTGTGATTTTGTTGGTGGTGCTGGCGACGCCGGGTGAGGCTACGTTCGGCAAACTGGGCCTGGTGATTGGCGGAGTAACTGGCGGCGTCGGTGGCGGTGGCGGTGGCTTTGGTGGCGCCTATCCCTATAGCGCCGGTGGCTATGGCGGTGGTTATGGCGGCGGTTATGGCGGCGGTTATGGCGGCAGCTATGGCGGTGGCTATGGATCAGGCTATGGCACAAGCTATGGCTATGGCAATGAGAATGTGGTGAAGGTAATCAAGGTGTCGGTGCTGCCATCAGGCGGAGGCTATACCGGTGGCTATGGAGGCGGCTATGGCGGCGGCTATGGAGGCGGCTATGGCGGTGGCTATGCCAGTGGTGGCTTTGTGGGCGCAGCACCTGCCATTTCCACATCGGCTGTCGTCACGCCGGTGGTCACATCGGTGGCCACGCCCGTCATAGCCGGCGCAGGTGCTGGCTATGTGGGCGGCATTGGCGGTGCCGGCATTGGTGGTGTCGGACTTGGTGGTGCCGGCATTGGAGTTCCACTGCCCTCGTATGGCTTTGGTGCAGGCTATGGTGCCGGTGGTGGATTTGGTCTGGGCTTTGGTGGGCCCGCTGCCTTGGGCGCTGGCGGATGGTGCTAGCCACACAGTGGACGACAACGAATCGAAAACGTTTTTTTTTTTTGTATCAATTTAATAAGTATAAAAATTATGTAATATTAGTAGCAAAAAAAAAAAGAAAATAATAAAACAATTTTATGCCTAAATTGTGAATGAAATTTATGACTTTATACCAAAAATATATATGCATAATGGGAGTGCAGTGTGCTTGTTTGGGTCTCTTGAGCCTTAATTTTATACCAAAGTTTTATGCCTTAACTGAGGCCTACGTTTTATACCAAACCATGTATAAAATGGCAACCATTGCAGCATTTATGCCAAAGTTTTAAACCTAATTTTATGCCTATAGATAATAGCAATATCTGTGCAAAGATGGAGTTATTAAAGCATGGCTATTATGTATGTATGGTTGCATTTCCAATGGGTACTTTCATGCCTAAATGTTACCTAAGTCTTAGACCTATTTTTTGTACCAAGAGTTGTGCAATGTTGAAGCTTAAACAACATATTTGCTTGATTGACAATCCCAACGAGCCTCTGGTTTATACTCAAATTTATGCCTATATTTTATACCTAAAGTTATGCCTAATTGGTAGCTTGTGTGAAATATATTTGCATAGTTAGAAATTCCCAAAAATCTAATTCGTGCGAAAAACAAGGAATATATTAAGCATACATTTTATACCTAATTGGGGGAACTTTTCCGGCTTTTTGCCAGTGCTTGAAACTCACTTGAAGCATGACTAAAAATAAACGACGAGATCTTATAAATCTCACCGATTTGTTGACACTTAGTTCGGCTACTCGCACAGTGGAATTTCGTCAAGTATTACCAAATCACTGAGCCAACAACACGTTCAGCTCAACACACAAGATGTGCCACAATACGTTGACCTTCGCCAAGTGTAGAGTAGAAGCAGGGAACTCTGTAGGGAGGGGGGTGGGATGGCTTGTACAGCAATGAAATTGAGAGTAGACGTAGGCGAGTCACCCGTGAGCAGGAGGAGGGGGAGGCAGCTAGGTAGCGAACACTGTGGACACATTCACTTAGCTCACAATAGTCAAATGGTAATGAGGTGCCAAAATGGCATAACCACAGCCTCATCCACAGCCCAAGCCCAAGTCAACTCCAGTGAGTCCAATACGAACCTAAAACTTAAACTAACCCAGCACGAACCCACATCCAGTGGCCCAAGAATGTTGTACGCCAGTTGGCTACAAATTGAGTGCATTCGGCGGGTCTGGACTGTGAAGAAACCTGAAATCGGGAAGGGAAATGTGTAAATTAGCTGTGATTTCATATTTGCCAAGTTCAGCGAATGACAAAACCAGCAAACCGTAGCGTAGAGTTGAATAAGGTACAGCCCCAGCAAATAGATGCGATAGTTTTTTTGTGAGGCGATAGTTTGAAATTTGCAGAGCAATTTATGGCAAAAAATAAGCTCTTTTCTAGCTATAGTATATGATATCGCAGATAACAATTAAGTTTTCTGTAGTATCTTTTATATTCGATATATTTGTATATATTTTAAAATTGTTCAATTTTAGCTAATTTATCGATATTGCAAAGAAATTGCATACTATCGCAGATCAGCGCAAACTACATTGTAGATTCTTTATATGCAATATGTATATTCATAGTCATTTCATTATTTTAAAATGTAGAACATACTTTATTTAAAATACAATTATTTTTTAAATAAACAATCGATAGTCAAGCGATAGTACTAACTATCGTAGACTACAGCTTACGTTGTTGTAAATTTTTTTTATATTTCATATTTTTATACACATTTTGCCTCTACAAACTGATAACACCGGAAAGTATATGTATCTTCAGGTCAAAAATGATATAGTTCCCTGTTATAATATATGTTTTTTTTTTTTGAAACATCAGCCTCGAGAAGAGTGAAGAACAGACCATGTGCTGTGACAATTCTTTGGAACAGACGCCTATCTGAATTCATTTAAATTCCGAATACTTTAGGCTTTATTCCCATACTCCCCATACAGGGTCTACACTAGGCGAACCCAACCCGACTGGCTTTTGTGTTCCATTCTAGGCTAGTCTATTACCATGTTTAGCTATGCCAAACCTTATCTAGACTATCTGTAACAGATGCCAAATAAACAAATAAACAAAAAAAAGTCGAAAAAAAACCTGTTGCAGATCGTAAAAAATTATGAAAATGCCCGCCGGCATTTATTGTAAAAAAAATCATATATGGGTTTCATTCTTTGGTCGAAATTTGCATACACGCTTCGCGCCTGGGTGGAACATAATATGAGGTATATATTGTGGAACCTGTCTCTGTGTGTGTGTTTGGGCAGATCAAAAATGGAACGCGCCCTTTGCGATGCGATGCGATGCGATGCGGACGTGGCGACGTGTTTTCTCGACCTGACTCGACCAGGTTTAACTCGAGTTTAGTTTGAGTTTTAGCCAAGTTGACTTGGGATCTGTTTGCATAGCATTCCCAGCCCGCATCCCCGCATTTGTAGTCTCCATTAATCTAGGCATTACCCATGATTGAGCGGTAGCTACGTGTTGTCATGCACAAGATCTCAAGACTCAATGAATGGCAATTCGAATACGAATACGAATACGAATAGGTTGGCCGTCCCTCTCTTCTATTCATGATGTGCAGGGTTATATAGTGTATACTTTATATACACTATATAGACGGATAACTGCGCAACGGCGACATGTCCCATATATATATATATATATATATTCTGCACTGCGCGAAATTGGCCAAGGGAAGTTCCTAATCGAGTGTGAAATTTGTTCAGTATATTGTATTTTACAACACTTTTATTATATTCAAAGTTTATTAAATGACGAAAACGAATATTTGAATTTTTATAGCAACTTTTTATGGTATCGCATATACTCGTAAACTGGCATAACACGCATTGCTATGGCCATACACTGTAATATTGTAGAATACTTTTTCCAAAATATCTATTCATTTTTTAGTTTTTTTAAATATTATATAATATATATTCTTAAGCTCTTTATAGAAATGTTTAATATTTTATGCCTGCATTTTCTGCCAGTGTACCCAGATTTTTGTTATGACTTGCACGTCGTTCTGCATATAATGAGTTGAAAACGATTTACTCGTTATATATTCCTCTCAATTTGTCATGCTGATGTCAGAGGTTATGTATTTCTATGGCACATTTTTATTGCAGTGTAACGATCAATTGGGAATAACCAGGGATACTTGGGTGATATATATATACAATATATAATTAATTGACAATTTTAATGCAGGGGCTGGGCCATTTCTCTCAGTGTATGTGTAAAAAAAAGGCAGAAAAAACGAACAAAATTGTTAAACAATTGAAACCACTTAAAGTGCATGTTCCACCTCACTCACTTTGAATTTCTTGCAGTGTAGCCAGATTTTTTGGGAATTACCTGGGCTTCTTGCGAATCGTTTTGACGGCTGACGGAACACTGGGTTTGTTTGCCCAGAGAGGTGAGAAAACATCTCTAAGTAGTTGGTTAGAAATTGAGGGACAGGCTGAGAGATAGAGGGAGCGAGGAAGTGAGGTATCGAGAGAGAGGGAGAGGGAGGGAGACAGTCAGACCGAGGGACCAGTGCGGCCAGTGCTGTCAACTTTGAAAAAAAGCTATTTAAAAAAAGCCAAAAAAAAACATTTGCCAAGTTAAGCACAAAAAAGTTAAATATTTATAAGAAAAAAGGAAAAAAGGCTAAAACTACTAAAAAAATAAAAATTAAAAGGAATCAATTTATTTTCAAATTTTATTATAATAGAATTGGATGAAAATTTTATAGTAAATTTGGGCAATTTCGAAAAAAATCTTAAAAAAGGCGTAAGAAACTAAATTTATTCTCAAACTACTCTAGAACTTCAGCTAGCCTTTAAAGATGGAATAAAACGTTAGAATGAAACTGTATTTATGAATTTTAAAATATCAATAGAAAAAAAACAATTTTGGGAAAATTGCTTTAAAACAAAATGTTGTCAAATTCGAAAAAAAGGCGGAAAAAAGCTAACTACTCTCTTAAAAACACTTCAGCATTTCAGTTCCATAAAATTCCAAGGTTTCCAGCTATTTTCCTTAAAAAAGCTATATGGCACGTGAAAATATATATTATAACATCTTTATCAATTAATTTAGATGTTATGTTTAAAAATCGAAAACTTCAGTAAAATTTCAAGGAAAATTTTAGAAAATTGAAAAAAATGAAAAAATTAAATTAAATTTATAAAGAATATTAGAATTTTCGCTTTTAAATCCCTTCCCGCTATTCCCTATAAATAATAGCTAGATTTGACGGGGAAAAAGCGGAAATAACAGCACTGTCTACGGCAAAATGTTATACGGATGAATGACTAGATAAATACACAGGTATGTGCGGTGTTTAGAGAGATAGATAGATAGGTAGATAGAGATAGAGAGATAAATGGATGGATGGATGGATGGATGGATGGGACAGCTGGACTGACTGGCAAAAGCTGGGTAGCTGAGTAGCTGGGGACGCGCCTTAGTTTTTGGCGCTGTGGTGTGGCCCATAAGTAACTCTTTATGAATTAAGCAAACAGCTTGACGAGCGCCAAAGTGTCGCTGCCGCTGCCGCTGCTGGCGTCGACGTCGACGTTGACGTTGAGTTGATCGGGTCCAGCATAAGATACATGCATATTATTAGAACTACACACCACACACACACACTGGCACACACACAGACTGAGCTGCGCTGCCGACGACGCCGGCTGCTGCGTTGCCCTATAAATTTGTGCGTGGCGGCGTTTGGGGACATCAGTTGAGTTTTGCCCCCATCCGGCAGCACACGCATCCCGCCCACCTATCCCGGAGAGTAAAAGAGAGAGAGAGATACCAAAAGAAAGAGACAGAGAGATGAAACTGTTCGCTTGTGTTGTTGTTGCCCTTCTGGCGCTCAGTGCGCCCGCCCAGGCTCTGCTTGGCGCTAAGCTGGCTCTGCTCAAGGCCATCGGCGGCGGTGGCATCATCGGTGGCGGCAGCGGTGGTGGCGGCGGCGGCGGCGGTGGATACGGCAGCGGCGGCTACAGCGGTGGATACAACCAGGGATACTACAATGGCGGCGGTGGCTACGGAGGCGGTGGCTATGGAGGTGCCAGCTATGGCAGTGGCAGCTACGGTGGTGGCAGCTACGGAAGTGGCAGCTACGGCAGTGGCAGCTACGGCGGCGGCGAGCAGGTCATCAAGGTCATCAAGGTGGTTGAGCAGCAGCCCGTGGCTTATGGACGCTCCAGCAGTGGTGGCTATGGCGGCGGCAGCTACGGTGGCAGCTACGGTGGCGGTGCCAGCAGCTATGCCAGCTCCAGTGCCAGCAGCTATGCCAGCTCCGGCGCCGTCTCGGCTCCTGCTGTGACCTACAGCGCACCTGCTCCTGCTCCAGTCACTTACTCCGTGCCCGCACCAGCTCCTGCTCCAGTGACTTACTCCGTGCCCGCACCAGCTCCTGCTCCAGTGACTTACTCCGTGCCCGCACCAGCTCCTGCTCCAGTCACCTACTCTGTGCCCGCACCTGCTCCAGTCACTTACTCCGTGCCCGCACCTGCTCCTCGTCCAGTCACCTACTCTGTGCCTGCACCTGCTCCTCGTCCAGTCACCTACTCCGTGCCCGCTCCTGCGCCTGTTCCTGCTGTAACCTACTCCGCACCTGCTCCTGTTCCAGTTCCTGCAGTTACCTACTCCGCTCCTGCTCCCCTGCCCGCTCCACAGCCGGTGAGTTACCCATCGCCTCAATACGTGAAGACCATCAAGGTGATCGTGGATGCGGACAACAGCGGTGTCAGCCATGTGCCCAGCCCCGTCTACGGAGTACCCAACTCTGGTGGCTCCAGCTGGAACAACGGTGGTGGCAGCTGGAACAACGGTGGCTCAAGCTGGAACAACGGTGGTGGTAGCTGGAACAACGGTGGCTCCAACTCTGGCTGGAACAATGGCTGGAAGAGCGGTGGCATCTGGGAGAAACTGACCGCGGGCTGCTAAGGCTGATCTCGCCTCGTCAACGAACTCAACCTAACCTCAATCGCTGCCCAGTGTCATACGATACGAGATATTGTTACCTACTACATACGATCCTGCGATCCAACGATCTTAGCTCCGATCTAATCAAAAACTCGACTCTATCATTGTAAAGTGTATTTTTTTTTTGTTTTTTGTATAGTTCTAAATACATCCACGAATAATTTTGCCTAAACTCTCAATGTCTTTCATTGCGATATATAATATCATCTTGAATGGATCCTATTGAGTAATCTCTGTGATCAGTTGCCAATTAGTTTGACCTTATGCGATTGCATAATCGAGAACTTGAAACGATTTCGTTGTGCTTGGATACGGTTAGTTTTCTGGGGTTTTTTTTTTTTTTTTTTTTTTGGGCGGGCTCATTGTGAGTTCTATAGAGAACAGTTATCACCTAACTGCTAACTGTAATCGACCGCGAATGCTAACGAAGCTGACGTCGCCGAACTTGATTTTTTGGATCGAGCCTAATACGATCTTTCCATTGTTCAATGGGAAACGTTTGTTTTCAAATCCAAAAAAAAAAACCGATCATCGAAATCTATTAACATGTTTTCTATAGCCTGCAGGTTATCTCTCTAAACATGTGCCTGGAAAAAGTTCAGTATCAAGTTTTAACGTGCCGAAATATTCCAAAGATCGATTTAGTATAATGATTAAAATAGTATAAAACTCAAGCCTAGCTAGAATCTTCAGCTTGATACATAGATCAATTCAGAGTGCGATAAGTTTAATGTAAATCAAATAGGTATTTCCTTATTCGAATTCATTGTTCAATGGGAAACGTTTGTTTTCAAATCCATAAAAAAAAACCGATCATCGAAATCTATTAACATGTTTTCTATAGCCTGTAGGTTCTCTCTCTCTCTCTAAACATGTGCCTGGAAAAAGTTCAGTATCAAGTTTGAACGTGCCATAATCTTCCATAGATCAATTCAGTATTATTTATAATTTTTGAAAATTCTAACCTAGGATCTTCAGCTTGATCGATCAATTCAGAGTGCTATGAGTTTAATGTAAATCAAATAGGTATTTCCTAATTCGTAATCTGGGTGTGGTAGAGGCAGCGATATAAACATGATCTGCGTTCGATAACATGTTAATTTCGCTGCCTAGCTCGTTTATAAGTTAAGATCTGTAGGTATTTCGTAGACAAATAGATGAGGGCGTGTTGCAATTGACACAATTTATATAAGAAGTAGAGGGTTTAGATATGTCTCCCTTTTAATATATAAAAAGAAATAAAGTTATCCTACAATTTATACTCATCTTTTTCAATAAATCGATAATCATAATGTTATTAATAATATATAAATATATAAATAATAATATAAAAAAATATGAATATATATTTATATCTACTTTATTGGCTTGCAGATTTCTTGGAATATATAATTAAATACATTCTCCTCAAATGGTATAAACAGTTTCTATATAGAAATAGCATATGCATAAAATAAGCAAATAGTAAATTTATAGTAAAAAGTAAATTATTAGAAAAAGCTACAGTCGAAATGTTGGTACAGTGAGTCAGTTAGTTGGTGTAGTTAATGTAAACTTGTCGGTACAGTGAGTCAGTTAGTTAGTGTAATTAATGTAAACATAGATACGTATTGATCAGCCGGGAGAGATTGTATCTGCCGACAAGGGATCGATATCTTTTAATGCGAGTCATATTGCGAATCTTGGGTTCTCCCTTGTGACGCTTATTCTTCACTTCGATAACATCTTTGTGCTTTCTCTTGATGCCTCTGGCGCCGATTGACAGTTGATGTATATAATCGCCATCCATCTTGAGAAGTATTATAGATATTGTGTATATATATGTATATATATAGAGATAGATGGATATCTATTTGTGGGTGAGTCGAGCTAAAGAACCGATAACATTCGAATTAAATTTAGACAGGTTTTTTAAGTTTCGTTCTGTTGTAAGTCGATACGTATTGTGAGTTTTAATGAGGCGAGTATACGAACTGAGCTTACTACGATTCGATATATGTGATAGATCTGGGACAAAACTGTAGAATATATTTTCAATAGAAAAGCAAATTTATAGTGCAGCAAAATAGTCGTATAATAATCGATATTATCGATAGTTTCATGAGTTTTATAATACATTTTTATTTATTTATTTATTTTTGTACTCTTCACTTAAGGAAGGGTATTTAGGCCTTAGGAAGCAGACAGAAGCAGGCATCCTAGAGTTCAAAAATTATATACATTATTATATATTATTATTATTATTATTATTGTATATATTCTTGAACAATATCGAAGGATTTTTATCGATTATTCTCACATCACTAAGGAGCTGCCATATCGTTCCTTCGCTGTGCTTATATCAGAGTAAACCCTTTGGGGCACTACCTACAGGGTATCAGAGCATTGCTTAGTCAATCAATTAAGCCATTTGCCATGTTCTTATCTAGAATTCTCACGCCGTCAAGCGTTACCTTAAGAAGCTTCAAGATGTCATCGCCAGCCCCCGATGAGCATTCAGCCAAGACGGACTCATATCCGGTCCTATATGTTCTTATAAATAACATTGTCAGCTGCTTTAGCTGCATTAGTTGCACTGCCTTAGAATGGGCAAACACGGCGTATACTTGTTGACACTTATGCTCTGCGTCATGTTGGCCAGGGGAGCAGAGTCTAAGCCGCCCCAGCAGCAGCAGCAGGAGGAGAAGCGCCTGGCAAACGGTGTGTATGCGCAATGTGAGAAAGATTCCACTTACTTGGATTTCTCTTGCAGATCTTGTTGGTCCCTGGATACACATTAGTTCCACCGTCTTGCAACTGGTGCCTGCTGCCGATGAGCAGACCCACCTGCTGCTGCCACCAGTCGCGGCACAGGAGCCAGGCTCGATCTATTTCCCTGTCTCGCATTTGCATCGTTTGGAGGGATTGCTGCCACTGGGCGAGTCCCGACACAGCGAGGTGAGCGACAATCTCGACCTGCCGCGCTCTGTGAAGTCGCATGGTCGCTAGATCCCTGCCCTAGGAGGAAGATACTCCATGGTCTTCGTGTAGTTGATAAACTTATGTGATTTATTGGAGGCAAATACAATATATATATAAAGATATGTGTGTCTCTATAGCGAGAGAGGATTGCTTGGGCAGTAAAAAAAAAACAAATGGAAATTAGCTAGGGATTCACAGTCTCAGTGCAGTTCGGTATGCTGCAGATGCAGCTGATGCTCCAGCTCGAGCTGCTGCTCCACATGCTGCTCCTCCAGCTGATGCTCCAACTGCTGCTGCTCGTGCTCCAGCCGATCCTTGAACTCGTACAGTGTGCTGTACGAGAAGGCACCCTTGCCATGATCGATGCCCGGCACAGGCGATTCGCCATGATGCTCCTCCTGGAGATGCTCTGGCTCATAGTGCTGCTCGTGATGCTCACTGGCCTCCGCGTATTCCACACCAGCATCGCTGCCGCCATAATCAGCCGGGAATGTATCCTCGCTCAGATGATCACCCAGTCCGCTCAGCTCCTCATGATCCCCATGCAGTTCGGCCAGCTGAGCCACTGCCTCGCCGCCAGTGAGACCACCCGCATAGCTGCCAAGCAAACCGGCTGCATGAACACCTCCAGCGTTGCCAATGTAACCCGCCTGGCTGCTGCTGCACAAGGCTTGGGCGAGCAGCAGGATCAGTTTCAAGCGCCAGCTGAACATATCGAGAGAGTGTGTGGAGTGTGGATGTGGACGTGGAGATTGGCTACCGACGCGGCGAAATGGTGCAAGTCGACTATTTTCTTTTCGGCAACTGCGCTGGCATTTATACGCTGCATTTTCCTGCATTTTCCAGCAGCAACAACAACAAAAGCCACGAGCTGCGCTTTTGTTTGGCTTGGCTTGGCTTGGCTCGGCTTGGCTTGGCTTGGGCCATCCATGTTGCAATGGACATCTGCCGAGCGAGCGATCGACGACGACGACGACGACGCGAGGCGACTCGGCGCAGCTGATAATTTTGTGCACTTATTGTGCAGAGATTACGTATACGCCAGCGCGGCCCGTGACCAGCGATTGAGCCAAGCCAAGCCAAGCCAAGCCAAGCCAAGCCAGCCAGCCAGTCAGTCAGTCAGTTGGCCAGCTATGCGGCTATGACCAGCCTGAATAGCCGCAATTATAAGAGGCGCCGACACCACCGACACCACCGCCACCACAGCAGCAGCAACTGTTGCAACGTGCGTATACGTAATATTTGTGTGGCAGGCCCCAGTTCTATGCCAGCCCCAAAATAGCTTGCGTAATCCATCCATAATCGTCTTTCTCTGTCTCTATTGATCTTTGTCAAGGCGCCATCGATGCGGAAGTCATCTCCTCATCTTCTCAGCTGCTCAGCTGCTCCGCTGCTCAGCTCATCCGTTCAGCAATCTCGCACCCGACCGCCAAGTGGCAACTAATTGCGATGATCAACAAAACGGAAATGAGGGCCAACTGCACAGTGTGTGTGTGTGTGTGTGTGTGTGTGTGTGTGTGTGTGTGTGTGTGTTGAGAATGTTGTTGCCGGGACGAGGGTTGCTCGAGCATTGCTTGAAATGAGACTGTGTGGGATTGTGCAACACTGGCAAAACTCACTGTCTCAGCGACACGCAACGCAGTGCAATGCCACAATTGCTGGGGTGGCAATTAAGAGCGTCAGTCAGCAGAGCGACAGATACAGAAACAGCTAGAGATATAGCTAAAGATACAGAGACAGATATAAAAACAGTAGAAATACATATAGCTACAGCTAGAAAAGCAGCTAGAGATACAGCTAGTAATGCAGCTAGAAATGCAGAGAGAGAAACAGCTAGAGAAACAGCTGGAGAAAGAGCTCAAGATAAAGCTAGAAATAAAGATACAGCTAGAAATGCAGCTAAAGATACAGCTAGAAATGCAGCTAAAGATACAGCTAAAAATGCAGCTAGAAATAAAGCTAGGAATACATTTGTAGTTGTAGCTGCTCATAGATTGCTTGACATTCCGTCAGCTTGTTTATTACACTCCAAATTCGGCTATTTTTTTTTTTAAAGGCTAACAGCGAGAAAAATTTAGAAATTAAGGAAGACGGAAATTCGCCGCTATGATCGAAACATTTTCCTATAAAATAAAACTAAAATTCGATGTACTTATTGTCTATTATATTCAAATAAATTCATACAGTTGCATATTTAAATTTTTTACCATCAATTTTTAGATATAAATCTATCTTTTTTTTAAGTCTAAGTGGGAAAAAATTAAAGTTAAAGCCTTTTTTCGTATTTTTTTTAAATCCACAACATTTTTTCATGTAATTGAGCTAAATATTAATTCTTTCTCATTGTTATTTTCGGAATAAATTGTTACTTCTTCCTTTTTTTGAAGGCTACAGCGCTAAAAAGTTCACGAATTGCGGGAAGTGGAAATTCTTTAAAGTAAAGTTGGCTTTTTTCCAGCTTTTTTGGTGCCCTTTTGCTATGAAATGTACCAAAAATTTAATTTAATATTCGATGTATACCAAAAAAATGGTTATTGTTAAATTTTTACGTTTTGTAATTTTAGCTAGTTTTAGCTATTTCAATTGTTTTCGCATATTAATTTTTTTTGGCTTTTTTTCCGGTCAAAAACAGCTTGAGCTGTTCTCAAGTAAGTTGGCAGCACTGCCAACTTCTACAAGATTGCAGAAGACACAATGAAGACAATGACTAAACTAATAACTAGATACACTTACAAAGATATCTGTGAGTGCAGCTGTGTGTGTGTATCTGTGTGAGTGTGTGTGTGTGTGTGTATCTGTGTGTGTGCGCAGCTTGGCAAACAATTCGCCAGTGCAAACAAAATGTGCTGCATTTGCTGCCTCGACACTTGAGTGCGCTTTGAAGAGGTCTATAAAAAAAAAGAAAAAGAAAATAACAAAACATTACTGAATAAAAGTAAACAATAATAAAAAAATAATAAACAATCGTAAACACTAATGAGCAATAATAAAGCGTAATAAATCATTAGTAAAAATCACTCGTCAATTATGCATAAATGTTGTGTATAATATTCCATCAAATTTGTTTGTTTGTCTTTCCTCAAGGAAAATGGCAAGCGATATCTGGCGCAAATGCCATATATAGTATATATAGTAACTATAGTATATATATCAAGTTATTTAGCGGGGCTACGCAACTCCAGCCAAGTGAATACCCGCTCAGATTCGTGCATGAGTACCCGTCCAGCAATTAGCTTACATTTTTATTCATCACATTTTTTGACACATTGCCAGCCACAAGTTTTCAGCTTTTCGCCCGTTGCCAGTTTCAGTTGGCGTGTCGGCAAATCGTGGCTACAAAATAGCAGCAGCAACAGCAACAGTCACGGCAGCAGCAACAACTGCAGCAGCAACAGCAGCAGCAACTGCAGCAACTGCAGCAGCAGCAGCAGCAACTTAAGCGGGGCAGTGGGGCACCCCAAAGAAGCCTTTTGCGCACACAAATTACCAATGTAATAAGTTTTCGTTGTTGTTGCTGCTGTTTCTGTTGCTGCTGCTGCTGTTGATTGCTGCGCGTACACCCACAACAACAAGCAATCCAGCTACAACAGCAACTGCAACTTCAGCAACTCCAGCAACGATGACGATAACCAGCAGGTTGGTTATTAATTCGCATTTTGTCGGCAGCATTTCCTAACGCAAATATTTTTCTATTATTGCTTTTGTTACAGATACCCTGTAATCAATGTGTAGCGCAGAGTGGTTGCTGTTTAAAGTGGAGCAATAAATAGCGTGGGACTTAAATCTTGGCACAATCAATAATATCGATGGTTTTGTAATCATTTCGTTTACTTTTACTATCGATGATTTTTTTTTAGGATTTTTCAACACGCAAGATAAACAAAAATCCTACAAAATAAATAATAGAATTTCCTTGCGAATCTGGTATAATCAATAGTATCGATAGTCTTTACTTGGATTTTCATCTAACTTAATAAATAAATAGAGTTGTTTATGTATTTGTATTCGGATTAAATCGAAGGAGAGGGAACTTTTGATTTTTGAGAGAAGCCTGAGACAATTAAATAAATAAAAAAAATAAATAAATAATATAATATAATAATAAAATAATATAATATAATAATATAATAAATAATATAATATAATAATATAATAAATAATATAAGATAATAATATAATAAATAATATAATATAATGAATAATATAATATAATATGCCCTCGTATTTCTACAGGGCATTAGTCGGCCAGTCAGTACCTCCCAAGTGGTTGCATTCTTTAAAGTTGTTTTCGTTTCACTTCTTTCTTTCTTTCTTTCATTATTTTCCAGCTTGACGCAGGAGCCGCCGCTTGCAGCGCCAAACGGTCTGCTCGAGGGGCGGAAAATGGTTGGGAAATTAATGGAGAGACGATTAGGGGGGCTTAGGGGGATAACTTTCGCTATTGGTATTTGCTATTGTTGGTTCGATTGTTCTGCGGGTTATCGAACAGCTGGGCACGTGTTAGGCAGCTGATTAAGCTCAATTCAGCTCGATTAATGCCAAAGAACAGATACGTATGAATGCAATGTCAACATGTGACCCTAGGCCAAAGATATCTCTATCTGGCCTAGCCCTTGTCCACTACTATATAAGGTTCTGGAACTATACCATCTGGCAACAGAATGACACATTTAATGCTGCTGATCTCGCTACCGCTGCTGGCGCTCTCTGGCGTTGCCCATGGAGCACCACAGCTTGTTTCGGGTCTCTTTGGAGATCTGCTGGCGACCCAGGATGGTCTCATTGATCAGCTGAGCGAGAGCTGCAGCAATATTCTCGATAGTGGCGTGGTCCAGTCCCGTCGCAAGCCCAACATTAATGCAATGAATCTTGTCCTGCAGCTGAACGCCTGCAGCAATGTCAGTGTGCCCCTCACCCGGGCCGGCGAGCTGTGGAACTTGTCCGGCTTCTCGCACAGCCGGCCCACTGTCATCTTCATCACCGGCTGGCGGTCCACCATCAACAAGACCTACAGTGGGCCTGTGGCCAAGGCTTTTGCCTGTCGCAATGACTCCAACTTCCTGGTGAGTAATCGATTCTAGACTCTATCGATTTTCAATGTTTGCAATTATATAGAAATTGTCAATACCCTGCATTTCTTTTTACTTTCTACAATTTTTGCTAATCCTAAGTCTTTCATGCGAAAACAATCGATAGTTAAAGAAAACGTGCGATATATTCTATATTGCACAATCGATAGCTTCGATTGCTGCTTGAAAAGGTTCGCTTTGGCGTGTCGATAGTTGTTGCTGCTGATCAAGAATATATATATATATTTTTTTATTAATTACCATAAATCTTCCTAAGGTGCTGGACGCATCAAACTACATCGATACTCTGTACTCCTGGTCGGCTCTGAACACGGATCCCATTGGCGAATATCTGGCCGAGGCATTGTGGCAGTTGGATGAGGATTATGTGACCAAGCAGGTGCATCTGATCGGGCACAGTCTGGGAGCACAGATAGCTGGATCTGCGGGCAGATACTATAAGCTGCTGTCTGGCGGCAAGCCACTGCCACGTGTGACTGGCCTGGATCCGGCCAATCCCTGCTTCTACGATGGCAACAAGCTGCCCGGACTGACCAAGGGAGATGCACAGTATGTGGACATTATACACACGAATCCCGGCTATGCGGGCACAGCCGAGGAAGTTGGTGATGCGGACTTCTTTGTCGAGGGTCTGAACCCGATCAAGAGCGGCTGCCTTGGCCTGGGTGCCATTACCTGCTCGCATGAGCGGGCCGTCGATTACCTGGTCGAGTCATCGTATCCCAATAACACAGCCAACTTCCGGGGCAGAGCTTGTGCCAAGTTCGATTACATTGCAACTGGCCGCAGATGCAGTCACTCGAGAACTGCCATTATGGGCCTGGATGCCAGTGCATCGGGTCTCTTCTATGTGGACGTCAATGCGAAGGAACCCTACGGCAAGGACGCCAAGAAAGGCAGCTTCACGCCCACCAACAGCGCCTGTGGGGCCTGTGCAGCCAACTAGGTCGCTTTATAATACAAATACTATATATGATATATACATACTTCAATTATACCCCGATAACGATTGTTACTAATTATACACACTATATAATATAACGTATATCTGAATATATTAGAAGCTTATCAAAGACGAACATTGAGTCAAGGTTAAGTCAAGGATATTCTAAGTCGGGGTTAAGATCACAGAGACCGCAAGTGCTGCTGGCTGAGGTGAAGCTACTCCGATGGGCTTCCTTGCCATAGGGTTCCTGCGCATTGACGTCCACATAGAAGAGTCCATGGGAATTAGCTCCCAATCCCATAATGCCTGTTTTGGAAGAACTGCAACTATTGTAGGACTTTAGGTTATCATACTCCTGGCAGATTCTGCCACGGAAGTTGGCTGTATTATTGGGATAGGAGGACTCCACCAGATAGTCGAGAGCACGTTGATGTGAACAGGGAGTTGGGGAACCAAGAAATCGATCTGTGCAGCCCTGCTTATTGGGCTTCAGCCCCTCGACAAAGAAGTCTGCATCACCGGTTTGTGCCGCAGTACCCAATTCCGTGGGATTCGAGTGTATGATGTCCACATAGTGGGCATCTCCTGCTTTGAGGCCTGGGATTGCTTTGCCTTCATAAAAACAAGAATTGGCAGGATCGACTCCAGTCACACGCGACAGTAGACTTCCATCTGTGAATTGCTTGAAGTATCTGCCCGTAGAGCCAGCTATCTGAGCTCCCAGACTGTGTCCTATCAGATGCACTCGCTGCGTGACATAATCCATGGGCAATTGCAGCAGTGCCAGGGCCAAGTAACGCCCTATGGTATCGGTGTTTAGGGCAGCCCAATTGTATAGGGTTGTGAGTAAGTGACCTGCATCCAGGACCTAACGTAAAGCAAAGATCTCTAGTACCATAGATCACTTAGGATATACGATTACTTACAATGAAGTTGGAGTCTCCACGGCAGGCAAAGGCCTTGCCCAGAGGTTCACTGTTATCCTCGTTGATGATGGTTCTCCAGCCGGTGATATAGATGACTGTGGGTCTGTCCAACGAGAAACCACTCGAACCCCAGAGCTCATGGGGTTGTGTGAGTAGCACCAGTTCCTTGTGACACGCATCCACGTGCAGGACGAACTTCATCTCGGTTATTGCTGGCTCCACACGCGACATGAAGATCTTCTCCTCACAGATCGTGGAGCATACCCGACTTAGCAAATGGTACGCAATGCCAGTCGCTTGCAATCGAGAAGTTAGCAGGAAATGGATAATGGAGTGTCTGTCGGGTTTCAGCTTGGATTCAGCACTTGCATTCCGAGGTTCTCCTTGGGTAACACTCGACAGCAGCAGCAGCAGCGGAAGAGATAGCAGAAGCAATAGGGGAGTCATTGTTATGCCAGGAGGCATTGTGCAAGAACCTTATATAGCAGAAGCTAAGATTAATATAATTGACAGACGTTATACAACACTAGTTCTTTGTGAAAGAAGGTATCGATTAGTTGGATTGGTTTCATAATCGTGAAAGTTCTTGTTGTTCCACTTTTAGGTTATACAACTCGTGGGGTACTACGACTGAGCTAACTGATTAGACCTAATTCAGTAAATGCCAATGAAGAGATACGACTGGAATCGCAACACGTAACCCGTAGGCAAAAAAGATGTAACCAAGTCATGGTAACTATAAAAGGTTCTTGCACAGAACCTTCTGGCATCAAAATGTCTCCTCTCTTACCTCTGCTATTACTATCGTTGCTGCTGGCAAGTGGCGTCCATGGAGTACCGGGTAATGCCACAGATGTCATCAGCCTTAAACCCTGGAGTAACTTTCTGTGGGATTCAATCTTCTCTATACCGTTGAGTCTGGGCACCGTAGCATTCGATCAGCTAAGCTTTATCTGTGCCAAGATCATAGATACTAAGATTTTCATGCCAATTGTGGAACCCGAAATCAACTCAATGAATTTCATCCTGCATTCCGATGCCTGTACCGGCTTTAGTGTGCCCCTCACACGACCCAGAGATCTGTGGTCCTTTTATGGATTTGCGCAGAGCATGCCAACCGTCATCTATATCACCGGCTGGACAACCACCATCAACGATAACAACAGTGGACCCCTGATCAAGGCCTTTGCCTGCCGTGGAGATTACAACTTTATTGTGAGTCAATTGACTTGGGCATCCTTCGCTCTTCGCATATTAATCTCACTTTCACTCAGGTCTTGGATGCTGCAAACTTTGTCAAAACTCTGTACAGCTGGTCATCCCTGAACACCGATAGCATTGGGCGTTACTTGGCCATAGCGTTGCTCCAGTTGCCCACGGATTATGTGGTGCATCGGGTGCATCTGATTGGACACAGTCTGGGAGCTCAGATAGCTGGCTCTGCGGGCAGGCACTACTCCCAGTTGACCGGTGGCAGGCAGATCTCACGTATCACTGGTCTCGATCCGGCCAATCCCTGCTTCTACAATGGCAAAACCCTGCCCGGTCTGAGTGCATCAGATGCTCACTATGTGGACATCATTCACTCGAATCCCGGCTACTTGGGCAGTGCGGCACAAACCGGTCACGCGGACTTCTACGTTGAGGGACTGAATCCCGTCAAGACAGGCTGCAATCGCATGGAAAACGGCATCCTGAGCTGTCCCACTGCCTGTTCACATCAACGCGCCGTGGACTATCTGGTGGAGTCAGTCTATCCCAATAATACAGCCAACTTCCGTGGCAGATACTGCAGTAAGTTTGAGTACTTGAAGAATGGGCGAGGATGCGCTACAGAGGGAATGTATCTGATGGGACTGGAAGCTAGAGCACATGGAATCTTCTATGTGGATGTCAATGCAAAAGAACCCTACGGTAAGAACGCTAATTGGAACAGTGTATTATCCACACAGAACACATGTGGGGTCTGTCCCTGGTCCTCTTAGAAGAGAGAGAGCGATTGTTCCGCTAAAGAAATGAAGAATTACTTAATAATAGAAAACTTAGATAACTTTAACAATCTTAATGACAATTCCCAATACAATAAAATATCATCATAAATTGTTTTTGTTTCACTATGGGAAATTCCGCATATCATGCTAGACTAATGAGAACCAAAGGCTTGACTTGATGCGCAATAATGAGTGCATAATACTACCCAAAATACCCTAGGCCGAATCTAAGTTTTCTCTGGTATTTTTTGGTATATTCATATTATATTTGATCCTATATAAGTTATGCTTTGGTTTCGCATAGATAGATACACGAAAAGTTTGGACCCATTGCAGGGGCTTAATCAGACTGAACTAGACAGGAACCTCAACAAGTTATATTCGTGATCTGCCTGAACAATTTATGATCGAGCTGATGTCAACGAGTTCTTTGTGACGTCGTCAACTGATTCACAAAGCGAAAAACATACGTCTTCAGCATAATAATCGTTCCATTAAAATAAGTTTATCGTCAGCTTTGGCGCTACAACATATACCCTAGAAAGACGAGAGAGTTTAGGGCATGTAGATTGTTAACTGGTATATAATATCCCGTTTCCTGATAACGATTAAACCTATTTACAAATTTTACGATTGGTTTTTTTAAGCTGTTTATATTTCCTAGAACTCTGATTGGTATAAAAAGAAGCTTCGATTATCAGAATTCGTATCAGAATTCCATATAATTTATATTAAAGAGATAATTTGTAAAAACTGGTATATAATATTGCTGAAAACTAGCTTAGAACTTGCTTTAATTGAAGCAGTCTATATATAGTTGCTTCAACCCTTTCGATTGCAATCGATATCGGCATTCGATATATGTTAGGGTATTCGCGTTTCCACATTTCTAGATAACAATAGATCTATTTGTTTAATGTCTTTATAGATACAGGCACGAATTTCGCTCGTCACACTTCAAAAATGTTATTTGTTTTCTATTCTGTTGGGGGTATACGTTTTTTTTTTTACTTTTGTTTTGGTTCCAGATAGATTTAAGCTTAGATTAGTATTTAAATTATATGTAGATGAGAGTAAGGAAAAGAGAGAGAGAGAGAGAGCGAGAGCGAGGTGTGCAAGTGCCGGCAGGTGTTGAGTGTGTAAGTGAATAGATGAGTGTGTGTGTTAGAGTGAGTGAGTGAATGAATGATAATGTAGAATCTAATTAAGTGACAAATGCACCTTATCTGATCACTTTGATGAGCATGGAATATGCCGAAATGGTCACAGTTCGTACAGTTGTTCAATGTACTCGCTTTGCACTCGCACTCACATTCACATTCACACTCTCACTCGCACTTGTGAGTACTCTGGATGGCGGGTGTGTGTGGGGTATGCGGTGTACGAGTGTTTTATAAGGCCGACGCTATAAATACTTGTGTCGCATCATTTCCGGCAATCACTGTGATCGCGACATTAGTCCGGCATGGATCGGAAATCGAATCTTTCCCGCACAATGCACCACCAACGCAGCTGGTGGTGGTGTCTACTGCAGCTGCTGCTGCTGGCCGCAAGCGGTGAGGGCATCGAGTGGACGGTTGGCGGTGTGGTCGGTTCGGTGAGGACCTTCGGCGAAGCCATCATTGATCCCAAGAATTTACCCTCACCCGATCGTCTGCTCGAGGGCAGCAAGCAGGTCTTAGCCGGTTACCCCTTCGAGTACGTCTCCAGCTCCATCAACTACATATGTGAGTGTGTGGGCAGTAGAGCTTAATCGGATGTTATACTATCTAATACTATTGATGTCTTTCCAGGCTCCCAGGCGCTCAGTTCAAACCGATTGATTTCCAAGTTCACTCCGGATGTCAACAAAATGCAGTTCCAACTGCGCACAACCTGCGACAAGATGAGTTTCCCCCTGCTCGAGGCCGAACGCATGTGGCATAGTCCGTTGTTCAACACTAGCAAAAACGTCGTCATTCTGGCCACAGGTTGGACAACAAATGTGAATGAAACCGAAGCCATAGATGACTTTGCTCAGGCCTACAATTGTCGTGGTGATGTTAACTTTGTGGTGAGTGCGGTGTGGGGTAATCCGAGAGGGGAGTGGGAGAACACTTCTGGTTCTAGTAGGAGGAGAGAGAGTAATGGTTCCCCTTGGATGTAGGAGGATCACTTCTGTTTGGAGGATCACTTCTGCTCAGATTAGAACTCTGTAAGCAAATTATATTAAGCTAGAAAAGTTCTAGCAGTTTATAGAGGTATCTAGTATTGGGTCTGGGATCAGATGTAAGCTTAAAATATATACTAGCTTAGTTTATCGCTTGCTCCGACTAAGCTGTGTGTAAGTTGAGCCGGTTATCGGGCGCCATGTCTATACATAGTTGCAACAAGGTGTTCAGCTAATTTTAGCCTTTTCTATATATGTTACAGTCTACTAGTATATCATCAATCACCATATGCGTTCAACTTGAGCTCTTATCAGCTCGTGTGCAAGGTCGCAGAGTCTGAATATAGAATTTCAAGAAATTTAACGTATTTCCTGATAACATATAAACCTACTTACAATTTTTACGATTGGTTTTTTTAAGCTGTTTATATTTCTTGAAACTCTGATTGTTGTAAAATGAAGCTGCGATTATCAGAATTCGTATCAGAATTAAATATAATTTATATTAAAGAGATAATTTGTAAATTGCATGGAATAACCGATTCATTTGTTTGCAGGTCGTTGATGCTGCCAGTTTCGTGGATACCCTGTACTCGTGGTCGGCGCTGAACACTGAGGAAATTGGGTTTTACATATCGGAGGGTCTGGCCAAGCTGATCGAAGTGGTCGATGTGGATCGTCTACATCTGATAGGACATAGTCTGGGGGCGCATATTGTCGGTGCAGCCGGTCGTTATCTGCAGCAGAAGACGGGCAAAATTGTGCCCCGCATAACAGGTCTGGATCCGGCCAAGCCGTGCTTCAATGAGGGCGAAGCTCTGTCCGGATTGATGCGTGGCGATGCTCGATTCATTGATGTCATTCACAGCAATCCTGGTGTGCTGGGCAAGCGAGATCCCTTGGGTGATGTTGACTTCTATCCTGGCGGACTATCACCCTTGCCCACCGGCTGTTTGTCAGTCACCTGTGCCCATTCCCGTGCCTGGGAGTACTACGTGGAGTCTGTGTATCCGGGCAATGAGAGGAATTTCATGGCCACGCGTTGTAGTTCGCTGCAAAGGTTGCGGGACAACAAATGCGTAAGCCAGCAGCATCCCATGGGATATGCAGTATCGCACACCCTCAAGGGCAACTACTTCCTGGACGTCAAGGGCGAGAAACCCTACGGCTTGGCAGCAGCGACGCCTCATAATCCCCATTTGCAGAAATGCGGGCGCTGCGAGTAGGACCGCGTTACCCATTAAAAACGTATTTTAATCTCTTTTTTTTATTCTTGATATCTATTACTCTCCACCCTACCTACATATGTATCTGTATATTATCTATACTACATTCTTATTCGTTTTGTAAAAGTTGTTTGAGTCTTCTTTTTACACATCTGGGACGTCGCTTGTTTGGTTGGCCTGGTCTTGGTCTATAAGCCTCAAAATCAAATTTGCATGTCAAGCGTTGACAATTCAATTAATTTTTGTTTGTAACTCTCAAACAAGTAGGAACAGCTTGCGTGAGTGCACGACGTGCAGATACCTCGCAAGTAGTATGAAGTGAAATATTACATATACTAGCTAGAAACCTAGTCTTCTTCCACCCATATTTTTTTTTTTATCGATTTGTACTCTTATAATTATATAGTATATAAATAATGTTAGGCAGTCGTTGTAAATATTAAGAGATTATTTATGTAGTCTTTACTCATACCCTACTGCAATAATTTAAGTCACAGGGTATTTTTTAAAGATTATGTGCAATAACAATTCGTTATTGAACCAACCGTACTAATCGCAACGAGCAGTTTCTGGGCGGCAGATCACAGTGAAGCCTCACAGTTGGCGACAGGTCCAGGCGCTGTGGCCACATCCATCCGATTGCGCAAGGTCATCAACTGGCGGCAGGCGGAGAATGTTGAAATACGATCTGGGTGACAAGACAAGAAACAGGTCCTCTTCATTGAGACTGCTGCTGGCTGCTGACGAATGTGGGAAAATACGAGAACTATTCGAGTGCAATCGATAAATATGAATGCACTGGCATCATAGCCTTGGCTAACTCGATTACTTTCTAAATGCGTTATCGCTGCAGTTCCGCATCGGTGCTATCGGAGCTAGTGTGCATGTGGCAACCCTGTTAGCCACCTATTAGTTAAGTAACACTGTTTGAAGTTATCGATATCTATCGGAACTCACTTGAATGGACTTCTTCTTCTTCCTTTTCTTCGGTCTCTCGAACGCGGAATAAAGCTCGAGCCCTTAAACTCCTTTAATAAAGCGTATTATTTCAGAACAACTAATGGCGTATTCAATTCGCCATATTGGTGACCCCGACGTGATTTAAAACTTCTTTTGAACATAAAAACTAACTACGTCGATACTAATTGCATCTGCTCTATGAATTTCATCAGACGCCTGTGGTGAAATAACGCACACACGTTCATATATACGACGCATTTTGTGAACACGTATCAACGGGCAGCAAACTAATAGAATCGCATGCAACAACCACGATACAATCTTCGCTCATTAACCAGGAGGAAACTAAATTTTGAAACACACAAAATGACTGAACCATTGAATGATATCGAAGAGCAACTTCGCACAATGCAAAGAGAAATGGATGCATTACGTGTGGCACACCAAGACACTGCAACACACCAAGTCACGTCTGCACCGGCTGTTGCACCAGTTCATCGTCTACAAATTAATGTGCCAAAATTCACTCGGAGCAATCCACAACTCTGGTTTGCACAAGTTGAGCGCGCATTTCGCCTCAACAGCATCATCAACGACGTGGACAAGTTCGATCTCATTACTGTACAGTTGGAGGAAGATATTGCATTGAGTGTAGCTGATTTGGTCCAAAATCCACCAGCTGTTGACAAATACCCCGCTCTCAAAACTAGGCTACTAACTAAGTTCGCCGAGTCTGCTGAGTCCATGTTGCGTCGTTTGTTGCACGGAGGAGCAACTGGCAAAAAACCGTCAGATATTCTGGCACACATGCGTCGTCTGGCACCTGGCGAGCAATACGAAAGTATTATCCGCACGCTTTTCCTTGCAGAGATGCCATCTAATTTTCGCCCAATACTGACTGTGTGGCCGGAAGCAGATCTTGACAGACTCGCAGCCACTGCTGACCAGATGCTCGAGGCTAATGGAACTAGCAATACTTGTGCCACAGCTGCTACACCCGATGCTGTCAACGCAATTGCTCCCACCAAGACCTTGGCAGACGTCGCCGAAAGTTTACGTTCACTTTCTGAGAGAGTTGAAAAACTACAAGGAGAGATGAAATATCTAAAACAGCAAAATCAATCACATGGAAAATCATACGACTTACCCAACGGAAGAGGCGACCAATCATCGACGATGTGTTTTTACCACAAAAAATTCGGTGACAATGCTCAGAAGTGCCGACCTGGCTGCACTTTCAAAGCAAATTTAAACTAACACAGCTGTCGCCTGTTCAGCTGCACGGCGACAGCAAATACTCTGTCAGCAATATTACAGCACCCCCTGAGAGCCGCCTACACGTCTATGATCAAATATCAAGGACACGATTTCTGGTGGATTCTGGTTCGGTGATTTCTGTGATACCGCGTTCTGCGTTTAAGCAAAATCCACAAAAAGGCGATCTTGTATTGTATGCAGCTAATCAAACACCTATCTACACGTATGGCAAACAGGTCATTCAATTAAACTTGGGACTTCGTCGGGAGTTTAGTTGGACCTTCATCATTGCTGATACTCACACGCCGATCATCGGCGCTGATTTCCTTTCAAAGTTTCAATTGCTGATCGATCTCAACAACAAGCAACTCATCGATTCAACGACAGGTCTAACCACTAACGCGCGCCTTAATGATGGAAGTAACACAGCCATTTCCACTGTCGACAACGCTGTTGACTTTCGTGGCCTGCTACAGGAATTCATTGCGATAACACGTACATCACAGCTCACTGTTAATAACAACACCGATGTTTGCCATTTCATAGAGACCACCGGCAGCCCTGTTGCTGATCGCCCTCGTCGTCTTGCTGGTGATAAATTGGTAGCCGCAAAGTCGGAGATCAATTTATTGATCGAGCAAGGCATTTGTCGACCGTCTAAGAGTTCCTGGTCCAGTCCATTACATCTCGTGACAAAAAAGGATGGAAGCTGGCGCGCTTGTGGCGATTATAGGAAGTTAAACGCTGTAACAGTACCGGATCGCTACCCAATCGCTCACATATACGATTTTGCAGAACAACTACACGGAAAAACTATTTTCTCAACCCTCGACCTGGTACGTGCTTATTACCAAGTGCCAATGGCTGAGAGCGACATCAAAAAGACTGCAGTTTGCACCCCTTTTGGACTAGTAGAATTCCTTAAAATGCCGTTTGGACTAAAAAACGCTACACAAACGTTTCAACGATTTATGGATAACATTTTCCGAGGCTTAGATTTTGTGTATTGTTACATTGACGATATTCTCATTGCATCAAAAACAGCAGATGAACATGAACAACATCTTCGCACAGTCTTCAACATCTTGCAACACAACGGTCTCTGCATCAACGTTAGTAAATGTCAACTTGCTAAACAAGAGGTTCGATTCTTGAGTTATATCGTCAGCAAATGTGGAATCAAACCCCCAACTGATCGCATTGACGCTATCTTGAGCTATACCAGACCAGATACAATTTGCGAACTTGGCCGATTTCTTGGAATTATTAATTATTACAGACGTTGCCTACCTCAAGCATCTCACACCCAAGCACCACTAACGGAGCTGACAAGAGACATTAAAAAGAATGACAAGCGCATCATTCAATGGACACCAGAGCTTATACAAGTCTTCGAGGAATGCAAACGGAATGTAGCAGACGCTACAATGTTATCTTATCCAACGCCAAACACCAATTGGGCCCTAGTCTGCGATGCTTCAGATGCGGCCATTGGCGCTTCACTCGAGCAGCAGGTTGCTGATGTCTGGCAACCCCTTGGATTTTTTTCGAAAAAGTTAACTCAAACAGAGCGTGGCTATAGCACTTACGATCGCGAGTTGTTGGCCATTTACGAAGCAGTAAGACACTTTAAACATCTGCTAGAAGGACGTGTTTTTGTTGTCAAAACGGATCATAAGCCATTAATCTTCGCCTTTAATCAACGTCCTGAAAAGGCATCGGCAAGACAGTTAAGGCATCTTGATTATATATCACAGTTTACAACTACGATTCTGCATGTCAAAGGCGAGGAGAATACAGTTGCGGACGCACTGTCACGACTGTGCGAGATTAAGATGCCAACTGCAATTAGTACTGTCAATATTGAAGAAGCACAGGCTTCTGATTCCGAGCTCGGTGAATTGCTAAAGGGCACTTCCTCGTTGGATTTAAAATCAATTCGTGGCGACGACAACACTCTCATTTACTGCGATGTGTCAACGGGTACAATACGCCCCTACATACCACAGAGCCTGCGTCATCGAGTTTTTGGATCTGTGCATGGTTTATCTCATCCCAGTGGCAGGGCAACTCTGAAGCAATTACGCCGGAGCTACATTTGGCCAAGCATGAACAAAGATGTCCTTTTCTGGTGTCGCAACTGCCTCCCATGTCAACGGGCTAAGATTCATAAACACAACTCACTTCAGCCCAGCAAAATCGAAGTTCCTGACAACAGATTTGAACACGTTCACATGGACATCGTAGTAATGCCTCTTCAACAAGGATATCGTTATTGTCTTACGATTATTGATCGGTTCTCACGTTGGCCTGAAGCGGTGCCATTAAAAGACATGACAGCGGAGACAGTCGCCACAGCATTCTGGACACATTGGGTAGCTCGTTATGGTACGCCTAAGACGTTAACTACAGACCAAGGCAGTCAGTTTGAGTCAGCTTTATTTAAGCAGCTGCTCAAGATGGTCGGTGGTAAGCATATCCATACTACCCCTTATCATCCCCAATCGAATGGTTTTGTGGAAAGATGGCACAGATCATTTAAAGCTGCACTCATGTGCCACCCAGAATTTCCTTGGTCTGAAATACTTCCAACTGTTCTGCTGGGATTACGGACATGCTATAAAGAGGATCTCAAATCGTCAGCAGCGGAAATGCTATATGGCACAGTGCTGCGAGTTCCAAATGAATTCTTTGACGACATAGATGCCGTATCTGATCCTGAGATGTTTTTAACAAAGTTTCGCAGTCATATGAGAGAAGTTCGGCCAACAGCAACATCGCATCATATAAAAGACAAATTTTTTATACAAAAAGGAATGCATGACTGCACACATGTTTTCGTCAGAGTCGATTCAGTTAAACAGCCACTAGAATCGCCGTATACTGGTCCATACGAAATCATTCGACGTGAGTCCGATCGGGTTTTCATCATAAGGAAAGACGATAAAGAGACAGCGATTTCTGTCGACAGATTAAAACCAGCATTCTTCTTAAAAGATGATTCTGCACAGGAAGACGAAACTCCAAAAACAATTCGCACGTATGGAAAAACAAACCAAATATCGTGACAGCATCACTGGAGGGGGAGTACTGTGGCAACCCTGTTAGCCACCTATTAGTTAAGTAACACTGTTTGAAGTTATCGATATCTATCGGAACTCACTTGAATGGACTTCTTCTTCTTCCTTTTCTTCGGTCTCTCGAACGCGGAATAAAGCTCGAGCCCTTAAACTCCTTTAATAAAGCGTATTATTTCAGAACAACTAATGGCGTATTCAATTCGCCATATGCAGTTCGTGCGCGCGCCCTCTCTCGCCCTTTTTGGCGAGCTTGTGCATTTTCGATTTGCTTTGCCATAGCAATCAGCATTTAGTTGAATGCTTTTGCTATGCATTCTGGCTCTGTTATCTTTTGTCATGCGTTGCATTCGGGCTTGCTTTCTAGTTCTGTCATCTTTTGTCATGCGTTGCATTCGGGCATGCATTCGAGGTCTGTTAACTTTTGTCTACAATCCCTTTGAAATGTCGTTTATAAATTAAATTTTATATGTAAATATTTACAAAATACTTAAATTTAATAGTTTAAATATATCAATTACTGCCAATTAAATATTACAAAATGTAAATACATATATTTTAAAATAAATAAGTATATGCATTGTTGTATACTGTTTTTGCTGTTTTTGCTTAAATCTGCACTGATTATTATGCCAATTATTTAGACCAATTTCCAGTGTTGTTAAGTATTTATTTTTATAGCTGCGACTTGAGTTTTGTTTTGTTTTTTTTTTATTATGTGAAAAATGCGATCTACGTAGAAACCGCAAAATGTTGTGGTTTTTCGCTTAGTTGAACTGAGAGAGTAATTTACTTTTGGCCAGTTAGTTTGGCTATAACTTTGGTCTTACTTAAGTTATTTAAATGTTGATTATTTGCAGATTAATCTCGACACGGCTGCAGCGGTTCATGCGTGTCTGGTGCCCACTGTGGCCCCTTCACCTGGATTATAAGCTCAGCTGCGATCATGACAAATGACTCACCCGCGGCGAGCTACTGTCGGATGGGGGATTAGGCTTAAGCATTGCGATCTGGCGGTTTCCGTCCCGTCGGCGCGTCGGCAGCGAGGCGAGGAAATGATCCATCAAGCGCGTGAGTTATGTGGCAATTTGGCAACGCGATAAGGCGCCACACGGTGTGGCGGGGGGGGAGGGGCGTGCGAGAAGGAAGCCAGAGGCTAGGCTAGGGGTAGCTGGTGTTGGCTTTTGGCGCTCCCAGCGGATTCTGCAGATGGCAGAGATGACGTGGCGGCAGCAGCAGTAGCAGCGGCTCGTAAAATGCTGTAAACTAGTTGACCCTGGTCAAGAATCGGAGGCTCAAAGTGGTTTAATAAACTGCAATTACCTTGTTCATCTATCTACATATGTGAGTGTGTGTGTGTGTGGATGTAAGCAGCTCGTTTTATTTTCCAGCTGACCAAGACCAGGCCAGGGCAACCCCCACCAGCAGCTGTTGCAGTTAGTGCGATTTATTTTGTGGATTCTCGACTTGATGAGCCGCTTGACCACATCCCCCAGCGCCTATGCAAATTGAGATAAAAGCGAACGTTGCGTGGCTTTTCAGATCATTCCAATTGGCACGTCCCAACCAGAGACACAGCGATCTAACCCAGAGAACCCACAGACAGCAAGGATAACGAAAGGATGAAACTGTTTATTGTACTCAGCGCAATCATTGCCTGCTGCTCGGCGGGCATCATACGCAGCAGTGGCTGGAGCTCGAGTCCCTGGATCAGCAGTGGTGGACACGGCGGCGGCGGCGGTGGCTGGAGCTCAAGTCCATGGATCAGCAGCAGCAGCAGCAGCAGTGGCTGGAGCTCGAATCCCTGGGCCGGCGGCGGTGGCTGGAACAGCGGTTGGTCCTCGCAGCCCAAGGTGATCAAGGTCATTAAGATCGGCGGCGGAGGATGGAACAATGGCGGCGGTGGCTGGAGCAATGGCGGCGGTGGCTGGAGCAGCGGCGGCAGCGGTTGGACCGGCAACAGTGGCTGGTCGAGCGGCAACCAGGGCTGGAGCTGGTAGGCGTAAAAGGATCACCAACTGTTTTCGACTCCTTTTGGATTTGGTTTCATCTTCCACTTTGCACAATTAGCAGCGTAATCACTTACTCAATATAATGTGTTTTTTTTTTATCATTTAAATGTTTAAACTCAAATACAAATTGCAAGAAAATCGAACAAAAAAACAAAACATCGCATGATAATCGATAATTAACGAGCGATAAATCATCGCATACTCGGGTAATTATCGCGGGCGATTAGCATAGTGAAGGCAGCCTAAGCTTACTGAGCTTCTCCGTCTATATCTATCTACCTCTCGCTAAATCGGTGCATATATACTATATATAAAGCTGGGAAAGGTAACGATCTCTAGACATTGTGTAGTTGGCGAGAGGAGACTGCACTTGCACGCACTTGACTTGACTTGGCAGCATTCGCTGTGCTCGCTGATCTTAAATTATGGCCCAAAACAATTAAAATAATAAAACAAAAATATGATAGAATACTCTATTATTGCCAGGGCTAGCAGCTTGGCTTAGCTCCACATCTGGCGCTCACCGTACGCAATAATTTGTGTTCATCATCATCATCATAATCCTCTTCAAGATTTTCATTTTCATCATTATCATCTTCATCATCATCCTCTTCATCATCTTCTTCATCATCATCCTCTTCATCATCAACCTCTTCATCATCAACCTCTTCATCATCAACCTCTTCATCACCACGCGCTTCATCATTGCCCTCTTCATTATTATTTACTACGAGAGCACCTGCCTAAGCAAATGGCAAAGTGGTTCCAGTTGCAGTCAACACTGCAGCTAAAATATGTATTTGATTTGACGGAATCAAAAAGTTTAGAAATCCAAAAAAATTATATTTACATTTGTTTAAAAAACGGGTACCGATTAGTTCTATAAAAACTATAAGTCAACAAATGCGAACAGGATTAGTCTACTTATGTTTAGGGATAATCACTCCTATAAAAGCTAAAAGTTAATTTATAATTTCTATCGACATGATTGATATGTAAAATTAAGATTAAAAACAATATTCTTTTTTTCAAACGTTTACAATCTGCAGAGGCGTTGGATTGATTTTTATATTATAATAAAAAATTCTTTGAAAATGTATTTATAAAGAATAATTTAAATAAGTTAAGGGAACATTTCAACCATTATGATTCTATTTTGTTAGGGCCAAGGCAGATACAATTAAGCGAACTCACATTATTTGAAATTCATTGATATTTATAGGTATATGAGGCAATACATTAAATTAAATTATGATTAAATATTAAATTGAATTGACACTTTTGTATTAACTTAATATCTTTCAAAATTAATCCCGAGCATAACCAGACTCTTCAAAATATTTTATTGTGAAATTGAGAACAATTTGGTGAAAATATAAACCAATGTCATTGCAACATTTTTAAGATGACTTCAGTCCACTGTGCGTGCACAATGCATGGCATTGCATTCGATTGTTAATGGTTTTACTGTTGTTTTTGCTGCGCTTGGCTGGGGTTGCTCTTTGGCAGCGTCTAGTGGTTGTCGTACCTGTGGCTTGAGGAGGGATTGGAGACGCTGCAGGGAGGTGGCAAGCTGCTGCTGCTGCTGCTGCAATTTATGGCAAGTAATTCCCTTGTGGCAGCTAGACAGACAGACAGAGACTGAGAAAGACTCAGAGAAGCAGAGAAAAATGTTTGGCTTTGCATTTTGAATGCGGATTTGAGTTTGGCTTTGCACTTCGGCTGCGGTTTTGAATGAGATGAGGTTGAACCTCGTGGATTTTGGATGGTTTTGGGTTTGGATTTGAGATTGAGATTGAGTTTGGGTTTGCGTTTGCACCGCGTGTGTTTGCACAGCAATTGACATTGAACTAGTCGACTGTGCGAGTCGTGCCACGCTGCACTGCAGCAGAGACTCACACACACTCACACACACATACACTGCAAATTAATTATGCAGCAAAATGCTGAAAAATCTGAGAATTTCAATTGAGAATCGCAAGACAAATTGCTGGGGGAGGGGAGCAGGGAGGGGGCTGTATATGAAAACGCTTGTAATTAATGACATCGCTATGGCTCAGCAGTTTACAAGTGCAGCGGGCCGAGTGCACGCGGCGTATGCGCGATATTCCCAGCATAAACGTTGCGTATGCGCCGCGTGTGCCGCACTTGAGTTGCTACAGGCCCGCCCCCGCCCCCACCTTCGCCCCCGCCCCCGCCTCTGCCACTTCTCACTTGTTCGTTCTCGATTCTCAGCCTTCCGAGTAGCCTTTGGGAGCGTCAACCGTACACCTCCTCCTACGCCCCCGCCAATTGATGCAGTTGCGCCCATTGCTGGAGCAGCATGACTTGCCCAAACTGACACAGAGCAGTTCCGCGCCTCGCAGAGCGCTATAAAAGCGCCGTGCTGGGTCTAGTTCTGGCATCAGTGGAGCGAAGCATCCAGCAGCGCCAACAGTCAATCTCACCTCACGGTTCACTCAACAGTTCGGCAACAGTTCCAGTTCCAACTCCGCATCCTTCGGTTCAGCATGCGTTACGCACTTGTCTTTGTATTCCTTTGCGGACTCCTCTTCGCCATCGCCTCGGCCGGACAGCTGGGCGGAGGTGGCGGCGGCGGCGGCTATGGTGGCGGCGGCGGTGGCGGCAAGGGAGGCGGCGGCGGTGGTGGTGGCAAGGGAGGCGGCGGCTGGCAGAAGAACGGAGGCGGCGGCAATGGCGGCGGTGGTCATGGAGGCGGAGGTGGACAGGGCGGTGGCTGGCTGAAGAGCGGAGGAGGCAATGGCGGCGGTGGTGGCGGCGGATATGGTGGAGGCGGCGGCGGCAAATCCCTGGCTGGCAACCGCGGCAGCTCCGTCTCCTGGCAGGGCGGTAACGGTGGTGGCGGCGGCGGCAAGCATGGCGGCGGCGGTGGAGGAGGTGGCAAGCATGGCGGTGGCGGCGGTGGCGGCGGCGGCGGCGGTGGTGGCAAACACGGCGGCGGCGGATGGTAAATGTGGTGCACCCCCCCCAAAAAACTGATCCCCAATCAGCGCAACAAGAACTGCAAGACGAAACGAAACTGAAATACTCCGGCTGCTCCTCCGGTCGACATGTGTTCCACGGCATAGATATATAGAGCGAATGCATCCAATATTTTTTTTTTTTGTTATTTTTACTAGTTATACCCAAAGCTTCTCCAGTCTCTGCCCTCCCCACTTTCCAATCCCATCTATTACTTTTGATTTAACTAATAAAGAAACATGTTCATTTTGCTAAATACGACACGTTGTGCTTTATTTGGGGGGTATATCTTATAAATCCACTAATATTATAATAATATAATACAAAAATAACTTTTAAATTGGGAAATATTTATAAGGCAATCTTAGGCCAGTTGTACTCGCAGAAAAGGCTTCGATTTCTTAAAATTAAATGATAAATCAGCAAAAGAACTAAACGTGATATTTATTTACTTTTATTTATTTATTTATTTATTAAAGTCAACTATGGCCAGTCGACTTATTGGCGTATAAATTAATTTAAAGATAAATTAAAATGAAATGTAAAATACATAAAATATATAATACATATAAATAAAATAAATTAAAAAATTATTAACATTAACATTAACATTAACATTATCATCTGGGGAAAATAAAAAAAAGCGTTTAACCGATCCAACATTTGTTGCAAGGATTGGGCAAACCCAATCAGATCGGGAAGATTGAAATCAATGAAATATAAATACAGATTAAGGGTTCTTAACAAAAATCATACAAGTAGATCATGCTTTATTCAAGTTTTATGCGATTTTAAGAAGTATTTTCTGTAGTTTCAATGTTGTTTTCAATTCGAACTCGACTTAATTCGCTTTATACCATAAATTATAAGGCAAATATGGAAGAATATTGCAAATCAAGAAGGAGAACATAATGAAAAGAGGAAAAATGCTTTTAGGAAACAAACAGAAAATGATCCTGGACTGATATAAAACTCTAAAGAAATCAAGGAATTTATTGAAATGCTTTACGAAATTTGAGTTAGAGAACTTTAGGGAAATCTTGGCATATATAATCACGATTACTCTGAAGCCTTCTCATATTTATTTATTTATTTATTTATTTAACGTCAACTATTAGAGTCCCATAACCTTCAAAGGAATCCACTTCTTTTACATTATTGTAAATATTTATTGGCAGATTAAAAGATACAGAAAAAAAAACATGGATGGTTAAAGCATTTGAATCGTTGTATGTCTATGTACAGTTGCAGTTCCTTTCAGATCTCGTTCAGGTTGCGTTCGTCTCATCCGGTGTCTTCTACCAGCTCCAGCCACCGCTCGAACCACCCGAGGACCATCCGCCACCGCCACCAGACTTCCAGCCACTGCCGCCGCCTCCACCGCCGGACTTCCAGCCGCCACCACCGCCGCCTGAGGACCAACCGCCGCCGCCACCACCACCGCTCTTCCAGCCACCGCCTCCTCCTCCGCCGCCAGACTTCCAGCCACTACTCAGTCCAGACAATCCTTGGGACTTCCAGCCCGAGAGACTTGAGAGTGCGCTCGACCAGCTCGATGCGCCGCCACCGCCTCCGCTCTTCCAGCCGCCACCTCCACCGCCGCCCAATGACCAACCACTGCCGCCGCCTCCTCCACCGCTCTTCCAGCCACCGCCGCCGCCGCCTCCACTCTTCCAGCCTCCTCCACCGCCACCCGAGGACCAACCGCCGCCTCCACCGCCGCCCGAAGGCCAAGAGCTGATGATGATCTTGCTGGCTCCACCGCCACCGCCTCCGCTCTTCCAGCCACCACCTCCACCGCCAGATGACCAACCACCGCTACCGCCGCCGGATGACCATCCACCGCTGCTGCCGCCACCACCGCCGCTGCTCCAGCCATGTGGCTTGGCAAAGGCGCAGGCGCTGAGGAGCGCGAGCAGGCCAAAGATTGCCAGACGTCGCATCGATTGCATTGCTTGAGAAGGTGTTGCTGCTGTTGCTCGTGAGGATGTTGCTGCCCGCTGAGTGTTGCTGTTGCTGTGTGTTGCTGTTGTAGCTGTTGCTGCTGCTGCTGTGCACTAACTAATCTCCAACTGGGCGCACTCTCGGCTATTTATACCGCCAGCGAGGCCGGTGCTGCGCATCTAAGATTCTAAGCACCGTCGCCATTGTAGCTGCTGCTGTTGCTGTTGTCGTTGCAGTCGCAGCTGTTGTTGTTGCTGTGGCCGACGCCATCGTCGTCGCAGTGTAATCAGATGTAATTGCCAAATCTGCTCGTCGGGCCCGATCGTTCGCCCGTTGGCCCTCATTATGCCAACTTTCAATTTCGTACGCTTTGTTTTCCGCCCAACAGCGACCCCCCCCTTCCTCCCTCTGCCACTGTGCTGCTGCTGCCACTGAGGTTCTGGCCCAGAGCAGGCCAGTCCGGAGCGTGCCACAGCGTGCCACATTGTGTACAGCGCTTTACTGGCGCGCCATTTCGATGTAACCACCTTTTTTTTTCCATCATCTTTGGGGCCAAAGCAATTGTCTGGCGGCCATAAAGCAGCCTGCTGCTCTTGGCTGCTCATAATCAGCGGTTGCTCTTGTTGCACACGTGTCGCAGCAGCAGCAGCGGCAGCAGCAGCAGCAGCAGCAACGGCAGCGGCAGCAACAGTTGCCGCCTATTGCAACACTGGCAACAGTTGCCAGTTGCAAGCTGCAAGTTGCCACTGTCGTTCGTGCTGGGCAAAGTGCATCGGAATCGGGTTAGCCACAACAGAGCGATCAATCATTTGGCCAATCAGTCAATCAAGCCATCAATCAAACACACAATCAATTTTTACATTTTCAATTCAGTTATGCAAATTTGGCATCGCCTGCGAAATTCTTGAGATTCTCTTACGAAAATCTAAAAGAATTGAAAAAAATAAAAAAAAATTATCGATTCTCTATCGATACTGTCAGTCGAATTCTGTGTGTGACCTATCGCTTTCTTCAGTTTCTTACGGGGCCGAATAGCAACTTTATTCTTTCTTTTTTGCTTAAAATTTAGACCTAAATACCGTATGAATTGATATGTAGAGCTGAAAGTATAAACGATTTAATACCCTATAAATTGTTATATATAATATATAATATATAATATATAATATATAATATATAATATATAATATATAATATATAATATATAATATATAATATATAATATATAATATATAATATATAATATATAATATATAATATATAATATATAATATATAATATATAATATATAATATATAATATTTATATAAGATATTTAGTGAGTGAAGATATATACTTATAGAGCATTCTCAACAGAAACTTTTTTATTTATTTAGTAATATCGAGCCTTTATCCCTGTAATTATGTCTGTTTGAACGCACAGATCTCAGTTATTATAAAAGCTATAGACACCAAATTTGGCATGTATATTACTGCATACACTATGCAGATAGAGTTGACTGCAAAAATGGGCTACCATGCTCAGCGATGACTCTAATCGAAATTAAGTGATGAGTCACTGCCTGCTTCTACATTTACATAACTTAATAAATACTATATACAAGTTTCTACCAAATTTCAAACCGATATGCAGATATACACAGAAGTTAAGCTAGTTAATATTTTTCACAATTGCGAGCAGCGTAGAAACTTGAGAAGAACGAAGGGTATATTCTCACCCATAACCCACAAAATTGTATCTTCCTTTCTATTTCTACGCTGCTTTAACTTTATATACCCCACAAGGATACCTTTTTTAAATGATATACCCTATACATTGATATACCCGCCATAGTTGCGTTGCAGAGGGTATCTAGAGCAGTACCTTATAGCAGTACCCCAAGCATTTGAACCTCTTGACTTTTCGGTTCGCTTTTCGAGTCATTTTCCGCGCTTGCTGCGAGTTTGCTGCTTTCATGGGCGGCATTAAATCAGTTTGGGGGCCTTTGTGCTATCAATTTCGGTGACTGACAGCGCGACGCGATGAATGGTGATCAATCAATGGGTTAGAGAGAGCGAGAGAGAGAGAGGGAGGGAGAGAGACAGACGCGACAAGGCGTTTAACAGTTAACTGCGATGGCAGATTGCAGCAACGCGCAGAGCAACTCGAGTCTGAATTGTTGTTGAGGCCGAAATTGATTTGTCTCCGCTTTTGGCCAATTTCCATGGAGTGGGCCATAAATGTCGCATTAGAGCCAATTGCAGTTGCAGAGCCAATTAGGCTGGAACCAAGGCTGGAGCCGAGGCATGAGGTCACCTCGCCGCTGGGGGAGGAAGCAGTGCAGCGACCGGTTTTCTATTTCTATTTCAGTTTCAGTTTTAAGTCTTGGCTAATTACAAATTTATATTTCCGTTTTTATTATTGATTGCGGCTTAAAACTTAGCAAAAAAAATTGGTTAGAAAAAAAAAGAACTTAGAAACTACCGAACAAAACTTTGCAAATCCTACGTGGTTTTTTTTTTGGTTCCCTGTTTGAACTGGATTAACTTAGCTTAAGATTGTGGCAAGGCGCGTAGCGGATTGGTTATTTACCAGCCCTTGTTCCAGCCACCGGAGGAGGAGCCACCACCCTGCGACCAGCCGCCGGAGGAGGAGCCATAACCACCCGAGGAGGAGCCATAACCACCCGAGGAGTAGCCACCGTTGCCGCCAGAGTAGCCACCGTGTCCGCCGGAGTTCTCATGGACCACCTGCACGATGTAGACCTTCTCGCCGCCAGAGTGACCGCCGGAGTAGCCGCCAGAGTGACCACCAGAGTAGCCACCGGAGTAGCCGCCGGAGTGACCGCCAGAGTAGCCGCCGGAGTAGCCGCCCGACTGACCACCGGAGTAGCCACCAGCGGAGTATCCACCACCACCGCCGCCGCCGCCGCTGCTACCGCCAAACTTGCCGCTCAAGCCACCGCCGAAACCACCGCCGGAACCACCGCCAAGTCCTCCACCGAGTCCTCCACCAAGACCACCGAGTTTGCTTTGCAGCAGCTGAGCAATGCCGCCAATGCCACCGGCACCACCGCCACCGCCACCACCGCCGAGCAGACCCTCAAGGGAGGCCTGGCTGCAGGCGAGCATCGCGGCGAGGATAACGAAAATGCAGGCGAAGGGTTTCATCTTGAAATTGAACTCGATCGGGATCTTTAATGCGACAAGTGACTCGATGTGGTGTCCAAGACGGAACGGAAGCGTTGACTAATTCCCCAACATCGATAGCCACACGCATTTATAGTGATTCAGTCAAGTTTGGGCCCCCAAAATATCGATAGATGTTTATCAAGTGCCAGAGAGGGAGGGAGATAGAGACGGAGCGACGATCGCGTTGAAGATGGAGCGAGTGCTATAACAACTTGTATCTTTGTTGACCGTTTAAGCAATTAAAAGAATTAATAACCCACATTTCATGTGTGTGTGCGTGTGTGTGTGTGTGTGTGCGTGTGTGTGATCGTATGTCTGCCTTTGTATGATCTATGCTTGCCGTCGGGTCTTTTGTTGCCCGATCGTCTCTGATAACTATGCAAATCTTTACGCATGCGCGTCTTAGCCACGATCTGCTGCGACCCGACCCCAACTCGGTATCGGTATCGAACTCGAACTCGTACACGGAATCGAAATCGGGTATTGTCTTCCCAAATACCACACACATACATGCATACACACATACACGCATATGTTCGGCAGTTGGCAACGCGATCTACGACAACTCACGATCGGCAAACAGTTGGGCCACAAGCCAAACAAATTAACTGCGTTTAAGTAATCATCAGATAAAAAAAATAAAAGACATAACAATTATCTACACGCTGCGGAAGCATAAATACTCTTGCCAGATCGCACGATCTTGAAAGAGACTGTAGATCTTTAGTGATAGTCACGATCTATTGAGGAACTGTGTATGCTATATATTTAGTTGAGAATCAGAATTGAGAGTTTATTTAAAAAACTATTTTACCTCATATTCTATATTCTAAAGATCGATCGATCGTTTAGAGGGATGAAGTATTATTGAATCACTAAATGACCAGACAAAGTTGTCTAATTATATTGAATATCTGTTCAGAGATGTCTTGTAATGTTAGGATCATTTAAGGGACTATGCTATATAGATGAATGAAAAGGTTATTGAGTACTTGTCTAATTCAAGCTGAGATGGAGATCAATGACAGATCGCAAGGGATATATTGAAGGCATAATTGAATCCTGAAAAAAATATCTTTGATATAATGAAAATAAAGTGATTTTAATTGATAATCTTACAAGTTGAAATCATAGCTATATTTTCCATCTTCAATCTAATCTTGCTTTCTAATCTCGTTTAAATAATCGATGGGAAAATATGTTTATATAGAGAGAAATAAGAAACTACCAAGTATTTTGGAATACCTAGGAGAGTTTTAAATTGGTTAAGCAACAAGCTTAAGAAATTTCTTTCCTCTCAACAATCTTAGTACCATCCTCAATCTAGTACCTTGCTCTATACATTCCCACAATATGTGTCTCTCTCAACATGACATTACCGTGAGACTCTCTAGGCGAGAGTATACCCGAAATGGCCCAATGGATCAACTGTTTGTCAGCATTGAGAGGTGCCGCGATGCGACGGCGACGAGTTGTGCGTTGACCAACTGATTAATGACACTTGGTCTGTCCCTCCGTCTGTCCGTCCCAAGTGGTCGGTCTCAGGTGTTCTGCTCGTTTCTCGACCAAGGCCCCACGCGATGAGGCGGCGACTAGTGGGCTAAGTGAATCCAACTCTGGTGATGACAACTCCAAAGAACCAAAGTGTAACATTAAATCAATCGATCAGGAAGCCAAAGGTAATAACAAGTCTTCCAGTCTGACATGGCCTAGTCTCTGCCAGCAATTTATCCACTTGCTTAACTATGGTATCTATCTATCTATCTATCTTTCGGCTCGGCCATCTATTTGTTCCCAAGAACATCATCGCTTATAAATAGGCGCAAACGAGAACCGGTTCTAAGTCGAAACACTGAGGTCTAACTATGCTTTGGCACATATTTGCATAGTCGACTGACTACGCTAAGCATAGATAGATACTACGTGGTATATATAATAGTATATGCTAAATAGTATCTCTATCTCCCTCTCACACTCTGTGCACTGTAGTTGTTCATACAAACAGAAAAACTTTGGGTAGAACACGATTCCGCCGAGTTCAATGCACTGTGAGCCTAAAAAAACAAAAAATAAACTAAGATTATGAAACAGGAAATACCCTATAACTGACAAATGGGCGTGGCAAAGAATTAACTAAGTTACTAAGCAGAAATGCAATTTACAATTCGATTCAGTTTGATTTTAAAAATATCATGAATTTATTTATTATAAATATTTGCAAGATATAGTTGGTTACACTAAATACAGGGTATCTATACTGCAACCTCTGGCTGTATACCCTTGAGAACTGTTTATATTTTACCATATCTATATAGGAAATCGAAGGAGTTGTCAATTAAGGGTTGCATTGTTTTAAAAAGTATCTATAAGGTCAGCGATCATAATACTTAAAACAAGAATATATGTAGAATAATTCTGAGCATCCAGTTTTCTATATACGGTAAGGCCCGCCTCCAAATCATGATAATTATTCGGCGATTTTAGTTTCGAATAAATGAATAAATTATGAATCTATTCAAAATCAATTCGACACGTTTTTTTAAATATTTTTCGAAATTTTTTATCCAGGCAGTGTTTTGCAAATCCGACAGACTTTGTTTCTTTTATCTTATTATATTTTTTCAGTCATATGATCTGTAAATAAGATCATTATGCGTACTATATACGATCTGTTTTGATTTCGTTTCCATTCTTGACTTGTTTTTGTTTCCAATTCTTATTTTTATTTGGGGGAACTTACGCGCCTTTGTTGTCTTCGCACGCAATACGTTTTCCTCTCTCTCTGACAATAGAATAGGGTTATATTATGTTACTGGGAAAATTGTTTCCCATCGCGTATGGCGTTTTGCCTTCACTCCGAAGGCTTCCAGTAAATTACAATATTTAATTGGCAGTTAACGCCGTCGAAAATTGCCTTCGCGTCTGCCAAGAAGTGAATGCATCTTTTGGTGCTCTCGTCTCGGTATATCCATGTGTATCTAACGGCCGGCGAGGGAAGCTCCAAGGGTTTTCAATACTCTGAAGATTCTCGAAAAATCTGCACGTGCTACTTCACATACTGTCATACCATATAATATATACTATATATGTCAAGGCAGTGACATACTGCGCCAGAGGTGTCAAAATCAATAATAAATAATATTACGACTTTTTTTCACACCCAAAACGTTGTTTGATCACACTATTTGATGACACTACAAGATGTTTGGGCAAAGATGTGGGAAATTACATTTTTGAATGAAATACTAAACATTTTAGTTATATAAAAAGTTATTCTGTAACCAATTATTCAGTTAAATGTAAAGTGATCTGATTTTGATACGATTCACTAGAAGTTTTCTCATTTTATTCTACAATATTTATTGATTCAGTGAATTAAGTCAAACAGTTTAACAATGAGACATTTTGTTTTTCATTAAGAATATACATTTTTTAAGTTAACAAAAACATAATAAATATAAAAATAATAATAATATAAAGAAAACTTGTATCTTTTTTACTAGTTTGTAATCTGAATTTATTTCTTTAATTTATTAATTTAATTTTACAAATATATTTGTACAATAAATTTAAATTAAATTGTACAATAAATGAAAAATAAAAATATAAATCAAACTGGTATATTATTAAAATACATATATCCTCTCAATTTATTCATATAATATATATCCCTTATATACAACAGTTTAATGTATAAAATCATAGAAATAATTTTAAAATAATTCCCTTGCTCACCCACAATTCGAACGGGAAGTGAATGGGGTAGCTTGAGTGTTGGACCTACCCTCGCTGTTGGCCAGCATAGTCATTATAGGGTCGCAGAATTGATGACACTCATAAACAATTCGTATGGCTGGCAAATAGTTGTAATTGTGCTTAATGCAGCCGTGTGGCATAAATTAAAGCTTTGCTCGTACTTACTCACACACACACTTAGACAGATCTATTATATAGTACGAGTGTGTGTGTGTGTGAATACACTCATAAGTGCAAATCTCTGATTTGCATAAAGTGCTGCTACTGCTGCTGCTGCTGCTGCCCACTTTCCATGGCAATTAGCAAAAGGGAAGGCAGCAGGGTGGGGGAGGTGGAGACTACTGGGGAGTGACATAAATAACCATACGGAATATGCTTGTATAGTTAGTTTGCCTATAAGCAGGCAGATTAAAATTAAAGTGATGGGAATGCAAAACATATAAATTGAAGTGGAAATTGAACCGAGCTGTGGCTGAGGCTGAGGCTCAATTGCGCTTACGTGACCCATAAAAATGGCTTTTTAATTGCAGAATTATTCACCAGAATAATTATGATCCGAGAGTCGAGTCGAGCTGAGAACTATGAGAACTCTGAAGCTGAGACGAAGAAGAAGAAGCAGAAGACGAATCACATGCTGAGCGTAAACTGTTCAATTGCATCATAATCTCGGATTGTTTACGAACGTACTAGATCCGCCAGAGTAGAATGCCAGCTAAATAGAGTGTGCACGACTTGCAGATACTCTGTAGCTAAAAAACAAAGTAAGAAACTACTTGATTATCTTGCTTAAATGCTGTAAATAAATATAAATATAAAAAACCCATAAATAATTAAGTTAAACTTAAGCTAGTTGAGCATACCCGCTTATTCTTAATTTTACAGATAACGTGCGAACAAATTTCAATTGTGAAATAAACAGAAGTTTCACAGTTCATTTGGGAGTCTGCATAGCAAATTTCATGCAGATAACTTTAATAGTTCCCAAGATAGTAGAGGGGTATAAAAACAGAAAACAGAAAATTTTGAGAAATTCGTGAAGCTTAGTGCGAACTTAAAATGAAACAAATGTATAACCAGAGACGCAGTTTAGTTAGTATACCCTGCCCATGTTTAGTTTATAGTTTATTATAGCCGCAACTAACTTAAAAAATCAATAAAAAGAAATCCAGACGACTTATCTAAAGTATATCTAAATACAAGTAGATCCAATTCACGCACACATCTCCATTCGTCTTTACAAATTGTGAAATACTACGCGTAGTTGATCTTCACTCAATGTCGGATCTCAGCATCGGTTAGCCGGATAGTTTACACTGGGTTGGAGGCAAATATTTGCCAAATGCCAAACCAGTCGATCGTATCCAAATTCAGAAACACACATCAAATGCAAATGGACGCAAACACAACAGGCTGATTTATTTGTGTAATTGTGGCTTGTATTTTGGATTTCTTGTTCATTTTTCAGTTTTGATTTTTGATTTTGGATTTGGGTTTACGGTTTCGGATTGTGTTTGCCCGCTCAGTCATGGGTTCAGTCAAGGTTCTGTGCGGGCCATCGCCAGCGAGACACGACGACGCCGACACACGCACACAACAAACACAAAAACGAAAAGAAAAAAAAAAAAAAAAAAAGACAAGCAAAATCAATAAACAAAGCAAATCAAATAAAGCAAAAGCTGCGGCGGAAGCGACGCTTTAAAATCAAATGCAGCAGCAGCGGCAGCAACAACAACAACAAAAGCAACAAAAACTGTCGAATTAACATACACGTGGAGAGTGACAAATAAATCAACAAAACGAAGCAAATCAGCAGCGACAGCAACAACATTGATTAGGCATTGTCTCGCTGTGGTTGCTGCTGCTGCTGCTGTTGTTGCTGCTGCTGTTGTTGCTGTTGCTGCTGTTGTTGCTCGCTTTGGTTGTCATAATATTGACAAAAGCGAGAAGCGCTTAGTTCGCTCTCATTTGCGATTCTTTTCTTGCCCCCACAAAGCTTATTTGTCTCGGCTCGGCCAAGCAGCCGGTTTTATCCTTCCGTGACACTAAACTGTCACTCGACTGAGAGGGGACTGTCAAAAATGCCCACTGTGCAGTGTGTGATCATCGCTCATGATGCCACTTGCCACTTCTCTGCAACTTTCGCTTTCCACTGAGACTCGAGACAGACTCCCTGGCATTGACCCTGAACGTGAACCCGAACCTGTGATCCGCGTATTTGCCCAAGCGAACAGGTTTCTGCCAGGGCAAAACGAAAGACTTAAGCAGCGAACTTGCTGCTCGCCAAAGGTATGGGCGCCATCTACAGTTATGAGTGGCACCAACTGTTGCCAGAAAGTTGAAACGCCATCTGCGTTGGCTGCACTGTGGCGCCAGCTGGCGCTCAAGATGTGCACTTACTTGCAATGAGCTGAGCTTAAAGCGCCATCATACGTTTTGGTCCAAAAGCGATATTTAGCGGAATTTAATAATTGAAACGTGCAAAAATATATAGTTTAAACGATAATATAAGCTTTTCGTGTCGGAATACATTTTCGAATTTAAAGCAAAACAGATATATTATGAGGCTGTCAGCTATAATAGCAAATGTGGGCACCCGTCGCGGCGTGAACGTTTCTGTTTACCATAAGATCCTCTAGTTTATATAATTATTTATGTAAATTATAATTTCATAACCAATGTATTATTAGTACTCCATGTAGTGCCCATTTTATTAAGCTTAACTTGTGGATATAAGGAGACTTGTGTGAGCTTTAAAGCTATTTAGCTTTTAAGCTATGTTTGGGAACTTCTTGAATGAATACTTTAAAGTTTCATAAAGAAGCCCTTATATGTATGATCAATAACGAACTTATTTTTGCATCAATTTTAAACAAAATTCAACAGCAACAAATATGCTATACTCTTAAGCATCTGTCCGGGCAGAACGAAGTTCTTATTGGCATTACGATAAGCCCGAAAGTATGCAACAGAAATCAGAAAGCAAACCGCGTATCATAAAAAAGGCGAAGAATTGTGAAATATTAAAATATTTGCACTGGTAAAATTAAATATAAAATTGTAAAATATTTAGCATTAAATTGAAAAAAAAAATGCAAATTATTATAATGGAATAAATCTTTTAAATGCTTAATTGCAGTACCAATAAAACTGCTCAGCTGCACTTTACATATGAAAGTGGAAACTTGTTTATTCTTGCTGCCAGAGACTTTTCATTGCGTTTGTTTTTCTTGGTGATTCGCCAGTTCTCTCGCGCTGTCTCTGTCTGTCTCCTGCTGAAGATCTCTTCAAAAAAATAAAAACGGCAACTCATTGCGCCCAGAAGCTCATCGATATTAAAGTAAATAAACAAATATTAAATTGGCGCCGAGGACTTGGAGTGGTGCCCGGCATCGAGGGTATTTGGTATTTGGCTTATCGCGAACTCATAAATCATGACTGCATCGAAAATAAAAAAAATCCAAAGAGCTAAAAAAAAGGTTGGAAAACAACTGAAATTAAAGAAATGTGGCTAAAAAAAAGCTAGATTGTATGTTATTTGCAATATCTCGGAAAAGAGCTAGATTTATCGGGGGAAAAAACTGATCTGGCAAGACTGTTTACAATTTTTGGGCAGTATTGTCCATCGATTTGACGGGAATTAAACGGAATTGGCAACACTGCTCTCAAACGCAATCGCTGCTTAGTATTTATCGATAAATTGGTTCTTCTTCGTTTGGTATTTCAATATCGATATCGCAATGGCAGATAAGGAAGTTAGTCAGCTAGAACTGAAATCGATTAATTGCATTGTTTTTTTTTCTTTTTTTTGCATTTTCGTACTATGTAGAATCAGCTGCATTAACTGCAACTTCAACTTCAGCTGCACCTTGAGTTGCAACTGCAACCGGCAACCGACGACGACGGGCCTGCGGCTTGCATAATGAGGCTGGCTGGCCCACGCTTATAGCCAAATAGTACTCAAATATGGAGGTGCCTGCTGGCTGGCTGGCTGGCTGCTTGGGGTCCTCATGTGCGAGTGGCGCTTCAGTTGGAGAAGAAGAAAAGCAAACAAGAGAGGCGAAACGGAGTGAGTGCCACAGAGTGCTGCATGCCACAGTTGTTGTGCCGGCTGTGCTTATGCCTCCGCCTATTAGCCAAGCTCTGTGCAACTGGCAGCAGCATCTCAGCATCAGCCCGAAGATGAAGCAATAACATCAACATGCAACATGCAACAAGCAGCACAACCACGAGCAATGGCGCTGGACACCTGGATCTGTCTGGAGTGTGGAGCCCGTATAGTCTCCCCTGTCTGCAGTCTGCAGGCTTTTGAGGTGTCTTGCAGCTTGGCGGAAGCAACACAACGGGCTGCTGCCACATGGCGTCGGCATTGTCATTGCGATTGTGGCACCTTTCCAGTTGTTGTGGCTGTTGCCGGCGAAGATGCCGCAGCAGCAGCAGCAGGGCTTGTGTTGTGACACCACAATATTTGCACATGCTTGCCACGTTGCAAGTTGCAAGCTCATGACGTGTCTGCCGCAATGCCGCAACACCAGTTGCAGTCACGTTGCAAGGTGTGAGGCAAGCTCAGTGGCAGCGCAGTTCAAAATGAAAACAAAATGCAAATTCTTCGCTGAACTTCTCTCTCTGCGAGACTGTCCACACTTGCCACCGGCCACTTGCAACCGGCCACTTGCCACTGACCACTCGCCACTTGCAGCGTGCCACTTGCCACTCCCCACCCCCTTGCTGCCCCCGCTCGCTGCCACCGGGGGTCGTTCGACTAAAGCGCCAAACAAATTAACGATGCAAATTGCCGCAACCGGCAACCGTTTGTGCCACAAGCAAACGACGCGTCGTCCACGGCAATTGGCATTGCAACCCGTCGTTGAAAGTACGCTTGCAACCTGCTGGTACCTGCCTGCACAGTGGGCAAGCAAGGCATCTTGATAAACGATTTCCGCAAAGAATCGATTCGCATTCCCAGTGGAATAGGCCTTAATAGAGTCGCACACACGCTATCATGCAACTTGCAACTTGCGGCAAGCTGCAACTGTTGCAAGCTTAACCCCGTGCTCAGCTCACTTGCACAGCTGTGCGATACTTGCGGCTCGATAACTGCACACACACCAAAAAAATGACTCTGTTTACCATTGTGCACAGATTTGCATCGAAACGAGACTGTGGCGCAGGCAATGAGATCTTCTGACAGTCAAACGGATACCCTGTAGTAGGGCTAAAACTGCCAGAATTGCAGTATTGATTAATTTTTCGTTAAATTATCGTTTTACTTCAATATAAGAAACCCTGAAAATGTTTTATATTTAATTAGATCTATCGAGGGGATACGGATCCTTATAGAACTCGACGAAATAAGACGAAAATACTAAGTAAAAATTGTTGATTTTCCGCTTAGTTTAGGAGGTATAGCATCCGATAACTCGCCGTATTTCATACATTTTACAGGCCGAATCGACCAGTGTGACCAGATCTCAAAAAGTAAAATTGCCCATATATTGACCCCGCACCGTTACATGGTTGCAGATCTTGGCACCCGAGTTACCGCAGCATCCCCTTTAATTAGATCTATCGGAGTGGTAGGATATATCATTATATTAAATTATATTAAACATATATTTCCGATAAAAATAAACGTTACTCAGCTGAGATAAAACTAACCGATGAAATCCTATCGATATGCAGCTCTTAGAGAAGATTGCTTTTGCTGAACAAATAAAAATCATCGATATATTGATTTGTCTTGCATTTATCGATAACCATATCATGCCTTCTCTGCTTTTATAAATATAACTTTATTTTTTCTAGAGTTTTACTTGTTAAATATTACAAACAAGTAAATAAAAGCAGAACCTAGCAACTTGGATCATAAACTTCAATGAAACTTCGACCTCAATTATACACTATAACTACTTTATAACTGTAGGGTATGCCGAGTGCATCATATTCTCAAGAACCATCGAGTCTCAGTTAGCTCAGCTTGTGAGCTTTAATTATTTTACAGCTTTTTGGGGGTTTCTCTCTCTCTCTCTCTCTCTCTCCTTCTACTCCATCGCCTTCGCCTTCTACTTTGTTTCCACTTTGCGGCTGTCTCTGTGTCTGTGTCCGTGTCTGTGGCAAGGGACTTAAGCGCCAAAGACTTTTAATTGCTTTGCCAGACATTCACTTTTATTAGTTTTGTTTTTGTGTTTTTATTTTTGTAGATTTCTTGTTGTTGTTTTTGTTGTTTTGTTTTTACTTTGTCCACATTTCGATGTCACTTGCGTTGCTGCTGACGATCCTTTTGCAATCGTGCTTCAGCGTCTGATTGCCCAAGAATGTATCTGCCTGCGGCGGCATCTTTGGGTCTCCCACTTTGCCACGTCGATTCCTTGGCATATGGTATAGCTTAATTAATTGACGTGTTGTTGCCACTCTTGGCCTGGCCACTTGCTGGCTGCAATCTGGCTATCTGGCAATCGGGCAATCTGGGCAATTGCCTCATTTACATCTTGTTATTATCAGTTTGACAAGGCAGCTAAATTGCAGCTCAGTTCTTCGCAGCTGTTCGGACCCACAGCTGCTCAAGATTACCAAAATTGTGTGTGTGAGTTATGCAATTAACTCGGCAGATCATTAGAACGTCTTGAGCATGTTTAAGCGTTGCTCTTAATTGCAAAAGAACATGGGAAACTACCAAGGGGGAAGAGAGAGATGAGCTGCAGGGGAGCTCAAAATATACAAAAAAATAAAAAAGACATTATTGTAGATTTATTGGCATAGGAGGAACCTCTTTTAGGAACGCTCTGCAGTGTTAAGAACTCGTAAAGAACTTTGCAATACTTATTTCAGTGTTGTAAAGCCATCGATAATACCAGCGAGGACAAGCACAACAAACTCTTCGAGTATTTCCAGCGAAACCTTTTTTGAACAGTGTTCAAAAATGCTCGATAACAATTAGCGATACTATCGATTGTTCTTGCGATATTTTCCAACACTACCAACGAAAAACTCCTCTCTCTCTCTCTATGGGATAATCATTTCTTTATAATAAGGAAAAGCATGTTGAACTGTTGGGATTAGATGGGGTTATGTTGGTTGACTGTCAGTCCCCTCGTAGCGAAGAGCAATACTTATTTCAGTGTTGCAAAACCTTCAATACTATCGATAATATCAGCTAGCACAAGCACAACAAACTCTTCGAGTATTCTCAGCGAAAACCTTCTTTCAACAGTGCTAAAAAATGCTCGATAACATTTGATATATTCAGGCAGCGATAATATCGATTGTTCTTGCGATCTTCCAATGAAAAACTCCACTCTCTATGGGAAAATCATTTATTTATAATAAGGAAAAGCACGTTGAACTGTTGGGATAGGATGGGGTTATGTTGGGTGACTGTCAGTCCCCTCGTCATATGCGGACGATTAATTTGCGGACTGTGTAACACGAGGATCACACACTCCTGCCAATTGGTCAGCTGAAGAAGCTCCATGTCGGTCGATCTGTCTGTCTACCGATCGTCTACCTCTGCCTGCCTGCATGCCTTCCTGCCTGCCAGAGAAGATCAATGCACCGGGTCGGGTCTACGCGAAGCGCATGCACTTGGCCTTCTGTGTGTAGGTAACGGCACCGTATTCCTCGACTATCTGATCGATGGCTATCTTATTGAGGTTCTCCAGATAGAGCCTGGTCTTGCGCGACTGTATGATGTAGCTGATGACGTCGTGCATGTTGCTAAAGAATAGAAAACCGGCTGTGCCGCAACTGAGATCCAGATAGCGGAATCGATTCACATCGCAGGTGCAACCATCGTATAGGAAGTAGATGAAGTCGTTGTTGTTGTGGAAGCGGAAGACCACATAGTTGCCCCAGGGTGCCATCACGAAGACGCGTTCCGCACAGCGAAATCCGGCACGCAGCAGCTTGCAGATGCTATCGTAGCATCCATTCTCGGATCCAACAACAGCCATCGTTTCCGGTATGCGAAGCAGAGCCGGGTAATGATTCGGCTGTGCGCGTAGCACATCGTGGGGTCCGGTCGTCTCGGGACATGGATCCAATGGCTGTATCAGCTTGGGTAGCTCCGGGCATGGTGGACACTCCTGTTGTACCGCAACGGGGGCAGCGGCAATGACTGACTTTCCCTTCTTCTTTTTTCCTTTCCCCCCCTTTTTACCCATCCTGACGGGTAATACGGTCCGCGATCAACGATCTCCCTCAACGATTGTCCTTATCCAATGATTAACTCTTGCTTATTTCCCTTTCCCTCTCTTCCTCTTTCTCTCACTCTCTCTCTCTCTCTCTTTCTCTCCCTCACTCTCTCCCGCACACTCTATCTCTATCTCTTCCCACACCACACACTCACGAGCACGGGCAAGGGTGGGGTTGGGTTGGGACGGATGGATGGATGGTTGGTTGGTTTCCTTTGGGTATATTGGTGTGTGCGCTTGGGCCGGGGTTACGATCGGTGCTGTGTGTGCGTGTCGTGACAGTCACCTGATTGAACTGCTACTTAAGCGCTCCCCCTGAGAACGCAACGTGCTTTCCGAATTTTTTTTAATTTTCTCAAAAACTGGAAAGCCTAAACTAACGAATTTTGCTGAAAATTTATTTTCTTACTTTTTCCGAGATTTGTTTTTTTTGTGTGTACATATGTACAGCCAGTTCTAATTCTGAGAGAATTATGCTCAACGTCTCAACGAGCCACAGTCCTCGACTGACACAATCCTCCCCAGTTGCTTGGATCTCACAGTTTTCGAGCAAATATTTCGAGTTTGTGGGGTAGCAAGAGAATCGTATCATAATTTATATTCAAAGTGCTTTTCTTTAATATAAATAAATGGGGTTCTCAAGGGTAATAGAGAGATGCATTACAATCGATAGTATCGATAGTTGAATAGGGTTTCTAATACATCGATTGCTTTAATAGATTTTCCAGCTCTGTTTAAAGAAGTTTGCACCTGAAAAACTTGGGATAAGCAACAATCACAGAAACTTAAGAATTAGCTTTGCTTAAAGCTATGTCGATAGCATCGATTAGAAATAGATAGTCGCAGCTTGGTTTGTTCCTTCCATGAGTTATACCAAGTAAGAAGCACTCTATATGGAACTGAGAATGGGGTCGGATGCAGGACTGCCAGCTACCCCTCTCAAAAAAATAGATCAAGATGACAAAGTAAACAGAAACAAGTTTGTAAAGCTACAGTCTAGCGCGCCCGTCAGTAAGATACCCTATGCCCAATTCCCAAAATCCGTTACAAACGTGTAATCACATTTATAATTTAAAGTAAAGAACTCTGCACAAATTCTTAAAAACTCGCGATTTAAAATTTAAAGAATAAAAATGTGTTTTGTTAAAAAATCATATCTTATTTCCAAAATATCGAAAAATTTCAAAATTACATTTTACTATTTTTGAAATGTAGAATCACCCAGATTGTAAAACATAAACAAAATGACATTCCGCGTGAAAATCGTTTCATTTTTAAGAAAGTTACGATCGATGTAAAATGAGGGCCTGTTGAAGGTGTTACAAGTCTAGTTTTTTGATCATTTCGACATGATTTTTGGGCCAAAATTAAGTATAGTTTAAAATCGATTTAAACAATTGTTTAGTACTAATTTTGACCTCCGCAATTGACTAGAATTAAAAATTCACGATTTAAAATTTTGAAAAAAAAATGTTTGTTAAAAAATCATAGGGACCCTTGTCTAAATTTGCAAAATATCGAAAAATTTCAGATAATCCATTTTGATATTTTTAAATGTGGAATCACTCAGGTTGTTAAAACATGAACAAAATGTCATTCCGTGTGAAAATCGTTTGATTTTTAAGAAAGTTACGATCGATGTAAAATGATGGTACCAGACCTGTTGAGAGTATTACATGTCAAAATTTTGGACCATTTTGACATGATTTTTGGGCCAAAAATAAGTGTCGTTTAAAATCGATTTAAATAATTGTTTAGTTCTAATTTCGACCTCCGCAATCGATTAAAATTAAAAGCTCGCAATTTAAAATTTAAAAAAAAATTATTTTGTTGAAAAATCATAGGGGGGACCCTTACCTAAATTACAATACTGTGAATACATATTGTATATTAGAGTAAATGAACAAAAAAACCTTTGTAAATAACATTTTATAGGGTACATATTTCCGGATAGTAAGATTTTAAGATATTTTCAGGCTAGAGGGAAAAAAACTATCGATAGTTTCGATCTTCAAATCATCGCAGCTTTTCGCCTTTAGATGCACAGGTATGCCAGCTATGAAGTACTCGATATGACGATGGGGATGGGGTCTGATTATCGTACGATCTGTTTACATTGAATCGCATAAGTGGGCGCACATAGATACTCCACTTGACTCCGCTTTGGGTTGGCTAACCTTGTCCAGCCCAGGGGCAGCAGTTGGCGCTGCGCTGAGAATGTAATGGGTATATCTGGGCGAGAAGCAGTCTGTGCTAATAAAGAAGGCATTAAGTAAAGCAAATATACTTGTAGTGTCTGCTGCTGCTGCTGGCAGCCGAAAGAGATACAAGATACGCGATACGCGATATGCGATACAAGCGCCGAGATACAGATGAAATCCAAGCTCAAGTGGAGCAGCCGAGCAGCAAGACAAGACGAGACGAGACGAGGCGAAGGCAAAGGCAAGTGAGCTAACCAATTGATTCCGCAGCGATCCGTCGAGCTCGTTAATTAAAACAACAATCACTGGCTGGCAGGCAGGAGGCATTGCTACCACCAGCAGCACCACCAGCTCCACTGCCACTGTGGCTGCCACAGCCGGCACAGTTCGAGCCAGTTAATCGCGTGTGTCAAGTGCGCCACTCGAGTCTCCCCCTCTCTCTCTCTCTATCTCTCTCTCTCTGTCTCTGTCCCTCTGTCCATCTGTGTAATTGAGAAGAACTTGATTTCCATTTCAATTTCAGTCTACTCCAATTGGATTTGAATTTGTATTTCGTTTGAGAAACGCAGCAGATGCAACGAGGCAGCTGTTATAATCCTCTTGAGATTGGTCTGGCGTGGGTGTCGCCTCCAATTGAAGCCAGAGACTGCTACTCCATATGCAAATCAGTGTTGCACCTGAGTCGCACATGGAAATTCAAGCAAGACTCGATTGAGCTGTGATGTGCACACAAATGCAACAGGCTGTCTCCGGCTTCATGTCTCTCTCCGTCTCTCTCTCTCTCTCTCTCTCTCTCTCTCCCTCGCTGACTAATCGCTTAACCAGTTAGGCAGCTGCCAGCTAGGAATACACTACAAGATTAGTTTCTCAGCCTCTCAGATATATTCTAAGCACACGCTGCTGACATTGAAAATAATTAAAGTTTTCCGAGTGCTCAAGGAAAACAATTGTATTAAAAGCAGAAAAAAAAATGTAATTTTCTTTGCGCGATTTTATCATTCGCATAACCGTGAAACTGTTAGGCATATCTTGGCCCATTATCTTGTTGCTGGCCCAAATAGACTTTACTTCTCTCCCCTCTGCCTTCCCTTCCTCCCTTCCTCTATGCGATGCGATGCGATGTTCAATGTCTTCTGCCCGGTCTCACGTAACTCGTTAATTGCTGCAGGCCTCTGACTTTTGCATTGTTTCTCTCTATCTCTCTCCCTCTCTCTCTCTCTCTCTCTCTCTCTGCTCTCGGACACAAAGTTTAATTGGCAATTGACACAGAAAATCATTGGCAAAACGGAAGTTCATTAGGCTTTGTCTTGGCTCACGATGCCATCCATCCGATGTGTCTCTGTCTCCGTCTCCGTCTCTCTGTCTGTGTCTCCGTCTCTGTGATGTAACCCGACAAAACATTTACCCAACATCTCTGGCAACATCAGCGTGCGACCCAAGCAGCGACTGCATCGACTCGATTCTTTTGGTGCCTCTCTTGGGGCAAAACAATGGCATATCGATAAACATGGCAAATACTTTGTAGTATTTACGCAAAACATCGCATTGAGCATGTAATGCGATTGGGTAACAGTGGGGCAAAAGAGACGATTGACTGCACAGAAATTTTGCAAGTTATCGAGGCACTTAAAGGGGGGAGACTGAATTGCGAAGCGGATATACTGTTCTAATTTGCTTCTATTAGTTCATTATATTATATAGATTTTAAAGAACTCAATAGTAGAAAATGCTTGAAAATCACTGCAATTTAAGGCTCTGCCAAGCTTCCTTTATTAAATCCCTGCTAGACTTGTAGTCTTGCCCCACTGTGCAGACTCCAGCGACGTCATCGCATAATCGCGATAAGCGCGACCCACAACAATTGAACCGCAGTCGATGCATAAATATGAAGCGCTCTTTGACTGACCAAACGAGCAGCGGATCGCGCGCCGAGTTGACCCAGCGGGCTGCACCTACGGCAGCTGCTCCCCCCCCCCCCTCTCAATTGCGGGGCAACTCCTTCAGCTCCGCCTGCAACTTGGCCTGCAATTCCAATTGCAACTGCATTTTCAATTGTTTGCTTAGGCATTTGGACCGTTAGTTATGCGATCGTTGTTGTTGTTATGAAAATGAATGCTGCTGGCTTTGGCCAGCTCACCTTTGCCCACGCCAGCCCATCGGCGCCTCTGTCCTTGACATGTGCCAAAAGCCACAAGAATGAAAGAAAAAAAAAAGGAACAGAAACCGACACCGCACCGCAGCGTGTTGCAAGAACTCTTGTGGCAACCTGCGTTGGCTTTCGAGCACGACTTGTGCTGTCGCTGTCGCTGCTGTTGCTACTGCTGCTGTTGCTGTCGTGTTGCTGCTGCTGTTGTTGCTGTTGCTGTTGTCACCATGTCGCACTGTGGTATGCGGCAGCCTGGATTGCTCTGGCTGTAAGTAATAAATGCAGCGTGCAGCGCTTGAATGCTTTTCAAAATATTCTAAGTGTGCGCGATCTCGAGTTCGTTGCCTCAGTCTTTCGTTTGCCCATGCATTGCTGCGTTGGTGTCGCCGTCGCCGTTGCCGACGCCGGCGTCGCGCATAATTTGTCCACAGCTCTTTGGCTTTGACTCGACTCGACTCAACTCGACTTGGCTTGGCTCGACTCGGATTTCGTTTCCTACTCTGGAGCCAGCCCAAAGCCATAGCAAATTGCTTCCTTATTTGTATGTGCGATACACGGCTCGAGTCCCCGCGATTTCGTGTGCTGCGAGTACAAAAGCAACGAACTGCACACACACACACGCACATGAATGTAACACACATGTGCAGAGCGCACAAAGAAGTACTTACCTATGCTAAACGGCTTACAGAGCTGCACAGTGGCACAAGAGCTGAGATATAGTTAAGCAAATTTTTTTTATTCTGCAGAATTTTTCTATACTTCCCAAATATAAATTAGCAAAATAAACATTTTAATTATTTTATTATTTTTTTTTATATATATTTATTTAGTTTGCATATCTTTAAGAAATTTTCATTTACAATAAAATAAATATTTTATATGATTTATTTTATATTATTTTCATTTATCAATTTTTGAATAGTTCTATATTTTACAGCATCAATTTAAAAATCAATTGGAAATATCAAGTTATCTTAGTTTAGGTTTCTCCAATTTTAATGGACTGTATTAAATGAGGTTTTTGTGCAACTTTCAAGTCTATTTTGCCTGTCACACTGTCCACACCGGGTTCTAATGCCCTCGCAACCACTGTGCACTGCGCTGCTGTGACTGTGTTGAGAAATGCCCGATGCTTCTAATATTATGTAGCTAGTTTTTTTTTGTTTTTTGATTTTTTTTGGGATCGCAGTGCGATGCTGTGGGCGTTCAATTGGCTTCATACAAAATTCGCTTGGCCGCCCTCTAATCTTATCGCCACAAATTGATCTCTGCGGCGGGCGCTTAAGTGGTCGTCGTTGTCTCTTTTTGTTGCTGTTGCTGCTGCTGTTGTTGTTGCCATTGTTTCTGCTGCTGCTTTTGCTGGTGGTCTTAGAATCGCCAAATTTGGGTGCGCCATAGCCCAACAATGGGGGTAGGCAGCTAGCTAGCTACTCTCTATGTACAACTCGACTCCTACTTGACTTGTGAGTGGGCCTTACGCTGCGAATGAACTGAGCTCGCACACAATCTCCATTGTCGCTGGTTTGTCCGCCCTGCCGCCTGCCTTATCGTACATCAATCAATCACACTCGACGACGCTGACAATCATTGGCCATTGGCTTCTATGCATGCTATGGCCAGAAGTTTCGCTTACTTTGGTTTATCTCTTGTCCCCACTATCGTCTCAGGCATCTAGAGCAGTGCGGGATCAGAGCATAGGTTGCTGCTGTTAGAGTGGAGCAGGTGTCGTGCTCGAACACGAGTCGAAAGGAGAGAGAAGGTATATTTAAGGAATGTCTAAGAAGTATCCGAAACACAATGAAATTATGCGATAGTTACAAAAGTTTTAGATAGAAATTAATTCTTTATTTAGAAATGCAATTTTAATTCATTATATTTTATTAAAATTATCTATTGTATTATTTTAATTTTTTATATTTAATTATTATTATTATTAAATTATTTTTATCTTAAATCTTTATTTATAAATGCAATTTTAATTCATTAATTTTTATTTAAATTATCTATTGTATTATTTTAATTTTTATTATTTAATTATTATTATTATCTTTTAGCATAGATAATGTACATATTTGATCGTGGCATCTTATCGCATTTAAAGCATAATTTTCTTTTATTTTAATTTGTTTAAGCCCTTTCTTTATACCTATATCATATCATCGTAACGTCTCTATCGTGAGAGCCCTCGTGCCTGCGATGAAATCAAAATGTATCACGATTGCATCGCTGCTCTGGTCTTTGGTCTCTTAAGTATCGACTCAATTAATCGTTAATGAAAACATATTTTAATGGCAATTGTTGGTAATTTGTTTGTTTTCTTGTTGACTCTGCACGTGTGTGTGTTTCTTTGTGTGTGTGTGTGTGTGTGTGATTAAGTTTTCATATCAGTATCGCGTCTTATTTGTTTTGGATTCTATTGGCATTTTGAGACTATTAGAATCTCGTAGTCATATTCAGCCTTGAAATCATCGATTGTTGTTGTTAGTTTTGCAAGTGAACCCAGCACATGGCATATGACAGCTAGATCGTAGGGGTAAGGAGGTGAAGGAGAAGGGTCTCGGCTGGTGTCCCTGTCCGGATAAACCGGATAATTTGTGCGGCATGTCCGCGTGATTGTCTCGGCTTCACCTCACTTGTCTCCCTTTTGTTGTTTGCTTGTCTACTTAGCAATTAACTTTTGTTTCTACCTATCTTCCTGCCCTCTCTTTCTAGCTCTCTCTCCCTCTCTCTCTCTGTGTGTGTAGATCAGTCTATGACATTTTGCTATTTGTCGCTTGAAAGTCAAGGTCGGAGCCAGATCAATCGCAAATCGCCATGTCAACTTGTCTGTTTCGCTGGCCACATTCATCGATCAGCGTACATCGATCATCGATCGTTGATCGTCGATGGTCGATAAACGATCAATGATCTGCTAGAAGCGCAGTCTATGCCATGTGGCCATGCAACTGACATTTTGCTGGCATTTGACAGCACTCTGACAGTCATAGGACATTTATTATGCATTTGCCCCCATCGCAGCTGCCGCGATTATTGATCGCTGATCGCAGATTCAATCGATGCGATAACTTTCGAATTGTCAGATTGAGCATGGGGCTTAGTATTCAGCCAAGGGTGCAATACGAATCATTTCCATTTATGAAATCTGTGATTTGTAATGCACAAATTGATGTATTTTATAAGGTTTTATCTGTATTTCTGTCTTTCATTCTATCCTGTATTTCTTTAGTTCATTTTCAAGCTATATTGATGATTTCTATTCCATATATATCGAAATCAAAGAATTTTTTGTTTTTTTTTTTTTAAATTCTCCCTTCAGTTAGTATTTTTTATATATTATTTTAATAATATTTGCACAATTAGCATAAGAAATATAAATATATTATGTGGTACTTTGAGTTTTTATTGTTAGTTTTTCAAGCTATCTCGATGAACTATATCCCATAATTTACATAATTAAAAGGGTTCAAAATCAAAGAATTTCTTGTTTTTCTTAGGATTTTTCTTGAGTTAGTATTTTTATATAGTATTAGAATAAGAAATATAAATATATATTATATATTAATATACTGTGGTACTTTGAGTTTTTATTTTCTAGTTTTTTGTTATTTTAATATTTTCAATGATTTAGTATTGTCAGTATTCTTGCCAGTAATTAGTATTATTAGCATTTATAGTGTGCTTTTGGCATTGTATTTGTTTAAGTGTTTTTTTTTTTAGTATTTTTTCAGTAATCATTCAAATTGATGTCAAGTGCTCGGGGGCCGCCAACAATGAAGACACACACACGGTGTTAACAAAGTACTTAACGCTTTTCCCCCAATGGCAGATCGATTGGAGGCGTTACATTTGCCGTTATCGTGCGCTACGAATGGAATTTTCTCCAGCTTACTTACTCACCGGAGGGAGACCTTGAATAGATCAGACCGCAGACAATGGAAAGTGAGAGTGCAATGGGTGAAATGATGCAGTGATCGACTGGCAGACACCCTGTACAAGTGGGGAGTTAATTATTTATTTATTATTATTTATTTATTAAAGTCAACTATGGCTAGTCTACTAATTGGCTTATAAATGAGTTTTAAGATAAATTAAAGCGAAAAGTAAAGTAAAAAAGTACAATAAAAAAAAATATATATATGTATATATTATGTATAAATATATTAAATTAAAAAATTATTAACATTAACATAATTTTGACTACTTACACAACACTGGAAAATAGTGTTGTTAGCAGATTTCTAACACTATTAATTTTTTCGATTTATTTGCGCCAAAACTATCGATAGTAACCGATATAAATAATAGGATTTCAAGCGAAATTAATGCTTTAATTTTCATAAAAGTTTCTAGGCGCAAACCTTTCTTAACAGTGTTGAAAAATGCCTTATAAAACAATCGATATATAAAAAATAATTGATGTATTGAAAAACTGATGAAACCAACGATAACATCGATACTACTACAGGGTATAAAAAGGTCGATTTATGCGCAATCTCAGCTTATTTACAGCTGCCGTTGCAGCTAAAATCGTGAGGCGTGGGAGTGGGGTCAAGTGAGCGGGGGGGGGGAGTGGCCCGATAGGAGTTGGGCTACCTGGTGGCTTCTTCGCTGCATTGTGCAGAGTGCAGCGGGCTTGGCTCGCTGCCCGAGGCCTGCGGGGGTGGCGGGGGAGTCTGTTTAATAACCCATTTTGTCTATTAAAAATGTTGCCGTCGAGGAATGCTGCCCCCTCTCCTCCCCAACACCAGCTCCGTCTCCGTCTCGGCAGTATTTTTTTCCTGACATTTACCGACAACCCAAAAAAAAAAAAGAAAAATACCAAAAAAAAAAACAAGATAAATAAAAGCAGAAAAAAATAACACAAAAATACATAAGCTGCTTGAGACAAGCCCGGCTGGGGCAGCAGCAGCAGCGTGTTGTTGCCGGTGTGGCAAGTGGTCGCTCGTCGTCGTCGTCGTCGTCGTCGCCGTCGTCTCCATTTCCAGCTGCAGCGGCGACCCGTCGTCGTCTTGTCCCATTTAACATTTTGGCACGCCACAACGCAGCAGCGACGGCGACGGCGGCGCATCGAAGCTGGCGAAGCGACGTTGCCACGTTTCATGCTGCCATGTTGCCACGTTGCACGCTGCCAAGTTGCCACATGGGCTGCGTCAAATTGATACGAAACGGTGATTGGGGCTGCAGTTGAAGCGGGCAAAAGGGAGTAGGGTGGGGTAGGGCAGGGGCAGGGGGAGGGGGTGAGGCTCCTCCGCTGGCCTTTGTAGGTGTCTAACGACAAATGTTTCTATTGTAACCGAAATTTGCGCCCTTTCACGTTTGCCGCAAAATGTCAGACCGTGCCAGCTGCCTCAAATTAATTGCCACATGCCACCAAGCAGCACTCCCGACTGGCTGCCTCCCTCCCCCCACTACCCACTACCCACCCCCTCCCCCATTCCCGCTGCCCTGCCCTAAGTGTATATAGAGTTAATGCCTGACCCTGTCAACCTCTTCACATTTTGGCAAGGGGGGCGACGGGGCGATGGGGCAACGGCGATGACTTTGTATGGTTGCATGCCACAGAAAGCCGCAGCTTGACTCCGATTGGCGTCGTCTCTGGGGCTGGGCCCGTTCGTTGGATCGGAAACCGCAGAAGCAACTGTGCTGCAACCGGCAAGCAGCAAGCAGCAACTTGCAACCAGCTAGCAGCAACTTGCAACTGTGGGCTGTGGGTTCGTTCTATTGTTTTGTTTGCCTTTAGATTGGTTTCGGCTTTGGATTTTGGTTATTGTGGTTATGGCTTGCTTTATGCGCTTCATGCAACATTAGTCAATGACACTCGCTGCCGCTGTCTATGTTGCTGCCGTCGCTGCTGCTGCTGTGCTGCTTGCAACATCATCTTGCGTCAAGCGCCTGAAATCATTATACTTTGCAAAATTTATGCAATGCGCTGTCAAACGATACGACCTACCTCCCCCCCTTCGCTCTCGCCCAACCAACTGCCCGCTTCCTCATCTTCATTCTCATTCATTCGATTCGTTTCCATTCTCTTTCCAAACTGTGAATACCCGCAAATCTATTCAATTCTCATTCAGCCTCCACTCGCTTCCCAGTCAAGCAGCCTGCTGAGACTTCTCGGCCTCCTCAATTGCCAAAAATTCCAGCTGCGTAGCTTTATTGCCTGCCGAACCACTTCTGAACCGGTTCAGCAGACTGTTCTGAGCAACTGTTGCTGCTGTCGTTGCTATCGCTGCTGCTGCTGCTGCTGCTGTGACAAAGCCAAGTCGAAAGTTATGCAAATCCATCGTTACTGGCGTTTCTCCAGCAGCAGCAGCAGCAACACTCTGTTTGGCAACAGCAGCAGCTAATTAGCCAAACCACAGCAACTGTTGCTGCTGCCACATAATGCAAATGGAAATTAATAGCACATTAGCGTATCGCATCGAAAGCGAAATGACAGGAAGTCTCTCTCGCTGATGTCATCGAAGAAATTCAAAAATTGCAAATGTTGAAAAATTGCTCGACAGCAGCAGCAGCAGCAGCAACATGAGGGGGCAATTTACGCGCTTTTGGCCAACACAGGAAACTTGTTGCTTTGGGGCATAGCAATCGCATTGAGTGCAGCTCTCGCTTTCCTTTTACACGCCCTCTGCACCGCCCCTTGTTGGCAGCTGCAACAGTTGCTGCTGCTCTGGACAGCAGTCTCAGCTGCTGCTGCTGCTGCTGCTGCTGCTGTTGGGGTTGACACATTTTGTCAATTGGCTGATTATGTTGTCTCGGTCTCTGGATTGTTGTTGCTGCTGCTGTCGTAGCTTATGTTGCTGCTGCTGCTGCTGTTGTTGTTGCTGCTGCTGCAGTCATAACTAACGCAAGTGAAATTGCTTTTGGTTTCAGTTCGCTTCGGTTCACTTCGTTTGAGTTCGGGTTCGGCATCGGCATCGGCATCGGCAGTAAAAGCGTGCGACTTTTCTTTTTTCGGCTTTTCTCAGCCAACATTGATTTCCTCTTTCATGGCCGGTTACCGTTGCAGGCGATGTTGTTGCTGTTGCTGTTGTTGTTGCAGTCGCACAAAATGTTTCCTGCTCCGCAGCAAATCGTGCAATGATGTTGCTGCTGCTGTTGTCAGTCTGCTTATTTTGGGCTACTAAGCAAAATTGTCAACATTTGCGAGTATTTTTCAATTTGCATGCCACATGAGGCACACACACACACACATACACACACATACACACACTCGCACACAGTCTAGAGAAAAATTTCACTTTCGCCGTGCCTCACATTTTCCACTCCAAATTGACAGTTTTCGTGCTTTACATTGATTGTCCTTTTGTTGTCACACATGTACGGTATATGTTCACAATAAAAAAGGAAAGTTTCCCCCCCTCCGAACTCGTAGACTCAGCGAACATTCATGCAAATTAACATGGCAGCAACAGTTAAGGGTAGACCCGGGTGGGAGTTACGTAGCGGGCAGTGGCCTTTCTTTTCTCCCCAGTTGTGATATGGGGGCAGGCAGGCAGTATCTATTCAATAATGCTCTGCTATATATTTTTCTCAATGAGTCACTCTGCTAATTAACTTAATAAGTTGATTTTAAGTTTCAGTTATTATATGAGTAGGAGATTTACTACCAAAAACCCTCTAAATCTTGCTCAAACTCTCTTAAAATCACATTCGACTTGTTTATATATTTTACTTTTATTTATCGAAGTTATACCAAAAGTTTCAGGCGAAAACTTGTATAAATAATGTTGAGAAAAACAATAGATTGCCTAACAAAATTATCGATACATAGAAAAAATGATTGAAATATCGATATTATAGATTATTTTGAATTTCTTAGCATAAGTTAGTCTCTTAATTTTATTTATTTTAATGAATGTTTTCCCCCTTTTGTTACAAGCGCAAACTTTTCGGAACAATACTGAGAAATGTAAAAAAAATAGTCGATAGTCTTAAGAAAACAATCGATATATTGAATAAATGATGAAATCATTGCAATTATCGAGACTGCAGCGATGCAGCACAACGTGATGACTCTTCGACTGCGAGAGAGAGAGAGACAGAGAGAGAGAATAGATACTGCTCAGCGACCTGCACGGAATTAAGGTTTGTCTTGCCACCGAAGACCTTTAAAGATGCCACAAGAGTCGCTCCTGAAGTTGGCCCTGACTGCATCAAGACAATCAGCATCAGTCAGCAAAGTGTGAGAAGGAGAGGCAGATGTGGAGGCAGAGGCTGAGGCGCGAAGTGACAACTGATTGAAGTAATTCATTGCAGCAACACGCGGACAGGCAGACAGACAGACAGGCAGGCAGACAGGCAGACAGACAGACAAGCAGGCAGACAGACTGACTGACAGACAGGCAGACAGAGAGACAGACAGACAGACGTGCCTTATTTATGGCTGGCTTTGTGCGCTGTAATCATATGCAAGTCCTTTGTCAGCTCTCGCCAGCAACAGCAGCAACAATAAATAACAAGCGAAAAATCCCAGCAATATGAATACATGAGTACATGAGTACTGAGTGCGAGTATGAGTGTATTCAAGTACCGCGCGAATGCATAATGAATAAAGAAGCAGAAAATCGGCAGAGAAGCGGGAGGGGAGAAGAGAAAAGAGCAAGCTCACATTGTAATTTAGATCATGGTTGATAAATTTTATGACACGAGCGCGCCCTATAAATTTATTTTTGCCGCCGTTGTTGCTCTGTCGCTCTGTCGCCGTCGACGTCGCTGCCACTGGTAACACAAAAGTGAGTTCGTGTCTTAAGTCTTTCGTTTGCGAAACCCATGAGAAACTTTGCGGCGCAAAGCCACTGTGTGTATTGAGTGTGCCTGTGTGTGTGTGTGTGTGTCTCTCTCTCTATGTGTGTGTGTGTGTGTGTTCCTCTGTGTCGCATTGTCGTTGTCAGCTCGTTAAACAACTCGCCTCATGATGCTCGAGGCTCGCTGTATCGCTGCTCGTGGCCTGCGGTTCATGTCTGGGGCATCTCAAGCAATGTGGCATCCTCTCCCCCCCTCCCCACTCCCCCTGGCAAACCCTTGCCAACTCTGCCAGCTCTGCTGGCAGCAATAAAGCACCGCGCATCTTCAATAAATTGAATGCAGCTGCCGACAACAGACAGAGAGAGCGAGAGGGAGGCAGGGAGAGAGGGAGAGGGAGACAGAAAAAGCCGTAGAAATTATACAACAAAATCAATTGCATTTTGTTGCCTCCGTTTTTGTTGGCTGCCCCCTTTGAGGCTTTCGCCGAGTGCCGACACAGCGACAGCAAACAGGCATCTGTCTTATATAATAAATTGACATGAGTAATCATCGCAATCAACAACATCATCATCATCATCATCGTCATCATCAATCAACATGATCATCATGATTGTAAAAGAGATGCAAACAATGAGTAATCCGCAGTCACATGAAGAACATCGATGACAATATAAACATGGCAGATGCTGCAGGGTTGTCACCTCTCCTCTGTTATTTTTGTATAACCTCTATGTTACTTCCTTTCCAGGCTTTCTTTAGGTTTTCTGTGCTGCGAAAGAGGTTTATTTTCAACATTATCGATGGTTTTTAGACCAAAATGATCATAACTTTCGATTACTTCGATTTCCACAGCAGATTTTTTTCAAATAATGCTGCTCTTAAGAGTGTTGAAAAATCTTAAGAACAATTAATCGTACAAAAAATAATTAATAAAAAAAATCAAACAATAATTTTTGCGATTGTAGTACGATTTTCAGGCAACACTACCTTAGATACCGCAGAGGCTGGAGAGGCTTCTACGTCAATCGAAGCGATCCCAGGCAGCCAACTCTGAAAGGATTGTGTGATTAGATTGTCTTGAAGAGATAAATATCGATAAGTGATAGTAGAGAGAGAGATAGAGATGTAGTTAGAGAGAGTGTTCTTGAGAAAAGGCTGGAAAAAGGAGGCTGTAAAAGGTTGATAGGTAGAGATAGCATTCCAATCTGTAAAAAGAGCTGAAAAGATTTCTATAAATATTTTCGAAGATATATATTGATAGACGGTGATTAGACTTTAAGCTACAATTTCTGACGTATACGGAGTATTATAAATAATTTGCCTTTCTCATTGATGCTTCTGCATAGCAGCCCCCACTTTGCACTAGTAAATCTCCATTCCCCAGAGAACTCTCCAGTAATCAGCGAAACATTCGTCATTGCAATCTTGCCCTTTCCCCAAAAATTATCATATATTTTTTATTCTTTTAAAGTTTATAGGGTAGCTTAAAGTCTCAAGTACCATGTCTCTCTCTCTCTCTCGCAGTGCCTGCCTACACACGCATTCGAGTGCTTTATGTGCTGCATCAGCAGATTGACAGATTTGAAAAGGATGCGCAACTGGAGAGCTGCGAGGGCAGAATCCATTTGGGACCACACGCGTCGCATAGATGGCGAAGGCTGAGGCACACGTGCTTTGCGTGCTGTCAGCTGCAGCATGCTTGATCAATGCGGCTGTCGCGGCCTGTTCTGGTGAGCCGGAATATACATAGTGCTCACTCACAGTGGGGTACACACACACTCGGCTCGGGTGCTCGAGTCAGGTGGTCAGGTCAGGTGGAGATGCGATGCGATGCGTTGCGGGCGGTTGCCTTTGGGGATGAGTGCGCAGATTTGTTTTTGGGGGGAGGCAGTGCGTGTGGCAGGTGGCAGGTGGCATGTGGCAGTTGCATAATTACCAGGTGAGGCAGTGGCTAAGGGGGAGGCGGAAGCTAAGAGAGCAGCAGCAGCTCGAGTACTTTCAATCAAAACGAAAGACTTAGGCAACGAACTTTGGCATGCAATGCGCACGCGCTGCTGCCTGTTTGAAAACTGACGCAGCTGACTGATTGATGGAGTGAGTAAATGAACGAATGACAAACTGATGCAATGACAAACAAACTGACTGATTGACTGCCTTGCAGCACATCAATACAAGCGACCACATCGAACTTTTGCGCTAATTTCACGCCAAAACGATCGCCTCGAGCCTCGAGCGAACATCTGTTGCCATCGGCAGCGGCAGCATCTGCCAGTGCGGGGCAACTCTGGTAAATTTACAATTCCAATTGCAACTAAAGCAAACAACAAACAACAAGCGACAGCGACTAGTGACAACAGCAACAACAACAACAACGAATGGCGGCCATTGGCTTTGTAAAAATAACAAAAGAATGTGTTGCAATTGGAAATAATTGTTTATGCTTGGCATTAAAATCATTACAAATCGGCAAAGCGCAAACAGCAACAGCAGCAGCAGCAGCGACAACAACAGCATCCACAGCAGCAGCAACATTTATGTCTGTTGTTGTTGCTGCTGCTGTTGTTGAAGTTTTCAAGTTTCCAGCTTAACATTGACAGTTGCCAAAGAGGAAACATGCAAAAGTTAAACGAGAACAGCGACAAACAGCGAACGGTAGCTGGCAACAACAACAACAGCAGCAGCAGCAACAACAACAACAACAGCAGCGACAACCTCATGCAGCAACAACATCACATGGCGACAACAACAGCTTAACAGATTTATATACCCTGAAGATTTACAGGCGCCTGAGTTGAATTTTTATGGTATCCCATGCTGATTATAATCTACTATTATTATTATAATTACTACTATTATTAATACAGTTATAACTCATATTTTATGTGCTTAATTGCATGTTGATTAATGTCATTATTATTATTATTTATTGCTAATAAAATTATAATTTATTTTCCCAAGTAGATTATTATTATCCTTCTTAAAAATCATGAGCATAGAAATAATTTTTAAAAAACATAAGGAGAGTGAGTTAAAAACATTGCAAGAAGTGCAAATGAACCCTTAAAGTGCAGAGATATTTATAAAATATCATCTGAAGTTATGATAAGTGGAATGTGATTAATATTTAAATCTCGAGTTTATGTTTTTATTTATTTTATTTATTTTATTTATTATTTTTAATTTTTATTTATTTTTTGTATTATTATTATATTATTATCAACATTTTTATAACTTATCTCATTGGTATTCATATGTACTACGACCTTCGACCTCTTCACCTCATTACAGGGTATTTCCGTCTCACCCCTTGCTCTGTTTATAGCATAATAATGTCGCCGCAATCATTCGCTGAGTACTTAACGAACGCACAGCCTTACGAAGCGACAACAATGATGAGGATGATGGGAATGATGATTGAGAATTATGAAGGCAGATTGACGATCAAAAAAATAAAAAAAAAACGGTAGGTAGAAGAAGAACAACAACAACAAGAGACTGTCTTTTAGTGCGACTTTGACTTCGACTGCGACTTCGACTTCAATTCGGGATGATGAGCACGACGCTGACAACGCGGCACATTCTTTATTTAATACCCTCTTTTTTTTTTTTTTTGTTGAGTTTGTCAAAAGTGACTGTACCCAATTTATTCGCATTAGTTGGCAACATATGTAGGCATGTCATCACGCTGTCGTCGTCGTCGTCGTCAGTGACTGTGAAAGGCTTTAAGCCTATATTAACTTTGGATGAACCGTACCGAAATTAAAATAATATCGAGAGGTGCCTAAGCAAACAGAAGCCGCCACAGAAGTCGCCTTGAGCTTCGTAGACATTTCAATATTTACCCAGTGCTCTGGCAGCTTATGGTAAACCCCATTAGTTAATGACGAATCGCTTGACAAGTAGACTAAGAGGAATATTATAAATAAGTTCTCAGTACTCGCTCTGCATGATTGGAATAGTATAGTAGGTTTTTTTTATAGCTACTATACGGCTCACCCTCTAGTCTGGAGCATTCTCAAACACAGACAACAATAACAAATCGGACTCTGTCTGTTTGTCTGTCTGTCTCTTTGGGTATTTATTATGCATACACAATCATGTGAAGAGCTGGAAAAGAGTCTTCGAACTGGCATTGGCTGCCATCGAGTCTAAATAGATTGTGAACACGTACGAAACATCCACTTGAGCCGAGTTTCGTGACATACTTAAAGAACAACCTAAGCCAGATAATTAGACAATTTTCGGGCAAATTTAAAGCCGTTTTTTTTTGGTTTATTATTTTTTTTTTTTTGTATTTTTCACGCTCAAGAACATTTTAAAAACGTTCGGTTGACACACGGCACGACGACGACGACGACGTCGTCTCTTTCTCTACTTTGGAACCACAAGAAAAAACAAAACGAGTCGAGCTGCTGCTGTCTTGGCTGATATTTGTCTTGATACCCATTAGATATCCACCCACAGATTCTGTCACTCAGATGTCGGGCTTGTCGCCTTAATGAGCGTCTAAATGCCAAATTAATGCCAGCCTAGAGCGTACAGGGGGCCCTTGGGCCTCGGGGACCGTGACTCGAATGACGCTTACTCTCGGTCTCTCTTTAGACTGTCTCAGTCGACTTACTCGACTGACTCGGACTGAGATTCAGATTCAGATTCGGTTTCAGTTTTCAGTTTTCGCAGTTTCGTGTGGGCGACAAAATCTGCACTCTCTGCAATCTTTTTGGCTTCTTTCGTTTTTTGTCACGATATCTGTAAGACATGGAGATATAGCTCTAGCTGACCTTCTCAAATGGGTCGCTGTCTGTCTGTCTGTCTGGCTTCGGGACTATAATCTCTAACATCGTATATAAGCTAAATATAAATTTTAAAGTGTTTTATGCGGCATATGATACCCTGCCTACAGCAGGGAGTGATTGACAGGCTCCATAGGGTGCTTTGTGCTAATGCGTGAGAAAACCCTATCACATTTGATAATAGTGATGGTTTGATGATTTTTTCGATACAATGATTGTTTTCTAAAGGCTATCACTTATTTTTTAACGATTTTTCAACACTGTTTTAATACTTGGTATAAATAATAATAATAATAAAATAAATAATAATAATAAAATACCACAATTTGTTTGGCTAGTAGTACAATATAATCGATACTGGCGTCGGTTGAATGTTTTTTTTTTCTTAATAAATCGATCTTATTCTTAACCAAATGATTGTTTTGAAAGCTTTTACAACACTGTTTGCATAAATTTGCGCTTGAAATACTTAAGGTAAGCAACAAACGTGGAAATAAAAGAAGAGCTTTGCCTAAAAGTTCGATATAAACGATAGTATCGATGGTAAGCTAAATTAGAGGTAATTTCGTTTTTTTTAAAGACTAAACGTTTTTTTTTAAATCATTTTTCAACACTGTTTAAAGCAATTTATGCCTGAAATATTTAGGAAAAGAAAAAAACTTCGAAATAAACAGATTAGTTTACTTGAAAGTCCCATATAATTGATTGTTTCGATGATATGGGTCGAAAAACATATGAAAATCGATTGTATTGATCATTCTTGTATTTTACAACACTATTCTTCGGTCTATATTGCCCCCAACTACTACTTAAGAACAGATGGCAGTTGCTGTCTATGTTAATTCAATTTAAGAGGTATTTTTTACTCAGGTTTCTTCTTTGTGTAGTATCTGTGCGGGGTCATTCGGCTGAGATCGACTTAGTTTGTGGGGCTTCATCGTGGAAGCTGTTACAGCAGCGATCTGGGGTTCTTTCGTGTCAAGTGGCCACATATACGTTAGTATAGTTGTTGCCTTTGCCATAATTTACTTTTCATTAACAATAAATTTCAATTAAACTCACGATTTGGATATTAATAAAGTTTTCAGCGGCACGAAAGGCAAATAACCAAAAAAAAAATCAAAAACCAAAAGCAGCCAAACACGCCAATGGGTGTGTGTGTGAGTAAGTGAGTGTGTGTGTGAGTGTTAGCAGTGAGTAAACCTTTTTTTGGTGTGCGAGTACTCGTTGTGCCTGATCCAAAGTTGAAGTTTATTGGCAAATCTGCGAGTGGGAGTTCGGGTTTCGTATCTCCCTGGGCCGCAGCGGGTTCGCCAGTGCTGTAAAACGACAACAGCAGCAACAGCAGCAGAGAATGTTGTTGCTGCTGCTGTTGACAAATGTAAACTGATTTTCAGGGACTGCAAAACAAAGAGGGAAAATCTATGTCAAAAAGGTGTGTCAAAGCAAAAGCAAAAGGAATGCAAAGCAGGAAGGAAAAGCGTAGAAGTAGAGTGGGGGAGCGGGGAGGGGGCAGCCAGTGTTGAAAACTGCAGGCAATTTGTAAACGATACGAGCGGGCAATTGATTTGGATTTCCACGTTCTTAACGCGATAATTTGACATAGATAGACAGACAGCAATAACAACAATGAAACAACAACATTGTGTAGATTGTGTATGCATCGCATTAATGGCCGATTGAATGGCCAAAATACCCAAGTGGCAGCAACAGCAGCTGCTGCTGTTAGCCAAATCACTTTGAATTAGCTGCAACAAATTGCTGCCAATGCGGCGATCCATAAAAAATGCCTCAGAAAATGACATAAAAGGCGGCAATCAAAAAGCCATTAAGACAACGCAGCAATAAAAAACAACAGCAGCAGCAGCAGCAAAAACAACAACAGCAACAGCAACAACAGCAACAACAACACAGCAGCAACAACAATAGGCACAATGACAGCAAGTTCAGACGGAACTTGAATGCGAACTGCGAGCGAAACGGAAGTGTTCTCATGACGAGCAGCAGCAGCAGCAACACAACAGCAACACAACAGCAACACAACACAGCAGCAACATCGCGCGTTTAGCTGCTTTAGCTGCTTATCAACTGCACACACCCAGCCCATTAATTTCTCACTTGTAATTATTATAAATGAGACATATTCATTAAGTTCGCTGCAACACATGTCGTATACTTGATATGCAATAAACCATATTACGTATACGCACCCGTAAACGCTTTAAAATGAGGTTTCATTTAAATGGCGAGCGAATGGAACGAGTTCTTGGATTTCCCACGCCCAGCAAAACGCGGGCGAAAAGGGTAGCAGCTGGTGAGAGTAGGGGGTGCCAGGGGGGGAGACTGGGGCAGGGTATACTAGAATGCCATGTAAATTGAAATTCATTTGAGTTTTTAATTAGTTTGGTTTAATTAAAATCACAAAGTAACCTGTGACTGTGCCAGCCCCTCGAAAAACTTTAGACACACACACACACGTACGCAGCCCCTCCTCCCCTCCTCCTCGCCTCCAGCTACCCTGCCCTGTCCCCTCTCTCTCTCTCTACAGGCTTGTTTTTTGTGCGGCAAGACTGTAGTCTGGGTCTGGGTCTGGGCCTGGGTTTGGGCCGGGCACTGGTTTCCATGTGCGCGCGCGCTTAACTTTTACTTGTGCACACACACACACACACACACACAGCACACACACACACAGGCACACACACACACACACGCTTGAACTAAGGTGAGGCCGTAAATTAAGTGCCAGCCTCCAAATGTCAAAACATATGCCAAAGTCGGTCGGGAATTCTGCGGCCTGTCGATAGATAAAGAAAAGCACAAGAGACTGGCCGACGCGGAAATACACTGCCCAGTGGGGGAATACAGAAAACATAACCTCAAACAAACATAAAGCAGACATAACCTCAAACAAATATAACCTAAAACAAACATAACCTTAAACAAACATAACCCCAAATAAACATAAAGCAAACATAACCTCAAACATACATAAGTTGCAGTACCAGTTCGACACTCACACACACTCACATTCACAGCTCCAGCAGTTGCAGTAGCATTTGCATTACGACAAGCTGTAAACTAAACCGTTAACCGGCTGACAGATCGATCGTTTGACGAATCGCGTGTGGTACCATATCCCAAATACCATATACCATATATATATATATATATATAGATATATAGTTAGATATAAACATTAATGACTGGCTGTCATATTGCAAAGTTATGATTGATTTGGAATGCCAAAATAATAAAAAATTTGAAGAGAATTTGAAGCAGAGAGTTAGCCTAGATAAATAGAGACGATAGGTAACTGAAAACTCTGCTTAGCAAGGCATTATCCAACACTAAGACTCAAGACTGTAATTGCATGTATAAATATATATGGATCTATGAATATATATGGAAATAATGTACAGTACTGTGTTCAGTGTAAAAAATGTATCTTTAAAAATAAGTGTGATTACATGCAAACAATCGAAAAAAGCATTAACCAACACTGGTTACTTAGTTTGCGTTTATAAATATATAGATAAATATACATTTGGCTGTAACTCTTCATATTGTACACTTTAAAGTTATAACCAAAAAAGAGATAAAAAAAAATTGAAAAATGAACGTTCCCCATATGGGAAATAAATAAGATAACACTACCCAACACTGAAACTTATTTTGTATCCTAGTAAAACATAAAAAAATTACGCTTATTTATAGTAAAATATGTAAAGAAATGATAAGCATTCTTTGAGAACGAGTAGGATGGGAAATACCACCCATACCTACAAATTATATGCGGTTCAACTCACGCTACCCAACACTGGCTGCTGAATCTAAAGACCCAAATTGAGCTTAGCCCAATTGCGAGCTTCGTTGCAGTTGCTCAACTGGCCCCATTCGTACATTTCTATCAATCTAACAATCTTTAAACGATTTTTTTAATAGGTAACCCCTTAAGGCTCCCCTCCCCTCTCTTGGTACTACCCCCAGTGTGGGCGTAGCTTGCAACACGTGTTGCGGACGTATAATTAAATCATTTGCCCAAGGGAAGTTTTACTTTCGTCAACTTTTCCGGGTCCCAATTTTGAGTGTTTCTATTTATGTGGAACAATTAGCACCCTCTTGTCCATTCTTCCAATTATACCTAGGTAGAGCTGGAGAACTAAAGAGGTACCTGAAGTGCAGAGGAAGCTCCTCAGTTGTGACCAACATGTCGAAGCTGCTGGATGCGTGTCTGAGCAATTTGTGGACGCAGCGTTTCACCTTCGGCTGCATGGGATTGGAGCTGATGCCAAGGGAACCCGCCGCCAGCTATCGCCAGGTTCTTCGCTCTCCACTCACCTACATGGTGATGGCTCTGGCCACCACCTTCGAGCTGTGCACCGTGTGCGCCTTCATCGTGCAGCATCGCAGTGATATTGTGCTCTGCTCGGAGGCATTGATGCATGGCGTGCAGATGATCTCATCCCTGCTCAAGATGGCCATTTTTGTGTGCAAGGGTCCCGAGTTGGTATCCTTGATCCGTGCACTGCAGGATCCATTTCTGCTGCCCACCAGCCGGCTCGAGCCGGCTGCACTGCATCTGTGGCAGCAGCAGAATCGACGTGGTCAATTGCTTTCGGCCATTTACTTTCTCATGTGTGCCGGGACCAGTGTCTCCTTTCTGCTGATGCCTCTGGCCTCCACGTTGTTGCGTTACTATGCCACGGGCGAGTTTGTGCCCGCCAGCTCGTTCCGCGTGAGGTAAGCCAAGTGGAGGTGGCAATTGAAACCCGCTTTTGAATCCATCTCCTCCTGCCTCTGCAGCCTGCCCTATGATGTTACCCGCCCGGAGATCTACATGCTCGACTGCTGCCTCATGGTCTTCGTGCTGACCTTCTTCTGCTGCTCCACCAGCGGCGTGGACACGCTCTACGGTTGGTTTGTCTTCGGCCTGACTGCCCACTATCGCCGGCTCGTCTGGCAGCTGCAGCGCGACCTGGAGCAGTGTCATGGCATTGGGTCGCAGCTGGAGCAGCGCCTGCAGCAGCTGTTCGACCAGCATGCTCGACTCCTCGAGCTGGTCGATCGCTTCGAGGCTGGCTTCAGGGACATCGCATGCGTCGAGGTGCTGCTCATCTGTGTGCTCTACTGTGCCGTGATCTGTCAGTACATTATGCCGCACACGAATCAGAACTTCGCCTTCCTCGGCTTCTTCTCGATGGTGGTCAGCACCCAGTTGTGCATCTATGGCTTCGGCGCGGAGCAGGTGCGTCACGAGGCGCGTCAGTTCTCGCTGCAGTTGTATCTGCAGTTGCCATGGCACCTGTTGACCCCGGCCCAGCGACGCCTTATGCTGCTCCCACTTCAGCGTGCCCAGAAGGAGACGCAGCTTGGTGCCTACTTCTTTGTTCTCGGGCATCCGCTGTTGGTCTGGGTAAGTCGGGGAGGGTGAACTATGGAGCGATTTTCATGCGGAATGACATTTTATTTATGTTTAAACAACGCGAGTGATTCCACATTTAAAAAAATATCAAAATGGATTATCTGAAATTTTTCGATAATTTGAAAATTTTGACAAGGGTCCCCCCTTTGATTTTTTAACAAATTTTTTTTTCAAAATTTAAAATCGCGAGTTTTTAATTTTAATCGATTGCGGAGGTCAAAATAACTACTAAACAATTGTTTAAATCGATTTTAAACGATACTTAATTTTGGCCCGAAAATCATGTCGAAGTGGACCAAAAATTAGACATGTAACAGGCCTGATTGGTACCTGGTACCCTGATTTTACACCGATCATAACTTTCTCAAAAATCAAACGATTTTCACGCGGAGTGACATTTTATTTATGTTTTATAAACCTGAGTGATTCTACATTTAAAACATATCAAAATGGATTATCTGAAATTTTTCGATATTTTGAAAATTTAGACAAGGGCCCCCCCTATGATTTTTCGACAACAATTTTTTTTTTTGATTTTAAAACGCAAGTTTTTAATTTAAATCGATTGCGGAGGTCAAAATAAGTACTAAACAATTGTTTAAATCGATTTTAAACGATACTTAATTTTGGCCCAAAATCATGTCGAAATTGTCCAAAATTTTGACATGTAACACTCTTAACAGGCCTGGTACCCTCATTTTACACCGATCGTAACTTTCCTAAAAATCAAACGATTTTCACTCGGAATGACATTTTATTTATGTTTTATCAACCTGAGTGATTCTACATTTAAAAAATATCAAAATGGATTATCTAAAATTTTTCGATATTTTGATAATTTAGACAAGGGTCCACCCTATGATTTTTCAACAACACTTTTTTTTTCATTTTAAAACGCGAGTTTCGATTTTAAGCGATACTTAATTTTGGCCCAAAAATCATGTTGAAATTGTCCAAAATTTTGACTAGTATATATTCTTCATTGTTAAATATGTAATATTAAATGAAATATGCTCTTTCGTCTATTATTTCCATCTGACTAAGTGTTTATCAGCATTTCCTCTTGTTTTCACAGACCTTTCGCACGGCGGGTTCCTTTACAACGTTGCTAAACGCTTTGCGAGCTAAGTACGAGCTGAACTAGGGAAAGATCCCTACTAGAGAGAGAGAGAGAGAGAGCGAGAGAGAGAGGGAATTAAGGAAAACAATAAGTTGATTATGGTTTATCGTCTTTATTAATAATAATTACAATTAAGAGCTGTTTTCATTATGTACACACACAATACAATTATGTTTAATTAAACAACAAAATAGTTAAAGTACCGAGTATAAAAATAAAAATAAAAATAAAAATAAAAATAAAAATAAAAATAAAAATAAAAATTATGATAAAAATAAAAATACGAATACGAATAAAGATACGCGTAAACTACGGGCTACGATTACGAAGGAGTAGACAGAGAGGGAAACGGAGATATAGATGAAAAGAGAGAGAGACAGATGAACAGACAAAAAAAAATACAAATTACAATATGTAATTAAACGTAAACATAATCGTAACAATTATAATTAGTACACACAACTAACGGAACTATTGCAAATCAGGGATGGGGCAGGGGTGCAGGGACAGGGGCAGGGTCTAGAGGGGGTGGGGGGCGTGGCAAGTGAAGTGAAAGCAAATGAAATGAATTTTCGCATTGATCAAAAATAAATAAAATACACAAAAAAAAGGAAAAGTGGAAAATATGAAAAACTTTTCTTTTGTTTTTTTTTGTGTTTGTATTTTTCCCAATTGAAACCGCGTGCGGGCAGGCAGGGGATGGGGGGCTGATGGAAGAGATGAGCTGAGCCTCCTCCCACTTTAACTGAGCGCCAACAGCGGCTCCAGCTCCAAATCCTTAGCCGCCGTCTTCTTCTTGTACTTCTTCTGCAGCTTCGTCTTGGACAACTTCGATTTGGACTTGCTGGGCTGTTGCTTCTTCAGCGCCGCCTCCTCCAGCGCCTTCTCGCGATCGAGCAGCTCCAACTGCTCGAATATGTTCTTCGGATGCGGATGGCTACTCGGCTTGGTGGCATTCTTGGCCGCATACACAACCACAAACTGTGAGAAGGCCGAATCGGCGGGCGTATTGATGTCCGCAAAGTCACGGAAATTGGCGAATTGCTCCTCCGGATATGTGTACTTCTGCACGAATCCCTCACTGGGACGACCATGCCCATTGTTCGCATCCCCATAGATATAGTCACTGTTGTCCTCCGGATGATAGGGCATCTCCTCCTCCGGATAGAAGGTACCGCCACGCAGCACACCAAAATCACCGCTACCCAAAATGGCTGCATCGAAGCCGCGCTGCTGCTGCTGCTGCGGCGACACTGGCTGCGCCTGTTGCTGTCCTCCGCCCAGCAGAGGCAGCTGCAGCGGCACACTCTCCCCGGCGGGTCCCACTGGGCCAACGGGTCCGGCAAAGTAGGGACGCGAGTGACCCAATGGCGGTGCCTCATGGTAGAAGGGCGGATAGAAGTTCTGTGCAGCCTGGCTATGGGAATCCACAGGTCCGTCGGCACGGGAAATCAGCTGCGTGTTCGGATTGGCAATCGGGCGGAACTGCTCCTGCGGCAGTGCAGCCTCAAAGTGGCGACTCTGGGCGGGCGTGGCAACAATGCGATGTTGCTGCTGCTGCAGCTGCTGCTGTTGTTGCTGCAAGTGTTGCTGCTGCTGCTGTTGCTGATGCAGCTGCGTTGTGGGCGGCATGTGGAAGTGTTGCTGCTCGTGGGAACGGAGCACTGTGATGGGCGTGAAGTCGTTAGGCTCCATCAACATGTCGCTGTCCTCCTCGGGGAATTCAGCTGCAAGAAGAGAGAAGAAGAAAAAGAGTGGTTAAAAAGGAAAAGGAGTAGAGGGAAAGCAGAGCAGCTTATCAAACTAAAAAACGAGGCAGATTTAACCTCAAACTAAAGCTTAATATCTTGCCTAACTTAGTACTATCTTAATAAAATTAAAATCATAAGTTTATAATAGATACAGCTTTGTGTATGCCAAAGCAGAGAGTTCAAACTTCTATACTTCACTTTATAAGCGAATTCAAAGCGAAAACAATCGATTTTCGAGGCGGTGGGCGTGGCAGCCAAAATTTCTAAAGTGCATACTCAACATATAATATATAGTATTCCTTGTGCTGAATTTTATGTCTTCAGCTCTTATAGCACCAGAGATCAGTGCGTTCATACAGACAAACATAGCTTAAACGACGCAATAAACAGTAAGCTGAAGTAAGTTGATAGAAAGTTTCTCAAAATAATATCATAAATCATAATTGAAATTTTGCAAAATACGATACAAAAAAACACTCGAGGTCTCAAGACATAAACAAAAAGTCATTCCACTTCGGGATCGCTTGAATTGTGATTTATTTTGCTTTCATCTTGACATTCTTAAACGTTTTTTCTTTTGCAAAAAAGGCAGCCAGGCTGAAAATCTGGAGAGGCAGTCAGAAAGACTGGAAGATTGGGAGACTGAGAGGCTGGCAGACTGAGAGGCTGGTAGACTGAAAGACTGAGTATCCCAGAGTATCTAAGAGACTGCAAGACTGTCTCGAAAAGGCAGGCTGAGAGCCTGTCCGAGAGAAAGACAGAGAGGCAAAGGTGGCTTACGAGATTTCTGCAGAGATTATGCAGAAATGCCAGACAGGTGGAGGAGAGACAGAGAGACAGACAGACAGACCTGGCTAGACGGGGAACAACCCGCTAAAAGTGCAAGATTCGCATTTGCATCTTTTTCTTTTTCCGGCAGCCTGGAGAAACGACAAAACAGCAACGTCTTCGCCAACGTCTTCGATGGGTCACTTGAGCGTGCGGGCTTCGACTTGAAGAGACGATCTTCAGTGCTTGAAGTGGCCAGCTGCTACCTCTTGGCCCCTTGGCCCCTGCCCCTGCTTCCTTCCATCTCAGGTTCCACTCATCATCATCTTCAAGTGGCAGCTGCAGCGCGAAAGTTTGCTGCGCACAGGAAGTGCTTCAAGTGGTATGAAATAACGGTTTAACTAGCTGTTATTCAAGCTGCAACAATGCACAACTAATAGATACCCTGTACGAGCATAAAGTATAGCTAAAGTGGCGTGTTGCATGCAACGCAGCACATGCAAATTCCACAAGTCACGCCAATATTTTGTCATACGATCAGCTGCACAACTGCAACATCGCATGGAATTCTCGAGCAGCAGCATCAGCAGCAGCAACAACAGCAGCAACACTCGTGCCAGCAACCTGGACAGCAGCTCAGCCTCAGCCTCAGCCTTAGCTCAATTACACTTCAGCTTCAGTGGCCCGCTTCAAATTTGTTCCTCGAGCTGCTCTCGCTGTTGCTGCTGCTGCTGTTGCTGCTGTGTTTTTGCTGCTGTTGCTGTGTTGTTGCTGTGTTGCTGTGTTGCTGCTGCTGCTGTCTCTCAACGTGTTGTTGCTGGCTGCCGTTGAGCAGTCAAATGTCGTCTCGATAAAAGTCGATAATAACGTTTCCAGCTGGCAGCTGGCATAAATTTTGTTCTAGCCATGTCGCCTGTCAGCCAAACGATCGACCAATCGACCAATCGACCGATCGGCCAAACGTCTAACTGTACGTACGTTCGTTCAGTTCGTTCAGTTCGATCAGCCGATCCCTTGTTATGTTGCCCGCTGGCCATATGAGTGTGTGGCCACTACTTTCCTGCCTGCGCACACCTCCTCCAACCATCCCTTCCCTCTTCCCTCTTCCCTGTTCTCTTGACTGCCTGAACCCCACCTGACAAGCACGAGCCGCCTTTCATATGAGCGGAGGGAGGGGTTCGTTTGCCCCCCCCTCCTCCTCTCCCGCTTCCTTTGCGGTCTCTGATTTTATTACAACATGAGTGCCGCGCTTAACGGTACTTGCTGCCGTTTCTATACCCTAACCAAAAGGTATGTGGCATACACTATCCAAGGGGGGCAAATCCAGCTGAACTTTGCCATGGGAAATTAAAGAAATATTTACTTTACTCTACAGTTTTTTAACTTTACCATATTATGAGATATGACTTTCTACATCGATATTTTTAAGAATTAATCTGCTATATAGAAAATAGTGCTGCATATAGATCATAAAACAATCAATCAAAAACATCGATGTTTGAATTATTTTCTTGTTGCATTGATAGGTTTCTTTTATTATCGATTTAATTTTAAATTACCAGAAAATCAGGAAAAAACATATAAGAAGTATTAGTATAAGTATAATTATAATAATATCGATAATGGCATAATCTTTCGATACATCTATTCTTTTCTTTTACTTTCAATTATGTTTCAAAATTTTCTCAGCTCTGTCAAAAAGAACACTTAAGATAATCAACAATCACACACATTAATAAATTAGTTCTGCTTAGTAATTCGATATAATCGATTATATCGATAAATCAAAAACATCGAAAAATGTTGAATGACATGAAAACCTTGCTAGGGTATTTAATTAGCTGGTTTTGTCTAATTTTATTAGGCACATTTTATTTCTTAAGCCATTGTTGTTGTTGTTGTTGTTGTATTATTTATTGTTGTTGTTGGCCTGCATTGCATATCGACACCCGCTGGTTGTGTTTTATTATTTTTTCTTTTTTTTTTTTTTGTTTTTTATTTTTTTTGTTTTGGTTTTGTTTTTTTTTTGTGCCTGGCAAAACGGAACATAATGAGTTTGTTAGGTGTAATTGGGCATTGCCTGGCTACGTTTCGAGTTTGGTTTTAGTTTCGGTTTTCATTTCAGAGTTTTTGGTTTCTGATCTTAAGCGATACCCTGTAGTAAACGAGCAGATAGGCAAGTAAATATATCAAATATACAAAATATACTGGAATCTTCTGGATTTGTTTTCTGAAATTTTTAAAAAATTTTCTTTGTTTTAAGGTTATATGTTTATTCATATAACTAAAGAAATAAATTTATTATAATGCGAGCTCTCCATATTAATTTCAGAACTATTGTGAACTACACAACCACAGAAAACTGAAGTATTAAAGAATAAAAAGATATATTTTAGCTAGTCAGCATATATGCAAATATCTCTCTGCCTTTTCGAGGGTATCTTTTCGTTAACTCCTTTCAATTTTTGCTGTTCTTTGACTTTTGAAGTTGGGAGGGGGAGGGGCGGGGAGTGATCCGCAGGAAGGTGGGTGGATACGTTCGGCGGGTCTGCGGCTTGGCTTGTTGTGGGGGCTGCCTGCACGGTTGATGATTTTCGATAGCGCTACCCGAAAATGGGTCAAACACATTTCGGCTTTTGGCAGCGATATGTCGTGTATTAAGTATAAATTACTTTATTATTTATTTGGGGCTGCCATCGCTAGCTGAGCTGTTGCGGCTGCTCGCCGCTAGAGGCCGCTTGCACCTCACGTTTTTTCTGTTCGGTTATCGCGTCTCGTCTAATTTGCGAAATTGCCTCAAATAATGCAGAGAAAATGAGGGATGCAGTGAGACAGAGAGAGCGAGAGAGATACCCTGTAAACGAGCTGAAATTGAGACCAGCTACAAGATAAAATATAGAAAAATGCATGCAGATTTTTGGCTATAATATCGCAGCCAGTTTCAGATTTAAGCTCATTATACCCCATTGAAAGACTTTCACAGAGCATACCATAGCGAATTGGTCGGGTAAGCAAATTATCAAATCGAATCAGCAAACAGAAATAAAGCCAGTTACACCCAGTCAAAAGGAAAGGTGAACAGATTTACTAAAAAATATAACGCATATAACCTGAGTGCATTATATTATTTTCAATCTATAATCAAATCAGTGCATTAAGCAATATTTTGTTTACTTTTAATTTCAATTTCGATATACCAAATTGAGTCGAAAACTAATCGCAATTCTTGAAAAAAATTATGGAAATTTAAGCTTATTTAATTTGTGTAATATAATTATTATTATTTTATTATTTTTTTTTAAATTAGAGCAGGCTATAGCAATTTTTTCTTAAATTTTGATTTACCAAATTAAGTCGAAATTTAATCGAAATACTTGAAAAACAATATTGAATAAAAACTCATTTAATTCTTTAAATTAAAATAATATTTAAAATTAATTCGTAGTTCCCAGAATCAATTATGTCTTTTCAATAACATTATTATTATTTCTGTCTAGGGGGGGGAATTAACTGTGTTCACATAGCCTAATTTGGTAATTCCCAGAATCTCTTGGAGTCTTGAAAGCATAAAACGCATTAACGGTTCAATTGAAGCCGCCTTAACAAAAGGTAAATAAACGTATAAACGTATATATATATTCACATTTTTATAGATATATACATATTATCGAGGCGAGTCTCAAGGAAGTATTTGCAGACATATAAATTGTCTTATGCGGTTGCTTCAACGATCGATCCACGAGTTGTGCAGAAATAGTATTTCTCTCTCTCTGTCTTTCTGTCTTTCTCTTAAGTGATTAATTACGCTTGAAATTGTGTATAATTTATTCGTTATTCACAATGGACGCTGCTCACAATAATAATAATGATGGCAGCTGTTATAAAACAAAAGCAGAATAATTATAAATTACGATCGTTACAATTTCCAATTCGATTTCGATTGCGATTACGATTGCGATGTCGTTATCGATTCGCAATGTTCGCAAATCGCAAAAACAAATACAGATACGAAAATCGATTCGAAATATGATCAATCTGAATTTATGTCTGAGACGAAAGCTGGCGAAAGAAAGAGGCAGACGGGACAGAGATCGCGCAACACTTTCATCAAGTATGTGCTCATCAATCATTCACTCTATCACTCACACACTCACTCACTCACTCACTCACTCATTCATTCATTCATTCGCGATAATTAAGCAAAGCTAACAACAGAGAAAACGAAAGCAAAGCGCGAAAACTTCAGAAAGTCACGAAACCCAAAAAAAAAAAAAAAAAAAAAAAAAAAAAAAAGAAAAAGCTAACGGCATTTGCCTAGTATATGATGATGATGATGAATGAGATGCCCCAAAGGGAAGCCACATATCAATTGTAGCGATTCCCCAAAGATAATTATCATAATACTTGAGACTGGAAAATGGTAGAGGAGTAACAGAAACTCCTAACTCCGAACTGCGATGATATGTAAGGAAGTACTATGCCCAAAATAAACCTAAATAAACTGAACTTTTCAAGGCAAAAGAAAAAGGTATTACAGAGCGACAGTATATAGAGCAAAAAATGAGGAAAAACAGGTAAAAACAAAAAATCCCATTAAACCAATTTCGAAATGCTTCAACGATAATAATAATATCAGGTCTGGAAATGAAATTAATAAACGCAACGTAAGTGATAAATACTACAATGCTTGGCTATTATTACTACACTTGTTGTTGTTGTTGTTGTCTTTATTGTTGTTATGCATTATGAAAGTGTTAAACAATAAGGCGAAATTAAAGAAATGAAAGAAATGGAAACGCGAAGAAAAGCTAAAACACAAAAGCGAAGGCATTTCATAATGAGGCACAGTGGGTGGGAAAGAGAGACTGGAAAAGTGTGAAGTGAGGCAAGTACGGGGTAATTATGCTCATCAAGACAGGGGTGTGTGTGTGTGTGTGTGAGTGTGTGTATTTGCAGTGTAAGTACAGTGGGTACCCCATAACATGATGACCCTGATGAGGCTCAACTCTCGAGTACAACAGGGCGTATGCGTTAAATTGAGCGCGTCGTGCGCACAATAAATGGAAAGAGTGTGTCTCACTCTCTCGCTCTGTGTGTGTGTTGGTGTGTGTGTTGGTGTGTGTGTGCAGCCACCATGACATGTACATACATACATACACAAGTGTGTTTAGTCATTTGACTACAACAACAACGCACAAAGATTGCACACTGCGATTGCGAATACGACACTTCTTCAATTTGAATTCACAATATACACAGCAGCAGCAGCTAAACAATTCACAATTCACTGATTATCTGGCTTTGTTCAACGCCTGTGGCAATGCGTAGGCGTCAGCAGCAGCAGCAGCGGCAGCAGCAGCCGTGTAATAATTAACACATTGTTCGCAATTTGCTGTGTTGCAACGCGCACACGCGGCGTATGGGTAATGCGAGCGGGTCTAAGTGGGCGTTAAATGGGCGTTCATGGGGCTACGTACACTCCTCCTTCCCGCTATACACACAATGACGTCAGCGATGACTATGACAATTCCTGCAATTTTACGGCCCTTTCAAGTGCTGTATAATAAACTTAACTAAGAAAAACTCGGAGTAAAAAAGTGAAAAATATATTATAATTTTTTCTTTTTTACTTCGTAATATTCTACTCAATTATCCTTCCCTATATATTATTTTTTTTATATATATTATAATTTTTTTTTTTTCGTAATATTCTACTCAATTATCCTTTTTTCCTAATCTGCCTGCTTTGCGCTTTGCAACACTATCGATTTTACATTTAATATCAATTAATATCGCTTTGCCAAGCAAAACTAATAGCATAATTTGTATGATTATTGCTTAAGCCATTTAAACAGTGTTAAACAATACTTCGAAATAGTTAGAGTAAACAATTAATATATCGCACTAATCACATAACTATCGTTACGATCAATCGATCGTTGCAATTCTCAATTGATTTCGATAATTTTGTCAGGCTCTGCGGAAACCTGTCGTTTTTTTTTTTATATTCGATTTTTAGTTGTTGTTTTGCTTCATTTTTTTGGTCAGTGAAAGTGTCGATAGTTGATTTTGACTTTTTACTGCGAATTTTGAAATTTATGAGCTTCTCACACACACACAGAGACACACACAGATGCAGAGAGAGAGAAACACGCACTCGCTGCTGTAAATGCCAGCAAAGTGCCGGAAAATCGAGCGAGTCGCTGATGAGTTGCCGTTGCCGTTGCCGTTGCCATTACAGTTGCCATTGCATTTACCGTTGCAGTTGCCTTTACCGTTGCCGTTGCCGTTGCCGTTGGGGCGTCGCCTGGGGCCCACTGTGTGTGTGGCACACCCCGCCAGGCGACACAAGTGGCATGCATCATAATCAAGTCGCACAGCACATTATCGTGTCTGTCTGCAAGCATATCGCAGTCAAATATCGCTGTGTGGGCCGCACAGGCAAATTTGCTTGTCTTTTCTATGCTCCGCCTTCCAAAAAAAAAACGAAAAACAAAAAAAACCAAAAACAAAACAAATATGAGAAACGAAGCCAAGGAAAATCGTATTGCTTGTTTTCCCATAGCTTTGACTCATTTTCGACTGCCGCTTGAGGTAAACATGTTTTGCTAATAGAACTAAACTTGACACTTATTAAGAACTTAAATTTCGATTTGAAGTGTAATTAATAGATCGATTGAATTGAAATTTGCAGCATAGGCTAAAAATAAAATAAGCCATATATATACAAAAATGTAGTGCTCTAGCTTTAGTGCTTTTCTTTATAAACGCATGCAAAGTTAAAATGCTAAATTTTAGGGGCGTTGGGCATGGTATTTCGAATTTGATACAAGCATACTTTGCGTAAAATATAGAGTAGACTGTATATTAAATTTAATGTATTTAACTATTATGGTTGCAGAGATATGCGCGTTCATACAAACAGAAAAATACCTTAACGACATGATAAGTGATTTTTAACTTAAGAAAACTATAGAAGGCATCATAGTAAAATTAGAAAATCCTTTTTTAAAAGAAAAATCAATCTATTTTATATACATATATTCAAATTGCGCAGATCTCTGCGATACGTTGCGTGGGTGTATGGAATGGAACTTTTCACAAGTCTCAAGAGTCCATATGTAACTCCGCTTGTCGAAACTACATACTCATATGATATGATCATTTCTTCTCGATTGAGTAACAACCTGCTCCCAGAGGGGGGAGGGGGGCTGCATTCAATGGAAATTCAATGCGACTGTTAACTGTTAACGCGGAGCTGTTGTTATTTATGAGCTTGTTATTAATATGCATTCATTCCTATTCGCGGCCACTGTGAGTATGTATTCACGAATATGCTTAAACATTCGCAATTAGCGGCTTTTTATGTTACATTTTAATGACAGTTTTGTTTGCTTTTTTTCGCTCCTAGCTTTGTTTTTATTTCTCATTCTTTTTTCTTTTTTTTTCTTCTTTTTTTTCTGCCTCCCTCCACTTTGTGTCTTGTCATGTTTTCCGCATTGAGGCGCCCAACCTTGAAGCAGGCGCTGCTGCTGCTGCAACTGCTGCAACTAACTAACTAGGCAAGCAATCAACCAGCCAACTGACTAACCAACTACCCAGCTAACCCAGCTAACTACCCAACTATCTGGCTAACCAAGTGAGCAACTCTGCGAGTTGGCAACAGCACAACGACACTTATTCAACTTCATTTGCAATTCGAGCAAAAAAGAACTTTAAAAGAGAGAGAGAGAGATAGAGAGAAGAATCTATCTCTGTCTCAGTCTTGGGGCTCGGAAGACTGCGAAGCTGCTTAGTCAAGTTTGGGCAGCTGAGGCAGCTGAGTGTATATGCCAAATTTGATTGGAGTATCGCTGCCAGATGCCAAGATTGACACTATATAGTATGTGCATACTATATATATTCAGATACAGTCGTCTCTTAATTATGGCCTGTGCTGGGTAGGCAGAAAAAACCTCAAGAACCTCTTGCCTGTTGCTAACAATGACGATGACTCAGCTGCTTCTCCACGGTCTGTCCGTCTGTCCGCTCTGTCTGTCCGTCTCTCTATCTGTCTGTCCCTCTAACCATTGGTCAGCCACACGATCAGCCGGCCGGCGATGCATGCGGTCAATGTCATTGAGTGTGCAGTGTGCAGTGTGCAGTGTGCACCGCACTGCACTGCACTACACGAACCCCATTTCAAGATAAACCACTTGCCAAGCACACGCTGCCCATTATTCGTAATTGTCAATAATAATAATCGCCGCAAAGATTCGCTAGCAGATGCACGACGCGTCACATTGAGGCAGATGCAACGGAACTGCGCGCAAATTAGAGTTCGAATAAGAATTGAACCGTTTCAGCACAGCTTGTTGTGGATTCGTCATAATAAAAGACGGCAGTGTTGTAAATCTTTTAAATGTTTTTTTTTTACGAAAGTAAAATCATTTTAATATTTTTGAAAAAAAAAATACCTAGAATATCAAGAAATAATAATAATTATGATGAAAATCGTAAGGCAAGAATTCCCTAATAAATCTTTAAATCTTCATCATTTTTTTAGTTAAAAATAAAATAAAAATCTTCAAAGTTTTAGGCACATACAAAATAAAAATCATCCTTAAAACAACACATATAATATGGAATTCAATTTTCATTCAGTCTAAGTAGTTCCATAAGAAATACAATCTTCAGCATTTCTCAAATAAAATATTAAAATAACTATGATAAAAGTCTATAAAAGCCTAAGAACAAAGAAATGCCTTTAGATAAAAATAATGGTAATGGTAATGGTAATTAATGGTATGAAATTCAATTTTAATTAAGTAAAGTAAATCTTCATTCTTACCAAAAATGAAACTAAGTTTCTAACTCTTATCTAAATATAATGAAAACAAATTTAATTTTAAAAGAAAATACATGTAATAAATATATAAATTGTTTGAATATAATTGCTATGATTTTTCCCACTGTTAAATTAATATTTAATACTTCGCTTGCCTACTGCCCAGTGTGCATTCCCCCAAGTGAAACTATTTATAGCTGTTTGCCAATCGTAGATCCTATTGCAATGTAAGGTGACACCTTTTTTGCTCCACTGTGCATGCAACACATACTATAAACCATACACTGTGCGCGGCCAATGCGGCGTATGAGTGATGCTATAAATTAACTCGCCGACGTTCTATGTTATTTTGCCATTGAGCTACGCGCACACACACACAGAGACACACACTTACACTCGTGTCTCGTCTATTGATGACGGTGCAACTGCAGCAGCACATGCAAATGCGAAGCTCAACCACAACAACAAGTGGGGTCATTATGTTAGATTCGAATTTCTATGCCATGGTCTGGGACACAAGAGCTGAGCCCAAACCAACGAATGACATACAAAAACTTAATGAAGAAATACACGAATGCTGTAAAGCTGTCGTGGCTTCGGTTCTCGTCTCAGTTAGTTTTTTGTTCACATAATTAAAATTGCAGTTTCTTTTTTTGCCTTTTTTTTTGCTTTGAATATTTTTGAAAATTGAAAAACTTGACTCATCGCATGGAACTGGGAGTGCGCTCCATTTGAGTGGCAGGAGAACCTTGAAAACACGCTGCGGGCTTCCAATTCCATCGAATTCTTCCGCATTGCCAGAGCAAATCTACAGCAAATCTACAGTTAAATTGAAATCAAAGCTGTCTAGGCTTGAAGAATGAAATGCAATTAGTCTTGTGTGCCGATTTGGGTGCGGCCAGAGCCAGAGCTTAGAATGGCCGATTATGACAGGGGCGCTACGTAGGAGAAACCAAAAGTGGAGGCGGATATGTTTTCTAATCGTTGCCTTGCCTCCTCAGCGGGAGAGCAGAGAGATAACCGAGGGGTATATTCAATATATGTTGCGGAAAAATGAGTATGAGTTTTTTCTAATTGCGTTAATTATAGGCAGGCAGAACTATAAAGAGATAGAGGGTTCCTCAAGTAATCCAATCTAAGGTTAAGTTACAGTCATGCTATCATCTATCTAGATTTAGGTTAATCCTACGACAATCGGTACTATCGTTGTTCGATTAGTGTTTTCGATGAATTGATTTTCATATTTATTTATTGCATAATTGTATAGGATTTTCTAACACTTATAAATGTTAAGGGTTGTGTAATAATGATATTTACAAGTTAAAGTATTAGTTCTGCTTAGCAAAGTGATTTAATCATATCATCGATGATTTTTCTGATCTCTCAGATCTCTCAGAATTCCTCAGCTCATATAATAAATCAATTGGCAAAGGCGTTGGAAAAGATTCAAGAAACAAAACAAAAAATTCTATGCTAACAATTTTGCTTTGGCGCACATGATATATGGCGTTCCTCGTTTCTGTTCTGTTCTGTTCGTTCTATTCTGTGACGTTTGCCAATTGCATCTGGTGAGGTGAGGCCCAACCCAAAACAAAAAAAAAGAAATACTAAATCTAAAGTTAGTATTGTGTGTGCGGCAGTATAAACATTTTTAGACTTGAACTTTAAAGTTCAAAGCGACTAAATGGCATTTAACTTGACCAACAACAGCAATTTATACTATACTATATAACATTATAACAATAATATGTAGCTACAAACAATGTCGGTAAAAAGATGATTTTCTGAAAATGTCAAGCGGTTCGAACAAAAGACTTAAGACACGAACTTTCAACAAGGACAGTCAAAGTGAATAAATTCATTTGCGAGCACATACATATACATACGTGTATGTATTGTCGATTTATAGCATGCACAAACAATGTATCTGCATTTGTATCTGTACTCTGTATCTGTATCTGACTCGCAAATGTATCTGTCGCATTCGGATTCGCATTCGCATTTGGAATGCAGGCAGCGAACGCGCTGCGATTGCGCCTCGAGAATTCTCAATAGGCAGCTGGAGAATCGTAGAATCGGAGCCAACAATCATTGCCTAATTTGTCGCCAGCAGGTGACGGGCGATATCTCATATTATACATACTAAGCAAAGAGGGCAACAAGTGAGGTCTGCTCGACTAGCAGTTGCCCAGTAGGAGAACTTAAGGTGTGCCAAGAGATCTGATCCAAAACAGCGATCAAAAAGATTTTTCAGGTATTCCATATCTCTGAACAATTGTTAGACAGATCAGATCACTGATCTCAAGCTGCGATCAATTGATCTTGTAATGTATAAGTTACCTATAAGAAGAGCAATAATATTCTAAAATGATCTTCGTCATATAAAGTTAGATCATTGATCGATAGCTACACTGATATATCACTGATCTTTAGCTGCGATCGACAAATAAACACCAGACCGATCAACTATTTAACTGATCTTGAGATCTATGTAGGTCTTCTTTTAAATTTTGCTAGATTAATGATCGAAAGTTAGACTAATTATAAGACTGATCTAGTGATCTAGAATTTGACTACAAAAAAAGCCAATGAAATTCTGGCAAGAATTCAGCTTATGTTGTTTTCTAAACCATTGATCGATAGTTAGATAAATCTATCACTGATCTATAGCTGTGATCGACAAGTAGAAACAGGACTGACTAATTATTAGACTGATCTTGCGATCTCTATGCGACATACATAAAGGGACAATCATATGAAAATTATTCGCTTATTGATCGATAGCAAAACTCTGATCTTTAGCAGATCTATAGATGCAAATGGTAGGTAAAAGAATGATCTTGCGATAAAGGGGCAATCAAGTTCTAAAAAGACCTTCTTCTTCTTCTTCAGAAGTCTGCTCGCTCATTCGATCGTCAGTTAAACTGATCTATCGCTCAGCTGCGATCGACAAGTAAATTAAATAATTTTTTCTCAATGACAGGCATAATTTAGAACGTTTTCTTTTTATGGCTCTGCAATCGATACAAGTCTTTGCGCCTCAGTTTGATTTCGAATTCGATTTCATATTGGTTTTTCTATAGGTTTTAATTTTTTTTCTTCTGTTTTTCAGTCTGACTAACTGTGTGACCTTTGGCAGTTTTTTTTTTTTTTTTTTTGTAGTGTTGTTCCATCTTCGGCGCTATCATCACCATTTGCCTTTGCGGCTTCTCAAATGTTGTTTCACTGGTGATAAATGAGTTTGCTCCGATTTCAATAACATGCGATCGCTTTGGCTACAAAAAAAAAAAAAAAAAAAGTGGAGCTTCATGTTTATGCCTCCGACTGACTCTCTGGCTTTAGCATTGGAGTTAATTTCCCAAAACACTTTGCCACACATGCGCTCGCAATTAGCCAATCTTAGCCATGAGTTGCCTCCAAGCGAGGCGAGGCGGTACGCTTTGGTTTCAGTTTCAGTTTTGGTTTCAGTTTCGGTTTCAGTTTCGGTTTCAGTTTCGGTTTCAATTCGTTTTCAGTTTCAATTTCAATTCGTTTTTGAGTTTCGGCTTGTTCCGTGCTCGTGCTCGGCATTCCAATGGGCAGCATTATTATTACTCAGTTATTTCTCTCTGTGTTTTTTTCTATTCTTTTTTTTTTATTTTGTACATTTTGCATAAACAATTTGACTTTATGTACATAACTTGTACAGGCCCGCACTGCGCTATCCAGACAGCGCCCATAAATCTTGACGCCTCGCCTGACTCAATTAAGCAAAAACACACAGATACACACACATACACACACATACATACTCATGTGCATCCATAAGATACATAGTTATATGTATGTGGATACTACGATAGCTTAACTCAACAACTCGCATCCAACATTGATTTATCGCCCCGTCGCCCGTTTGCAGTGGGAGTTGCTCGCCTAATGAATACCTTGTAATATCCGTAAACTGTCATATCATGCGCCTCTTTGCACCTTTTATGGCATCCACACGCCTCGCATTTGCATGCATATGAACTCCCCTACCCCACGCAGGGGATTGTCTCAGTCGCAGTCGCAGTCGAAGGCGAAGTCGAAGTCGGATCGGAGTCGCTAGCGAAGTCTCCAGTCTTATGTATGCAGCTTGTGCTTGGCATTTTTATGCCCTGACGGAGGCAACATTGAAATAGTTTCATATGAAATGCAGATCAGCTTACTGTAGCTTTATAGCACGTTTAATACTATAGATCGCATTGATCTCTTTCCTTATGCATGTTGTTTCTCTATGCAGCCTGAATTGATCTTGAATCGTGCTCTGCATATATCATTGAGGGAGTATAAAGTGAATAATGTTGTATTCCATTGGCAGTTTTATCTCAGTTATCGGCAGAGTGATCTATACTCAAGAATATGTGTACTTGATGGCATATTCTTATATGCATATTGCATGAAATCAGTCAAGATAACGAAAAAGATTAGGAAATACTAGGGTAAAGAGTGAATTTGAGCAGATGAAGTGCTAAGCTAGCGATCTATACTTATTTATTAAGCTGATCTGTCGATCTTAACTTTGGTAACTAAGATTTCTTTTAAGTCTGTCAATTTTGACACACACCTAAGAAAGGCTATTTATTTCCCTGAAAATATTTGTCGATCTTCACTCTATAATTTAACACGAAGTCCTACATATATCAATGATCCTCTGCCGATCTTTACTTTTACATCTCAGATTACCTGCTAATCTTTATCTGTATCTTTAGCATGATTTGTCGATCTTTACTATAATATTAAGAAATTCGACAAAAATTACATTCTGTCACTTTATTTACGATATTTTTCGATAAAGGATCCAGTATGATCAATTAATGACTAAGATACCCAAAGAAGTACCATAATGGTGACTATTGATGCTATACAACCGATCTGTATCTCTTTATCAAGCTGTCAATCTTCTCTTATTTATTTAGCATTATCTTTCGATCTTTACTTTTATATCTTAAATGTAATAAAATATAATGTATTTCTTTATTCATATTTAACACTATCTGTCTATCTATACCCAGAAGTATCTATCGATCTTTACTTGTATACATACGATTTTCCAACGATCGATGTTTCTTTACTAAAGATCTAACTACCTCACATATGATAGTAGGAAGATGAAGATGCCTGAGCAACTTTCCGGAAAATAATCAAATATCAATTATAAATAAAAATCGAATCTATTAACTATAAAAATCACAGATCAAGCCGTTCTGTGTGTGTATGTGTGTGCTGTGAGAAGAGCTGCTACCATAATCGTCACGATAACGATAACGATAACGATTATAGACGCAATTACGCTTGCCTGCTGTCCCTGGCAATGACACTGGCCAACACTTGTTATCATTAGCCCGACCCGAACACCGATCGCATCCGTCATTAAGGTAGAAACCATTAGCCGTGTGTGAGGCTGCCGCTAAATGCCCGCCATTTGGAGGCTTTGGAGGCAATTAGATGAGTTGATCTCCGAGTACAGTCACAGCGAAACATTTTCATGGCGCAGCCCCATTTTCATTTCCACTTCCATTTCCGACTCGTCTCTCTCTGTGATCATTAAGATATGAGAGACTTACAGCATATGCCCCGCCAGGGGGCAGCTGGCACTGACCATGGCTTAATTGTTAATTGCCGTGGCTCCTCGTACCTGCAGCTGCAACTGTTGCATAGATAGTGACAGCAATAGCTACAGGCAGAGATCAGAGCAGATACAGCAGCCAACCGATCATCCATAGCCAGAGACATGGATAGAGGCGGAGGCAGAGGCAGGGACAGAGGCAGAGGCAGAGGCAGGGACAGAGGCAGAGACAGAGGCAGAGGCTGAGCCAGAGCCCGCTTCAGAGCCATCGCCAGAGAAGCCATAACTCAATTTGTTAACATAATTCGCTCTGACAGCGACGCGTTGCATGCCACGTTAAGCTGCGCCATTTGCCACACGAGCTCTGGTGACATTGGCCGCCGTCTGCTTGCCACATACACGTTCGATACAGGCAGAAAGACAGACAGACAGACAGACGAACAGACAGACAGACAGACAGACGGACAGACAGACAGACAGACAGACAGACAGACACATACGTGCTCGTATGGCGACTAATTGAACATGACATTTGCCAATAAACAACAATCGTTTAATGCGCGATTTTCTGACCTTAAACGGTTTATTGAGAAGCCCCAAGAGGAATGGTTTCGATGCCTTTCTGGCGCCCCCATCGTACCAAGTTGTTGCAAGTGCTGCAGCCGGTCGAGAATTGCGGCCAACAATGTTGCAAGGTCATGTGGCAACAAGAGAGAGAGACAACGACTTTTGCTATCCAAAACCATCTGCATCATTCTGCAACGGGTTGGGCCTAGATCGGAATACTACATAGATGATGAGCTCATCGTTGAAGGATCTATACGAGTGGGGGGAAGCAGATTGGTTAGACTAAGGTTAGCAGAGTGTGGATAAGGTCAGCTTGCTGATGTTGAGAAGAATTAGGTTTGAGATAATTTACTTAACGAAGTATAGAAGGATTTACTTAGGTTTTAGGATCTACACCAAACTTGGGAACTCTTCAAAGTTTCGATCTACATGGGAAGAAAAAGTTCCAAACAAGTATTAAGACATTTCTCAGCGGGAACCGAACTTATCAACTTGATAACGATAGATGAGCTCAACTGGAAGATGGGATAGTAAGGTTTCTAATACAAAGAAGCTTTAGAAGAGGATTTTTTTAAGATCTCTCTATTTAAGCACTACCTTTTCCATCTATACCATCAAAAGCTAGCCCAAGTAATAAATACCTTAGACCAGAAATAATATATATCTCTAATCTTTCGCTGACACTCTGAGAAACGAAGCGGATATTACAGTAAAATTCCCAGATAAATGATAACTAAGATAGATCTAAATTCTATGCATATTTCTAGCTCCACAGAGCTAGAGCTACCCCAATTATTAATCGACTAAGCTCAACTCGATATCGATAGTTGGAAGACTCGATAGTAAGACAAACAAAATACTAGAAGAAACTCAGAGAAACAAAGAATAAAACTCTGAGAAACTAACCGGATAAGACAGTACAATTCTCAGATAAAGGGAAACTAAGATAGAGTCAAGATTATAGCAAATGCTTCTCTACCCTATCGATCGATGATCTTAACTAGAAGAGAGTATAAAAATTCTTATAAGCTAGGAGAATTTTAATATGTTCTTATCTTAACATTTTCTTTACTAGTCCTGCCTTCAAGAGCTATACCAAAAAATAGACTTAGCTCATTTACAATAATAATAATAGAGCATCGCTTATTCGACTTTCGTATATAACTTTATTCTAAGCGCTTTTTTAACCGACTTTAACCAACTGAACCATAATAAACACAGCTATTATAAATATAATAAATGACATACAGGCGGACAAAGAGACAGACAGGCAGGCAGACAGACGGAGAGACAGGCAGACAGACAGACAGACGTTGCCATTGCGATTGTGTCTCACTTAGTTGCTTTATTTATTACACTTTTTTTCCTATTTCTGTTTCTGCAAAGCATTTAAATGGCTCTTTAAAGATTATTTATGAGTGCTCCAACTGTTGCATGACATAAATGTGCGACTGTCGTCACCGTCGACTTTGCACGCATCTGACCCTCAGGTCTTCCATGAGTAAAGTCATGAACAGAGCGAGCTAGATATATTTTTTTGGTATATGTGGAAGGCGACAACTACGATACAAAACGACCGCGAGACGGATACGGAGCCAGAGTTGGCAATCGACTTGAATTGTTTGTAATAGGTACATCGTTAGAAGTCTGGGGAGGGGTATGCGCGCACTAGAGATACTGTGTTTTAAAGAAAATAATAACAAATATTTATATATAATATACAGGGTATAGTCAATGTCTATGACAGCCTATAGAAACATGCAAGACACGAAAACGTTGCCAGTTGATCATAATAATCATAATAATAAGTTTTCATATCGTAATAATTCTCGCGAATCGACACTCGCATATGGTATAAATATATGTTTGGACTCTAGACGTGTATACATATAGTATGTATATATCTTTTATTCTCATCGTTATGTCTAATTAGAGTTGCGCCTTTGTCTAGCTGACGCCGGAGTACTGGGGGTCTATCAGAGAGTGAGAAGGGAGGCGTCTTTAGCACCCCCTAACAAGTTGGCTCTATCAACTGCGGCATGTTTCAGTTTCAGTTTCTTTTGTTGCTGTTGCTGTTTGTATTATTTATATCATCGTCATCGTCGTCGTTTGACTGGCAACGGCTGGCAAAATTAAAAGAAATAATTATATATAATGTTGACTGGCCAAGGACGCGCTAGTTAGTTGCGTCGCGTCGCGTTGCGTTGCGTTTTCATTACTTTGTTCTCTGTGCAAGCTCCGCAACACCCTCGCCAGCTGTCTCTCTGCCTCTCAGTCCCACTGTCCGTCTGACTGTCTGTCCCACTGTCTGTCTGTCTGTCTGTCCATCTGTCTGACTGACAATCTGACTATCTCAATCTTGATACATCTGTCTGTCTGCTCGTCTCTTTGTCTGTCTCTCTGCTCGTCTGTCTGTCTGCCTGTCTGTCTTTCTATCTGTCTCTCTGAATCTCTGTCTGTCTGATCGTCTGTCTGTCTGTCTGTCTGTCGGTCTGTCTGCTCGTCTGTCTGTCTTTGTGGCTGTCTGTCTCTCTGAATCTCTGTCTGTCTGCTCGTCTGTCTGTCTGTCTCTCTGCCTATCTGTCTCTCTGTGTGTATCTATCTCTTGGTCTGTCTCTCTGTCTGCTTGCCTGCCTGTTGGTCTCTCCCTCTGTCTCTCTGCCTGCTCCACTGTCTTTCTGTCTCTCAGTCTACTCCTCTGCCTGCCTGCCTGCCTCTCTGCCTCTCTGTCTCTCCCTCCCTGTCTCTCTGTCTGCTCTGCTCATTGTATGCCTCAATGATCATTGTGCAGTCAGAGATTCGCGCTTCGCTGCTCTCCGATCCCAAGTCGTGTCTATGCTGAAGATACATGCATAGTCTATAGAAAACATAGATATCTCCACACACACACACACACACGTAGTGCATGTTTGCAGTTCTAATGGCTTGTGAAATGCTTCGTGCTGCGATTGAGTAGGTGCTGTCAGTCAGTCGATCAGTCATTCAGTCAGTCAGTCAGTCAGTCAGTCAGTCCATCAATCAGTCAATGAGCATGCAACTTCAATCCAAGCTTGAAGCTCCCCCTACGTCGCGACAATCATCGTGCACAGCTGCCAAATGCACATTGATCGATATTTCAAGACATATCGAAGCATAGAAAGGAACTTCAGATAAACTAAGATATTTCATAGCTTTTTTTTAGCAATTATAGCAACATATTAGCTTAGGCTTAAGATATGATTTATCGCAGTATGAGCTTGTTTTTTCAATATAAATATATTTTGCTTTACATAACCAGGTTCCTAAATTATCAAATTTGGCTTATAAGTGGTTAACATAGTTAAAAGTTGAAAAAAAGGTTTTCTATAACTTTAAATTCACAATCAACAAAAGTAAACTATTTTTTATATATAAGAAAAATATAAGTTTACTTCAAAACATTTTTTTTCTTTTTTAAAATCAGATGAAATTATAATTTCTAACTGATTATAGGCAGATAGAGCTTAAGGCTTCAAAAAAGTTGAGTTTTTACGCAGAAACTATCAAAAAAAAAAAAAAAAAATGTACCCAAGTTTCCGATAAATATAAATAAAACAAAAACAAACTCAAGAGATCTCACAACAATGCGCTGGCCCCACAAAACACCCTGTAATTGTGAAAATTAATGAAATTGAAGTAAAGCAAATCAAATAATCATTATAATAATATAATAATTGCATTCAGCTCGTGAAATATGCAAAAAAAAAAAAAAAAAGCTAGCGAAAAATAAATCGTAGAGAGAAGATAAAGAAATCCGACAAACTTTAAACGATTTTTTGATTAACGATGCTGCTGCTTTTGTTGTGGCCGCCACCGCCGCCTGCGTTTATAGATCGACGCTGATCGGACTGATCGATTGCACAGATCTCGATCTCGATGGCGATGGCGATGGCGATGGCGATTCCTTTCAAAATATTTACACAAGGGCATGCGTGGTCGTAGATCACGTAGTTTGCGCCTAGACAAGTGAAATTTGCTCGGGGCTGCAATGTAAAGCTATATTTGATAATTGGCAGCGAAAAGTTAAAAAAAAAAACAAAAAAACAAAGCCAAAAAAAAACGGCTAAAAAAGGCTAATAAGCTGTCGCTTTGCCACTTGGCGTATGCGTGATATTTGCGTTATATTTTCATACGCCGCCGCGTCGCATGCAATTAAATGTCGCCTAAATACGGCTACAGCTGTCACCTGCCTCCCTGCCTCCCCTTCTGCCCCTCCCCCTCCCCCATTCTGCGATCACTGCCCTCGACTTTAGCGTTATTTAGCTGAGTCAGCCGCTGCCTCCACGGCCCCCAAACACGTTTCCAGGCCAGGTCTCAGCCCAAAACTGGCAACGGGCCCCGGGGCCAGCCTGGAACTGGGGCCATGGCACGTTCGAGTGCGACCGCATAGCGTTTTCCTCCTCTCCTCTGCTCTGCCTTCCCCTCCTCTTGTTGTTGTTTTTACTCATGTTGTTGCTGCATTTGAAATTTGGCTCTTTATATGGGTTTCTTTTTTTTTCGGTGCCAACAAGGTGAAGGTTAGCAAACTGTCGCCAACTGCAGCGTACATACACGAAACCCCCCTTCCAAGATGGGAAGTACTGGGTAGTAGGGTTAGTGGGGGGGGGGGGTAAAATATGCAAGGCACAAACTATACTGAACTGCTTTAAAATACCAACGATTTATAGGGTACACATATCTGTGATCTGCAGCGAGTGACCGCATTTCTTAAATTGCGATTGAAGCACCGCATCTCGTTTCATCGCATTTAGAAACGGTTAATTGCAGTTCAGGCATCGCAATTGAAAACGTGTCATTGCGATGCAAGTACCGCAATTTATTACATCGCAATTTCACTTGAATTACTGCAAGTACTGCAAACTCAATTCGCATTTGAATTTGAGTAATTACCAATGCAAGTACCGCAATTCGTTCTAACGCAATTTTGCGATACTTTTGCGGTGAAAAAACAACGGGTACATCAAAAAAAAACATCGTATATTTTATGTGACTTCAGCACAACCATCGCAAAAGTAACATCGCATTCATCGCAAATTTTTGCAGGACTCAATCGCAAACATCGCAAAACTGACAAGCTTATCAAAACGACTTAAATATTTGAACGTTGCATATATTATATATTTAAAACATATGCTATATATTATTATAAAATATCAATATTCTTGAATTTAGAATAATATATAATAAATCCATATTTTGTATACAATTTTAGACGATTTATTAATGTTAAACAATTTAAAAATGAAAGAAGAAGAGGATGATATCTTCAAGCTCATAAAATATGCATATTCTTCTTCAGCAACAACAGAGAGCTGGAAAAAGCTATCTAACTCTACAGCTAACTTACTAACTAATAGTTTAAAACAAAAATAATGAAGTAAAGCGCATGTATATAACTTAAAAGATATAATAAAATCACAAACAAGATGGAAATAATCAGGGAAAAATAATAGAGTAAAGCACAATTATATAACTTAAAATATATTTTAATCACACACACGAGATTGAAATAAACAGAAAAACCGCTCAAAAATAAATGCTAGAAAAGCAGAGCAAATAAAGAAAATATAAAATATATATGTTCATATTCAACCTAAATCAATTAAGTGATTTAAAGGAAAGTGAGTTAAGGCGATTGGGCAAGTGTGTAGGGCATCTAATGAAGTTGTTACGACTTGCTACGATGCTATGTAACATTGTAATCAGAGTGGAGCACACACTTCAGGCAGAAGGAGAAGCAGGAGGAGAAGGAGGAAGAGGAGAAGGAAGAGGAACAGCAGCAGGTGGAGTGGGGCACTCCCCGTGCCCGTTTAACATCGGGAAGATGCTGCTGTTGCTGTTGAGCTGAAGTGGCAAAACCCCAATCACAACAATTATGCATGACAGACAAGCAGACGGACAGACAGGCAGACAGACAGACAGACGGACAGACAGACAGACGGACAGGCAGACAAACAAATAACGAGACAACTCTCGTTGTCGGGCCTGTCGAGCTGTCGCAGTGTCTATTTGTCGGTGCTTTTTGGGGCTCTGTTTTTTTCTCTCTCTCTCTCTCTTGTTTTTTTTTTTGGACTCGTCTTGCTCAACCTTTTTGGCTCATCTTTTCGTCAGTTTTTAAACGATGCCTGATTGATTTTCGTGGTGGATTACAACATGAGCTAACTGATCATTATGATCGTAACGCAATTTGCATTTGCCTATCCCGAGACAGTTCCCCCTCCTCCCTCTCTCTCTCTCTCCTTCTCTCTCTGCTTCCCTCCTCTTGGCTGTGCGTGATTGATTGCACTGGGCAACGGTGCGTGTCCAACTCAGCTGGGGGGATGGGAGAGGGGTGTTTTGAAAGAGGGGGAAGGGGTGATCAAGGGGGCCAACAGACCCTGCGCAATTACAACGTTTGGTTTCCCTGCGAGCGCGCAAAATGAAGACATCATTAAGCGTCAATTTGGCCATTGCCACACTTCGATTTGTATAACAAATTGCACACACTCGCACATACACACACACACTCGCACACACACACAGCGAGTGCGACGTAATCTCAATCGAAATGCTCAAGCGAACCATCTACTACACGAACTGCAATTAATCAAAATTAACCGAAAACCCAAAAGAAACCAGAGCGTGCCGCATTTCGATACTCTTCGCTTTCCACTGGTTTTGTCATCTCTAGGACAGATTAAAAATCAAATTTAGTACGGTTACATTATGGCCAAAGGGTTGCCAGATCGTAGACTAGAAGAGGGAAGAGCTTAGCTAAAATAACATAAGATAAAATGGAAAAGTAACTATACGCTTTCTAGCAGTTTTGGCATCTCCGAAATAGACTAAAGATCCACTTTAATACGGCTACTTTATGGCTAAAAGGTTGCCAGATTGTTTTCTCTAGAAAACTAAAAGGCATAGATGAAATAGAATAGAAAACTTAAGAGCTTAGCTGAAATAAAGGAAGATATAATGAACAAGTTATTCTTCGCTTCCTAGCAGTTTTGGCATCTTCAAGACAGACTAAATATGGCTACTTTATGCATAAAGGGTTGCCAGATATTTAATCAAAAAAAATACTTAAAAACACACTAGATGAAATAGCATAGAAAACTTAAGAGCTCGGATGAAACAGCATAAGATATATAATAATAAATAAGTTTATCTAGCTTTCTAGCATTTTTTTTCTTCTCTAAGATAGTCTAAAGATCGATTTTACTAAGGTTATTTTATGGCTAAAGGGTTGCCAGATTGTTTTCTCTAGAAAACTTAAGAGCATACTAGATGAAATAGCATAGAAAACTTAAGATCTTAGATTAAATAGCATAAGATATGATGAATAAGATACATTTCCCTTTTTCCAGCAGTTTTACATGTATCATCTCTAGCATCGACTTTTATACGGCTGTTTTATGTCTAAAGGGTTGCCAGATAGTGTTTTTTCCAGAACAGTTAAAGGATGAGGGATTAGTTAACTAGAAAATTGAACTAGCAGTAAGACCGAATATGTTCCTCGTAGTTTCTATAAACTTTTTGCACAGTCCAGCGAGTACTAAAGGTTTTTTCAAGCTAAAATCACTCTAAATAGCTAAAGATCCAACTAAGTTTACTTATAGCATTGATTAACCCTAACCCTAGTGTATACCAATTTCGCATATGCCTTTCACATACACACACTCCGCACTGCATCTATTTATAACACTTTCGCACTGTTTTACCCATTTTGCCTTTTGGCCAACTCTCCCGCACAGCATGTCGCACATTTTCGTTAATTTATTTCTATCAATCCCAAAACAAAGCTAAAAAAAAATGGTATATATATCGAAAAGAAATAAACTGCCCTAGAAATGTTCAAATGTGCCGCACATATTGTATATATATATATCTTGATTTTGATTAATTTACCTTGGCACTTTCGCTCCAAATCGAATTTTGGCAATTTGAATTAGTTAATTATGCATTTGCCGCACCGATTATTATAATGTTATATAAGAAAAAAATAGGTCTTTCCCCTTTTTTCCACGATCAAATTTCATTGCGATGCGTTTTGTAGATCATCGCATTTGCATATCTAGATGAGATTCACGCTGCGATCAGTTATCGTAGGGATGGGTGCGTGACAATGTTATTTGATGGCGTGTCAAAATAAAGTATATGATTTATAAATCTTTCGTTTGCTCCCAACCCATAAACCGTTAAGTATGATGAGTTGCTTTGAAAGCTTCATATATATGCTTTTCCCAAGTTTCATAGAGCTGACAATGCCTGCAATAGTGTAATCGATAAGTCCAGCCCACACTCGATTATCGCACTGCTTAGATGATTTCAATAAATAGTGCATAGTTCAGGCTACAATACTAAATGTTATTGGAAACTACATAAAGTATATATAACTATATATAATAGTTTATAGAGCTGGCATTAAAAAACCGATTAATCGATTGCACAACTAGCTTATCGCACTGATTAGATAGTTTCGATTAATATGCATATTTCATGCCGGAAAAACTTAAAGTTCCCCTACGCATTTCGCATTTCTAAGCCTTCCTCCCCCTCTCTCTCGCTCTTGCTGCAATCTTTCGCTGATTGGCCACCACTGTTGTGACTATCGGCGGCTTATCGTTATCGAAATGAATGATTATGCGTTGTCGCTACCGTTTGGCGATGCTATTTGTCTCTCTGGCCAATGGCGGTGGCATTGCCCAACGTGCAATTGCTTTAGATCAATGATTGATCGCGACCCACCGAGCGATCGAACGATCGATCGATCGATCGGCATTTCTTTTCATTTCATTTTCTCAGGCATCGGCATATCGATTTTCGTGTTATTTTTTTTTTTTTTGGTGTCAATTTCTCAATTGACTTGAAATGTTTATGGTGCTTTTAGTGGGCCAACGAAACCTTTAACCAATTCGGATCGTCGTACATAAACTCTGTAATTAGAGTTCGGTTCGGTGCGGTTCAGTTGGCCAGTCTCTATGGCTTTTAAAGGTTAAAACTCAGCATTTAAATTTTAAAAAGCCGTTAACAAAAACAACAACAACAACAACAGCGGCACAATGACAACTATAACAATAACAACAATTAACCAAATTGCGCTTTGTTCCAATTTGAGTTTGACTTGGTTTTTTTTTTTGGCTTTAGTTTCGTTTCGTTTTTTTTTTGGCTTTAACTTTAGCTTGACTTTTTCTATGCCTATTACACACTTGCGTCGCCGCCCTGCTCTTAGCCTTTTTGGCCGTTTTGAAGCCAAAGTTCAAAACGTTTTGCGGCCAAAACGACAGCGCCCATTTTACGATATTCAAGACAATTGTGGCTCAAGTACAGTGCGCGCCTGCCTGCAATCGAATGTCAGTCGATAATATATCGTATATCGATTGTGTTTTTCGATTTGCCACGCCCACCCGCACACGTGCGTGACAACATCTTGATACCCTTCGCCAAGGTGCAATAATAATAATGAGTCAACGATCGTCGGACGGACCCAGTTCCCATAATATGCTATAATATAATAACCGCCCCCCGCGCCCAGCCCCGCCCACTTGGCGTGCAATTGTGAAAACCGCAAATACATGAAATGTGAATGAGCGTGAGTGCGAGTGAATATAATGAATAATACAAGTAGCCAGGGCGCAAATTTAATGATGGGGCCGCAGCTAGACGCAGCGTAGGCAACTCTATTTGTGCCCTGCGATTACGAGACGAGAGTCGAGTATGGTCATTATTCGCTTTTTTTTATATATATATTTTTATATTCAACTCGTATTATATTCATTTCTTTGTGGCATTATTCAGACGGTTTTTTATGCGTAATTGTTATATCTTCATGGACTTTAATTGTGCAAATGAATCGCATCCGATTCGCTCGAAATTTTAACGGCTCGTTTTTAGCGGGATTTAGCCGCAAATTGGCATTATGATGGGGCAATGTATATACATATATATATGCTATATAAGTAGAGATAAATATTATATATAATGTAATCTAATGCTGCATAAGTATTGCACATAATATAATATAAATATGTAACTTTAAATCAAGAAATTGCTCAAACATTTTTATGGCTTGCTTGCTTGCGCAGGGTATTCGCCAGTTTGTAATTTGTTTGGGGGAAAAAAGCTAGATAAATACCTAGCTGAAAAAAGCCAAGTAGCTAAAAAAAAGCTTATTTAAAGCGAGCTTGCTAAATACCCTGTAAATAATGATTAGAAAAATTAAAAATTGTTGAAAACACATCACAGCTAAGCTGCTAATATACCCGCTCTAAAAAAATCCGCCTAGGGTATATGTAAGTGCACAAATTGGGCTGTGTCATCTGTGTCGAATAGACTGGGAGTGGGACTGGGACTGGGCATGGGATTGGGCCTGCGCTTGGGCCTGCAACTGGGCGACCGCATGACATAATGACACAGAGACAGAGACAGAGACGCTGCAGGGAAGGGGAGAAAGAGAGACTGCTTGTAGGTGGGAAAATTGGGTGGGGGGGAGTAAACAAAAGAAATGAAATTGCCAACATCAGCAACATAAACAACAACAACAACAACAACACGGAAGCAAGTGCACTGCGCTTGTTTTGGGGCAGATGAGGCGACTCTCTGGGGCAGCAGCAGCAGCAGCGAATCTGTTGCCAAAGATGTCGTAAGCAGCCGCAGCAGCATCTGGGAAAATGTTTTGCTGTTGGATCGTCTAACCGCACAGCACATGTAAGTCTTTTGTTGTCTACCCCGCGCCCCCTCTCCACTTCCCCTTTCCCCGTCTGTGTCTGCTTTGGGCCATCTTCCTAGACGTCGCTGCGCTCTGTTTGTTTTTTATTTGTTAGCTCTCTTTCTCCCTCCCTCTCTCTCTCTCTTTCTCTCTATCTTTTTCTCTGCTTTGTTTTTGGGGCTATTTTATTGTTGCCCAGCTCTGATTAATTAGTCTTCTGCGCTTTCTTCGGCGAGTCTTCTTCAGCTCAGTTTGGTTTTTTGCCATCTTACAAATTGGCACAGCGAGAAGATACGTCTCTGTGGCACAGTTGGTAATTGAATACGAACAACAACGGATCGGAGAAGGAGAAGGCGAAGGAAGAGGAGAAGGAGGAGGAGAAGAAGGAGGAGTAGTAGGTGGCATTTCGCTGAGTTTGCACCTCGTAAACACTGTCTTCGGGGCGGAAATTATATAAGTATGGTAGTATACGTACTAATTGGGGGCGTCGTGGGAATCATCTCATCTGCATATTATACATATCATATACATCTCTCTATATGCATAACATACTACAATATACTATCTAGAGTAAAGGTATGAATAAAGTTGTTATTCATCTTGGTTTTCAGTTTCAGTTCGACAATCTGTCATAAATATTTCAAATGTCTTTGTTGATTTCGATAGATCAATAAAAAAAACTAATATGTTTTTCCTATGTAGAAATATAGATCATCAAAATTGATGATGTTATATGATATTATATATTATTTATCGAAATGGATTGCAGCGTTATGAAAGCGGTTCGAGCTCTGATAAAAAAAAAATAGACTAACTCAAAAATATAAACCAACAATATTTTAGTTTTTTCTAAGAAAATGTAAAAAAAAAATATATAGAAATTTGGAATATTTCGATATAAACAAAAATAGTTTAAGATACAAACTTAATAGACTATCTCAAAAATATAAACCAACAATATTTTAGTTTTTTCTAAGAAAATTAAAAAAAAAAAAATTTATAGAAATTTGAAATAATTCGATATAAACTAAATAAAAGTTAGAGATACAAATCTAATCTTAAATGAAAGATATATTGCAGATCAAATTTATTTCTGAACTAGTAATGATAATATCAATAATAGTATACAAAATATACGATAAAATGAGAATAGGGAAAATATGCAAAATTTGTAATATCGTAAATAATACGATAAACGCCGCTTTGCAGCGAATTCTCAGCGCCTTCAATGACAACAAAAAGCGACCCCAAGATCACATATCTACGCTCATTTCTTGGACTTTCGTTCACAATCGTCATCGTTATCGGGTTCACAATGAACTTGCAAATGATGCATAATCCAATTATGATGCGACACGACTCCAGTTGCGAGGCGAGGCGGGGCGGGGCAAGGTGAGACGAGGCGAGTCGCTCTTGGCCGACATCATCATTATGCAGTGGATTTGTTTTTATTTTTTTTTTTTTTTTTTTGGTACACGCCCACCAAACACAAAAGGCGGCAGCGGCAGAGGCGGCGGCGGCAGCAAAGTGAAAGCGATGCCACAAATCAAAACGATCATCAGCAGCAGCTGCCCCGCCGCGGCGACCGGTTGAAATATGGACGCAAATGTTGCCGCTGCCGCTGCCGCAGTCTCTGCCTCTGCTGCTGCTGCTGCTGCGGCGATTCTCAGGGCAGGGGGAGGCGCTGTCACTTTCGCTGTCTGTCGCTAATCATAAAAGTGTGAAGTATGACTTACCGTTAGCATGTGCCGCTTCCGCTTGGACTTGCACATGGGCCTTGGCTTTGGGTTGTTTCACTGCCGCAGTCGCAGCCGACGCCGACAGCGTGCAGAAGCTGAGCGCAAGCAGCAGGCCGGCGCAGAGGGCAATGCGTTGTCCTGTGGCAGCCATCTTTTTATTGCCAGGCAGAGTTGCCAACGATTAGACACAGAGATTGCCAACGATTAGGCACAAAGGTTGCCAACGATTAGACAGACGTTTGCCTGTCGTTGCCAGGAGTTGCCAACGATAAGCAAAGGTTGCTAGCGTTTGCCAGAGGTTGCCAACGATTGCCAAGGGTTGCCAACAGCGTCTTCAGATGTTGCTGCGCTGCTTTGTTGTTTACGATATTCGCTGCTGTTGTTTTTGTTGTTGGTTGATTTGGTTGGTTTCGCTTTCTTTTCGATTTTTGGCTTGTGGTTTTTTCGCTTTTGTTGTTGTTGTTGTTTTTTTCTTATATTTTGTTATTGTTGTTTGTGTTGCTATTGACCTGTTGAATGCTGTTGCAGCTGCATTTCACTTTCGTATTGAACAGAAAATAAGTTGATAAACAAGCAAAAATGTTGAGCGACAAGCGCAGTGGCAGCGGCAGCGGCAGCGGCAGCGGCAGCGGAGGCTGCAAAGTGAAATTTCACTTTCGTGCAGTCAAGTGGACTCGCACAGGTATTACAACACAACAACAACAACAACAACAGCAGCAACACAGCGGGCGAGCGACAAGTGAATTGTGTGTTGGGGTCACGCACTCCTGTTGCCAGTTGTTGTTGTTGTTGTTGCCAGTTGTTGTTGTTGTTGTTGCCAAGTGTTGTTGTTGTTGCTGCTGGCGATTATCGGCTGCGCGTAAAGGCCATAAAAATTGTATTTTGTTAAAGCAGGAAAATAACAACTGCAGCAGCAGCAGCAGCAGCAGCCAGCAACATCAACAACAGCGTTGCCAACTACATACACATGCTGCCGCAACATGCAAACGCGCGCGCGCTGGCAACAAAAATTGCTATAAATTTTGCTTATACGAACGCGCTTAGATAATAATTCGAGTGTGTGTGCGTGTGTGTGTGTGTGTGTGTGTGTGTCGATTTAATGAGTGCTGTAATTAATTTGCATTTTGTTATAATTATTTTTCTGTTTTTTTTTTTTTTTTTGTATTATTATTTATTGTTTTATTTTGTGGCACTTGCTGCTTGTACACATTTTGTTTGTGGTTGTTGTTGTTGTTGTTGTTGCTGCGGTTGAAGCACTTTTCGTTTTCTAACACGGAAATGCCGCCCAATCAACTGCGAAACACTTGAAACAAAAAAAAAAAATTAAAACCGAACTCGAAACAAAAACAACAAAAAAAAAATATAACAAATTTAATTTGTGTGTAGCGCGGTGCGTCTGTGTGTGTGTGTGTGTGTGAAATTGCGCGTAATTGCAGGATGTGGCACGACTTCCGCACACACACACACAGGGAGACACACACAGCCACACACACACGCACGCAAAAAGCTCTACGCGTTTTCCTTACGAGGAACAGGCACTTTTCACAGAGGGGGGGAGGGACGAATTTGGGGTGCGCTAACAACCCACAAAATCGTTTACGATATACGCCGCGACGTCTCTCTCGCTCTCTCACTCTCTCTCTCTTTCTCTCTTTTTCTCTGTGTGTGTCAAGCGCTCGCTGCGAACGCCGTCAACTGTCTGAGCTGCGCGCAGGCGCCGTCTTACACTTTTAAAGCCCTGTAATGCGCGCACGAGCCGCACACAACGCGAGAGAGAGAGAGCGTAACTTAGCGTGAGAGAGCGCAACACAGCGAGAGAGAGAGCGCGCGAGTGTGCCGTGAGAGAGCGCGCGTGTGCAATGTTTCTTTTCTGATGAATGAAGCGATCAGCTGTGTGTTTGCCCCAAACCGGTAAACGTTGTAAATGTCGCTCGCAATCGTAACTGTTGCTCAGGTTGCAGTCGCAGTCGCAGTCGCTGTCGCTGCCTCTGCTCTCTTGTTCTGCTGACCAGCACGTGACGCATGCAATCAAATCGCCCAGGCATGAAGCCAAAGATTAAGTGGCAACCCTGTTGCACAAAAGGTACAAGATTAAAAAGGGTACATGTACCACATGCAATGCTGTCAATTTTGCTTTTTTTGCCTTAAGTTTTGTTGGCAAATGCGGAATATATTAAATAAAAAGCGGAAATTCTGGCTATTTTTGAACATAGTTAGCTTTTTTCGCCATTTATCCAAAATTTGTATACGAAATGCACCTAAAATAAAATTTATTATTCCAAATTTGCTAATAAATTGATATATTATATTTAAAATTTTAGCTTTTTGTTATGTTGTGTTGATATTATATTTTAAATTTTAGCTTTATCTTCTGTTTATGTTTTTAATTTTACAAAACTTTACGATTTTATAATATATATATATCAATATATATAATACGCTTTTACCAATATTTTTCTACAAAATGTACCTAAAATTAAATTATTTTATAGAATTTCTTAATAATTTGATGGCTTCCGTTTAAAATTTTAGATTCTTATGTGGTTTCTTTAAATAAATTCTACGTATAACAAAATTACGTTTTCATAAATTATTTTCAGCGAAATGTACTCAAAATTGGCAACGTAAATTAATACAATTCCATTGTGATGTTTGAATTTTCAGCCTTTTTATGTTTTTTTTTTTCTTTATCTAAACAAATTAAAAATCTAGATGGTACACAGTGCTTGCCAAATTGCATTGTACCTATTTCGCTGCTTATAATGCCAAAATCATTCAGCAGATTTTTGTACAATGCAAAAGTTATAGCTAAACTAGGTACAAAACTCATAGAGCCTCAAAAATCATTATCTACAGGTTACATAGCTACACTATACCCTTCTATATAATACATAATTATGTAGTTAAAAACTCTTTTAGCAAAATGGTACTAGAATACCCCCCTAAAATTTGGGTACAATATGCTGCCATGCAGACTTCTTGTAATCTCCTCCATATTTTTGTCTACAACTGCGACGTTGCTGCTCATCGCAAATCCTAAAAAAAAAAAAACGTTGCGCAAACTTTGTACAAGTTTTGCCCAATTTCCCAAGTGTGTGTGTGTGTGTGATATTGCCAAATCCATTGGCCGCGGGCCTGTCCAACATGGGTCTGTCCCGGCACTGACTCCGGCTGGGGCTCCGGTTCGGACTGTGGATCTGACTAGGCTGAACCAAGTGGCGTGTAATTAATTTGGCGCGTTCGCCTGTCGCCTGTCTCGGGCCCTGCAAGATAATTGATAGACATTATGTATAATATCTTTTGAGATTCCCTCCATCTCCTCCCGGAATACCAAAGCAATATCATAATATATGCCATATGAGCAAAGTCTCTTGCATATTTAAGATGTTTGGCAAATTAACGCGCGAGTCGAGCAGAAAGTTTGTGTATCTGTATCTGTATCTGTATCTGTATCTCTAGCTGTATCTCTAGCTGTATCTGTATCTGCGCCTAAACCACAATTTGCATAATCCCATAATAACTGAAATCGCGTTTAAAAGCGCGTTTGTCATTTCATTAACTCGACTGTGACAAATATGCAACGATTAAATATGACACTTTATGATTTAGCTATAAATATGCAGACACCTCCGGGGGCCGATAGACTGATCAAGTTGTGGGCGCCAGTTCGATTAGGCATTTTCTCATTGTAATTAGATATAATGGTTATTCTATTGAGGCATTATTGAGATGAGTTGCTACTGTTGAAATACGATGGGAAATCATTTTGAAAGAGATTAATGTACTATATATATATTCCTGAAGCAGATGGGGTAAGGCAGGAGTATGCAAGGGGTAGAGTTGGTAGCACAGTTAGATGATATCTTGAAATACTGTAATACTGAAATACTTTTCCCCCAAGTAACACAAGCGCTGGTCTGGGGCAAAATTAAAATTTTGAAAAAAAATATTTTGTTGAAAAATGTCTAAATTTTTTAAATTATCGACAAATTTCAAACAAACCATTTTGCTATTTTTTGAATTGTAGAATCACTCAGATTGTTAAAACATAAACAAAATGTCATTCCGCGTGAAAATCGTTTGATTTTTAAGAAAGTTACGATCGGTGTAAAATGAGGGTACCAGGTCTGTTATAGGTGTGACATGTCTAAATTTTAGACCACTTCGACATGAATTTTGGACAAAAATTAAGTATCGTTTAAAATCGATTTAAACAATTGTTTAGTACTAATTTTGACCTCCACAATCGATTAAAATTAAAAACTCGTGATTTAAAATTTTGAAAAAAAATATTTTGTTGAAAAATCATAGGGGGGACCCTTACCTATTTTGCCAAAATATAGAAAAATTTCAAAACAACCATTTTGTTATTTTTTAAATGTAGAATCACTCTGGTTGTTAAAACATAAACTAAATGTCATTCCGCGTGAAAATCGTTTGATTTTTAAGAAAGTTACGATCGGTGTAAAATGAGGGTACCAGGCCTGTTAAGAGTGTTACATGTTAACATTTTGGACCATTTCTACATGATTTTTGGGCCAAAATTAAGCGTCGCTTTAAATCGATTTTAATAGTTGATTAGTACTAATTTTGACCACCGCAATCGATTTAAATTAAAAACTCGTGATTTAAAATTTTGAAAAAAAATATTTTGTTGAAAAATCATAGGGGGGACCCTTGTCTGAATTTTCAAAATATCGAAAAAAAAAAACCCTGCAATGGATTCGCGTGGCACCATACATTTGATATAAACTTGATCTGCCTATTATATATAAGAACCTTCATGTCAAATTTGGTGTCTCTAGCTACCCTTTTCTGACCATCCTCAATGGTCGAAGGGTATAAAAAAAAGCCAAACCAAATCAAGCCAAAGCAAAAGCCAAACCGTAGGATCATCTTCGCGACAGCGCAAATAAATCAAAGTAAATCGCATCGTGAACCATCGAATTCAATCTTAAAACTGAAAACAGACACCCAGAGAGTGTACTGTGTGTGTGTGTGTGTGTGTGTGTGTGAGTGAGTATGGTAAACTAACTGCAAACAAGCTGGCAAATCCGCAGCAACACGAAGAGCAAATTGAACTCGTCCAAACAACAAAGCGATAACTTTGCATATGCAACAAGCCGAACGAACGAGGTCGAGGGTTGCTGCTACAGTTGTAACCCCTTTACCTCCCCCCCCCCCCCTCCCCCTGCAACCCTGCACACAGTGAGTAAACAAGCCAAGGTATCTAACGGTAGTAAATTTCACTAGGCTTAGCTATCTAAATATATCTCTATCTATATGGTTAATTATGCAAACGCAAATATTATTATTTTTTTTTTTTTTTTTTTTTTTTTTTTTTTTTACTTGAAGTTTACAAGGCATCAAGCTACCCAGGCACATCTAATGTGACTGTGCGTTTTAACAATGTCAAATTTCACAATTGCAGTAGCTAGAAACAACATCAAAATCAACATGAACAACAGCAACAACACAACAACGCGACAACAACAACAACAAGGACACAAATAGCATTTGCTGTCAAGGCATCACGATGGTCGATGTAATGCAAATAATGCTCGCGTGAGCTCGAGACACCCGAAAGTAAGCGGAACATATTGTACTACACACACACACACACATAAATTAATATACATATTGTTGCACACATAAATATTTAAAATATTTTATTTATTCAATCAGTTTTCCAAGAGATTTTCGAAATGGGAATCTTAATTTACAACTGTTTGTACGCTCAAGGATTTTGTAAGATTCAAAAATTATTGAAATTTACTAAGTACGCATAAACCTACATATATATATATATGTCTATATAACTATAGAGCTTAAGCTGTTAGAGGTAAATAATAATAATAAAACATGTAAAAAAAACTCTAATTGTATATTATTTTAGTGATATTTTCCATAAGCAAATATAAAAACCTCTAGCCAAACCTCTATAAGAAATTACTACAAGCAAACAACTTAAAAAAAAAAAAAAAAAAAAATGAAAATGATTTAAATTGACAAAGAAATAAGTGTTAAATCACTGGGGCCGTCAAAATATAAACGGAAAATCATTAAGCATGGAAAAACTCGGTTGATTTCTTAACAATTTTATGATAATCCGGTAAGTGCCTTTATTACTAATTGATGGCTATACATGTCGAGATTACTATTATCCGTATCAAGGCGCCGCAAACTCAGCAACTAATGGAGTTGGAGTAAATCACAAAAAGTATTCGATTGGAATTACTGATCTTATGTTTGTTAGTTTTTTTTTTACGATATAATCAACTCACAGAGTCATGTTGCTTTTCTTAAAATTATCATAAAATTAGGGTAAGTTTAGTAGATGTTATTCTTAATTTGATAGTGTTTGTATAATAAATAAAATAAATATTGCTGCACATAATTAATGATTATGTATTGTAATGTTAGTTAATTAATCAAATTTAAGCATACAATTTAAATCGATTATTTTTAATTGATGCATCCAAAAAGCAACGCAACAAAGTATAAAAAAAAAATAATTTAATTTAATCGAATCAATTTTTTAGTCTCTTAGAATAAGATCCTAAACTGTTATCTGTGATATATGTATATCATTTATATATTTCAGAGATATATTTTAACATCTTTCTATCAGTTTATCGATATCTATGCCTCGCATTTATCGATCTGCTTTAAACCTTTGCTCACATTTTGTGTGGCATTTGTTGACCGTGTCTAATTTGATATTGACCAAGTGACTCGCTTGTGGTATGTGGCACACGTGGTATGTGTGTGTGTTCGATCTCAATCTTTATATATAGTATGTGCATCGGTATCTGCATCTGTTGCTTACATGTCAACTTGACACTATTTGCCGCAGTCAGTCAGTCAGTCAGTCAGTCAGGTGGATGTAATCGATTATTTCAATTGTTGCGTCCGAATCTGAGCAACTGGCACGGCCTCAGGCCTCCAGCCTCAAGGCGTCGTCAGAGTCGGAGCCACTTCATCATTGGCATATCCACTGTAATCCCAACTGGTGCATTGAACCCGCTGCAATTCGACTCGTATCTCCTCCACTTATGTTGTATGTCTCCAGCTCCGTCTTCATCTCCCTCTCCATCTCCAGCTCCAGCTCCGTCTTCATCTCCCTCTCCGTCTCCATCTCCATCTCCGTCTGTATGTGTGTGGGCTGGCAACGTGTGATGCTTCCGCCAAGGCGCTTCAACTCAGTGCGTAGCTTTTAGCGCTAATAGCTAACGCATTTGGCTGCGATTGGGGCAGACGGGGCGTGGCTAAAATCAGGCTTTAAAAGCAATTACGCACTCTGCAATGTTGTCACCCGTTGCTGGTACTTCCTGCTTGGAGCGACTCTCGACTCTCTCGCTTGTGGTATCCGAAATGTCATTAAAAAGATAGTTTCGCCGTTTGCCAACTGTACTTTAGGCCAACTTAGCCAGCAAAAACATGGCCAAATTGTCCGCCAGACAGACGCCCGAAGAAAGTCAAGGAAAACGTAAAAAAAAACTAAGCTCTCAAAAAAGCTCTTAGATTGTTTTTAGCAACTGTTTTAATTTTACTTTTTATAGAAAATATTTATTTTGGCTTTATATTTTGCTAAAAACAGCTAGAAAGTTAAATTCAATTAAATCCCTTCTCATTTCAGGCAGTTAGTTGGCAACGCGTCTCTACTTGTTCGCTGGCAAAAGCTAATTGCTATAACCATACCTTCCTCGAGTTTAGTTTGATGGTCACTTGTCAATTTATTGTTGTCAGTGCTGCCAACTTTTGAAAACAAAATAGTTTTATAGCTGTTGTTAGCTTTATAGCTGTAACTAAAAAAAAAGCCAAACGAATAAGATATTAAACTAAATCTTTTTTTATTGGAATTCTCGACTTTTTTTCTTTAGGCCTAAATTCATAGTTTGTAACTTATACGAAATTTCATTTTTAGAAACTGCAGATTTATATGAATTTTATTTGAAGCCAGTTTTGACGCAAAAAAAGCTAAACCGGTAAGATCCATGCGCGATCTCATGAGATGAGAAAGTATAAAAGCTGAAATTTCAGGAATACTTCTTGGATTCCTTTAGCCAAATCCCGAAAGATCGAAACCGCTTAAGCAAATAAACCTTAAATGTTTCCCCCATTTAAAACAAAAGTCCGTTTATCCAATGTAGTGAAATAATTTTGTATTTTTACAATGGTACAGGTAATATAATAATCAGTGTACATTCATTGGGCCTCAGAAGGGCCTAAGCAAAAAAAAAGAGATGCAGATGAGTTTTTGTTGTTGTTGTTGTTGTTGGGGGTAATTAAAACTAAATGCATTGAATTGTTTGAATTGTTTTGTTTGTAACGGACAATCGACACAATATCGATGATACGCGATGCGAATGTTAATGATGGATAGATATATAGTAATAACCTCAGGATTAATTATAGTTTTTTTTTTGTTGTTTTTAATGAGGAGGAAATATATGCTGATATATACTACATACATATGTATATACCATATATGCTGAGGGGCATTTCCCGGCACACACGGAACACAGACAGCGCTGGGAGCCAAAAAAGGCAGGTCAAGTTGTGGACACATACACACACACACACGCACTCATACACGCACACGCACACACACACACCAAGCGCAACACAAGATATTCTGTTTTTTAGTACACAAAAGAAATTCATTTGAAAATTGTTTGTAAAAATAGTTTTGGCAATTGTCACTGCCTGCTGCTGCCTGTGGAGGTGCGGAAGGGCGGAGGAGTAGGTGTTGTTGTAGGCGTAGGTGTAGTTGCAGTTGGAGGAAGGATGACTGTGGCTGTATCTGTATCAGGATCAGGATCTGGTGTATGTTATCAGGTTAATTTCGAGCGTTTCTTTGCAATGGCATCCTCGACAGCGCGAAGTTGTTTTAGCAGCTCTTCACGTCTCGACTTTTTGCTATCCTTATCCTTGTCCTTGTCCTTATCTTTATCCTTTGCCTCCTTCTCCTTATCCTTATCCTTAACATTGTCCTTCTCCTTGTCAGTGCCCGGCGAATGAGTGGGCGATGCAAGCGCCGACACACCGACAATAGTTGAGGGTTTCTTAATCTCAATGGAAATGGGCGAACGCTTCTTGGTTGATTGTTCTGAAGCTGCAAAAAAAATGAAATGGATGATTAACTCACATCAGAGATCATAGCTCGAGGAGCTGAGCACAAAGCTGGCTGTAGTATACATACGTTTTTTGATTTGTTTGCGCTCATTGAGAGCCTTGTCTGTGGCACGCACACGTTTCTGTAGCGTTTCTCGTGATCCCGACGAGCTACCCGAAGAGGATGATCCCGAATCTGAGCCAGAGAATGATGATTCTGAGGAATCTAAAAGAATATATGCACAATGAGCAACTGAGCCGAATTTATGTAGCCTTTTTGCAATTACCTGAATCCGAGGAGCTTGAGCTGCGTAGACGACGACGTAACTTGTCAAACTTTTTAGGCGCCGGCGATAGCTTCTTTCGCTTGGAGGCAGGACTGTGTGCGCCACCACCACCGGCTCGTTTCTCCAGTGCCGCCCGTTTGTACGATGGCGAAACGCTGCCAACTGTGTGACAATAGAAGGAAACAGCAATCAGTACACATCTTGGCAGGCTCCATTAAATTAACACTCTTACCTGGCGAACGTCTCGGTCGTCGAGGTATTTGGCTAGGCGAGCGTGCCGCTCGTCCGGCCGCTTGTCGGCGCGATGATGAGGCGGACATCTTGTGCGAATAGCGACGCTTGTGATCCGATGCGCTGCTGGAACGCGAGGTATCGGAACTCGAATCGCTCTGTGAACTGTTTGAGCTGGAATAGGATGTATTGCTGCTGTAGCTGCGACGATCGCGACGTCTTCGCTCCTCGCGATCATATGAGGTGCCGCGTCCAATTGATTTCGAACGCATCCATGGATCGCTCCACTCATCGCCTCGTCCAACGGCCTCAACACGCTGCACAATCACCTCCCGTGTGGGCCGCAATCGACGATCATCCTCATACTGTGGCATTCGATGTGGTGGCAATTCACGATAGCGTGCCATCCGTCCATAGACATCAACATCCTCGTACGGCATGGGCGCTATATACGCTGCCCGATAACGATCTGCAGGTTGGCCATACATACCATACACCGGGGGCAGGAGAGCACGTGGATTGCCATGAGCAATGGGATTATTTGGTGGCATTTCACGTACAACTGTCGGTGAGCTGCCTCGTTCCTTTAAGTAATATGGATCCTTTTCCAGTTCATCGGGCGAAAGGGTTAAATTCATTTTCTTATCCTCAAAGTCCATGTCCTGCTCCTTTCGTTTGTTTGCCTTGCGCATCATCTCCTTGGCGGTGCGCAGGCCACGCTCCCAAGCATTCTCCACCACCACTGGACCATCACCGGACATCAGCAGTCCACCGCGGGCATCGTGATGGGCTACAGCAGGAGCACTGCTGCCATACATGCCCGCATGATGCATTCCCGGTGCAGCGCGATGATGCAACACAGCGGGTCGCTCATTGCGATAATCATGATATTCGCCAGCGGGCGCACCGCCACCCTGCATGTGGTAGGAACTGCTGGCGGGTGCACGCGATGAACTGCCAACGCCACCAGCGACCCCGGCACCACTCTGCATTGGCACCGAACGCACCAGACTCTCGAACATTGTGTAGTTGCCCTTGTCAGTGACACCGGGATGCAGGAAACGGCAGCTCATGCCCCAAGTACATTGGCCACGCGTATAGAAACGACAAACGGGTTTCGGTTCGGTCTCCTCGGGACGCTTCTCATCCTCATCGGATACCTCACCCTCCTCGAGTTCCTCATCCTTTTTCTTTTTCAGTGCTTCAGCAGCTGCCGATGCGCTCTCTTCATCATCTTCGCCATCCTCTGTGCCATCGTCCTTGCCACTGGCTTTGTCAGCGCCATTATTCACTTCACCATCATCATCATCATCGTCATCTGCGTTTGCCGATGCTGTTTTCAGCTGTCCGCCAGCTTTTTTGTTATTTATTTCATTGGCATCTGCATTGACGCCACCGCCACCGCCGCCTCCGGCATCTGCATCGTTGTCTGCATCTACCTCTTTATTCAATTCAGGGCATTCACCCTCTTCTGCCTCGAAATCGAGCGCATCGTCGTCATGTGGCTTAACCATATCATCCAATCCATTAGCGCTCTCCGATTCCTATAGATGATGTTAAGAAAATAAAATCAATATCAATCATATTTGAGAGAGACTACCCCAAAGACAGATAGATGCCTTACCCTCTTCTCCCTGCTGTGTGTCTTTATCTCTGATGCCAGTTCGATCGATGATTTACGCTCCGCATTTCGCAATTTGCCATTGAGGCCTGTCGATCCGTCTGGGGCCACCAGCAGCGAATCATCATTGGAAATAGCGCCATCATCGTCGTCATTGTCATCGGCATTCCTTGAGTTGCTCTTGGACGGCGGTGCCTGCTTTTCCATATCAATGTCGCTCACATCGCTGAGATCCTCATGACTTATGTTAAGATCAACTGCCGCCTGATTATACAACTGTTCCCTGCTATTGCTACGACTGCGCAACGACGTCGGTTGTGACTTGTTGAGAGAATTGAAACCTGCTTTGACATTTGCCGCATTTGCCTCAGTCTCAGTGGTGGCAACAGCAGCTGAAGCTGAAGCAGCAGCAGCAGCAGAAGTGGCCGCCGCTTTAGCTGCTGCTGTTGCTGCTGCTTGTGCTGCACCAGCTGCTGCCTCATCATCGTCATCGTCGCTGGAACTGCTGCTGCTGGAGCCACTGCTATCACTGCCGCTACCGCTATCGCTGCTACTGCTGGAGCTCTTCTTCTTCGTTTTGGAGCGACCACTTCGGCTGGAACTAGAGCTGGAGTTGGAGTTTGATGATGAGCTGCTGCTCGATACCGAGCGTACGGGACTGCTGTTCAATGCGGCGGCGCCATCGGTATTTGCATTCGTCGCACCACCATGTCCGCTTGCCATTTCCTTTGTGGGTGTGGTCGGCCTTGAATTTGATGGCGATTCTGATGATGAACTGGAGCTGGCACGTGAATCATCTGACTCCATGCTGATGCCCATATATTATGATACCGAGGGCCGACTTTGATTTTCTGCAGGAGACATAGAAGATTAGAACAGACCAGACACAAAGTCAAGAAAATAAATATATATTACATATTATCTTATTTTTATACGAAAAAAAAACCAGTACGGCGCAACGTAGATCCTTAATGGGAGAATGATGGAGAAAAAGTGGGAGACGGAGCAGAGAGGCAGAGCGAGAGATAGATCGAGCTAAATACAAACTGAATCAGACATGGGTAAACTATGGCGACTTCTTCAGTCGAATCTTAAATTTCGATTAATAAAGGAAACTTCTCAAAACAAAATTATGTTTTTTGCAAATTACCAATCGACAGGTTTTTCTATAAAGGATACATATTTCAAGATCCTACTAATGGAAATGACATTAACAGACAATCAGATGGAATAACAATCTATAGAGTGGCATTTTTCAAGGGAATATAGAAGATTTCTACTCTCTCTCTTGTGTCGGTCAGGAAGGGAATATCGGGTAGAGGGTGGACTTCTTCGGCATTTTCCCGTATAATTTAAATGTTTTTTTAATAAGAATTTGCTCTTCATTTATTTGTTTACAGGTTTCATTCGTGTGTGTAAACAGATTCGACTGTGATTTTCATTTTTCATCGTTTATATTGTTCGTTTTTTTTTTTTTTTTTTTGTTTTTTATGTGAGGGGGGAAAGAAAAGTATTGAACGTTTTTAAGTAGTTCTTTTCACTTTGTTGAATTCTTACCTTCATTATTGTACTTTTATTTCTTTATGAGTATTTTTTATTTTAGTTTTGTGTGTGTTTCTCTCAAAATATTACTTTGTTATTTATTATTAACTATGAAGCGACTTTACGCGAACGAAAGGCAAGAGAGATCGAGCAAATTGATAGAAATATAAACAACAATTACAATTACGAAACGGAATAATTACAAGAACTACGTTTTGCTCATCTCAGTTGTCTCAAAAAAGGGGTACAAGTGAGTACATCGAGAATACACACACACACACACATATGCACACACACATGTATATAACTTATACATATATATATGACATCGACATATCATATACGTTTTGTCTTTTTTTGTGTACTTTTTCGTTTTTTTTTACTTCTTTTTTCGCACTTTTCGCGACCGACAATGTTTTCGTTGTTTTTTTTTTCAAAATTACTGTAACTTAACTGAAGAATCGCAAGTTTTACTCAACGAAAGACAGAAGAGAGACGGAGCTTTCTGGCATTTCAAGCACAACTTTATCACAGAAGTCACAACAAGAGTCTAAGACGATTTTAAAGCTTTATACATTTTGTCTCTTTACATTTACATATTGTTTTATGCATTTCTTTTACGTTTTCTTTTTTTTTTTTTTTTTTGTACTTTTTGACTTCTCTAAACCACTTTGCACTTACGTAGTGTTGGAGGGGAAAAATAGAATACTTGAAAATATATATATATCAATATTGTTTGTAGAATTGGCAATGTGCGTCCATTTGTTGTTGTTACTCACCTATGGTGTGTTGTTGTTGCTGCCGCAGCTGCAGGCACTCGTCTCCTTGCTTCTCCGCCTTTATCTCACTCTCTCTCTCTCTATCTCTTCCTTCGCACAACACCTAACGCCTTGGCCAGGCCACAATCAGCAGGCTCCGGCTTCGTGCAGAAGTTGTATGCGTATGCGTGTTGTGTGTGTGTTTCTCTCCGTATGCGTGCTCGCGTGTGTTTGTGTGAGTGCGTATGCGTTTGCACTGTCGAACCAATTGCTTTCGTCAATTTCCCTCTCGTGTGGCCCTGCAAAACCGAAAGCTTTTGAACCACTTCAAAACCATTTTCAGCTGCAATCACATTAGTGCTGCGCATTAGTTATATATTTTACCTTATCCTTTTGGGGTTTTTTCTGTATTAAATATGCTGGTGCGTGCGAAATTTTATCAATTTCTTTTGTCACAAACGAAGCCGCCGCAACTGCAGAAAATATTAGAGATGAAAGCCGATGGCTAGAGATGCAATCGATGTTGCTATCGCCAGGATTGTCGCATGTTCGAAAACTATCGATAGTTGGATCCACCGATCGATCGATACGCAATTTTTAAATTTATCGCATACAATTTTCCGTATTATAAACTAAGTAATATTACTTCTATGTATCACAGGAACTAAAATAAATACTTTCATTGAAATATTTATTTTTATTGCAAACTAATGTGTTATATATTTACAAAAATTTTGTGTTAAACTTGTTTTTTTTTGGGGATTTCCTCTACATAGATTCTTAAGCGGATCCTTGTCGATGGTGCCCAATTTGAGATCTCTGTACTCTGCGATAGTTGTTTAATCGATTGAAATGTCAAATATTTTATAATCGATAAGTGTTTTGCAACTCTAGCGCAATGCAGCTGGTTAACGGGACGTTACGTTGTCTTCGACTGCTTCGTAGTAAATTAAATGTGCAACTCGTGGTCCAAAACAATGTCCAGGTTGGCGTCAGCGGCTCCAACAGTCGGTTTAACCAACATCGTTCGTATGCCAGTGCCCCAGCTGTTGCCATAAGCACAGAGCAATTCGATGGGCCCACAACAGATCCAAGCCGGAGTCCGCTTATCACATTTCACGGCTTATTCGGAAGCAAACAGAACTGGCGTAGCATAAGCAAATCTCTTGCTGCCAAAACCAATCGTCGTGTAAGAAGCGAAAGGTTATCTCCAGAAATCCAATGTCACATTCATAATTATGTATTTCTTTCAGATTTATACGGCAGATCTACGCAATCATGGCGATAGTCCACATGCCAGCACACACGACTCCTTTGGCATGACTGCCGATATACACGCCTTCATGCAGTCCAATTCTATACCAAAAATCTGTGCCATGGGCCACAGCATGGGCGGACGCGCTGTGATGCATTTTGCCCTGAGTTATGTATGTCTTAATAGGGGAGAAACTGGAAACTGTCTGGGATTCGATCTACACTTTGGAATCTCCTCGCTTTTATTTTGTCATTCCCTTTAACTTCATCTTCTTTTGCAGCCCCAACTGGTCGAGCGCCTCATAGTCGTAGACATTTCCCCCACGTCCATGCCCGGCAGCTTAGATTATCTGCGAAGTGTTTTGAAGGGCATGATGGCAGTATCGCTGCCAGCGACCATGTCCCTCTCCGAGGGCCGTAAGCAGACGCGACAGACGCTGCTAGACATAGCTGGTGCGGATTCGGTCGATTTTATATTACTCAATCTGCGCAAGAAACAAACTGGCGAGTATGTGATTTAAGAGGCGTTGATATGGCAGTTCGTACTCTATATAATTTATTTCCCTTACAGATTCTACTGGGCATGCAATGTGCAGGTGCTGCATGATACTCTCTCCGGTTTCAACAACTACGGGGAACACATAGCCGGTCTGGCGCCCTTTACAGCACCCACGACTTTCATTTGTGGCAGACGTTCGTCATATATGAAGTAAAACCATTTAAAAATGCATTTATTTTACGGGATTTAACAAGTTCTCTCTCACTCTGCAGACAAGAAGATTGGCCTGCAGTGCAGAAATTGTTTCCTAATTCAACTCTTGAGTGGCTAGATACGGGACATCTGGTACATCTGGAGAAGCCGCATCAGTTTCTGGAGATTACCACGAAATTCTTGAGTTAGTTTACACCAATTAGAGTGAGATGGCAATATGTTGTGGACAATGCCATAAAATAAAACAGTTTGCAATTTTTTCAAATTCGTAACTTGTTGGGGATTGTTAATCTCTTAACCTTTACACCTCAAATTCGCTTTATAAAATCAGTTTATTATATGGTATATATATATGTATATTACGCCTTGAGATTATGCCGTGCCTTGTGCGTTCGTTTGCAGCTGCAGTTGGAAGACGTAGACAAAGACAAAACACATTTAGTTCGTTACATTTCAAATGTAAATTTAATTCTCGTTCTCATGTTTGAATTTATATTAAAGACGGCATTTAAAATATATCTATACAAATACACTGAAAATAATAATTAAAAAAAAAAAAAACTTAGACAAAATGAAAATGCAACGTCGGGTGCATGCGTGTGTATGGGTGAGTGTGTGAGTGTGTGTGTGTGTGTGTGTGTGTGTGCGTACATGAATTGCTTAAAGTACGAATAAATAATTACGAATACGAATGAGAGTCGGGGGAATCCAGGGGAATCACATTGCACTTACAACTTAAATAGTTTTTAAAGTAAATGTTTTTTTTTTTTTTTTTTTGGTTTTTGATTTTCTTTTTTTCTTGCCTTATTCTTTGTGTTTTCCTTTATAAATGAACACAGTTTGCGTGCTTGTGTATGTGTACGTGTGTGTGTGTGTGTGTGTGTGAGTTTATCATAATAAATACATTGAACAGGAATGGTGGGTAAAACATTGTGCTAAGGCTAAAATGGTTTTTCCTTCTTTTGCGTTTGCATTTTTATATGTATTTTCTTTTCATTTAATTTCTTTTCGTTTTTTTTTGCTTTGCTTTGGTTTTCGCTTGATGTGCGTATGTTATGTGGTTGTTTTCGTGTTTGTGTGTTCGGGTGTGTGTGTGTGTGTGTGTGAGTCAGCTTTAATTAATTGTTTTTGTATTATTATTTTTGTTGTTCTCTTTTGTTTTAGTTTTTTTTTTCTTATGGTTTTAATTGTAGTTTAGCCTGCTGCATCAATTCTTTAGTTATTTTCTTTTCCTGTCTTTCTCCTCGCCTCCGCCCTAGACAATTATGCCACCATCGTAGGCGTAGTCCGCTTTGTTGTGCATTACTAGTCGATTTTCCACAAAGTAAAAGCTGTCCGAGCGTGTCTCAAAGGGACTCGATATCATCTCAGCAACTGCAAGAGGTATAATATAGTATTAATATCGCATGGGATTTAAAATTATACAACCCAATTTGATGATTTCTTTGGGGAAATGTTTTTTATCCTAATATATTTTTGAAACTTACGGATTTCTAGCTTATTTAACAGTGTTATTCTTTTTAAATCTTTGTAAATACTGATATATATAGAAAATATGTGTAACACAATCTGATTTCATTAGGAAACTATTATTTTCCAATATATATATATTCTAAGCTTGAGAATTCAGCGCATAAGTTTCTATTGTTTTTATTTTTAAATCTATCAAATGTCTGAATCCTTGTTAATATTTAAGTTTTACATTCCAATTTAGCAATATATTTATTTTCAAATATTTAACCAACACTTAAGGATTGAATTGATATACTATAGTATTAGTTATATCCTTTGAATATATTTTTTTTTATACTTTTTCTATATAATGCTACACAAATTTATAAAATTTAAATTTATATTATAAAATCCTATTATACCTAAGTTTTCCATGATTTTACTCTGTCTTTGAATTCCAATAAGAATGTCGCAAGGACTTCACAAGCATCTAGCCAAGTTATACAAGGTCTTTTACATCTTTTTTATATTATGACATGGAAAACATTTAAATTTGTCGCTTTTTTTCATTAATTCTTAGCTTCAATATTAGTAAAGATAAATAAGAGAATTAAACGATAGCTTAGGAGATTATATACATCTTCAAACTTTATAAAAAGTAATGACAGCAGTTTGTTCTACAAGAAACTTCATATACACAGTTATCAAAAGCTTATTAAATCTCTGGGCACAAAGAAGAAAGAAGAAGTAATGCTGCCCTTGACCCACTTAATAAACGCAGCTGCGATGCTTTTCTATGCCTACGAAAGGATTGGAATAGGTGCGCCCCCCAATGGAAGACTTACCCAAGTCTGGTGGAAGGTTAGGAAACTCGTAGATGTGCTCGCACGTATTCTTCGAATATGGAATGCAATAACCGAACTCAAAGTCGAATGTTTTTAGTAGACGATCGCGGAAAAAGTGTCGTTCGATCATACGAAAATTGTTAACCGGTTGGCTGCCCACCGTGAACTCCACACTGCATGAGAGAATGATAAGGATTAAGAATTGAAGATCATTATAGAGATATGTCTTACGTGGCACCCACTGTCTTCAGATTGAGGAATGCCGGCGTAAACTGATAGCGCACATAGCGACCGGCATTCGGATCGGCAGTGTCATCGAGCGACAGCTCCTCGGCCGCCGCCAGCATGGTGTCCTCAATGGACAAACCATCTGGGAACTGCTCGCTGGGTGGCTTCGCTATCTCAAAGAGTACGGCGCCGCTCTCGAGATCACGTATCTTGAAACGTGTAAAATCGATTTCAAATACATTCGCATTGGCCGAACACAGATAATCATCGGTTATTTTGCTCAAATTGAGCACATCCTCGGGCGTTACAGTTGATTCCTCCACACGTTTTGCATCACCAGCCGCCGCTGTGGCCGCCGCAGTCGCCGCTGCACTTGCATTGCCGCTGACCTCATTGTTGCTGGAAGTCGCACCCGCTCCTGCTGATGTTGCTGTGGAGGCAGACGATGATTGCACGGGATTCAGTTGTTTACCAACGACACTCATGGTCGCTATCGCCGCTTCCTGCGCTGCTGCTCCTGGTGCTGCCTGCTATTGTTTATTGCTTGGGGTTGGGTACTACAGGGCGTTTCAGGCTGCAATTATAAAACGCAACACACACACACAGGAGGAGTTTGTTATTGTTTTTCTTTTTTGTCTCTTTTACATTTTGCTAATTAATTCTAAACTAACCGAAACATATATTTGAAGAAGTTGCCATAACCAGAATTTCTAGCAAAAAAAAGCCAAAAATTAATCGCGACCCAATTTCTGGAAAAGCTGCCTTTGTTTGTATTTGTTTTCCTTTTTTTTTCTTGTGTCTCAGTGCAAGCGTCTGTGTGCGTGGTTTTTGTGAATGCGTGTGTGTGTGTGCTGCGTGTGTGTGTGAGTGTTGCTAGCGTTTTCCTTTGTTGTTGTTTTCTATATTTCTATCTTTCCAACAGCAATTACTGCTGTTGCTGTTGCTATTGCCGACTGCCACTGTCGCTCGCACACGCACACTCTGTTTTTGGGATTGGGAATGCAACAAATTGTTAAATTGTTGACATTTTGTTTGAATATTATTTTAAGTAAAACTACGCGTTCACACACACACACACACGCGCGCAAACACCAACACGTCCGATTGTGTGTGAAAATTTGCAATATTATCGATATGCATGTATATATCGATAACAATATGGCTCTTTTATGCGTTAGCTGCGTGCGCTCAATTTGCGCTCACGCTGCGCCTTATTTTTTTGCGTTAATCTGCAGTGTGTACACACTGTGAAAATGTGCGCGCAACAAGTCGTTTTTTTAAATTGCAGACAAAAATACATAGATATACATATATACAGTTATTTATATATAGTCCCAGGAGCAGCAGCAGCAGCACAGCAAAAGAAACCCTGCAAGTGCCCACAAAAAAAAAAAAAAAAAACTTGCTCGACAATTTGAATATGGTAATTTGAGCTAAACGACAATTTGATTGCCCCTTTTCAAGTGCTGCCGTTGCCGTTGCCGTTGCAGTTCGGTTTGGTGCGGTTTGGTTTGGTTTGGTTCAATTGGATTAGGTTAGGTTCGTTTATGGGTTGCAGTGCACGAGGTAGCCCAAACACACACACACACACACACACACAGAGAGATCTTCCTGCAGGCTTCAAGAGGCCAAGCCAAGTGCTAAGGGCGCCAATGTCTGCACAGCGCGCTCAAGTTGATCGAGAGAGTGAGAGTGCGCGCGTGTGTGTGTGTGTGTGTGTGTGTGTGACTGTTTGTGTGTGTGTGTGTGTGTAAGGGTACTACTTACCATTGCTTGTGTTGCTGTTGTTGTTGTTGTTGGCCTTAAGTGGGTATTTTAATATTCGCAGCAAGGCAACAGTGTTGGGTTTCAGACCGACCACATCGTGGATGCACTTATGCCGCGTCCGCCCTGTCCCCGTCTCCGTTTCTCCCTCTGTTCCTTTTTTGGCGTCCACACGTTCACATTTCCTGTATGCTACTTCGCCTGCTGTGCCTCGCCAAGTGTGTGTGCGTGTGTGTGTGTGTGTGTGTGTGCGAGAACGTGTTCGCATTCAGTTCTATCTTTAGTACAGTTGACTGTGGCAGCCCGCGCGGCGACCCGATTCCGAATCTGACTCCGACTCCGGACTGCGATTCCGACTCTCTCAAACTCGAAACTCTCAATTCTTCCACTCCTCCACCTCCTCTTCCGCTCTCCGCTCTTCACTCCCCTCATTCCTTTTTTTTATTTCAAGTATCCTGCAAGGGTTAATTCACGTTCTACACTGCATTTTTTTTTTATTTTATTTCTCAATGTTTTCTGTTTCTTTTTTTTTTTTGAGGGGGATTTCCTTGCTTTTGCCCGATGACATAATTTCCAGATTAACGCCCCAATCTTGTGGGCGAAACTAGCCAAGGGGGGGGGGAGAACTCACACAGTTTTAACTCAGGTTCAAAGTTGGTCAAAGTTCTCGATAATAAACAAAAGTTCCCCCGCAAATTGAGAAATAAATAATACTCATCTGGTTATACAATGTGACTACAGTATTTTTTCTCCATGACTTTAAAGTATTTTATTTTTTAATTATAATATTTTTTTTCGATGACTAAAGTATTTTTTTTTTGTTTATTATGCTAGATAATTTATCTATAATGGGAAAAATATTATTTTAAAAAAATAGAAGATACAACATTTTATATAGACTTTCAGGGTTTTTTTTTATCTAAAAAGAAAATTCTATTGTACTCATCTGGATAGTTATTCATGGACTTTCAGAGTTTTTTTAATTAAGTTTCGTTATATAAATTTAAATACAATGTTGATTGCATTTCTTTAGGCCAATTTTTCGTATATTCTTATAGTCAAATTTAGCTTTTATTTTATCATAAAAATTCACGTGAAATATAGCTTTTTTAGAGCTTTTTTATTGCATTTGAACCAATTCACCGATAATCATATTTTATCATAACAATACTGGGGATACTATACAATATACGTATATTAGCCTAGATAATTTATGTATATATTAAGTCAAAGACTGATAATTTTTGTATTAAATTGAACTAAAATTCGATTTTTTCAAACATAATTTCCAATTAGATTATTAAAAGTTATGTTTTCTTTAATTTTAGATATTAATTTTGGATTTTAAATTTTTTAAATTTAGATTTTACGCTTATATATTTTTGTTGGCGTTTTTTTTTCAAAGATCCCCAACAAAAACAGTTTTTTTTCGTATTGAAAATTTGACAGTATCTTTTGTAGACCTTAAAACAGCTAAAAAAAAGGCTAAAACAAGCTAACAGAGCGACTCATTTAGCGCCAAATTGTAGTTGGAGGGATTGGTGGAGTGGGGGGGGGGGGCATAATCTACACATCGATAGGAAATGGGAATGGAAAACTCTGTGGGTCTCTCGCTGCGTTTTGGGTTCGACGATTTTTCATCGTTCGATACGAAATGCGCGTCGCACTTGGAAGTTTTCTGATAAGTTTTTGTATACAAATATCAAATGTGCATTGTAAATATGTTGGGGGTCTCACTCTGCCCCCCTCCACCCCTCTCTCTCTCTCTCTCTCTGTCTCTGTCTCTGGGGATTAGTGGGCGAGGGTTACATGAGGGGGAGCAGGAGGGAAGGGAAGGTAGAGGTACTGCTGTGCGTGTGTGTGTGTGTGTGTGTGAGCAAACACACGCATGTGGTGTGTGTGTGGGGGGAGGGGGAGGGAAACGCAGTTGAAAAAGCAAACGAAGGCGACAAAAGTTGTGCCCCCTGTTGACGCCTCTGGCGCGCTGCCCTCGCTGCCCGCTGCGACTGCCGCTGCTGCTGCTGCTCCTGTGCTCAAGTGGTCGCGCGCGCGCGTGTGTGTGTGCGTGTGTGTGTGTGAGGCTAGGCGTAGGGTAGGGTATCAAAAACAAACAAATAAACAAACAACACAAATCGTGGGCGATAAAATTCGTACTCGAGTCGCGGGGGGGCAGCGGGTGCGGGGGGGCAGACGTTACCCCCGCACTCGCTGCACCGCATGCGACCCCCGTCGATGACGTTGAGAGGCGACTGTGCGCGCCGCCAGGTCTGGCAATGCACGACGCGACGCAGCGACGCAGCAGCGAGGCAGCGCATGCACGTGTATGTGAGTGTGCATGCATGTGCATGCCTGCCTGTGCGTGCGTGTGTGTGTGTGTGTGTGTGTTCATTATGTATTGTAACACCTAGCAAGCCGCCGCACAACAGCAGAAACAACAACAACAACAAAAGCAACAACAACAGCAAAGGCAAAGAAAATAATCTAAATGGAATTCTGCCTCAGCCGCTGCCTCAGCCTCAGCCTTTGCCTCTGCCACTGCCACTGCCTTTGCCTCTGCTTTAGCCTCTACCTCTGCCTTTGGCTTTGCCTTTGGCAGCAACTGCAGCTGCGACTGCGACTGTGGCTGCGCTTTGTCAGATTTTTTTCTTTTCCAAGCTGCTACGTGCTTCGCCACGTTACGTTACGTTACGTTACGTACTTGTGCATACACACGTTACGTATACACACACACACACACATACTGCGCGACGCCAACAGCGACGCAAACGACTTGAGCAACGCGCCGTCATCGCCCGCGCTCTGTTGCTCTGCTGCGCTGCGCCTCACGCTGCGCCTCCACACGTTGCGCCCTCCTGCCCTCGTTTTTTTCGGCTTGTGCTCGCTGACGCTGTTGCTTGCCTGCCTCTGTGTGTGCGAGTGTGAGTGAGTGAGCGACTGTGTGTGTGTGTGTGTCTGTCTGTGTGCGCGCGTTGTTGTTGTTGTGTGTAGATTTTTCTGGCGACAGACTGTCTGGCCCGACTCTGCCTCGGCGACGACGACGACGGCGACGGCGACGTCGGTCTGCCTGGGCTGACGACTGGCCTGGCCCGGCTGGGCATTCGTCGTCGCCGTCTTCGTCTCCATTGCCGCCTTCGCCTTCGCCGCACGTTTGTATTTGCCTTTATATGGCAACGCTGTGCTTTGTGTCTATGTGACTGCGTATGTGTGTGTGTGTGTGTGTTTGCATGAACTTTCATACGTTTGGCAGGGCATAAGTGTATTTGTTGCTTCGCTTGTTGCTGTCGTTGTTGTTGTTGTCGTTGTTGCTGCCGCCGCTTGCGGCGTGCTGATATGGATTCTCGCGGACGTGTGTGCATTTTAGGTATCCCAGCGACGCCACATGCACATGTACATACATATATGCATGTATGTATGTATGTATATGCTTGTGTTAGTTTGTATGTACAAGCGACGAAAGCATAAACAAACGGCGAAGCCAGCAAAGCATACATCATACATACATACGCGCATATATTGTATATATATGTATGCACATACATGTACATATGCAGACTGTGTGTCCTCCCATACGAACGCACAGTGGGGCAAAACCTAACTTTCTATGCATAGTCCAAGGCTACAGTGAAACGTCATAAGCTTAATCTGGTTTTATCTTGCTCTCTTTTTCTATATCTCTGTCGCTCTCTCACTCGCTCTTTCTCTGTCTCTCCTTCTCTTTCTTCCTCTATTTTTCTCTCTCTCTCTCTTTCTTTTCTTCTCTCTCTCTCTCCCTCTCTCCCTCTATCTCTCACTTTCTTTTCCTCTCTCTCTCTCTTTCTCTCTATTTCTCTCTGTTTGTTTTATATGTTTTATGTTCTAGGTACCTCTCTAATTTTTTTTGTCATTTTCTCTGGTTTCATTCATCAATTTTTTTCTCACTCTTATTCTTCTTCATCTCTTTTCTCTCTATTACTATGTATGTATTTTCTTCTCTCATTCTCATTCTCTCTCTTTCTCTATGTAAAACCTTATTTCTCTCTTACTCATTCATTCGTGATTAAAAAATAACTCTATATATTGTAGTTTTCGATCCTTTCTCTCTTTATCAATCGCTTTCCATATCTCGTATTAGGGAAATACACTTTCCTAAGTCTATCCTTTTCTACGATTCCTTACATGCATAAATTTGATTAAATTTTGTATACCCTTTCGTAGACTTATTTTAAGGTATAAAAAATTAAATAAAAAAAAAGCAAGCTCGAAAAATATATAAAAAAAATATTATCAGAAAAAAAATGTATATTTTCTGTAATACAATTTTAAACAAATCGAGAAGAATTCAACAAACAGATTACAAGGCACTCTGTAAAAGGTTGCATGAGAAACCCATCAAGAAACCAAGCTAAAAGACGATGAAAATCTTGAAAATTTGAAAAAAAAACTAGAAAGATTATTATGATAAAATCTGTGAGAGAATCGGGTGAAGGGCAGGGGAAGACTCCACCATGAAGGTGTCAACTCAAATCGAGCATGACTGGAATATGCATGTGGGGCAGAAGAAAGCGCTTTGCTGCATCTATTATAAGGTAGAAGAGCTGTCAAAATGCGCCAAAAAGTGCGGAAATACAAATACGTGAACATATTGATAGACAGGCACATGAGAGGAGCGGGAGAGAGAGAGAGAGAGAGAGAGAGACCCTCTCGGAGTATTTTAATATGCAGGCAACATCGATGAAGACGGCGCATCGGGTGTCAGATGCTTATCGCTAATCTTCCATTTCCCCCCCTCCAAAAAAAAAAACAATTGTTGCGGTTGGTCATGTTAGCGCTATATGGCACCCAAAATCAAGAAATTCTGATTTATGGTATAGTCGGGGGAGGGGGAGGGGGTTGGGGGCGACGACAACTAATTAGTATACCAAGAGCGTTGCCATACCGAGGGGTTCCTCGAGCGATTTATGGACAGCTGCGACCGACTACTGTTTGACGCGATACATAGTTTACTATATAGATAGATAGCTCGATAGATAGGTAGATCGGCTACCGATTTCTGTTTCTTTTATTCATGCTTGGCTACGGCTGCGGTACCTCAGTCGGGGGGGGGCCTAAATTATGGCCAGCTGCTGTCGGCGACGACAAGTGGCAAATGAATTACCAAATTTTTGGGCCTTTCGGACCCTCTACCAATCGCACATTTACCCACGTACACCCGACGCCCCGATGTGTGTCGGGACTCTTTCTTTCTTTCTTCATTTGCAAGTACCGGATATGGAGCCATTCATCAGTTGGGGCTGTCATCGATCGAGGAACGTGCCGTCTGCCAGAGGCGAGAGAAATAGCTTAGGCAAGATATTATGATATGGGATATACATATATATATATATACGATATATGTATGCGATATACCATATGTAGAGTTTTAGGGTAGATATTAAGAGCTTAATAGCTTCTTGGCTTTATTTTTTATAATTATTTAATTAATTTATTATTTTTTTTTATTATTTATTTATTATTATTGTATTATTTATTATTTATTTAACATATATATTCTTATACTGCTAGCAGATTATGGCGATCTCTAAGTTATAAGTAGATTAAAGTCCTTTCTTAACAAAATTTGCTTTAAAATCATTATAGATATACATATAATATATATTCCTATTCCGTTAGCAGATAGTGATGATATAGATGATATACGTTTATATATTAGTTTGCAGTAGGTTAAAATAAAAAATCACAGCAGGATCGCTTTGGGTGACTCCCTTCTATGCAGAACTTGCTTTAAATCTATTATATTTGCATATATATTCGTCTTTTGTCAGCTGATCATGCTTATATATACTTTATATATTTATCTCAAAGATCTCAATAGTTTAAAGTACATTTTTTCGTAAATCTTTGCATTGTCCGACTTTTTACTTAGCAAATCTTGTTTGAAATTCATTCAATATGTGTATATATATTCTTATTCCCTTGGCAGATAATGCTATGCTATTTATAGTTCAAAAAGTTTTATCTATGCCTGGACAATAATCATTGTTTAGGTAGACTTCCTTCTTAAGCTCAAATAGCTTCAAATTAATTTTTTATGCATATATATTCTCATTCCTTTCACAGACAATGCTGATATATTGTATATAAAATAATATCTATATCTATATAACAAATATCTACAAGTTCAAGCTCCTTTTCTAATTCAAATTCATTACAAATTCATTACATATATATAGTATATATAAATGCATATATATTCCTGTCCTATCAGCGCTTAATACCGATAATACTTCAAAATTTTACCACCATTTCCAGTCTGCAAGGCACATAAATCATTTTATTATCATCCCCAACACTTGCACTCATTTCTAATCCATACAAGGTGCTATATCGGAAGAAAATACATTATGCAAATGATATAACTTTATCTCCTCATATCCATTTCCATCTATAACTTCCTTTTTTCATAAATTACAACCATCAGATCTAATAGTCGTCGCTTGTCAACGCAGTCTTGTCTAAAAAAAATGATATGTGGGCTAATGATATATGGGGGAAATGATGTTTGGTATGCAGAGGACCTGCGGTATTTCGATTTCGAATGCAGGAACAGGTACATAGATCGTGGAGAGGGGAGTCCCTGAAGACTGTAGACTGAAGGGATCTTGGCTAACAGGCGATCGGCAGGTACGTAGATAGACCACTCTAGAGAGGGCCGTAAACGCAAGCCAAGTTCTTTACGGTTTATGCGCTTGATAGGGGCCCTAAAAGTGGATTACACCCAAAATTCACTGGTCACTGGTAATAAAAAAAAGTGCGAAAGTTGCGTCTGATTGGTTTTTCCCACGATTACAATTAGCGCTACCACGTACCAGGTCAGTCAGACCAGGTCAGGTACTGCGATCGGGTCTCAGGTCGGAACTAGGAAGGGAAACGCGATGGTTTTTGTGCACTAAGTTGCTTAATCCGACGGGAAATCCAAAACAAATGCAGCCGGATGGTGTGTGCTCTGAGGGTGTGCCCGGCTGAGTGTGTGTGTGCGGTGTGTGTGTGTGTGAGGGTGTGTGCGTTAGGGTGTCCGGCAAGTTATTGAACTGACTCGGCTCAAGGCTCGAGCCCAGGTCTACGATTTTGTGCCTGATTTTGTGCACCTTAAGCCAAAGTTGAAGGCAGAAAAGGCACACAATGCGGATCGGCATGAGGATCGGTCTGAGGATCGATGGTTTCGTTTACGTTTACGGCTAAGGGCGAGCACACACATGTGTTATTGGGTGCGCCGGGAAAGCCCCATGGGCTAAAGCTGACAAGAGAGAGAGAGAGAGTACACAGGTCGGCACCGGCACAGTGGGCAACACATGTCGCGAAGCACCATCAACAGGTTGAAAACGGAGTTCACCAGAAGCGGCTAAGGATCGATCCTTACCAGGCTGATACAATGATGGGAAATTCACAAGGTTCTGCAATTGCATAATACAGGTTGCACTACATTTAAGGATGAAAAAAATATATTGGAAAAGAGGAAATTTTTCGATTGATTAAGATATGATATATTTATTTTGTATGTTTTATATATTTTAATTATTACACATGTCTGAGTGGAAGTTTTAGTTTTTATATGCTCAGCCTTTACTATTTAAATTTATTAGGGATTGATTGAGATATGATATTTATATTTTGTATAATATCTATAAACATTTTTTAAATATTTTAAATCAAATTAAATTTTTAAATCCTCAGCATTTACTACATCAATTTGTTACATTAAATTTATAGAGAAAATAAAATAAAATTAGTTATAATTATTAAGAGGGGACAAATTTGAATAAAGTTAAATGAAAAACAAAAATATTTTATTTAACCGCGAGTTGATCATTATAAGATTATTCTGTAAGTTTAGAGAGACTTAGAGACTATTATTATTTTACAAAAGTCTTCTTTAAATAAAAATCGAAGAAAGTTACAATAAATTATCCTCTGCTTTTTCACAACGCTAATTGAGTTTTTGTACAAAATTTCATCAGAATGAGGACACGGTTGAATAAATTTGCAGAAAAACAGGAGTTAAAGAAATTTATTTTTTTTTTATAAACTCAAAAACATAATCAATCAAGATCTTATGATTTATATAAAAAGTTCTGTCTTTCATATTATATATATTTCAAGTTTAATATTGAAGTTTACCTATTGTTTTTATATTATTATATTATATCCTCTTGATTGGATAACAATAAAATTTTTAATTAAACTCATGCAATAGTCTTCTATTCATATTTATAGACAACATAATCGCATCTAAAGAACCCTAATTTGTTGAATCTTAAGTATTTGAAGTAAATATATATTTCGTAAGCTTGCAATATCATATTGACTTAAATATACAAAATTTTCCTAACTTATTATATCAAACTTTTTGAAAATATCTTTTTGCTTGGGTGATTAACCTCTCGAGCCAATGGAATTGTTAATCGAAACTTTGGATAGGAAATAACGACTGAATTTGCAGAAAAAAATATGTAAATAAAAAAAATAAGAAAAGAAAAAACCCGAAAAAATAAGCTGAAAAACAAAAAAGTAGAATAGAACGTAGCTTGAGTACAGGTATTTGGCCCACCCACGCCAGCTGCAAAGAGCTGAATTGGCCAGAAATTAAAGTCGTATGTGATATACCTATATATTATATATAAACTTAATACCATGTAAATATATAGTCTTAAATATATGCAAAAACCTTTTTATTCTAGCCAATTAATTCGACGAATTCTTTTGTCGATTTAATGCTGATCGAGTTGAAGTACTACGGCATAGCCTAAATTTTTGGATATTTTTTTCTCGGTTTTTTTTTTACGTAGAGCCCAGTTGGGGGCGTTTGCTATATGGCTTGTTCTGTCGACTGGGCAGAAAAATACGATGGGAGGCAACAATAAGAACAAACACGGATGTGGAAATTACGAAAGAAAGATATATGTGTGTGTGGGGGATATATGTGATATATGGTTTATAGGGTTTATTGGCTGGCCAAGATGTCGGACACAGTGGCAATGCGTTATAGCTGGAATGTTCTATGAAAGATATGGAAATTACCTTTAAATGCCTTGAAATACTGCTACTATATAATAATATATTGACTTTTTGGTTCTTAACGCTTCTATTTTGATGATAGACTAATTTTAATAAAATTTCATGATGATATTTAATAATAAAATCAATAGATACAGCTTAATTTTTAAATCTAATAAAAATATTTATTCAAAATAATCAAATGAACACTATTTCATTTATTTTTTTTATTTATTATTATTTATTTTATTTTTTATGTGTATAAAAAGTAATTATTTGGTTTTTTTCATAAAAAATAAATTTCTTCTTTAGACATATTTCTTAATGATATATCTCAGTCGGAAGTATAATATAGTCTAGAATTTTACATAGCTCAATATAAGCTATTTCGATTACGCATTTATAGAGCTCCACCAATAAGAATTCATAATAATTTCCACGAATAAATTGGTTTTTTTTTTAAGCTGAATAATTATTTTCGATCGTCTATCGATAACTAGCAGTAGATGAAGGTATATGATTCATAGGGTTTTTATAGAAAAAAAGTAAATATAATCAGCTGAAATCGCCCTAAAAGCATTATATATACAAGTAAAATCGCTTGAAAAATTCTTGCATATATGTAATTTTATTGTATATTTCATTTATCGTTTTCGGTCTATCGATAACCATATGCAGTGGCTTCGTTAAGTTTTGCAGCTGAGATGCATTTTAAGCTAAGTCCAAGGTTGTTGTTGTTGTTGTCGTAGTTGTGCTTCCCTTGTTGCTGCTGCTGTTGTTGCTGCTGCTGCTGCTGTTGTTGTTGTTGTTGTAGTTGTTGCTGCTGTTGTTGTTGTTGTTGTTGCTGCTGTTGGGTCTCGTTAGCACATTTGAGAATGAAGGCTTGATCGATCGCCGCCAATATGTGAGAATGCGCTTGAGCTTTCGTGTCAGTGTGCGTCAGTGTGTGTGTGTGTATGTGTGTATGTGTGTGTATGGAAAATTACTGGGCAACATTCCAGAATGCATGCGATAGCGTTAGGCTTCTTTATGGAACGACGTGGTCAGGCCAGAACACACACACACACACCTACAGAAACACGTGTGTGTGTGTGTATTTTATATACTATATTCCACTTATTCTTTGCTATTACGTGCATCGATCAGTTGCCAAAGTCGAGGTCGCACTGTATGCAAGGGGCACACATACACACACACACACACACCTCGCTATATACACACACACACACATACGCAGCGTTGTTCTCCCCATCTCGCTCAGTGTATTTGTTTCTGCGAAATCCCAATTGTCGGGCAGGCAGGGGGCGGGGGGAACTTCTGCATATGCTGCAAAAATATATATTAACAAGAAGAAGAAGAAGCAGAGAAAAGTTCGCTCTAAAAGCGGTCAGCGGCAGCAGCAGCAGCAGCAAAGGGCAGCGGCGGAGGGATTGCGGGGTAGCGACAGCAAACGTCTTGGTAGGCAATGGGTTAGGGCTGCGTCGGCGTCGGCGGGGGGCGCGCGCAGCGTGTTAAATGTGATTTGACGAAGGCAGCAGCAGCAGCAGCAGCAACGTCGACAGCAGCAGCACCGACGACGACGACGACAACAACAACGTCGACGACGACGACAGTATGTCTGGCGGCGTAGCATGAACTGGCGACATTCTGTCTGCCGATCGAGTGCGCTGTTGCCGCACTTCAGAGCAGAGCACAGCGCGCGCCCGCTATGCTCTCGCACTCGCACTCACAGCCATAGTCGCACTCGCAGTCGCAGTCGCACTTGTGTCTGTGCGAGAGCGAGCTGAATGAACGAACAACCCACACACACACATACACACACACACGCAGGGCACAACAACTGCAGCAACGAGCGCAGACAGAGCGACGACGACGCTCGCAGTGAATGCGCGATGAATGCGCTGAGCGAGCGAGCAAAGAGCGCCATGTGGAAAGAGAGAGAGAGAGAGAGAACGCAAGCGAGAGCGCGCCAAGTATTCATTCTGCGTTCATTCTCGCATACCAAGGCAACTCCCACACACACACGCACACACACACACATGCTTTAGCGCTGCCCACGTACTGTGCTCGCTCAGCTCACCTCAGCGCGTTTGTCACTTGTCGCCTGCGCCGCGCTCTCTTGGCTCCCACTGAAAGAATACATGCGTGTGTGTGTGTGCGGCTGTCGCTCTGACTGTCAGTCTCTCTGTCTGGCTGTCGCTTTGTCTCTTTGTGTGTGTGTGTGAGAGTGTCGGTCATGGCAGCAGCAGCAGCGGCAACGAAAACGTGTGAATACAAAAATAAATTAAATAACATTAGCTCGAGGTACACCTTGCCGGATCGCCACTGTATGCGCTACACAGCGAGTGGAGGCAGCGCTGCTGTTGCGCCGACGCCACCGCTTTGCCGCCAACGCAGACGTTGAGGCGCCGAGCCATTCAAAAAGCTCTCGTGCACTCTCTCTCTCTCACTCTCGCTCATGCGTCATTATGAACGTGGCAAAAGCTTAATGGGATGGGGAAGGCTCGATAAAAGCTTGCGTGCACGCTTGTGCTTGCAGGCGCAGCTTGCCTGGCGCAGAGCTTTTCAGCTGGCAGCGCCGTGCAGTCGAGATTACGTGAGCAGCAGCGGTGGCAGCAGCATCAGGGGGTGGGGGGCTGCACATAGCTATTTACAACGGAATTTCACACCGCGAGGTGTTCGCTTATTTTAACGCGAAATGCGCATAGCATCACCCAAAAAAAAAAGCAACAACACTCACACACACACAGATAACACTCATCTCTCTCTCTCTCTCTCTCTCTCTCTCTGCATAAAAACAACTATTGTGGCGTGGGGCAGCAAATTGCGCAAGCAGAGAGAAAGAGAGAGGGCGCGGGCGGAACGAACACAGTTTCCTGTGCGTCGCGTCGCGGCCCCAACCTGTTGTAGATCGTTCAGGGCATGGACATTGCCAGGGTTGCATGTGCGCCATGTGCGATACGACCCACAGCGACTGGTTTTGTTGTTGTTGTTGTTGCTGTTGTTGGCGCCAGGGCTGCCTGCCATGGAAAATTAGTTAAGCGCTGCCGCTGCTGCTGCTGTTGTTGCTGCTGCCGCTGTGTCTGCCATCAGCGTCAGCGTACGTCTCCCTCCCCCAACCCCCCGCAATTGAAAATCGACAACAGCGCGCGCAGCATTGCAGGCGGAGGCGGCAGAACCGGCAAGCAAACACACAAACATACATACAGACATGTGTGTGCTTGCATACATACACACACACACATACTTACAATGTGGCGCTGCGGGCAGCAGCAGCAGCAAGCAGCAGCAGCAGGCAGCAGCGGCAGCGGGGCAGACAGACGAGTTATTTGCTGCGGTGTAAAAAAACCTGTTTGTTTAAACAACAATCTTGTACTAAAAATACATGCGCCTCACTCGCTCACACACACACGCACACACACATGAACACTCAGCAGCAGCCACAGCCACAGCAGCAGAGAGCAGCAGTGAGAGCGTAACTTTAAACTGGCTCTCTGCTCTCTACGCTCACACTTGCGCTCTCTCTCGCAGCACACATGTGCATTGTGTGGCGCTTTGACAGCAGCAACTGCAGGCTGCCAGTGTGTCTGCCAGTGCGCCAGTCGTACTGACGCCCCGTCGCCGCCACCGCTGCCGCTGCCGCCCCGCTGTGCGCGCACACACAGCTGCGCCGCCGCCAGTGTAAACCGCAGCAGCGGCAGCGCCATTGCAGTTTACCCGTTTGCCTGCACGTAGGCGTCCATGGGTCTGGCTCAGTGTGTGTACGCGTGTGTGTGTGTGTAGAAGAGAGTGTGTTGGTGTCTCACTCTCAGTTTGTGTGTGTGTGTGTTGGCGTTGGAGGGCCCCGTTCCCGGGTTGCTGCTGCTGCCGCTGCCGCCGCCGCCGCCGCTGCTGTTGTTGTTTTTGTTTTACGTTATTTATGCGCTTCGTTCAGTTTCGTTCGATTCATTTCGTTGCGGCGGCACTGAACAGAAATTGACTCAAATTGACGACGGCAACGCCATAGTTCCCCTCTCCTCCCCTACCCCTCCTGCCAGTCAGTCCATTGTCAGGTCAGTTGCCAGCAAAAGAATGCTGTGACTGTGGCGACAGCGACAGCGACTGCGACCGAGACTGCGGCGTTTGCTAACTAGCTTTGCTGGCGCGGCGAAGAGATGCCAGATCGAAGCGCAGAACACCTGAAGCTCACTCAATAACAGACATGTGTGTGTGTGTGTGAGTGTGAGCTATATGCGACTCTCTGCCTGGCTGTGTGTGTGTGTGTGAAGCTTCGCATGAGCAGCAGCCGCATTTAAAGTCAGTCGAAGCGAAGCGAAACAGAAACAGAAAGAGAAACAGGCACAGGCACAGGCAGGATCCAAGAAATTCCATTTCTTGGAAAAGTTAATAAAAGTTTGTGCCTTCGCGCGTTGCCGCCTTTCTCACACACAGCCAGACAGCCCGTATGTGTGTGTCTGTGTGTGTGTGTGTGTGTGTGTGTGTGTGTGTGCGGACAGCGCATTTTTATGTGCCTACAGCCTCGGCGGCCCAATGTCTGCCTCTGTCTCGCAGCCCGCTCCTCTGCAGCCCCCCTTGCACTCCCCTACACTTTTTTTTTGCAAGACGCTACCATGGGCCCGCCTGAGCCACGTTCCTTTAAGGCAGGCCGCTTTCTTTTCCAAGAAGAACTATCCATTAGGCGCCTGAGATCGCCAGCTCCGACTCCAACTCCAACTCCAGGCCGAACCATACCGAGTCCAGTTCGCAGTCGCAGCTTGTGTTTACCTGGAATTGGGCAAGATCGTGCTGTAAATGAAACGATCGCCAAATGATCCTTTTCCCCAACTTGCCAAAGCTGTGACTGTGAAGCTGAGAAGCTGTGACTGTGACAGATGATGCTGTGACTGCGACTAAGTTTTCAACAAAAAAAATATACAGTATACATATGTAGTAATGTCTTGCAATTCTTTTTAGCAATGATCTTGTAATGATCTCTCTGAATATCTAAGGAAACCAACATAAAAATAGGTAAAGATTATTTATCTAAAATCAAAATAACTTTTTTGTTCTTTATTCTACACTTGTTTTATTCGAGCCTAGGCGGAAGAAAAGTTACTAAAGGTTTTATAAGCTTGAACTTGGATGATATATTATATACAAGATATACATATATATATATTATATACAAAATATATAATGTATCCAATACTAAATGCTCAATAAATAAATAGAACAGAAGAAATAAATAAAATATTTTACTTACGAATTTAAAATAAATAAAAAATTTGCATTTTTTAGAAATTTTAATCAATAAATCTATAATATGATAAATATATGAGATCTACCATTGTATTTTATTGGATTAATGCACTATAAAGGGTACAAATAAATGAAAAATAAAATTATATAAATAAATTTTAAGACTAAAATCAACGTACTACAAAAATATTACGAAAATCGATCTTAAATTATAAAGAGATCTTTTAAATATGTTATCTCTATATAGTATTATATATATTATATATGTATGTAAATAACATATACATAAATTCATATATCAATGGTATAAGCACCTTTTTGAGTCCGTGGACTATAGCGATCTTCATGCAAACTTAAAATTAACGATTAGATCAGTTAAAATGATAAATAGGTATATACCAAGTGTTAAAGATTAAAGACATTTTAGCACAGTTGAGTCCTCTTAACTAACCTATGCTCAGTGAAACCAAAGTTTTATCAAATTTCAAATGGTATAATACCGACTTTCTCAGAGTAATTACAAGCTTAACCCTCGTACTTCCGACTACATGCATATGGAATATTAGCAGAGTGATTGCAACACTTTTGCGATTAGATAGTTTTGCACACGCCGTCGATCGTGATCTGTGATAATCGTACTGGGTTCGGGGGGGTCACCAGCTAAGCTGGGTTAGTCAGACTTGGACCCAGACTGGAACCGGGACTGAGACATGGAAACAGACATAAAGCTTCCGATTTCAATTGCGTTGTGTAATCAATCGGTTTAAAGATCGGTGGAGGGTATAGAGTGAGGAGTACGGGGGGTGCTATGAGTGGGTACCTAACTAACTTGGCTTGGATGAGTCAACTGGGTAGTGCAGGGGAGGGGGGGGAGTTACGTAGAGTGATGCTATACAAATTCATTATAGACAAAACCCAAGACGTGATTAAGCCACGTGCTATATAGGAGGGTAAGGTAGAGTTGGGGGGAAGAAGGTCTTTAAGATGACAATGAACACGTAGAATAGCAAGAAGAAGAAGCAGCAGCAGTAGTACTACTCTACTCTCTATCTCTCTCTCTCTCTACTCTCTATCTCTGTCTTTCTCCACACGATTAGCAGCCCACGACGCTACACACGATAACCGATCACCTAGTTATAACAAAAGAAAATGGATCACCCGAAAAGAATGTGGAGTGTACGTATTATCAAGTCAGACCCACTAGGAAGGTACCAAGCTACCGCGCAAACGACGTACATATACCATAGATGAGTGTACGCATTGTGAATAACAGTTTCTGATGAAATACATAGAGTATATACATATATCGTATCTATGTATATGTAAAAATGCCATGTTTTTTTTACTTTCCTTATTTGATAAGCGATCTATATACACCTCTCTCCCCCCCACTCTTGCGTATTAGTCATGAAATTTTGGAGTGCTTCTGAAATATGAATCCTACGCGGAAACAGAAGGAGAAAAACAAAAAACAAAAAAATTCGACGTAATATCATCGAGTTCTCCAAGGTTAGTTCAGAACTGCAACTGCGTTTCTTATGCAATGCTGGATGTATCAGTTGTTGTTTTTCATTCAGTGCGAATCATTTGAAGGTTAAATGTAATTAAGGTACTATATATACGATCATTATAAATCCAAAGTGTCTCCGTAGAAGAAGCCTTAAGAGCAGGGATCTATTCTAATATCTAGCTATTCTATGGCATGATATATAAATATGCACTGATTGCATTTAAAAGTTATTTTTATAGGGTATTTCCAAAGGTTTTGTCAATTTTGAAGCAAAATAAAGCTCTACAGAGTTTTTAATACATATTTTTTTTTTAATTTTAAAATCATAATATTATATAAAAAGTTGTTTTTAAGATAATTTTCAAGTTAGGTCTCATAATTCCACATCAGTTAAGCACCTTGTGGCTTTCCATCTGTATATATAATGCCGATATATATGTATTTGTAGTATTGTATATATAAGAATGTACTAAATTATATGATGATATAAACATAAACTAATTTATTCTTGAAGATTTCACTTTTACTTAGTATAATATTATACTGTACTGACTTAGCATTATTAATTTATTTATATTTTACTTTCTATAATCAATATTTGATGCAAATTCCATATACCGCTACGAAGTAGAGAAGCTCTACGGGTTTATAAAATTGTACGTTCTTTATTTTAAATATTAATTATAACATATGTATTATTATTTTTATAAATTTATTGAGAACACCATTTACTTTTTCAATAAACATTATTCAAGATTATATTGAATATATTTAAAAGCATAAGAGCTCTACAGGAGTGAAGAAATTTAAAATATTTGCACTTTTTATATTAGACTTTTTTATTTATTATTTTTCTCTTTCTATTTCCAATATTTAAGGCATATTCCACATAGTATTTCCCACTAGAGGATACCTAAAGGTTTATCATATTGGTATTATTTATCGATAAACTGAGCTTGTCTTAGTTTAATTGGGATTGCGCGTGCGCGAAGTCCCCAGAAAAATCTCCCTTTTGCTTTGAAGAGTTGTCCCCCCTCTCTCTCTCCGTCCAACTCCCCTGAAATGCTCCAGCCAAAGCGTCGACTCGTTCTGTACATGCGGTGTCTGTATGTATGCGATGTTTGTATGTATGTTTGTATGCACATACATATATGTATGTATGTATGTAGTTGTCTATATGCTGTGCATATATCTCGATCTCTTTGTCGCCTCGTGTATGCGTGTGTGTGTGTGTGTGTGTGTGTGTGTGTGTGTGTGTGGGCTTACGCGCCGCATTCAAAAGGCAGCAGACAGCACGGCGTCGGCAACGGCGCTGGCCCCGTCTAACCCCCCATGCTGCTGCTGCCCCTCCCCACACCCCGCGGCTATGGCTTTGCCTGCCTGGCTATGCTCCCCTACCCACACAGTACACACACGCACACACACACACACCTCGATCACACCGCGCCCTTTGTGTGCTCCACGAGAGAGAAGACGCGAAGCCGTGCCCGGTACGCGGTACCCGCTACGAGGTACCCGGTTCGGTTCCCAAATGATTTTTGTTTTTTTTTCTTTCTTTCTTTCTTTTTTTTTCCAACTTTTTAATCAATTCATGTGTCTATCTGCGCCCGTGTGTGTGTGTGTGCGTGTGCGTGTGCATCTATTGTGTGTATAGGTTATTCGATTTTTACGTTACCTTTACCTTTTTTTATATTCAATTTTTATCTCTTTGCCTGCTTCTTTTCCGCTTTTTACTCGCCTGTTTTTTTTCGTTCGTTCATTCTTTCCTTTTCTCTCGCATTTTGTTGTTGTTGTTTTCTTCTTTTTGATAAATCGATTTAGAAGCCGACGGGGCCACAAAAGTGGAATTCTTTTGATTTTATTTTAAACACACACACACACACAGGCACACACATGCACGCACGCACACATGTGCATCTCCTCTGGCTGTTCGAAGTTTTCGTTTGTTTCTCAACTTTTTTTCTCTCCCCCTCTCCCTCTCTCTCCCTCTGTCTCTATTGCTCGCTTTGTTTTTGTTATTTGTTACTTGGAAATGCAATTCAAAAACATTTTCATGTGCAGGCAGAAGCAACAGCAACAGCGGCGGCGTCTCCAGACGACGCGTCGTCGTCGCTTTTTTTTCTCCTCCTCCTTCTCTTTTGGGGCCTCGCGGGATGACAGAGCAAGGCAGCAAGGCAGCAGCACAACAAGGCAAGGCAACATGGCGACATGGGAATCTATGCGCGCTGTCCACTGCCTACGGCAACTATTGCGCGCCCCACACACACACACACACACAGACACACTCGCATACTCGCTTCACACGCGCACTCTCCCACTCTGCGCTCTCCCACTCTGCCACACACTCTGCCTGGCTGAGATCTATCATCGCGCATCAACAGCGCGTCGCGGCCGAAGTCGCAGTCGCAGTTGCCTTTCTGCTGCCTTCGACTAGGTGAGTCAATGCTTTTTTATCATACGTACTTGTTGTTGCTGTCACCTAATCGTGTTGCGTGCGTCCGTTCGTATTTCTCGCACACACACACACTCACACAATTTTTTTTTTGTTTTTATTGCTTTGCTTTTTTACGCTGTCGCCCTCGCTCTCCAGTCGGCTGTTTGATATCGCACGCGCAAATGATGCTGCCGAACAGCAGCAGCAGCAGCAGCATCGGCAGCGGCAGCGGCAGCAACAACAACAACGCAAGCATAAACTTGCCATAGACAGAAAACACATTTTTCATTTATGAATTTGCATACACACGCAGTCGTCGAAACGACACACAGACACATGCATATGTATTTCATTCATGAATTCCAGTTGATGATGACGGCGCGACGAAGGCGGCAGTAAGAGAGACAGCGAGGCAGCAGCAGCAGCAGCCGGACAGGCAGCAGCGAGCAGCAAAGCAGCGCAGCAGCCAGCGCTGATTTTTGTCTCTGCGCTCGTTCATCGTGTTGTAGAAAATTTCGTTTGTCATTTGCAACAAGTGCGGAGCAACTAGTGTTGTTGTTGTTGCCATTGTTGTTGTTGTTGTCGATCATTATATTTTGCAGTTGTTGTTGTTGCTTTTGCTGTTGCTGCTTACCCGATTCGTTCTATGCCCTTTTGTCTTTGAGCTTAGTCAGGGGGCGGCTATAGCAACAGCCACAGCGACTGCAATGCACACACACACACATACATATATTACATACAAACCATGCATACATGCATACATACGTGCACGAACGGACACGTTAAAAAATGCATCGCTCTTGCGCTCAGCGACACCACAGCGCACATTACACATTCAACAGTTGATTCTCTTCTACACACACGCACACGCGCGTACTTGCATATGCGCGCATGCATGCACAGCATAAGGAGAGCGCTGTGTGCTGGGGGCAACGCAAAGCCTTCCCTCCCCCCTCCCACCATTGCCGCTACCGCTGCCGCAGCACATCAGTCGACGCGACGGCAAGCTCAACAAGTTCATGTGACGCTCAGTCGCTCAGTCGCTGCGTCAATTCGTCGCCGCGTCGGGCAAAAACAAAAGCAAAAGCAAAAGCACCAAGCAGCAACATGTCGTCCGGGCCGAGCCCTAGTGCCAGAATGTCTGCCAGCCACGACTATAGCGCACACAAGCACTCACGCACACACATGCACACTGGCATGCAGTCATATCTGTGGCCGAGTGAACGAGTGTGTGTGTGTGTGTAAACTGGCAGAGCCAGCGAAATTGTAGCGTAAGTTGGCAGCGGACGCAACGTGGTTCGCAGTCGTCGCCGTCGTTGCTGCCGCTGCTGCTGCTGCTGTTGCTTTGGCAAAGCCACAAGAGCAGCAGCACAGTGGGGCCAAGGGTGTTTAAGTGTCAATGAATATTAATATGCGCGCTTAAAATTTTAAGTAAATGAATTATTTTATTTTTAAAAAGCATTTAATAATTTAGTTTGTGATCAAATTGTATAATTAAGAAGCAACAATTCTTATATTATTTTTATACATATAAATAAAATATATATTTATGCTGTTTTTAACACATTTTAATATGTTTTTATTTTTTAGTGGGAATAGCTCTAACCTTTTAAATAATAAGCCCCTCGTTTCCCTTAAAACTAATAAATAAAATAAATAATTAAGCTTTTAGTCTTGAAATTAACTTGATAATACAACCTAATAAGTAGAAGCAAATTAATAATTTGACCGAATTTACGATTTATTTCAAACACTCAGTAAAATTTATTTTCATTTTTATCTCATTTTCCTCACATAAAAAAAGAGTAATATGTGAAATTATATTATATGTTTATTGTTATATTCAAGTTCCAATAGTCGGTGGTTAAATATACTAGCTATTGCTACATTATCTAACCACACTTGACCATCTGTATATTTCAATTTCGATCGCAAGCCACGCAACCACATGATTCACACCACAGATGCTGGGCCCCACTGTGCGTTCACTTTGAGTGGCCAAGCACACACACACACACACACACACATAGAGACATACTCAGACACACAGACACACACACACACGTAGTTGTTTGTCAGTTAGTCAGCTCAGCCGCCTGTGCGGCAGTCGGATCGGGCCTGGGCCTGGGCTGTGCCCGGGGGCAGGGCCAGCAATCGTCGTTCGGTGTTCCGTCCCCTTCTGTCCATTGTGTCCGACGGACGCGTCGCTCGGGCTAGCGTAGCTGAAAATCAACTCCACCACACCAGCGCACAAAAGCGCCGCGGTCGCAACAAGAACGAGTCTCACACACACACCGATGGGGAGACACACAGACGGAGAGACAGAGCACACACCTAAGCAGTAACGCACGCATACACATGCATAGGTTATGTACATACAAGCATGCATAATACAGGGGCGCAGACACCTCGCCGACGATTGTCGTCAGTTTGTCTGCAGTGCTCAGCGCCGCGCTGTTGCTTTTTCTGCCACTGCCACTGTCGCTGCTTCTCTGCTGCCTCTACTGCTTTCGTTGCTTGGTGCTCTGCTGGGCTGCAAGAGCAGCAAAAACAACAACTGGTTTAGTCTGGGGCCCGCCAAGTGTCTGACTCGTTCACACTCACACACCGATGAACAACGCACACTTGCTGCGCGCTGTTGCCGCGCGCTGTTGATGAGCTATTAGAACGCACATACATACACACACACTCTCACACACACACACACAGACGCGCTATAGTAGACAAACGCGCAGACAGAGCGTCGACGCTGCACTCTCACACTCTCAGACTGAGAGGCGCGCGCGCGTTGTGCTTGTTGTTGCTGTTGTTGTCTGTGCCGTGTTCATTCGTTCAGTTCATTTCGCTACGTTTCGTTTCGTTCTCGCGCGCATGTATGTGTGCGTCTGTGTGAGCAGCGAGAGAGCAGCAACGACCGCCGACAGCCGAACGAACGACGAGCCGACAGCCGACAGCCGACAACAGCCAGCCGACGTTGTCGGGCCAGCCAGTCTAGAACGTAACTTTGAAGTAGAACGCAGAAGGCAGAACAATTGTGTTTTGGATTCCTTGCCGTGCGGATGCGGATCGCGCGTCGCGTAGTCAGAACAGAAAAACAAAAAAAACAGAACAGAACAGAAACAGAAAACATAAACTGAAACAGCAAAAGCAACAAGAGGAACAATTTTCGCTCAGTGTGTTGTGTGTGCGTGTTTTTTATTATTTGTCGTGCAAAACTAAGAAATAATAAGAGCGGATTCTGATGCAGATTGAACGTATTAAATAATATTATATATATATTTTTTTTTTGGCGTTAACTGTGTGCAACAACTGTGCTTGAATTTTTTTCTGTTTCGCTTCCAACAAACTAAAGAGGAGCAGCAACAAAACGAGAGAGAGAGACAACAAGGAGAAGAAAAAAAAAAAACAATTTTCAACGACGTTAACGTGTTTTTTTTTTTTATTTTGTGTTCGTCGTGTTGTTGTGTTCTGTGGCGCTCACTTGTCTCGGTGTGCGTTGTGCCAGCGCTGCCAGATCGCGAGTTATGAAAGCGCAAGCGTCGCACGCAGGCAGCAGCAGCAGCAGCAGTAGCAGCGGCAGCAACTTTTAGATCAATTTTAATGCAACAACAACAACAACAACAACAACATCAGCAGCAGCAGCAAGAAACACAACTATTTACAACAAATACAAAGAAAAAACGCTATTTTTGAGAAAAACTTTATACAAAACGCAACGAAATTGTTAACAAATGGATAATCACAGCAGCAACAACAACAACAGCAGCAGCAACAGCAGTGGCAGCGCAGCAACAGCAGCCGCAGCAGCAGCAGCAGCAATGGCAGCAGCAGCCGCATTAAGCTTCAATCAGCAGCAGCAGCAGCAACACAAGCAGCGACACGCTGCCAAAGAGCCAGCGGCAGCAGCAACAGTTGCACTAGCGACGGCTGAGAGCAACGGCAACAGCAACGGCAGCAACAGCAGCAACGGTTGCAGCAGCAACAACACGGCAGCTGCTGCTGGCAACGCTTGCAGCCCCAAAATGGGATCGCGTCGCATCTTCACGCCGCAATTCAAGTTGCAGGTGCTCGAGTCGTACCGCAACGACAACGATTGCAAGGGCAATCAACGTGCCACAGCGCGCAAGTACAACATACATCGCCGCCAGATCCAGAAGTGGTTGCAATGCGAGCACAATCTTCGCTCCTCCGTGGCTAATAATCAGCACCAGCAGCAGCAGCAGCAACAGCAGCAGCAGCATCAGCAACATCACTCACAGCAACAGCAGCAGCAACATCACGCGCAACAGCAGCAACACTTGGTCGCACAGCAGCAGCAGCAGCAACAACAGCAGCAGCAGCAGCATCTGCCTACACCACAGCAACTGCACGCGCAGCAATTGAAGCAGCATCCGTTCCACCAACTGCCACTTGCTCATCATGTCCATCATCATCATCATCATCATCAGGCGGCAGCAGCAGCGGCGGCAGCAGCTGCAGCAGCAGCAGCAGCAGCGCATGCGCATCACTACTTGGCCAATGGATTTGCTCATCATCATCCGCATCATCATCTGGCGGCAGCAACACCAACAGCAGCAGCAGCAGCAACATCGCCAGCAGCGGCAGCAACACTTGGTCATTTGCATGTGCCTGTGCCATTGGCACTGCCCCTGCCCCTGCCACCTGTCAATGTGCAACAGCAGCAGCAGCAGCAGCAACTGCAACTGTTGTCGCCGCAAAGCGATGGCACGGTAGCAGCAACAGTTGCTGGCAGCGATGCAGCAGCCAAAATTGCTGCCGTTGTAGCAGCAGTTGCCATTGCCAACAACAACAACAGCAGCGGTAGCAGCAACGGCATCGCCAGCAGCGGCAGCAGCAGCAACAGCAGCACCAGCGCAGCAGCAGCAACAACAACAACAATCAGTGCCACAACGTTGCCATATAGTTCAAATACACAACAACAACAAGTGCCAAACGCCGTGCCAATTCACAGCAGCAACAGCAACAACAACAACAACAGCTGCAGCAGCAGCAGCAACAACAGCAGCAACAACAGCAACAGCAGCAGCAGCCACATTCCTCATCCGCCATCGCAGCAGCAGCAGCAGCCGCCGCTCGGCTATGCGTACCATCTGCCTGCTTTCTTGCCGCTGGAGCCGCGCCTGGAGCCGGCCCCAACGCCCGCACCCATGGACCTCTCCCTAAGCAGCGCGGAGCGTCGCCAGCGCGAGCAGCATCAGCAGCAGCAGCAACAGTTGCTCAAGTCGAGCGCCTGCGTTGATCTGAGTTGCCGCAAGCGGGCGGCACAGACGCTGTGGCACCACGAGGCAGCGCTGCCGGCGGACAAGATGAGCAAACTGGAGGAGGTCATCAAGTGTGAGCCGAGCGACAACGAGGAGGACGCAGATGCCGATGCAGCTGATGCCGACGCGGATGTGGATATCGATGTGGATGTGGAGGCTGAAGCGGATGCCGAGACGGAGGCAGAGGCAGAAGCTGTGGAACAGCGCAAGCTGCCGCCGGCCAAGCAGGTGAAGCTTTTCAAGCCATACCTGTTGGACAATGAGGCGACAGCCAGCGCCGAGTTGGAGGCGCAGACGGAGGAGGACTCTGAGCTGGAGTTGCACGATGCCGATGAGCTGGAGCTGGAGGATGATGAGCGTGATGCCGATGCCGATGATGAGGAACATGCTCATGCGCTCAACGGCGGCAGCAGCGGTGGCAAGAAGAAGAAACGTGCCATGCCACGCGAGCAACGGGAACCGATCATCTGGAGCAATCATCCCTCATATGCCAGCAATGCCGCCAGCTGCTTTCAATCGCCGCCGCCGTTGCTGATGCAATTCCCCACGGGCACAGGTGCCGCCGCAATTCCCGCGCCGCCATTTCCCGCCGGGAGTCCTCAGCATCAGTTTCATGGCGGCAACAGCAACGGCAGCAACAGCAGCAACAGCAGCAGCAGCAGTGCCAGCAGCAGCAGCGGTGGCAGCAGCAAACCATCAACACCGCAGAGCGTGCTCAGCCCCTTCTCGGCACCGGCGCTCTCACCCACAGGCTTCTGCTGCCCCAAAGGATCACCCGTCTCCGGCTACGAGAGCAGCTCATCCACATACAGCGACAGCGCCAGCGCCAGCTCAGCCCACGGCTACAGTCTCAATCTGCAGCTGCACGCCGCCGTCTACAACGACAACTTGATCAGCATCATGCAGCAGCAGCAGCAGCAGCAGCAACAGTTGCTGCAGCGTTCGCATCTGCAGCGCTGGCTGGATCAGGAGGCGCTGGCCGCCTTGGGCGCTGCACGCCTGACGCCGCCCACGGCAGCAGCAGCAGCAACAGTTGCTCCTCCAACAGCAGCAGCAGCAGCAACCACGCCTGCTGCAGGCGCACGGGCAGCGCCCATTACATTGCTGGCATAGAGAGAGGAAGAGAAAGGCAGAGATAGAGAGAGAGGGGAAGGAGTCGACAATAAGCACTATCAAATCCCACCAAGCAGCAGCAGGAGGAGGAGTAGGCAAGCGGGGGGCGTGGCCATGGGCCTGGTCCTCGGGCCTTGTAAGTTACAAATTGAGCAGAAGCAACATGTGTTTGTTTGTTTTCTTCTGCCTGTTTCAATTGTTAAATTTAATTTAAAACTTAATTAATTAATTAATTAATAATTAAAATACTTCCAAAAAAAACAAAAAACAAAAACATATCAGAACACACATACACAGAGAAAAGGGAGAGAGATGGAGAGAGCAGTCTAAGTAATTGTCATAATTATAATTAATTAATTGTAATTCCTTTTTTTTTTTTTTTTTTTTAATTTCTAGGAACAAATTAAGATTAAGTTGCACGCAGAATGAAATTTAGCCTAAGGTCTTAATTTTTAATGTATTTTTTTTTTATATTTTAACTAACGTATTTTTTGTGTAATTTGTGTAAATAATACTAATTTAATTAATTGCAAATAATTTTTTTTTTTTATTATTATTATTATTATTATTATTAATGAATTAAACAAGCAGAAAATGAATTTTTAATTGAAAAAAAATACAATATCTAAAAAGAAAACTGATTGCAAGAGAAAGCTTTAAAATAACAATTACACACACACACACACACTCGTACACCCACATACACACACACACATGAATTTTGTTGTCATGGCCGTAAAGGCGTTGTGGGCGTGGCCAGCCCACAAAAAAAAAATGATGAAAATGATGAGATGAAATGAAGTTAACAAAACGGGAACTAATCAAATGTGTAATTCTTTTTATATTAGACTAGAGATTTATAGCAGATAATCTAGTATAGTAAGTTACTATATATATATACACACACATCTATATACATATAGTTTATATACATGCATATTCATATATATATTAGTATATGCAAACATTTTTTTTGGGGAAATATATATTGAAAATTCTTGTGATATGAACAAAACAAAATTTAATAAATTGTTGAAAACTGCTGATAAACAATTAAATAACTAGCTATATATACATACATATATCTGATAAATCACACACACACACACAGATTTACAACAACTGAATTACATATACATATATACTTTATATATATATATATACAAAATATATACAATATATTTATATACAAGAAATGGTTTTTTTTTTCATATATATATGGGGAAATATACTATATAAGTATACAACAACAACAACACGCAGTATTTTTATATATTGAACAACAACAACAACAACAGAGGGAAAAAACAACACACAGAGAAAACTGAACAAGAAATAAAAAATTATTCAATTAACAAAAACATTAAAATTGAACTGGTTTTTCTTTACTTCTTTCCACCGATATTCGAGCGAGATCGCCATTTTGTTTTGTATCCCCCTCCCCCCTGGCAACCCTTTTGGCCTTTTTTTTTTTGTTGGCATCCGCTTTAGTCAACAAAACACAATTTCGCTTTGGCCCTTATGCAATTGGCAGATCTGCTGATCAATCCGATCCCCGATCCGATCTCAGCCCCGATCTGCCCTGCTGCAGCGATCACACAATGATCACAGATCACGCTACCCAAACGGGTATTATGTGATCGTGTGTTCGATCGCTACTTGTGCAATCGAATTGACATCACAGACACACACACACACACACTCACAGTGATCGATCTCGAGGATTATCGTAGCTAATGTCAGGAAATTTTGCACTTGGCAACACTTTTTTGACGTCTGATATGGCTGCCATTTTGCGAGGATCGCTGAAGCTGATAATCCAGTCAGATATGCTAGGAAAGGTACGGTATTTTAGTTTTATTGATATTTGATTGATAATTACACAGATTAAAGAGTAGAATATTTATTCAAATATTTTTGTAGTTGTTATAAGATGATAAGTAATGATATACTGTACTTTTAGCATTTGAAATTGCTTTAAAGAGACTTTAAAGAGTCAGCTTTAAGGTGTATTTTTTTTTAAATTCTTTTTAAGTACCTCAAACTTTCAGGATCTTCGCATTTCGATTCATTTTTCACGTTAGAGCTTTGTTAGAGCTGAAGGGATCGTTAGACTATATGATATAGTGAAACGATCGTTCGGGAATCCAGTTATTTTATATCAAGCAGTAATAAACAGTGCTGCCAACTTGTAAGCACAAAAAAAGCTGTTTTAAGTGGGAAGCTGTGCAAAAAATAGCCAGAATCACAAAAAATAACTATTTTTAATCGGAAAATATACGAATAATTATTACAACAATTTATTAACCATAAAGCAAGCTTACACTTCTTAGTCCTATATGCTCTATAAAGATCTACCAGCATCACACATAGAAACAATGCTACCAATACGTAATTTTTTCCGCCAAATGTGGCGTTTTTTTGAAGGCTAACAACATAAAGAAGTTAGAAAATTCCGCAATTAGGAATTTTTGATTTTAAAATGAAGTTAGCTTTTTTCACCAATATTTTTCTAGCTAAAATAAATTAAGTCAAAATCACATATTTAAAAAAAACTTATAGAATTATATTTTTACCCAATTGTAAATTAAGCTTTTTTCCTTCTTTATTTATTACAAATACTTTAGCTGTTTTACGCTAGATTTGTAAAATAAAGTATAGTTTTTCTTGCATAGCTTTTAAAATAGCTTTTTTTTTGCAAAAAGCTGGCAACACTGGCTCTAGCAGGATCCCATTTGGAGTGTGTCCACTGTACTCGTTTGTACTTGTCACATGCAAGGTACATGGACATGGGGTACTACTACGTATTCCACATGTGCTGATCCCCAGATCAATCTTCTATATGTTCACCGCGCGCACTCGGTGTGTGATCTCTCCGGCTAAGATCTTTTTTTTTTCTTTTTAATTTTCGGCTGCTTTGAAATCTTGTGATCTTGTCATTCTTTGCGTGTGTCATTTTGGCCAGCTCATCGCTTGGCTCAGTGAGTGTGCCTGTGTGTGTGTGCGTGTGTGTGTGTGTGTGCGTGAGTGTGTCAGTTAGCCTGTGTGTGCGTGTGATTAGTTTTCTTTTAGAGTATTCACGATCGGTTCAATTTTGCTTGGCGATTTTAGTTTTCTTTCTTTTTTTTAGATTTTTTTTTTTGTAGTTTTCGGTTTTGTCGGTTTGGTTAGCGCAACTTTTGCGCTATGTATGACTAAGCCGCCAAATTCTATAATGCTTTATATTTTTAAATCGTTTAAAAATAAAGTGCTCTCGTTTGCCAAACTGTGCGCCAATCACGAGCCACAGAGCCACCACCACCGACGCCGCTGTCGCCGCTGTTGCTGCCGCTGCCGCTGACGTTGGCGTTGACGCTGACGCCGAAAATGAAAACGACGACGCGTCGCAGTCGCCACAACGCTGGCAGAGACGTAAACGTCAACTGGCTTCATTGTGTCTGTGTGTGTGTGTGTGTGTGTGCTTTTTTTATTTTTGCACAGTGCAAGAAGTTGGCCAAAAAGTACACAAGAAATGGCCAACACACACACACACACACGGACACGTGCATGTATGGGTTACAGCCAGGTGGGCAAAGCTTGTCAGAGTTTAGATCGTTATAAAAGAAATTAAGTAAATTACAAATTGCGAGCATAATTAACACAATTAACTAAAACATAAACATAAATAAAAAATAATAATTAGAATGATTAAAGAAATACACGTGTATATAATATATAAAAGGTTATAAAACATTTAATGTAAAATAAAAAATATATTTAAAGTATATACTGAAACAATAAATAAACATTGAAAATGTATAAAGATAAATATAAATAAAATAAAAAATTAAAATATATAAAAAAGTATACAAAAATTGATTAATTGATTTTAACAATAAAAAATAATAAAAATAAACAAAACAAAAATTATGAATGCCTTTGTAAAATAAAGCAATAAATGAAAATATTTAAAGAAATATAAAAATAAAATAATAAATAAACTAATAAATAATACTAAAATAATAAGAAAACAATTTATAAAACCATATAGTAGATACAACTTTAAAATTGTATATATCGTAAGTAACAACCATATAATCGTAAGTATTATCTAAGTGTTAAAATGTGATTTAAATACTTTGCTTAATAGTTGCAAATTTATTATTTCAACGATAATTGGGCGTGGCCTCTAAAATGTAAAATATGGTATAGTATACAGGAATTTTCTAATCAAATCTTATGTTTCTAGCTTCTACAAGGGCTGAGAACACGTTGTTATAAAAACAGTCCTGCTTTAGGAGATAAGTTTAAATGAAAATCGTAATACATTAAATTTGGAGATAATCGAAATAAGGGATAAAACGGCTAGAAAAGAAATATAAATAAAAATGAAGTAACAAAATTAAAAAGAAATGCAGAAATTAATAAGAAATGCATAAATAATAAATACAGAATTTAAAGATAAAATACATTTAATGAGAAACTAAATAAATTATGAAGAAAAATGCAGAAATGCATGAAATGCAACCGAAAATGACATTATAAAATCACATAAGCGACAGAGACAGACCCTCTTGCGTTCTAAAATCTGGGTAACATCCAAATTATCTAGTATCGTATTGGATGCAACGTGCAAGCGTGGGCACCCTATAGGAGGGTATGATATGGTATGGTGTGGTATGATATGGTATTCTCTTGCTCCTACAACGTTTGGCTACGCTTTTTCCCACTCTCGCTCTCTCTCTCTCTCTTAAGCTGCCCCCTACTAGCGAGTAGATCTAGCCACCCTACAAGCAACCTCCTTCTCCTCCTCCTCCCCTCATGCTACCCTCTCTTTTTTCTAACCCCAATGTTGATTTTATTCACTTTTCACACCGCTTTTGCTGTTGCTGTGCGCAATTTTTGCTTTGTATCGCCACGTGACAAACATTCGCAAGCAGCGGCAATTACACAGCACCGACACCCTCCACAGCCCATTACCCTACCCCTCCCCCTACCCGCCTCTGGCGACAAAGCAGCGCATCGCTGCCTCTGCAGCTGATCATGTGCGCTGCCAAAGCAATGTGATGCGCTTTCACGGGATTTTTATTTTTTTTTTAGTTTTTTTTTTCTCAATTTAGATTTGGCCACAAACGCCAAAAAGTTAACAAACACAAAGAAAGTGGGTGTGGCTGGGTTGGGTGTTGGAGGAGGATTGGGGTACTTGCTGCACCTGACTGCATCTCGACGGCGCAAAAAGGTAAAATACCGAAAATTGCATTCGAAAACCCAAAAAAAAAAAAATACTCAATCGAAATGCGCTTGGGAAAGTTTTTGTCTATCAAATCAAAAAGAATATATATATATTCATTAAATGATGTAAGATTCTAGTACTATATGGCAAGTAAACCTGTACAAAGTATACTACTGTACTTGATAGTATATCTAGCATATAGTATAGTTTGTGCTGTCTTTCGTATCCCTCGTGATGTTTAGCAGCAGAGCCAATGGGTCTGTGATCTAACACTAAAGAACCAAATTCGCTAATCAAACAAAAAAAAAACAGTTCACTGATCTTCACAAGATCTTTGAGGATCGTTTACAGGCTAAGGGAATCTCTAGCAATCTATAAAAGTCTCATTACAATCTCCAGAGATCCCTAATAGATCTGCGCTTTAAAAATAATAAATTATTGGCTAAACATTATATTGTACTGATCTGTACTGATCTTCATTCATTGCATATGATCAGTGTAAAAGATTCTTTAATTTTTGATAAGAAATTTATTTTTAGATTAGAACTGATCTTCTTCATTTGTTTTATTTCGAATGGTCTACAGAGTAATTGTCTCTTTAGCGAACTGATCTACTGATCTTCCACTTTAGACATTCAATGAGGATCTCTAAATACTAATCGAGTCTATATATATAAGTTGCATTACATTCTAAAGGGATCCTCGTAAGATCGGCGCTTTAATAATAATAATTTATTGGCTGATCAAGACATTTTACTGAAGTTCATCCATTGCACATGATCAGTGAGAAGTATTCTTTGATTTGTGCCTAGAGGCCTCATTGAAGTTGTTATTTGTCTACTGAACTTCTTCTTTTTACCATTCTTTGAGGATTGTGTACAGGCTGATCAAGTCTATATCAGCCAGATCTTCTGATCTGCTTCTTTTACGCATTCTTCGAGAATCTTTTACAGTATATTCACGTCGATAGCGAACTATACATCGTAAATATAAGTAACTTGAAGATAACTGTAGAAATTGTTGTTGTTTCCCCGGAGATTCTCAACAGATCAATGGTATGACTGATCAGTAACACTTAAGATCAGTACCTGCCCCACTTACTCAAAACTATTCAGTTCATGCAATCTGTGAATCACTTCTTGGACCTGCATAAAAACTCTATATATAGTACATAGTTACTAACGTTCTGGTGAAGTGATCATCCACTCGACTCGAGGATCGTTGTCGTCGCCTCAAAATTCGCAAATGATGCATTGTCCGGCTCATGGCAATTGGCATCAGAATCGATTGTTTATTGTGTGTTCTCTACGCTATAAGTTATTGGTTCCACTCGAGAATGTTTCCCGCGATCGAACGAATGACGATCTAACCCAGAGATAGTCGCTGCTATTTGGACAGAGCAAAGTGAGCGGATCGATCAATGACCAAATGGACAAATAGATGCTCGATCGATGTCGGCCAGGTACATATATTCCTAGATATATATAGGTATTTATCGGTGCATCTGGAACATGCAAAACTCGATCGCGCAGATCCATCAATAGTGTCTGGATCTAAAAGGCAAGTGGTTTGTCATCGCAATCGATCGCGAGTGATCGCGACAATAATTTTTGCTCTATACTGTATACTATCTATCGATATATATTATATACATATATATATATATATATATAGTAGGTACGAGTTCGAGCTATTTACTTTCCATTTCACTTAACGACCTAGATAAATAATAACATATATACATATAGTATATATATATATATTGTATATATGTATATAGTATATAGTAATAATAATCGAATTCATAATCATAATCGAATTAATCATACTCAAGTGGCGTTCACTATTTATAGATCCGCTGTTTTTTTTTTATGGGAGACAGACAAAAATCGTATAGAAATCGATTTGCGGAGACTTCTGGGTGTGTGTGACATTTTCAAATCGATGCTCTTCAAATAATTAATGAAAACAATCTGAAGAGTCGGGGGAAGGGAAGAGGTAAAGGCGAGGGCGACAGAAAAAAGCCCGCTGGAATATTGTGTAAGGTCGCCATTATCTTGACAGCGGATACAAATCGCGAGTGGTCTAATCAATGAACCCAGTGAGCAAACACCTACATATCGGGCATGTACAAATATCGTATATATATACACTATTCTTTATATATACTTGGCATATGCCTACACTCTTCCCTAAGGGGCTATACGGGTTTTCCCTTGGGGTTTATGCACATATATAGAAACTCAACAACATGTAGTACTATAATTATAAACTTTTTCATATATCATTTTTGGGAATAGGAACATATATAAAAATAATCATATATATTTGCTGTATTTAATATTTATAGAATTTAAGTTTCAGTTAGCTTAGTGTACTGCATAGTCGGTGCTGGAATATCATTCGTGTATTCTCGAAATTGATAACCGTTTATGGGTTATTTTCACCTCGCCGTACTCTGTTCGCGTATTGTAGATCGACTTCCTGGCCCCGCCCGATCGATTTGGCTCGTCGCGTAGGGCTTATAAATAGCACGAACTGCCTGTCGGGAGAATAATGCGAGAATAAATACGAGAAATGATCGATCGAATTGACGTGTAAATCTCTTGAGTTTCATTTGTTTTTTTTCATTTTTGTCTTTCTTTAATTTCTTCGTATGTTACGTTATAAATGCTAATAACAAGCTAGTCTATCTATATATGTATCGTATGTACCGTATATAGACACATATATATATAGTATATATTATATTGCATAAATATGGTACAGAAGTTGGTTGTACATTGAGCTTAACTAAGCTTAACTAGCGCTAGAATTTATTTATATAAATGTATATAGTATATATATTGTATGTAGTACTAGGTAGATGTATTGATTCCTCTATATATATAGCTGGAACATCGACTGGGATTTTCTTCTATTTTTTGGGGGTGTCTTAGGCGTTCTCGTAGTCCACCGATAAATGCAGAAAATTGTCAGGATAGCTCAAATGCTCGGACATCCACTGCAGTTGCGTCTCCTCGTGCAGATCGATGCCATGGGTGCGAAAGCCCACTGGAAAGAGATATAAGATGGGAGTTTGAGGTTATGAATAATGCTACGATTTTTCTGATATTGATATCGAAGTCATCGAACTATGTATGGCCTTGATTGAATAGGTAAGTTAATTACATGGTTTATCGATAGCCTAGTTGGGTTCCCAAATAGACTGCCTACTGTTTTCCATTGATATATCTATCTAAACTAACAAATCGATAAGTTATCGATGCATATTTTAGCCATAACAAGTGATAGTTCAGTGTCTTATGTCCATACTTATCGCCTAAAATGGTTAATCGAAGGTTTAGTTTAGTTTCAGTTGAACCTGAATTAACTTTCCTGTAAAAGCTCTAAAATCGATAAGTTATCGATTCATATTTTAAGTGAGACGAGTGCAAATGCAATGTAAGTCTAATGGCAAATGTCTTATACCGATAACTATCCACTTCAAGAGTTTATCGGACGCTTACTTAGGTCTCACTTGAGTTATTCATCAAAAGCTATAAAACCGATAAGTTATCGATGCATATTTTTAGCAACAACAAGTTGATCTATTTTTAATCGGTCTTATGGCACATTCTCATAATACAAATTCCTTATTAATTGCAATTTCTGCATCGATAACTTATCGATAAGCAACAACGATCAATAAACATCAAAAGGCGCTTTGAGTATATGCAGTATACCATATATACATACGTATATTGGCGCATACCTGGCATAATCTGAGGCTATATATAGGCCTACTATATATGAGTATTTCTTGCCATCTGATTGCCATATAAATCACGGCCAACATCGGTTATCGGCTATAGCACAAACGGGGCAAAAGACTCTGCAACCGTTATTTGTCGTATGAACTCAAATCTCAAGTGGACGATCAACGGGGCTTGGGTTTGCTTCGCTTATTTTGATTATAATTTTTTTTTTTATTATTTTTTTTTTCTTTTTTTTTTTTTTTTGTATTTTGGTGACTTTCGTCATTTATAATTATAGCCGGGCTATTGTAATTATAGATTGGCTTGAAAGTTGAGTTGCGCCCCAGCATACACACAGACAGACGAGTAAGTAGCACACACACACACACACAGAGTGTGAGACCCTATCGGGCGTATGTACTAAGTATCGCTCTGATAATGCCTGATTACATAGAGTGGAAAGCGAGTGTGAGTGTGACCAGAGATAAGATTTGTGCAACGAGTGTGCTGAGTTCAAGTAGGACGCGCATACGTATTGAATGCACGACTACCCTGTACCCCCCAGACCTACTCGGGCCCCCACTCTCTCTCTCTCCCCTCTCGCTCTCTCTCCTCTGCTCTATGCTTGAGATTTCATATTGTAATTATACGCTACATATGTAGAACTATAGTCAAGGGGTTAAGCTGGAAGTCTATCATAAGTAGTGTTAGGAGTAGGGTTGCCTATGTGTAGGGTTGGGAGTAGGGTTAGCAGTAGGGTTAGGAGTAGGGTTAGGAGTAGGGTTGCCTGTGCTTAGAGTTAAACCTATTTACAAATATACATTGCAAATATATATTTAGGCAGATCAATTCTTTAATAACTCCCCCCACCTTCCCCCCTGGTTCTAACCCGCATGAACCGCCAACCATGCGGGCTTTGCCTACACGCTTTTTTAATGATCTTACCGACACGTGATTGTAGCAACAATAATGAAAAGAATTGTAGCGCCACCTCAATAGAGAGAGAGACAGAGATAGAGAGAGAAGGAGAGGGAGAGAGCGCGTGGGGTGGTAGGCGAGCGAGCGAGAGAAACGCGCCAAACAGTCTGACAATTTATTGATCCCATTTTTATTATCGACAACAACAACAACAAGAGGCGGGAGGGAGGGAGTGAGGAGCGCGACTAAGCGACAACAACGACAACGACAACCGCAACGCAACCACAACGAGGCGTCGGCGTCGTCGTCGTCGTCGGCGCTCGAGTCATTTCCAACGCTGAGAGGCAACGGCAACGGCAGCGGCAGCGTCGCATAGCTCACGCCTAAAAATAAACCATTGCAACGCTCGCGAATTGCCGAACGTATCTGATAAGCCCGTCGAGCCCAATCATCATAATAATTTAATAGATTGTGCTCTCTATAAACCAATAAAATCCAACTTATATGTATGTATATACCATATATAGTACTAGCATTGATATGCTAAAGGTCTTGCTCGACTTCTAACTAGCTACCTCTTACTACTCCCTCCACCTACTCTCCCTACTTCCTCTCTCTCTCTCTCTCTCTATCTCTGCCGCGTCACGTGTTAGATTGCCAACTTATCGTTGGCTCTTGATCTGTTTATTGATCCCTGCGAGAGAGCGCACAACCTGATAAAGCTGCCTCTACTCATGCGCTACAACTCATGTGGTACATCTTGATAGTTATACGATAGGAGGAGATCATTAGATCTTTGGCGCTTGGCTTGATCAGTTTTTTTTTTTTTATTGATCATACTTCTATTCTTAACTTGGCTTAGATTCACTCTCTCTCGAGGGAGTGAGTGTCTTATTCGTTCTACGTTGGGGAGGATCACTAGTCTTTTGACTTCTCTGATCGTTCTTTTTTTAATGATCTTTTTTCTATTGATCTTCGAAGAATCTCTCTCTCATGAATCTCTCTGACTTTCACTCCCACTCTCAAGTTATCAAAATCTTTGACGCTTGACTTGCTCATTCTTTCTTTCGATCGTTCTATTTTTGATCTACCTTGAGCCCTTTCACATGGTGACTTTTGCCCACACTCTAGTGAGAGAGTCTTAGTAGTTCTACGATAGGAGAAGCTCTACTCTCTAGGAATTGACTTGATCAGTCCTTCTATTGATCTTTCCTTTATCGATCTTCCCAGAACTCTCTCTCTCTCTCTCTCTTACCTTGTTCTTATTTATCTATCTTTGAGTCTTCAAAATCTCTTGGCTCTTCACTTGATCAGTCGTTTATCTCACAAGAATAATCTTAGTTAGACTCTCTCTCTCTCTCTCTCTCTCTCTCTCTCTCTCTCTCTCTCCCTCTCTCTCCCTCTCTCTCTCTCTCTGTCTTTGAAGCGAATAGATTATTTAGGCAGCCTTTCCCAAACTTAGCCCTATTTATTCTCCTATGATCACTCACTTTATCTATCTCTCTCTTTCTCTCTCTCTAAAAGCTTTCTCAATCACGCTGAAAAGCTTAAGTAGAGCTTCTCCTGCTTCAGGTTTCCCACCTTCCCCTTCTTCTCGAAATGTTGTCGTTATCTTTGTTTACGATCGAATTGTATTGCCGCAATATCAACGGACTCGATCGGGCCACATGCCCGCAAGAGAGTTCCGGTCAGATATCGATTGCATATTTTCATTTCGCAGTTCAGTGACGCCATTAAAAACTGCTAATCAATTGATTTTTCCATAGCTTTATGAAATTTGCCATTGCCTCTGCTTCTCCTCCTCCTCCTACACAGCGCTCCCAGAGTGGGGAGGGGGTACCTCAGTTTGTTTTGATGTGGCAACAATGTTGACGAAATGAATTTCAGTTCAGTTCTGTTGGCAGTGTGGGAGGAAGAAGGAGGAGAGAGGAAGTTCTGAGTCGACAAAGGGAAAATCGTAGTAATTAAACCCGAAACTGTTTACTAGACACTTCTTTATTTTCTTTCGTTCGTTCTTTTTTTTTCTTTTGTTTTATGATGGATCAGACAAGAGGAGACGTAAATATATGATCGAAGAACAACAGGAAGTGTAGGTGCGGCAAGCAGAGGGGGGAGGGGGTCTAAAATCGATCATTTTGGGGAAAAGAAAATGCCAATCGAGCGACTGCTTAGTGTAAATTTGAGAGTCGAAAGACAAAGATTTTCGAGAGATACAATCGTAAGATCGGTTCTATTTCGATCGTAGATACCTCTTTAGTATAATTCTTCTATAGTTATTTGAATGTCTTTAAAGATTTTCATACATAAACTTCTGCTTACATTAAAATTTTTGTAGAAACAAGTTGAAATTTTAAAAGAGAATAACAATAGTTGAAAATTATCTCTAAAAACAAATAAATGTTGCTAACCATTCATAGTAAATTTAGCAGAAAAAAGCTAACTTTTTAGAAAACAAAAAAAACAATAAATATTAAATTTTTTCGATGAGAAATATGCTATTTTATAGCAAATTTAGCAAAAAAGCTATATTATATACATATATAAAAAAAAAACATAATTCCCGCTAAGCCGCCAGATTTGACGGGAAACAAACGGAATTCGCAGCACTGTGCGCATAGAGTTGCCGTATGCAGCAGAGAAAGCAAGAGAGTGAGAGAGCGAGCAGGAAAAGCTTAAAGCTCGCTGTATTGTAACTATATATGTATGTATATCTAGCTATATAGTCCGCTCCTGCGTGTATAATCACAGGACTAAAGCAACCTGAGCAGATCAACTTGTTGCTTGCGATTGCAGCTGCTCAGCTGCCGCTTAGCTGTAGCCCACCCAAAATGACTGGGCGTGGCACAAGCAATTGTCATGCACACGCACAAACAAAGGCGCAGAAGAGAGAGGCAAAGAGAGAGAGAGAGAGCGAGAGAAGCCAAGGGTCCTGATTGCATTGTGCATTGTTTGTCTGATTGACGAAATGCAAACGAAAATGTGTCGAAATGGGACTAAGCAAATGCAAAGGTGGCAAATGCAACACAGCAAAGCAACAAGAGAAGAGAGGGAGAATGACAGAGATGGCGAGATCAAGTGACACACACACACACAAACACACAGAGTGCGAGAGAGGAAGTGCAAGAGGGAGAGACAATGATGGAGAGAGGAGAGGCAGCTGCGGCTGCCGAAACTGCTGACCATAAAAGATACAACGAGGGCGACGGGCTACAGTAACAGGAGAGAGAGGGGAATGGGATGGAGACGCAGCAAGTGATAAAACACACACAGAACGTCGCGCCGCACAACGAAGCTGCGAGCGAGCGAGCGTGAGGTGCGATTTCCGACGGCAACGGCAACGGCAAGGTGAAAATGATGATGACGACGACGACGGCGAGAAGGGGAAGGAGAAGGAGGAGGAGGAGGAGAGCGAAACTGGCCGCGGAGGTGGAGGTGAAGTTGTGTGTGGAGGTGTAAAATACAAATAAGCGGAGGTGATATCTCAGAACTTCCTTTTCACACATTCGAGAGCAGCCTACACAAATACAAGTGCAAACGCGCAAAGAGCAAACACACACACACATACACGCAAACATGCACTGCACGTACGCAAACAGAGAGCGCCACAGCGAGCTGAGAGAGCGCGTACACAGTGAGAGAGCAAAAGAGCGCAGAGATGAACGTGCGTGTGCGTTTACGCTTGCATGTGTGTGTGTGTGTGTGTGCGTGTCGGTGAGTGCCAGTGCGAGCATTCAAAAAGCCAAAACGCCGACGCCGCTGCTGACGCTGCTTTCCGGTGAACGCCAAATTCGCCGTCAGCCGGCGGCGGCAAATCATGAAAGCGCCGCGCTGCCTATGCTACTCTACCCCCCGCTGCTGCCTGCCACCGCCGCTCACGCAATGCACAAAAACAAAAAAAAGAGGAAAGCAAAGCAAAAAAGGAGACAGCCGCCGCCGCCGTTGTCGTCGCAGTAGCAGCACCAGCGGCAGCGCTGCCCAAAAGCAATGCACATTTTGTTTTTCTCTCTGCTTATTTTTGACGCGTCTTAGATTCTCGTGCCGCCTGCTTTGGATTTTAACTTCGCTGTGTTTTTTGTTGTTGTTGCTTTTGATTTTTTTTTTGATTTCTCGGAATGGCATCTACTTTGAAGCACGCCACGACGACTGACTGCATTGTATATTTGAAATTCATTTCAATTTAAATACAAATTTTCTATGAAAATGCACGCATTACAAATACAAACACACACACACACGCACACGCATACGCATGTACGTGCGTGCAAGTGCCCGCACCAACCCGCCGACAGTTGACCACGTTTTGAATGTGATTTGTGGGTGTTTTCATGGCGGATGCGGATGCAAATGCGATGGCAGCCGAAACGCTTCTTTCTTCTTTAAACCAAAAAAAAAAAAAAAAAACTGCAAACGGGGGGATGGGAGAGGGGGTTAGCGGGGCAACGGATCAGCATTACAAGCGCTGTTAGACGCGCAGTCGAAGCCAACTATAAACAACTCACTAAAGCAGGGGGGGCAACACTGGCAGGCGGAGGGTAACACTGTGGGGTACAGTGGAACCAGCACGCATAAACATATCCATTGAATGCGTTTCGGCTAATGGACGTGCTATGGGCATGGGGGAGTGAATATATGAACTATCCCCACACCCATATATCTATGTATGTATTGAGTTTTATGTTTAATCTTCAATTGCGGCCGATTCGTTGAAATTTCGCGAAAATACAAAAAGAATGAAAGAAAAAAGAGGAGAAAATAACAACAACCGATATGTGACTATTTCTGTGATCTCGGCGTACTCAATGGGAGAGAAAGATGCGTTTCTTCAAAGACGCATAGAATGAATTTTATGAGCACAAAATAACGGCATCAAATACATATAGTCTATAATCTTCATCATATAGTCGCTATTATACTGGCTGACTTAAAAGAACAAAAACTCTGAAATAATGCCTTCTTATAATCAAAAAATACTATTGATCTTTATTTTGGATAAGGAACTCTAGAAAGCAACTTGTTTCTGAAAAATTTGATGCATATATTATTTATTATCTATATAAAAAATTTCACTAGTTCACTCTCATCCACGCTGCAAGTCTATATTATTTTATAAAGTTGTCTATGGTCTTATATATTCCAGCTAATCCACTCTAAAAAACATTGTAAAACTACTTAACATACATAATCTTCCAAATAAGTATACTTTTGTTTGAGCTCATTACGAATTCTCATAGAATTCTCTATACTCTAAGAACGTTAAGTAAAAAGAAATATACAATATGTAAAAAAATGGATAGCTTTAAAAACTGCATGATTTCAGATTTTAGAGTTGAATTTTTCATTTTTCAAGATCATTACGAATTTTCATAGAATTCCATATACTCTAAGATCGCTAAGTAAAAAGAAATATATGTAAAAACAAAGGTATAGCCTTAAAAATCGCTAAATATGCCTGATTTGAGATTTTAGAGTTGGATTTTTCATTTTTCAAGATTATTAAAAATTTTCATAGAATTCTCTATACTCTAAGATCGCTAAGTAAAAATAAATATTTCTAAAAAAAAGGATAGCCTTAAAAACTGTTAAAAATGCCTGATTCGAATTTTAGAGTGGGATTTCTTAAAGTTTTATTTTTTAGAAGTGTGAAGAATATAAAATAAATTTGTAAAAAAACAGAAAATACTCAAAAATAATACAAGTTTTACTTTCCTTTAAAAAATAGATAGATCTGTTATATTTAATGTTTTTTTTTTAATTTTTAGTAAGTAATAAAAATAAATCACCCACTGTAAGAGTATGTTAATCTCTTTGATGTTGCCTAGCCCCTTTTAAATGGGGAGGATGCGATTTAAAAGTGGAATTAACTTGTACCTAAGTACCCTGCAAACGATCTACAATATATGGTATATGTGGCCCACTTAAGCCAGTTGCACGAGGGTTAAGCTAGCGTAATACACTAGCTAAACAGGGGTGTGCGGGTGTGTGTGTTGTTGTGTGTGTGTGCCTGCCATGCTCAAGGACGCGCATTTGCTGCAACTGTCACATTGGATGACCTTTGGGAAAATACGTGTTGTGCCGCGCTACGTTACGGTATCCATGGTACAAGGATCTATATCTACATCTACCATATCTATCTATCTATCTATGTGCATGCTCAAAGGAATCTCTCACCTTTCGTTTCGGGGCACGGGAAATTCCGATCTGAGTTTCGAGTTTTTGGGCGAAAAAGCATGCAAATAAAAATTTCACACCTTGGACACAGTGTGTGTGCAAGGCATCTGGGAAATACCCGGGAGAGACGAGACGGAGACGGACAACCTGTAACAGATGCGAAGGTAGCAAGACCAAGTGCCACAAGGGATGGTACAACATATGCATATGGGATGAGCATGACTGGGCGAGGACACTCGAGTTGTATGCGATGCGATGCGATGCTTGTCAATGAAAGAAATGAAAGAGCACAATTGTTTTTGGCAAAAGCGAGAGGGAGCGACATGCATAGCCCGGGCAGAGATCTATACTCTACTCTTCACGTGGTAATTCGTAAATCCCAGCCGCAGGTATTTAGTTCCGCCTTTTGTCTAACTATGGAATTCCCAATGCTATTATTGCACCTAAGCCACTGCGACACGTAGCACACACATACAGACGATCGTGCACGCTCTCCCGCTCTCGCTCTCTCTCTATCTCTGTCTCTGTCGCTCGCCTGCGCTTGTCGCCGGCGCCGCAGGTCAGTTGGATTCCAGCAGCGATGTTGCTACGTTCACTTGCCACGAAAATCCACACGCACTTTTCATTGTGCGCCCTCAGCTCGGGGCTGTTTTTCATTGTATTGTTGGAAAATGCTCTCTAGCTCGCTCTCGCTCTCTCTCTCTCTCACCCTCTCTCTTCCTCTGCTGCAGCTACAGGGCCTGAATGGCCCGTAGCAAACACTTGGCCAACCGAAAAAAGTCTAACAGGCAACCTGTGCACGGTCGGCCTACTCGACCCGAGAGCAGATTTCAGGGACTGCCTGGGGCTATTGTTCAATAATTTTTTTCTTTTTTTTCCATCTTTTCTTCTCCCTTACGTTGAGCAAAGGCGACATTGATGAATTGAAGAATGATTGGCAGTGCCGCAGGGTCTCCGTCTACGTCTCCGTCGGCTTCGTTTTTGTTTCGATTCAATGGAAAAATAAATAAGTCAGCCGAGCCGCCGTTTCGGCCAGACTGACTGGCACCTTTTCGGCCTTCTTTTCTAACGAATGCCGCAGACACTCAGGCAGATCGCATAAATCGATAGTAGGGGTCGAGAGAGAGAGAGAGAGAGAGAGAGAGAGAGAGAGAGATAGACAGACAGATAGAGAGAGAGAGGCAGAGCCTTGCCTCAGGATGCTATAAGAATGCCTCGGAATTCTTCGCCCTGCTCCAAGCGATTTTGAGTACCGCCTGCGGTAATTGATAGCCGGAAAATCCGTTTCACTGTTGGCGCAAATCTCTCTCGGTGTCTACTCACCTGCTTTGCGCACAGGTGTCGATAATTCGGCCATTAGGTCGGCCAGATTTTTCTTTTGTCCACCCTCGCTTAGCGGCGATATCAGCTTTTGCACATACGTGAAATCCTATTGAGTGCGTGGTTAAAAAAAACAAGAGAAAAGAGGGGAAAATCAATAATAATTACTTGCATGTCGAGATTAGGGTGCACATCACTGACGGTTAATCCGTCATTATGTTAACAATAAATTATAATTAGCCGGGCTGTACAATTGTTTTACATCTTTAATCGAAACTGAGTTCCTAGCTCAATCTTTTTCTATGTCTGCTGCAGCTGTAGCATATTTTAATTGATAAAATTGCCTTATATATAGGCTATAGTAACAATTTTTCAGACACAAACTGTGGCAAGAACGGCTGAGTCTGAATTAACTTGGCTTTTTGAGATACAAAGAGATTTACAATCGGACTATGAGGAAACTAATGGAGTAAGTCAGTCATGCAGCCATGTGTGACTCGGCCAAGTCTTCTACAAGTTCTATAAGCTCGACAGCGAAAGAAAATGCAACTATAGCTTACAATAAACAAGTTAAAATTAAATAAATGTTCTTCCCTAACTAATTTCAGTGCACTAATCTTATCAAGCAATTGGGTGGCCTCTTTGCACTTACATCATCGAAATAGAAGCGCACTGGAATGTTTTTGAAAGACTCCTGATCGCTGTAGGGTTCCATGAGGCGTCTATTGACGGCCCAGAACTGATCGAACTTATCATTGATTAGACCCTGCCAGAGTTGATTGTGATCTTTCTTTTGCATTGCAGAGATGACCAGACCACGATGCTTGAGCACATCAGCTTCTTTCAGGCAGGATAGATAATGTGATTCCAGCAGCTCTCTGCAAAATAACATTGTATTATTTTGTTGTATACAATACTGAAGAATCTGATTGAATTTCTATATACTTTGTATTCAGTTTGACTAGTGTGTCTTCGGGAAATTTGGAAAAGTGTATGGTAATGCACCAGGGTGTGCTATCTTCGTCCGGATGCAGTAAATCATAGAGCACACCTGTTAGAAACGAGAAGAATTACGCAAATTGCATTACAATTGGAATTTTGCTTATGGTTCATTTTTTAACCTATTGGATAATGTAGGCGCAGAGGCGTGCCATTAAAGTCGAACCAGACGGCGCCATCCTGATGCTCGGCGGCAATGTAGCGGGTGAAATATTTTCGCACCTGGAATAAACATATAAAGAACGTACACATATTTCTTCTTTGTTTGCATTTCTCTTGTTTTGTTTTGTTTTGCTTTTACCTTGTCTGTAACCAGTGGCAAATAGCTGAGACGCGATACCATCAGATAGAAGGGTTCTGGCTTGATGCCGACTATTTCTTCGCTGTCAGCTTGAAAGCAAATGCCAATTTGTCCCTCCCATATCATGCGCAGCACCTCCCGATCGTGTGCCATGGTTTATTTATTAATATTTTGCACAAAATACACTTTTCCAGTATGTCGCTACGCTATTGTTTTTGCCATTCACAGTGGGTGTAATAAATAATCTGAATTCAGCAGATTGGCAGCCCTGAGCACATCGTTGCAACGATATATCGATATACTAACCATCGATATAATAGTGGAATTTAGCACAATGTACTTGCACAAATGGCGGTTAAATCATTAATTTAATATTATGTAAATTGTATTATCTATTTTCATATAATTATAATTAACAAATAATAAACATAATATGAAAGCAGTTTTTTAAAAAGTTTTCTTTTTAGATAATGGTGTATACACTGACAATGAGCAGTCTATCGCTATCGATCTTCGCATTCGATTTGTGAGCGCAGCTCGACTTCGATTGCAGCATAGCAAATGCAGCTCTGAAGCGCATAAATAAATAAAGTTGATCGAATTTTAGGCCTGCGACTGGCTGCGTTTATTTTGTTGCGGTCAAATGTAAATATGAAGTGTGAATCTCTAGCTACATATGCCAACATTAACAATATCACAAAACACAAGCAACAATTGCAAACAGAATTTGTTCAATATATATATGAAAAGTAAAGAGATCAACGCTTGTTTTGGCCAATTGAATAGCAAACAGCAGAAGCATCGGCAACGGCAACGGGGCTCAACAGAATGGATGTTGAAATACCTGTTTTGGCTGGATATCTTAATGTTCCAACACAAACTGGATTTTCGCTAAATCGTATCTCGAAAAAGGTAAGAAAGAGCCTGCCAACGATATTTCAACAAATATTCCTTGTTTCGATATTTTTTTTAATAACAATTTAAAATGCAATTGCTGCCGAAATATTAAAGTAGATTTTTAAAATTTTGCCAAATGCGTATTTAAACAGGACACTTGCCATGTGTGTGTGTGAGTGTGTGTGCGTATGTGTGTCTGCCTGCCTGCTTGCGTCGGGGTATGTTTGCATGTGTGTATCTGAGTGTGCCCTGTCCGTGTGCGTGTGTGTGTGTTTGCGTCTAGATGTCTCCATCTGCATACTTGTTGAAACAAATGAGTAGCATAAGGTGGGGGAAAGAGAGAGAAAACATGCCAAACGGCGAGCCGAACATATTTTCGATTTGCGTGTGCGCGCCTGAGACCAGCACAATCAAACACAAACACACATATACTCTCTCACACACACACACACACACACGCAGGCGCTCAAACACGTACACAGCATGTGTATGCTTGCGATGACGGTTGTATTATAGAGGGTGGGGAGGGAAGACTCATCCATGTTATGTGGTGTCGTATTTATATACATTATATCCCCATATGACAGGAAATTCTTGAGCCCACATTAATTGCGAATAGTAAAGACCGTTGAGAGTCCATATCTCTCCCCATATGTAGTGCTAGTGGAAGCGGGGAGGGGGGAGGAGGGAAGAAGGAGTGTTCGGTGTGTTCGCTCATGTTATTATGTAAGTAACACTTGAAATTTCATCAAAAATTTGATTAGCACAACATTAAAAATGTTGGGGGAGGGGGTGTCACTTACAAAGCCGCTAAGAAACCAACGAGATATGTTCGAAAAGTTGCCAAAAAATACGCAAATCATCAGGGCTCGTATAATAATTTTATTACCTGAACCAAAGTTGATTCATTTCTTTTTTTTGCGATCCGAAGGTATAGTAATGTTTTTTTTTTTAATTTTCGCAGAAATCATGCAGCCGTTACTGTCTATTATTTAAAGCCAGTCGTCATGGCATTGCACGCCTGGAGATATGCGAGAACAAAGACGATAAGAATCCAAAAATCTTCACACTTGAGAATTGTGTGAAGATAACACAGGAACCGCCGCCGGCAAATATCATTCAGATTGTGAAACGAAATGGTCAACTCACTCTAAATACGAATAGCGATGAGGAGCTCAAGGATTGGGTGACCGCATTGCAAACAGTCGCATTTTGTGACAACAGCGGCCTCCATGCCGCTCACCATGGTGCCATCGAGGAGGATAATGATCTATATTGCAGTTCATTTGTGAGTATACCCTTAAATCGTAGTGTCTAAAACGTTATCAATTGCAGAGAGAAGAGAAACAGTGAATGGGAAATTTAATCAAACATATTTGTATTGGAGTATTAAAGTTCTTTATTCGGACAACAGACAATGGTCGTGTCAGCGTAGCTTTTAACTCGATCAACAAACGACTTGGGATCAGATTGCACGTATAACCAGTAATCCATAAACTGTTCAAAGGTTGCATAGCGTGGAATCTTACAGTCACACCTGTGATGGTACTTGCAACAGGGATCATAGATCAAGTAGCTCTTGTTCCCATTATTGCCATGCGCAAGTTTATTCTTAGCTGGGATTCTAAACAAGAGAAGCAAGGCTTGAGGCTTGACCTATACTCTAGCCATTCATACTCACGTGTTAATGAGACTCTGTTCAATAACCCTCTTCAAACGAATATCCTTAAGAAGGTTTTGGAAAGCTGCAGGACCATCGTCTCTAAATAAGAGGGTTAAGAGAAATACATAAGGCATATTCTCAAATTTAATTATCTGCAACATTTGCGAGACATAGCGCTTGCGATGCTCCCACTTGTAGTCCAACCAAATTATTAGTGTATAGAACAGCTAGAGGGGAGAGATAATACAAATGAGTTCTTTTAAGAATAATTACCGCTTTTCCTACTCACTTCTATCTCAGAATTAACTCCAATATTCGCAGATATAACAAAGTGTCTAAGCTCATGAAAACTTAGCTCTAAAAATTCTTTGCTGCCCGAAAAAGGCATCCACAATTGTCCGAATCGGGGAAGCATTTCAAATGCCAATCGGGGATAGACTGAGCACGCAATTGTATATATCGCAATCACATTAATCTTTGAAGCCATCAGTTCGTTGATCAATTCCATGCATTGTCCATACAAATCTCGTAATTCCAAATAATCTGATGCACGTACCAGTTCCAGCAGTTGTCTCATTGTCACAGCCGTCAATGGTTCCATCATCCAGCCGCAGATATTGACGAAATTGCGAGAAGATACCATTGTGCTGGGCAGGCATACGGTCATGTCACCTTTGCAATCGTAAAAGTAATTAGACAGGGAGCACAACATCATAGAACGGCAATGGAATCGATTTTCATCGACTTTTACACACACAGTGGGTGAAACATTGTGGCAAATCAAATGATACATAATATCCAGATAGTTTGTTCTCTTGGGCATCTTCTCCTCTTGCCACGCCCGTGTGGTATCCTCGAGCAATGAGGCCAAATGGCATAGAACCAGGCGATTGAGCTCAGTTACTTTCATCAGGATATCTTGATCGCTTGAATCCGTATGATAATTACTTGGGCAGGAATTTAAAAAGAGATGCGCCAGTTCGAGTTCACGCTGCAACATCTCAAGACTCTCAATATTTTCGGTAATATTTTCATTATTCTTTGGCTTCAGTTTTGATATATTCACTATGCCATCTATGGTTTCTTTATGATCGTATTCGTTCAATAGTATACGTCTTGTATTTTCCAAATGATCCCTTAGACATTCCTTTGCCACGTGCATCGAGAACCAACTTCTTTGCAATTTAACCTCAGGGCTTTTGGCCTTGTCCAGTTCTGAGTGCGCATCTTCGGGCTGAGCCATACTTCAAACATCGAATTTTGAATATGCTCAAGAAGAGAATTGTTATTAACCAATGTAAAAATAGAAAACAAAAAGAAATACGCTTGTTTAGAAAAAAAGCCTACTTGAAGCAGGTGAACACAAATAAATTAGTCGTTTAGAAATTTGATAGTCTATTAAATGATATTATTGATGGGGAGAAATGTGCGAGAGAAGTGATTCATAAATTGCAGCTGTTGCAGGTCTGTTTTGTTTTGTTGTTATGGAAGAGTACAATATTATTGTAAGGGGCTGCTAGGCTTTCCATAGTCTCAATTTACATTTATCCGATCACTTGTACCAGGCAACAGTATAAACGATTTCCGGGTAAATCTGAGTAGTTTATCGTTGTCTTTATGTAAATATTTGCACAATTGCTCATTGGTTTTTTATTCTTCGACAGGACGGACTGTTTATAATCACGCTGATACCTTCGGAGGCGTCAATCAGGTGCAACATTGAGCCGCGCACGTATATGCTGCAGATGACACCAACCGAGCTGCAACTGAAATCGGAGGATCTGAGTGTTACGATTGCCATGTGGCCGTATCGATTCATACGCAAATACGGCTATCGTGATGGCAAATTCACATTCGAGGCGGGACGCAAATGCACAACCGGCGAGGGTGTCTTCACACTGGATCACACCAATCCGCAGGAGGTGTTTCGTTGCATGTCCGCCAAAATGAAATCGATGAAGAAACTGATCAGTGGCGACAGCCTTAGCAGCATGGAATGTGGCGAGAATCAGTTTAGCGCCGCAGCCTGCATGGAACCAGGCTCACGGAGTCCGCTGCCGCCATCGCCGTCGAGTAATCAACTTGCCGGTGAATTCGAAATCAATTCAACACAAAGCTGCATCTCACTGAGGGGCTTTATCAGCTCCAACGATTCGCTGAATAACTTTTCATCGAATGGCAACAATAGTGTCAGCTTGTCTGTGCCAACGTTCCAGGCCATTGTCAAGCATATTCCCAATAAGCCGCCACGCAAGTTACCCACACCGTTGGAGAAGCTTAACGTCATTGGTGCAGGATCAGGAACTGGTTCGGGATCGCTTGTAGGCAGCGCTGGCACAACGAGCCTGTCGGGGTCGGGGTCGCCGTCATCGTCATCGTTGGCATCCGGATCGGTTTCTGTATCGAGCCAAACTCAACAATGTGATAAATACAAGATTGCCATAACGACATCATCGCCATCGGATGTTAACAGCAAGAACAGCGGCAGCGTCGGCAGCGGCTCGGCTGTGATACTAAAGCCCAGCTCACCGGATCCATTGCGTGGCGGTGGTGGCAGCCCGCCCGATTTGCCGCTACGCAATGAGAGCTGCGGCGGCAAGTTGACGCTCGAGCGTGACTATGAGTGCATCGAGAATATAACCGATGCCTGGAAGACACGTGGCGTTGGCGATGTGCGCCATTGTGAACGCATTCCCCCCGCCCTTAGCTGTGACAGTGATTTTGTGCGTCAGCGATCGCAGTCGCAGCGTGACAAACGCAAGGATCTGACCCTAACCAGCATTGGCAATAGCAGCGGCGGCGGCGGAAGCAGCAGTTGCGCGAGCACGCCCAAAATAATTGACATCGATATTGGCGAGGGTGTCGGCATGGGTGTGATGTCATCATCGGATTCAAACTATGATCGCTTGGATTTCCTTTCGCCCAACAATAAAACGTCCAGTGGCTACAAGACCATTGTGAACGTAACGTTGCCAGCGAATCGACTGCGCTGCAGTCCACCGCCACCGAATGAATACGAACTGATTGCTAGTCCAGATACCGAAAGTTTTCGCAAGGCTGATGATAGTCACCTTGGTTATGGTATCCTTCGCAAATCCACAAGCACTGCCAATGCCAGCACGAGCAGCACAAACAACAACAACAACGCCAATAATAATAATAATAATAACAGTAATATTAATAATAATAATAATAATAACAATACGAATACGAATACGAATACACTGCCCGCCAACAACAACAATAATAACAACAACAACAACAGTAATTCAAATGCTGCGGATTTATGTCTAGCGAGAGCAGCTACTACGCCCACAACAAACAAGAGCAACGATGCCACCATAGATCATCGCAGCTACAACGGTCTCAACTATACGATCGTTAGCAAGCCGAAGCGAGTGTAAGCGCAAAAAAGAGAGAGAGAGAGAGAGAAAACACAGACAGTGAAAGTAAGGGAGATGGCAAAACAAAAAAAAAAAGGAGACAGAAATAGAAACTCCCAATTACCACAAATTTCGAGCCGGAATCTCATTTTTGCACAATATTCGAATATAAGTGAACAAAAAAAATATAAAGACACGCAGTGGGGAGAGAGAGTGAGAGACAGACACACACACACACACGTATACAAATTTCAGGCAACCACACCCACACACACACACACAAAATCATCCAGTGGATCTTCATAGCTCTCGTTGCTTCCGCTCATATTTCATTTTTGTTATGTTCCATATATGACAAAAAATATTTCTGAATTCCATTTCCATATGAAACATTTCGAATTAAATGTAAAAATTTCTCTTTAAACTTTTCAAATCCTAACTGAGCGATGTTGATCAACAATTTATTCATATTAGTTGATTTCAGTGGAAGATCTAGTCTGGCAAAAACAAATTTGTAAATGTAAATTTCTAAATTAGTTTATTTGAAAACCTAACAATGATATAGTAGTTGCCATAGAAAAAAAAGTAGAAGAAATAATATATGAATGTTTGATCGAATACGAATTATATAGGTTTTTTGTAATTATTTTTTTTTTTTTTTGTTAAATTGATAATCTGTGATTCTGTTAAATATGAAAAAGGTCTTGTGGGAATGATCAGGGAATGAATTTCAGTTGCGATACAAGATCGACATACATAGAACTAACTCTCTCTTCAGCAAAGTTTACAACACACACAAATTTTTACTTCCATATAATACATACATACATACATACATGATCGTATGGAGATGACCTACAGTTGGATGTCGTTGAAAACGACAGCATTATTTTTTTTTGTTTTTTTTTTTTGGTATTTGACTTGGGCACTTACCAAAAATATTGTGGCGTATTTCCCATGTATTTTTTAACATACTGCTAAAGAATATTTTATATGTTTTTCTGTCGTGCCTATTGAAAAGTGTAAATAAAACGAACGAAAACTACAATAAAAAAAAAATATAAAATGTTTTAATGACTTTAATCGAAAAACAATTGTATTTTAAACAGTATATGTATATCTCTTATGTGAGATTATTATGTGCCTGTGTGTATGGTATAATTTTTAGAGTATTTTCCCATTTTATAAATGCAGTAGGCATTGAAATCGATGTCTTGTTGCCACATAAGAGATTAATTATTTCTGTTACACTGAGGTTAGGCAAACTGATTTGACTGACTTTCGAGAATCAAGAAAATATTTGGGAGTCACATTTTGTTTTGTTACTTTTGAAAATGTTGTCGCTAAGACGTTTGCAACGGCTTCAATTGCGTCCATGGGTGCGCTTCTGTTCGGCCGAGCTGATACACAAGGTGAGTGTGCAATAAATTGAATAAAATCATATCAAATGAATAATGAATAAACTCTTACACAGGATACGTTTATAGAGAAGTTGCGCAACAGCTTCAACGAAGATGAGCGAAACAATTTCGTGGTGCCAACATTCAAGAAGGCCATGCTCTTTCCGGATGAGATTGCCGTAAAGGATGTCGCTGGAGAGTTTACCTATTTTCAGCTCTACATAACCGCCAAGAAGCTCGCCATACAGATATCCAATTTTTGTGGTATCTATCAACATTAACCGATATTGTACAAATATTAATGCCTTTACCTTTTTACAGGCAGCGCCTCACAATCGAACGTGGCATATCTGTGCTCAAACAATGCTCTATGGATTGTTATACAATGGGGCTGCTGGATATCGGGACAGATCGCTGTGCCGCTGGAGCCAAATCAGGCGGCCGAAGAGCTACGTGGCCAGGCCACAGACTGCAAGGCAATGCTGCTGATTGGTACACCGGAAAGCGAGACAATGACACAAGATCTGGCCCAGCAATTGGAGGTGGCGAGCATTGTGTTGGATCACAGTTTTGTGCCCACCTCGGAGAGTGTCTCCTCGACTGCAATGTATGCCAAGCAGCTGGTGGGCCAAAATGGTGCTCTCATACCGGAAAGTACGCTGCCCAATGACTTCTATACCAAAGCACCGGCAATGTTGCTCTACACGCCCAGCTCGGCGAACGGACGCAACGGTGTCGTGCTGACACATCGGAATATCGATGCTCAGATGCGTTGTCTGTCCTCCAGTTGGCATCTAAATGCCAACGATTGCATGCTACCGATAATCTCAATGAGTCGCATGCATGCCGCCATCGGAGCATTACTTGGCGTTGGCGGCAATCTGTTGCTGCAGCAGAAATTCGATAGCCACACAGCGTGGAGCTCGCTGCTGGGCATCAATAGTCCGTCAAAGCAGCGTGTGAACATCTTTCTGGCCATGCCCATCATTTACAAGCGTCTGATTGCCGAGTACGATAAGATGTTTGCCCAGGACTCACGCATGGTGGAGTACATCATTAATCATTGCAAGCAAAAGACACGTCTAATGGCCACAGCATTTGGTCTATTGCCGGAATCTGTCTTCTATCGTTGGCGCGAAATAACCGGACAGAATATCTATGAATATTATGGCATGCTGGAGACGGGCCTGGTATTGGGACCGGCACTGGACGAGCCCACCAACAATGTGGACTATCGTCCAGGCAGCTTAGGTACACCCCTAATTGGTGTCACCGCTCGTTTGGTGAACAATAAAGGGGATCAGCTGGTTAGCTGCAAGAGTGATGCATCATTTGGCCAAGGACTCATTGAAGATCAGAAAGTGAAGGGTTTGCCTGTGCTAAATACGGTTATTGGCGAACTGGAAATCTCTGGCGAGAATCTGTTTCCGTTTAAGATCTTCAAAACGCAGGAGCATCAGGTGGTATCACCAGTAACTGAACATCTAATGAAGCTGCAACCACAGCAGCAGCAGCAGCAGCAGCAACAACAGCAGCCACAACGAGAGCAACAGCCCAAAGTGGAACTACAGCAACAGCAACAGCAGCCGCAGTCGCTTCAGCAGCAGCAGCAGCAGGTGTCGTTGACGGAACACTCCAGGGAGATGTTCCTCAAGACGGGTGACATTTGCGCCTATGAAAACGGCAGCTTTAATTTTCTTAGCAAGTCAACGGATGTCTTTAATGTTGGCGGCTATAAGATCTATGGCTCGGAGATTAAAAAGGCCCTCATCTCACACCCGAGCATCAATGATGTGGCCGTGCTGGGTATACCCAACAAATTGTGGGGACATCGTCTGGGTGTCATCTGCATTTTATCCCCCGATGCCGAAGTCGATCTGGAGACAATCAAGACCTATTGCTATAGCCAATTGCCAGCGCACAAGCGTCCCACTGTCTTCAAGACGATTGTATCAAAGTAATCTCTCTCTCTCTCCAATCTCCAGTCTATTAATTCCTCAATCATGCAAATTGGATCAAGAGACAAAAAATTTATGTGCTTATTGATTTATTTAATTTCCTTTTGTTCTTTTTTAACACACGCGTTGCACTCTTGCTGTGGATGAAACATATACCACATAGATTCAACATTTCTATTAAATTTTAGCATATGTGTATGTGCCAGAGAGATAAGTTAAATATGTATATGTATATATATTTTTGGGATCCTATTGATAATACAATATCTAATATTGTTATCTTTGCTTGCTTATAAATAATATATATTATATATATTCCATGTTGTTCTTTATATCTCTCTTGGGAAAGAAATTTAATATATAAAAATGATATTATATTGCAAAATAAGATAGTTTATTGAAAAATAGATAGATAGATAGAAATTAGTTACTACATCTAGTTTAGTATAAATACATCATTGAAACGGGCTGCAAAAAAAATGTTCGAGTTTTCAATAATCATCTCCATCCAGAACGATATCTTCGTCGGCACTGCAAAGTGCTGGGTAATCCGGATTGGTGCCGCTTGTGCATTCACTGGCCGCCTCATCGCAGGCCTTGTAGACAGGTTCGCCCTCAAAATTGGTTGTGGCATAGTTGCAGGCCACAAGGTACGTATCGAAGCCTTTTTCGTTCAAATAGTTGGAGGCGGCACAACCGATGGCGATATTGCGATCATTTGCCACAATGGTAAAGTGTCCGATGGTGCTAATCCAACAAAGAAATTTACTAAGGATTAGAGCGATGCGTATGAAAAGCCAACAACTTACGGTCCCTCATAGTTCTCTGGATATGAAGCAAGAATTTCTGCGGTAACATGTGATCCCTCTGATGCCCACGAATCGACGGCATCCTGTGCGATCTGAGCGAACGTGGGACTGCCACCCTTGAAGCCACTGATGTACAGATTCTGTCCAGAACTCTTATACTTATCCGTATTGTGGCATTGGTCATGCTCCATCTTGCATTGCTTTACATTTAGCTCGGCCAGCGAGGCAAGTTCATTGTCCCAGCTCAGCGTGGCCATGCGACACGCCTTGACATCGATGTTACCCTGTCCACTGGCCCATTGTTGACGCACCTTGAGATGCGCCGTGACAAGCAAATTCTCTATATCCTCATTGACATCCAGCAAAGATGCATCGTCCGGGCAGTTGCTATCAAAGCTCTGCAGCAAGTGGGCAAATCATCAGAGAAGGAGAGAGACCAATGGCGAAGATTGAGAGGACTTACCCCATCATTGTCGCATCCAATATGTGACTCGTCCGGGTCGCAAATACTTGCATCGCAATAATCGGTTGCATTCGATGGGCTGACAGCCAAAAGGACGAGCAGGGTAGCAGTTGCCAAAATAATCTTCATCATGTTGGAGTTGGAGTGCAAATGGAGTTTTTGCTAGACTGTGCCATCTTCACTCGACATGTTGCCTTCTTATAGCCAATGCGGAACACGACTTCACTGATAAACCGAGCAGGGTCGTGTTGGTTTCTTGCTATAATTGGTATTCCTAGTTTATGACTTTCCATCGTGCTTATCTACGGCAAAGTGCATGGTTAAGTATGACTTATACAAGTTCTCTACGAAGTATTTAGATTTTCAATTATATATACTAATATATCATTATACTTTACTTACTTATTTTAGCGGAACAATATTATTTATTATTTGTCATTTTTTTTTCAACTTAATCAGGTTGGTATTGCTAAAGAATACCATACCGAAATTAGTCACATTTTTTAATTATATTTAACTACACATGATCATAAACTATTTGTTAGTTTGTTCCACTTAATAGGGTTCCCTTTGTAGGTTGGACTTGAAAGATAAGAACTCTAAAGAAAAGGCTGAAAATTGCATTGTTTTTGAAGTGCAAAAACAGCTGACTTAAATTTTTTTAAAGCCAGTGGTTTATTCGCTAATTTGATCACTCCATTTAAAAAAAAAAAAAATAAAAAAAAATCGATACATTAAAAAAATATTGGATTGTTTATGTATTCGACTTATTTTTGGGGATGCTTAGGTGCGATAATGTTTTCCAAAAATGTGTGTTATAATATTACACTCCAAAACATTTTATTATTGTCCACTAGGAGAGATCTTAGATTAATAAATAAAGGATAAAAAAAAAAAAATATAATATTACACTTTGTGTAATCCGATTTCAATTCACTCCGCTGGGCATAGCATGCCACATTCCCCAATTAAAAGTATTCAAATTATTTATTTACTTTATTATTATATTACATTCCATAATATTTAATTATAGTCCACTAGGACAGATCTTAAATTAATAAATGAAGGTTAAAAAAAAAAAAAATATATCACTATTCCGCTGGGCATAGCATGCCACATGCCCCAATTAAAAGTATTCATATTATTTATTTACTGTATCACAATTTTAGCCAGAAAGTCAATCCTTGAAATTTCCAAAATTAGACTGGGGTTCCATTGGCATCCGATCCCAGTCGCCAGCAATACCATACAATAATAGATAAAGAACATGGGTTATCTGTTGTCATTCCAGACGCCCGGAACACCATTCGTACCCAAATGGGACGATAGTATGGAGGCGTCGCTGCTAATAGCGCTCGGCATGTTGGTGATGGTGCAGCTGATGCTGCTCGTCTACATAACAATATCCCACTTTCAACCAGGTGCACTCTACCGCAAACAGATGAATAAGAACAAACGTCGGCGTTACTGTAACTTCATATTCCGCCGCCTGTTGGCCCAACTGGACATGGCATTGACGCAACGTCCCATACCTGGGCAGGAGTTCAGCTGTTGCCGGCGAGCCAAGCAGCAGGCACTACTGGCGGTCCGTCTCTTTTGCCGTGACACTCAGAAGATTCTACATCCTGAACACGAGCTGGACACATCGGCCGCCAGTGATGATTATTTCGTGCTGGACGAGGAGGAGGACGAGCTCAGTGCTGCCGGCTATGCTAGGCTCAATTTCGATGTGACCGATGCATTTCTCAGGAGTCTACTGTATCCCAAACGTTTTGAGTGCAGATCAGGAAATAAAGAAACGCCGTGAAGACAATCAATCGCCTTGTTACTGGAACCATGTCCATCACAGAAGAACCAACCTGACCTAAGATTTGATGCTTTATATGATGCTAATGTTAATTTTTAATGGAATTCAGATTGCAGATGAAGTAAGCATATTCCCACAGATTAAGTTAGTTGAGGCAACCACAAGCTAGTTAAGAGATTATTATACGATAAAGAAGTGATATTTTATGATATTGGTCATCAGATAAAGCACAAATTAAAGTTACCCTTTATTTTAAGCATTTCTATTTGTTCATGTTTTGTTGTTTGCCCCCAAATATATATCGAATGTGAGGTTATGCAGAAACATATTTGTTGTACGAATATAATCAGATAAATAAAACATTGTTGTTTTACATAATTGTATTTGCGGTTAACTCGAACAACTCACTCGCACACGAAACCAACTAGAAACATAACATATATATTATATTATATATTAGACTTTCGACATCCTTGCGATATATACGATACATGCATATATACTATATACAATAGTTATATACAATTTACAATACACATTATTATGACAAAATAAATTGGGCTCCGATTAGGTCGGTTCGACTGCAGGGATCACTTCTTGAAGCAGATCTTAAGTATGCGTATGACTGGCGCCTCGAAAAGTGCGGATATGACAAAGGCGGTGCCGAACGAGACAACCGCATTCCCCAGAAACATTGTCAGGATCATCGGGTTGTTCAGATGAACGGTGCCACTCATGTGCGACGAACAGATGAACATAATGATAGGGTGGATGAGATAGGCACAGTAGGTGAGACGCGACAGGGGCCAGAGTACGCGATACGATAGTATCGCATTCACAGTCGGCGCCATACCCCAACAGCAGGAGAGCACAATCCAGACAAGCCCACAGCCGAAGGCAGTATGGCCCACGCCCACATAGAAGGCGCTATTAACCGGACTCAGTTCGCCATCCCAGACGCCAAAGACGACCAGCAACAGGATGCCAAGGCTGCCAGCCCAGAGGCTTAGATTGAGACGTCGCGAGATTTGTGGGGGCGTCTTCACCTTATACAAGGCGTAACCTGCGAACATGCCTGAAAGAGATCAGAGATCAGAGGTGATCATTGTCGACAGAGGTACGGGCAGGTGGAGTCTTGGTACTTACCCACAATGTAGGCGCCCACTCGCTGCCAGGGCTTGTCGTAGAGAAAGTCAAATGACTCAAAGGGCAGGGCCACTTTGTGAGTATACTGATGCTGCAGGGATATAATGCCCGCAATGCTCCACGAGCTGATCAGGAAGGTAATGAGGGTAATGGCCACAGCCTTGAAGTATCTGTAGATGGAGATTATATTGAAATTATATTACATATATCTCTCTTGACGAGGTACTTTCTTACTTTCTTGAGAGTGCCAGCAGCAGAACACTCATGACATAGAATTGCATGTCATTGGCCATATACCAGCTCCACATCATACACATCTCATGCTGCGGAAAGAAATTATTGATGTAGAGTATGTTACGCCACCAGTAGATGCGGCATGTGTTGTGCTCGATCTTGGCCGGCTGGAAGACCGATGAGTCCAGACCCTGTCGCACGGCAAAGTCGTTGAAGAGCACCACGAACAGGTAGACGGGTGTGAGACGCAGATACCGATAGAGCAGCATCATGAAGGTCTCCGAGCAGCTGCGTCTTACGAAACCGCATGCCTCTGTGGGATGCTTTCGTTCCTGCTTCACATAGAGCAAAGTGACGAGTAAACCGCTGATAAAGAAAAACGAATCCACCGAGAAGGTGGCATTTCCAATGATCTGGTACCAGAAGGAGCGCTCTGTAATGACGCGCTCGAACTGCAGAGAGAGATGAAAGATATCAAACATATATTGCTTTAATTTTCTATACCCTACCTTGTTCTCGCCAATGGCAAACATTTGCAGATACGTGTGCACCATCATAGTCCACAGCACGGAGAAGACACGTAGGCCATGCAAACAGGAAGTGTGCGACTGCAAAGAAATGGAAGGGTATTAACGGTAAAGGATTATTCTTATAGGAACTCAGTACTTCTCTTGCTAAAGTATATATATTTTAAACTCAATTCAATTCTACATTTTCACGCTTTATATATTTTATATATTTTGCAATGCAAAAGCTCAACTCAAAACGGCGCCTTAGGGATGATACATTATCAAATTCAGCCAAACATTAGAGCTGGAAGCAGGTCGATACATAGAAATATCGAAGTTTCAAATGTTCTTTTGAACCGATAAAATCAAAGATACTCAAATTGGAGATATTTTCAAAGATACTCAAATAGGAGATATTTCACAACACCGATAGTTGTGTTATCGAAACATGGAGATTTATCATGGATCGGAGCGCGTTTGTTGTGTTGCCTCACATGTGTTTTTGGTACTGTTCCTTGTGTGAGATGCACGATGGGATCTTTTGTTGCGTCTTTCAAAACTCATAACTTTGTCGGGTGTGACTCTAAACTTACCTCCTTGGTCTTGTCTATGTTCAGAATGGCCTTGGCGTTTGTCTGCAGTGCAAAGCAGAGCAGCAGCTGCTGGTGCAGAGCTGTAACAACAATCGATAATAATCGATAACATACAAAATATATATATAAAATACACACCGATGGGCTGTTCGGCCTCGTAGGTGCCTGCTACGCCCGCGCAGCTACCCGTCTCCACTTGGTAGTCGGTCAGCTCAGTCTTGCCCGGCTGCTTACCCGCTCCTGTGCTGCCCATCGAGGTCGTTGCGGTGCCATCACCTGGCAGCGTCTCAGCTGACTCTGTGCTTGGATCGCCGTGACGCTGTCGATTACCATTCAAATCGATTTGTGTGTCCAGCGTGCTGCTATCGACGCTAACAATGCCATTGCTGCCCAGCGGGCGCATCTGAAAGAGCTCAAAGGGTTTGCCATAATAGGCGGCCTCATAGTCGCCATTCTTGGCGGCGGCATCGCATTTGGCGCTTATGGCCGGAATGGGCGGTGCAGCGACCAGACGACGCTCGTCGATGCGCAGCTGATAGTAGGTTGCCACAATCATGACCAGCAGCAGCGTTAGCAGGAAGCTTCTGTACATAGAAATGAGATTCACATTTGGAGCTTGGTAACACAATCCTAGCTCCAGCAGCTCATATTCTACTACTCACATGAATACCTGGAACTTCAGCTGGCGCCAATGACTGTAGAGACCCGGTACGGTGCGCACATGGAGCACCTGCAGCGCCGGCTGCTGCACGCTTGCATTGTGCGCTCCCAGCACGGTCAGCATGCGTGCGTAAGGGTCCAGTGATAGTATCGATTGCACATCGTGTGCCGAACAAGACTTGGGCAGGCACTCGCCCAGGTTGAGCAGTTGCTATGACCAGAGAGAGAGAGAGAGAGAGGAAGGGAATGGTTGATTGACCGATTGTTTGATTGATTGATGGACTTACCGTGCGATTGAGATGTGGCAAGTGCAGCGTTATGTCCGCCACATAGAACTCCAGCTCAAAGTGCTTGCGCTCCTCGCTGGGCGACTGTCGATTAAGCTCCAGGCAAAAGCCTAGCTGACCCAACCACTTGTTGTTCCCGAACAACAGTTGCCCCCGATACCGACCGGATGCATCATAAGCTGCGGGAGGAAGAGAGCGGAGATCAGTAAGAGGAAGTTCTTTGGAAAACCCCAAGACAAAAGGGTAGAATCGGAAGATCGGAACAATTTTGAAGATCGCTTAAGAGATCGAATACCAATAACTTTGAAGGTAGAGAGCGAGAGATCAGTGAAGGAAAGTTCTTTGGGAAACCTCAAGACAAAAGGGCAGAATCGGAAGATCGGAACAATTTTGAAGATCGCTTAAGAGATCGAACTTTGATAATCCATCGTTAACGAAAGATCATTTAAAAATATTAATCAATTCCAGATTTGAAAAGAATTGCAATCCTTAGAAGACTATAAAATAAATGTGAGAACATTTCATAGATGTGGAATTCGCTGATCTATCTACTCGTGCTCTACAAATAAGAAACCACTCGAATCCTGCTGAAGACTAGAAAGGCCTTGTGGTATATACATACATAAGAATTGAAGGCCTTGACTTGGAATCGTAAAAGTAAAAAGACCGAGCGAGGTTTAGACACAGATTTGTGATTGTCGATCGCGTGCAATACATGGGCCTTGGATCAGTTCACTCACCTTTCTGGGCCCACTCGTAGCTGGAGTGCAGAGCGGTCAGGTAGGCCTGCATCTCCAGGCCGCAACCGGTTCGAACACTGGTGCGAATCTCCGAGATTTGCCAATAGAAATGATCGTAGAGATTTGTCACGATCTGAAAATAGTTTGCCGAGCCATAGAGACTTTCGGCCATGCTGGCATTGGGATTGCTCGATCCATTGCTGACCAGATAACGGCTAATGCTATTGATGGTGCTACCCAGAGTTTTCAGCTGCAGATCCTCGTCACTTTGCTTGAGCAATTCGCGTCCCTTTTTCGACGACGCCTTGTTGCTGTTCCGCAGAATCTTGAGGATGTGTGTGCTGGGCGTAGTTGTTGTGGTTGTGGCTGCCTCCATGGCTGTCGTTGTGGTTGCAACAGTTGCTGTTGCTGTGGTCTCTGTTGTTGTGGTTGTCGTAGTCGTAGTCGTTGTGCTTGTTGATGCAACTGGAGCTGTCTCTGTGGAGGCTGCTCCCTCAACCAACTCTGAAATATCCACATCGATGGTGTCGTTATCGTCGGGATTAGTCGATCTGTAGCTAAACTCGCTAGCATCGCCATTGCTCAGCACATGCTGCTCCTCACTGCTTAGCTCACCCTTCTTTATCACCTCATGCTCCAGATCCTCGAGATCGCTTAAATTGAAATCAAACGTCACCGGATGCAGTTCGTATTCCTTGAGAGCATGCGAGTGCGGCTTCGTATACTCTATGCTGGGCAGCACCTTCTCCAGCGGCAGGTAGGGTTTCTTCTTCAGCGGTTTCAGTGGTAGAATCTCGTGTGTGTTCAGTGTCAGTGGACGCTCATCCTCGGCGCTCACTTCGTGTAGTATCGTTATGTTATTGCGATTCACATAATGATGCACGGCAAAGTCACCTCGCTGCGCTGTAGAGGCCAAGGCCTTGGCTGTTCCCGGCTCCGACGTCGACTCCGTCGTGTTGTGCTTGGCGTAGCATTCCCTGCTCACCAGCAGCACGCACAGCAGGCTGCATAGTAGTAGGGCGACAGAAGATCGCTTTGACTCCACTCTGAGCGTATGCCTGGACATTGTTGCGTCGCACAATCCTTCTCTACCTTATCGTCCTGCCTGCTCCTTCTTCCAGTCGTCTTCTTGTTATCCTCGTCTTGGCTTGCTCTTCTACCTCTTCTATCCTCTTCGTCTGCTGCTGCGCAAGTTCTTCCTTCAGTCCTTTCCTTTTCTCTAATCGCTTGCATGCATTTTCTTATGTCTTATTGCTTGTCTCTTGTTCGCTTTGCTGCAGTTCTTGATTCCTCTCGCTTTGCGCTATCATCGTGTTCGATGGATCATGGAGCTCACAGGGCGCATCTATACTGTATTCGAAGAATTGGTGGGGTCAATTAGAAAAAGGGTTACCCCACTTGCAACTCTTCTAAGGTTTAGTTCGACTTGAGACTTGAGACATTGGAAAAGGAATCTACATCTCTTCGACATGGGTCTAGGTCAAATACCCAAACGAAGAGGGAATTCCTTTTCCAATTTCGGTATCATTTTGGTACACCTCAAATTGCCGACAAATTTTGCAATTGCAATTGTTTATGATCCGATTTTCATTATATGGCTTTAATTGTTTCTAGCCAGGCTCACAGCTCGCCCCACCAGCTGCAGAAGCTGTGAAAGCAACCAGAAGAAAATTACAAAATTTCCTGGTTTAACTTGTTAAACTTGTTGTGACCACTCGCAGTGGTCGACTGCGGCTGCTGCTGCTGCTGCTGCTGCTGCCGATTGCAGACTCCCGAGACTGGAGACTGGAGACAGCAGACTCCCGAGACTGGCGAGACTTGCGAGAGTTACCCAAATGCTGGGTATCCAAGTGCTGAATCGCTGAATCGGTGCTGAAATTGTGGAAAATGCATCGAAACGCGGCGAGGCTCGGCGGGTTCGCGCGTTGCATAACTTCCGCATCTCATTCCGTCATCGATTCGCATTGGCGAGATGATCTTCGCCTCTGTATCTGCAGTTTTCACCTTATTATGCAATTTCAATAAATATAGAGCTATATGATCTAAATTGATCGCTTGAAATATTGCCAACTCCCCACCCCCCAAGCTTAACACGATGTCAGCTAATAAACCAGCCCCAAAACCGATCATTATATCTTGTGTTGCCCATGGGATGTTTATGATTAACGGGAATGGAGTAGGCAAAGTAACTCTCTTAACTAAAGGTCTGTTAACTATTTATTCAAAAAGGTTTCACTGCGGGAGAGAAAGCTTTAAGCTGCCATCCGAGCAGGTTAATATATTAAGTCCTTTACTAACTACTCTCAACTTGTGTTTTTTTTAGGGATCGACCTTCAGTTAGGTTTGGCTACAAGAGAGATCGTAAGATTAGCTTAAAAGAGTTTGCTTGGCTTTACTCTGTTGGGTTAGATTCAACTAATCCTTAAGACAGAGCATACCTAACCTCAATTTATTCAAATAATCCTAAAGACAGAGCATACCTAACCTCAATTTATCTAAGTAGTGTTGAATAAGCTGAATATATGTGTGTGTAAATATATTCCTTCATCTTCTTCCTTCTTCTTAAGTCTCTTTATCTTCTTCTAAGCAATACTCTTTCCTCAGTCCTTTCCTAACACTCTCCTCTCTGTCAGTGTTGTAGAATGACAGATGTGTAAAACAATTTCCTTATTCCTTTCATTACACGCCCCTGCATGTGCGTGACAGTGTTGTGCAACGTCAGTGGAAGCAGCTGAAGGAGTTACTGACTCTTCAGCTGAGGGTTTGCACTCGTTTTGGGTCTTGGACAACGCACCGAAGGCTGTGGGCGGGCAGCCAAACGACCAAGTGCTGCAACGTATTTGCAATTGCAATTCAATTGTTTGGCAATCGTGAGCAACAACAACAACAACAACGACAACAACAACAGCAGCAGCAGCCCACGCAATGCGCTTCGGTTGCGTTGGGTGGTAATTGAAGAAGTAAACAACAAATAAAACAACAACAATAACAACAACAACAATAAACAACACCGTAAAAAAAAGAGAGTGAGAGACACAAAACTGTTGGCTGGACACGGCGGCGCGACTTGGACAACGACTTGACGATGCTCAACCGAAGCGATGAAAGTAAAAACCGCGACTGATCAGGCGCCGCCAAAGCTGGCAGCGCTCGAAGCCAATGGACGCGGCCCAAAACGGAGCCGAGGTTAGTCGAGTCGAAGCCGAGCAGCAACAGCAGCAGCGGCCCAAACCGAAGCGGAGCAGAGCAAATACTGCACAACACTGGCTGCAGAGCTTGAATTCCATGGCGGAATCCCCGGCCAGGCGGTCCGGCGGGGAGGAGGTGGATAGTACCATGGAGATGAGCGCGTGACGTAATGAAACACGATGTGAGATGAATTTGAGTTATCCCTCCAAAAAGAGGAAATAAAGTGGGTAAAAGGGGAGATTACATATGGTTTGTCGGATTTCCCGAAGTTAAATATTTAAATAAAAAAAAATAAATGAAATGAAATGAAATATGAAACACTTTATTTAAAAAAAAAAATTTATAATATTACACAAGTTTGAGTGATTATAATACATGGGTATTAAGAATAAATGCCTTTTTTTTAACCTTTTCTACTTAGAAATATGTTTTATACAGAAAATAAATTGGGATTAATCATTGATTATAATGAGGGGAAAAATATAACATTATTTAAGTACTATTTACCCATAAATAAAAAAATAAATAAAAATCTTCATTCCAATTCAGATATAGATTGAGAAAACATACATTAACCGATTATCGCTATAGGAAAACTTCCTACCGAAGAAAACAGACAACAGCAAACCGATCCTAAATGCTTGCACAAAGCTGATATCGGGAAGTTCCAGCGATTGCCCAAGGAGACCAGCCTAAACTCGTAAATCTTAGGTTAGTTAAGTGTATGAAATATTAAAAGTATTGAAGAACTTTGTTTATGTTTTCGATAATGTAGTTAGTAATCGGTTGAAATTGGTTTAAGTTTATAACCGATTGCAAAGAACTACAAGTAGGGTTAGTTCGTTGTTAAACACATAGCAGTGTTGGTTAATTTTTTTTTAATATACGTGTCCTTTTGAAGGTTAAATCGCATCGCGTGTCACGCACGTGCCTAACACGAGCTCACGTGCTCTGCCCTAGCGACGCAGAGACGCAGCCGCAGGCAGAGACAGAAAAAAAAAACAGTTGCAAGTGCAAGAGCTGTGTGAGTGTGCATGAGTATGTGTGTGTGTGTGTGTGAGTTGGAAAAGCGCAATAAAGCAAACATGCAGAAATCATAAAGTGCACTAAAAACCAGACAAATGCTGCAGCCAGATCCGACTGCGAATCCGACTCCAAATCCGAGCCAGATGCGAAGTCGAAGTCGGAGGCAGAGTTCGTCCGCAAGACTGGATACGGTTTCCTTTTGCCATTGTGGGGCAGGGTGTGCAGCAGGTGCAGGTGCACGGAAAACGTGATAGACACGACAACACAGTGGACTGACCAGGTGGCCAGTTGGATGGAAGCCATAGCGGAGCGCGTACAGCGGGAGCAGCAGCAACTAAACTAAAAATGTCGCAACCGAAATGCAATGAAAACGGTAACAAAACCGTCACGAATTCGCGAGCGAAACAGTTCGTTGGAAGAGCCGGGGGGGAGCGGGGAGGCGAGGGGCCAATGAAAGTGAGTCTGTTGTGTGTGTGTTGCAAGTGGCGTGGCACGACGTCAGCGGCAGCGCTCTCTTAGGCCAAATGTGAGGCAGTGCACCTTGCACCTTGGCACCTTCACAGCTTGCAGCGTGTGGAGCGTGGAGCAGCGTGTAGCTGTAAAGCTGCCACAGCGTTTTTTTTTTCAGCATACATAAATTGTGGCACGTTGCACGCTCATAACCATAGATTGCCGCCACTAATTGGCATGGCCTCGCTAAGGTCGTCGCGCCACAGCGTTGCACATGCAACACACAGCCAGCCCTATGAGTGTGTACTGCAATCCCAGTGCAGGTGAAGGAGAAGCTGCCTCAGCAAACAGTTAAATATATATTTAAAGAAAGCGTCTCTTGTTTGAGGGGCAAACAGACGCGTTGCAAGCCCGTTGGCAGCCACCTACGTGAGGGGCAACTTCAGCTTGAAGAGTGGCTACCCTGTGTGGCACGAGCCAGCATGATGTTTGCTATTTCTTTTATTATTTGCCATTTGCGGCAAGCGCCACGAAAGCTACCGTTGCAAGCGACTGGCCACGCCATGCCGCGCCATGCCGAGCCGGGCCGGGCCGGGCCGGGCGAGCGAAACTGGCTGCTGCCTCCGCTGCTGCTGCTGCTGCTGCGCCCGGTGATAGTCGTGTTCGTCATTAAGTGAGTGTGCCAAGTGTGTGTGTGTGTGTGTGTGTGTGTGTGTGCGGCGCATTGGCTAACCAGCTACGTGTGTGATGCAATTTGGCAGACACTCAACGGATTACGCTAGTCTAGGCAGTTGGTCGAGCTAATGGGAGCGAGAGAGAGAGAGCGAAAGAGGGAGAAAGAGTTCGCCCCGGTGGAATGTGAGTTTCAGGTGTTGCAGTGTCATCAGCAAAGCCGCTGGCTCATGACTTGCCACATGGCATGCGGTGGAGTTGGATGTGCGAAAAATGATTGCGAGATCAAGTGAAATTGGCGTGGCAGGGGAGCGCGCCAACATTGCTTGGCAAAAGCGTATAGCATACTTTCAGGCGGTGCCATCAAATTTATTGCTGCATACTTTCAGGCGGCAACAGAAAATTGTTGCCTGCTTCTGTGGGCTGCAGTTACAAGTTTATTTATAATATATAATTAATATTTAATTTAATGCATAAATCAATATTATGCATGTAGTTTTTCAGCTCTATAATATTCGATTAAGATCTGTGTTTATATTATTTCAGCAGATATTTACAAATGGGCGATGTCCTGCTACATTTCTGGATCCTTCGGCAATTGAAAATGGTCAAAAAATGGTATAATAACTTTGTGCAAATGTATGTAACAGGATCAGTCGAGATTTCAGCTGTTAAAAAAGCTAGATACACTAAATTTGGCATGAGAGTTACTATATATAATAGGCAGGTCAAATTTATATCAAATGTATGTATTCTATATGTCAAAAATAGCAAAATGGATTTTTAAAATTTTTCGATATTTTGAAAATTAAGACAAGGGTCCCCCCTATGATTTTTCAGCAAACAATTTTTTTTTTGGATTTTAAAACGCGAGTTTTTAACTTTAATCGATTGCGGAGGTCAAAATTAGTACTAAACAATTGTTTAAATCGATTTTAAAAGATACTTAATTTTGGCCAAAAAATCATGTCGAAATTGTCTAAAATTTTGACATGTAAAACTCTCAACAGGCCTGGTATCCTAATTTTGTACCGATCGTAACTTTCTTAAAAAACAAACGATTTTCACGCGGAATGACATTTTGTTTATGTTTTAACAATCTGAGTGACTCTACATTTAAAAAATATCAGAATGGATTTTCTAAAATTTTTCAATATTTTGAAAATTTAGACAAGGGTCCCCTATGATTTTTCAACAACATTTTTTTTTTTTGATTTTAAAACGCGATTTTTTAACTTTAATCGATTGCGGAGGTCAAAATAAGTACTAAACATTTGTTTAAATCGAGTTTAAACGACACTTAATTTTGGCCCAAAAATCATGTCCAAAATTTTGACATGACACTCTCAGCAGGCCTGGTACCCTGATTTTACACCAATCGTAACTTTCTTAAAAATCAAAAGATTTTCACACGGAATGACAATTTGATTATGTTTTAACAACCTGAGTGATTCTACATTTCAAAAATAGCAAAATGGATTTTTTAAATTTTTCGATATTTTGAACATTTAGACAAGGGTCCCCTATGATTTTTCAGCAAACAATTTTTTTTTTTTATTTAAAAACGCGAGTTTTTAACTTTAATCGATTGAGGAGGTCAAAATAAGTACTAAACAATTGTTTAAATCGATTTTAAAAGATACTTAATTTTGGCCAAAAAATCATGTCGAAATGGTCAAAAATTTTGATATGGAACACTCTCAACAGGCCTGATACCCTGATTTAACACCAATCGTAACTTTCTTAAAAATCAAAAGATTTTCACACGGAATGACAATTTGATTATGTTTTAACAACTAGAGTGATTCTACATTTAAAAAAATAGCAAAATGGAATTTTTTAAATTTTCGATATTTTGAAAATTTAGACAAGGGTCCCTTTGATTTTTCAACAAAATTTTTTTTTTTGGATTTTAAAACGTGATTTTGCGGAGGTCAAAATAAGTATAAGATAATAAGATTCTACATTTTAAAAATAGCATACAAGATTTTTTGAAATTGCTCGATATTCTGGAAATTTTTTTAAAAGTTTTTTTACAAGTAAGCTAGCTATATGTTTTAAATTATAAGTGTAATTACGCATTTGATACGGTTTAGGGAATTCGGCGAAGGGTATCTTACTGTCGGCGCGCTCGACTGTAGCTTACCGACTTGGTTAACCTAGTTTTATGCTTAAGGTTAAATGGGTTAAAGTGTCTATAACGACATTATCCGACAAAAAGCAGTTCGTATAGCTTAACTATTTGAATAAACTATAAATTCAATTTACAGGGCATAGGGCATTCAGGCATAGACTGAAAATCAATTTTATTGCAATTTTTATTTTATATTTATTTATTACAGTCGTGTAGCACAAACCGAGCTAATTAAAATGTACTTTGCAGTTTCCTATGGGGTTTTTCGCATATAGAAATATATGTATGTGCATACACATCCGGACAAATTAAGCCAACTTGTTGTCTGTCTATAAGGTTGAGTTTGGTATTACGTGCCATAAGAAATGCGCCCGGAGCGATGTGTGGTTGTTTTTCCGGCGAATACATAACTATTGAAATTGAGACGAATTCTTAACGTGTTCTCAGACCACCGTCACATCATCAGTGGATGTCGAACAAACTGTGGTAACGGACTCTGTCTATGGGAGATGGGAGACAGCAGACAGCAGGCAGCAGGCGAATTATGATCGCTTTAACGCCTAACGACTAACGGTACACGCGCCATTAGCAATACGCCAAGGGGCAATCATCATCAGGCCGAAACGTACGCAAAACTACTTACAGCAAGTGGCAGCTGAAGGCGCGGGCGGGTGCAGGGCAGGACAGGAGCAGGGGCAGAGGCAGATCTGCCCGTGTTGTAGGAAGTCGGAAGCAGCCCGCCATACCGCAAATGAACTGTGCAAATATAATCAACAATCTTAATGTCAAGAATTTTGTGATCTGATCACGGCTAATGGTCAAATGAAAGAACAAAATCCCCGCGCTCTGGGTCTTGGACGGGTTAGCAGGTCAACGGCCCAGAGATAGTCGAAATCCCGCAGTGCGTAGACCTCACTCTCACTTTCGACTTAATAACATTATTACCAGAATAAGTTCATTTCGTTGGGATTGGTTCACATCCACATGGCTTGGCTAGACCCTTAGGAGCACCGAAATGGGGGGGGGGGGAACAGTAGCATACTCATTCCACAGCATGTCCAGCAGTCGAATCATTTGCATTTTGGTCAAGAGTCCAAGCAAACAAGCACACGTTGTTGTATATCTTTCTCTCTCTCTCTCTGAAGCGGATGCAAAAGGTCAATTCGTCAATTGAAAAGTTAGTTCTGTTCTTTTCTTTTGGCATTTTCCTTTGTCTTCTTTGGTTTCGGCTGTTTGGGAGCTTCGAGCGTTGCTTATATGGCAACATAACGGTGCTATTCACTTTGCTGGATTGTTCCTTGCCCAGAGAAATGCCATGAGATTTGGCTCGTTAAAGCTACCTACCTACCTATGTATCTACCTACCCGACCGACCATCTGACCATCTGACTCGTGTAGTACGTCGATGTTTACAGTTGCTCAACGAACTGCCGCAATTTGTTGTCCCTACGGTTTGTTGGCAGTTTGGTTCCGGCCACAATTAGCGGCAATTGAAAACGATGCGAAGATGATCAACGTCCAGCGACGCAGGTGTTCGCTTCCCACACACCCAAACAGACTCAAAAAATAGTTTTCTCTAACTGACTTTTCGTACATGCAGCGGAGTCAGTTCATTTTGCAAATTCAATTAGCCAAAAGTAAAAATACCGAATATACAGAAAAACATAAATATAAATACAATTATTTTAATAGTTAACTATTTGTATTTTCATTAATTTTTTAATGCGTTTTTAATTGAATTTTCCAAATCCGATATCATTATCGTTTATTTAATAAACACACAGAGAGAACTTTTCGTACTTGCAGCGGAGTCAGTTCATTTTGCAAATTCAATTAGCCAAAATTAAAAATACCGAATATACAGCAAAATCTAAATATAAAAACAATTATTTTTAATAGTTATTTTTTTTTATTTCAATTAATTTTCTAAATGCGTTTTTAATTGAATTTTCCAAATCCGATATCATTATCGTTACATTTAATGAACTAAAGTTTCTGTTCCGGTTCTCTACACTTTCATCGATTTCTTTGGCTATGCTATCGAATCGATAACTGATTTTAATTGGTTTTTAAACTGTGTTTCATTTCTGGCCAAAGCATCGTTAGAAAGGTTTATTTACCTTAGCTGATCTGAATTACTTAGTTAAGTCGCGATCTATGCTCACTCCAGTTATGAGTTCCATTTTGGGTCGTCGTCGTTTCGAGTATTCAACTTTTACTTTCTCCTTATGATTATAGTTAAACATTGCTTGTGCCACATTAGGAAATTACGTCTGAAGTACCTTTTTTGGTACGTGTGTATGCCATATAGCTGCTGTTGTTGTCGTTGTTGTTGTTGTGCTTCTAACCTACATTCTAGTTTCTTTTTCGTTTTTGGTAGCAAAGACGAGAATTTTGTGCATTTCATTTTGAAAAAATGAAGAAAAAAAGCTGATTTCATTTTCAACAAAAAGCTTATAATTTGCAATGATTACTCGTCCGATTGCCGTGTTGCCTCTTGGCCTCAACTTAGGTGTACTGCCCCGAAAACGGCATTGGAGCCGATCAATCGGCATAGATCTTTAGGCGACTTACAATCCACATGACTGCGTATGATCATTTTTCTTGGTTATTTTGTGTTTTTTTTTTAATTTTTTTTTCAATTTTTTACGTTGTGGGAATCAATCATTTCTCGTGCCAAATGCGGCGAGAATGTGGGCAAGCCGGAGATTAATATCGCCTCCTCTGCGGCCCTCAACGATTTTTGGGTCATTAGAACAACTGAGTTTTCTAAACGCTCTTTCATTTATATAATTATGCCCCGGCCAGAGCATTTTCATCTTTTAATCGTAACCCCAACGGCTTCTGTTGCTTCAACTGCAACCCAAGGCTGTGTGCTGTGATCTCAATCTCCAACTACAACAAGGTTCCGTTCTCTCTCTCCCTCTGTCTTCCACCCGTTCTTTAGCTTGCTTGCTTCGGGACAAAGTTTTGATTGACTTGGATTGGATCTAGCTGAGCATGTTTGTGTTCCACTTGAGAGTTAATCACATAATTGTATCAAAACATCTAAATTAGACTTAAAACAAATACTGATGAGCTTGATCATCTTTCATTTTCTTAATATAATTAAATAATGTCTAGATTAAACATATGTAAATTAAGAATAAAATAAACATTTTTAAGTCGTTGGTTTTCCCGCTATAAAATGTATGTACATAATTTTAAAACTTATTCGAATCTACTTATGCATTTCTTAGTTTTTAAATTAATTATATATATGAAACTATAATATACCCTACTATGTCAAATTAATTTTAGAGCTGCTGGCTATATAAATTACGGTTCTCGTTTTGACAAAATTATGCGCGTAGAAAGTCCAGAAGAAAGCACTTCCTATAGTTTTGGCTGACTTGATTGGTTTTAATTTTCTCAACCTTTTTCTGCGAGAGAAAATTCCAGGGTATTTATAGTTAATTGCCATTGACACGCACACACACACAACGAGAGATAGAAAGAAAGAGAAAAAGGCGAAATTGAAATCGTAATTTAATTAAAAACCAACCTAAAATCAGCGATCCCTGAGCCAAGATTCAGATGCCTCAAGTTTTCGGGTTCTGGTTTGTGGGTTCTGCTCAGCGCGCACTCCAGTACCAGCACGCTATTTATCTTTGACCCTTTTGAAGTGTGCGTGCGTATGCGTCTTTGTGTGTGTGTGTGTGTTTTGGTACTGTGGCTAAATGGGTCATTCGTCAAGGTAACTTTCATTTAGACTGGAAAACTCAACAAACGCAGAGCACTTAATCATAATTTCATTCTCTCGTTTCCTCTGCTTTGTTCTTGTCATTGTTTTGCCGTTTCGACAATTCTACGATTCTACCCGTTGTACGATTCTACGGGTAGTTAAAACGATGAATTCACTAACAAGCCGCCTCCCCGAGGAGAAACGTAGCGCAGCTAACTAATTGGATCGTTGCCTCATCCCAGGGCTGCATAGCATCTAATGATGAACGGTGACGAGATAGTAGGGAATGCGGGAAGAAGAAGGCGATGGGGATTGGGTTTGGTTTTCCAACTGCCAAATGGGCGTCCAAGCGTGCCATCTTGTCAAGGATGTGAGGCTGCTAGATAACAACGGTAAATTGATCAGACACCTTCCACAAAAAGAGCAAAAACAAAAGCAACAGCAACTCCAACACCAACGGAAGATTGGACCATTAGCCAGCCAAATGCCCAAAAGGGTCAATGCTAATTTCAACCTTTTGACAACTCAACTTCAGCTCTTGCAGCTCTCTGTGGAGCTCTTGTGGCCAGGGGGCATTCTTTCGCCGCCTGGCTGCGAATCACTTTCTTGCTTTAAGATTGTAATTTGGCTTAATTGAATTTTCGTGCTGGTCAAAAGCAACGCCTCATCCCCATCATCGCGGCACATAGCATCCATCCATCCATCCATCAGCGGCATCCAAATGAGCCAGGCAGGCACCACATCCGTCAGCGGTTCTGTGTGATTGTTGTGTCTCTTTTTTTCCCCACCCCGTTCCTAAATGCTTGATGGTGCGACTAGTTTCGCACTACGCTTTAACTGCAATTCCGGCAACATTTTTCATGCATTTCTCCAATCCATTTGAATTAATTTTAATGATTCTGCACAAGCAACGAATAATGACAAAAAATTAAATGTGGCAAAATGCTTTCTCCAGCGCGTTAATCATATTTCGTCTGCTCAAAAGATCTATTATAATTCAAGACACTTAATTTATTTAATGAATGCAATTACAATTTCATTTTACCTTAATTATTTGGCTAAGTAAAGTCAAATTTTCGCCACAATAATCGCAAAATTAATTCAATTGCCACTGTTTGGCTTGCCGCCATATTCTAATAGCGAGGAAAGTTTTCAGCGATGATTTCATCGATAAGGTAATTATCGATAACAATTGCTTTGCGGCTGGCGGAGCAAGGGTTAATATTTACTAAAAATAAAAACTTGTTAGCTTGGATGCGCAGCAGGAGGAGACAAAAGCACCTTATTTCTCTTAATCATCCTCCCCTTGACCTATATGTATAAGAAGCTACACATTAAAATTCTTGTAGGTCTAAGTAAAAGCTAACAATTATGCAAATATGACTTAGTAATTATCATATCGTAAGAATAATAATAAGAAACGTTTCTTTAAAAAAGGTTAGCAAAGAAGTAATTATGGAAGCTAGAACTTGATTAAAAGGGTTAGAGTGTTTCCATCGTACATCTTGACTGTTGTTACGTGTGCGTGGGCCGGGCCGGGCCGTTCCCTGCACGTTGTATGTGTTAATGCAGTCACTCAGCATTTGAGGCTTTGTTTGTTAATTGCTGTTCGGAGGCTTTCGTCACGCCGCCCGTGAGCCCTGTTAGAGCTGCCACAAACAGGAGATGAGGCCCAGTCAACATGTTAATCATTTGGCTCGTCAGGCCAGGCAACAACCCATCCTAGCCCATGATGGTAAATGGACCCTGGACCACAACTCCAGTTGCGGCTGCAGCCACTAGTGCCGGGCTGCTGCTGCTTCACTCCGTAAGGAGTTGAGTGCACCGCAGGCGCTTGTTACAAATTTTGATGGACGTAGCCTGTGCCAGAAATTGATTGGCTTTAATGATAATAGCAAATGTTGGGTTGCCTTCAACAAGAAGATGAAGATGCCAGTCTTGGTAAAATGCGTAAGGTGTGAACCTTGGGGTGTGTACATGTTTCTCTGCGTCTGTGTGTGTGTGTGTGTGTGTGTGTGGTTTTAGGGCTGGCAGCATCCAAAATTACCAAACACAGTCGAAGAGGCAGGCAATTTTTGCCTTACAGTAGTCAGAAGTTGATAATGAAGTTCGCGATGCAGCACCAAGCTAGAGCTGAGCACGTGTCGTGTCTGCAGACGTGACACGACGTAGTGTCATGGATGATATAGTAGATATATTTTTAAAGAATTATCTTTGATTGATTTCCAAGAAATTCAAAAAGTGCATATTTTAATTCATTTAAATTTTACTATAATTCGATTATATTTTTAAATGCATTGTTAATTCACAATTGCAATAACTTATCGATATTTGTATATAGGTCATCGCGCATCTCTAGTTTGGGGCTGCAGCTGCCATCAGCTGATTTCTTTTGGACTCCAAAATGAGGACAAGTTCAAGGCCAGGTTCAAAGTGTTGACACTTTGACGAGATACTCAAAAGGCGCTGGCACAATGGGAGTCTGAGGGACGACAACAACAACGGCGGCAGCAACAAAACATCGCAGCATTCCCAGCGTGTGTCGGCGGCAGCAAAAGCCAAGCTTTATGACTATGATTATATGTTATTTATATGGATATAAATATGTATGGATGGATGTATGTATTTGCAGTTAGATGATGACTGTGCTCACCTGACTTTGATGAAGGATGCCTGCCCAAATACCACAAATGCAATTTTTGTTGTTGTTGTTGCTGGCATAACGAGCGTTTTTATGGGTCGACATGGTCAGGTTTTCTCTCTCCCACATGCTGGTCAGAAGAGATGTCTTGTGCTGCTGCCGCAGCCGCCGCCGCTGTTGCTGCTGCTGTCTTGTGATGTCGTCAATGTCCATTTCCTGGACCACTCACAGAGACCGCAATCTGTTGCGTTTATCTATGTCTTGGGCCAGGTTTCTATGCTTTGGCATCGTCTATACCTCCGTCTCTCTCTCTCTCTCTCTGTGTGTGTGTCTGTGTGCGTGAATGTTTCTGCATAATTTGCAAAATTATGGGAATCGAAATTCAAGTGCGCCAGCCAACGTCTGCAAATGCCAGTTAACCAGTGAGGCCGCAACAACAGCGAAACCCCCTGCCAATCCCTCCTCTATCTATCCATATCTCTCTCTCTCTCTTACACTGCCTGTTACTGTCGCCGAATCTGTCTCGCTCTCTCTCTATAGTATATACTATATTTCCCCGTCTCCAGCCTCGCCGCATCTGACCCCGGCCCAATGGCGATGTCTAGCGACTCCTACTCTAGGGTAAACACGATTGCCCAGCCAACTTGATCTGCGGTTTTGGACTTTCACAAACGGCCAACTGGCACTGGCACTGGCTAAAAGAATTTACCTGCAATGACAATGAGCAGTCAGAATGATCATGATGTTGCCGTCGCTGTTGTTGTTGGTTTGGCGGTGCCAGTGGGGCTGCAAGTGGTTGTGGAAGCCAAGCAAGCGTCTCTTGTTGCCATTTTATGCTTCATTAAGCCAAAAATTATATCGTGGCATCAAAAAAAGCAAAAAGCATCAACTGCCAGCCAAGTGACAGACAAGCAACAGCCAATCTGCAGCTAAACTGGCAACTAAATGACCCAACCAACAGCAACACGGCAACAACAGCAGCAGCGGCGGCAGCAGCAACAACAACAACAAGCACACGCTGAGCAAGTACAATGGAATGAGTGGGGTCTAAATGGTTCTGGTTCGCCGTTTAGATATTTCTTCGCCAATTTCGCAAACTTCTTCATCATCGTCATCATTAGCCGACCTACACCTTTTGCACTGCTGCTATTCCTATTCCTGCTGCTCCTCTTCATTCGCTCCGTCCCATGCAGTTTTCAATTTGAAAATTGATGAGTTTGCTGATGGAAAAACTCAGTCCAGGCAGGTGACGGCCTGACAAATTAATAAAAGAAGAAAAAAGACTTTCAGGATTTGTCTATTATCTGAATTTGTGAACATTTCAATTAAATCACATTAATTGCATTCCAACCATCTCTGCTGATAATTCTCTCGTGGGCAATAAAAAAAAACTAATTAACTACGTGCATCGCGTTAGCACAGTTTCCATGTTAATGGCGGAATGTGAGTGCGCTTTAAAGCGATTGTTAATTTGGCAGGCACATGTAAACGTTGCCGTTCCAAAAACATCGCCAAAGCGACAATTCTTCTGCAAATGCAAATGCCATAATAAAACAAATAGGGGCAAATAAAATATCAACTGTTGCCTATGGCCACAAATTACTCTAGTTTCTAAAAGTAGAAAAAAAAAAACGAAAACGTAATGAATTTCTATTTTTATAAACGTATATACAGACGTTCCAACACGTTTGCTTTTATGCGAATTTAAATTTGGCAGTTAAGTGTAAACTTTGTCATTTGCCTGAAATTGGTTACTTCACGTGAGAGACTGATAAATAAAACATTTCGCTTTACAGGGTATTCGCGTTTTATGATGTTCTGCATGGCCGCATTTCTCTTGCATCGCTTCGGGCTATCTATGCCCGCAGAGAAGCTGGGAATTTGTTGTGGCATCAGCGTTGTCATCGGCTTGGCCACTGCTCGCTCGCACTGCACCCGCATAGCAAATCTTCGCTAGAAACGGCTTGGCCTGAACTGGAATGGCCTGCAGCATGGACTACAACAGTGGACTGCGGCTATCTATGTAGATCTTTGAGTAGGCTCACACGTTTCTCTCATCTCGCAGTGTGTTCTCAATAGAATTGCTCAAGATTCGATCGCTTGCAAATGCAGCCAGAAAAGCAGAAGTAGGAAAAGCCGATGAAGCAGTCTTGTAAGTATGCGTGCAGACATTAAATGCCCCGAGCTGCAGTCGGGCATTTGGTCTGTCCCACCTTCCGCCTGTTTGGCTGAGTGACTGATGGACAGATGGACAGATTGATGTACTGATTCAAGTGTGAGCACAATCGCAATCGCAATCGCCGCCTGTCAGCGAACATCAGCGAAGCGACAAATGAGCAGACGCAACGAGAAATGCGGACGAGCAAACATGCTGCAGATCAACTTGGATGGAAATGGGATGGTACAAATCGTACTGCATCGTCTGAGTTGGCCAGGCTACACGGCCAAAAAGCCAAATTGCTGGTCAAGTTGAATGCCATAAACAAATACCAATTCACATCATAATCTAAACTTATCTAACTCGAGGTTAATTCTCTTACATATTATATTATTTATATTAGATAGGTTTAGTATACTAATTTCCTAAAGCATTTACCCGATTTCCTTTCTTACAGTGTATGGTATGAGTTGGTATGGGAACCACAGCACGCTTTCCCGCATCGAGCCCCCCGCTTGGCTTGGAATCTATCGCAAAAATGGAACCGCAGCAACGCGCGCACCTCAAGTGCCAGCTCGTCCACGCTCGAGTGTGCAAAGTGATTTTCCAAAGCTCCTCAGACTCTGGGTCTGAGAATGAGAATGAGAATGCGACTCAACTGAATCGAACAGAACAGAACAGAACAGAGCTGAACGAAACTGAACTGCTTTAGCTCTCAAGTACTTTCCGCATCTCATGTACCAACATATTTCAATTTATTTCATATCCGCACTTGGAAGCTTCGACGCCAATGCAAATCGTTGTGCGAACAGAGAAGAGTTCATCAAACCTTCAGTTGAGAGATCAATAGCGATGCACGACAAGGATGATGAAGATGATGCTGATGATGATGTGGAGCGCACTCAACAAGGGTTTCTCGCACTTGTTTCGGGAACTGGGGGAACTTAAACAATACTCTAGATATGCAAACAGTGCTCTATGTACATTTTTGTCGCTCCCAGTGAACTCGGTGACTCTCTCGTGCGCGGCGGCGATATCAAATTTTATTATCAGGCAGTAATGCTGCCCGATAAGCTCGTACAGACCGAACTAGGCATACGAATGTGCAAATTATTTTAACCATTCGAGCCATTTGCCAGGCGATGGCTCGTACTTCGTATGTAGGTCGTGTCGGTCGGTTTGCGTGTCTCTACGTACTCTCATCATGCATCATTCACGAGCGCAAAGTTAACGGTTCACCAAGCACTCGTCTTCAATGCTCGTCTGCCCTTTGCCTGCTTTGGCGTCAAGTCAAGTACAATGCGAGTAGTACCTGTGCGAGTGTACTGTTGCAAGTGGCAAGTTGCATAAGGAGAGCGCATTTGCGTTGAGCCGTTGAGGCCAACTAACTAACTGAGTATTTAGAATGATTTCATCAGACTGGAGGCCAAGCAAATCAGCGAATCAACATCACAATCAGAATCACAATAGGAATCACAATCAGCAACGACAACGTTGTTGTTCGTCACGCCTGCGCAGCGTCCACCCACGCCCCCATCCAGCGTTCCATCCCTGCTCACACTCCAAGCTCATTGGCTACCACACAATAGTTATCTTCTTATGTCACTTAGATGGTACCTGGCACGCTATATACCCTGTTGTCAAGAATGGTCCCGAGACAAATGCATATTTGCCAACAAAGTCAGTCGTTATGACTTTATTATTATGCATAGTGCGAAATTTATAGTGCAATATTGGATATAGTATAACGAAGTTGTTTAATTTTATTAATAATCATAAAATGTGCAGAAAGATGTCCGCATTTATAAGAAAAGTCCCAAAATAACGATTACACAATCAAAGGAACAGAACTATTAATATAATATATATAGTATTAAGATAAGTTAGCACAGTAAGAAGTTATTGTAAAAGATAATTGTTAAAATTAAAATAAAACCTTTAGCCAGTAAGTATAAAATAAATTGTGTGGGTTATGGAAAGAATAATGTTTACAATTTGTATAATTATGTTAATATTTGTAAGAATTATTCTATTAAGTTGTTAGTTAGTAGATAAGTTTTATTCTAAGAGTACTTAATGTTGTAATTCTAAGAAGAAACTATGTAATACTGAGGTTAAGCTTCTTTAATGATCTAAAGGGTATCTGCCCTTTTATCATTTGGCCCACCTGTTGTGCTTGTTGCCATTGTACTGTGTGCTCCATTTCTGTCACGCTTGAAGACTGCAATTGAGCCAATTGACTCCTCCAACTGTAGTTGCCTGTGGTTGAAGATGCTGAAGAGTCTACGAGTCTCTTATGTCTTCCAGTGGGGGCGTGTGAAGAGTGCGGCCCATTAGAACTTAGGCGGGAGAACAAAGCACAACGAGCTACACGTACACAAATACATTATACAGATATAGTCTATCCGTGTGTATATCTGTATATATATATATATCTGTGATTCCGTGTTTGAAGCAGAGAAGCAAGCGGCATGCGGCAAGCAATATCAAAACGAGCACAACGACAAACGGCGACAACAATGGCGCGGGAGGCGCTCCAGGAAAATGACTAATTATGCGGCAGGCGGCGGGCGGGACAGAGCTGGGACAGACTAAGCAGGCGGAGCTGGCTGGCTGGCTGGCAGCAGGAGGAACGGAACGGAACAGAGCGGGACGGAGCGGAGCGGGCAACAGCAGCCACATTAGCGGCGAACGGCAAACGGGGCGAGCTGCGCGAGCTCCGAGTTTGCTAGCGGTGAATGGTAATTGCGAACCGTTATAATGCGAGAGCGCGCATAATAAGAGCAAATGGGCAGGGGGAGGAGAGCGGGTCAAGTGAGGGGTGCAACGCCGGCGCAGAGGGGCTGCCTGGCTGAGAGGCAACTTGTCAGTGGCAGCCCTCGCGCGCACATTTGCTCCAATTCCGCGAGGCAAATGTGACACTTGCGAGCGCGCGCGCGCCCTCTCGCTCGGATTTGCCTAGGCAAAGTGATGTAATGATGATGTTGCTGACCCAGTTGCCGGGAGTCGCCGCAAACCTTTGTGCCTCTCCCAGCAGGCTGTGGATATAGGCGCATCTTTTGTTGCATACCATAACTGTGCCACTCAGTCAGAGGCTGCGCTGTGCTGCGCTGCACTGGGCCGTGGTGTCGATGCCACAATGCGCTCATTTGCTGCCACACAAAGCCAAAAGTTGCCAAGCTGGCTTCGGTTGCTGTCGCTGCTGCAAAAGGTGTCACAGTCATTCGCCATATTTGGTTACCACTCGGACAGGCTAGCAGACAGCAGCAGCACCAAAGATCGGGCAGCACCCGTCTCCAGTTGAGGCGACAGCGTGCTGGCGGTGCCTCAAGCTACAAGCTGCATGCTGCAAGCTGCATTTGACTGAGTTCCAATATGGACAAATTGCAGGAACTAACCCATTTCGGCGCCCTGACAATGTTTAATGATCGTATTGCTCCTCCGCCCATCTCCTTGGCCCGTAGCTGCCCTTGCTGTGGGTTGTTTGATTGATGGAGTGGACTCTTTGGTTGTTCTATATTTTTTTAGGCTTACATTGAATTCTATAATGGGAACTGTTTGTTCTATGTGTTTTTTTTTTTAATGTTTTTTATTGAATTCCTTAATGTGGATCTTTACTAATTTTACTTGCTTTTTTTTCCGTGTTCTCTTTACTTTGTGTATACTCTCACAGATTGCTTTATCTTCTCTAAGATTCATCTTTCGTTCTTCTTAAGTTTCTTCTTTTATAATTTTAATATATATTGTTATTACTTTTCGTACCGTTTCATTATCTTATGGATGCTCTTCATGAGTTTCTTTCTAATATATTCTTATCTTCTAGTCTGCTTCTCTTCCCGATAATACCTATTCGCAGGAGCGAATAAGGAATCAAGCTTAGTTCTCTCTCTCTCTTCCTCTCTTTTGTCTCCCCTTGCTCTTTACATTCCTTGAAGCATATTTCTTTTCCCTCTCCCATCTTTATCCCCCCATTCGGCTCTGATCGACTGCGCACTGGCATTGGTTCCAGAACCTTGCCCTAGCTAATGGGTATACGATACCTGGTACAGCTGGTACTCCCATGTACACCCATTTCTATTGCTTTGTCGCTCCGATTTAGTTAGTTAACTCTAACAGTTAATAAACACATAAGTATGGCATATGGTGCATACCTGGAGCACGCGTCGTACAACATGTTCATCTTCATGCTTCGGGAAGCCAGGGAAGCCTTTGTGAGATGTCAATGTCTTTCTGCCGTCTCTGTCTCAATCTTTCTTGTTCTACTCCATGTCGTTAATCACAGATCGCACGGTTTCGAGTCAAGGCCTACGAAAATTGCCAGAGAATGTTTGTCGCAGCCGATGAGATACAGAGAGAAAGAGAGAGAGAGAGAGCGAGAGAGAGAGGGAGTGAGCGTAGGATAGGTTTACTATATATCTTCTGGTATTGCTGCAGTTGGGCGAACGCACCTAACTGTCAATTGTCACAGCACGTTCCAAAGATTTACTTGCTCTGCCTGTGGCTGTTCCGCTTCTACAGATCGGGGGCATCTCGGGGAGGGCAGGCACAAAAGCGGAGGCTTAACGAAATTACAAAGTACTTATGACTTACGCAGCGTGCTGCAGTTGCAGTTGCAGTTGCATTTACAGTTCTAATCTTTGTTGTCTTAAATGTTGTCTCTGGGTCGACGGTTAGAATGCTTCCCAGCTGAGCAGGCCGCCTTTGAATGTTGTTGTTCTGGCCTCAGTCATTGTTGCTGTTGTTGTGGAGTTCGTGTCAGCACCCAGAGCCAGCGGTGGCTTTCACTGACCGCCTGTCAGTGAGGCAATTACCAGAAATCACTTTCTTTATCCCCAGCTCCAGAATGCTTCAGCTCCAGCGGCAGATGATCTAGCGCAGATTCGGTCACAGGCTCTGGCTCTGGCTCCGGCTATGGCTTCGGCTTCAGCTTCAGCTACAGCTGGGGTTTCCACTCGGGCTCAGGCTTCAGTCTCGAGACACGGCCTGGGTTTCTGCTTGTGCTCATTCTGTGTTGGGAAAATCTCTGTAATGGAATGCGCAAATGAGGTAAAAGAGATGAGAAAAGTGTCGTAATGCCGGACTGGCGTATACCCTGGAAAGCAATGGCTAAAAAATAAAGCGGATTTCGACTAAGGTTGCAGAGATAATTATTTACAGCTAGGTTATAATAAAACATGCAAGATCTTGGCAGTTATTGGATAGATCATAATAATATGAGTATAATATGAACACTATAGGGATCTAGTGAAATAGAGATCAAATCTTAAAAGTATATACATATATTCTTGAAGCCTTAAAGACCATATTTAAATAAGGTAAGCCATTATCTGCATCATGGAATAATCTCAGAGATCTCTGATTTGTTCTTGATCGATACTGAACATACTTTCAATATAGATAGTTAGCCATAACTTGCTTTTTTTTCTATATATTCATTGCACCTTCCGATAGCCCAGACTACCCCATTTGTTCTCAGCCAATCGCTGCATAGGGTATTAAACCGAAAACCAAGAAACGTGAGCCCCTCAGACATCAATCGAACTGTGGAAAAAGCATAACGAAAATCGAAAACTATTTTTCACAGCCTTCTGCTCTTTGCCAGGGCCAAAGTCAAAGATGCTGAGCCCGCCAACGGCGACAAAATGCATTTAGAATCATTTTGTTCGTTTCTTTATTGCCGAAGAAAGTTTTTCGCCACAGACCCCGCAATCTCGGACATATTTTCAGATGGTTTTAGGGCACTTTTTACCCATTTTTCTTGGCATTTTTTTTTTTGTTGTCTTCTTTCTTCTTTCTAGTTTTGTGTTTGTCTTTTGATGCCTCTTCCTCCTCCTCTTCTGCTGCTCCGTCTTGGCGTTTTGCTTCGTTTGGTTTTTTGTGTCTTCATCCAATCTATCTACATCTATGTCTGCGTCTGCGACTGCGTCTGCGTCTCCAGTCGGATTCGGGTTTGGTTTTGTGTGTGTTTGGGGGGGTTTGGTCTTTTGTTCTTGGTGCTGCTGGTGCTGCTGCTGTATCTGGAAAATGCTATCTAACGGCATCAGTTACACTACATAACTGTTCTCACTTTCTTGACTGCGCCACCGTCGCCGTTGCCGTCGCCGTCGCTGTCGCTGCGCTGCTTAAATTTATTGTTGTTTTGTCTCTCTTGCCGCATATCCGGTGCCACGGATGGTGTCCGGAGCCATTACGATTACTTAGAGCGCATTACACGGCCAGAACTGGAACCGAAAACCGAAACAGAAGTAGAAACCGAAGCAGAAGCAGAAACAGAAATAGAAACACAGCAAGAACCAAAAATTAAAACCAACATTACAATTACAATTTCAAGAGAATGAATTGAAGGTTCAAGAATGAGGGAACCCTGCAAGTACTGGGTTCTAGCAAAGATTGCATATCTTAGATAAGCTAACACAGGGTGCAAGAGCTGAAGCCATAGGAGAAAGAACCTACTCTTCCGCATTATCAAGTTAGACTCGTTTAAAGTTTCCCAGAAGAATTGACAAGTCTAATAGGTTAATCAATTCATAAGCTGTCTCTCTCGTTATAATATAGCACTCTTTCATCGACTTAATCATCCCGGGGGAAGAGAGTGCCGCCTATTCTATTATTCAAACCGCTCGAGGGGGCTCCAGAACTGAAACCGAACTCGAGATCGACGTCATTTGTCTTCGGCTTAGCACTTTCACCCATTGAAACCAGCCGATTCTGAGCGCGGGGATCTTGGGGCATTTATTAGGCGATCAGGCGAGAGAAAAAAGATGAAGGGCAAGCGAGGGGTCTCTCTCTCTCTCTCTTCAGGCAAGTTGTATACCCTATTTTGGCTGAGAGTTTCCAAAGAATCTAATCTTGAAAATTGGAAAAAAGTCACCTAATAATGAAATTGAAATGCAGTTTGGAGATTGGAGTTTAGAAATGAAAGAGATGCAGGGTTCTTGGAATACGACAACGTAATGAATATTTATGAATACTTAAAGAAAAATATTATTGAAAATCAGCTGAGCTTATAAATATTTTTCCACTATTGGTAGAATGGAAAATACGTCTGGAAAAAAAAAAAAAAAATAATATTTTAAGAAAATTCTCGAATGATTTATATACAGATTTCTCAGCTATACTTGCGCACAAATAAATTTCCTTTTTTTGGATGGTCGAGTGAAATCAACGAGACACACGCGTTTGTTAAAATTATAATGAAAGTAAAACCCATTAGATTCAATGAGTGACGATGACCATGACAAGAAAGCAGACGTGCGACACGTGCAGAGGCTGAAACAACCCCGAACACATCTATAGGTCTAACTTAAAAAAACTTGATGTGCGAAGCAACACGAATAGCCAAAAATACCGGGCCAGACATTCCTACGTTTAGTTCGGCCTCCCGGCGGTGCGACATTAAAATAAAATCAAGTTAACACGATGGAAAAAAAACAGCAGAAAGAAAGGCCGCTCGCCTGCAAGAAAGCAGGAAAGAAAAAATAAAAAGAAAAGAAGTCTTGGTAAAGGCCAGAGATACTACCATATAATAATAATAATAATGGCCACAGTCCGCCCAGTTTAGTTTACTTCAGTTCATCGCTGTTCGGTTCCGTACGGTTTAGTTCCAGTTCAGTTCAGTTCGTTTGAGTTCGGTTCAGTTCGGTTCAAGATCGGAAGCGCCGTTTTGTGGCGACTTTTGTGACTTTTCTACGAAGTGAAATTTTTTAATTTCAATGCCACAGAGTTTACAATGCGGAAGAGCGACAGTTTGCTAGAGTCGCACTTAAAATACCCTACAATTTAAGATTTTAGATTTTATGCTGTCTATTAAACTGAGTGCATGAGAAGTTCTACTAGGAACTTGACTTAAAAAATGTATAAATATATTTATATAAAAAAAAAAAAAAAAAAAATACCATAATAGATAGATCATTTATGAATACCTGATTTGAATAAAAACTGCGTAAAATAACTATATAATGTTTTGACGATTGCATAAGATCATGTTAAATAAATGTATACATTTAATTTATTAAATTTAATATATTTTTTTTAATTTTATTTGTAAATCCAAGGCCTAAAAAGTTTGTAGAAACTAAATTAACATTACTAAGCAAACCACAGAGATTTCTCAACTTGCTTAATGCAGTCGTAAAACCTCAAAAACGTAGGGTATTTAATAAAGATGACAGACCTACGACAGCAGCAACAATGGAAACAATGACGACAACATCGCCGACGCGTCGACGACACGACGTCGACGCCGACGAGGGTCGGACATGGGCAATGAAAAGTGCGTAGATCATTACTTGTTTTCCGCTTTTATCATATTCTAGCCTGTAGCACCTGTAGACGAATGTGTATGCGTATGGGAAAGGAGCGTGAAGGGAAGAGAAAGAGAAGAGGGGCAGTGTATGGAGGGGGGAGGGGGGTATCTTGTCGACTGCATCTTAAAACACAATTTATTTCGCGTTTAATTGCTTTAATTGTGAAAATAATTTCGTTTTCGTTTTCGTTGGTCAGTGAAATCTTACCCCGACACACTCACACACACGCTCGCACACACACACATACACACGCACACACACGGTGTTGTGTCTGTGTCGGCGCTTTGTGAAGTCTGAAGACGGTCTTATTTCACGGCGAGGTGAAGAGCCTATCGTATACATATATGTTAGGTATACACATATGTCATTAGATGTAGCTTCTAGGTAATTTAAATTAGAAATGGCTCGAGAAAGAGGCCCATTTTGACTGGCTTTATTCATAAAGTGCTTTTTCATATTTCTTTTCCACTTTTATTTCAAGAAAACGGGTTGTTGGTACCAGCTTTATTGGTAAGAAATTCGTTTTAAATATTTTACAATTTTATGCTCGAATTTTCTTATTATTTTCGATATGCTGTAGCACAAGTTACAAGTTCCTTGAGTTAAGAAAGTAGCTAAAAATTAACGATGATGAGTGTAACGATTTCAATTAAAAATAGATCGATTAATCTTAATTTGAGTATTTTTTTTAAGTATACACTGATTTTTACTAGCATATATTAACTCTAAAAAAACGTACGATATATCCCAAAACTTTTATGAACTTTCCGTGAAATCAAAAGAATTAATTTAATCGATTTAATCATTATCGAACGATTGTGCATCACTTTATATACAAAACGTTAGTGAAAAGTTCTTCTCTGCAAACATTTATCGATAATTTACCGATGTCGATATCACAAATTGCTAACTTTGATTTAAATAAAATGTTTAATAATTTCTACCAATTCATTTATACATCATTAATTTAATCGATTGCCGCCGCACTTATCGATAACACTAAAGACCAATTTCACTTGTGCAATTTGCATATGGAAATGAGTAAATGAGTCGACTCGCTACGCCAGACTGAAACACCTCAACCGGGTTGGGGAAGGGGAAGAAGAAGGGGGGGGGGGGGCGGCAATCAGTGGACTCAATTGGCAACTCTATTTGCACTCACAAATGCCCAAAACTGGCAAATAGAAATCGCAATCGGAGTCGCGCGTTGGAGCTGAAGCTGAGCCCGACTCAATATTGACGCAGACTAAACATGGCCAAAAAGCGCTGCCTTGGGTAACTGACAGAATGACTGCCATGGAATGCTTTAGTCAGTTCTCTGAGGATGTTGGTCTGGCCGAAAAAAAAAAGTTGGAGGAACTTGGAGGTAGAAAAAAAAACAAGAAGGGGGAACTCATAAAACCGAAATTATGCGCGTAAATGGCGTGTGACGTTTGCGACTCAAGGGGGAGAGAGAGAGAGAGAGAGAGAGAGGGCGGGTGAGCAGGCGGGGGGCGTGGCAACCGGTAGCCAGAGTTACGAGTTCGTTTTGCAGTCGTAGCCGGCGAAAAAGCAGAGACTCTCGGCCAGATTTGAGTTTCAAATCAAAAAGCTAATGAAAAGGTTATAAATGCCGTTATGAAGCGAGAGAGGGAGCCAGAAAGCCAGAAATTATGCCAATGTGAATGTGGCAAGAAGAAGAAGTAGTGGAAGGAAAGGAGGGGAGAAGAGGCAGGCACAGTCTCGTCTCGTGAGTTCTCTTCTAATTTCTGCAGCAGAATCCAAACGAAACGAAACGAAATGAAGTGAAGTGAAGTGAAATGAATTGAAATGAATCCGAATTGAATTCTATATCTATTTATGTCTTGGAATGCCAAACATGCAAGAGCAGGCATAGACAAGCACACGCTTGTCCGCTGCCGCTGCTGCTGCTGCTTCACACGCTGCCTGGCGATGCATCAAGCGGCGAATTGATGCCGCCGATGACGACCAAGACGACGACGACGACGACGATGATGATGATGAGGTGCCAGTTTGCCAGTTGCCAAAGCATAATGAGAGTTATCTGGCAGCGACTGCGACGCCAACTGCGACTGCCACCGAGCCGGCAGAGTCTGCTGAGATTATGCTAATAAGTTGGCGCTGAGGCTGCCAGCGAACGGTATTGGTAACCAAAGTCATGAACGCGAATGCGAACAGAATCTTGGAGCGCTGCAAGCGACGACACATAAAACAGAGAATAGAATAGTAGCAGCAGCAGCAACGGCAGCAGCAGCAGCAGCAACAGCTGCCACAGCGACAGCTTGCAGAACGGCAGAACGGAACGCGCAGAGACAACAGTAAAAGCTGAAGACGAAGACGAGGCTAAAGCCGAAGCTGTTGCTGATGCTGCATTCTAGGTCAGTGACTACCACTAGGAGCGATGCTGCCCGCTGCCTCTGCTGCTGCTGCTGCTCCTCATGGTGTTGGCCAATGTCTCATTCATTTATCAGCAACAGCAGCAGCAGCAGTCGAGCAGGAAAATCGGTCAATTGCCGCCTGGTCAACTGTCAGCAATGCTTTTGGTTTTATTTCCCATTCCAGCTACTCCCCCCCCCACCTCGCGCCCGCCCCCGTCGCCCTCCTCCTACTACTCTATACCTAGTTCGAACTGCTCCTCCTGCTGCTGCTGCTTCCCAGCCTCCATTTTGATGGCATATTACGAGTATGTTGGCCTAAATAGCCCATTTGGGGTACCGCAATTGCTGTCGATTTGATGCTTCTTTCGGGTGGCAAACTGCCTGCAAATTGAGCACAAGTGCCACATGACCTTCGAGCTCAATTTTGGATTGGATAGATGGATGATGCTCGAAAAAAAAATAGGCAGGGAAACTAGTTGTAAAAAAATAACTCGAATTGTTGAAAAGAATATAGATAAATATATGTATTAACTATATATTTATATATATATTATAATAATATATTAAAATAATATAATAATATTTGATTATTTAAATCTGTTCTTAATTATTTGTCTCTTTGTCTGTCCCTCTGACTGGCTGTATCTCATAGACTTTAGCCCCAAGATTTACTAAATTTTATTATATTGTTAGTTTTTTATATAAAGTTTGTTTATTTTAATTTTGCCACATCCTTTTACGCCTCTGCAAGCTGTTAAAAATGGTATAGCAAGCGTCATTTATATAGCTAAAACGCATATCAATAACTTCTACGAAAACTTCAGTACTTTCCCTTGGTTTTCTCTGTACTACAGGGTATTATAGTTTTTTTTTTTTTTTTTTTTTTTGTAAATAAATTTAAGAACTATTCTAGTGGACAATAATTAAGTGTTTTGGAGGTTATTATAATGTGTAAAATAAAAAAAAGAAAGCACCTACATTACACTAATTTAAATTAAATTAAATTAAATGTAATTACATCAAATTAATCATTGATTTAAACTTTTAAATTTTTTCCTAAAATTTTTTTAACTTATATATACTTACGCTTAATTATTTGAAATTTATCACTTTTTAAATTATCCTTTGTCAATTTAGTCGACTGCATTTAAATTAAATAAATAAATAAATCGGATATTTATAGAGCATCTTTGTAATCGCCGCAAATCTACGCTAACCTGCCCAAAACAATCAGACAAAGTGAGTCACAACTTCCTCACATTCCCTCTTTGGCTGTAGTCTAGTATACCCCATGCCACATACCTGAGCGTACAGGGTATAATATCGTAATTAAAAATAGATTTTACTGTCATCAAATTCAAGAAGCTAACGCTGCTGGGGCCAGTTGCGAGTTCATTCATAGAAATGGCCAAGTATCTGTATCTTGAAATTTAGCTGTATCTGCATTTGTATCTCCATCTGTTTCTGTATCTGTATCTGTAGATCTGTCTGTATCTGTATCTCTATCCGTGTCTCTCTGTCTCTGAGTAGCTTTACAGTTGGCTTTTCGCCGTTGTCGTGATCTCAGCCAAGTCAAAGTCGCAGTCGCAGTCACAGTCAGAGTCTGAGCCAGAGCCAAGGCAAATGCTATAGCTAATGCTAATGATGATAATGATAATGATAATGGAAGAGTCAGCGTCGATAATGATGGCAAAAACCAAAGAACTGTCCACAACTAACTGAACCGCCATAGAATTGGACGTACAGTAAAACGAGTGACAATTCTACGAGCACGATTATAATGCTCAAACAAGGTACCAGAGAGAGAGACCAGACCAGAGCTATGCTAGGTAATCGTCGAGTCGAGACCTCCCGGCTGCGCAACGGTATAACGCATAAGCTAATGATATAATCAATCAGGGAGAGGCTTTCATCGTCCAATGAACCAATTTGATTATTATGATTCATTAGATTGACTGGAAACGCACACGCCCCCACACTGGGTGATGCCATCACTTCGTCTTTCCATCTCCTCCTCTTCTTCGCTGGGGAATTAATTAGCATTTGACTGGCGAGGGCGGAGACGAAGGCAAAGGCGGAGGCAGCACCCTCTTTGGGTCTTTGGGTCGCGTATCACTTTCATATTGATAATCGCTGTAAATCTTTCAAGTGGTTTTTATTATTTTTATGGCATAAAGTTCTGTGATTCGTTTTGTTTGTCATTGTTGTTGTTGTTGTTGTTAGCGAGCGAAACGACGCCAACAGCAGCAGCATTAGAAACAACAACAGTAACAGCATCAGTAACAGTAACAACAACAGCAACAACAACGGCAGCAAAACGCTGACCCAGTAAAAGAAAAAGTTTATTTTTATAAACTCAGTTCCTCGCTTTTTGCCATTGTTGTTGTTGTTGCTGCTGCTGCTGCCGCTGCTGCTGCGGCGCAAAATTTCGTTTTGGCCAAAAGCCTCTGCATAGTTATTAATTCTTAACGGTTTTTACTTTCACGTTAGAACAATATGGACACAGGCGATAATTATTTCTAAAGATGCCGCAACCTTTGCGCATCCGTCACCGCGCGTTCGTTGCCTAAGTCTTTTGTTTGCTCTTCCGCTGGCGCAAGCAACAGCGGCAGCAGCAGCAGCAGAAAAGAGAGAGAGAGAGAGAGAGAGAGAGAGAGGGGAAGACATAGTAAAATAGAAACAGAACCCCCTTGACAGGTTCAGCCCAAATATGTTATTTATATGGCCAACTAACGGTCCCCACAATGACGTGCAAAACTTTGCCTCTGTTTGTAGAAGTTTTAGACAATTTTTGTTCCCCTCATTCCTCCCCAACAAAAGCAAATAGAAAATTCCGGCAAAAGCAAAAGCAAAAGCAAATAACTATGTGTGTGTGTGTGTGTGTATAGTATATAGATTGACTTAAATGGAAACTAGAACATAATGCAAATTACACTGGACAATGGTCAAACAGAGATTAGTTTTGGCGAGCCCAGGAGAAACCTCAAGATCGAACAAACAGAAAAAGAATCGCGAAAAGAAGAAAACAGCAACAGAAGAAGAGAAAAAAAAAGAAAACAAAACAAAGCACTCAACTCGTTTGTTTAATATACTTATATGGAGTGATGTATTTATTGTAAGTCGTATTTGCATGAGGATCGCATGAGGATCCGGGTCTGGTGGCGATTAGAGAGTAGAGGCTTTGCTTATCGTTTAATTGGTGCAATCGGCGACACTCTCGCTGCCGCTCACATGGGGATCATCTCAAGCTAATCGGGATATCTTTCCCACTCTGCGCTCTCTCTCTCTCTCTCTCCCACTGCTCGCTCTCTCGCTGCACACGGCTGATTTGGGTCATGTATATCAGACTGATAGTGCCATCATCATTATCAGGCATTATAACGAGCAGCACATGGCATGATCTTCGCTGAGATGAGCGTGCAAGCATCGACAGGCTTGTCTTGTGTTTTGTTATTTGTTTTTGTTTGTTTTTTTTTTGCCTTCTGTTTTCTATTTCTTGTTTTCTTCTTGTTGTTTTTTTTTTTTTTTTTTTGATTTACTCAATAATTTTTCTTGTTTTCATACAACTTTCACATGTGAATGTGACGTCTGACGACTGCTGTCATCGCCACCGACGCCGCCCGTCCGTCCGTCTCTCCGTTTCGCAGTGGGGACCCCAATAGAAACCTCCTGCCCCCGAGTAAATGTCTCAACCACTTCAGTTTTAACTATGTTGCCGATTTTTTGTTTCCCATGTGCCTTATGTTTTCAGCTGATTTACTTTTAACTTCTTTTGCGATACTCTGCAAGAAGGTATTGCTGGATTGTGTTTGGATTTGGCCAGATATTAGAAATATACGTTATATTAGAAATATACGTTAATACCCTTCGACCAATGAAAATGATCAAAAATTGAAATTGAAATTTTTCGATATTTTGGAAATTTAGGTAATGGTCCCCCCTATAATTTTTCAACAAATTTTTTTTTTTTGAAATTTTAAATCGCGAGTTTTTCATTTTAATTGATTGCGGAGGTCAAAATTAGTACTAAAGAATTATTTAAATCGATTTAAAACGATACTTAACTTTGGGCCAAAAATCATGTCGAAATGGTCAAAAAATTAGACATGTAACTCTCTCAACATGCCTGGTACCCTGATTTTACACCGATCGTAACTTTCTTAAAAATTAAACGATTTTCACGCGGAATGACATTTTGTTTATGTTTTAACAACCTGCGTGATTCTACATTTCAAAAATAGCAAATTTAATTTTTTGAATTTTTTCGATGTTTTGGAAATTTAGGTAATGGTCCCCCCCTATGATTTTTCGACAATTTTTTTTATTTAAATTTTAAACCTCTTTATTATTTTTTTTTTTATTATTTTTCGATTAAATCAAAACGAGAGTAAATCTCAGCTCATGTTAGAGCTGTAAATTTTTAAACCTTCACAACTTTATAAGATCAGGCTTAGTTATGATCTTCAAGCTGCAAACCTTGTGCTAAATGTTAATTGTGATCTTCAAGTAATTTTAGTGTTTATTACTATTCTTAAGTGATATACACCTCGATCAATCTCAATCTAACAAGCCAGCTGAGTAGTATGAGAGGAATGCTCGATAAATAGAGTTGTTTCCCTCTACAACATTGTAGTGTCCCAGCTAATTTAGTTGATCCCCGATGGAGCGAGAAAATCTCAGTTATCAATCGCAGTCCCAAACAAGTTGCCCTTGGGTTATGTTGGGAAACAAAGCTGCAGCAATTTGATGGGATTATAAATATATAGCATACGATCTTGGGTGCAGTATAAAGTTACCTTCGACTGGGCGGGGCAGGGCAGGGCAGAGCACTTGTGGGGAGCAGGGAAGTAAGGGTATATTACAGTCTGCGAAGACAGTGCGAAGACAGCGCTTCATTCTGGTAATTTAGCTGCTTTTCGTCTAATGGCAGCAACTGTTGCTGCTGCTGCTGTCGTGGTTGTTGGTGTTGCTAGCGCGTTGCTGTTGCAGCTATAAATTTAATTTCGATGCAAAGTTACAGCTTAATTCTAATGCCCAAGAAAGATGGACATGACGAGAGGTTGGGGCAGAGGCGGGGATAGGGGCAGGGGAAGGGGCAGGGGGAGAGGCAGAGGCAGAGGCAAAGACGCTCATCAACAACAGAGCAAGCCAGCAAAGGCAGCGAGAAAATCAGAATGCCAGCGATGCCGCATCGTTTGTCCAGCAGCAGAGGCCCCCCCTCCTTACCTCTGCCCCTCGCGCCCATCGCCAGCTTTTCCCCATCACTTGTTGCAGGCATTTCACTTTTTTTCGTGCCGCAAATGATGATCGATGTGCGCGTCGCATGTCGCTGTCGCCGTCGCTGTTGCCGTCGCTGCTGCTGCTGCTGCCGCCGCATCGAACATTTAAATTGGCAAAATGCAAAGTGAACGTTGCCCCTGCCACTCTCCTCCCTGCGCCCACAGTCTGTTGACAGGCGATGCCAAAAATTATTAAGATAAATGTCGAGAATGTCGAGAAAATAGTTGAAAAATTAATTAAGAGTCTAAACGGGCTGTTGCCCGATCCTCACCAGGACGCCAGACGCAATCCGCGCTAATCACCCAGGCAGGGATGCAGTGGGAGCGGAGAGGGGGGGGAGCCTTATAAATGAGTGAGTCGCGCAAGGCGCTAATTAGCCGCATTGCAGCGTTGGTAATGGACTTGGCACCATCTCTGTCGCTAGGGATCTGCAGGGTGTGGCTCGAGTGGGGCAGAGAAAGCCAGGAGAAAGAGGCACCCGCATTTAAGTAGAATCTAATGAGTCTTCCCCCTCTCTCTTCCCTCTCTGCCAATGGCAGTTAATGTAAGCCATCCCTCGGTGCGATCATCAGAGAATCATTCCGTAACGATGCCAAGCATGTCTACTCATTAACCATAGGAGCTGCCACATCATCATCATCATCATTATCATCATAAGCTGCAACACTAGATAAGGCCCTAACCGAGCCAAGCTCAGCATGATAAACACATTCATCAAGCTCTTCTCCGGGCTCCGATTCTTTCGTGGAAGTCATCGAATCTGCATGCGACGCCGCTGCACAGATGCGGCCCAGACCCACAACCAGACCCAGACCCACTAGCTGAGTTTCCCTTAGACCATATACTTAAGTGGAATTACTGCAAATTATAGTGATCTAATGTGTCCTGCTTCTGGATCTGGCACTTCCTATTGTTGTTATTATTAAACTGGAGCCACATGCTCCGCGAATGACAAAAGTATCGAAAAGACAAAGTGCTGGGGAGGAGGCTCCCCCTCCTCTATTCTCTATGAAAAATACTCGTAACAGCTTCCTATGCATATAAAGTGGAAGGGTCTGTCGCGAGAGAGAAGAACAATCAATCAAAGCTCGATCGAAGATTCTATTACGGCATCAGCTAAAAAAGAGATCGACGGCTTCTGGGATTACGATTAGCGTAATGATCACCTAGGCTATAGGCTATTATGAATTCCATTTGGGCAGACACGAAACTTGAAAGCGTATTTAGAATCGGTTCAACTATCGCTTCAAGATCATCTCGGACTCCCTTTGGCTCTCGACCACTTCCGGCCCCGAAACATTGTGGTTCGTTCGTAGTTCGTTTCGATTCGAAAGCTAACGGTGAATGGCTGCTCTCCATCTCCCCATGATTAACCGGGGATGTCTGATAACAGCTAATTAAGCGGCAATCAAATCGCATCGAATCGAATCACAACAAGCAGAGAAACAAACAAACCGAAGAAGGAACCAACGATTCAACGAACGAACGAACATTATGAACCGCTTGCCCCGGGGAAGTGAAAGGTTAGGCTGAAGGCCAGAACAGAGACAGAGACAGAGTTAGAAAGAGATACAGATAAACCCAACTGAACTAACCTCAACAGCAGCCAGACGAAGCGAGAGGCGGGAGGGCGGTATCGAAATGCTGGAAAAGTAAAAGCCTGCTGCGGCATCGCATTCCATCGAGGAACCACAAATAGAACCAGTACCGGAATCGGTAGAACCAGCAGCAGAATCATAGAGCGAGAATTTCAAGTGCGACAAGTGGCCAAGAGAAAAATGGCCAAATGCCTGAGCCGGGCAAAAATATTTAGAACAAGCCAAAAAAACAGTAGAAAAAGAAGAAGAAGAAAAACAGAAAATTCCTAATAATAAAAATAATAAAACTTTGACTACTTACAAAAATGTAAACTGGTCGCGCTGCGTTGTCAGCTGTGTGTGTGCAAAGGCTGTCATAAAGGGGCGTAAGAGATTGAGGGGCGTGACACGACACGAGCGTGAGAGTGGGGCAAAATGGGATACTTAACTATCGATTGGATAGATCTGCAGTAAAAAGGAGTAATCTGCGTGAGCTTAAACATTAAGTGAATGTGCTCTATAAGGCTTACAGAGCGACACGTGACACGAACAGGCACATCCTTAGTATAACTAGACTATCGCACATGGAGGAGCTCTATCTGGGAGTAAGAAAATGCCTACAAATATGAGAGAATTCTGTTGAAGTAAAGATTAAGTGGGATCAGAAAAATTAAGAGTGGTTTGTACATGGAAAAAGTCGAACTATTGTAGTAAATAGTATCGTGTAATAAAATATTTTTAAGTAACGTTAGCTAGTAAATATCGTTATAATTTTAAACATTAGAGTTTTTCCACGTGACACGTTGTAAAGTGTGATAAGGCTACCGTTATTCCAAAGATCTTAAGAGTTTTACATAAGTAGTTCGTAAAATTTTGAAAATAACCTCTACAATAATTTCAAAGTATTGAGTTTAGAAAAGAACGTGAAGTGAGCTAAGGATCCTGTCACGCTCAAAACTCCAGAGAAAATTATATTATTATTAGTAGAGTAAATTATTTAAATAAATAGTAGGGTGCCAAAGAATTGCAAACGTTTGATTAAAACTATAGCAAGCACCTAAATATATGTAGTAATAAATTCGATACACAATATTATGCTTAATATAAGTAATAATTGCGCAACATTGAGGTTAGGATACGTGTGGCTCACTTCCAGCTCGTGTCACGCACACATCTCTAACTGCAACTGTTGTTCTTGCCGCTGCCACTGCTGTTGCTGTTGTTGCTGTTGTTGTAGATGGCGCCCAAAAGAAAACACTTGCAGCAGCGGCAATGGGGAGCAATTGCAGTGGGAAACAACGGTAGTTTTGCGATTTCTGTCGCAGCTGTGACAGAGTGTGAAGTGGAGAAGGAGATGGAGGAGCAGGAGGAGAACCAGGAGGGAAGTGTCCAACAGAGTGAGGGTGCACAATGTACTAAACAGCAGCAGCTTAAGTAAGCGGAACCCAAAGCGTCAAGCAATTTTCTTATTTTTAAGTGATTTCTTTACGCTTTCGCGGCGGCTGCTCTGACTTTAACAGCGACGTCGTCAGCGATTGCTGCTGCTACCTCTGCCGCTGCCTCTGCCGCTGCCTCTGTCTCTGCTGCTGTTCGCCATTCGTTCCAATCTTAATTATTGTCGTTTTGCAGTCGCAAGTCAAGTCTCCATCTTCAGCTTCCCCTCTCCCCGCTGCCTGCCTGCTCCTCAATTCCAATTCCAACTTCATCTCTATTTTCTCATCTCTGCTTCGCCTCTGCAATTCATTTGCTGTTATGTCAAGACGCTGCGTGTGTGAGAGAGAGAGAGAGAGAGAGAGAGAAGAGAGGAGACGACGTTGCCAGCTCAATTGACGCCGCTCTAATGAATTATGATTACATTTGCAGGCAGCGATGTTGTCTGTCTGTCTGGCAACTCTACAAGGCAAAGCAAGGCAAGGCTGCAGCGGCGCTGTTAACTGCGCCTTGCTGCTGTTAGCCTCGCTGTTAGCGGCGCTGTTAAGCCGGCAATGGCTGCGCAACATTTACGCTGGCAGCGCCGTTAGCAGCATGGCAATGACCTGCTGCGACTGCGTAGAGTTAGTTTACTTGGCTAAATTCTCATTACTTACGCAGTCGCAGTCGCTGTCTGCGTCAGCGTCGCAGTCGCTTCGCAGTCTGTTTGAGCAAGCGGGCAGCTACTTTAATGTTTGTTTTCTTTATTTCTTACTAGTTTGCTTTTGTTGTTGTTGTTTCTTTTCGCCTGCCCAGCTCCGTTAATGTACAATGCAAATACCTGAACTTATGTACATGCATTCACACACACACACACACACGCACACACACACAGTGTGAGACAGAGACCAACTGAGGTTTATTTTCTTTATAAATTTTCAAACGTAACGGCTGCGAAATTTGTCGCCCTTTTCTTTAATTGGCATTATATCAAAACCAAAGACCGCAGACCCAACTGAAGTTTGACCACTTTCTATTCGCACGAGAAGAATGACAAGAAGAAGAAGAAACAATTCCGTAAATTTAACAACTTGATAGGGGGAGACAGACGCACACCTACCTTATATGGCAGGCACTTGATACATGGTGAATCTTTGTCATCGAAATGTTTTCACCATCATCAGCTTGTCGCATCTCTTTTTTTTGGTATTTGCCTTACTAACATTGGTTAACAAATAAGATAGACGTTCTTTGGTTCTCGGATAGTATGCTAATCATATGCATGTTTACCCAAATTTATGGTTCATTGTTGAGAACTTTTCGCCCCATTGAAAGTCTACTTAGAAGCTACGCATCTCTAAAGAATTTATCACAGTTTTCAATTTCACTTCCAAATGTGTTTCGGTTTTCTATGGAAAACTTGGGGAACAAAAGAGAAAGGGATTAATTTAGAAAATAAACATATTTAGGTAATTTTTCTGTTGAGTTAAATCAAATGAATGCAATTTTATGAAATTCGTTTATATAAAATTGTTTAACAGGATTGAACTCTAGGGAAAATATAATTAAAGTATTTTCAGCACGTTTCTAGATTATTATAAGGTTTTTTTTTCCAATTTTATATATAAAAAATGTATTAAATAACTATATAAAATTTCAGTTTACTTAGATTTTGGAATTCTTTCATTAAACTGTTTAGAACTTAAACTTAGAACAGTCTAACCAACTATGTGGTGTAGTAAAACATAAGTTAAGTACAAAAATAAATTAGATTTTGATTATTTTAAATCGATTTATTACAATACAAAATAAGAAATATGCATATATATTTATTTATATACATATTCTGAGATTTGTATATGATTATTTTTATTTTTATTTATTTCACTATGAACAGTCGCTTAATTATGTGATATATGTAGTTATTTAATGATTAAAAAGTGAATTTCCAAGAAATAAATTAATTTGCCTTTAAGTTCTATTATTTCAGAATAAAAATAAAAAGTCTGATGTGGTAACTCAATTAATTTTCTATAGATTTAAAATATTTATTAAAAGCTACTAATATGTGTATGATATAGAAAGCTTTAAAAAAGCATACAAGTAAAGGATAAGATAGTATAAAATAAAGTATTTCCTTAGGTAAAAATACCTTATAATTTCTCCCTCAGTTAGTTAGTTATCTACCAGGCAAACAACTCTAAGAATTTGACTACCTAGACTACCACAATCCCACGCCCAGGAGCTTTTCACATGCCTCTCGCAACTCTCACACCTCTTTTTTTTCTCGAGCGTCGATAGAATTAGCTATCGGTTCTAACAGAGTTATATATGTATATCGACTACCCCAAACTGCTCAACCGATTCATCATGATTACACAACATTCCAGAGTTGCCGCTGTGACGAGGCATAATTCATTAACATATTTATCGGTCAATATTAGATCGATATCTCTAGAGACACAGAGAGAGAGAGAGACTCTAGCACACACTTGTCGAGTGGCGCTGACAAGATTACGAGCGCGATCTGCCATGCTGCTAATCCCCCTAATGGCAGACGAGGTAGTACCCTCTATCCCTCTCCCTCTCTCTCTCCCTCTCTCTTTCCCCCTCCTTCGCCGCAGCTAATACCCAAAACGGTAGCCATGCAAATCGATGCGCTGTAACAGGTGCCGTTGTCTCACCATGACTTGTTGCTTGATCTGCTAAGGCAGAGAGAGAGAGAGAGAGAGGAAGAGAGAGAGAGAGGCGCTCTGTTCAAGTTCAAGACTGCGCAGAGCGTCTTCAGTGCGCTGTTAAGTCGCTGTTAAGCTGCTGCTGCTGCTGCTGCTGCTCCAACTCTCCCGTGTAGAGTGCGCTGTAAGTTTTGGAGAGTCGCTCTCTCTCTCGTGTTCTCTTTCTTGTTCTGCCGAAGACGAGACCAGACGCGACGCTCGCTCGACCGTGAGTGTATCTGTCTGTGTGTGTGTGTGTGTGTGTGTGTAGAAATGGGCTCGCGCTTTTCTTTGCCACAGCTGCTTCGTGCGTCTGCAATGCTGTCGACGTCGCTGCCGCTGCATGGCTTTCTGTAGCCGCTTTCTCTGCCGATCTGTCGCTGCCGCTGCTGCTGCTGCTGTTCTTGCGTGTGCGCTCTCTCTCTCTCTCTCGGTGCGGTTCTTCTTCGGCAAGTGGAGACCTCTGGGAAAGGCATAAAAGTGGCGCACTCTCTGGCCCAACAGCCATTGCGCGTAATGCAATTGAAGTGCTAACAGCAGCGCCCCGTTCACTCAGCAGTAGCCGCAACAGCAGCAGCAGCAGCAGCAGTCACAGCAGCAACAGCAATCGCAGCAGCAACAGCAGCAGCATTAGCTTTGCCCAGCATCAGCAGCAACAGCAGTGTGGAAATATAAATTAAAGAAAACTTTTTTTTTTTTTTGGTTCGAGTAAACTCTGTCTCGACAGTGTCTGTGTAACATTTGGTGGCAACTCTTCCTTCCACACACACATACACGCCGCAGGGGCCACAGCCTCCGCCCCGTCGATAACGCAACACAAGTGTCGAAAGTGTGAAAGTGCATTTTTTTCTGTTCAACAAAGATTAAAAAAAAACACAAAATTCGCGAAAGGATTCTCGCCAAAAAAAAAAAACGCAAACAAAACTTACAAAAAGAAAACACATTCGTTCGCAAAAGGAACCACAACAATTCACTTAACGGAAGTTCCCAGTGTGCAATACCGTAAACCGAAAACAGAAGGTAAGAAATATACCCTTATACCATTTTGTGAGAGAGCTAAAACCCCCCCCAAAAAAAGTGTTGCAAAAACTCAAAACAAATCAACAAAAAAACATTTTTTTTTACTTTTTTTTTCTTCTACGTGTGCGAAAAATTTAAAAGGAAATATGTCGATTGAAAAACAACTACAATATACGATATAAATCGATAAAACTTTATAAAAAAAAAGTAAAATCATTTGGCATAATGAAAAATCTAATATAATATTTCTGTCATATCACACAATGTGACTGAATATACAATATATAAAATAAATAAATAAAACTATCATAAAAAGTCAAAAACATAAGTACAAAAAAATCATATAAAATATAATAATAAAATAAAGTATCAAAGGATTTGATTAATAAAGAATACGTTATAAAAAATAATAAATCGTAACACTTCATAACTTAAGAACATTTGAAATAAAATAAATGGTAGAATTTAAAAAGTAAAAAAGGACTTAATTCTCAGCTAAAAAAAAACACAGTTTAAATAAAATAGGTATTTTAAAATACAAATACAGTAATTTATAAGGACATGCGTTATTTTTTTTTATTTTATATATTTATATACTTATATTATTGATAAGTATGTAATTCTAAGTACAAAAGTTCTATGCATAGCACATATATGTTTCGATTTTAATGCATAATTTTGTGCATGTGGCAAAGGCAGAGGCATATTTATATATAAATTTATTTTGATATGTAGAATTTCTATTCTCAATTCTCATATTCTAATTGAACTCAGCTGAAATTTGGTATTACTTTTGACATATTTCTGGAATATGTTAAAAATATTGAAATGTATTTTTAATACTATTTTAAGCAAATTAGGTACCCTTATACCATTATATATATTTATCTGCTTTAGGCAGATTTCAGAGATCTATACCAAAGGGTATCTGCTAAGGATTCAAATTTTTTTGAATTCCAAAATAAACTCTAAGCTGAGTTGACAACTCTGCGGGTCGCTCTTCTATATCACACATCAACCTTGCCTCTCTTCCCCCCGCTGCTCTGTTTGCACTACAGTTTGAGAAGCAGGCGCTAAACAAAAGACTTAGGCAACGAACTTGACGCAATGCGTTCTACGAAAATGAGTGCAAATTATGCATGCGTGCAGGTGTCTAAGCACACACATCTCTCTCTCTCTCTCTCTCTATGTGTACACATGTGTGTGTGTGTGTGAGTGTGCGTGTGGTCACTCCCCCTCTTACTCCTCTTCCTCCTCTCCCCATCAACTACACAAATATTTCAAGTTCAACTGCCACATGAATTTTTGATTTTCACTTGCGACATTCACACTGCAGCAGCCCCTCACCCACTCGGCTCTTTCACTCTATGGTCTCTCTTTCACACACTCACACACACACGCACACACACACATACACACACACCTGCAGAGTGGCACATTTAATGCTCTTTCTTTTAGTCGCTTGACTTAACTTGGCGCTGCTTTTGCGCTGCTTCTGCCTCTGTTTCTGCTCTGCTTTTGCCTCTGCTTTACTCGACTTTTTTATTATTATTTTAATGCTTGCGCTTTATATTTTCTGTTAAAGTCATTAACGCAATTAACCGTTATTACCGGGCCGCCATCGTCGTTGCCGGCGACGTCGCTGTCGCTGGTCACCCAATTCATTAGGAAAGCATTTAGTGTAGAAAAAGACACACACACACACAATGAAAAGCGGCAGCAAAAAGCAACGGGCCAAAAGCATGAGAAACGCATTAAAAAAGCAGCAGCAACAACAGCAGCAACAGCAACAGCAGCAGCAGCGCCAGCAACAGCAGCAGCAGCAAAAAGCGCACGCAGCAAAAAAAAAAAGACGAATGCGGAGCAGTCGCTGTTCCCCTTCCCCGATTTTGCTGTGGGGCAGCAGGCCGCCTGTTGCAGCTGCCCACCGGCGTCTGCTTTTTATGGCCGCACACACACACTCACACACACGCGCACAGGGGGCGACATATGTGGGCACATTGCGAGCAGCAGCAGCCAAAAATGTTGCTTGACTTTGCGTTGAAATAAAAGTTTATTGTTTCTTTTCGACATTGCCCCCTCTAGTTCTGCCCCTCTGCCTCTCCCTCTCTCTATCTCTTTCTATGCCATGTTCTTGTTGTGCCGCCCCGGAAATAACGTAATAATGTTGCATACAAAAAATGACTTGTTGTTTTATAATCGAATCGTAAAACAGGCGACCAAAAAGACCGACCGCTTTTAGAGAGAGAGAGACTTCTTGGAGAACATGGAACATGTTGCACGCTGCCTGCCAAATGACTTGGGCAACGAACTTGCAACACAGCAGGCTGGCAGGCAGGCAGTGGGACAGGCACCACATGGACATTAGAGCAGGCTTCCCAGGCGATTAATTATGCCATGCAAATTTCCACTCAATGCTCAATTGCTTTTCTCATGGTAAGCTGCGCTGCCCCCTCGCCCCCTGCTACCTCCTGCTGTCTCAACTTGCAACGCATGCAACAGTGCAGCAAATGAATGAGGTTTCTCTCTCTCTCTGTGTGTCGTTATCTGTCGTCGTTTTGTTGTGCTGCTGCCGCTGCCGCCGGCGCCATTCGGACGTCGATGCGTGTCGGGAGCTCCGAAACTGACCCAAATCTGCCAGAGCGCTCGCTCTGCTCGCTCTGCCCCGCCAAGAAAGCCGACACCAACAGCCAAGTTAAGCGCTAAAAGCTTTTCATTGTGTTGCTGTTGTTGTTGTTGTTGTTGTTGCTGCTTTTGGTCTCTTGGCCCAGTTTTCAATGTGTTAGACTGCGTTGCTTCTTTCGTGGCAATCAACTTGCCAACTCTCGCAGCGGAAATTGATGAAATCGATTTTCATTAGATTAGAATAAGCACAACAACAACAGCAACAACAACAGCACAACAACAACATGTGACTGACAGACAGTCTGAAAAAAAGACGCAGTTACCAAAGGTTCCAATCGAACTGGGGCCTGGGAAAGCCTGGGAAAGTGAAGAAAAAAAAGAGCAGAAAAAAAGGCAGAAAAAAAAACAAAAATGCAGTTCAGAGCGAGCAGGGAAATGTGTTTATTGGGCTGCCCTGCACTGCAGATGTGATATATCTATGAAATATTTGGCATATTAAAGCCATAAATATCTAGATTTATAGTGAGTTTTATTAATAAGATATAATATTATATATTAATTAATATTATATTTGCTGCAATTTGAAAGCTTTAAATATTTTTGTTTGAATTACAATTTAAATAAACTGATTATAGTAAGCAATTTATATAATATATTTATTATAATATCTTGAGCATTTTTAGAGTTCGATACTTCATCTGCTAGGCAGTCTAGGGCATAGTATGCATTTTACTTAAAACATATAGAAGATTCTTAAACAACATAATATGCAAGTTCTTTGCAGATATACACGTATGCATAGAAGCTTAGAGATTTATGAGATTGTAACAGGTTTTTTTTTATTTAATTCTGCAATTGTGCAAGTAATGATAAAATGGGAAACAGATAAATATATATAGATATATATATATTATATATATTTTACCATATAGCTGCCATTGAACAGCTGTACTATATAGGAAGATAAACTTCAGTCAGAATGTATTCAAATTTATAAGATTCTCAAATTATTTCAAAAGTAGCATAGAAATTCTTAAAATGCAAACAAATTTCTACATTTATCTCTGCAATCTCTGCTCTTGGGATGCACAGACTGCACAGCCAGTAGCAGCCTAAGCAGCTTAGCGAACCGAACTCGATTATGCAGCCTGATTCCAAGTTTGGTTCTTGGGAAAAAAAACTGAAGATAGACGGCGCTATAAAGCGAGGCTTACGCTGCGCTTATCTGTCATAATTTGCTTTGGCATCGGCTTTGCCAGGTTGCAACAACTGTTCCAGAGTGTGGCAGGCAGCAGAGTTGTGGCAAGTAGGCTGAGTAGGGAGAGGAAGAGCGGCACAAGCTGCTTGGCATTTGGGGCTGCTTGTTGCCGCTTGGCTGCGGCAATGGTAACCGAATGCGCTGTGGCACAGTTTAGTTGTTGTTGTTGCTGCTGCTGCTGCTGATGTTGTTGTTGCTGCTGCTGCTGCTGCGGCGCTGACCCACATTGGCGCCACAGCGCAGCCAACGATATCAGCACCTGCTGCAAAGTGTCGCGCGAATGGCAGAGGCAGAGAGGCAGAGGCAGAGAGGCAGAGGCAGAGAGCAAGACAGAGAGCGAGACAGAGACATAGCCAAATTGTCATAGCTTCTCTACCTACTGTGCTGCCCACTCCACCGCCTTCACCTCCTGCTCCTCCTCCTCCTTCTCCTCCTACTCCTCCGCCTCCTCCTCCTTCTGTTCCTCTGCAGCCACTGCTCCATTGTGCGCGCTGACAATGTGAAGTGGCTTTTTGAATGGTCAGCGATATCGCATACTGAGTGCCGTCTGAGTGTCGAGTGAGTACTCACACTAATCGTTGCCCCTACAGAGGAAGAGCAAGATGACAGAGGGAAGTGTAGTGGGGGCAGCACATTGTTCCATTTTGCACAAATCTTATCGACAATGAGCTGGCACATTTTTCGTTCCAGCTCAAAAGCTTTTCGTTTTCTGCGCCTCCCCCCAAAAAAAAGAAGAACTGTGCTAAACAACGGTTCTCGCGGCCCACTGACCACAGCTTAGACTTGAGATATATAAAAACTATATACTATCTATTATCTTTTATATACATATATGCTGTAGAGCAGCTCCAAATGTTTTGGCTTTCTTTGTTTGTTTGTTTGTTTGTTTTTTTTTATTATGTTTGGATTTCTTTTTCGATTTGCTGCGATTTGTCACATTTAGTCGCGCTCTTTGCTGACTCAACTGGGTCAAGAGCTTAGTGAGTCTGTCTGGCTGAGTTTGTCTATGAATTCTGGAATTTATTTTGCGCTTCCAGTTGCTTCTTCTCCCCTTTGCCCAATTTCATTCACTTTTATCTTCGACTCTGCCCAAAAATTTTCAAGCTCTCTGCAGCATTTTACGTTCTTTCGTTCGTATGATTAGCACCCATAGATGATCTCAGCGTGTCGGGTGACTTGCCTGGGCTTGTCTCTCTTGCCACTCTCTGCAGGGCCTGATGGATTATTAACAAGTTAACTCACTTGGCACACCGCTCGCCATGTTTCATGCGTGTGTGAAAGTGTTCCCATTTCGAGTGTCAACTTCATGTTTTTTTTTCCCTCTGCTTCTTTGGGCACTTTCAACACGTTCTTGGTTTGAAAATGATATCATTGCACTTGATGTGGCCCAGAGAGTTGTTGTTGTTGTTGTTGTTGTTGTTCTGTGTGTGTGTGCGTATCTGTGTGTGTGTGTCCAGACTGCGATGGCTTTTAATGAGCTCTCGCTTTAATTATGCTCAATGCGTATGCAAATGCTGCGCTCTCAGAATTTCTGTGTATTTGAGAGTGTGAGAGTGTATCTGTGTGTCTGTGTGTGTGTCTGTGTGTGCCTGTGTATGCCTGTGTGTGCCTGTGCCTGCCTAAGTGTGTTTGTAGAGTGTGCGAATGCGTTTGTCTGCTGCGTCTTCTTGCTCTCTTTTTTATTTCTTTCTGTGGAAATTGGAGCAACTGCAGCCAGAGTTGGCATCGTTCACACAGTTTGGCACGTTCCGCCCTCTGCCACCTCCCCCCCCTCCCTCCTAGACGCGCAGCGAGGCGTTGCACATTTGCATGGAGTGGGTTTTTTTTGTTTTAATGAAAATGCCGTCCAAGTTGGCCAAGTTTGTGTCTTAAGTCTTTTGTTTGCAATTCGGTCAAGCAATCAAATAGAAAGCAAACAGTTGTTGTTGGGGCTGCTGCGCGTTGTTGTTGCTGGCGTTGTGGCTGCTGCTGCTGTTGTTGCTGTTGCTGCTGCTGTTGCCACTGATTGTTGATTATGGGAGCACTTCGTATTTGCTTTGGTTCCTTGTGCTAGTCGCTGGCAAGTAAAATCATGTTCATGTCGCCTGGTTTCCCTGTCGCTCTCTCGCTCGCACTCTTTCTCTATATATAGGCCTCTCTCTCTTGCTCTCTCCCTCTCCCTCTGCCCCCCTGTCTGCCGCTTTTTAATTGTTTGTGCTGCTGCTGTTAGTTTAATTACTCAGCATGTTATTGTCGCTGCCGCTGCCTTTTCCCGCTTCGCTGCCTCTGCTACTGCTTGTGGCATGCAAATACACACACACACACACACACTCTCCGATAGATTCGCTCGTCCATGTGCCAATCTCGCTGCCACATGCGGCGCAGCAATTTCTTTTTGCACTTTCCACTCGCTCCGCGCTCGATTGAATGATGACGCGGCGACTGCCACCGCCACTGCCATTGCCACTGCGCCGCCGCACTGCACCACTGGCCAGGTGGGCTACGGGCTATTGGTGTACCCCGTCCAGCTGGCGGGGCGTGGCAGGGCGGGGAGGGGGACCAGCAATGCTTTTTCTCTTTTCAGCGCGTATATCAATAACCCATTAGAGAGGGAGCGAGACAGGAATGAAGGGGTGAGCAGGGGGGGGAAGCGACTAGTAGATACCGTTACGCAGCAACTTTTCAGAGAGAAAGAGAGAGAGAGAGGGAGAGAGGGAGCGGAGTGGAGTGGGGGCAAGGTAGCGGTTTACAAGCCAAAGAACATGTTGTTGCCGCTGCGGGAAACCAGAATGAAGCCAAGACCAGGCAACGGCATAATGATCTTAATGATGATGACAATGCCGTTGCTGCCGCTGCCTCTGCTGCTGCTGTGGCTGCGGCTGTCGATGCTGAAGCAGAGGAACCCGCAGCTTCCAGCTGACCATCAACTATGCTGCTTCTGCCGCTGCTTCTTCTGCTGCTGCCCGCAAAGTAGCTTAAATTAAAAAAGTTTCTGTTTCGAAATGAAAACGTGTTCTCTCTGTTGCTCTCGCTCTCTCCTGGTGTCTTAGTGAAAAGTGCATTTCTCCAAAGCCGATTGTTATGATGATCAGATTCGGGTATAACTAATAATTAACGTGCATTGTTTAGACCCCGCGCGCGTCCAAGCCAAGCGAAGAACCAGGAAGATGAAGATGGCGATGAAGATGAAGCCATAGCCCGCTCTCAGCGTCCAACTGGAGTCAGTTAATAGCTGCGAGTTTATGGCTTATAAGGCCGGGGGTCGATCCATCGATCGATCGATCGATCGAGCGAGCGAATGGGGCAGCTCTTTTGAGGCTGCTTCTCACAATGCTCTTAGCGGGGCAATTTATCACAATATTTATCACAAGTTTGAAATGTGATAATTCTCTCTCTCTCTCTCTCGCACTCTATAGATTCCTACGTATTGTTTGTGCAACTGTAAATCTGAAAGATCATTTGCGAGTTAAGAGATTTTTATAATGTAAGGCAATTCAAAGTAGGAAAATAAAAGAGGAGAATAATATTATAAGGAACTCAGGTGAGCTTTAGAGCATGGTTAAGCTAACTTGAACTAGAATTTTGTGCTGAGATTTATCTATAGAAATACCTAACAATTTTAACTTTAATTTTGACCTATCTTATCTTAAATAGTTGCAGAATATTGCTAAGCTAATATAAACTGCAAATAAATTCATTATTAAGACTATTTAATTTTTTTTCCGCTGTAGAAAAAGTTTAGGCCAAATCAGTTCACAATTTAGACTGATAATAGAAAATATTTAAACAAGCTATATACTATATCGTTTCTACTTAATATATCCCATCTATCTCTAGAAAATACCTAAGCAAACATAACCTACAATTTAATGCATAATTAAGCCTTAAAATACTCGTAGTACCTAAGAAATCACTTTAAACTCTCGCATGAAGTGTGTTTGTTTTGCCTGCCAAGTTGACACTACTTTCTCCAGCTCTCTCTCTCCCTCTCTCTCCCACTCTTTCTTTTCCTCCCATTTGCTGCTCCAGTTCTCAACATTTTTGACTAACGAATCGCAAATATTCTCTTCTTCTCTTTCTGTTTGCAGTGAAGACTGCAGCGCGCTGTGCCACACTTGAAGGTAAGTTTCGCTCGATGAAGATGACGATAACGATGACGATGACGATGACGATTGCAGGTGGCAATGTTGAGCAACATTTTTAGCTTTTGTTTTTGGCCAGAAAAAAAGGCTGTCTTGCAGCATCTAATCTGTGGCTATTTTAAGCCTGCACATTGCCTTGCAATCAGTTGGCAATTAGTCACTCAGAGTGACTGACTGACAGAGGGACAGAGGGAGAGGGGGAGAGCGGGATAGACTGACTGACTGACGGGCAGCAATGATGCTGCCGCCCATCTCTCACAATTAGGGCGCTGCGTGGCTGCAGATAAATGTCAGTCGCTTTGCTCGCCACAGCTAATTGACGATCTGCAGTGGCGGCGGCGGTGGCGGTGGCGGCAGCTTTGCGCTTTGGCGGCAGCGTTGGCGGCGTCCAATGACATTGAGTAATGCGGGCAACGCTTTAGCAGCAGCAGCAACCACAGCAGCAACTGTTGCAGTTGCAAGCGGTGGCATTGGCCATTGCTTTTGATTTGTTTGAAGTTGCGATCTGTTGTTGACGACTGCGCAACAATTAAGGCTGCAGTTGTTGCTGCTGCTGCTGTTGTTGCTGCTGCTGCTGCAGTTGTTGCTGTTGCTGCTGCTGCTGCTGCTGACAAAACGAAAATGAATTGCCGCTTTCAAAATAGAAGAGGACAAAAGCAGGCGGCAACATTTTTCCCCCAACCAACAACGCCCCAAGTTGCCGAGTTGCCACAACAGCTTTGCCGCAGCTTTTCTTTGGGCGCGTCGCAGTGCCCCCTCCCCCTTCTCCCTCTCCCTCTCTCTCTCTCTCTCTCTGTCTATCTCCATCTAATTTATTATCTGATGCAGCTGTAAGATGCATCTTCATGCTGCCACAAGAGCAGCCCGGCTGCAATTCCACGTTGTGCGTTGTGTGCGTTGCGCTGCCGCGCCCATTGGCCATGGCCGGAGCTGGAGCCTCTGCCCGTGCCTCTGCCTGGGTATGGCTCTCGATCTTGGGTATGGGTATAGACCTGGGTCTGGGCCTGGGCCTGGGCCTGGGCAGCGCTGCCCGAGGCAATTAATTTCTATGTCTATTTTTAATTCGCCTTTTGATTATTGTTCCAAGCGAGGCAGAGGCAACAACAGCAACAACAACAACAACGGCAACAACAACTGCAACGTGGTAACGGTGCTGGTGCACAGCATCGATTTTTGTGGGCGTGGCCGGAGTATGCTTTGCCACTTAGCAGTCAATATTTCGATGTTGTCAGCACGGAGGGAAAACAGAAACAGTAACAAAAGACTCTGGCAACGAACTTGCACAGCGCAGCAAGCCAATGACTTAGGCAACGAACTTGGCGTAGATAGAGAAATGACTTAGGCAACGAACTTGGCCTAACATAGAGAAATGACTTAGGCAACGAACTTGGTCATAGATAGAGAAATGACTTAGGCAACGAACTTGGCCTAACATAGAGAAATGACTTAGACAGCGAACTCGGCCATAGTCAAAAGACTTAGGGAACGAACTTGCGCATGTTAGCAGCGAAATGACTTAAGCAACGAACTTGGCCTAACATAGAGAAATGACTTAGGCAACGAACTTGAGCATGTTAGCAGCGAAATGACTTAAGTAACGAACTTGGCCTAAGATAGAGAAATGACTTAGGCAGCGAACTCGGCCATAGTCAAAAGACTTAGACAACAAACTTGCGCATGTTAGAAGCGAAATGACTTAGGCAACGAACTCAGCCTATAGCAAAATGAGTTAGGCAACGAACTTTGGCTGCACTTGCCATTGTGCACTAATTAAGCGATATACCAAGCAGCTGTTGTTGTTGCTGCTGCTGCCGTTGCCGCTGGTATGAGGAAGTTGTTGCCGCGTGTATCAGTCGCTTGCATCTCGCTGACCATTCTTCTCCAGCCCCAGCTCCAGCTCTTCTCTTCTCCGTTTTCTATTGCGATTTAGCTGCACTTTTATCTCGTTTATCACCGCACCGAACACTCGCACATCCATTTCCGGCTGCGAAGCAAAGAGCGTTTGCTTTGTCTTGCACTCGCTTTCTTCTGTGTCTCCTGCTTCTTCTTCGTCTTCTTCTTCTTCTGCCTCTGCTTCTTCGATGTTCGTTAACGCTTCGCTAATCGCTGCAATCAGCAGCCCCTCTCCCCCCTTGCTTCGCCGCGTCATCTTGCTGCTTTGCTGTCAGCGATTTTTCATGGCGTATCATTTTAAGCATCTGCGATAGCTGCCACATTGATTTATTATCGATAAATCGCAAATTGTTTGGCACACATTGTCAGCCAATTAGCTGACGTTTAATCAATTACAGACAGTTAAATATCAACGTAACAATGTTTCGATAAATTCCGATAATTATCGATAACTGTTATTTGCTGATTTCCACTTCAAAATAATTCAACAATTAATCGATTGTTATTGCTTAATAGCCTGTTACTTTTAAATCGATAACAATATTTCGATAAATATGCTAAAATATCGATAGCTCTAGTGGCAATTTCCCATGGCAATAACAAACCGATTACCGATCGACAGTTATGGTAATTACTTTTCACGCACGCATAAATCGATATAAACTAATCGATTGAAAATGAATTCAATTTCGCTTTTTGCTTTAGCGAATCTTTCGCTTTTCGATTACTTTGAACTGCTGAGGCATTTATCACGCTGCGAGTGTGTGCGTGTGTGTGTGTGAGTGTGTGGGGCAGGCAAGCAACCTCATCATTGTCACGAATGATCGTGATCGTGAACGTGATCGTGGCCGTGATCATGATCATCTTTTCCCCCATACGATGCTCATTACGAAGTGGCAATTGTTAATTTATTGTTTTCGGCTGCCCGCGAGCGTTTATTGATTCAGCTGGCCAATTATAGTGCAAATAAATTCCAAATTGCGTGCGGCAACAACAACAGCAGCAGCCGCAGCAGCAACAACAGCAGCAGCAACATTGCGGCAAACTTGGCCAACGACAAAGTGTTCGCTTCATGAACTTGGCTCAATGTTGCCGCTGCTCAAGTTGTTGTTGCTGCTGCTGTTGTTGTTGCTGCTGTTAATGTTGATGTTGTTGCTGTTGCCGTTGCTGTTGCTGTTACCGTGGTCACTGCCAATGGCCAAGCCACATACATTTTTTTTGTACTTTATGATCAATTTTGAGCGTGCAACAAGCAACAAGAACAAATGGCCAATAGCATTGGCTAACGGACAAGCAGAGTTGGAAGGGGGAGTGAGGTATGTAAGAGTGTGTGGGCGGGGGCAGGGGGCATAAAACAATGCGTTGTACTATGCGCCTACAAATTGTCACGCTGCAACCGACTGTTAATGAGCTTAATCGAGGGGGCAGAGGGGAGTAGAGAGAGAGAGAGAGAGAGAGAGATGGAGCAGCTCATCCTGCGCTCAGGAATCCTTTTGCTGCCGAGTCGCTTGTCATTTGTTTGCTCACTTTATGAAACTGCCGACGTGGCTGGAGATGGCTGCCAGGCTGCCAGGCTGCCAACAATGCCAACTTCATCTTCGTCTGCCGCAGCAGCAGAGGCAGCAGCAACCATAACAGTAACAGTAACAATAACTCGGCCTGCGGTAACCGCTGCTGCTGCTGCTCCGCTTGCTTCTCCGGCTGCTGCTGCTGCTGCTGCTTGGGGCAGCTGACTGACAGACATGGGGATTAGCATTAAACATCGGACGGGGCCCATCAATGCCAAAACGAATGGCGAAACAAAACAAAGCTGCGCTTAGAAGAGGCGCAAGAGAGAGAGAGAGACACAAATACAAAGACAGCGACAGCGACAGAGATAAAGACGATGCCGCTGGCAAGGGAAAAGGCATTTGGATGCAGCAGCAGCAGCAGCAGCTCCTCCTACCTCTCCACCTTCTCCTCCTCTCCTCTTTCGCTCGAGCAGCTCGCGAATGTTATGCAATTTCAGCTACTTAATGCCCATCAGTCAATCAGTCCGAATGTCTGTCATCACATTTTTTTCACTTCTTCAGCTGCTCCCTCTTTAACCCACTCTCTGCCTCTCTTCCTCTCCTCCCTCTCTCTCCCTCTCTCTCTCTCTCTGTTCGCACAGCAAGTGAAGTGCTTGGGGCACAGCGGCTCGACTTGAACTTGAATTCAAATTGAGGTATTTGAATATAAAGTAGAGTCTTTTTTGCCTGCAGGCGCGCTGCTGTTGCTCTGGGCTGCCTCTAGCTCTGTCAAAGCACTGTTAAGTGGCTGTTCATGTTAACAGCAGCTTGAAGTACTAATTAGACACATTTTGGGCATAATCTAGCGATTAATGTTAGCTCGCTGTTAATTATGTCTTATAAATTAGAAAATCGACACAGCTAATACTCTAAAAACAAACGATAAATTTTAAATTAACATATGTTAACTATCGATTAACTGGAGCATCAATTTATTGCGCTTGCATGCTTGAAAACATCGATAAAATCCATAAGTTTGGCTCGAGCAAGTTTTTGCTTTATTATTACAGTATTTACAGTTTTTATAGAAGAAAAGAAGAAGAATAAAATATAAAATGCTTTCCTATTCAAAACGATCTACCAAAAATCTATCGATAATTTTCAAAAATTAAAAACACAATCTACCTTTAATTAACCAGTAAAATATACAAAATAAATCACTGCAGGCTTATGAACTATATGATTCTACCCCAATCTAATTTCCAAAGCACTTTTATCGATAACTCTTAACACTCAGCCAACAGTATGTTAGTTAACAGAGGAGAGCGCACTGGAAAAACTCCTAGCTTGAAAGTAGCTAAAAATAAAACTGCTGCAAATCGCAGCTTAATCAGCACTGGCCAAATTGCAATTCGTCACCTTAGCCGCCAGTTAAAAGTGGCCAACAGACTGAAGACATTACACGTAGTTTGACTACCGGTTAGATGTGGCTACGCTACGCTTTCCAGCTTGCCCCTCCTCCTCCTCCTTCTTCCTCCTGCTTCTCCTGCCAGGCAGCTCCTAATGAGCCTTAATGGTTTGTTAGGCGCAGTTTTTTTTTTTATTACTTGGCCAAGTTGAGCTGCTGCTGCGAGCCAGCTGCGATTTGCACACTCGACCATTTTCGGCGGGCAATTTGGCAAGTGAGGAGAGGAAGAGAGAGAGGAAGGGAGGGAAGGGGGTGCCTATTTTGCTCTCCAATTGAATTGGCCAAAAGGCATGGGAGCAATGGAAATTCGCTTTGGCCATTTGCCGCCAGCCCTGCTGCAATTATATGGCACACGGTACGGTATAGTCTTATACCGTATATCGTCTGGCACACGGTACATATGGCATATGGGGTAAAAACTACGGCTAAATGGGCTATGCGGCTGGCTATTGGCAGCTGTGGAATCCGTTTTGGCCGAGAAAGTTGCGCTTGAAGCCATCGATCAAGCGGCGGTTCTAAATCGATGCGATAACAACAACAACAACAACGGCAACAACAGAACGCCGCCAAGTCAACCAAATTTAGCAATTTAGCCATAAACGAGCGACCAAATTGCCACGCTAGTTGCCTGTTGCCAACCGCATTGGCCAATGTGGCCAACTGGCTGACGGCCTGACTGACTTGGCAGTTTAAGGCTCATTAAAAACGCCCCAAATGCACCCGCTATGGCCAGCAGTAGCTCCATTTTTAGCTGCCACAAAGCAGAGCAGAGCAACAGAGTGAGAAAGAAATATAGAGAGAGAGAGATAGAGCGAGAGGGAGAGAAGGAAATCGCCTCACATACGTCGGGCGGCTTCATTATTGAAATGCGCTCATAAAATATGAGAAATAATTGCAATTATTGAGTCGCTTTTAACAAGCTGCAAAGTGCGGACTGTGCGGACTTTGGTTTTCTGCGCCATGCACTGCGCGAAATTCGGAGCATAGTTGTGCCCAACATGCATTTGAAATAGAGCATAACCAACTACAGACGGCAGTAGAGCGTATAGCGGCTTACAGGGTATTAAAAATGTGGCATATCAAATGCATAACAATATTTAGAGCAGATTGAATTGAGCAGGAATTTAAACAACCTTTCTACAGGGTATAGAAAAGCAGGGTAAACAGCAGTTAAGTCAATATGTTGCAAATATATTTTCACATATTTTTACAGAGTATTTTTGTAGCTTGATTGTAAAAACCTTAAATAAAATAAAAATTAGAATTAAATTCCCACAAACTGTATTGATTTTTAGCTTGAATAAAAATCAACACTTTAATCGATTTTAAAAATAAAAAATCATAGTATGCGCTAAGTTAAAGTTACTTAATCTAAAAATACAGAGTGTATTCTAGCTTTGAAATATGTTTATACTCCTCTCTGCAGGGTATTCCAAACATTTAAATTACATGCTTAAAAATCGCTTCTCTTAAATAAACTATAAAAGCAGCTTCCACTGTTTCCAGGGTATTTTGGCAGAGCAATGCATTACAGGGTATTTGTGTACGTAGTATATAAAAAAACAGCTTTAACTTGCAGTCAAGAGCTATTTAAGCTTTTCTAGCTATAAAATCCAAGCAGAACTCACGCTTAAATCAACTTATGTTTTTTTCCCCACTCACAACTCACACACAAATTTCTCGCAGTGTGCGGTTGCAACCATTTGTGGCACATGCAGCAGCGCCCACGCGGCCGCCAAAACCAAAGCAAAGCAAACGCTCCGCGCTCCAGTCAAGCTGCACTATCTGTGGGCAGGCCAGGCGCTGGGGCGAGGCTGGATGGACCGCGACGTGGACCACGTCCAGACCGGCTCCAGATTCCTAGGCATTTCATGTGCATGTATTTGCATTTTTCATTTTTCCAGCGTCTGCGGGATGTGATTGTTGTTGCTGCTGCTGTTGTTGTTGCTGCTGCTGCTGCTTTGGTTTACTTTGTTTGTCAGACTCATTTGAATGCAGTCGCTATTTATGTTTTATGCTAAAGGCGGCCGGAGCAGATAACACGCAACCGGCAACTGGAAACTGGCAACTGGCAACGGCGACAACACCGCGCCTGGTCGCCAGTTAAGGCAATGCCTGGTCGTCTTGGCCAGTTAACATTGTTACCTTTGTTAGCCTCCGCCTGCGACTCCTACTCCAACTCCAACTCCAACTGCAACTCCATCTCCAACTCGCAGCCTTTTAAGGCGCGCTAACTGCACTCACCCTCAAGACAGACGCGAAGACAGACAAAATGCAAATACTTGTGGCAGCGACCCCTTCTCAACTGACCCCGACCCTCTCTATAGGTACTATGTACCAGGTACCTCTCTCTCTACCTGTGAAGTATTCCCCATAGTCGTGTCGCTTATTGAGTGATCGCTCGCTGCGCTCTCTTCATAAATCAAAGCAAACGCACTTAGCCAGCGAATTATCCTGCCACTGACAGGGACAGACAGACAGACAGACGGACAGTGGGACGTACGCACAGTGGGCAAGTGTGAAGTGTACAGTGGTCAAAGTGATCGCAGAAACCAGACAGAACTTTCCCAGCTCAGCGACTTGACCCACTTCAAGTTTCTTCTAGTTAATTCCCATTTACGACTCCAGCCAGTTAAATTGGCCAATAGAAATCGGTATAATATAAGGCAATATACTGGAATTGTGTATAATATAAGTTGCCATAAAGAAATTGGGTATAATATAATAGGGAATTAAAAACAAGTTCGAATGGTGTCGAATGGCTGAAGTCGCGAAAGATTCTAAAAGCGAAAGAGAGGAAGAACTCAGTAAAGTTGGGAATACAATCGAGTAGAAATAAACTGGAGATATATAAAAGATAAATTATTCAAGGTATATAAAACTGACATAAACTTAAACTACATTCTATTCTAGCTATTCTAACTGAGGGTATATAAAAAAGAGCATCTAAACTAACTGAAATAAACTGTAGATAAATAAAAGAGCGAGAGATAGTTAGAATAATAATATAGAGGAGCGTTTATTCTAACTGAAGATATTTAAAAGAGCAACCCAAATAAACTCAAGGTATATATGATCTGGCAGCCAATCCAACTCAAAAAAACTGCATGCATCAAAAAGAAATGAAAAGAATATGATAAGTTTGGAAAGCTACGCTATGAGCATAACAAAGCAAACCATTTTCAACATAAATAAAAAAAATTAATATCTCTTCAGACTATAGAAATGCATATGGAAAATAGAGACAATATGAGAAAAGAAAAAAAGGCGTGTTCCCAAAGAAAAAAAAAACTGGAGTGAAACCGAATTAGAACAAAATTTGAATAAAACTATTAAAACCATACGAATATAATTCCCAATATGTCAATTTAAATTTACTACTAAGCTTTCAGAGCATAGAAAAAAAATCCCTCACACGCAATATTCAACTGCCGCGCATTGCCCTTGCACCACTGTGCACGTTGCCGCGTGCTGTGTCAATTCGCTTAAGAAATTGCAATTTGAAAATCACAGTGAAAATTGTATTGAACTTGAAGTAGATCATGTGTGCTCGATAAGGCAGAGATGCAGACCAAAGAGTTGTCACACTCACACACACACACACACACGCACACATACAGAGAGGAACACAAAGGAAACTGTGAAGATTTCAAATGGCAAAGCTCATCTCATTTGCATACGCTCTCTACATATATAGCATAGTATATAGTATGATTCTCTATGTAGACCAACTTGAGTTAGGTATGAGACTGCCCTGTAATTGCGTCTATCATATTATGGGAGGAGGCAGGGATCGAGGGATGAGTAGATGAGGACGGACAGACCTCCTGCTGGTGGTCAGGATTCAATTGAAGTTGCCTGACAGTTGCTGTTGCTGTTGTTTGTTGTTGCTGTTGTTGTTGCTGCTGCTGCTGCTCTTGTTGTCGGCATTAACGAGATGAACGAACAACGATAGAAGAATTCAATGTCAGCCTACAGTGGGGTGTGGTGGGGCGACAACAACAACGTTGACATTTGCATCGTTAGCGCTGACAGAGCAACAGTTGCTGCTGTTGTTGCTGCTGTTGTTGTTGCCGCTGCTGCTGCTGCTGTTGTTGTGCTTGTTGCTTCATTAGACAAAATAAAAACTGGCTGGTTAATAAGGCAGCTCAAGTCAATCAGCTGCAGTCACAGCAACAGCCCCAGCAACAGGCCCAGCAACAGTTGCTGCCACAGCCACAGCAACAGCAACTGTTGCTGGCCAAATGCCGTTGCCGTTGCTGTTGCTGCCTCCTCTTGTGGCAGCCACAAACCGGTCAAAATTAACCTACTTAAGCGCACAACTGCTGTCGCTGTCGCTGTTGCTGCTGTCTCTGACCGTTGCCTTTCCCAAAAAAAAAAAAAAAAAAAAAAAAAACCCGAAAAAAACTCGAAAAAAAAAAACGAAAAACAAGAAACGCGACGACCAACAAAAAAAAAAAAACAAAAACAAATCTTCTGTACGTGCCTCAGATGAAGACGATGCTGCAACCCACTCGCCCCGCTCTACCCTACCCTCCCCCCTCAAAATAAACTTCCCACCCCCATACAAAGAAAATTTCTTTTTTTTGGCTTTCTTGGCTTGAAGAAGAAGCAGAAATTTTCCAAATTATAATCATAGCGCATGTGTATGTTTTCCAAGTGTCGTGGCGTGAGTCACGCGCCCATCACTAGATGGCACGACACGCCCCCTTCTAGGCGAGCCTGACTAACCGAATTCGATATAGTACCTGGAGAACATGAGAAAAATGCAGTGGGAAAACTGCAGCGCATAAATCGTAGATTGATAAGGCTAAAACTATCACATAACTAAGATATATCGATAGTTGGTTACTATCGCATAGCTGTGGTATCATAGGTATTCGACTATGCTTTCTTCTCAGGCAGAAGAAGACTCTACTAGGCCAAAGACTCTGCTAGGGTTTGAAAGAGCTATCGTATCATTATGAAAACTATTGCATAACTGAGATATATCGATGGCAAAGCACTTACTATCGCATAACTGAGACATATCGATTGCAAAGTACTAACTATCGCATAGCTGTAATATCATAGTTGATCGACTATGCATTCTTCTCAGCCAAGAGAAGACTCTACTAGGCCAAAGAGTCTTCTGAGCTATCGCATTGCCTGCTTGCTGGGAAAACTATCGCATAACAGAGATATATCGATTGCAAAGCATCGCACTGGGTTTCTGCTTCTAGTTCAATCGGCCAACATTCTCAAATGCTTCCCAGGCACAGATCAGACTCTTCTATGGTTTGACAAGCTATCGAATTGCCCCATCCAAGGGGTGGGGGAGCGTGGGGAGTGGGAAACTATCGCATTACGCGCACGCCATGGCATATCATGACAAATGTGTGTGGCAAATCCGTATCTGGTGTCGGTTTGTTAGATTCCTCTCCAGCTGCAGTCTACGGACTCAGTGTTCTTTTAATGGGTTCCTGCGCGTTTTTGAGGTTAACCGCAAGTGGAGATTGGAAAAGAGAAAAACCCAAAGAGAGAGAGAGAGAGGAATGCCTGAAAATGGATTGGAAAACTAACCGCAATTGCGACGCAGCAGTGGCACAGCCTGGGAAAGGGGTGGGGGGAGGAGATGTCGCAGGGAGTTGGGTCAGCGGTTTAGTCACAGCTGCAAGACGAGCAGAGATGAGGCGAGTCAAGACGAGACGAGACAAGTCGAGTTGGCCATTTGACCAGGGTTAATTGATTATCACGGCGCTGGCCGCATTTTCAGCCATCCCCCCTCTCCTCCTCCCCCCTGCCTTCGATCCTGCCCCTGCTACGTCATTTTGCGTGTTGCAAGGCGCAAATGAAGATCGGCGACCGCAAATGACAAGCGTCACGAGATCAAAGCAGCAACAGCAGCACCAGCAGCAGGCAAAACCGAATCAGAATTTTCTTGCCAGCAGCTTTTGGCTAACAAGCTAAGCCGGGTTGGAGTGGTTGAAGTAGCTGGAGTGGCTGGAGTGTTGAGTCTGGTAGCAGGGCGACGTGACTGTTGCAACAGGCCGAAAACTGCAACAGGCTGGAAAATCAAGTGATTACTGTCTGGCATCACGAGTAATGAAACGTGACTCAAATCGCAGTTAAACACCCCGGCGACAGTGCGACCGACACAACACACACACCAACACACACAACACACACACTGATACACAGCATTACACACGCTGCTGCGACTGCAGCTGCACTCGGCCAAATCCCAAAACGAAGCAGCTAAAACACGAGGCAAACAGCAATTAGAACAGTCCAAAAACAACAGCAACAAGTCCAAAACTGGTCAAGAGAGCAGGCAGGAGGAGGCAGGTAGGAGGAGGCAGAAGGAGACAGAAGGAGGCAGGAGGAGGCAGTAGGAGGTAGGTAGGAGGAGGCAGAAGGAGGTAGGAGGAGGCAGACAGTAGGAGACAGCAGTAGCAGGCAGAAGGAGGCAGGAGGAGGCAGGAGGAGGCAGGCAGGAGAAGGCAGGAGGAGGCAGAAGGAGCCAGAAGGCAGGCAGGAGGAGGCAGAAGGAGGCAGGAGGAGGCAGGAGAAAGCAGGAGGAGGCAGACAGTAGTAGACAGCAGCAGGAGGCAGCAGGCAGCTGAAGAGGCAGTCGCATCTTCTCAGCGCATTGAGAACTACATCATCAATGTCGTTGCATGTCAGACCATTTGGATAATGGCGGCCATTTGGTGTGCAGCAAAGCTCCTGCTGCTGAACAGGATGCTCCCGTTGCTCCCGCTGCTGCTTCTTCTTGTTTAGGATGTGCAACAAGACACCAACTACATGCGCGTCTGTCTGACTTATCTCGCACCGCAGAGCCCCCACAAGCTACTTACCCGGGTTAACAAGAGCAACCGCCTGCAGTCGGGCGAGGGATTCGATTTGAGTACTCCACCTAACCTCAAAGTTCAGCTAGTAACCAAGCGAGAACATTTGCACAATCGCACAGTCGAGTCGAGTCGTAATACCAATTTTGGTAGTGCAAACCTAACGAGCAGCAGAGCATGAGAAGAATTCGCAAGAAAACTTAAGAGCGATTCATAACATCAGCTTAGTTTAAGTCAAATTATTAGAGACAGAGAAAGCTGTGTCGATTAATTATTAAATATTTAAATGCCAGAACTATCGTTAACTTTATTGAGAGCACTATATCAACTCTATCAACTCCTAAAACTAGCCTGAAACTTATTTCAGTAAGTGGAATGCGTATTACATGAGCTTTACAGCTCTTATGATTTATTAAGCATTTATCGATTAATCTAGTGATGAAAGTAAGCATTTAATTAATCCAAAAATCGATTGTAAATTCACATATATCGCGCAGTAACTCAGTCTGCAATAGATCTATCGATAAGCGCAGGCTTAAATCATTTAAGGGAAATTTGCATAGAAAACAAATCAATTTATTGAGCAGACCTAGAAGCCTTGCATTTGAAGGGTATTTTCCTAGACCTAGAGACTTTATATTTATAGGGTATTTTTACAAAAACTAGAGACTCTTTATGCATGTACAAATTCCATGTTAACTGTATTAAACTGGAAACAAAAAAAAGTAATTGCACTTTTGCTACCTAAAAAATTAAACGTTTAATATCGTTTATCGGTTCTTATTTATAAAATATTAATTTAGTATATAATAGAAAACTACACAGGTTCTAGAATGTATAGTTCTGCGTAGTTTAAATCTGTATATAGTTGTTCTAGTTATTCTTTTGCCATCGACATAGTTCACACAGTTCTTAAATCGATTTGCACACAGTTTTCATAGTCAGTTCCGATTCCGATAACGATTTAAATTCCGATTGCAGCAGCTACAAGATACAACATGTTGTGGGTTATGTTTCATGTTGAATTTCCCAAGCTGTCGCTGTTTCCTTTTATAACTCAACAAAAAAAAAAAAAAAAAAAAAACGAACCAGTTTTTCACTTGCCACATGCCACATGCCGTCGCCGTTGCTGTCGTTCGTCGATTTCCGATTCAGAGCGCTATAAATGGTAATAGAGCCCGCATAGTCCATATCCGCTGGCCACGCTCTAGCTACAGCTACAGCCTCGGCTCCAGCTCCAGCTCCGTCTACAGCTCCAGCTCCAGCTTGGATACGAACTGGGGAATTTTTCAGTTGAAATTTGCATGCAGCGCACCGCGAGGTAACCAAATATTTCTTGGGGTCGCCGGAGGTTGGGCCCGTTAGGACCGTCGCTGTGGCAACTATGCAAATCTGGCCACGCCCAATGGGCAGATGCACACACACACACACGTGTCTCTCTCTCTCTCTGTGTGTGTCTTTGTTGCGCTCTGTTTATGGATGCAAAACTGACACTGCAACACCAGGCGCGACTTGCCACTTGGCTGGGCGAACCTTTTGGGGTCTTAGATATCATCGCACACACACACACACACACACACACAATAACACACACATATGCTGGCACAACTCTTAGATACGACTTGGTGTTTAAAATATTTCACTTTTGACTTTGGCCCAAGCTGCGTCTCCAGTTCTGCCGCACAACAATGGCCACAGCTGGAGGATGATTTCTTGGACTCCGAGTTGGACTCCGCTTGGGATGCGGCAGCAGGCAGCAGGCGGCAAACGGCCAAATGTAATTCATGGCATTAAAGCACAAGGCAGAGGCCTCAAAATGGAAAATTGCCATGCATAACAATTTTTTGCCGTTCTTTTTTTTTGTTCGTCTTGTTTTTTTTCCCGCTGTTTTTTTTTTTTTTTTTTATTAAAAAGACTTGCAAAGTGCCCGCTGGAGGGCAACGAGCTGAGTGAGGGGACGCAGTGGTAGGTTTCCAGGGAGGAACTAACAATTTATGCGAAGCGAACGCAATTCTCTCTCTCTCTCTCTCGCTGTACGAGATATCAAAGTTTCCGTGAAACTCGGCCTGTTAGATGGCCACAAACTGATTATGCGTTAAACATCGTTAGGTCTAGAGCGCAGATCAAGCTCAAGCTCAAGCTCTGCCCTCTCTCTGCTCTCCTCTATTACTCTCGTTTCTCCCTCTTCGCCCTTGCCTTGAGGACAGATCTAGCAGTAGACGCACATTTGATTTTTCCAGAATTATTCCCTTTTTTATAGGGAATTCTTCTGGGGTTTTTTTCTTTTTTTTTGAAAAAAATCTGTCTAATTTATTATGCATGATTTGAGTATTTCTGGATTATTTAACTGCTGACACAATTTTATTATATATCTATTGGATCTATCGATATTATTATACATTTTTTAAGATAATATTTTTTTATTTCGAATTAAAATGCGTGATTTTGCCTCTTATTAGTAGTTAGAGAAAGAGATCGTGCTATTCTCTATATAGAAAAAGATCATACATATTGCAACTAGTTGCTATCGATAACAAAGTAATTTTTAACAATATTATTTCGATCACTCTCTGAACAGCTTGCGCTTTTTAGAAAATTATGCAGTAAAAAATAAATCAATTTTTGCCTTTTTTGAAGGAACTTTTGCTATACCAGGAAGTAACCTATTTGATTAAAGCTATCTAATAACAATATAAAATATTTCAAATCAGGCACGTAACCGCCAGAGCAGACTGCAACAAATTGTCTTAAATTTCACTGCAAGCGATAAGTATAAATTGAATTTGAAATAACTTTGATATTGTGCTATGTGCTGGTTATGTTGGGTTATTGTACCCTCCCCAGCTGGAGGAGTAGCGCATGTGTATGAAGTAGTCGCTTGCCCGCAGGCTACAGTTCTGGCTGGCAATTAACTGATCGCATCCCATCCCAAGTTGCCTCGGGCTAAGCGAGATGAACCGATCAACGGATCAGGCAAACTGCAGCAGCGATGGCAGCAGTGAAGCCATCGGCTAATGGCTGCTCCTGGCTGCCACAGCTGGCCAAGCTGCCAGTGCTCAATTCAATTAACTTTCACTGGGCTGCACTGTGCGGCGAGAGGAGAGAGATTTGCTGCGAGCCTGCATTACGATTCTTTGCAGGCTTCTTCGGCAGGCCACAAGCTCCTCTGCTGCTTCTTGCGCTTTGGCTTATCTCGTTGCCAGCGTCAGCGACAGCAGCACGTTTGAAGCGGGCTGGCTTCCTCCCCCCTTCGGCTTACACACATTCTGCTCTGGTACGTGTCGTGTGTCATTAAGTAACGGTAATTTACTCACCGACACCGACGCGATAAGAAACATGGCCTATACAACGCATTGTGGCCGCATTGATGCGGGCTTTAGCCTCCATTTCATGCTCATGCTTTTATTACGCCAATTTGCTTTGGCGTTCTTCTCCATTTTATGAGCTTATTAAAGCCGAAGCAGAGGCAGAGTTGAAGAAAAGGAGGAAGAAGCAGAAGCGCTGCGAGGCAACGTGTATAATAACAAAAGACTTAAGCGACAAACGCGCCGCCACTAGGCAGATAAGTCTATTCTCTCTCCCTTTCTCTCTCTCTCTCTATCTATCTTTCTTTCTTACTTATAATGCATATAAAATAAATACATCTCTCTCTCTACCTTAATCAGTAATTTCGCATTTCTAATTGTTGCCAAACTCTTTTTTTTCTCGCTTTTACTTTCAGATTCCACAACGAAAGCAAACTTTGTGCGAGACGAACGAAAAAAATAAGGTACGTTTTGCAAAATAAAAAAAAAAAAATAAAAATAACTTGTTAATAATTTGTTATGCTCCGAGCGTGTTCATTTCGTTTTCATTGCGGCCTTTTGTGAGAATTAATTGCTCGCCAGAGCCAAAAAGCAGATGAAGAAAGAAAAGAAATGAAAACACAAATTTTTGGGGGGAAGCTTTGAAAATTTCGGTTTTTTGTTGGGGAAAAAATCATGGGAAATCGCGCTGTATGTGGACACAGAGAACTATGCAAAACTGGGGGAGTGGGGCAGCGAGGGGGGCAGAGGGTACTGGGTATAACCATTAGCAGCGACACGATTGTCTTTGTTGCTGCTGGTGCTGCTGCTTGGGCTGGTTCTATGGACGCTTCGCTTCGCTTTCACCGAAATCATTTTATTTATTGAATTCTGTGCATGTCGAGCACGTTTGCACGAAACAAACGGACGCACAGACGGACAGCTGGACGGGAAGAAGAGTGGAGGGGGGGCAGGCTTTGAGCCACTGCGACATTTGGAACATGTACGCGAATATGTTGTGTAGGAAAAAGTCGCGATTGTTCAGGAACAACAACGGCAACAACAACAACAACTACAGCAAAGTGCTAAATAAAACTATGGCAGGGGGCAGGGAGGGGAAACAGAGGCTCGGGCAGGGTAGGGTAGGGTAGGGGAGAGCATATTGGACATATGACAACGACCGCGGCACAGCACACGTTGGCATGCCAATGGATTTTTAGCCACGATCCCAGCCAGATCCCCCGGGCCAATGTTGCTGCCGCTGCCACTGCCACAGCCACTGCCCCCCTCTGGTGCCCAGCTCGAGCTCCTGCTGCCTGAGTGGCATGTGAATGAGACGATGTCGAAGTAAAAATTGGTAGAGCGCTTCGTGTTTTTGTCGGGCCAGAAATTGTCTAAGGTCGTGCCAACAACGACGCGCATTATAAAGATCCACAAACAGGCAAACTAACAACAACAACAACAAGAAGAAGAAAACCAGCAACAGCAACTTGGCCTATGAAAATGAAAATGAAAAGTTCTCAAGCCGCGCACAAAAATTTCCAATAAATGCGCAGAAAGCCAGACACAAAAAACCATCGCCAGCCCCCGACGATGAAACCTTTGACAGCGCACGTCGCGCACAATTGACAGACGAGTGAGGGAGAAAGAGACAGGGAGAGAAAGAAAGAGAGATGGGGGACACATGTTGTATGTGTGCTCCACATTAAGAACAAGCAAAGCAAACGAAAAACAAGCGACAAATTTATAAAAATGTTAGAGAAAACAGAAAAAAAGCGATTGGCAATTAGAGTTGAAAAAGAAAAAAAATACAGAAAACAAAACAAAAAGAAAAGAAAATAAGAAGCAAAGCCAACAGAGAAAATGCCGTGGTGAAAACCAGAGCAAAGTGCAGCGACAGAGACAGTTGTCTCAAAACGAGAGCACAGTTCGAAAGCGAGGGAGGGGAACTAGGGAAAATCGTTAAGGTGACTGAACAAATTGAATGACCGCAATTGGGCTGTAAAATGTGCGAGCGAAGTGCCGTAAAACTGTCGTTAAATTTCTCTCGATAAGCATAAAACATTAAAGAAAGCAGCAGCAGAATATTTAAAATTATACCAGCATATTGTATTTAGCTATTTATCGGTTGAAAAAAAAAAAACAGTTAAATAAATAAATAGCAAGAAAATAATGCTTGACATATTTGTAAACTAATTTGCTGCTTGAGTGAGCAGTATATAAAACTGTTGTTCAATATGATTTAAATATATACTAACTGCATATATAAATTAAATTAAAGAACATTGACAACCTTCACATATGCATGCAAGCATGCGCTGCATTTGCAACTCTTTTTTCAACAATCGATAAATGTAACGCATATTTGCAGTAAATGCAAGCAGCAAATGCACGACATGTAAAATAATTTGCAATTTAGTATTTTGCAATAGATTATTTAACAATTTAGTATTTTGCATAAGTAATTAAAGATCGTTGACAACCCTCACATATGCATGCATGCATGCGCTGCATTTGCAACTCTTTTTTTCAACAATCGATAAATGTAAAGCATAATTGCAGTAATTAAATAATACCAAAAAGCACGACTATCGCTTAGCAAAATCGATCGATAGCGCAGCATGTAAAATTAATTGCAATTTATTATTTTGCAATTGATTTTATTTTACAATTTAGTATTTTGCATTTTATTATAGTATACTGCTGCACAAGAATCGAGTACGCGCGGGCGCAACTATCGAAAAATATGCAGATGTATCGATAAGCGCAGCGCACATCGCCAACTGACCGCAAAAACTCATTTGCTGCGGCAGAGAGAGCAAAGCAGAGAAAAGCAGCAACAAATGCAGCCTTGCTGCGAGGACAGCGCATTTGAAACTGGTTTGATTTGGCGGCGGCCAAGACCAAAGCCACCAAATGGCGTTAAATCCGCCGCCCGAGCGCAGCCGAAAATGTTGACCCACAAACACTCGCGAATTTGCATGCCCCGCGACGCAGACGCAGTCGCAGCTCTTGACATCGCAGCAGCATTTCCTCTGCGCGCATGTGTGTGTGTGTGTGTCTGTTGTGCTGGCCTGGTCTGTGTGGGACTTGGCCCACTTCCATGTGATGTGACCGCATTCGTTGCTTGTTGTTGGTGGCACAGCGTCGACTTCTAATCGATGCAACTGCCACATGCCACATGCAACCCGCTGTCAATAAAAAGAGAAAGAGCAGCAGCAGCAGCAACGGCAGCCAACGCACTTTCCCAACTTGGAGTGACACCTGTACAGCGTGCCACATGCCCCCATCCCGCATGCCCCAAGTAGGCCAAGTGCCTACCGTATGCCAAGTGGATGACACTGCATAAATTTATCGATTAATGTCGCGATAAATATCAAATCGAACCCACTTGCGTATGCCAAGTGCAACTGCCTTGATAAGGCGCGTGCGCGTGTGGCGCGAGGGCGGAGGTAATCCTAGCTAGGATGGGCTGATTTAGGAAATTCACTTTTATTTTTAAGATTTATTTCACAGCTTTTATAAGTATATAAATATATATAATTTAATAAATAAAGAAGAGCTCAATCCACAGACTTTTTCAGTTTCTTGCCACAGCGCTCTGTCTATTGTCTATAAACAAAGACGTCAGTTCCCAGGCAATCTGTGTGATGTTCTAGGAAATAATCATGCTGCTAGATTTCAGTTAATAATACCAATCGCGCAGCTCGCAAGCAGAGAAAGAGAGAGAGAGAGAGATTGAATAGATATGCTAGGGAAACTTTTGATTGCAGGCAATCTGCGCTTAGATTTATGATTTATTTATAATATGCTGCATTTATATTTTTTATATTTATATTTATATATATTTGTGTATATTCTGCATTATTTATTTGTTTACTTCCTCGCACATTCCTCAGAACTTTTTGCTGCCTGCTGTCTGCAGTCAGTTCTTTATTTATTTTTTTTTTTGCATGTGTCGCTTCAATCGGCTGGAAAATTGAAAGTGTCATTCCGCCACAAAAAGCAAATTCCAATGGGAATTCATCAAGTGTTGCCGCTGTGTCTTTTCTCTGTCTGCTTGCTGCATTTGCGTTTTGTGGCCTCTGTGATTGTGCGTCATTAACATGCAGCATGCTAGGAGGCTGGCTGAGGTTGTGGCACGTCGTTGTCGTTGTTGTTGTTGCAACTTGCCGGGGCATCACATCACGAGCATTGAGCAAACAAAATGCCAAATGCATTAGCATTAAACTTGATCAAATCATGATGATCAGGCAGCGGCACAGGCAGCGGCACTGGCTCCAGCTCAGGCACAGCCCGGGTTGATGATAATGATGATGCGCCTAATGACAGCCCTCGCAGTCGCGTTCGTCCACTTATTTCGCTGGCAGCGCAACAAAAAGGCGACGTGCGTGGCGTTTGCCGATGACTTTTGCGGATTATCCGGCGACCTTTGTGCGCCGCCCAGTCAACAACAACAACAACAGCAGCAGCAGCAACAACAACAACGAACAACAAACAACGTGCAACAATTTTGCGCTGAGCAAATGCGCAATTCAAATCGAATTCCATTTCAATGCGCGTTGGGGGCAGCAGCAACAAAAAGCTTAACAACAACTGCAACACAAACAACAACAGCAGCAGGAACAACAATTGCTTCTATCGCGCTGTTGATCTCTTGTCTGCGCTTAACTTGACTCCAACTTCGACTGAGTTATGCAGTCATTTCTCAAAGAGATGCTCAGTTGTGGTTGCTGTTGCGGTGTTGTTGCTGTTGCCAGTTGCTGTTGTTGCCGTGTGCTTGATTTCCGTTTTTGCTGCTGCTGCTGTTGCTGTTGTATTCTAACGCTTATCTCAGCCTGTTAACCAGGTCAACTAACGGCAACGGCCGCAAGCTGTTAAAGCCAACTTAAACAAATAACACTCATTCATTCAGACTGGTAATCTCTTTCACCTTCTCGCACTGGCTCGTGCGCTCTCTTTCGCGCAGAGCCCGCATCTCTCTCTCTCTCCCTTTCTGTCTCCCGCACCTTAGTCAGCACACGCACATTCAATTTTCCTATTGGTTTTCTGTGCTTTCTTTCAATTTCAAACAGTTCTGGGGCCAAGCGAGATGCAGAGAAAGAGAGAGAGAGAGGGAGAGCTACTGAGAGAGAGGGAGAGAGAGCGAGTCAGCTTACAGTTCCATTTCATTGATAATGGCGAATAATTGTTACAAATGCGCGTAATTTCATTTCACCAGCTCGAATTGCCGACATTGGCTTTCTAAGCCGATTTGCCTAATGGCCCAAACAGTTAGGGCAACAGCAACAACAACAACAGCAACAACAACAACAACGAGAATCTCTCTCAGGTGCCAAATGGCGCCGTGGCCCCCATTAGCCCATGGCCACAGCCACAGCCACAGCTGCCTGTCTCTCGCCCATTACCCGCAAATAGTCGCCTAATGAAGCAGACGCGGTCGCTCTGCCTCTGCCGCTGCCACTACCTCTGCCTCTGCCGCTGTCAACGTCAGCGTCAGCTGCCGCAACAATTTCCATTTAATTGTAATAAATTATGAACGACACCAGCGAGTTGGCCATCAAAACATTTGACATGCGCGAAATGCAAACGGAAAACGAAACAAATCAGCGCAAGTTTGTTGCCTAAGTCATTCGTTTTGCGAGCAGCCAAAGGCAGCGGCAAACGCAACAGCAACGGCAACGGCTACGGCAGCTGCGCTGTTATTAATGCTTAAGCAAACACATTGGCAACGACAACATGGTCGCCATTAATCATGCCCCAGCATGTTGCACACTTGTCAGATACCCTGTAAAAGTTTCGTATGGCTAATGGAGGCTAGAACTTCAGAATATCATTTTTTGTATGGGGGAGGGTCTGTTTGAGCTATTTACATACTAATTGCTGGTATATGTGGTATTTTTTTGGTATTATTTATTTTAGTACTGCTCCAACAATTGCTGCCATATTTGGTATTTTTTGTTTGTTATTATTAACCTTGCTTTTTCTGCTTGCTTTATTATTGCACTTCTTTTACTATTTGCATAAAATTTGCTGGTATATTTGATATTTTTTCGATATTATTTACATGCCTTTAATATTGTCATAATATTTGCTTGTATATTTTCACTGCTTGCGCAGCTTTGTTTGGTATATTTAATAGTATTTGCCTTGCTTGAACTGTTTGCTTATAAATTGGCTATAATATATTTGGAAGTTGTTTGCAGTATTTTTTCTAATTTTACTATTTGCATATTAACTGCTGCTATATTTAGTATTTTTTCAATATTTATCATATTTAGTATATATATATTATATATATTTATTTTTAGTATTTTTTCAATATTAATCATATTTCTTTTACTGCTTCTTAAATGCTTTTGTCGCTTTTATAAATACTTGAAATAATACAAATATTATTAATTTCTAATAGTATTTTTACTAAAATTGTAAATTATATTATTAATTTTATTTATTACTTGTTTTATTTATGCTTCTACTGCGACTTATACTCATTCTTCTTATATTGCAACTGCTATTTACACTTCTACTGCTGCATTAATGCATTCTGCTTTTATTTTGGAGTATTGCTGTCATTTCTTTTTCACTTATATTTGTATTACTAATGCTACTAAAAATATTAGAATATTTATCATATATTTGCGCTTAATATATATCTAAAATATAATGCTTTTACTAACCCTAATACTACTGTTATTTCTGCTTTTACTACTTTTTCTGCAACTAATGTTTTTGCTACTTAAATCTCGTCTCTTTGCCGCTTTTATTTCTACAATACCCTGTAATTTTTATTAGTCACCCATATAGTGAAAGGGTATCTGCCGGCTGTGCCTGCCTGCTGTTATTGTTTTTTTTTGCGAATGCTTTAGCAGCGGCCGCTTCCCTTAGCGTGCCACATTTAAGCTCTAAATGAAAAGTATTTCCTCTGCGAGTGTGAGTATGTTGTGCATGCTGACTCTCTCTCTGTGTGTGTGTGTGTGTGTGTGTGTGTGTTAAATGCCATAAAAATCACACACAACATAATTCTCAACAAAGGGGGAGGGGTAGGGGGGAGGGAGGGGGGATAACATGCACAATCATTCAGCATGCAACATGGCATTCCTCGCTGACCAGTTGCAACGTCACGTGCGGCATTTACCACACGCTGCCCCACCCACCCGACGTGCAGCTTGGACGGCAGCAGCAGCGATGTGTCCTGCTGTGGTTTAATTAAATGCTGCTTCTTAAAATTGCAACTGCAAAATGAGCCACAATGGGCCACTTAAGACACACACACACACACACACACACAGAGAGAGAGGAAGAGACACACATGTTGCAACTGGCAACTGGCCGCATTTGCTTATCGAGCCGGTTGCCGCCTGCTGTTGGCTGTGGCATGTTGCCATGTACCAAGCAAATTGGTCATCTTCATGTGGCATCGCATAGCAATGCCTCTTCTGCTTCCTCTTCTCCTCTTTCCCTCTCTCTGCTGCCTCTGCTTCTGCTTCTACGAGTTGCTGCTGCTGCTGCTGCTGTGGCGCATTCAATTATTTCCATGTCCTGATTGTCTTGTCGTGCGGCCGCGCGAGTTTTGCATTTAAAAATAGGCCGGCACTATTTTTAATGAGCTGTGTCCCTCTAGCGCCACAGCAACTGTTGCAACGGCAACGACAGCAGCAGCAGCAACAGTTGCAGCTGGTAAAGTGTCAGGCGTGTTGTAATGAGCGATGCTCCTTCTAAAAATACAACACAGCCCATCCAGGCGCATCAGCTCAACAATCCTACAACTGATAAGATAACCTGCACACACACACACACACACACACACACACAGCGACACTCTCTTGCTCAGACACAAGCTATTAACTTGGCGGCTGCAGAACATCTCGAAACATACGCGATTTACATGAATCCCTAATTATGAATAACTTCGAGTGTTGCGAGTGCCTTCAGGGCCAGCACGTTGCTTGACACATGTTCCGGGCGACACCTTTTGTGTAGCTTCTCGTGTGTGTGGATTAATCCAACATGGCGAAAAAGATGATGCCAAAGAGTAGGCAGAAGAGGAGGGCAGAGAGAGAGGCGGGGGAAGCAGCGTAGCCTGTACTCAGTTTGACTTTGACTTTGAATTGCACAGGGCTAAAGGCTTCATGCGATAGCTTTTTGCAATAGATCAGGGCTAATTTTAAATATTTATTTATTTATTTATATTTATATTCAAGTTCTTTCAACAATATATACTATATATTATATATATATATATATTGTAGAAGATAGATAAATCAATAGAAAGATAAATACATCTTTCGTTTGCTTAAGTTGTATTTGAATTAGTAAATTAAATTCAATAAAATATTTGAAGCCCGAAAAGAATGAAAATAAAACAAAAATATATATATCGATAGATTTATCGATTGTGAGCTGCTTTTAAATGCTTTAAATAAGCCAATATATGGCAAATAAATACGCATACGTGTATACGTAGATTTGTTTTTTCTAACAATAATAAATAAAAAGAAAAGACGCTGTCAAATAAATATTGATAATATATCGTTTACTTATATAATATCTTATAGTTATGTTAAAGTTAGTCTGCTATTATTATTATTATTATTACTGTTTATTAAAGCTTTCCCTGCATTCAATTGCAACTTGCATTGATTCCTCGATTAATTATCGAACTTTGAATGCGACTCTCTCTCTCTCTATCGAAATCAATTGGGACTAATTAACGTTATCGATAGTCAAGGCTTTCCCTCAACAATTTTCCAACTCACTTGTGAATAGACTCTTGAATAGACATGAATAGACTCGAATCACTTTCATCGCACTCACAATGGATCAATAGATCAAATTGATGAAAAGTCGTGTCACAACAAAGTTGAATGAGAGTTTCACTTGTGTGACGCCATTAAGGCGTTAAAGGGCAAGCCAAGGGGAAGGCAGGTTAAAGAGGAACCCGTAGGAGGGGAGAGGGGAAGGAGGGGGTCAGCACTTGCAATTAATTGTAATTTCTCAGTGCATCGAAGCCGCATCATCATCAACATAATTGCCATAAATCATGCAACGCTGCCTGCACTTGCCACAGCGCACAAAACAACACAACGCGCTGTCTTGCCCCTTTGGCCCCCGATCCCAGCTAGCTGGCTGTTCTCCTGCTCCTCCCCAGCTCTTCTCTTCCTCCTCTCCTCTACTCCTCTACTGCTACCCCATGTTATCCGCCACATTCCGCGACTCAAATGCGCTCTAATGACTCCTGTTCTTCTTTGTCGTGGCGAGCGCGGCTAATGGCTTCGCTGGCATAACTTCCGCGTAGCTAGCAACGCGCAGTGGCAGTGGCCGGAGATGTAGATGCAGCTGGCAGCTGGAAGTTGGAGTCAGGAGTCGGGAGTCGGGAGTCGAGAGTCGCCAGTTGCTGCAGTTGTGCTTCCAGGAACGCGCTGCCCACACAGCTGATCGAAATCGAGTTGAATTGAACGATCGATTGAGCACTCGCACTCCCACAAGCATGCTGTCTCGCTCACACTCCTGCTGCTCAACTCCCTCTCTCTCCAGCTCCAGCTGCCTCTCTGCCTGCCTGCTCGCTTGACAGCTGCATTTGCATGGAGCACACACACACAAACTGCCAGCCTCGTTCCAAGAAGAATTTATGAAATGCGCCGCAATATGTGTGACCCGCTGGAGTGGCGAGTAGCGTGTGGAGTGTACCAGGTAACCGGGCAGGCATCCCGGTACCGGGTACTCGGTACTTGGTACATCCCGCCACAGCGTGGGCCACACCACACCCGTTTGCCATTTTTTGCTGCCCGCATATCATGCGCCTGCATCGCACTTTCAAATATGTTTGGGCTCCGGCTGCAAGCTGCCCCGCTCAGCCGCTCCCCCGCTGCTCCGCTAAGTGTTGCAGAACAACCTTGGGGCAGTCCAAATGCGCAGCCGTAGCTAGAGCTGGAGCTGGAGACGGAGACGCAGCTATCACGGCATCGTGTGATAGCGCTGCGCACCAACTTGTTATGCAATAAATTTCCGGTCCGGCTTGGCCCCCTTTTCCATACGCCTACCGCGCCCCCTGTCCACCCGGCACAGCTGTTTCGCTGGCCTGACTGTGTTCCGCTTTTTTTTCTTTCTCTCCATTTTGACTTTTTGGCATTAAATGCGCAGCGAATGCGACGTCTTTCACATTGCAACTGGCAACTTGCAACTTGCAACCGGCAACACCTGCCTCTCTCTCTCCCTCTCTCTCTCTCTCCCTCTCTCTCTCTCTCTCTGTTGCTGCCTCTGCCACTGCTGCGGTTTCAATCATATTGCATGCAATTCACGCCGATCAACCCAAATGGGTTAGGGGCGTGCGGCCGGTGGCGGGGCGTGGCTGCAAAGCGAGGAGGAGAGGGGGGAAGAGCGCACTGCAGGTAGTTGAACTCGTTTTGTATGTTCGCTTTAAGTGGGTGTCAACTTTACAAATTAGTAACGGCATTTAATAGCACACACACACACACACACACACGCGCAGAGACACACTCACCTGCTCCACACTCTACTCGGTCTGCGAAACAAGTTTGTGTTCTAAGTCATTTGTTTTGGCTTAAATGCGCAAGCGCACTTGCGCCTTGCGCAACTCTCAACTTTCCCAACAAGTGTGAATGTCTTTTTCTCTCCCCCTTTGCAGTTCCATTTTTGGCATATATCAAATTTGATTACATCACGAAAAAAAGAGAAAGATAAAGAGAGAGAGAGGGAGAAAGGAAAAGAAACTGTATGCGATGATTTGGAAGTAGAATTTCCTATGAAATTGCTGAGTATTTTATGCGGAAAAAAATGCCCAGCATGTGCATAAAATAGAAAAATATACTATGCGATATCTATGCATTAGATTAGAAAATATGCTGCATATACATATAATAATAATAATAATAATAATAATATTAATACATAAAAAAATCTACTAAAAACAGTACACACTTTTATGAAGCTTGCGCATATTTAAAATAAATGAGTTTGATTGATTTCCTTCTCTTTCCTGTTTCAATGACTATATATATTTTAGAATTGAATTTTAAAATATAATAATAAACTTTGGAATATAATATAATGTTGAGAAACTGTTTAAAATGGTACTGAAATCGATCAATTTATTCTAAAACATTTATAGTTTTATATTTCATAATTTTCTAGCGTCATATTTAAAATATTTCAATGCTACATTAAGCTAGTAGGTTCAGAAATTGTTTCGATGTTTTTAATGCAGCATATATGAATTCGATCTTTAAGAAAAAAATAAAGAAAAATAAATAAACTTTGATATACAATTTTAAAGTGATAAAACTGAAAATATGATTAAAAATGGAAATATGATTACCTCAAGTAAGAAATGTATAGAAAATAAATATGCAGCTATAAGTCAGTAAACTATATACTGTATATTTAAATATCATACCATCAAAACTCGCGTAATACACCTGCATTCTTGGGGTTTACCTTTTTTTTCCTGCTCCGCTTACGTTGAAATTGAGTTAGTTTCGTAATTATTTGCAATTTGTATGGATTACAGCAGCGCATCAAGCGAATAGTTGAGGTCAGTTAATTAAATGGGCCAATTTGGAGAGCAATAGAGCGAGAGAGAGAGAGAGAGAGAGCGAGCAAGGGAGACAAATAGAAAGAGACAGAGCGAGCGCTGTCTCAATCGCTTTAACAAACTGGGCGCATTTTTCACTTGCAATCAATGCTAATGCAATTTTCCACTCATTATTTTGTCTTTAAAATGTGCCGAAGCTGCCAGGCAAGCTCCCAGCAAACATCTCCAGAGAAGATTCCTTTCCTCTCCCCTCTCTAACTCTTCCCCTGCCTACTTTCCTGCCTTCACTTTGGTTTACATTTAATTTGTGCTGAGTATTTTGCACTGAATCTTTCTTTTTATAATTTCAGTTTAGCTACTGCAGCTACTAAGGAGAAGGAGAAGAAGGCGGGTAGAGGAAGAGGTGCAGAGGGGGGAGGGGGAGGAGGAGGAGTAGCCTTGCCTGTCTATTGCCATTTGCCATTAGAGACGCAGAGATGCTTCGTGTTGGCAGCTGCCTGCCTGGCTATTTCTGCCTTTTAATTATAACTTTTAATATTTTCACACACGTACAAGCAGTGTGTGTGTATGTGTATGTGCAGGTGTGTGTGTGCTGTGTGTGTGTGTGCAGCTGTTGCAGCCACTGCAGCTTGACATGTTGCTGGGCTGCTTCATTGTTCGATCGCAATTATTGCCTCGCACTTCTATTGCGATAACTGGGCGCATTGGACTGCGGCTTATCGTGGCACGCACACGCACACACGCACACGCACACACGCACACGCACACACGCACACACGCACACGCACACACACACACAGTGGCGCAGACACATAGGGGGCCATTTCGTGCTAAATAATTGTGGCAGGTGCGACGGTTGCACGTTGCGCATCTTTAAACTGCGATGATTGAAAATTGCATAATTGCAAAACGGGGCAGCTTAGAGAAAGGGAGAGGGAAGCACGCAGTGTGAAAGAGAGGGGGAAAGACAGAGCAAGAGAGAGGCTAAGTGAGAGAGAGAGAGAGAGGGCAGACAAGCGCAATACTCGCGTGTTGTGACAACAAATTGCAAATATGAAAAGGCCTCCATTTCCGTCGCTGATCGAGTGGACAACGGAACAGAGAGAGAGAGAGAGAGGGAGAGAGAAAGAGAATGAGACGGAAAGCCAGTTAGACAGATAGAGAAACAGACAGAGAGACAGACAGACAACGCCAAAGCTGTTAGGCCAGACATCCGTTTCGAGTGCAGCACGACACTCATGAGTCGAGTCACAGCACGAGAGAAACACAGAGAGAGAGAGAGAGAGACAGCAGGAGAGGCAGCAGAGCAAGAGGAACAGAGGCTGGCGATAGAGATGCAGGATTAGACATAGGGAGAAAGGAAATGAGTTAGCTGGAAAGCAACAGCTTGAGGGCTTCGCACGAAGGCCAAGAAACAAAACTCAAACGAAGCCAACTCAATTAAAAGCTTTGCCAGTCTATTATGTTATAATCACATATATGCTATATAAACTAAACATTTACATAGGAGACTTAATAAAAAAAAGAATATTCTAATATAACAAATTTAAAATTATCAAGAAAAGAATCAAATATTAAAAATTTGTTAGTTTTCTATAGGCTAAAAACAAAGATTTATGACCTTATGTGATGAATTTCATGTGCTTTATACATTTTTCTTGCTTTTCTATAGTATATAATAAAAGTAATACAAATAAAAATAAAAAAAAATAAAAAATAAAAAAAAATAAAAATAAAATAAAAATAAAAAAAAAAAAAAAAACTATATTATTAAAACAGCTTATAGACTCAAAAAGTAAGATATTTCAAGTGAAAGCTGTTAAAATCTTTAGAAAACTATCAAACTATGTGTAGAGATTACTTTGTCAAGCTAGTTCTGAAATTTATTAGAACATCTACAAATTACCCTTACTATTTTTGAAATATATTTCATTTCTGATTGCAACTCAAAAGTCGTGCTGGATACCATTGTATATGGCACATCATGAGTTTTACGAAACAATGAAAGAGTTTCATACAGTAGTCTAATAAAACATTTCGACTTACTTTAACCTCACAATTAAGTTGTGGAAACTGTCACTAGTGCGACTAATTAAAACTGGAACTTGGCTTGTGAAAGATCTTTATTTTGAAGTTGGCCTCTCTTTCTGTCTTTCTTTCTTTCTTTAGTTACCGGTTTTTCATGTCTTCTGCTTCGCATTTCACCTTTCTACTGGCCAGAAGAAGAAATTCTCCATGCCATTTTTCATTGTCTCTGACGGGTTTTCCTCCTCCATCTCTCTCTCTCTCAACTTCTCTCTTATTTCGTTTTAATTGAGTTAATTGCATATTATTACTTTCACTGCTTTATCTCTGCTCTGTCACCGTTATTCTCCCCCTCTCTCTCTCTCTTTGTCTCTCTGTGTGTTTTGACCAGTTTTACCTTGATTAGTTGTGTTTTCGTCTTTTTCTTTGTCTTTGTCTCTATTTCCCACTTTGATTGGCCTAACGGAATGACCTTTAAAGGTTTTCATTTTCTCTCGTTTCACTCTTCGCTTCGCTTTGCGTTCTTCTTCGCACTGTAGTTCTAACCCTCCCGCCTCGTTCCCTGCGTAGCCCCTGCCCTGGGGCCCTACGTATTCCACTCGCTGTGGCATTCACTTGCTCAGAGAGTTCCCTCGTAATTAGAGGCCGTACGCGAAGAGGAAGTAAACGTGCCTAATGATAACCTTTAGCTCGTTTGCCTTGCTTGCCTCATCCACAGAGGGCGCCCACAGAGAGAGAGAGACAGGGAGAGAGAGAGACCAAGGCGAAACGAAAGCTCTGGCCCTGGCTAACTATCCCAGCGAACGGCAAGCGATTCCCTCCCATAGCACATCTCATACCATCATCTCTACAGCCAGAGCACACTCTCTAGGCCTGCACCCATACCCATACCCCATCTGGGGCCATTCCAATGGGGGCAAGCGTACAATTTTCATGATTGCTAGTTACCCAGCGCTGCCTCATCCATCTAACTAAGTACGCGCCACTGACCAAGCCAAGAAGACCAAGACCAAGACCAAGACAGCCTGCAAAAGAATGCGAAAGAGCAACACACACTGCCCTCGCACTCGCACTCACACGGGCACTCACACGCGCGCACTCATATCCACACTCGGATCGTACTCAAGAATATTGCACTCATTTTTCATTTTCTGCGACCTTACAGTGGGTGTTGCCAGTTTGTCGCCAATTATGCAACATTGCTCAAGGTATGATGAGGCTGCTGGAATATCTATCTCAAAAAGACTGCAGCATATTCTTATAAATATTCTTTTGAATGAATCTTGCTCTATGAGTAACTTATTTCGCAAGATGTTCAATTCTTTTTGTTCTCAAATATTTTTCTGCTTAACTTTAGTTATTTCAATCAAAAAACTTAATATTTATTTAAAAATATGACTCTTTAATATATTAAGAATTATTTCTTAGCTAAAGCAGGGAATTATTTTGCTTTAAAAGATCATACTGTCAAAATCGATAAACATAAATCGAATATACCAAAGAGCGCAAATATACCAAAAGCTTTCGATATCGATATATTCTCGATTTCTGTAGTTACGCATAAATAATTATTGAAAAACTTATCTGGAATAAAAAAAAATATGAATTAATGTTTTATCGACATTGAAAATTATATATTTTACATAATAAAAATGCAGCTCGAAAAATCGAACTACATTTTTGAACATAAGCTAATAATACTGTTGAAATCGATAGCAATAAATTAAAAATACTATGGAGCTTAAAAAATATTTAAAAACGATATATTATAGATAGTTTTTGAATTAGAAAAGCCAACTAGAATCGCATAGGAATAAAACATGAGATTTACCCCCTACTCTTTGAGAGTCAAAATAAGAAAGGCAGGGTATTTCCAGCGGCGAGTAGCGCTTTCAACTCCTGCTGCTTATCTGCAATTGTTGTTGCTGTTGTCGATGTTGCTGTTTGCTGTTGCTGGCGTTGTTTGCGCTGTTGTTGTGCCTGTTTTGCAGAGCAATCGCATTGATTGAGTGCGCAGCGTTTGTAAACGCCCACACGACAATGAGGAGCTGCAGCTGAAGCTGCTGCTTTAGCTGGGGGAGCAGGAGCCCAACCAAGTGCGGACATAGACAAATCGCGTGGCGAACTGGACCGTCTCCATCCGCCAACATGTTGCTGCCTCCATCCGGGCGCCATGTGTGAACTCTTTTCTTTTTGTTTTTGGTTTCCTGTTAGCCTGGGGCGACATTTGGCAGCTGATTTCAGCTACCTGGAACTGTGAGCTCAACTGCGCAAATTAGAAGTGCACTCACTGCGTACACTTGGGGCCAAGGACGCCCCAAAAATAAACTCAATTTGGCTATAAATAAAACGAGTCGTGAGTGCAACAGCAGCAACAACTGGAGAATAGCAAAAACTGTGCAACGCGGTGGCAATGACGTCAAATGTAAACGAATGCGTTTTGTGTTTATCTCATCGAGCAGATCTCAAGCTCTCCATGTAATTGCCTGGACCAGGCCTGCTGGCTGGGAGGCCGTGGCTGAGGGCCTGCAACTGTGGCAACTGTGGCAACTGTATCTCATGCAGATTGGCAATTGTAGAACACGAACTGGCCAAGGTAGCGCTAAAAAAACAGCAGCCCAGGACGGCAAGAAGATCGCACCACGAAGCGTGTATACAGTGCAAAAGCTGGAAGAGGCAGGAAGAGCATGAGTAGCTTCTAGGTGATGCTCCTGCAGCTTCCAACTGCAGTCTAACCCTCGGTTAGAGTATGCAGCAGCAGCAACACAGAGTCGATTCCCTGCAATGCTGCTGGTGGCATTTGCTCGCTGTTGTTGTCGTCGTTGCTGTTGCTGTTGTTGCTGTTGTTGCGACTGTTGCTGTTGCAGCTGCACAGTTGTTGCTGTCGCTTTGGCCGCGAACACGCTACACATTCCGCTCCGAGTCTGTTTGCCACCTTTGTCATACATTTGTTGTTGCTGTTGTCGTTGTCAATGTTGCCAATGTACTCCATGTTGCTCATGTTGCAATTGCTGTTGCAATTGCTGTTGCAGTTGTTGCTGTTGTTGCTTTTCTTTTTGCTTGTTGCGCTCTGCCTCCCCAATTGGATGCGGCGCGATTCGCGTTGCCAAGCCGTGAGTTAATATTGTTTGTAATAGCCACGTTCCGCGCGCTGTAATCATCCCAGCCCCCTCCCCACGCCCCCTGCTCCATGCCCTACCCCGCGTCCTTCTGGCCTGGCCAGGCGACCCGCAGGGTACGCTTTTCCCAGCCAAATAATTGCCCAATGCCTATGCTGCTGTGCCCGCCCCCTTTGCCTACAACTTGGCCCCGCCCATGTGGGACAGTTCAGCAAACAAATTGAATTGAATATGTTAATATAATTGCACGCTTGGGACGAACCGCATCCATAAATTGAGGCTTTAATGCAGCTTCAAAATGCCATCTGCAGGCGACTATTGGTCAAATCGATAAATATCAATTGATATCGTACTCAATTGTGGCGATAACTTCCGCATAACAATCGCCATTCGCAGCGCACGCCTCATTATGCACTTGAAAATGCAAATTACGGGTAGCCCCGCTTAGGGTATCGAACAGCGGCATCGGCATCGAGTACTTTTTGTGCCCAGCGTGTAGTCGATGTCGATTTCGAATTTAAATTTGTTTTGTGTTTATTTTAAGCTGCGTATTGAAAGATGATTCGCCAAGAAAGTGAATAAATCACAAGCGCACTCACACACTCAACTGTGATTTGACAGCTTGTTTGTCTCTCAAGTGGCGGATAATGCTCGCGGTGAGTGCGAGCACTTGAATCAATGAATGCGCACTCACATTAGTGCGAATGAGTTGGCGAACAGACGCCACAATGCGCCTGAGGCCAGCAGGGGAGGAGGGGGGAGGCATCGTTGTCGCCAGCTTTCCCTTTTCCCCCATACGGGGTCAGGCAGACGTCCCCACTGTGCGCGCGCCCCCGCTGCGAGAGAAGTGCAAATTGTGGCAGCTGCAAGGGCAACCGAAAAAGCAATTTGCGGCACGCTCGAATGGCAGCCCTAGTCGCAGTCCCCAGTCCCAGTTGCAGTTGCAATCGGCGCAGCCGCAGCCGCAAGAATGCTCTGGGAGAGTGAACAAATCGCAAGTGCAGCCTCTAAATTGGAATTGGCAACCAACGGCTGCCATTAGAATCTGCAGCTCCAACCGCAGATCGTCAAGTGGCAAGTGGCAAGTGGAACGCTGCCTCCTCATAGCTTTGTAATTTCCGGCTGGACAGCTCATTAAAGTTTAAGCAAATGCAGTCAGCACACACACACACACAGTGGGCGGGCGGCGGTAGGAGGGACAATGAACTCGACTACCAAGATGGCCAGGGGGGGAGGAGGTGGGTGTGGCATTTGTTCTTATTGGTTCGCTGCGCCGAACTGGCAGGGAGCCCAGTTGAGCGTGTAATGGGCCGCTCTCCACTCCACTCGAGCCGAGCGGATGACTTCGCAGCCGCAGCGTGAACAGTTTCGCATTGACGAGCTTGCCATCGCTGGCACTCAACGCCACCTGGCGTTCAGTAAGTGCGGCAAACGTTCACAATGAGAACTAATACAAGTTCTCATTCTTATTTCGATATACAAATGCTTCGATAAGTGCGATATATTTTGTTTTCTTTTAAAATTCGATTTACTTCGATATTATTAATATTCGATAATTATTCGATTAGAGAAACGTTTACAAACATTTAAATTTTAAAATGCATTAATTTAATTAATTAAAGGGTTGGGCCAAGGTTTCCTTTAAGCCCTTCCAGCTTTATCCTATCCTCTTCTCATCGTTATCCTCCTTTTCTTGCTGCCTTTACAGATGCAAACCGTACCGAGTAGCCGCAGCAACAGTTGCCGAGGACGCAGCAGAACACAGCAGCAGCAGCAACAGGGAGTAACAGTCAGTGCAGTCAGCGTCACAAGGATGCTACCTTTGGCCCTGCTCGCCCTGCTGGTGGCACTACCCGGCCAGGTCTATGGTCGCATGGCCTTCGAGAAGCTGACAGACTTCGACTTTGCCGGCACCACGTACTACAGCGTGAAGAATCTCTCGTTGTACGAGTGCCAGGGCTGGTGTCGTGAGGAGGCCGATTGTCAGGCAGCTGCCTTTAGCTTTGTGGTCAATCCGCTGTCACCGTCGCAGGAAACCCACTGCCAGTTGCAGAACGATTCATCGGCAGCGAATCCCTCGGCGGCACCACAACGTTCCGCCAACATGTACTACATGGTTAAGCTGCAGCTGCGCAGCGAGAACGTCTGCCATCGGCCGTGGTCGTTCGAACGTGTGCCCAACAAGATCATACGCGGCCTGGACAACGCCCTCATCTATACCAGCACCAAGGAGGCCTGTCTGTCGGCGTGCCTCAACGAGAAACGCTTCATCTGTCGCTCCGTGGAGTATGACTACAACAACATGAAGTGCGTGCTCAGCGACTCGGATCGTCGCAGCTCCGGTCAGTTCGTGCAGCTGGTGGATGCTCAGGGTACTGACTACTTCGAGAATCTCTGCCTGAAACCCACACAGGCATGCAAGAATACACGCTCTTTCGCCAACGCACGCATGGGTGTCTCCGAGGAGAAGGTTGCTCAGTACGTTGGACTGCACTACTACACCGATAAAGAGCTGCAGGTGACCTCCGAGTCGGCTTGTCGTCTGGCCTGTGAAATCGAATCGGAATTCCTTTGCCGCTCGTTCCTGTATCTGGGCCAACCACAGGGTGCCCAATACAATTGCCGTCTCTACCATTTGGACCACAAGACCCTGCCCGATGGCCCCTCGACCTATCTGAATCACGAGCGTCCACTGATCGATCACGGCGAACCCATTGGACAGTACTTTGAGAATCAGTGCGAGAAGTCGGCTGCACCCGCTGGTGCTGGTAACTCACCACCCGGCACACTGGATAAGATCGATACGCTGCCCGTTAGCCTGGACACCATCGAGGATCCCAATCTGACTAACATGACACGCAACGATGTCAACTGTGACAAGACTGGCACCTGCTACGATGGTAAGTGACCTGAGTGAGGTACATCGCTTGACTCTAATCTAATCCTCTGCTGCTCTTCCCACTCCTATATCCAGTTTCGGTACACTGCAAGGATACACGTATTGCTGTCCAGGTACGCACCAACAAACCCTTCAACGGACGCATCTATGCGCTGGGTCGCTCTGAGACTTGCAACATTGATGTCATCAACTCGGATGCCTTCCGTCTTGATCTGACCATGGCTGGACAGGATTGTAACACGCAGAGTGTGGTAAGTAGAGGAGAGGGGAAGGATGTGTGGAGGGCACCTAAACAATTACAATCTCTTCCTGCTCCAGACTGGCGTCTACTCCAACACGGTAGTGCTGCAGCATCACAGCGTCGTCATGACCAAAGCGGATAAGATCTACAAGGTAAAGTGCACATACGACATGAGCTCCAAGAACATCACCTTCGGCATGATGCCAATCCGCGATCCCGAAATGATTCACATCAACTCATCGCCCGAGGCACCACCACCAAGGATTCGCATTCTGGACACACGCCAGCGCGAGGTGGAGACTGTGCGCATTGGAGATCGCCTCAACTTCCGCATTGAGATACCCGAAGACAGTAAGAGAGAGAGAGAGAAAAAGAGAGAGTGGGACTGATGGGTTACTAACTGTTTCTTCTATCTTGCAGCTCCCTATGGCATCTTCGCCCGCTCCTGCGTCGCCATGGCCAAGGATGCACGCACCAGCTTCAAAATCATCGACGACGATGGCTGCCCCACAGATCCGACCATCTTCCCTGGCTTCACCGCCGACGGCAATGCGCTGCAATCGACCTACGAGGCATTCCGCTTCACCGAAAGCTATGGCGTCATCTTCCAGTGCAATGTCAAGTACTGTTTGGGACCCTGTGAGCCTGCTGTTTGCGAATGGAACATGGAATCCTTCGAGTCTCTGGGCAGAAGGCGTCGTCGTTCTATCGAGAGGTGAGCTGGACCCCACAACGTCCTGACTAACTGTTCCCTAATGCCGCTCTCTCTCTCTCTCTCTATCACGCATCCTCTGCAGCAATGAGACCAAGAGCGAGGACGCTATGAACATTTCGCAGGAGATTTTGGTTCTTGACTTTGGCGATGAGAAGCGCGAGTTCTTCAAGGCCGATCCCAGCACAGACTTCGCCAAAGGTAAGTGTTATCGATAACATTGCAAGAGTCTGGCAACACCGTACTGAATCCCTCTCTCTCTCTCTCTAGACAAGACTGTCACCATCATCGAGCCTTGCCCCACAAAGACGTCCGTGCTGGCGCTGGCCGTGACCTGCGCGCTGATGATCCTGCTCTACATCTCCACCTTGTTCTGCTACTACATGAAGAAATGGATGCAGCCCCACAAAATCGTAGCATAAGTTTAGGAGCAGCAGCAATCAAGAAGAAGAACAAGAAGAAAAGCAAAAGAAAGAATGAAAGAAAGAAAGAAAAAAAAACAAAAGAAGCAGCGTATTGAAATGTGGAAAAAAGGGAAAACAAAAATCATACACAACTCAATTGTCACCTACACTCACACACGCATACACACACAGACACTCTCTCTATGCTATGTCTATCTCTATCCCTCCCCCGCCCCACTACAGGCACGCACTGTGCGCGCTCAGCACTCTCTCGCGAGAGAGTTACACAGCCAAGGAGCGCAGGCGTCCGTTGCAGAGAGCCGCATAACGGAGCCAACTCACGCACACGCACAAACACACACACACATACACGCACGCACGCACACACAGACACAGAGCGAATGCCTGAACTAGCTGACAAGCGTATATTTTTTGTTTTTTTTTTTTTTTTAATTAATTTACTATATATACAATTTATTTATTTATATTTATTTAGACTTATATAAAGAGCGCAAACAGAAATGAGAGCGTGGGATATTCCGAGAAAAATTCCAATTAGAAATGAAGCAAACATAACCGCACTTTAATTAAACTTATGCGCAGCAAACTAATTTAAATTTGTAACGGAAGGCAAGAAGAAGAGCGACGAAGAGGAAAAAGAAAATGAAAAGAGAAGAGAAGAAGAACGCAAACGCATAAACTGAGAACTGCGCGCCCGTACTTTCTATAAAGTTGCGAAAGAGACGCACAAGTTGTGAGTCAACGAGAAAGACAGAGACAGACAAAAAGAGTGTGAGTCAGAACGAGAGAGAGAGAGTGAGAGAGATAGAGATAGATAGTTAGACAGATCGTAAGACAAGCTGCAAGCTTGCCAGATCGATCAGATTGATCTCTTTTGCAACTTGTATAGAGACTGCGGCCGCAATCACATACCAACACATTAATACACACGCACACACACACGCACTCACAACCGCACACATACTCAGCTAATTTCCTCACACTCAACACACACACACACGCACGTACTCACATTTATTTAATTTAAATTGAAATTTTAAGAATTAAACGCAATAAACAGTGGAAATAAAAAAAAAGAAAAATGAGAATAAGCATGAAATGAAATAAAAAGTAAAAGAAAGCAAAAAAAAAGCGATCAGAAAGGAAAGGCAAACTAATTTCATAGTGTGTACAATGGAATTGTGCTAAATTGTATTGCATTTATTTAATTTAAATTTATTTATGATAATAAAGAATGATAATACAAAATATATGCCCCAGAATATGAGATTTATTTCCGCATTTCAGATCAAAGAGGAAGCTTCCTCGTATAATAAACTTCCTCAAAGCTATTCACAAGTTTTCCCCCAATTAAAACTCAAAAAATGCACATATAAATCAATTATTTTTTTTGTTATTTTTTTTTTTTTTTTTATATATAAATCAATTATGAGTATAATAAATTACGATGTACTCTCTCAATTTAATACTATATACGATATGTGAACATATAAGACACACGTAAACATATCGACTTGCACAATGGAAATACTTAGATCTAGTTGCCTTAGCCTAGGTGTGAGTATATGGTACATATACTATATATAAGAAATTGGTGGTGGACTGTTTAGCAATGTGGACGGAACCAGTTGATCAGCTGACACCTAGCTCAGGGTCATCTCAGCCTTAGGGGCTGCACGTGCGCCACACCGTGCTCCAGCACTGGTGACTTCACAGTGGCCGTGCACGTCTGCTCTAGGGATTTACCAGCTGGACGCTTGGTGCACTCATCAAAGTAACATTTCTCCACGTTGTGCAGAAACTCAATCAGCAGCTTGGCATCCGCACCATTGGGTCCCACAAAGTATTCACACTCGAAGCCATGTTGCTTGAGGTCTCGCACACAACAGTCGAGGAATTCAGCATTAGCTGAGTACCAATTGTTGTGGCGCTTGAGCGGAATGCCCAGACGTGTGCGTACAACGCCCGTCAGCCATGTGTCATCAATCCAGAATATGGAATCGCGTTCCGCCTCGGCCACAAGACGTGCCGCTGTGGGCACATTTGTGATATACAACCAGCCGGAGAGATAGGCTGGATATAGGGCATGAGGATATTCCTGGCGGGTGACATACCATTTGTTAGCCTGATTTCGAATTGGCGGCTTGGCGTCCAGCACACAGCCAGCCAGTAGGGTGCTGCTAGTGGCCAGTGCGGGCTGATCAACCTCAAGTGATTCCAAATAACGACGCAAATGGAATATATCGTATATGATGTCGTCGTCCAGCTTTATGATGAACTTGCTGCGCCCCTTACACTCGGTGGCCGCCCAGCGTAGACCCATTACATGCTTGTAGCTTAGATTTCGATAATCCTCCACAAAGTTGCCCTGCAACAGATCCCCAAAGCGAGTCTGCTCATCGATCAGTTGCCGCTGGGTGACGAACTTCTCGCGTTCTGGTAGCGCGGCCAGCAGAAAGATACGCTGCAGCCCCATCTCTGCCAGTTTGCTCTGAGCTATTGCCTGGCGATGGGCAGCACGCAGTGCATCGTGTCCCGCATAGGAGGTGACAATGAGCACAGCTAAAAAATCAGAGAATAAAGTTACATTTATATGTTCCCCAGCATAACTCATGTGCACTTACCAAGCAGCTCCCGCTCGGCACGTCGACAAACATTGTTGGACAATAGGTAATCAAAGTCGGTGAGATTTAACAACGCACCAGGTCGTGGTCCAACCGATGACTGTGCCAGGCGATGCTGCGAGTCTGTCAGATTCCTGCCATTGCTGCTATTGTCGTCATTCTCGCCGCTGCTCGGAGGTAAGTGCACCAGGAACTCATCACTGTCGTCATCTTGTTGGACTGCACTCTCACGCAGATGATTTGATATGTAGCTGATGCACAATATTATTATTACGATTAAAGAGACAACAATTGGAATTAATCTGCGGCCGCGCATGCGCATCTTCTAACATTCTATGATTGTATGTGTGTGCGTAGTTCTGAGTGGGTGTGTTTGGGCTTAAGTTCTAAGTCAGCAGTAAGAATTTAGTGCGATGATTAAAAACAAATGCAAATTATTTAAAATACACCCCGCACACTAGAGCTGGAAAGAACATCGGCGATGTATCGATACATCGATGTTTTCAAAACATCGGAGACATCGAGATTTTCAAACATCGATGTTCGATGTTTAGGCTTTACCATCGTAAAGAAAAACTACCAGCCTTTCGCACTAGAATATGACACGTATGAAACAGCGGAGAAACAGACCCGCAGACAACGGTCCGGATTATCGGTTTACAGTGCTGCACATCAGGGGCTGTGGGATACTCTCGGTTCATAGGGAAAACAACACCCTCCTCCTCCACATCCGCCACCACCAATCATAATTTTAAAAAAATACACCCTAAAAAGTTCGATGTATCGATACATCGATGTTCTTTTCTGAAAAACATCGAATCATCGATGTAGGTAAACATCGATGTTTTTCCAGCTCTACCGCACACACATACAGTTTTTGGATTACCAAAAACATCTCTTTGTATACGAGTATCGATAATGGTATCGATATTATACCGCACTTATAATCTGGTATTTTTAATAAAACAAAAATATACAACACGCAATAATCGATAAATTTAAATTATATATTTATTTTAAATAACGCTAATTTATAGTTTCGAAAATTCACATAGATATAATAAAAATAAAAATATTCTAAGTATATAGTTCACTAAGCATAAGTTGACACCAAAAATATTATCAAACACTCACGCTGTAACTTGATCATTGCTTCCCACTGGGAATACCACTACTCAAAACACAAGCTTCACGACTGTCACCGTGCGCGCGTTTTTTTCAAAGTGAAAAGTAATAATGTTAATTTTAGGTATTCTACGATCGAAATAGCATTTAATACATTAAGAAACCATAATTGCACGTTAAGTTAATTAAATACAACTAAAGGAATTGATGTTTTGAAGTTGTCCATAAGCGAAAAATGGCGCGCAATGCATACGACGTACAACGGGACTTTGCGCTGAGCAGCGGCTTGCGTTCCGAAATAATTTGGGATTCGTAGGTTTTTTGTATAAATAATTGATTGAGTAATTTGTAATAAGATATTTCACAGCCTAGCACCGGATCAGGGTGATGTTCTGAAGCAAAAGATTGAGAACTTAATACCGGGCGATGGTAAAAATCCCAATGCGTTGGCCAAGCAACGTGAAGATCTTTTTGATAATGTTTGGCGACAAAGGATCTATACAAATCGGACACTGCTCTCGGCAATTATCTACGTGCTGGTCACAACAGAGAAGAATCCCGATATGGCGCTACAATCCAGCAAATATAGCTGTCATCCCGTCATTCGGACGCGCAGATGCATGAACGAAAATGGCAGAAACAGTGAAGGATGCTGCATGATATTCATCGATGAGCACGGACGTGTCTATAACAATTGGAATCATTATGTGCGTAACAATGCGCTGCCCAAAGGCATCATGATTGCACCCAGCCAGGGTGTCTATTCATTTGGTGGAGCCGACGGGGATGAGGTACAACTAATTATTGATTGGACACCATCGTCTCGAGTTAAACAAAAGATACTTAGAGCCGGCGACAGGTTGGCCACAGTTGGTGGCCTTGTGGCCACTGTGCCCGTTGCTGCCACCCTGGCTATGCCAGTGGGAGGAACTGTACTGGTGGCAGCTACCGTTGTAGGCGTCTCCACGGCAGCCTATAGTGCCGTGCGTTCGGCCAGTCGTCTCATTGATCGCCGCTGGCACAGCCAGTCGAGTTCGCTGCGAAACCGTGAGGCGCGCAGCAGCTGGCTGGGTGTGGCTGGCGGTGTTGTTGGACTGGGAGCCACTGGTGCCACCAAGGTGCTTAGTGCCCTCAGTTCAAGAGCAAGTGCTGCCACTCATCTGGCCGTCAAAGGTATCAATGTTTCGTCCATCGTTCTCTCCGGCACGGGCGTTGTCAATGGCGTCTATGACCTATACTTGAATATAAGCGATGATGGAGCTCTGTCCAGCTACGATGTGCTGCAGATTGCCTCCAGCCTGCTAATATTCACACATTCCGTCAACAATCTGCGCATTGCTTCGAAGATGACAAATGCTCCTAGTTTGCGTCGTGCAGTCCGTCATCAGACCCGCAAGGTCTTCCATCGCATCTCTCAGGAATCGGCCAAGCTTCACACTCGACACGTTGGCCATAAGTTCGACATTGTGCGCACCCTCAACGACATACCCCTTAAGGAGACACTGCTCAGTCTGCACAAGGTGCATGCACATCTGGCCAAAGGCGCGTCTGTTGCGGCTGCAGCTAATGCTGCCGGGCTGCTGCCCAGTTTTCTTACCCTTGGCTTAAGTGGAGAGGTGCGCCTAGACCCAGAGCAGCTGGCCACTCAGTTCGGTAACAAGTTTGTCGATCATATTAGCAACTTTGGCAGCTTTGTCGATGTAGTCGATGGCATGAGCAAATACTATAGCGAAAAGGCTGGGCACGCACTCATGGAGATAACGCGCAACTTTGTGGAGCAGAGCGTGGACAGCATTGATCGCAAGCTGAATACATTTGTGTCCACCGAGCTGGTGCTATACCGCGTGATGATGCACTGCGTCAAAAACTATCCAAACTGTGCCGACGATGTGCTTGAGCAATCTCGTCAACAGATTTTGGGATACGTTAGCAAATATTTTGAGTCTCTTCAACCGCAACCAGGCAGGGAGCAGAGCTCATGCAAGCACAAATGCACCATATGCCAGGGTACCTTCTATATCAGTGCCCTGTAATGTGTGCTAATTATTTATATAATTCGTATGATTAAGCAAATTTGTGACTGAATTAATTTTTGTGATTTTGTTAATTGATTATGTGATTTTATAATGTAGCAACACTTGTCAGGGATTCTTAGAAAACCTTTTTTATGTGTAAGACGAAATATACCATGTGACCTTTTAAAGTAAACCCAATATAATAAACTACATATGTATAACAACTTTATTCATTGTTTTTTATATGCAAAGAGATTTAAATGAATATAAAAATAATGTTTTTGGCTAATACGACTTCATATGTCCTTAGTTCTTAATATCTACAACTCGTCTGTAATTATTATAATCCTCATCTATGCGATCCGAAAGCACGCCACATGCGATTGAACTCCATTTCCAGCTGACTGGTAATCAAAGTGTTCGAGGTGATGAGGCAATTTTCCATATTGGCACCAAAGCCGCCGTTAGTCCAGTTTGCCGAGCCGCTGATTGCGACACTTGTGGTGGGTCCTGGTCGGAGATGGATGCTTTTTTCACTCAAGAGCTTAGCTACCCGCTCACATCCGTCGATCACACAGAATTTATGATGCATTAGTTTAGTGGAATCCGGCAGGCGTACACGCGCACCCATCCCCATGAGACATTTGAAATTATCATCGATCGGAGAGAATCTGTTATTGGTAACTATGCGAACTTTAATATCCCGCCTTAGGGCTGCCTTGAGTGCGTCGATAATCTCCAACGAATTGAACGTGTACATGGCAAGATCAATGCTAACCCGAGCCCGGCCAAGCTGCTCTGTGATGCGCTCAACATTGCGCTGGCTGCAATACTCATTGAGGCACTTAAATGGGATGCCATCGTGCTCATGTTTGTGATGTTCGAAGATGCAGGCAAAACTCAGCTCGTTGAACATGATCACATCGTGGATTTGGGAACGATGGCGATGGATGTAGTCGCGTAGGTATTTGTATGTAAATCGGATAACATCGTAGACGGCGGCTGGCAGAAATGAGATTCCCAACCAAATCGGGTGTCGATTTATCCAGTCATACACTAAATAATTAAAAATAAAAATTTAAAATATTCTTTCAAGTAACTTATCGGTACTTACTCTTTGGATACAAATATTTTTGCGCGCTCTATATCACGTTTGATGATTATCATTATGAAAGGTAGCATTGTTTTTATTATGGCAGTACAATATGCTGATCGCTAACATATGAAAAATATCGGAGTTTTGAAAATTGTACTGTTAGTTTTTAAGTTTTCTTGGCTTACGCATTTGCTTAATTTTATTTGCCCATTTTTAAGCCATATATTATTATATATGTATATAATCCACGTTCATTATTGCAAACATTTTAATTGCAACCTTAACCTTGCCTTAACCATGTGCGAATTGCCTGCATTGGCATCACTTTTTTTTTGCATTCGTAATCGATAACTTGATGGAAGAGCGGCAACAGCTGATTTTTGTTTTGCGTCTACGTGTAGCTAGAACCGCGATTGCACTCGCTGCTTTTGCCTCTGCTTCTGCTTCCGCCAGCTTTTTTACAACTTGACAATGCTCGTAATTTAATTAGGGACGTATGGATTGAATGCAGCACAACACCACACGCCAACAAAATATGCAAAGGGTCGACAAGAACATATATCTATTAGGCGCACTGTGTCTTATACTCAGCCTGGCCACACAAGGAATCTCACAGAAGCATTATTCGCGAGCACGCAAATTGGAACTGCGGTAAGAGAATCGAATGCCTAAGCTGGCTATTGCCCCCCCATAAACTTATCCATATATACTCATGTATGCGTCTCAGGGAGGATGTGCGAGGCATGTTTCAGCACGCCTACGACGGTTATCTTAGTCATGCCGGCAACTATGATGAGCTGCGTCCGCTCACCTGCGACGGGCACGATACATGGGGCAGCTATTCGCTGACGCTAATTGATGCACTGGACACACTGGCCACAATGGGAAACTACACGGAATTCCGTCGTGTACACACACTGCTGATCGAGAAGATGAACTTCAACAGGGACATCAATGTTTCTGTGTTCGAGACGAACATCCGCATTGTGGGTGGTCTTTTATCGGCTCATCTGCTGTCTCGTCGTGCAGGCATCGATGTCGAGCCTGGCTGGCCATGCAGTGGGCCGCTGCTGCGCATGGCAGAGGATGTGGCTCGACGCATCTTGCCGGCATTTGATACAAATACCGGAATGCCATATGGCACGGTCAACTTGCGTTATGGCGTACCCAATGGCGAAACCTCGGTGACGTGCACAGCCGGTGTGGGCACGTTTCTCATCGAGTTTGGCACACTGAGTCGTCTAACGGGTGACAGCATTTTCGAGGAGGTCGCTCTGCAAGCGATCTATGCGCTCTGGGAGCGTCGCTCGTCCATTGGTCTGTTTGGTAATCACATTGATGTGCAAAGTGGCCGTTGGACCGCGCTGGATTCAGGAATTGGCGCTGGCGTCGATTCACTGTTCGAGTATCTGGTGAAGGGCGCCATTCTGCTCAACCGGCCGGAGCTGCTGGAGTTGTTTGGTGAGGCGCGTGCACCGATTGATAAATACATGCGCAAGGATGACTGGTACGTGTGGGTGGGCATGAACAAGGGACACGTAACGTTGCCTGTTTTTCAATCGCTCGAAGCCTTCTGGCCGGGCATACTGAGCATTGTGGGTGACACGGAGCCCGCCATGCGTACCATGATGCGCTACATTAGCGTTTGGAAGAAGTATGGATTTCTGCCCGAGTTCTTTAACATTCCCGCCGGCGAGGCGTCACCGAATCGTGAGGTTTACCCACTGCGACCGGAGCTCATCGAATCGGCCATGTATCTGTATCGTGCTACCAAAAACGAATATCTGCTCGAGCTGGGCGAGCACATGCTGGAGACAATTGAGTTCAGTGCGAAGACCAAATGTGGCTATGCGACGGTATGATGCGGACTCGTACAAAGAGTCAACTGATATATAGTAGTTCATTTATCCTTCTTCTCTTTCCCCTGTTTAGATACGCAACGTGGTGACGCACGAGAAGGAGAACCGCATGGAATCTTTCTTTCTGGCAGAGACTACCAAATATCTTTATTTGCTGTTCGATGAGGACAACTATCTGCACAACGATGGCGAGGATCGCCATGGCGAACTGCTCGACACTGAGGATGATGTGTGTATTGTGCAGACGGGTGCATATATTTTCAATACGGAGGCACATCCCATGGATATGTCTGCGCTGCACTGTTGCCACAATTACAAGGAGGACATCTACACGCAGCTCGATCTGCAGACGTTCAGTGCCAAAGGCATCTTTGAGCGGAGCAGTAAGCAGCGAGTGGCGGCACATGACAATTGGAAGCCTGCCTGCCAGTCCAGCATGGGCAGCAGTGACATTGTCCAGGAGAGCAGCAGCAGCAGCAGCGGCAGCGGTGAGCGGAACAAAGATGGCCAATCTAAAGACACTGCGAGCACCACTATGGCAGTGGACATTGAGGTGTTCGATGAGTACCAGCAGCCAGCGGCGGATGTGCTTGTGGGAAATTTTGAGCGCATACGCGAGGAGCGTGAGCTGAATCGTTCCATGAGTAGCAACACTGTGGCACGCAATCAGTTGACTGTCAGTGATCTGGATGATTTCTATGCCCTGAAGCGGGAGGGCTTCACCAGTGCCGAGGACACGTTGAGCTATGTGCTGAGCTTCATGAACAACTTCACCATGGACGTGGCCTTCATACGTGGCCTGCAGCTGTACGATGTGAACATTAGCACTGTGCTCGGTACGAGCGCCCAGAAGGAGTACGAGGGTCGCATGCGTTCGCTGTGGCAGCTGTACGAGTTGGAGCAGCAGTATGGCGTTAATGTCCGACTGATCCGTCGCCTGGGTCTGCTCAATTTTCAGGGCGAAACGGATCAATTGCGTCACTATACCATATTGAATATAATCGATAGCTTGGATACACTGGAGAATCCAGCGCATCCGGCAGTCAGTGATATTATTACATCGCATGCGCGCACAGATTCAAAGCTCAATTACACCGACATCACGCTCATCCATCTGGCCGTTTTCGAGGCAGTTGTAGAGTATGAATTCTCAATGTTAAATACGACAGCGATGCAGGAGTTTGTGCATCGTGTCTATCTCATGGGCACCACGGAGGCAACGCATACGGTACAAATGAAGCCACTGCTTACGCCCGCCGAGCTGGAGACACTGGAGGTTGTCGAGCTGGAGCCAGCCGAGCAGCGGGAGCTATTCAAGTACACGCGACGCATTGTGGATTTTCGTAAGCGCATGTCGGAGACAGTCGATCGCCTGCAGACGATTATGCAGGATATTAATGCAGCCAAAGCGGCAACGACTACGCCTGCGGTGCCGCCCATATCCGTTGGTGCCACGTCCAGCGAGGCAGCTACGAATCAGCAGGAGCAGCAGCAGCAGCCGCCGCCGCCACAGCAGGAGAAGCCACAGCAGCAGCAGCAGCAGCTGGAGAAACCACTGCAGGAGAAGCAGTTGCTGGATCAGCCCGATCAGGGTTCTGTGTGGTCACAATTCGTGCAGAATATATTGCGTAAAACGATTGTGCGTCGTATTAAATTCGATGAGGCGGTGCTGCTGGAGAAGACGCGCAAATCTCTGGAGAAGCACGCGCACAAGCAGCTTACCTACGAGCTCTTCAGCTGCCGTCGTCCCGAATATATTGAAGCGTTTGCCTATCGCGATTTCTATCCGGATGCGATATAATCTGCTGCTGCTGCTGCAGGAACACCAATACCACCACCGCCAACGAGACCTCAGCTGGGCCACACGACTGATCTGTAGATACTATTTACACATACATATATATATATATACTATACACATTGTACATATACATAGACGTTTGAGTGTCTGTGTGTGTGTGTGAGTGTGTGTTAACAAACGTTGGGTTTGTTTATGCTTACTAAATGAAATGTACCAGGTACTATTAATACAAGATAAATCCCGGTTTTTTACTGTAGAAAATTGGAATTTTGAATATTATATTATTATTATTATTATTATATTATTTTTTAATTTTTTTTTTTTTTTTTTTTTATTAAATGAAGATATATAATATTGTATCTTAACATCACAGGGTGGACAAAAATATTCTTAAGAATTACCAAACACTATAGCAAAATAAGTAAAGTAGGATTATTATTTAAACGAAGTGTTTAGAGATGCATGAGTATATAACATAATATATATTCTTGATCTGCATCAATATTTAATTTATATATTTAATTTTATCTGTTTGTCTGTTTGTTTGAACCTCAAGTTCTCATCAGTTAGAAGAGCACTTTTTTTTTTTTTTTTATTTGTTTGTTTCATTAGGGATCAGAATACAGATTTTCCTATAACCTAATGAGCATCTATGGTTGTTGCTTCTCCAAGACAACTTATAATTTAATTAATAAGTAGTTTCTGAAGAAGAGCACTAAATCTTATATTAAGTTCACTGTATACCCTACGCTGCTGAAGATTATGTTAAATTTGGACTACCTCGATAATTAACATTTATTAGGCAAAGTATGCAAGTTTCGAGCAGCACAATAATGTGAGATACTAAATTAATTGTCGGATTCTAATTTGGACTCGTAAAACGCAGCCATTTCCCCGTGTATTCGTAATATTATCGATGTATTTTTATTACATTGATATACTGCTGGCAATTCTCACATAATTCTGTGGATTGCACAACCAACCAATCAGTGGGAGGTGCCAGCAGGAGGAGGAGGAGGAGCTGAAGCAGGAGTAGGACGAGGGGGAGGGGGGACTACAAGCGGCACGCAATTTGGTATTTCATTTCAATACTTATGTTTATTTTCGGAAAATGGTTGCATACTTCAGGGCGGAAGGGGGGGCAAGAAATGACGTGAAGGAGCAGGTGAGAGGGGCAGAGGGGTTGGATGATGGTAATGATGATGATGATGATGATGATCGACTGCGGCTCCTTTGCAAATAATAAATGGCAAAGTCGCAACTGACGTCGGCGTTGTGTGTGTGTGTGTGTGTGTGGATGTAGGTCACGCTGTTTGCGTTTGTTTGGGTCTCTGTGTGTGTGTCTGTGTGTGTGTGTGGGTGCGTGTGTACAATGGCGAAATTGCCTGTCATGGGCTGCAGTAATAACAGCAGCAAGTACGACAAAGAAGAAGAAGAAGAACAACAACAATGGCAAAAGTTTAATGAGTTCAAGTTTTATAAATGAAAAAAAAAAAAAAAAGACAGCTGTCCTTGCAGCACAATTCCCAATCAGACGCAAACGGCACGCTACGCGCCACAGACGTCGCTCACTTGGCCCGCGCCGTGCCGAGCCGAGTCGAGCATGAAGCCAAGTGCAGCGCTTGCCAACGGCGCCGGCGACGACGACGACGAGGATGATGAGCAAAAAAAGCAGAGCGATCATTTCGAGGGCGATCCGCGTCCATTGGATTATGCGTTCGAGAAGGAACTGATTGAGTCATCCAATAGGCACATACGCATTTGTGAGACTTTTGGGCCACCAAATAGAGGTAGGTTCTCATACGCACACTTCCTCATGCCATCTCACTCTAATTTGCCATCTCTCTTGCTTTTGTTTTGCAGTTTATCCCATCACTTCCAAGTTCTATGCCAAAGCCGAACTTCATGCTCCTCAGGCGGCGCAGCGGCACAACAGGAATGACCTAAGCAAACTGTCCACGGATTATCCCTTGCTGGAGTCGCAGGTATACGGCTGGATACCGCTGCAGTGTCGGGAGGCTGCTGGCTATTTGAATTGTATTCATGCACCAAAACGGCGATGCCGCATGACGATTCACGGCGAGCATATTATTGCAGGACGAATTACCGAGCGACCGCCGTTCAACGGGCTGCAATTCATACTCCATTAGCTAGTCAGTTGGTCAGACATGTTTGTTCATATGTTAGCATTTGTTGTAGCGCGAAATTAAATAAAATTTGAATATAAAAAACACTTAAAAAAAAACGAATTTAAATTGCTTTGCCATTTAAATATTACGCGGCAAATAACAATTCACAATAGACATTCGCAATTAGATGGCAACGCTAATGATTCGGCATAAGTTGGCAGCACACTCGGGACTAATGTTTATTTTGTACGCTGTTTTCATCCCGAAATTCAATTTAAATAAATTACCAATAAACTACGAATATAATTTTCAGTTCAATCGTAAAATGAGCAATATTGATTGAAATCATAATACGCCAAACATACAAAAAATGGTAAGCACGCAACGCGGGGGGCAGCGAAACTAATTATAATGGCGGACAAGACGAAGTTCATGTTTCTGCGGCATTTGTTGCCCCTGACAGCAGCAGTTTCGTCTAATTATCAACAATCAAAATGTATTAATTTATTAACAGGTATACACAAATAAAACCAATGGCAATACCCACAAGAGAGGTGCCGAAAGACATGCTAATCGCAGCAATACTCCTGAAGCCGACACGGAACCGATTCCAGTGTCCTTGAGCGCCGAACAATGTTTAACTGGACTTTTGAATGCCCTGCAAAAGTTGTGTAAGTCACATATATATATGTATAACTTTACAAACTACTAATGCCGCTTTTCCCAATACAGGGATGCAGGGCCGTCGGATATTTTCAGTGATCATGTACGAACTTGGAGGAAGTGAATTCCTTGACGCAGCATCTACGTGGTGCGTACAGAATCCGGATATGGCTATCTGCGTGCTGGCTGCTGTCTTGGTTTTCCTACTTCCTTTGCTCATCATATTCGGAATTGGTATTACGACCATGTTGATAACTTTTACTGGTATATTAGTACTCGAAGGTAATTGAATAATAATGCATATTTGCATGCTTAATAACTGCAAAACGGATCATTTGTATTGCAGGCACGCTGCTGACAGTCATCTTTATGATATTCTTTGCCTGTATCGGCAGTTTGGCAATTAGCATGGCCGTCTTCGCTGTTATTGCATATTTTGGATTCGCACAAATTTACGGTTTCTTTGGACTGGACCGTCATAGAGAATCGTTTATTAAGTTTGTGCAACAAAATAGGAGAACCAGTGAGGCTGGCACAGCTAGCACGGCGAATTCCGAACCATCCTGTGACTAACATTCGCTTAGGGTATTTGTGTCGTGTGCCCTGTATGAAAAGACTGTTGAATGACATTTTTCCCACTTGGATTATTTTAAGTATTTTTCCATTCTGCCCTTGTTCAGAGCTGGTCACATTGTACGGTTTGTTGAAAGTACTCAAGCAGGCATGTACATGTATCGATACTTCTCTGAATCCCATCGCAAATCTATACAAATAAAACTATGTTTATTATTCTATATGCTTGTAAATTGTTTAATTACTATCTTGAGCTCAAAGAGGAGATTTTTTTAACATTTGATAAATTCAAATTACGTTAAAAATAAATAAAAAATATCGTTAACTTGCTTGTCGAAACGATAACAGAAATATCGACCGATACTATCGAAGTCTTTCAGGCATTCGCCATATACACACACTTAGTTTTCACTGGAAAATTTGTTGTAAGATTTGTGTATTTAGTGTGTGAAAATAAATTAAACCTGCTGTAAAGCAGATTAAATAATAATTAACGCGGTGAGTAGTTAAAGTGTTGTTATTTCTATTAATACGATGAGTTAGCAAGTTTTGTGAAATAAAAAGTGTATTTTATTAAAAGAAACGAAAGAAAGTTGTTAGGGCGAGAGATACAAAGCAAGAGCGGGGGTGTGGTAATGCTACACATACAGTGAAAACATAGTGTGACTGTGGAATTGCATGTGTATGTTGTACATTTGTTTGTATTTGTTTTCATTGCTTAATGAATTTATTAAAAACATAAACAACGCTAAAAGCTGAGGTGTATTTTATACCTTTTAAGGCATTGTTTTTATTTTTGTGTAATAAAGATGATAAATATCGGTGCACTTATATATGTATGTATATGTTTACCTACATTTTAATGCATTCCTACAAATATACACTAAAATTTAGCTGCTTGCGGTAAGCTAAAGTATAAATGGTATCAAAAATCGTAAAACTTGGGATTAATCTTAGTTTTGTTAATACAACATTGTGGCTGCAAAACATACTAAATTTGATTATTGTTGACATTATAACATCTGGCAACGCTGACCAACTGCATTGGAGTATCTGGAATTTCAATATCTTGCTCGCTCTTTCCCACGCATGTTTAAACTTGTATGTATGTATGTATGTACATAAGTACATGCAACGCGGCCGCACGGCTTCGTTCTCAACGACAGTCACTTGTCTGTTTTGTTCGGAGCTGGTTGTTCATTGTTTGGCTGTGTGTGTGTCAGGAAACAGTGCCAGGACCGTGAAGAGGAAATTCGTTCAGAAATATTTGTTGTACACTAAAAACAATATAGTTACTGAAGAAGATAAATTAAAATATCGTGCAGTTCATCTGCGTGATTGAAGTTTCTTCAGGTGTGTACACTGCTGCCAGAATCTATCAAAAACTTATCTCCAATACCCTACATAATAATACCAAAAGTATGTTTGTATGTACTCGAGTGTGCACCTCAACATAGTTTGTTTGTACGGTGACGGCTTAAAACGGAAATACTTGTTTGTATGTGTGTGAGTACACACTGCATACTCCGGTTACCTGCCATCGGAATGAGTAAAGAGAGGAAGGGAGTACCTCTCATCTCACTTTGTCTTCATTCCCTTTGAAACTCGATTCTGTAGTTTACTCACGCTGAATTTTAACTGCTTTAACAGTGTCAATGTTAATAGATAGAAAAGCATATTTGTACAATCTATGTATGTATGTACGTGGGCGGACTGCGATTGTGCAACTGAAGATACAATAGAAAAGGGAAAAAATAATGAAAATAGCCGCACTTACAATATAGTAGTGAAAAAATTCTTAATTCTTCTTCTCTTTTTCAGGTGTGGTGTAAGGCGCCTAAATCACCAAGATGAGCTACATGCCAGCACAAAATCGTACAAGTAAGTAAATGTTTAAGTTACTTTCCGGGTAAACCTACTTGAGGACGTTTTTACATTTGTATTTTCCCTCTCGAATCCGTGACAGTATCTGGGAGAGTGGGAGGGGCTTTATGGCTGTAATGCGCTCCAATGCGCATTTACAAACGATTATTTACAGAAGAGAGAGGCGCAGTTGCTGTAATCTCAATCGATTACAATGTGCTTCGGTTGTTTGTGTTCTTTTGTCTGCTTTTAGCTGAAATGCATCTCCTTCTGCCACAGTGCTTTCAGTCCATCCCTGCGACTGCGACTTGTTCATTTTGTTCTCCTCTCCTCCCTTGCTTTTCATCATTTCTGTGGCTCTGCAGAGTGTGCATTGTTGTTGTTGCTGCCTCACTTCAATCCGTGCATTGAGGGCGTGTCCCATCTCCCTCGCACACACACTTCAACTGCAGTCGGCTATTTCAACTGCAGGCACACGTTCGAGTTTTATGTATATTTCTCATATTATATTTTACTCAAAATTTAATTAGAGCGCGGCAGTGGTAGCTTCGTCGTCTTTGGGGTGTTTAATACGCCTGAGAATAAGGCGCAAGATGCGTTAATCGATCAGGGGAATACAAAATGCGACGCACTTGAACGCACTGCTTTGCCGACTGGCAGTTGCCGCAGCGCATAAGCAGCGCAAATCAAAGGCAAAGGACAAAGCGAATCGCTGAGGAAGCATAATTAAAGCAAAGTGGCAAACAAAACGCCCAACGCATTTGGAGCTTGATTCTCTGCACACACACACAGGGAGTCACCCCCCGTTAGCATGTCCTGGCTGCACTCAGTTCTCTTTTTTTTCCTTTGATGGCTCGTTGAGACCCAACGACAGTCACTGTTTAGTTCCATCTATGTACGTATGTATATATCTAGTACGTGTGTGTGTTTTTTATATGCAAATATGTCCTGCAGCGTCCAATCTGTCACGTTCCTTTTTCAGTTTCTGCTTTATTTTTTTTTCTTTTAACTGTCATTTTGCTGTCGCAGTGTTGCATTTCAAATGCCGTAGTGAGCCACAAAGTACTCATATTGAGTTTAAAGAGAAGTTGCAACTCTGCCCCTTATGTTACAGTTACGGTGTCTTTAAATACTCGATTGACAGTCGATCGACAGTCGATAAGCAAATAAGTATCGAAAGCAGTAGGAATAAGTTGAAAATGCATTGGTTGTAATTAGTTTCTGTTTTAATTATTAGTAATTAATTAGTTAGTAGCTTTAATGTTTTTGTTGTGCTTTGATTTCAATTTGAGTATCTGTTGTTTTCAGTGTCCCATAACAATCAGTATAATCCGCCGGATTTGCCACCTATGGTGTCGGCCAAGGAGCAGACACTGATGTGGCAGCAGAACTCGTATTTGGGCGACTCTGGCATTCACTCGGGCGCGGTTACTCAGGTGCCGTCGCTGTCGGGCAAGGAGGATGATGAAATGGAGGGCGATCCGCTGATGTTCGACTTGGACACCGGATTTCCGCAGAATTTTACACAGGATCAGGTCGACGACATGAACCAACAGTTGAGCCAGACCCGATCGCAGCGCGTTCGCGCCGCTATGTTTCCAGAGACCCTGGAGGAAGGTATCGAGATACCGTCAACACAATTTGATCCAGGGCAGCCAACCGCTGTACAGCGTCTGTCGGAGCCGTCACAGATGCTGAAGCATGCGGTGGTCAACTTGATCAACTACCAGGACGACGCTGAGTTGGCCACGCGAGCCATACCGGAGCTGATCAAGCTCCTCAACGACGAGGATCAGGTGGTCGTCTCGCAGGCAGCTATGATGGTACACCAGCTGTCGAAGAAGGAGGCTTCGCGTCACGCCATCATGAACAGCCCTCAGATGGTGGCCGCGTTGGTGCGCGCCATTTCCAACAGCAACGATCTGGAGAGCACCAAGGCCGCCGTGGGCACGCTGCACAACTTGTCGCACCATCGCCAGGGTCTCTTGGCCATCTTTAAGAGCGGCGGCATTCCGGCTCTGGTAAAGTTACTATCTTCGCCAGTGGAAAGCGTGCTCTTCTACGCTATCACCACGTTGCACAATCTGCTGTTGCACCAGGATGGCTCCAAGATGGCTGTGCGCCTGGCCGGAGGCCTGCAGAAGATGGTGACTCTGTTGCAGCGCAACAACGTCAAGTTCTTGGCAATTGTTACCGATTGCCTGCAGATTCTGGCCTATGGCAACCAGGAGAGCAAGCTCATTATTCTGGCCTCAGGCGGGCCCAACGAGTTGGTCCGCATCATGCGCTCTTACGACTACGAGAAGCTCTTGTGGACCACATCGCGTGTGCTGAAGGTTCTCTCAGTGTGCTCCAGCAACAAGCCGGCAATAGTCGATGCTGGAGGCATGCAGGCTCTGGCCATGCACTTGGGCAACATGTCGCCGCGTCTGGTCCAGAACTGCCTCTGGACTCTGCGCAATCTTTCGGATGCAGCCACCAAGGTGGAAGGTCTAGAGGCGCTGCTGCAGTCGCTGGTCCAGGTACTGGCCTCAACAGATGTCAACGTGGTCACCTGTGCCGCCGGCATACTCTCGAATTTGACATGCAACAATCAGCGCAATAAGGCGACTGTTTGCCAAGTGGGCGGCGTGGATGCTCTCGTTCGCACCATCATCAATGCCGGTGACCGCGAGGAGATCACTGAACCGGCGGTGTGCGCCCTGCGTCACCTTACTTCGCGCCACGTAGACTCCGAGCTGGCCCAGAATGCCGTGCGTCTCAATTACGGTCTCTCCGTGATCGTCAAGCTCTTGCATCCACCCTCTCGCTGGCCTCTTATCAAGGCAGTCATTGGACTTATTCGCAATCTGGCCCTCTGCCCGGCCAATCATGCACCGCTGCGTGAGCACGGTGCCATACACCATCTCGTACGTCTTCTGATGCGCGCATTCCAGGATACAGAACGCGTAAGTAGAGTGACTATGCCGAATCCCCTGAGGGTATAAATAACCAATAATTTATCTTTCAGCAACGCTCTTCTATTGCCACAACTGGGTCACAGCAACCCTCGGCGTACGCCGACGGAGTGCGAATGGAGGAGATCGTAGAGGGCACTGTCGGGGCCTTGCATATCCTTGCGCGAGAGTCGCACAATCGCGCTCTCATCCGACAGCAGTCGGTTATTCCGATCTTTGTGCGTTTGCTCTTCAACGAAATCGAAAACATTCAGGTACGTACGGTTGGAATAAAGTATTGGCGAATTGTCCTTAATAGTGTGTACTCTCAATCTCTAACAGCGCGTCGCAGCCGGTGTGCTCTGCGAACTGGCCGCAGACAAGGAGGGCGCTGAGATAATCGAGCAGGAGGGGGCTACCGGTCCGCTTACCGATTTGCTGCATTCGCGCAACGAGGGCGTGGCCACTTACGCAGCTGCCGTGCTGTTCCGCATGAGCGAGGACAAGCCACAGGACTACAAGAAGCGGCTCTCCATCGAGCTGACCAACTCGCTGTTGCGCGAGGAGAACAACATCTGGGCCAACGCCGACCTGGGCATGGGTCCGGACTTACAGGTGCGTAGCAACGCGATAGATTGGATAGATTGATTTGCCCTCTTACTCCTTGAGTTTGTACATACGTTTTGTAGCAATACGAGTACCATATATAACTATCTCTAAGTCTTTAATTATGTAAATACTATATCTCGAAATTATCAACTTGTTTTCCACATTCCCCTTATCGATTCTTATCAGTTCTCCTCAGTCAGTTTAATGTTAGTTTAAGTAGCGATTGAAGCATTTGGCAGTAGGCAAAGGACGAGTATAATTCGAACTGCAATTACCTTAAAGTCTAGTCCTCATTCTTGTAATTAATCAAATTGTTACCCTGTACGAATAATTTATACACTTATGTACTTTATTTTTGTATTTAATGTTGTTTATGAATTAACGATTAGCTTTGATTTTGTAATTAATTTATATTTTGATTTATTTCGTTTCTTTTTCTTTCATTATGTTTTCTTTGTGTGCAAATTCGAACAAACACCGAAACGACACGATCACTCAACCACAACCACAACATCAACAACAAAAACAAACATCGACGCATCATGCACACATTACACCACCTTCAACCACAACCACAACACCAACCACCAAATCCCACTGCGAATTCCCTCTATGAACACGCAACACAACAACTCGTGTTCTGTGTCTGTGTGTCTCTTCTATCCTAACAACTTTTCACTTCTGATCCATCCAAAATGAAATCACATAATACCGATCAACCCACTGTTCAATCACACACACACACATTCACACCTACACACGCACACACACACTCACGGTCACGAACACAAACACGATCACAGGATATGCTTGGACCCGAAGAAGCATATGAGGGCCTTTATGGACAAGGTCCGCCCAGTGTGCACAGTTCGCACGGAGGTCGCCCATTCCACCAGCAAGGTATGTATGCTCGCTGCCCCTTCTACATACGACTATAAGGATCTGCAACTACTACAGTTACACCCCCTCCCCCCACTATGTGTGTGCCCCTAACTTCTTCGATATCATAATAGTGTTTAATTGTCTGCATAAATTCTGTTTAAACTAAAGAACAGAAGCAAAAGCGAGTTTATGGAATCAAAATGAAGCCTCAACCCCGTTCTGAACCCACTGTAGTTTTGTAATCACCTCAAGTTACCCCTTCCCCCAATCTTATGACTCATCCGTGTTTATCGATGCAGACATATATGATCGATAATTATTACCTGTGATATTTTTGCTCGATTCGTTCATTACATTTCCCATCACGCCCCAGCAGAGCCCAGTTTTAAGGTAACGAGGTTTATCAGAAAATATGCATGTTATTTAAATAAAAAAAAAAGGAAATCGATTATAGGATCTCAAGTCCCAATTCAGTTATCAATACTTCATATTCAGTTTTTACAATTTTACAAAATATAAGAAACTAGATGGATAATTACAAAAAATAATTGGATTTTTTTTATTTGTCCAGTTATTGTTTTGTATTTTTCACCCCGACAATACTTACATAATTCTTTAATAATGATTTTTATATTAAAGCCTCCCAAGGTTTTTCTTTTAAAATATATAATTATGTATATATTTGTTTATATATTCATTTTTTTAAATATTGTTAAAGTCAGATCTGCATGTTTCTTAAATTATGTATAATTAATATTCAGATATTTGTTAGAATGCATGTGCTGTGCATCTAAAACTCAATATATGTATATATAATAGTATATATAACTCGTTCCAACACGTAAACCTGACTCTTTGACTAAATGTGGATTAAACTTATTTTCCATTCAACAGGATATGATACTCTACCAATAGATTCCATGCAAGGTCTCGAGATCAGCAGTCCAGTAGGCGGTGGTGCTGGTGCTGCAGCTAATAACACAATGCCACCGGGTGGGGCACCCACATCGCCCTACTCCATGGACATGGACGTTGGCGAGATCGATGCTGGCGCCATGAACTTTGACTTGGATGCCATGCCGACACCACCCAACGACAACAACAACTTGGCTGCCTGGTACGATACCGACTGTTGAGCACAGATGATGACGACTATGATGGATGACAGACAACGTTGTCAACGATATCAATATTAAACGAATGTTTGCAATAGAATTAAAAACTAAACACAATTTTTTTTAATCTATTCATGTTTTTAAATTGGGTGAACTCTATATGAATTGGGATGTACTCTCTGGCGTAGAAACTTCTGTAACAGAAATTTAACTTTAAGCGCAATTTGTGCTTTTGGTAGACGCGGAAGATAAGCACGAGAACCTTTTATAAAATATAAAACTTTTTTCTCATAATTGAAATAATTCATAAAACTACCCACCTACAGTTCTCGCAATTTTGCTCCATGAACCAGGCTTCAAATACAAAAATGTATTAGACCAATTAATTGGTTTATTATCTTAATAACTAAATATTTAACAGCAATATTAATATTATTGTTTCCACAGCTGTGTCTGAGCGTTACAAATTTGTGAAAGATTGAATTTAAAACAATGTTGCGCAGCAAACCGATAAATCGCTAAGCCAGACAAATATCGATACTTAAATTTAACAAACTATAAAATTCTAATTTAAATCAATTTACTTAAAACAAAAAGTTCAATTTAACTTTTAGAAAAATAAAAGTTGATTTACCTTTGAAGATTCATGTGTAAATAGCAATTTAAATGATTTTATTATTTGTAGTTGGTACTCATTGAAAATGTATCGGTATCGATAGGCGAGGCATCGAAATGTTGCAGGTCTTCAACACATACACACTCACTTAGTTTTCGCTGGAAAATTTGTTGTCGAATTCGTGTGTTAAGTGGGAGAAAATAAATAAAACCTGCTGTAAAGCAGTTACAATTATAATTGACACGGTAAGTAATTGAAGTTTAAATACGTCCGAAGACGATAGTGCATAGCGCAAGAACTACAGCATTAAAAAAGGTATAGGAAAGTTTCTAAAGTATAGAAACTAGGTAGCGGGGGTGTGGTAGCTCCATAAATCCAGCTACAAACATTGGCTAACTTGTACACTTGCATACATATGTACATACAACATATGTACATATTTGTATGTGTGTCTTTTAAATGCTGATTCAATTTGTTATAAACATAAGCAACGTCAACAAACACTAATGTGACTGAAATACAAGTTTAATAATTGTCAATACTTCTGTGAGAAAATAAATTATTTTAAATTATGATACTACTTTTGTACATGGTACATATGTGTGTTTATTACCATACATATACAGTTGTATTCACACATACATAGGTATACGCATAAATGTATGTTGTCAGTTTTCTACGCAACATAAAATGTGCATTCAGTGTATTGTATATTTACAAATATGATAAAATACTTCTTGCGTTTATATTAAAGGGATAAACAATTTTAACATAAATTAATTTCCCTGAAATAAATTTCCTTTAAATAATTGTTTCCATCATACCATCTGGCAACGCCAAAGAGCTGCATTGGAGTTTCTGTTTTATGCTTACTTCAGTACTCTATCTTTCTCGCTCTCTCCCACAAGCTGCAACACGTATTGAAATGTGTGTATGTGTGGTGTGTATCTTTGTGTGTATGTGCAACGGGGCCGCACGGCTTCGTTCTCGTCGATTTCCAGTCACTTGTCTATTTTGTTCGAAGCTGGTTGTTCGCTGTTCGGCTGCGTGTTGCAAGAACCAGTGCAAGGCCCGCGAAGAGGAAACTCAATTAAAATTCTTTCTTTTTTTTTGCTGTGCTCCAGATAAAAAACGAATAACTTAAGAAGCTAAATTCGCAGAACGTGCAGTTCACTTGTGTGATTTAATTTACGTTAGGTGTGTAGTTTGTTGCAAGAATCTTTGAAAAATTTACCTTAATTATGCACAAGTGCATGTTGCAGATGCATACAAACTAACTCGAGTGTGCACCTCAACATAGTTTGTTTTTACTGCCTTGGCTTGAAACGGAAATACATATTTGCGCGCGTGTGTGTGTGTGTGTGTGTACACTTCATACTCGGGTTACCTGCCATCGGAATGAGTAGAGAGGGAGTATCTCTCATCTCACTTTGTCTTCATTCCCTTTGAAACTCGATTCTGTAGTTTACTAGATTTCATCTGTTTTAACAGTGTCAATGTTAACGAACATAGGTACAAAACCGTATTTGTACAATGTATGCGATTGTGCACCTGAAATTAGATACAATAGAAAAGGGAAAAAATAATAAAACAAATAGTATAGCATAACTACATAGTAGAACAACAATTCTTAATTCTTCTTTTCTTTTTCAGGTGTGGTGTAAGGCGCCTAAATCACCAAGATGAGCTACATGCCAGCACAAAATCGTACAAGTAAGTAAATGTTTAAGTTACTTTCCGGGTAAACCTACTTGAGGACGTTTTTACATTTGTATTTTCCCTCTCGAATCCGTGACAGTATCTGGGAGAGTGGGAGGGGCTTTATGGCTGTAATGCGCTCCAATGCGCATTTACAAACGATTATTTACAGAAGAGAGAGGCGCAGTTGCTGTAATCTCAATCGATTACAATGTGCTTCGGTTGTTTGTGTTCTTTTGTCTGCTTTTAGCTGAAATGCATCTCCTTCTGCCACAGTGCTTTCAGTCCATCCCTGCGACAGCGACAGCGACTGCGACTTGTTCATTTTGTTCTCCTCTCCTCCCTTGCTTTTCATCATTTCTGTGGCTCTGCACAGTGTGCATTGTTGTTGTTGCTGCCTCACTTCAATCCGTGCATTGAGGGCGTGTCCCATCTCCCTCGCACACACACTTCAACTGCAGTCGGCTATTTCAACTGCCGGCACACGTTCGAGTTTTATGTATATTTCTCATATTATATTTTACTCAAAATTTAATTAGAGCGCGGCAGTGGTAGCTTCGTCGTCTTTGGGGTGTTTAATACGCCTGAGAATAAGGCACAAGATGCGTTAATCGATCAGGGGAATACAAAATGCGACGCACTTGAACGCACTGCTTTGCCGACTGGCAGTTGCCGCAGCGCATAAGCAGCGCAAATCAAAGGCAAAGGACAAAGCGAATCGCTGAGGAAGCATAATTAAAGCAAAGTGGCAAACAAAACGCCCAACGCATTTGGAGCTTGATTCTCTGCACACACACACAGGGAGTCACCCCCCGTTAGCATGTCCTGGCTGCACTCAGTTCTCGTTTTTTTTCCCTTTGATGGCTTGTTGAGACCCAACGACAGTCACTGTTTAGTTCCATCTATGTTCGTATGTGTGTGTTTTTTATATGCAAATATGTCCTGCAGCGTCCAATCTGTCACGTTCCTTTTTCAGTTTCTGCTTTCTTTTTTTTTTTCAACTGTCATTTTGCTGTCGCAGTGTTGCATTTCAAATGTCGTAGTTGAGCCACAAAGTACTCATACTGAGTTTTAAGAGAAGTTGCAACTCTGCCCCTTATGTTACAGTTACGCTGTCTTTAAATACTCGATTGACAGTCGATCAACAGCCGATAAGCAAGAAGTATCGAAAGCAGCAGGAATACGTTGAAAATGCATTGGTTGTAATTAGTTTTTATGTTTTAATTATAAGTAATAAATTAGTTAGTAGCTTTAATGTTTTTGTTGTGCTTTGATTTTAATTTGAGTATCTGTTGCTTGCAGTGTCCCATAACAATCAGTATAATCCGCCGGATTTGCCACCTATGGTGTCGGCCAAGGAGCAGACACTGATGTGGCAGCAGAACTCGTATTTGGGCGACTCTGGCATTCACTCGGGCGCGGTTACTCAGGTGCCGTCGCTGTCGGGCAAGGAGGATGATGAAATGGAGGGCGATCCGCTGATGTTCGACTTGGACACCGGATTTCCGCAGAATTTTACACAGGATCAGGTCGACGACATGAACCAACAGTTGAGCCAGACCCGATCGCAGCGCGTTCGCGCCGCTATGTTTCCAGAGACCCTGGAGGAAGGTATCGAGATACCGTCAACACAATTTGATCCAGGGCAGCCAACCGCTGTACAGCGTCTGTCGGAGCCGTCACAGATGCTGAAGCATGCGGTGGTCAACTTGATCAACTACCAGGACGACGCTGAGTTGGCCACGCGAGCCATACCGGAGCTGATCAAGCTCCTCAACGACGAGGATCAGGTGGTCGTCTCGCAGGCAGCTATGATGGTACACCAGCTGTCGAAGAAGGAGGCTTCGCGTCACGCCATCATGAACAGCCCTCAGATGGTGGCCGCGTTGGTGCGCGCCATTTCCAACAGCAACGATCTGGAGAGCACCAAGGCCGCCGTGGGAACGCTGCACAACTTGTCGCACCATCGCCAGGGTCTCTTGGCCATCTTTAAGAGCGGCGGCATTCCGGCTCTGGTAAAGTTACTATCTTCGCCAGTGGAAAGCGTGCTCTTCTACGCTATCACCACGTTGCACAATCTGCTGTTGCACCAGGATGGCTCCAAGATGGCTGTGCGCCTGGCCGGAGGCCTGCAGAAGATGGTGACTCTGCTGCAGCGCAACAACGTCAAGTTCTTGGCAATTGTTACCGATTGCCTGCAGATTCTGGCCTATGGCAACCAGGAGAGCAAGCTCATTATTCTGGCCTCAGGCGGGCCCAACGAGTTGGTCCGCATCATGCGCTCTTACGACTACGAGAAGCTTTTGTGGACCACATCGCGTGTGCTGAAGGTTCTCTCAGTGTGCTCCAGTAACAAGCCGGCAATAGTCGATGCTGGAGGCATGCAGGCTCTGGCCATGCACTTGGGCAACATGTCGCCGCGTCTGGTCCAGAACTGCCTCTGGACTCTGCGCAATCTTTCGGATGCAGCCACCAAGGTGGAAGGTCTAGAGGCGCTGCTGCAGTCGCTGGTCCAGGTACTGGCCTCAACAGATGTCAACGTGGTCACCTGTGCCGCCGGCATACTCTCGAATTTGACATGCAACAATCAGCGCAATAAGGCGACTGTTTGCCAAGTGGGCGGCGTGGATGCTCTCGTTCGCACCATCATCAATGCCGGTGACCGCGAGGAGATCACTGAACCGGCGGTGTGCGCCCTTCGTCACCTTACTTCGCGCCACGTGGACTCCGAGCTGGCCCAGAATGCCGTACGTCTCAATTACGGTCTCTCCGTGATCGTCAAGCTCTTGCATCCACCCTCTCGCTGGCCTCTGATCAAGGCAGTCATTGGACTTATTCGCAATCTGGCCCTCTGCCCGGCCAATCATGCACCGCTGCGTGAGCACGGTGCCATACACCATCTCGTACGTCTTCTGATGCGCGCATTCCAGGATACAGAACGCGTAAGTAGAGTGACTATTCCGAATCCCCTGAGGGTGTTATAAATAACCAATAATTTTCATTTCAGCAACGCTCTTCTATTGCCACAACTGGGTCACAGCAACCCTCGGCGTACGCCGACGGAGTTCGAATGGAGGAGATCGTAGAGGGCACTGTCGGGGCCTTGCATATCCTTGCGCGAGAGTCGCACAATCGCGCTCTCATCCGTCAACAGTCGGTTATTCCGATCTTTGTGCGTTTGCTCTTCAACGAAATCGAAAACATTCAGGTACGTAAGGTTGGAATAATGTATAGCCGGATTGTCCTTAATAGTGTGTACTCAATCTCTAACAGCGCGTCGCAGCCGGTGTGCTCTGCGAACTTGCCGCAGACAAGGAGGGCGCTGAGATAATCGAGCAGGAGGGGGCTACCGGTCCGCTTACCGATTTGCTGCATTCGCGCAACGAGGGCGTGGCCACTTACGCAGCTGCCGTGCTGTTCCGCATGAGCGAGGACAAGCCACAGGACTACAAGAAGCGGCTCTCCATCGAGCTGACCAACTCGCTGTTGCGCGAGGAGAACAACATCTGGGCCAACGCCGACCTGGGCATGGGTCCGGACTTACAGGTGCGTAGCAACGCCTTGTGTGGTGGATAGATTGATTTGCCCTCTTACTCCTTGAGTTTGTACATACGTTTTGTAGCAATACGAGTACCATATATAACTATCTCTAAGTCTTTAATTATGTAAATACTATATCTCGAAATTATCAACTTGTTTTCCACATTCCCCTTATCGATTCTTATCAGTTCTCCTCAGTCATTTTAATGTTAGTTTAAGTAGCAATTGAAGCATTTGGCAGTAGGCAAAGGACGAGTCCTCATTCTTGTAATTAATCAAATTGTTACCCTGTACGAATAATTTATACACTTATGTACTTTATTTTTGTATTTAATGTTGTTTATGAATTAACGATTAGCTTTGATTTTGTAATTAATTTATATTTTGATTTATTTCGTTTCTTTTTCTTTCATTATGTTTTCTTTGTGTGCAAATTCGAACAAACACCGAAACGACACGATCACAACATCAACAACAAAAACAAACATCGACGCATCATGCACACATTACACCACCTTCAACCACAACCACAACACCAACCACAACCACCAAATCCCACTGCGAATTCCCTCTATGAACACGCAACACAACAACTCGTGTTCTGTGTCTGTGTGTCTCTTCTATCCTAACAACTTTTCACTTCTGATCCATCCAAAATGAAATCACATAATACCGATCAACCCACTGTTCAATCACACACACACATACACACCTACACACGCACACTCACGATCACGAACACAAACACGATCACAGGATATGCTTGGACCCGAAGAAGCATATGAGGGCCTTTATGGACAAGGTCCGCCCAGTGTGCACAGTTCGCACGGAGGTCGCCCATTCCACCAGCAAGGTATGTATGATCGGCTTCCCTTCAACGACTTTAAGGATCAACAACAACTTCTTCAGACTTTCCGCTGTCCACTAAGTATGTGCCCCTAACTTCCCTCATGTTAGTGTTTAAATGTCTGCATCGAACCTTCTACAGCTTAAAAAGAAAGATCATTAAATTAATATTATACCTTAATCCCCACAGTACCCACCTGTAGTTGTGAGTTTACCACACTCATTTCTTCCCTCAGTTAATCGATACGCCACATATATCGATTACTCACATCTGACCTAATTTTGATACATAACGTGAAGTTCCTCTAGGTAGATCTGCTCGACTCATTCGTTGTATATTCCCTTACGCCCCCCGAAAGCCCTCATTGCAAGGTAACCCATGCATGTAGAGTGTGTTTTAATTATTACCATATATTTTTATACATATATATCCAAATCAACTGTTATTACTTAACGTGTTATACAAGAAAAACCCAAGAGAATTTTAAGGCAAGAGAAGAATATTTAAAAAACTGAAAAGTTTTTCTTCTTTTGTTCCATCACATATAGTTTTCCCGACGATTAATTCCAACAGCAAATACACCCGTACCTAATATCACGCAAATGATCATAAGAATATATCTTTTAACACAATACATAACGAATATATATCCCCTATTATGTTTTCCTCAGTTTTGTTATTATTGAGAATAGTCTTATTTTACATTACGTTATACGTTACGTCTTATCTGTGTTAGCACATGATTTTTTCCAAAATCGTGTTTTTTTTTAATTTGTAGCACATATTGCGATATAACTTATAATATAAAAAAACCATATATTATAAATTACACATCTATTTTTTAAGAATTGCATGTGGATGCTGTTTGGTTTTGCACATGTTATAGATATGTGTAATAATTACTATAACTAAATAAAATATATTTCCAAATTTTATTTTGATTACTTGTGCTAATTTGCTTCTTTTTGTTTTCCATTCAACAGGATATGATACTCTACCAATAGATTCCATGCAAGGTCTCGAGATCAGCAGTCCAGTAGGTGGTGGTGCTGGTGCTGCAGCTAATAACACAATGCCACCGGGTGGGGCACCCACATCGCCCTACTCCATGGACATGGACGTTGGCGAGATCGATGCTGGCGCCATGAACTTTGACCTGGATGCCATGCCGACACCACCCAACGACAACAACAACTTGGCTGCCTGGTACGATACCGACTGTTGAGCACAGATGACGACTTAGTCTATACACTTACACTTATACGTATACTTATACCTATGGAAATTAAACTAATGTTTGCAATAGAATCATAATCAAAAATCATAAAGAACGTGTTTGTATCATTATTCCCTTCGTTGCTCAGGATCACTAGCCGGGTCGATTGAGCAATGTCCGTCTCTTTGTTTCAGACAACAGCTTTATTTAGTATATATATTTGTGCATTATTCTCTGTTTGAAATTATGTTTGTTTAACCTAAGTGATTTTATATTTCAAAAATAGTAAAATGGAATTTTGAAAATTTTCGATAATTTGGAAATTTAGACAAGGGTCCCCCCTATGATTTTTTCAAACTAATTTTTTTTTTTGATTTTAAAACGCGAGTTTTTAATTTTAATCGATTGCGGAGGTCAAAATAATTACAAAACAATTGTTTAAATCGATTTCAAACGATGCTTAATTTTGGCCCAAAAATCATGTCAAACTGGTCCAAAAATTAGACTTGTAAAGCCCTCAACAGGCCTGGTACCCTCATTTTACACCGATCGTAACTTTCCTAAAAATCAAACGATTTTCACGCGGAATGACATTTTATTTATGTTTTAACAATCTGAGTCATTCTACATTTCAAGAATAGTAAAATGGAACTTTTAAATTTGTCGATATTTTGAAAATTTATACAAGGGTCCCCCCTATGATTTTTCAACAAAATATTTTTTTTCTAATTTTAAATCGCGAGTTTTTAATTTTAATCGATTGCGGAGGTCAACATTAGTACTAAACAATTGTTTAAATCGATTTCAAACGATACTTAATTTTGGCCCAAAAATCATGTCGAAAATGTCAAAAATTTCGACATGTAACACTCCAACAGGCCTGGTACCCTCATTTTACACCGATCGTAACTTTCCTAAAAATCAAACGATTTTCACGCGGAATGACATTTTATTTATGTTTTAACAATCTGAGTCATTCTACATTTCAAGAATAGTAAAATGGAACTTTTAAATTTTTCGATATTTTGAAAATTTATATGATTTTTCAACAAAATATTTTTTTTCTAATTTTAAATCGCGAGTTTTTAATTTTAATCGATTGCGGAGGTCAAAATATCAACAAAACAATTGTTTAAATCGATTTCAAACGATACTTAATTTTGGCCCAAAAATTATGTCAATCTGGTCCAAAAATTAGACTTGTAAAGCCCTAAACAGGTTGGTACCCTGATTTTACACCGATCGTAACTTTCTTAAAAATCAAACGATTTTCACGCGGAATGAGATTTTATTTATGTTTTAACAATCTGAGTGATTCTACATTTCAAGACATTTTTCGATATTTTGAAAATTTCGACAAGGGTCCCCCCTATGATTTTTCAACAAAATATTTTTTTTTTCAAATTTTAAATCGCGAGTTTTTAATTTTAATCGAAACTAAACAATTATTTAAATCAATTTCAAACGATACCTTATTTTGGCCCAAAAACAGACCTGGTACCCTCATTTTACACCGATCGTAACTTTCTCAAAACTCAAACAATTTTCACGCGGAATGACATTTTGTTTATGTTTGAACAATCTGAGTGACTTTACATTTTAAAAATAGAAAAATGGAATGGTAAAATTTTTCGATATTTTTTAAATTTAGGTAAATTTCAAAATAATATATTTTTTTTTTCAATTTTAAATCCCCATTTTTGTAAGAGCGAGTAAGACATATGTAGTAGACTAAGTTGTGCAGAATTCTTCTACGACGCGAGCGTATTATGTGTGTATAAGTAAAGCAGATTTGTATATGTCTGAAATTTTATTAGATCGTTTGTTTATGTTGAATTAGATTTTATTTCTCGCTTCCAAACTGTCGCCTAAGAAACTCTTTTATCCCGAAAATAAGAGGCCTCTCAGCAAGCTGACACCAGCATTTTTTTCCTACCCAGCACCCTCGTCATTTAACGATCTGCAGCGTCGGCAAGACTCTCATATATGTGTTTTACTTGTGTGTATGTATGGTATACTTATATGGATCATATTTAATATTGTCGCTCATATCCAAGACGATGGGTTTTTTTTGTTGTTTGGGGACGGTTTGTTAAGTCAGTCTTAGAGAAGCAGCGGACTGAAGTCGACGTCTACTCTCAAGTTCAAAAACTAAAGGAATATTTAGCTGAAATTCAACTTAACAAACCGTTCCCGAATCATTCCCGACGTTAAGGAGCACATTTCCTCTTTAGGCAGCAGCCTTCTGGACGAGTACCTTCTAAGATCGACCCTACACACTAGATTATCATATATACCATATATATACCAAAATTAATAATAATTGCGATTGTAACAAGGGTGAGTGAAACGTTTTTGTTGGAATTTTTTTTCCTGAAATATTTTCTAGTTATCTAAAGATTAGATAACTCAAGTCTGCCCTAGTTTGTTAGTTTGTGGTGTCGTATAAAATGGATGAGATCAAAGTTACCTTAGGCACGATCGAAAATACTTTGAGGACCTTGGTTGAGCAGTTGTCAGCTATACACGAAGATGTTAAGAAGTTTATTGGTGGGGTTATTCCTTCAGAGTCGGACGATGAGAACCTTAAGCTAGTGGCGATTCAATCAGAACCTTTAGCACGTCCACGTAATGAGTACGAGCTGAAAGAGATCGCCAGACTGCCAGATAGTGTGAAATTTCTTCAAACTTTTGATGGCCAAGTTGATAAATATTTGTCGTGGATAAATCGAGTACAATCCGTAATTGACGATTACGAGATTATCAAAGGGAAACCATTGTATAAGTCCATAGTTCGGAGTATAAGAGAAAAAATAATTGGAAATGCTGATATGGTACTCTGTTCGTACGACATAGAGAACGACGACTGGCCAGAGATCAAAAGGATTCTAGAACTTCACTATGCTGATAAGCGAGATATCCATACTCTCACTATGCAGCTACACCAGCTGTCTCGAGGACCAAAAACTGTTGAGGAGTTCTATCTAGAAGTCACCCAACTCTTATCACTTATGGTGCACAGGTTGAAGAGTACCGAAGAGTACGAAAGTATAGCGAATGTTTTAAGTGAACAATATAGGGAGAATGCCGTAGATGTTTTTATAAGAGGACTAAATAGAAAAACAGCTACATTGATGATAATTCGTCGACCCAAAGATCTACCGGAAGCTTTTGCATATTGTCAAGAACTTGATGATATTGGGATGACACGAAATTCGCAGGAGAGAAATTATACGAAAAGAATGAAAAATGCCCTTAAATATTAACGTTATATTGCTGAAATCCAAGCAAATTTTATGTGCGACATCTCTGAACACAAGTTAGATTTGAAAAACTAGAATTTGAAGGGAAAAAAACAACAACCGAAACGTTTCATATTATTCCACGTCAAAACTAAATATATGTTAAGATCCTGAAAACAATGTTTAGCTTTAAGAAATTTTAAGAAAAACATACATAAAACAATGCCTCTTAAGAGGATAAGTTATCCAACCTATATATCGAATCTATAATTCAAATATCATTACTTTCTACTATATATAATATGTATACACACTATCCCCGATACCGGAAGAACGATCTAGAAACAACAACTTTAATTACTCTTGTCTTTTCACTTGAAAGAAGAAGGTTATTTCGACGTAGAGCATCTCGGCCCTGTGAGAAGGAGAAGTTTCCACAAAACGTATACTATACGTATACCCTACAACTTTTTTGCTTTATCCAGAACCCTCAGCGATCTGCAGCGTCGGCAAAAATCCCATTATTTTGCTTGGATAAACAATTTGGGAGTCGTTGATGCAGCGTAAAATTATTGGGAACTTAACCACAAATGCCCAAGACAATGGGATCTATAAATTATACAAGTTTACAAATATTTTTTAAGCTTTAAATCTTTATATTAAAATCAATAATAATAAGAATTTGATTTTGTTATTTTATTTTATTTTATTTATTATTTTTACCAAATGTGTTGGGGAATATTTGCTGAATATTTTTAAACCTGACACATCTGTGCGGTGTCTTTCTGGTTAATTGCGGTGTTTGTATTTTTGCGGTGCTTGTATTTTTGCGGTGCTTGTTGAGCTTTTAGCCAAGTTATGCACCCGCAGGGGAAATGTAGAGCTTTAAGTCTGAAGCTGTCGCTGAATAAGTTCGCACATAAAGAGCTTTTTTTTAGGGGTAATCTTGAGTTGGTATTTCACATGGATTTCTGTGCCCCTCTTCAGGCGTATCTAGGGAGGAAGGGGGGGGGGGTAAGTTAGGAGGTCCACTTGAGCGACTTGCGATAAGAACAGCCGCACGCCTTGAACCAAAAACAGTTAGTTGCTCCGATTGGAGATGACGAAGATGGAGATGGGGCAGATGATGATGATGATGATGCAGACGAAGCGGATGATGATGATGATCCAGCTGACGATGTTGATAAGCATGCTCAAGTTGCATTGGAGCAGCACTTAAGGACATTCGGACGGGGTTCAATTGCATTGCCAAAAAAAAAAGAAATAAAAGAGAAATTGGGGACGCTGCGGCTGCAACAACTGCAAGTGGAGCAATCGTCGGAGCAGCGCCACGGAGTCTGTGGCATCGCACACACACACACTCACACACACACAGTGAGAGTAGGATAAATGGAACTACGAGTGGAAACGGAGTCATTGGGTCAGAAGACGCAGCGAAGGACGACGTCGACGAAAAATAAAAGAAAAATATATGGCAAATTCTGGCGCCAACATTTATATTGAATGAGAAATGGCAGCAGGATGATGTGGAGGGGGGTCACCCTCCCAGCCTGGCGCGGATTCTTGACACTTGCTGCAGGTAGAAGAGAAATAAATAAAAAAAAAACGAAATATGCAAACGCAAATCAAACATCCGGTCTACTGCCTGCTAGGGCAGATTGAGAAATGCCAGCCAGCGGAGGAGTAGGAAGTATCCCCGTATCCCTGTCCAATATTAAAAAACTTTCAGGTGGCCCATCGCCATTGTGGGCGCGCACCAAGTGAAAGTATCTACGGCCCACACGGCACGCGGCAGACGCACAATTCTTCGGCCTACGTTGCTTCCCTCCCCCTCCTCAGCCTGGCAGCCAACTTAATCCTAATCTCAATCCCAAGCCCTACTCCCGAATTGTGTCTTCCAAGTCGAGTGTGTGCGTGCGTGTGTGTGTGTGTTGGGTTCGCCGTTTTACGAGTTTCCTGTTCATTGAAGTTGCACGTGGCCGGGCAGAAGAATGGTTTGTTATCGTTACGCAGCATCAGCTCCCTCCCGCTCTCGCCACCTACATGCCTAATGCGAGTGTCCAGCACGGTCACGACCCAAGCCAAGCCAAGACCTGACCTGACCCGACACGACCCAACCGAACTGTACTGAACTGACCTGACCTGGACTGCGCCAAAAGCGGCTGCTAATGGCAAACATCCAATAAGTCTTGGCTAAAAGCGCTACGCTTTTTGGGTTCTTGGGATTCCATAGCAGATTATGGTAAACAAAATAAATGACGAATCACTCAAAAAGGGGAAAAGAAAAGCAAATAGGACATTACAATAGCTGAAGTTGTAGCGGCAACACTGGTTTTTTTTTGTTATCGTTATCGAACTAGTTGCAATAAGTGCGATAGCTCATGGAGTTGGATACGATTTTAAATGACTTAATCGATTCTTTTTATTTAATTCAATATTTTGTTTTTTTTTTTTTTAATAAATATAAAATAAATAAAATAAAATAATAAAACGATATAAATATATATAAGTAAAATAAAAATATATAAATAAATAAAATAAATAATAATATATAGAATTAATATTTATTAAATGTTATATTTTTATTTTAAAAGTTATATTTTGTTTCTTTTCCATCGAATCTGATAACTTATAAATTGAAATAAATCATTGTTTTGAATAGTTCAAATATTGGTTATTCTCTTTTTTTTTTGTAGTGCTCTTTAAGCTCAAATAAACTCAAATGAATTGGGGAAAAGTAAATGCCAAATACCGACAGGATTAACTCAATTTGAATTGGGCAAAAAATAAAGTTCGCAAAGAGTTCGATGAATTATCTTGACTTCGGCTTCGGTTTCGGCTTCCTCCTCCTGCCTTGAGCTCATCCGACACTGGCAAATTGTGCCCAAGCCACAGACAAATTGTTCCCCATACTCGATTGTTTGACGTGAACTTGACTCTTCCTTCTTCGTTCAACGAAATTTGGTAAATCGCTCAAATTGATGCGACACTTTCCCCCCACCGTATTATCATCCTTCCCCCCGCCCCCCAAGACAGCATCAAATCGGGCTATAAACTACTCAAAGGATTTGCCTGAGAGTAACAAGCTGAATAAATATATATGTACAATATATATATATAGTATGTACATAGTATACCTATGGAAAATTGAAAAAAAGAGCGAAAAACTTGTTTCCGTAACAAAGTTCTCAATCGTACGATACCCTGTATAAATATACAAGTTTTTGTTGGAACTATTAATGAAAATAAATCAAATTTACTTTGGTAGAAAAAAAAGGGATGTAGAGTCTTAAATATAGAATAAAAATATATTGAATACGTCAAAATTAAAAAATTAAATTTAAATAAAGTTAAGTAACTTCTAAGTCTAAATATTGGGTATAAAAAACGAGTTAAGCACATTAAAAAGTGAATAAAGTGGGTTAATTTCTTAGGATCCCCAGATCTCTTTGGGTAGTTCCCCTACCATGGGCTCCTTCCAGCGTATAGGGTATAATGAGGCGAAGAAAAATGCGTGGGAGCGAACTGGTAAGAAGTTGGTACGCCGAAACACACAAATACAAATATATATAATATATATACAAATATATACGTATGCATACGTATGTATGCCCATTGTGCAAATAAACGATAAAAAGCCAAATTGCCACCGTTTCGTCTTTGGAGTAAGGCAAAAATCGGCACACACAGCAAACAAAACAAGCTATACCCACTCAAGTTGCCTGACTCCAAGATTACCCTCTAATAAAAAGCGAATATTTTTTCATATTAAAATGTTTAAGTAAAAAACCCCAAAAATCATTTAAAAAGTTATTATTTTTATTAGAATAAAAACTAAAATAAATCTTTAATTACAAAAGTTAAACCCGAATTTAAATTTATTAATATGAATAAGTAAATAAGCCTAAAAATCATTAACAAAAAAAAAAAAAAAAAATAAATAAAACAGTTAGCGCATTTTTATTAGAATAAAAAGTAATATAAATCTTCAATTACAAAAGCTAAATTTAACTTTAAATTTATTTTTAATTTTAATTTTTATTTTAGTTAAAAATCTAAAGATATTTCCTGGTCAAAAAAAAAGCTAGATTTGAGCGGAAAATAGCGGAATTGGCTTGCAAACTGCATGAATGCAGTTATCGATAGCTTTATCGATATACATTAAGTGTTGTAGAATTTACAATAAGGAACTTGGCAACGTCTGGCAAAGCATTGATTCTTTAAAAAATAAAATAAATCCGAAATCATTATAGAATAAGTTACATAATTTGTTATTTTTTAAGAAATATGTATTTATGTTCTAAATTGCTGGGTATACCCCATTTGCTGTTGCGCTGCAGTGTAGGGTATAACAACAGGCAGATGATTGCACACTCTGTGCGATTCGTTTTCAATACAATTCGCCAGTAGCAGGCGCACTCGCTATGCGGAGACCTTGCCGAGAGAGTGTGTGTGTGTATGTGTGTGTGTGTGTGTGTATGTTTGGTGTTATTTTAGGCGCAAATCCATTGGTGCGTAGAAATGCGCATAAGAAATATGCAAACAGTTTGCACACACAACACACACACACTCGCACACACATTCGCACACACACTCGCACACACATAAAAATAAACCGAAAACGCGAGCAAACATGACGCTGCGGCTCGCTGCGGGATAGAAGCAGAGGCTGGTCAGGGAAGAGGAAGAGGAAGAGAAGCAGGAGCAGGAGCAGGTTGAGGCGTCCGTGTCACGTGATGCGGGTAGCTCACAGTCTGCTGACTGTAAACATATCAATGCTACGTAATGCCGCTAAGGAACCCATATCACTAGACTAAAATCACCCACTTCCCGCCTCCCCCTCCCCCTCCCACTCCCTCGTGCCACGCCCACTAACTGGAGCAGTTAAGCATTTACAGGTGTTGATGATGAAGCGATTTGCGCTACAGGCGAAGATGGCCACACTGGGAACACTGGGTGGGAAACCTGTGTGGGTGGGTTCGAAGGGGGGAAAAGCGTTGGGAAAGCGATGGGAAAAACGATGGAAAAGTGCGTGTCTCAGCGCAAAGCGGCAACGATCCAAAATGGTCAGAAATCCTCATGGGTTTGCAGTGGACACTGGACAGTGGGGCGTATACGCGATGACGCCTTCGACGCTGCGAGTCAGTGGCAAAAAAAAAGAAAGCGAGAGTGGGATAAAGAGAGCGAGAAGGAGAGAGAGAGACAGAGAGAGATACAACAAAAGCAGCAGGAAATATTCAAAGGTAAGCAAAAAATGTTTGTATACCGCTTGGGGCATTTTCGGGCAAAAGCGGGGTAGGGATAGGAGGAGACTTGGACTTGCAAGCGCTGCAGGTGAGACGGGAGCTGGGCGGGAGTGGGCGTAGCTGGATGGAGCACAAGCATAGCCGGAGGCAATAAATGCGCTGCATGACACGAAGCATGCCACAAACGAAGCAGACGTCATGCCATTGTGTGTCTCCCTCTCTCTCTCTTTCTCTGTTCGTCTCTCCCTCTCTTTCCCTTACTTTCTGTCTCTTCCCCACCCATCATCTTTCACTCTCGATTGTGCGTGTGCCCAAAGAAAGCAAACGAACATCTTAAGCTGCCCGTGTTGCCAACTTAAAGTTGGAAAAAAGGGAAAACTGTTTTACCTACTGGCACGACTGGCAGACACCCTGTACATCATTAGCGAAAAAATTGATTGCTTACATATTTTTGGGATAATTGAAAATGAAAATATCTTAAATTGCATATTTAAATAAGTTGCACTTACTTATCGATAAATTTGATTTTATTTATTTATTTATTTGAAAATGTAAAGGCAGGGACAGCATACGTGGCATATTTATCGATAGATTACCTATGTATAATATGTAATACAAAAATTTGAATTTTGTTTGTTGGGTTAAGCGATTAAATTGAATATTTTTTTTTTAGAAATAAATCGATAATATAATAAATCGATAAATAATTGAAAATTAAAATATCTTAAATTGTGTATTTTAATAGGCTGCAATTGCTTATCGATAAATTGCTTTTATTTATTTATCGTTTTTGAATATGTAAAGCGGCAGGGAAAGCACAAATTGCACAAATATATCGATAAAAATACAAATGTACAATATGTTATATAAATTTAGATTTTTTTTCTTGGATTAAACGATTAAATTGATAAATTGATTAATCGATTAATAATTGAAAATGAAAATATCTTAAATTGCATATTTAAATAAGCCTTAATTGCTTATCGACAAATTTGCTTTTATTTATTTATCGTTTGAAAATGTAGGAAAAGCACAAATTTCATATATATCGATAAGAATACATATGTACAATATGTTATATAAATTAGATTAAATTGATTATTTTTTTAGAATTAAATCGAAATTGAAACAAAAAAATATAAAACATCGATATATATTAAAGAATTACTCATACCTGATACACTTGGTTTTCAAATCGATACACTTATCGATATAAATACCAAGAGACTTGTTACTGTGCAGCCCCCCACACCCCTTCACACACACCCACACATAAAAACACACTAAGCAGCTGACAGGTTGCTATTATCACGCATACGCCGTGTGTGACTCGCTTTGGCTGTGAGCGCGAGCGCGCGCGCCTTCGCTCTCTGATTGATGCCGACCATTTGGCAGGGTCGCCACCCTTGACTGTCTCCGTTTAGCTGGTTGCCAACCTGGCAACCCCTTTACCACCCTCCCTCCCCCCACTCTTTTGCTGCCTTTGCACGGCACATTAATCATACGCAGCGTGTGTCTTCGGACAGTTGATAAATGGAATGCGCAGGCACTCCCCACTGCAACTTGGCGCAAACTTGGCCAAAACGTGTCCTTGCCACGCAATCAGATGCAGTGCAGTGCAGCAATTTGGCCAAGTAACCCAAGAAGAATTTTGGCCACAGCCTGCGCTAATTATTTCTCTGGCATTGCAAGAGAATTAAAGAGTGTGTCGCACTGCAAATTGGCTTCGATAAGGCAGGGGAGAGGAGGGGAGGGGAGGGGAGGAGACTCCAGTCTAGGCTCGACGCGGCACTAATTACAGGCCGGTTGGAGGGGGGGCAGGGCTGTCACTGGAGTGGCTGCAATGCAACACACAATGTTGCCAATGCAGCCCCAGGGAGTCGGGTTTGAGAGTCAGTCAAAGCGAAAGCCTGTGTGCAGCTGTACCAGGAGAGAGAGGGAGAGAGAGAGAGACCACACACTGAAACCTCCCACTCTCCCGCAACCCTTCACCTGCAACTCCATGCGCCAAGCTGAGCCCATCCTGCTCGCATCGTCGTCGTGCTCAGCTAGCGTGCACACGTGTCCTAACTACATGATGTTATTAGCGTTAATTGTACCTAAGTGGATTAGGTAGATTTTATGTGTCGAGGCGGCTTGGTGGCGGCGGCGCCTTAGCTTTGCCAGGCAATCAAGCTGGCGACAAGAAGCGCCAGAGTCGGAGCAGTTGGATGGAGCATGCCGAAGCACAGATACTCTTGCAGAATCGCTTGACTCTACGAATGTTCTTTTTCTGCAATCGATTAATCAAAAAAAAAACGGTGTAACACATTTGTTACTCCCAGCTCTAAGAGGGATGCACGGAATTCGATAACAAAATCGATTAAAGCGTTTTTTTGGATTTTTAAAAGAATTAATACATTTTAGTTAAGTTTATGTTAATATTTACTAATAAGTTACTACTAAGTAAATGCAAATTAAAGGCAAATCTGCTTGATTTAATCGATAGTTTTTGACAATCGCATTGGGAATAATCAATATTTTTAACTTATGCAACACTGGTTATAAATTATGAAGAATTTATGAATGATTTATTGCAAGCACGATTAGACAGCAGGGTAGAGCAAAGAATATAAAGAAAAATTAATGTTTTATAGATTGTTTTTAATAATTAGAGTATAATTAATTATTGGTATGGTAAAAACCAATTTAATTTATTTAATTTAAATATATAGGATGGGGTAAAGCAATGAAAAGAAAGAAGGAAATAAAGATATTTGAATGATTTTAAAATATTTGAATATATTTCATTCTCGGCATAGTAAAAATCAAGTTAAAGTTAATTTAATAATTATTATTATTATAATATATATAATATTTTAATATAGGTATATATGCACCATATATCTCGCCTCTAACCTGCAACTCTTTCATTTAGTGCGACTTCTGGGTTACCCATTGCCAGAGTATCTAGAAAAGAAGCAGAACGAGCGCAAGCAGCAACTTTGTTGGCCCCACCCAGCTGTCCCAGAGACTCCGCTGTCTCTCCCTCTATCTCTCCCTCTCCCTCCCCCTCTCTCTGTGTCCTTCGTCTGTCCCTCCCCCCTCTCCGTCTGTCTCCGCCTGTTTATGACAGGCAGCCAACAGCAACAGCGGCCGCTTTCTGATGTCGTTGACAGCCGCTTGCTTAGAGCAGCTCAAAGCAAACGATGTGGGGGGGAAGGAGCAGCAGGGGGGGAGGGCATACCTGGGTAGAGGATTGTCACGGCATGATGCCACACATACAGCACACATAGCCCACAGGTGTTGCCATACAGGTGATATGATGAATGCGAGACGCCAACAACGCATCGTTAATGTTCTTCCCGTTCTCGTTCCCATTTCCAGTTTCCAGTTCACGTTCCCGTTCCCGTTCCTCTTCCCAGTTTATGTGCCTCTTCCCCTTCCCAGTTCATGCTCTGCTCCCATGTGGTTGTTGTTTGTGGCACTTCCTGTTCGTGTTGTTGCCGCTGTTTAGCTTGTGACATTGACGACATGTCTACGATTTCCATGACGCTTCCGTTTCCGCCAGCTTCACACACACACACACACACACCCGCTCATCTATTGAGAACACGTGCCCATTTAACTGCCTTCCCTCCCCCTTCCCCCCTTTCGGGTGATTTGCTTAATGAAATTATTCGCATGCATTATAAATAGCTTTTGATATTTTACGTTTAATTTGACAATAATTAATTGAATGCTACGAAATTCGTGCGAATCTGTTTCTGTATTCTGTATTCTGTTTCTATTACGGTTTCGTCGCTCTTTTCTATTTTTGGTTCCTAATTGCATCCGCCTTTAGTCTCTCCTCTCTCCCCTCTCTCCTACAGACTCCAAAATCCGCCCACCTGTCGCCGCCTCAGGCTGCCAGCGAGTGTGCGTGCGAGTGTCTACTGGTGCGTGCTGACATTAAAAGAGGCCGTGATTCCACATTTTCCCCAGCTGTGCCACATGCCACATGCCACACACACACGGCAGAGGGGGAGAGAGAGAGAGAGAGAGAGAGAGAGAGAGAGAGAGAACGAAAAGTATTTATTGCCTACGATTTGGCATGTCGCTTCTGTTTACCCATTAGGCAAGTGTTAAACGGGTATATGGAAAGCAACGCATTAAGTTGTCAATTTAGGAAGAGATAAGTGAAATTAAATTATTAAATAATAAAATAATTTCAAAAATTTCAAAAATTTAAAAAATATAAAATCAAATAATTTAAATAATTATAAATTAAAAAATAAATAATTTCATTATTTCTTTATGTTAATTATTATTATTCTTACTTCTAACTTAAATTATACTTATATTTTTAATTTAATATATATTTGTAATTTTCTTTTTCTTTTTTAATATCTTTGAGTCAACTTGTCTAGGTTGACGTTAAATAAATAAATAAATGAATAAATGGAAACCAATAAATAAGAGAAGATTCCACAATTGTTGTTATTTTATAATAATTTTAATTATATAGACTTTTTATTTATTCCTTAATTGTTACTCTCATATTTAAAAATAATTTAAAATTCAGTTTATTTGCATGAGACTCGATCATTCTTTGCGCCTTGTGTAACACGGTCTTATCGATACTGCTGTCGATAAATGTATATATGTAATTAATTTACTTTAGTGTAGCCGACTATGTTTACACTTAACCCATGTAAATCACATGTAATTTAATAGTTTTTATTTATTCCTTATTACTTTTTTATTTTTTCTTAAGAGTTATTTATTTTTAATACGTTCGGTCTTTTCTCATGCCTTGTACAACACTATTCTATCGATACTGCTATCGATAACAATTAATATATGAAGTGTAGTGTGTGGACACAGCTAAATAACTTTATAATAATTTGTGTACTGCATACAAATATTTTACATATTATAATAAGTATTGTTTATTATGCAGATTAAAGAAATTAGTAAATTAATATTAAATATTATTTGCAAATAATAAGAGTAGTTGAAGATGCTTAAGATTCAACTATGGGAACAATTTCTCACTTAATGGATAAATATTTTAATAATATGTGGATAAAGGTCTCATACCCTTTTCTACTGTAATTTACCTTTATATGCAGTTATATGTGGATAAAGGTTTTATACCCTTTTCTACTGTAATTTACCTTTATATGCAGTTATAAAAAATAAATACATTTATCTACATAAATCTTAAATATATATATGACAATATTATTAATTAGTTAAATAATATGCTGCTAGAGGTCTCATACCCTTTTCTTCTGTAATTTTACCTTTATATGCATTTATAAAAATAAATACATTCATCTACATAAATCTTATATATAAATCTGACAATATTATTTATATTTTAATTTAAAATTGCAGGCAAAAAGAGACACCTCGAGAGAATTAAAGCGCATTGTATTCTATTTTTTTCGCAGCCCCCTCTCTCTCTCTCTCCCTCTCTTTCTTTATAGGCATACTCTATGCATACCATGTAGATCTCTATCGGGTTGCCATCGGCAATGTTGTTGGCCAAAAAAAAAAAGAAGGTATTTTTGGAACTTGTCCCCATTGTCCTTGTGCCCAAAAAGTCGCTCGCATTGCAGTACGTACATTTTCCACTGACTTTTTGCCAATATTTTTCGAACAGGCAAGCAATATAGGGTGTACGTGAGTGTATGTGTGTGTGTCTGCGTATGTGTGTGTGTGTGCGTATGTGTGTGTGTGTCTGTTATGGAGTCAAGTGCCAATCGTAGTGCGCTGCCAGCGAAATGAGCGCGCAGTATCGAGTAACGCAGGCAAGCTGCATTACGTATACGCAATGTGGCAACATTGAAGCGCCCCTCGCTCTCCCTCTCGCTCTCCCTCTCCCCCGTCCTCTGTCTCTGTGTGTGCGTGTGTTCAATGACTTTTCATAGACGCACACACATATACGTATATTATATATATTTCTATATAGTTCAATATATATGCTCATATTATGCTTTTCATTTCAGTAAACAAGCGCAGGGCTCTCGGCCAGGGCATGGGCTCTCAAAAGGGGGGGTCGTAAGAGGAGGAGGAGGAGGAGCAGGGGGAGGAGGAGGGGGAAGGAGGGGCAGTCAATGACGTTGCCCGATGATGGCTGTGCGCTTATTATTAGCCATTAGCTTTTGTTGCTTGCAACATTGATAAACAACTCTTGATTGAAAACTAACAAAGCACATGGCTCAGTAAATTCTCCGAATGCACCCAAGGGTACTCGGTGGCCCAGTCTCGTGTCTCCGTTCCAGATTCCCCCCCCCCCGTTCCTAGTGCCCAACGATGTCCTCCATGTGGGTAGGAAAGCAGGGAAAATGGAAAACAATGGCGGAGGCGTCTAAATATTGTACAATGTTGCACAAGCAAACAGACCGCAATCAGGCACACACACACGCACACACACACACACATGCGAGCTCGCACTTGCAGATCGACAATCGACCCAACAGCTCCCATCCTTCTCCTCCTCCTCCTCCTCCTGCTGCTGCTGCTGGCCAATCCCCTGGGCAACTAATCCGCTTGCCACGCTAACCACGCATCACAGCCTCTGTGCCGGCATTGACAACTGTGTGCCAGCTTCTGTCCTCTTCTCTTCTACTCGCCTCCTCCTTCTCCTCCTCCACCACTTCCTCATTTTCATGTCACTCTGCCCTGTGTGCTCTAAATCCTCTGGCAGAGCCTCAACAAGTGTCGGCGCAACATGTGGCATCACGCACAACAAAGCAAACAGAAGTGCGAAATCTAAACAATACGGAATGACTGAACATCCCGGAATGCCAGGGAATGCCAGGGAATGTCAGGGATTGAAATGGAATAAAAAGGGAAGCGATTTATAGACACGCACATTATTTATTTAACTCAGATTGTTTTTACATGCAATGGGGTAAACTTTTACTCAGAGAGAGAGATTGCAAGCAGAAAGCGCTTCTGAGATTTCCTGATAGTTCCAAGAAGCGAGAGATCCTAGAAGTTCTAATGAGCTTTCACTCCAACCAACTGGATATTTTTCCTCTTTTACAGAAACTGCAGCTTTTTACCGCAAATCATTAAAATGTTCAGGCTTTTTTTCATGGGAATTTTTCTCCACATAAATATGAACTGACAGAACTGTCATTTCTCCATTTTCCTTTGCTGTCAGTTACCAAAAAAAAAAAAAAAACGAATAATAATAAAAGAGAAAAAAAACTATTTGATTGCAATACATTTGCATTTTCATTTGAAATGTGGCAGAAATATTATGAAAATTATAAACAAACAAGTCAAGGTTGCCAATTTTCAATATCAAATAGAGAAAACTGTCCCTGACATTGAAAATTGACTTGGTAAATTGGCAGAATAACATATTTATAAAGAAATTGTTGGTCAACACATGGTGCCGCTTTAATACTCTCTAAAAAAGTTAAATATTTTTTATTTAACGAAATATTGATCTGTGTAAGTCAAAACTGAAAGGATATATTTTTTATTTTGCTATAGATAGTCTTTTATTCTCACATATCGTATTACCTCAAAATAAATATATAAATGTAAAGTTTTATAATAAATAATATAATAAATAGAAGATCGATCTATTCGATCTATCTAACAAAATGGTACAACAATCGATAATATGGATGATTGAATAATTAGATCAATTAATGGATTGATTTATTTGCCTATCGATTATTTTTAAAGACTTCTTCATTTTAAAAAAAAATATGAGTCTGAAAATCTTTAAGTATATAAAGTATATAAGTATAAAGTATATAAGGTCGATAAAATCGATAGTATTAAAAGTAAATTTTTGGAGCACTTATAATAAAGTAAACTTTCGAAAAAACCTTCAACTAACTCTGATAATGACTTGTTAAAGAATATGAATAGATTAATTTGACTATCGATTGTTTTTTAAGATTTTTGAACACACTTAAAAAAAAATTGGAGTCAGAAAATCCTAAAGTAAGCTTAATTTATACAAATTGAAGAATTAGTTTTGCGTATAAGATCGATAAAATCGATAGTATGGAAAATAAATTTTTTATAATAAAGTAAACTTGCGAAAAAGCTTCCACTATTTTTGATAGAAATTTGTTTAAAAGCATAGATGTCTTTTGCGACTATATCCCGATCAAGTCATATCACAAGCCATTCTATCGAGAATACCCTACCCTGTCCAAAAGTACAGTATGTTTTCGTTCTCCGGAAATTGCTTTGCACCCTGATTCGCCGCAAACGTCACATACACATATGTAATATCTGTGGGTTTTTTTTGCCACTGAAAAGTCAACTTTTCCCGGTATTCTATAGAAATTGCGAAATCGCTGCCGATTGCGTATACGAATTAAGATTAACCTTGACATTTCTTTTGCGCCATCCCAAATCCAGTGTCACGCCCAGATCCCTCCCATAAGGCGATAAGGCGTAACTGCAATGGGATTTTGGGAATTCGAAATTGCTGGGATTGTCAGAGACAGTTCAGTTTGAGGCATACCATGAAGGGCAAGGTGAAGTCTGTCGGATGGGGAGGGGCGTGGAGGGGGGGGGTGGAATGGCATGTGTGTATGGAAAGAGAAAGATATGCCATAAATTAATTAATCCCCTAACGATGTTTAGTTTGCGATCGGTATGCGAATGGAATGCGAAATCGTTTGGTATACTCTGCATACCTGGAACACCTGAAGTCCCTAATGAAATAGAGTGTGTGCGTGCGTGTATGCTTAAAATAAATATAGATATACTTAAAAATAAATAAAAAAAATACTATTTAAAAGAATATACATTTTATTTATAATCTCTGATCATTGTAAATGTGTTAAACAGATTGATAGAGACGAAGCTAGCCCCTCATAGTACATTTACATCATGCAGTCGTTTTTTTTTGCCATCTATCTGTCTGTTTAAACACACAAATCTCGGAAATTATAAAAGCTAGAGGCATCAAATTGAAGATAGCTGTATACCTTTAGTTAAAGATAAATATATTTTGGATGCCACGCCCTGCGCCCCTGCAAATCGGTAGCTTACTTTGGGCACACTGGACTCTAGCTTGCATTACTGATTTTCTTTTTCATAATAATAATATATATTAATTTAAAATTTTTTTTTAGTCATATTATTTATAACGCACATATAGTATTATTCATTATTTTTTTTTACTTATTATATTTATTTATTATTTAAAACTTTTTTTTAGTAATATTATTTATTACGCACATATAGTATTATTTATTAATTTTTTTATTTATAATATTATATTTATTTATTATTTACTTTTTTATAGTTATATTATTTATTCCGCACATATAGTATTATTTATTATAGATAATATATTAGAATTTTTTATTGAAATAATTTCTGCCCCTAAAAGTATGCAACATTTTTATAGAAAAAGAGAAATTGTTTGGGAATAATTGTGTTGCTGCTGCTTTTGTTGCTGCTGCTGTTGTTGCTGCTGTTGCTGCTGCTGTTGCTGTTGCTGCTGCCGTTGCTTATGCAGAGTTAAAGATGCTGTCAAATATTCTCAGAAATGAGGGCAAAAGCTGAAACTGAAATGTAGACAGAGTGTCCCCATGCATGCATAAGTGTTTGTGTGTGTGTGTGAGGGGGCGTGTCTGGCCTGGGCAAGTGCAGAAGCTTAAGGATTATGCAAATCGAAGTACAGTTACAGCATGCAAAATGCAACAAAAGGCAAACAAGATGGCGGCAGCGCGACGGCTGAGCCGAGTGCGGAGTATGACGAATAGGCAGCGCGAAGGAGAGGAGAAGAGAGCAAAGAAGAGATGAGTTGAAGACTGTGGGGCAGAAGATATGGGTACTGGGTACAGTGGGGTGAGGTGTCTGTCAAACAAACAGTTGTTTTTGGCCAACAGCAACAATATCGAGGCCCAAGCCTGCTGCTGCTCCTCCTGCTGCTGCTCCTCCTCCTCCTGCTGCTCCTGCTCCAGAAAGAGCTTAGAGCCAGAACCATTAATGATGTCAGGGATTTAGGACGAAGATGAAGCACTGGCAGCAGCCAAGGACAGTAATCAAAATGCAAAATATGCAGCAGCTGAGGGGGAGGGCAGACGGATTTTCACATCAACTCATGAGGTCTCCCTCCCCTCCTACCACCCCTCTACCCCCCTCCCCCCTGTGTGGCCACAGCAAACACCATTGATGACTAATTTCGCAGTGGTAACAAGTGGGCGGGGGGGAGGAGGTAGGGTGTAAACGTGGGCGTGTTTGCGCCCAACTAATGCGCAGCTTAAAGTAAATCTGCTTAATTTTCGATTCTGTTTGCCCTGGACAATGCCACGCCCCCTCCTCCCCTCTCTCACACTCAGCCCTCATTAATCATGCGATTGGCATATTTATTGAATTTAAAACGCAGGCCCAGCTCGCAGCTTGGCTTGGGCTGCTGCTGCTGCTGCTGCTTAAAGATGTCAAGCTGCCAAAATGCCAAAATGCGGCAGCAGCAGCAGCAGGCAACAAGCCTCATTAATGTTGCCCCAAAATGTCAAATAAGTGAAGGATATTGCTTTATTTTATACGATTTTATTTGCACGCACACCCCTCCCACACACACACCATCACACACACAGAGGAAACAGGCAACATGCGTCGAGCAGCAGCAGCAGCAACAGCAGCAGCAGCACGGCAGCAACAGCAGCAGCACGGCAGCAACTACACAAAAAGGGACAAGTCCTGCGCGTGAATTGGAGCACGGCCAACATAGCAAAAGCCAGGCCAGCTGGGGAGCGAAAGAGAGGCAGAAAGAGAGAGAGAGACAGAGAGAGAGAGAGGGAGAAAATACAAATAATAATAAAAGAACTTAATGAGATTGGAATACAATAAAACTTAAGCGCGTTTTTAAGGTTGAGTCTTAGTCGCCTTAGCCGAGAAAATCGATTGTTGTGTGAAGAGAAAAGGAAAGCAAGAAAGAGGGAGAGGCAGAGCAAAAGAAAGTAAAAGAAAGAAAGGAAGAGAGGGGTAGGCAGAGGGGGAGAGTGACAGAGAGCGAGGCTGTCGACAGGGCACGAAACGTAAAACTGAACATGTTCATGCGTGCAACCTGTTGATGAAACTCAGTTACAGTAGACTCTGGCTTTAAAGAACACCTACCCTAAGCGAACCGAATCTTTAAACATTCATACAAACACTTCTTTGTTCTCTGTTTCAGTTTTACCTCTACGATGGGGAGGAGTGTCCTTCCAAAAGAGTTCCCACTATAAACACTGCCAGTGTGCAAACTATCCTGCTCCATTGACACTCGGTGAGTGTCCGCCAAAGTGAGTTTTTATACCCTTCGATCATTGAAAATGCTCAACAAAAGGGTATACAAATTTTATGCAAATGTATGTAACAGCATACGGAGGCGTGGTAGACCTAGTAAAGTATATACATATATTCTTGCTCAGTCGATTTTTTTGGGTTTTTTTTTAATTTTTCAATATTTTGCAAATTTAGGTAAGGGTCCCTATGATTATACCCTTCGACCATTGAAAATGGTCAAAAAAGGGTATACTAACTTTATACGGAGGCGTGGTAGACCTCATACGGAGGCGTGGTAGACCTCATAAAGTATATATATTTACTTGCTCAGTCGGGTTTTTTGGAATTTTCGATATTTTGAAAATTTAGGCAAGGGTCCACCCTATGATTTTTCAACAAACATTTTTTTTTTTTTAATTTTAAATCGCGAGTTTTCAATTTTAATCGAATGTGGAGGTCAAAATTAGTACTAAGCAATAATTTAAATCGATTTTAAACACTACTTAATTTTGGCCCAAAAATCATGTCGAAATGGTAAAAAAATTAGACATGTAACATGCTAAACAGGCCTGGTACCCTCATTTTACACCGATCGTAACTTTCTTAAAAATCAAACGATTTTCACGCGGAATGACATTTTGTTTATGTTTTAACAACCTGAGTGGTTCTACATTTAAAAAACAGCAAAATGCATTTTTTGAAATTTTTCGATATTTTGGAAATTTAGGTAAAGGTCCACCCTATGATTTTTTAGCAAACAAATTTTTTTTTTAAATTGCGAGTTTTTTAGAGCGAGTTAGCCATATGTAGTAGAATAAGTTGTGCAGAACTCTTTGTTTAAAATTATAAGTGTGATTACACGTGTGTAACGGATTTTGGGAATTGGGCGAAGGGTATTTTACTGTCGGGCGCGCTCTACTGTAGCCTTACCGACTTGTTTTGTTATTGAAGTTGCTACGTCTCTTGTAACTGTTACAGTGTGGCAGCCTTCCTCTACTCTTTTATTCTCCCTCTCTCTCTCTCTCTCTCTCTTTCTCACTCTCTCTTCGTGTTACGCAAACGCGGACACAAAACTTGCACTTGCCGCAAATCTCTCATGCCGCAGCAGCATTTCGATTCCGGCAACAGCAACAACGGAATGACGAATCATTGCGTTGAAATATATTGGCAGCTTGGCCAACAAAATGGATGACGGACGCTTCAGAGCGCAGGCGGCGCGGCGCGCCTGTTCCGTGCCTGCCCAGACTGGCACTGGCCTCATTAAGGCATTCAAATCACATCGATCCGGGGCAGAGCGGTCTCTGCGGTCGCATATATTTCTATACGTATGTATATAGTACCTACATATATAGTAGCTGTATATGTATATGTATGTGGGAGGCACATCGAGGGGAAGGCATGCAGAGGGGCGCGTACACCCCACCAGCTGTCAATCCTAAACAATTTGCTTACTCAGTCAAGTATGGCCAACAATAACAAAGCGAAAATGAGAAAAATGTTGAGGAAACACTAAGTAGCCTTGGCTGGAGAGCGGCGGTCTCCCGACTTAAATATACCCTGTAAGAGGTTTTTAAAACTCTAACTTATTTTACTTTACTCTAGCTTACTTTAACTTGCTCTAGCTTACCCTATAACTCATCTGATCCAACTCCATGCCTTGTCTAGCACTCGGATACCCGCTTTCAAATCGATAAACAACTGCAGGGTATGCTATGGCAATAGCCAAAGGGACTTAGCTCACTCTAGCCTGATGTAGCTTACTCTAGCCCATTCTAGCTTACTCTATACCTAATCCTATCCATCTCCATGCCTTCCCTAGCACTCGTATACCCGCTTTCAAATCGATAAACAACTGCAGGGTATGCTATGGCAATAACCAAAGGAATCTAGCTCACTCTAGCTAATTCTAGCTTTCTCTACCTTACTCTACCTCACTCCAGTCTACTCCATACTTCATCTGATCCATCTCCATCCCTTGTCTAGCACTGGGATACCCGCTTTTAAATCGTTAAACAACTGCAGGGTGTGCTAGGAATGCGTGCTGGGCGTGGCAGTGGACAAATTCGCTGCAGATGTTGAAAGCACAAGTCAAGCGAGTTCCAGCCTCTGCAGCACAGTTCCAGCTTCCGAGTAGCTTGAGGAGGTTCTCTGCAAGCGGAGGAGTACATGGTCGCTGGAGGTGGGAAAAGGATGGATGGCGAGGAGAGGCAAGAGGCAGAAGCATCGCGAGTGAAATGAAATGTCAAAGTATTGTTAGGAATTTGAGTTGAGTTGAGGTTCCTTCCTGATTTGCTTCCGTCTGACCGTAGCGTATCGATTACATGTTCTCGGGGGGCGACCTGAAGCTGGACCTGGGGCTGGGCCTTGGCAGGAATGGAAGATAGGCGGACACTTGACAGACGCCTGGCATGCGTTGATTGCCCCATGGCATTTAATCTCGACCACACACACAGCACAGCTGTGGAATGTGTCTGGCATCTTGAGGGTCGGGTCGACTCTATCGACTCTATCGACTCGTCCGACATCCTGACAGCGACTGCTGACATTGTCCTGTTTCTGTTTTCTACTATGGTCACAGACACAGCTGGAGCAGGGTGGCTTGGCTTGGCTTGGCTAAATTTCTGAGAATCATCTGGGGCGGGGGCGTGGCAGCCTGTTTCGATTGCAGTGCAATAAAAACAAATTCATATTTCATGGAATTTCACTCAAGAATCACATTTGCATTTCGATTGCTCTCGCAGTGCGCAGTTATCCAATGTGTGCCATGTGTGTGTGTGTGTGTGTGTGTGTAGTTGGATATACTGAATATATCATGTCATGCATAATTAATCCTTGTGCCGCATCATAAACAACAAGTGCAAATCTCTACTCACTTGATTGCCTTGGAAAATAACCGGAAAATCGCTCGTATTCGACACATTGTTCTATTAAATTATAAATTCCACGAAATATCGATTTTCTGTATTTCAGAAAATGCAATTAGAAATGTTATGCTTCAACCTGTCAAAAAGTTATAACTCTATATAGTACGATAGCTCTAGGATACTTATGTACATATCATATACAATAATCTTTCAGGATTTGATTTGTGCTCAGTCGATTGGACACTAAAAGCTAAAGTAAATGTTTTCTATAACTTCGCGTAGCGCTGCCTGCACTCTATACACTCTCTGTCTGTCTGTATGAACACCTAGATCTCAGCTATTGTAAGAGCTAGAGCTATCAGATTTGGTGTCAATATGCATGAATATAACAGGTTTGATTTTAAGTTCAGCCACGTTTCCGAGAGTCTCGGGAAATCTAAAAAAATTAGTTTTTTTTTAAACCTAAATTTGAGGTTAATATTTCCCTTTTTAAAGTGTCTACTACAATTATTACCAGCCAAAAGAATTTCTGCTAATTTAGCATCTCCTTTCAGTTACAGAGTTGAGTAGGGTTCCTCTGCTTTCCCAGGGTCACAGGATGTAATTGAAGTAGATAGCGAATAAGTGAAGCAGACGCTGCCTATGCTGTACCGCTAATACACTGATTAGCTACAGTCATGAGGTATTCATGAGGGAGCAGAAGGACTCCCGACCTCAATTCGCATGTTGTCTTAACTGTCCACTTAGTGAGGTTGCAGGAGATGATGGTTTTGTTTGGTCTATTGACAGGCAAACCAATAGAACTGTCTGCGAGTTGCCCTTTCAAATACTTAACTCCAATCGAATTCTCAATAATCTAGTCTTACACACACACACACACGCACACCCACTCTGCGATTGAAGAGGCACAAATGTTGTTAAAATTGAGGAGGAGGAGGAGGCAAGAGAACTGCGACGGTCTGTAATGGATTTGTTAGACAGAAAGTGCAACTGAACAGAGAGAGAGAGAGAAAGAGAGAGAGGGAGAGAGAGAAAGAGAGAGAGGGAGAGAGAGAGAGGGCAGCTTGAGGGGGGCTCTTGACATTGCACAGATGTCTATGTGTTGAGTCCTTATCCTCTGCCCCCTCCCCCATGTAGACTCGCACTTGGGCACAACAATCACAAACTGTTTACATGCAAATCAATGTAGGCTGCTGCGAGTGAGTGTGAGTGTGTGTGTGTGAGTGTGTGAGTGTCCTTGCACGCTGTGCATGACATGCAACAATATTTCCGCTTCAACACCCACAAAACCCAGAGACCCATAGGCCCTACCCCTACGTCCCATCCCCATGACACAAGCTGCTGCAGTTCTTCATATTAATCATGGAGATTTTCAATCGATTGCGATTTCGACTTTGACTCCGATTTCCGTCTGTGATATCACACACATTTTGGAATTGTGGCAAAGTTAAGAAATATCAAAACGCATCTTAGCCCACTCCAAGAGCTTCAAGTCGAGCAGAATGGATTTACATTCACTTGTCGCCAAGATGTCTTCTAGTCTCTCCCTCTCTCTCTCGCCAGTCCACATCCTTCTCTGGCTTCCGCCTGCCACATTGCTCCCAAAGTGTTACTCTCTCGATGCCGCCTCCTCCTCCTCCCTCCTCCCTGCGTGTGCAGCATGTATGTAAATGAAGTCCGCCTCCGGCTGACTGTCTACCCATCCATCCATCCAGGCATCCATCTATGCATCTATAGATACATAAGTACATGCCGATCCCTTGCCCAATCCCAATCCCAATCCCAGTTGGATTGTCTGCTTTGCTTCGCTGCTGCTCTCGCTTTCTCTCTCTCTCTCTCTCTTTCTCTCTCTCTCGCTGTGTGTGGGGATTATATTAATGCCGTGCGGGTGCCACATGCCAAATGGAAACAGTTCAATCATAATAAACTCTGAGTAAATTTTTAATGACGCAAAAAAAAAACCACATTCAAAAGAAGTTTAAAATCAAAAATACCCTGTAATGTTTCTAAGACCTGCAGCAGTAGAGCCTACGCTATAGAATGGGTATAGAAAGGTATATATTAAAAAAGAATTTAAAAAAAATATCTGTTTCAAAAATACAAAAAGTATAATTGCTACGATCATTAGGCTATTTTTTCTGATAATTGTGGGGAACTATAACCGAGCTTGAGCTATTTTCTATTGAATTATTCGAATGTATAATGAATGAATGAATAATTTAAATAATATAGACCATAGTTTAGGGCACAAAGAGGTTTTCTAGGGTCCTTTATAAATTACTTTTATTTTATTATAATATTAAATTATTGACATATAATATTGTTTATTTTTAGAGTAGGTTTTAAATATCTTATAGTCTTTTATGTATATTATTATTATTATCTTATTTTTTAACTTTCTCAAATTTTAATCTAATATAAAGAGGGCAAAGCATTCTAATCACTTTAAAAATCATTAATCATTAAAAAAAAAATCATGGGAAAAACATTTTTGTTGGATTCTGAGCAGTTTATGCTATATAATATAATTTAATTAATATTTATTATTGTATGATATAATATATAATATAATAATATATATGTTTATGGTATATCTTATATATATATTTTATACCCTTTGTGCCTTAGTCTTTTATATTTTATACTCTTCTTTCTTGATTTTTTACATAATTCTAGCTGATAGAGATACTCTTATATCATTCCCATGTGGCAGGGTATAAGAAAAAAAAAAAAAAAAAAAAACGCACATTTATATTTCTCTCACGAGTGAGTGTGTGTGCGACTATGTGTGTGTGCTTGATAAAATGATATAAACTGTGTGTTTCAACTGTAAAATTGTTTCTGACTGCGTCGGCTATGGCGGCGCATGATTAATTTTGATGTGATTTAAATGCTTTGCTTGAGTATTGAATTATTAAGGTAAGCACACGAGCCTAACTTTTCCGGATTTGCCACGCCCCACTCCTCATTCTCCCCTCCCTCCCCCCTCCTGTGCGAGTGTGCAATAATTTTATGTGCACGGGGGGAGACATAAAAAAAAAATTTCATTGATGCTCGTTAAACATTGCGTATACGCAGCGTGTGCCCAGATGAAATCCAGTCAACATGCTATTTAAATGAGTACGAAAATACATACACACACATATGTCTTCGCAGGCATAGGTACTATATGTTTACATATGCATATTTGTGTACACAGAGAGAGAGAGAGAGAGAGAGAGAGAGGGGGACAGAGCGAGACACACCTATAAAACTTAACGCTCAATTGATTTCGATTTTATTTTTAATGAATTTTGCGGGCTCAGCGCAAATTGATGCCACGCCCCTTCAACACACACACACGCACACACACAACGACGTGGCGACTTTATTATACGATCCGAAAATCGGGCAATAAGCATAATATATTTGTCATCAATTTAGGCAGCTCGTCGCCATTCAAACGGAAAGTACAAACCTTTGAAATCTCTTTGAAATCTATGAGAATTATAACAAAATTTCTTGCCTTTGTCAAGAGGATGAATACGGCCTGAGATTATGCACAGCTGAGAGATGGAAATATATATATATATATATATTTAAAGATTATAATATAGACTTAACTGCAGCATAGTAAGGGTATCTGCATATTTGTTAGCTTGCTTTAATTTCTTATTTATTTATGCCGTTGCCGTTGCCAGTGCACAAACGTTCAATTAAAATTTCAATTATTAGCTGGCGCACAGACAAACACAGCAGGGGGGAGGGGGAGGAGAGAGAGAGAGAGAGAGAGAGAGAGCGGTAGCAGCTGGTGCGAAAGAGACAGCCTTATGCGCCCCATCAATAAACGCGGCCAGATACAATTGACCCCAAAATGTACTATATTGCGTCCGTTAGGTTTGAGTGTTTGTGCCAAGCTACCTTTCTCTTTCCCCCCACTATCTCTCTCTCTCTCTCTCTCTGTGTGTGTGTTGTGTGTGTGTGTAACTGTAAACAGCCATAGAGGCCACCCCACAGTGAGTAAAGTCAAGCATCGTTCAGGCCCAAACGGGCAGCCAAGTGAAAATGAGATTTCAAAGCGAGACTGATGCTTGGCAAATGCAGAGAGTGAGCAAGAGAGAGGGAGAGAAGGAGAAAGGGAGAGAGCCTGCTGAAAAACGAGAAAGAAAGATAGTTGATGTGTTGCTGTGGTTGTTGTTGCCATGTGCCTGGGCGAAAGCAGGGAACATTCTTGCGGTGAAAATAAATTGAAAATGTTGCCAATAATTAAAAGCTTAAATTCGAAGCGAATTTTGCTTTGCAGTAGTATGTGTTGTGTGTGTGAGTGAGTGAGTACGAATGAGTTAGAAGAGGCAGCAAAATAAAAAAAACGAGACTGACCTCAGTTTGCCTGAGGTATAGCTGGGTATACACTATACTATATTTTCTCATATAGAGCGGCTACTTCGACTGGAAACTATCCTGCTAATTAAGCTCACATTTTAAACAAAATTACTAAGTATACTTAGTAATCCATGGCTTATCTTGAGTTATTTACAGCCTATTGATACAGGTAGCATATCTGCCAAGTTTCATCAACATAACCTGGACTGATCTGATCCTTTGCAGAAAATGTTGGATCAACTAAAATTATATTTTTCTTACCAGATTAAATGATTAAATAATAAAATAATTTTAAAAATGTTAAAAATATAAAATCTAATAACTTAAATAATTATAAGTTTAAAAAATTTAAATTTAATATTCTAACTTCTTACTTATATTATACTTATATTTTTATTTTAATTTATATTTGCAATTTTCTTTTTCTTTTTTAATATCTGCTCTTAGTTGACGTTAAATAAGTAAATAAGTATATAAATAAATAAATAAAAAAATAAATAAATAAATGAAAAAAAAAAAAAAAAATAAATAAATAAATAAAACTAACAAACCTTTTTGAATTCATACTCCCTGGTATATATTATATTTCCACCTCATGGTGTCCCTTCGAGCTGAGGTATGAAAGTGAAAAAAAAACCCAGCTAAAAAGGTGAGCTCGACGAGTCGAAAGTTTTATTAAAATGCAATTAGGGAACTCGTTGTTAACTCGACATGTAACCACATTTGGTATAATTACACGAGTCTGTCAACTATGAATGCTGCAGTTGTTGTACCTCAAAAAAAAAAAAAAAAAAAAAAAAACTGAAACTGCGTTGCGATGTTACTTCTGTAAAATACTATGTATACCCGCAACGCATAGAACAAAAAGAAGATTATAAAATTGTTACAATGTTAAAAAACACAGATCTCAGTTATTATAGAAGCGAGGGTTACCAAATTTGCTGGCAAAATGCCGCATTACTGCATGCAGATACGGTACTCTTAAAATATAGCGTAAATCGTATAAAACTGAAATGCAAGCTTAATTTAAAATATTTAAATTTGGTGTGCGTTATAATTTCTACCAGCCAAATGATTACTGCAAATTTGATTGCAATTGGCTAATAAACAACTAAGTTATTTAATAAATAAATAAATTAAATAAATATTATAGCAAACACTCAAAAGTATGCAACAAAAAAGGTTTAAAATACAACTAGCATATTTCTAGCTGAAATTCTTGGGAAATACATATTTCTTAAATTATTTGATAAATTTCGTGTTGACAGCATTTTTAATTGGCTAGATTCAAGCTAATTTAATTTGCTTCATTTATTGCGCATTTCGTGCACTTGCACTGTGAACCACAGACACCCACACACACACACACACACACGCACACATAGGAAGACAGAGGGCTGCCCTTTAGTGCAACACATAACATATTCAGTTTCTGCTTAAATAATATAACAGATTTCACTTGAATCGGAGCTTAACTTGACCAGAGCTGCCACAAAGGCAACAGGAGTGAAAGAGCTGTGCGTCGTGCTGAGTGAGTGCATCAGTGAGTGGGTTGGCTGGAGGGTAGAGGGTAGAGTAGTTGGGTAGCTATGGTCTATGCTTTGTACAGGGTATGCATAACGAGGGCAGACCTCAAGCTCATGCATAGATGCATTGTCATTCGTTGTGTCTCTCTGTCTGCCTGTCTGTCTGTCTGTCTTTCTCTTCGCTTGTCTCTCTGCCTCTCTTTGCTTATCTCCCTGCTTTTGTCACTGAGTTCATTCATTATTTAAACGGTTTTGCATGCATTGTAATCGTCTCGTGTTCTTCACGACAAATGGCGACAACTGCAAGAAAGCCAAAGGGTGCAAAGTTGCGGAAAATCGCCGTTTCTCCCTATTTCAAATTCGATTTAAGCGAATCAGTTTCTATACCATAATATACAAAAGTACATAGTATGTCTTTAATGTTCCATCAGTAGCCTGTGCGACGTGTCGGCTTTATTGGTGCATCAACATGCCGGACTCGTCCGACTCGTCCGTGCCCGGAATCTGCGGGCCCTGTAATTGCATTTTAATTTGCAACAAAATCCAATTATGCTGCACAAATTTCGTTTGAAGCCTCTGCTACGTTGTTTATTCAATTGCTGCACATTTTAATCTCTCTCGCTCACACACTTGCTCTCGCTCTCACTCTCTCTCTCACTCTCGCCCACACTTTACTCTTGCCTTCCCATTTGGCTCTGCTGTCATTCATATCATCATCAACTACGTTTTTTTTCTCGCTCTCTCTTTCTTTCTCTCTCTCTCTCTCTTTCTTTGCCATTGGGAATTAACCCAGCAGCAATTGAATAATGCGAAAATCAGGCACTTTTCATGAAAAGCAGAAAAGTCAAACATCAGTTAAAGTATTTGTGGAATGCGGAATGTCGATACCTTTATAATATTTATACACATCTTTGGTATATAGAGCAGAAAGAGTATGTAGCATAGAAAGGAGACAGAGAAGACAGACCAGGGGAAAAAGAGAACATACAAGGCAAATATAGAGAAGACACAGCAGGGAAAAGTAGAACATACAAGGCAAATAGATTAACTAGGTTGAAAGGAGTCAAAGAAGTCAAAGCATACAGCATACAGAGCTGATAGAGCAGACAGCTTGAAGACAAGTAAAACATACAGACCAGAAAAGGCAAACAGACAGTATATAGAGCAGAATTACTAGAGAGGAGCAGGACATACAGAGAAGACAAGGCAAATATACCAATTAGAATGCTTAAAAGCTAAGTTTATAGACCAGACAGAGCAGACAAGTATATAGAAGAATAGAGAAGACAGAGCATAAAGAGCAGACAGATTGGGAAGACAGAATTGGAAGAAGTAAAGTATACAGAGCATACAAGATAGATTATACAAAGCATACACAATATACAAAACAGACAAAAGATGTTACAAAGAAGAAAGAGCAGACAGAACACACAGAGCAGGCAGAGCATACAAAGCAGACAGAGAAGACAGACAGAGAAGACAGTCTGGAAAGATGTAAAGTATACAGCGCATACAAGACAAATATACAGTATGCTTAGAGGCAAAACTTATATATCTGATAGATTATACAAAGCATACAAAGCAGACAGACTGGAAAGAAGTAAAGTATATATAGAGCATACAATATAGATTATACAAAGCATACAGAACATACAAAGCAGACAGAAAATAGTACACAAAAGAAAGAGCAGATAAAAAAACACAGAGTAGACAGGGCAGGCAGAGCAGACAGAGCAGGCAGAGCAGGCAGAGCAGACAAACTTGCGAGAAACCGAACATACAGAGCATACAAGGTAATATCTAATTCCGCTTGATATACGACAAAATTATAATCGGGTCTATATGTGGTTTCAAATCTTTTGCTAAGGAAATTACAAAACTAATTTTAGGTATTAATTTTGAATTTTTTTAATATATTATATATATATCATTTTAGGATATATCCTCTAAAACAGATCTAATATGTGTTTGTTTGTGCATTGATATTTTACGAGAATCAAATGCGCAGACTGTAAAGTCTTCGCAAAACGTATGCCCTGTGGAACCTTGTCCAATTAGATTTCAATTAGGCAGCACAGTTTGATTTATGTTCAAGTAGTACGAACGTATGTTGGCACCGACTGCGTCCAGGACATGCTGCAACATGGAAGTGCACTACAATAGCGCGTAGAACAAGGACCAAAAGGTCACGTCATGCTCGCCCTTGCCATCGCCCTCGTTCAGCCTCTGGCTGCATATCACATCAATAACAATAACTAAAACGTATACTAAACGTATACTATATGGATATACTAATACGTTGGGGAAGCTGAAATACATTCGAGCTCAGTTTCAGATGCATTTCAAGCTCCTCCTTAGCTCGGGAATTCAAAGCGTGCCAGTGCAGCTTATCGAAACTTATCAATACTTTTATACCACTGTAACATTATGCAATCTATATATTTATTTCTTATTTATACTTATTCATTTTATTTTATTTTAATAACAAATTTATTTTATTTATGTTCGGATTTTTATTTTAAACAGAATTTTGAATTTACAAAAGTTTTATTTGATTAAAAATTCTTTTTCTTAAGTTCCTAGTTCTGAAGTTTATTCATATTTTATATTAAAAAAATTGAAATATTAATTCAATAAATTAAAAAAAAACGAATTTCTAAAATAAATGGAAAATGTTGTAACATATTTAATATTTATTTTTTTATTTTTTTTCTATGTTATATTGAAACTTAAACTGCTTTCAAAGCAACTGATTGATTGATTGAAATGTAACACTTTATTTATAAAGAATTTGTAATATTAGACAAGTGTGAGTGATTATAATACAGGCCCTTTTTCAAACTTAGAATTATTATATTTTTTATACAGAAAGTAAATTGGGATTAATCATTGACTATAATGAGGAAAAAAATATTACATTATTTTAGTACTAAACAAGTAGGTAAGGCTACAGTCGGGCGCCCGACAGTAAGATACCCTTCTCCCAATTTTTAAAATCCGTTACAAACGTGTAACCACTTTCATAGTTTCAAACAGAGAATTCTGCATAAATACTTCTACTACATATAGCTTACTCGCTCGCACTCACACAGCGACGCGCGTAAAGAGTAAAGCGACACGACGCAACGTCGACGTCGGCGTCGACTGCTCAAAGCAGCGCAAAAGCTGCTGCTCGTACCGAACATTTGTACTGAAAACGTTGACTTTAATAACTTCTGTGTTATTGGTCCGATCGGATTGTAATTTGGAGATTATGTTCATATTGCATTTACCTTTATACATACCAAAGCAGAACTTTATAAGTTTAATACTTTGCTTAATAATCGTAAATAACCGATTTGCGGGGGCGGTGGGCGTGGCATCAAACATTTGACATAAACTTCACCTGCCCCGAATATATAGGAACCTTCATACCAAATTTGGTGTCTCTAGCTTTTTTAATAGCTAAGATCTGTTGTCTCAAACAAACAGACGGACAGACGGACAGACGGACAGACGGACAGACGGACAGACAGACGGACATGTCTCAATCGACTCGGCTAGTGATCCTAAGCAAGAATATATATACTTTATGGGGTCTGCCACGCCTCCTTATGCCTGTTACATACATTTTGCACAAAGTTAGTATACCCTTTTTTGACCATTTTCAATGGTCGAAGGGTATAAAAAAAACCCCGTAAAATAAACAATAATTGGCATAAGAATTAAACTATAAAATGTCTTTAAATTAAATCGAACAAAACAAAAGCCACATTAGTTTAAAAAGGGAATATTTTAATATTTGAAAAACTAATGCATTGTATTTATTTGACATACGATAGCGCTGTGAGCTTATTTATTTAATTATTTGTGTTTACAATAATAAATTGAATTTGTTTGCTAAAAACTGAACACTGTCATATCATTTTTGGTAATGACCTTTTCGCCTTCTCAGCTGTGCGTAAAAGAAATCGTATTTATTTCATGTTTTTTGCTATTTATTTAGTTGATTTATCTAACGTAATATTTTTTAGTGGCAAGTGTAATCAGTGCTGTGCGTCGTCTTGGGGAAATCATCTCTTGCATCATGCAACATTCGTTATGCTGCCACAATGTTTGGGATGGGATGCTTCCCCACTCCCTACCTCCCTACCTTCATCCCATCCCCTTGTCTGGCCATCTTCCTTCCTGTGCAGCAACTCGAGTTGTTTTTGTTTTTGCTTATTATTGGATGGTAATGAAAATTTTATGATGGTGACGCAAAACGAAGATGAAGAAGAGCCAAGAAAACAGAGACAGAGACAGAGAGAGAGAGAGAGAGAGGGAGAGTGGGAGAAAGCTAGCTGGTGTCAGGCACTGGCTTGGTAATGATAATGAGACAATGACGATGATTGATTGATGAGTTCCTTTTGGTCTTCATTGTTCCAAGCCTTGTTGATGTTGCTGCTGCTTCTGCTGTTGCTGCTTTTGTTGTTGTCATTAATATCATGGTTGCCACAGCTGGCCGCAACAACAGCAACAGCAACAACAACAACGGCTAATTAGTGCTCGAGTCTCTGACTTCTCTTGACTTTTGCATATGCGCCAATTCTCAACAATTTCCCAATAATCGACAAGGCAAATGCGCAAAGGGACTTTCGCTGCTTTCTCTGCACTTTGAAAATGTTGCTTGCTTTGTTGTTGTTATTGTTGTGGTTAATGTTGCTGTTGCTGTTGTTGTTGTTGTTTCTGCTGCTGCTGTTGTCTTGGCTCTTGAGCTGCGCTGCTGCTGCTGTTGTTTCTGGCTCTTTAGATATTTATGAGCACATAATAACTCTTTCAACTCTTAATACGCCCACACGCACTGCTACATGCTTGCTTAATTTCTTACACACACACACACACACACCTCTCCCCCCTCCCTTCCACACACACACACACACACACCATCACACTCATTAATACTTTCATACCTTTATTCCTTCCTTCGGCTTTAATGGCCGTCGCAAGGGTTGTTGCCACTACTTAAAAAAGGGTTGCCCTCGTCTGGATTGAAGCTAACTGAATTTTGCTTACATACTCGCACACACACACACTCGCACACACACACTCGCACACACACACGCAGTCATACAGACACACTTGATAGATGCGCTGGCTGTGAACTGAACATGGTGAACATTGTGACCTTTGCACCGACATTCATCAGTGGCGTCGCTTGAGGGGGGGAACATCTATTACACAAAATATACAAACAGATTAAACTAGCTTGAGTGACTTCTAACATCGATTAATGCTGGTGTAATCTATCATCAAAAATATCTCTCAATCCGCCGGAAAATTGTTTAAATTTAAGGAAAACATTAAATGAAATTTTGTAAACTTAAAAAAATATATTAGAAAATAATCAAAATATAAATTTAAGCATTATAAAATATAATTAATTTTTTTTCTTATGCGTCCCCTTTGCGCCGCCACTGCAACTCATCATGGTTCATCTTAAGTCGCTTCACGCACCGTGGGACTCCCAGCTGCTTTTGCTCGCACACATTCATAGTTCCCACTTCAGCCTGTTGAACCTTCGCTCAGGTTGCCGCTAGGAACCCAAATCAAAATCATTTTTGCCAACATCGTTTCAGCAATTTATTTTATTGTTGCTCAAATTAACCTTAACAACAACAGGTACAACACATTCCCTTGACCTTTTTTGCTACTTTTCTGCTTTGTATACCCTTCCAAAAGGGTATATTTATTTTGTCAAGCAGTTGAGTTGGGAATATCGAAGGCACGCTGGCCAGCTTATCGAAATTAGCAATACTTTTTTTTATACCAATCTAAAATTATACAACACTATTCCAAAATATATTTAAGTGTCATTCTGCATTATTGATATTATTTTCTTTTTTATAATTTTCCTTTCTAATAATATTTTCTTTTTTTTTTACTCTACTAATCTCTGATTTTTCAATTTACTTATATGTACATTTTTATATTTTATAGAAGCTTATATTTTAATTTAAGAAATTTTGTACGGTATACTATATACTATACATAAAACTTAATTAAAAATTTAAAATGATTTTGATTTACTACGAATTTCATTAGGATCCTGAACGAACTCGAATCATCTATTATGTAATGCTCTATATTCTTGCTCATAATCGCTAGCCAAGACTGTTTGTATCTCTGTATGAATGCGTATAGCTTAGAAACTATAGCAGTAAGACCTATTAAATTTTTGGACAATACTCCTATGATATGCAGTTTCTCAATGTTTATTCCAAAATTCTGCCAAATTTTTTTTTCGCTTATGTAAATAAATAATAAATAATTTTTTACTTGACTGTAGACTTTTCGACTTGTCTTTTGTTGGGTTAGGTTAGCTTATGCCATCTAAGGTTAGGTTTTTTTAACCTTATGCATATCTTTGTTTTGAATTTTTTATTCGACCATCTCCAATAGGTCTATAACGCTTCCTATGTCTGTAACATTGAGAGAACTCAGATAGATGTATGTATGTATATATGTAAATGCAATTGTCTAGTGCTTTTTAGCCTTGTCAACGTTGCCATTGTTATTGCTTTTGTTGTCTATGTTGTTTTTGTTGTTGTTGTTGCTGCTCTTTTCGAGGGAGTCGCTCTTGACTTTGGTCTCATATGCAGCGTACATTGTAGCATGTACATTGTATATGGTATACTACATGAGTATTAATTGAAATTTTAGTGGCAGACCAAGCCAAACAATACACACACCCACGCACACACACGCACACACACACACACACACTCGCACACAAAGGCAGTCAGCCTAGCCGAGGACATTTGCCCCCTTTGATTTTCACTTGTTGTACATTTTATTTGACTGGCGGCTTTTGGTTTGTCTCCATGAAGCTACAAAGTTTACAGTGATGCATACATACATACCCTGTAATTGCAAATGTGTTGGGTATATTAAGTCAAGTGTATAGAAAAAATATTTAGAGATTAAGAGTTGTAACTGCAATTAGAATTTTGCATAAATAAACAACAATTTCAAGCGCAGCTAGCTCACTTAAAGGGTATGCATTATTCCGCATTTTGTTGAAAACTTAAAGCTACATGTATTTCTCGAATTACAGGGTATGCAGCCAGTGTATGTTCCTGCTGTTGTTGCAACTGCTCGACATGTTGCTGCTGCTGCTCTGCTTAGCGATGTTGCTGCCTGCGGTTAAAGTGATTGTTGTTGTTGTTGCAGCTGTTGCTGCTGCTGTTGCAACTATCTGCAACTGCAGTGCGCGCCTACAATCGATACTTAATTTACCTGACAGATACCTGACTCGTGCCTGGCCTGGTGGCACGTGCCTGCTTGCAACTTGTGGCAACTGCACGACGACGCGTCGCTTTCAGTTGTTGTCAGTGGCAGCAGCAGCAGCAGCAGCAGGTTGCAACAATTGACACCTGGCCATGGCTATCAGTTAACCTGCCTGCAGGCAGCAACAATCAATTTGCTGCATCCAGACAGACACTGACATCTCCCCTCCCCTCCCTCCAACCCTTCCCCTTGTTGCATTCACATTTTGAATTTATTTCAACTAATTAATCTCCATTTCAGGCAAGTTGATTGCTCAGTGCAATCAGTGCAGATACTGCGCATATAACATCATTATAAAGTGGGGCAAATACTACAGAATTTCCCAGAAATCATATGCGTTCTCGTTTTTCACTTGACGTGCCATTTCCCACTTGCCACTTGCCACACTCCACAAAATACACGGAAAACCAAATAAACAGCTAAGTATTTCCATGGGAAAACTACTCATTGGTTAGCTTAACAAACTATTGGGTTCTCATTCCTGGAAAGCTTCAGAATAATTCTGAATCACTTAAGATTACTTGCATAAATTTACTAATCCCCTCATTGAACTAACTAATTAATTTAAATGGTTAAACAGTTTTAAAATACTAAATAAAATACAACTTCAACTTTAACCAAGAACTTGGAACACACACAAAGAGAGAGAGAGAGAAAGAAAGAGAAAGAGTGAGAGACGGAACACAATAGTAAGCCAAGTACGCGCCTCAGGTGTTTCTCTACAGAGCTCGAGCTAGGTCAGGGTCGCAATAACATTGGCCTATTGTGAATCTACTGTTAAATAACAGTAGCTGTTGCTTTCAATAGATTTTACGAACTTTAAAATGTTAAACAAAAAACGAAATTTGAGCTCTTTAAGCCTGTAAGATGAAATGCCATAAATTGTGAAACATATGTGAAACAAATTTGACTATTATTTGATATTGTTTGCCTTTAAATATTATATTTAATATTAACAAAACATTTAAAATAGATAAATCTGCCTGTCCAAATCCATTAATTTACCTGCTCTCATACTGTAGATTATTTTATAGCTGTAAGTAAGTTTTTTTTGGATGTAAGCACTATAAACAGATTCTAACTACGTTTATGTCATGTTCTACAAGAATTTTCGAATACGTGAATTAAAAATAATAAAAACAATGGCGAAAAATTTACTAGAAAATACTAAGTATTCTTATTTAATGTCGATTAAAGTTTCAATTTTCTTTTAATTGGCTGACATTTTTTTGTTCCTTATTTTTTTTTTTTCGCACAGCGTTTTCACCTGAGAGAATACAGAGATACCATACGTATGAATTAGAGAAGTCAACAAAATAATATATAATATAAATAGATTAATATAATTTCTCTAATATACAAAACATTATTATTTAATGACGAGGAAAGTTTAGATTTCCTTTTAATTGGCTAAAATTAAGTTGCTTGTTCTTTATTTACTTTTTTTTTGCGCAGCGTTGCCACCTTAGAGAATACATATATAAAATAAGGTAGTCAAAAACATATAGAAAATAAATGGATTATTATAATTGCTTTAAAATACAAAGTATTCAAATTTGATCTCGATTAAAGTTTCTATTTCCTTTTAATTGTCTAAAATTAAGTTGCTTGTTCTTTATTTATATTTTTTCGCGCAGTGTTGCCATCTAAATTCACTGAGTTAAGTTGGCTGTGCCTTAGCATTTCATGGAAGTGAAAATTCTTCCCAATTCATAAATCGAGCTACACATAAACGCAGTATCTAGTATATATCTTACATTATTTGCACGCCAGAGACGAACTTGAATGCGTATAGATCCAAAGGGAGCTTTGCTGCGCACATAAGGTGTAATGCTTCCCAGATATATACTATATACCTTATGTATACCTTATGCCTTTTTGCATACACCCTACGCGTGCCGGGAACGCATTTTACGATACTTCAGGATTTGCTCACTGTCCACACTTGTTTGCACTGAAGCTTGGGCGATTGCTGCAGCTGCAGCTGCAACTGTTGTTGCTGTTGCTGTTGTGGGTGTTGCTGCTGCTGCTGCTGTGGCTGTGGCATTGGCAACATACTAAAAATTCAAGCGCGCCCATTATCGAGGAGAATGTGCGCTATGAATAGTATTTTACGTACGTGGCGAATGCCCCAATGTGCGCATTATGTAAGCCCCGATCCGCAGTCTAGACAATTTAACAGCAGTTGCAGCAGCAACAACAGCAGCAGCAACAACAGCAACATCAGCAGCAGCAACAACAACGTGAGCTAAGCTGCTGCCATGCAAGTGCTAACAGAATATGGCGAGCGCAACGTAATCGCGTATACGACCTGTTTATCAGCTAATTAAAAAGATTTATGGCACTGCAATTATAAACTGTAACGCAGCTCGCAACCAACCGCGTGTCACTATAACAACCCTCACAGTGTGGCCACCCCTCCTTCATCCCCCCCCCCTCCCCCTGCCAACAGGTTTTGCATTATGAGCACTTCTCTGGCTGAGGCACAAGGATAAAATGCTCGTATAACATGGTCTACAGGCTGCACAGGCTGCAGGCGTGCATTGCAGCTGACCTTGTCGGGCTTCGGGTTGGATTTTCGCCCTTTGTTGTTTCAAAAACTGTTTTACACCTTATCTCTGGGCCGCCCCCGCCCACCCAACCTTCCTACACATCATCTAACACCCACATACCATAGATTCAATTAGAGCAACAGATATACGAGAGGTAATAATATACTGCATATACAAAGGTAATATGTTATAAAAACAATAAACCCGCGTAGTCAAGTCTCTTGCTTTGATTTATTTGTGCTCACATATCTTAATATATCGCAGTTTGAATATTAACCGTTTTCGGGAACCATTCTGTTTTGTATTCAGCGCAGAGTGCGCTGCTTATGAACTGCCCCTATATTTGTATTGTTGGGGTGTCTGTGTGTGCACTGCGAGGTTGGCTTGAGAAAATAGTTGGTTTTTTAACACTAATGATTTTCGAAAACTACCAAAAACAATTTTTATTATCGTTTATGTTGGATTTCCAAAATATAATTATAAATTATAATTATATAATATATAATATATAATAATTCATATCTTAAGCAAGGCTGAAAAATCTTGAAAACACATTGAAACAAACGTTGTATTAAAAAAATTATTATATTATTGTGTTGCGATGATTTTTTGCAGCACTAATTTGTGGGAGATCGTTTTTTAAGCACTGAATATAATTAATAGATTTTTAAATTAAACAAAAAAAAACAAGTGGGTAAGGCTACAGTCGGGCGCCCGACAGTAAGATACCCTTCTCCCAATTTTCTAAATCCGTTATAAACGTGTAACCACACTCATAGTTTCAAACAGAGAATTCTGCATAAATACTTCTACTACATATAGCTTACTCGCTCGCACTCACACAGCGACGCGCGTAAAGAGTAAAGCGACACGACGCAACGTCGACGTCGGCGTCAACTGCTCAAAGCAGCGCGTTGGCTGCTGCCCGTACCGAACATTTGTACTGAAAACGTTGACTTGAATAACTTCTGCGTTATTGGTCCGATCGGATTGTAATTTGGAGAATATGTTCATATTGCATTCAACTTTATACATACCAAAGCATAACTTTATAGGTTCATTACTTTGCTTAATAATCGTAAATAACCGATTTGCGGGGGCGGTGGGCGTGGCATCAAACATTTGACATAAACTTCACCTGCCCCGAATATATAGGAACCTTCATACCAAATTTGGTGTCTCTAGCTTTTTTAATAGCTAAGATCCGTTGTCTCAAACAAACAGACGGACAGACGGACAGACGGACAGACGGACAGACAGACGGACATGTCTCAATCGACTCGGCTAGTGATCCTGAGCAAGAATATATATACTTTATGGGGTCTGCCACGCCTCCTTATGCCTGTTACATACATTTTGCACAAAGTTAGTATACCCTTTTTTGACCATTTTCAATGGTCGAAGGGTATAAAAACAAATTACTTAGAAATAAATGTAATCTGTTGTTTCTAATTTTCTTGCAGCTTATTTTATACATATAATAATTTACTATATATAATTTACTGCCCACAACAATAATGTTATTGCATTTTTTATTCACATATTAATATATTTTAATTTTTTTAATCTTAAAAATATTCAACTAATTTAAAAAAATTTAAAAAGTCTGTATGGGTCTAAAATAATTCTTTAAATAACTGATTTATTATTAATTAGTAATAAAATAATACTAAAATAAGAATTAAATAAATCATACAATATTCATAAACTTACTAATAATTACTGATTATAATGAAAGCGTATATTTATAATTAAATAAAACTAAAATAATTACTTAATAACTCATACAATATTAATTAACTTACTAAAAATTACTGATTATAATCGGAGCATATGGACCTACTCCTGTGGCAACCCTCGTTAGCGTGTCGCTTGTCCTAGCGAGGCTGTTGCATCTGCCGCCATGCTGAGAGCTTTCTCCTAGCAAAAAGCTTTGCATACTCTCAGGCTGCGTGCCTAGCTGAATGCTCACTCAACGCCAACGTCGACGCCGAGAGACGAAAGCTTTCGCTTGGCCAACTTCCCCAGCCTGGTCGACAACGAGGCGAGCGTCGGCTTGTGCTGCTGCTGCTGTCGCTGCTGCTGCTGCTGTCATATGAATTTGGGTTTTTGGACTGGGCGGAGGCATGGCAAGGCATGCACTTGTTGGCGCTTGAAGCACCCCTTCAATTGCCGCCCCTCCTAGCATAGCTCCCTTTGCGCACCTTGTCGCGCTGCTCGTTTTTTGTTCGGACTCGGATTTCCATGAGGCTTCGCACTCGTTCGTGTGGCGTCTGCGACTGTCGACGCTGCTGCTGCTGCTGTTGCTATCGTTGCTGCTGCTGCTGCTGCTGCTGCTGGTAGAAGGCATGCATCAAGTGTAACAACAGTTTAGTTTTTCCCGGGAACTTGAAGCAGCGTGTTGTTCGCTGCTGCCGCAATAAAAAGAGCCTCAGCGCCATAGAAGAGCTTCAGCCTCAGTCACAGCTTCGCAGTAGTATCGTATCGACGACAGTGTGTAGCACAACGCACAGCACAGCGACTGAAATCAGAAATCAGAAAACTGAAATCAGAAATCAGAGACCCAAAACCAGAGAGCAATCTCAATTCAGAGAATCTGAGAAAAATCAGACAACGCTTACGGCGATTATCGTAATTTCTTCTTCTTCTTCTATTGTTGTTGTCGGTGTTGCCGCTGTTGTTGTTGTCGTTGTTGTCGCTGTTATTATTGTTGTGTTTGCAAATTTTTTTTATGGTTTTTTTTTTGACTGTTATTGTAAGTCGAAGAATTACAATTGAATAACGGTTCTGCGAAGCGACAAGTGTGTATTAACTGTATTTAAATTTAACGGTAAATCAAGCAGCAGCTTGTCAGTGAACTGTGCGAATTTGTGAAGATAAAAGACAGGAACATAAACAGGTAAATTAAGGTGGAAATAATAAAAAAGAAAACCCTATGTAGAATCTATTGAAATTTTTAAGTAATTAAAATCGAACTGAAAGGGTTTTTTTAAATTTTCAAATAATTTACTAAGAGTGCAATAAAGAAATACAAACATATATAAAATAATAATATAATATAATATTAGAAACAATATGACATATATAGAATTTTTTCTTGCATTTATTAAGAGTGCAATAAAGAAATACAAACATATATAAAATAATAATACAATATAATATTATAAATAATATGCAATATATAGAATTTCCTTATAAAGTTATATATAATATTATATTATATTATATTAGCATAAAAGTGCATTTATTAAGAGTGCAATAAATATTATAAATAATACGCAATTTTTTGAACTTTATTATAATGTAATATATAATATTATATTAGCATAGAAATGATATACAATATATTTTTAGTTTAGTTTTCTTTGCAATAAAAGAAACAAAACATAATATAAATAATATGCGTTATACGTTTGTTATTTTGAGATATATTGAGGATATCTAATAATTGGTTCGGAGCTTTACATAGAAGTAAAATGTTGTTATCTAAAGCAATATTTGGCCGGAACTTTTAGAGATAAGCTGGGCCGGGGGCTACCGCATCGACTGGACCTGGGGCGATAATGTATTTGTAATCTACATTGATCGTAAATGAACTCATCGCTTGTCATAATTAATTCAATGAGTATTCTCGCTCTCTCTCTCTTGCTCCTATATGTGCATATATATATATATATATATATATATATATATATATATGTATGTGTGTGTGTAATAAATAATAAGGGATCGTTTGACTAGGTCGTTGCTAGACCACGCTGCGTATACGCGATGTGTGACTCAGAAACAGAGAGAGAGAGGGAGAGCGTCGCGATTTTTCGGTGGCTTCTTCTTCTAATCCACCTTTATACGTGTGCGATAGTATGTGTGTGTGTGTGTGTGAATTTGTTTGCTGGATGATTTATTGTTATACCGTTATTGCTTTACTTTATATCGGACCACACCTCATCTCACCAGTCGTGTCTCACCTCAGTCGCATTCAACGCGTTCGCCTGCTAACGAGCACATCAGCTTGTGGTTTCCTGTTTTCCGCATTTCCATAGCAAGTCTACCATGTAATACTCTAAACGTATACTACCAAGAAATACCATACTATATATGGGAAATTACTACTACTCTTAATAAAAATGTTTCCACTCAAGTAACTGAAAAATGACAAATTTATTATAGCATATTTATTTCAGCATTTATTTTCTTTATATTATATATTTTTCATGCTCAAAATCAACAGTTGCTTATGTTAATTTTCTCACAGTTTTTAGAGTATTTCGTCAAGGACAACGTATCCCCAATATTTTTCCTTTGTTGTTCTTCTTGCTTTGTTTTGTTTTGTTTTGTTTTATTTCATGGCACATTGCTCATCTTTTACTTTTAATTTATTTACTGATATGCCAAACAGTAATTGCAATCGATAATGCGATAAAATACTTATACAATTTTTATTTTGTTTTGTTTGTTTTGCCTTTGGCATCCGCTTCGGCTACAATTGCCGCCCCTTCCTCTCTCTCTCTCCCTCTCTCCGAAATTCTCTCTCCGGCTCTGTTACCATTGCGAAGATAAGAAGGACCAGGGCCATTGCCATTGCCAGAGCTCGCCATGGTGTCGGTATCGGTATCGAAGCTATTACTCATTGCTCATCAAAATCATTATCGTCATCATCATCATCTTCGTCATCGTCATCATTAACGCCTCATTGTCTGCCTGATCATTATTGTCACGAGCCTTGAAATTGTTGTTGACATTGACATTGTTGCATGCGAATCGCTGTCAATATTTGTATCGGTTCTTTTTGGGGGATTTCGTAAAGGGGATTTTTTTTATTTTTATTTTATATGGGCTACTTAAAAGGGCATGTCTTGCATAAGTACTCGTAAGTCGTGTTGATAAAACTATCTGGTATGGAAAAGATTTTGATAGTTGTCAATAAAAAAATATTAGAGAGTAGCATTCTACTTGTAATCGATTGTTATCGATAGTTCTCTGAAGTGCTTTACTTCCTTGGCATATTGCTTTTTGTATTTTACAATCATATCATAGTTATCTATAGTTGTGTTTTCTTTTGTTATCCAAAAGTGCGTAATATTATCATGTAACTCTGCATGACATCGATAACTATCGATAGTTTGAGCAGCAAGCAAAACTATTGCCATATTTATTTTGTATACAATCGAATTATCAATAGTTTTCTTAAGCTTTGAACATTTTGTGCCGAATATTATAAATATTATATATAGAAAATAATGTAATATTATTATAGAAATCCGCATCGATAGTTTTCGATAGTTTTTGATAGTTTGCACATATCTGGTTGCACACAATATTTATTTCATATATATATTCCTCATAATTTTGCCATCTACTGCGTTATAGTGCATATCTTTTAGCTTGAAGCCCATTTAACGTGTCCTCCAATCTCCCACACGCTCCACCTCCACCTCCGCCGTCCTCCCCCTTGGAGCTTTGCTTGCCTCACTGTGGCCATTATTAGCCGAGCAAGTTTTTATCTCTCTCATGAGTAATCGCCCAGTCAATGGCCTATAAATACTCATTTGTGACTATCTACGCTATGCAGATTAATGAAACAGCCTGCCTCCCCCACTCTCTCTCTCTCACTATCTTTTTCTGCCTCTTTTGCTCTCTCTCTCTCTCTCCTCTGTCTCTCACTCTGGCATTGCCTGTGGGCAATCAGTTATTGGGCGGGCCAAGTCGACTGATTGGCTCTGTGATATCCGGTTACCAATTGCAGCAAACACCTTTCTCAGAGTCTCTCTCTCTCTCTCTCTTTCTCCCTCTCCCTCTCTCTCTCTCTCTGTACCTACATAATTCCCATCCTTTAAGTAGCAGGATTGCTTTTCATCGATCAAAATTTCATAGCGGGCTTTCCTTTTCACTTAATATTACTTCGATTACCCAGCACAAGGAGAACGAGAGTTATGTGATTATTGGGTGGGTGTAAATTTCGTCGATTCTCTCAGTTTCATAACGATTCAATTAGGTCATAATAAATGATGCAATTTAATGCATAATCAGAGGGAGTTACATACATATGTGATTAATTTCACGCTGTGAGAGAGGTTTTTTTTATTTACACATCAGAGAAAAATTCAAAGTATGTAAATGATTTCATAATGCATGCAAAAATGCAAAAAAAAATTATACTATAATACAATCGATAGTTTTGCTGGTTTAATAATTTGTTTGATATATTGATTTTTTTATTTTTACTATCGATGATAATTTAGAAGCAGTAAGTGCTTTTAAAAAGTATATGCGTCTCAAAATACTTGGAGTAAGCAACAATTTAGGAATTAAGCCATATGTCTTGCTTAAACATGCAGAATTATGGAAAGTATCGATGCTTATGTTTAGTTAGAAAATATATATTATTTTACAGCATTATAGAGAGCTGAATTTCCAAGAAATTTGACAGCACTATCTTCTATAATCCCAGGGATCAAGATAGTCATACAGACTGACTTAGCTTTTATGACTTCTGTTGAGATTGTTTAAAAATATATATTGTAGGGTCAGTGAAGGTACAATATAAAAGCTCAGCTTCTCTAGTTAAAGTTTTAAAAATAGAGCATAAGCAGGAACAGTTCTATATACTACAAACATAAATATTTATCTTTATATGTAGATCGTATATGGTAGGCAAGCGCACTTAGCGCTCTTCTATCTGCAACTCACACACACAACTTGCTGATTATGTTCATCCCAACCCTCCCTCTCTCCCCTCCCACCCCTTGCAGCCCCATAAAAAGGGGCATAAAAAGCAGCCTCTGCGCCTGGAGAGGAGTTAAGTTCAAATATTCATATAAATATTCATTGTTGAAAGGACGAACTCACACACACTCGCACACTCACACTCACACTCACTTGCTGAGCACTTATTTGGCAAGGGAGGCGGTGGGCGCGGCTGTGGCCGTGACTGTGGAACTCCTGTGGGCGCAGTAGTTTGGCAAACACTAATTGAAACGCTTACAACAACACGCTCTCCCTCTCTCTCTCCCTCTCTCCCTCTCTTCCTCTCTCCCTCTCTGTCACTCTCTTGCATAGTTGGGGGGGGGCAAGAACAATAAAGGCGCGCTAATGTGACAGCTGAAGGAGATGAATACTCACACACGCATTCACACACTCAACGAGTGTACTCACTGCAGGCCATGGGCTACGTTTCTGGTCCTTGGGGCAGCCGCAAAGCAACAAGTCAGCGCGACAGTTCATTAGGGATCAAATTTAAGTCAACACACACACACACACGCACACTCGCACACACACTCGCACACGCGTGCACAGGAAACTAGTGAAAATGGTCTCATTAGTACAAGTACGCACACACACACACACACTCTCCATAATTTTCAGGCAAGTCGCTTGCCAATAAAAATGGGCACAAAGTTGCCAATGTTGTCCTAGGCTTACGGACCGTAACCCAGGAAAACACTCTTGTCCACGCCACGCCTCTCCTACCGGGCCACGCCCACCATGGCGGTATATAAAACATTCAGTTGCCAACAACAATCCACATAGAGCCTAACAAGAGCAGAAACTACACAAAACTAGAGCTAACCAACAACTGTACATAAAGTACCATAAAGCGGCACAGTGGGGCAAACATTGTGAATGTGCGCATGGAAGTGTAATTGATTTTCAGCAAACAAAAAACTGAGTTAAATTTCAATAATCTTTTATTAATAATTTTCTTGTATTATTGTGTTTACCTTGTTTATATATTTATACGATTTATTTATTTTTCAAATTTATATGATTTTTATATTTCTATTAACTAACTTTGTAGCTTATCTCAATAAAAGTCTCAGTTAAACTCCATTCATACACGTATATTATATCTTATTAACTTTTGACTGTATTATCTTGATGTATTCCAAAGTAACATATATTATCTCTTCATATTTATTATTTATCTATTTCTATTCAACTATTTTTAAATTTATGTTTTTTTGCTTATTTACTATTTTTAAATATTCTGTGTAGCATTGCAAAATTTTTAAAGAGCAAAATGTAAGATATGATTCTTCAAATTCTTTTGTTAGTGTAAAATAAGTATGTTAAAGTTTTTTTTTTAAAGATATTTTCCGATTTCTATTAATAGGAATAGTTTTTTTTTGTTGATTGAGCCTAATTACTTATTTTGAAGAACAATAATTTTTTACATATCTCCCATTGTTCCCATAGCACGTTTCTGCTAAAATTTTGACAATATAATAAAAATATGGAATAGGATAGAAAAATATAGATGTAAAAAGTATAATTACGATATTTTGATTAATAATTTATAAAATCGATTGGTTTATAGGTTACCTAGATAATTCAAAAGGCGGGGTTAATTAATGTACATATATATGATATATGGTTTATAGGACACAGTTGGAGTTGGATGTTTTAATGCCACTGTACAGTGGTTGCCCAAGTCAGCAGAGCGGCAACCCATAAGTGATAACAGACTGTGTGTGTGTGCGAATGTGCGTGTGTGTGTGTTGGTGTGTGTGTTGGCCTGTCATTTTGTTGTTCGGGTCGTTGGCTTCTGCTGCTGTTGCTCCACTGCTTTTTGTGGGCCACGCGACGGGGCTGACTTCGACTTCGACTGGGACTGGGACTGGGACTGGCTCTGTGCTCGGCCTGGGGTCTGGGACTGTGCCAGTGCCTGTGCCTGGGTCTGGGTCTGCTCTGGCTGATTGTTGTAGCCACTGATAAGCGCTGCCAGTTGTTGCTGCCAACGGGCGCGGAGAGGGGGCGCTTAAAGTGGGTGTGGGGAGGGGGAGTGGGGGGCTGCTTGTGTGAAATTGTTGTGAGGCCTGCGGCAGCGGCCTCAGCGATGGCGGTGCCTAATGCGAAGCGTCAATGTTTGTGGAGCAACACTCACATGCTTAAGTAGGTGTGGGAGCGAGTGTGTGCGTGCGTGTGTGTGTGTGTGTGTGTGTGAGTGTGCGTGTGCGTAGGGGTGTGCAGTTTAAATTGCCTTTTTCGTGTCATTCTCGAGGCGCAGACAACAAATTTGTGCCAAGTTTTATACATAAATGATAAATATGCAAGTGGCCCAAGTTTCCAATTCACACACACGCACACACACACACACAGCCACGTGTGAGTGCTGAGTGAGTGCCGAGTGGGTGTATTCATGTGTGTATTTATTTATGTTTGTTTTCTGTGTCATTTGAATTGTCTTGTCTCGTGCCGTGCCGGCTGCGCTTATCGCTTATCCGAAGCGAAAAAGCGACAACAACAGCAACGGGTACAACAAATGCCATGCATAATTACTTGAGCCCCCGTTTTAGTGTGTGTCTGTGTGTGTGTGCCACTGTGTGTGTGTGCGTGTGCGGCATTGAGATTAAGCCCCAAAATACTCGGCTCTAGCGGTTCACCGCCATGATGGCCCTTAAGCCGTCACATTAATTGCTACAACAAATATGTCAAACAAACACACACACACACACACACACACTCACACAGGCACAGGGAGACACACACCCAACCACACACACACACAACCACACAAACGATAGAAGGTACATTTGAAATTGTCTTTTGCCTGCGGTTTACCAAGCTAAATAGCGCGTCAAATCCCTGCCAAATGGACTCGCCTAACTAACTAACTACCCTGGAAATAGTAGGGCTAATTAGCGTATACATAGCTTAAAGTGTACGTTAGTTGGTGCTGGAAAGAAAAAAAGGAATAAACAAATTTAAGGTATTACAAAAAATCTCTCACATTTCTTAGGATTCCCCATAAAAATTTCAGAATTTGAAAATAAAATCAAAAATATTATAAGAATATTTCCAAAAATGCGCTAGCCGAAAAAACTGTATATTTAACTCACAAGAATTGAAGAACAAATTTTAAAGTTCAAATTTTATATGAAGAACTGTATTCGTTTTAATAAGATATGAGTAAGTAATGAGTAAGAAATCCAGTTGAAATTTTCAGAACCAGTTAATAAAAGCATTGACTTAATCTCAGCTAAGTATCACAACAATTTTCCAAGAAATAGTCTAGTTATTTAAAGAATATATTTATAGAGCATACAAATAAATAAGCTAAATATCATAGCAATATTTAAAAAGAAAATAGAATCGAGAATCAAGAGAATCTATAAATTTCAGCAGAAGTTGATGATGCCTTGTCTTAGCTTTCGTTACAGGGTATGCAAATCAATAGCCTAGTCTATCTAATAGTTGGATTGGAACGCTTTCGGGGAACGGGTTAAGCCCAAAGAAAGTGATTGCCCTAACTCCAGCAATCAAACAGTGTTGCCATTTGGGAGTTTTTTCCGTCACAATTACTTTTTATTTTTCTTCATTTATATGACAGTAAAAAATAATAAAAAAATTTAGCTTGGATTTAAAGTTATAAAAATTAAAATTAAAAAACATAAAAGCATTTAAAATTAAAATAGTTAGGATAGTTTATAGTGAAATATTGTTTTTCTTGATTGTTGTAATTTTAGCTATTTTTAGCTTTTTTTCATAATTTTCTGGCTTGCTGTGCCCAAAAATGCTGGCAACACTGTAACAGCCAGCGCAATCATGTTCTTTGTCTATTTTTATTATTTACCTAGGATTTGCCGCTTTGATTTATTATTATTTTTATTATTATTATTATTATTATTATTATTACTGGATGAAACAGCTTCGTCGACTCTTATACAATTTTTCGGCTGACATTTTTGTATTTATTTATTGAAGATGCTACCTGATACCCAAATCGGGCACAAGCCATGGCTAATCCAAACGTTTTTTGTGCTCCCGCTGAGTGCTCGACGAGTGTGTGTGTGTGTGTGGGTGTGTGTGTGGGTTGGGGTAGGTGTAGGTGTGTGTGCGTGTGCCGCCATTACCATTTTGCATTCAGCTTGATTCGTTTCGTTTCGCTCCGTTCTCCGTTCTTCGTTCTTGGCTTGCCTGCTCTCTGATTGTTTGTTTGTTTGTTTATTTGTTTTTCATCAGATTCCTTTGCCTCTGCGATTCATTAGCATTTTTGTCGCATTAAAAATTGGCCCAGAGGCATTTGCTTTATCTTTGTCAGCCTGTTGCTATTGTTGTTTTGTAGTTGCTTTCTCTGTCACTGTCTCTGTCTCTCTCTCTTCTCTCTGTCTCTCTCTCTTCTCTCTTTCTCCCTCTCTGTTGTCTGTCAATATTTTTTGAGGCCACATTTTGTGCGCCTTTGTTCGCCTTGAATATCTCATTTTGGCAAAAATTCTTGTCTCAGTTCTCGCACGTTTCGTTGAGACAATAGTGTGCTCCTAGGGCTAGGGATGACAATGACAAGTCTGACTAGGTTTTTCTTTTTGTCCATTGTCGAGGTCAAGCTCATGGTTACAGGGTATCTGTGCAGTCGTTGTCTAAGCCTTGCCTGTGCCTACACTATGTACGTGCAGCACTTTTTATTCCACTAAGTGAAACGCCATTTCCTTCTCCATATGCTCCATCAATGGTTGGCTGTGTGTGAGTGTGTGTGGGTGTGTGTGTGTATCTGTGTGTGTCGCTTATTATGCATCCCAAGTCTGTTTCTGCTTTCAGGCAAGAGCTTACCGCTTTCAGCGCTCAGAAAGAGAGAGCTCCAGCTCGAGCTCTGAGCTTTTGTATAGGCCTCGGCTCCATTTCCAGCACTGACCTCCTCCTCCTGCTCCTTCTGCTCCTCCTTCTGCTCCTGCTCCTGCACCTGCTCCACACTTATTTCGAATGCATGTGAGCTCCCTCTGCGCTCCACTAGACCTAAATCCATAGCGCCACCCAAGCTCAAGTCGAACTGAGGCCAATTCCAGCTGAGCAGCTCGTGTTGTGGCGCTTTTTAAGAGCGGCCATTAAATTTTTATGGAATCACACACAGGCGCATACCTATTCATAAAGTACATATAAAAGCAGAAAGGTAGGCAGGAGAGAGCGAGAGAGAGAGAGAGAGAGAGCCACACATGTATTTATGCTTTTGCCTTTCAATTCTGCGTGCTGCAGCGCACCTGGACTCGCATTTTCGTCTGTTCTTCGCGTGCGCTTTAAAAATAGACTGCAAAATGCAGTTACAACATGCACACACACACACACACATATATATATACAACACACCCAGGCATCCTCAAATACTTATACATATACCATATACCATATGTGTGTGCAACTAATTTGGCGTTTAGACGAAAGGGAACAGCTAAAATGTGCTCGAAATATGCTACACGCACTGTATATACCCCTTAAAGCTCTTCGAATCTTTTGCTGATATTTTGACACTCTCAAGTTGAGACTCTCAGAGTCTCAACTTAACTTAAAACTCAATTTTTTTTGTAATTATAACGTAATAATTACGTTAAGAAGCAAAAAAAGCTAAAAATTATGTTAAAAATTCCTGAGTTCCCGCTGTTAGCCTTTTGATACGAGTTGGCAGCACTGTTAGTGCTAGTGCAAAACTACTATCGATTATCGATAGCTCGCACATTGATTAACACTTGGCAAACTGTTAATTGACAGACGAAGCGCTTTGTAAATAATTATGTTAAATAACTATGTTAAATATTTAACATACGTATGTTAAATAATTATGTTAATTATGTTATGTTAATCAACATGTTATCGTTTCTTTTGTACTACGCGATATTCTGCTCTTTATCGTCTCACAAAGCAAAAAAAACTAGGGTATTCGCCAGCTGGTTAAGCCACTCTCTCTCTCTCTCTCTCTCTCTCTCTCTCACTGTATGCCCTTTTATTTCCAGCATTTTCGCACTTTACGATTGCGTGACTACCCAGCAATTCGGTAAAATGCGCGTTGTTATTATTATTACGCTTATTATTCGTAATTTAATGGCACGTGGTTATTTATCTGTGAATTGGATTGAATGAGGACGAGAACGAGTACGATGAGACCAGGACAAGCTAATAAAATAGCCAGCAAATTGGGCAAGTGAGAGTACCGTTTGGGGCGAGAGGGGAGGCTGGCGATGGGAGGCAAACACTTAACGAGCGATTTTAGCGCCCAAGTCCAAGCTAACCTGATTAACCATAGTATTTTTAGTCGACTTTATGCAAATCAAGTGGCAAATTCAATTGCAAACTTTTCGCTATCCTACCCCCAACTCCAACGCCCCCCTCGGTTTTCCTTCTATTTCCCATTTCTCCTGTTATTCTCTTTTCCCGCTTCAAGTGCTGCATGGCCCACTTACGACCCACTTTCGGTCCACTTTCGGCCCACAAAAGTAATTATAATTATGAAATGATTTCGGGTGTGGGGGGAGGTGGAGAAAGAATTGAAAAGAATTTTTGCCGCGCATTAAAATGTTTTTCCCTCGCGTTGAAAATTGAGGAAAACGAGAGTTGTCTGCAAGGGATACTAAAGCAGTGGCCCAAAAGAGAATTGAGAAGTGAATTTTCATACAATTTGAGCAGGGGAACTAATCGTATTATTTTTTTTTTTTTTCGACTTGTAGATCGCAGATTAGAAATTTATATTTTAAATTTGAAAGTTATAATCGATATTTTGTTGTTTAAAAACTTCTTATCGATATCTTAATAAATAATTAAAGAAATTTGGCGGCACAGTGATAATAATTTTATCGATAAGAACTTTTGAATATTATATTTAAAGAATATAAACATTATCAAAAAAAGTATTAAATACTGAGAAATAAACTAAAACTTAAATAATCAAATTTTATCAACTCAAAAACCAGCAAAATAATCGCAAAAATAACAGACTAACTTTCAGCTGCAGTACAGGGTATTTGCTGGTCAGGCTTTCTTAATTTGCTTGTGCCACATGCAGGTATGAATAAATACACACATGTACATATGTATTCGCTATTTACCAGCAGCTTTTCGCAGTTAATCGAGGTGTATGCAAATAAATAGCGAATTAATTAGGGAAAGCTCTTACAGACTTTTCAATTGTTTTTCATTTTTTTTTTTTTGGCTCTGCATATTTGTAATTATTAATTGCGTGCAGTAAAACTCGCCGGGATCAAAGAGATATAATTATAAATAATAAATTGCAACTGTAGGAAGTGGTTGCCCCCAAGGCTGCGAGAAGTTGCCTCCCCAAAACAACTGCAATTGCTGCAGCTGATTAACAGGGTGTCGCAGGCGAGGACGCAGGGTGCAGGGTGTCTGAAACAATTCCCCAAAAATTTGTTGCAAGCGTAACCGCTGCACATTCCTAGCTTTGTAGCTGCTGCCACGTGCATTGCTCACTCTTGCTCGCTCTCTCTCTATCTCTCTCTCTCTATCTCTCTCCCTCTCTATATCTCTCTCCCACTCCCTCTCCCTTTCTCTATCTCTGCACAGTCACCGCAAGCAATTGTCGCTGAGCAACAACTCAAACTGAATCGCAATAGCGAGGTTCAACTGTAATCCATTTAGCAAGCGCTAGGCTATTGCATTTTCTCTCTCCCCCTCTCCCCCTCTCTCTCTCTCTCTCTCATCCTCTCTTTCTCTAGCTATGCTGTCAATATACCGCAACTCGTTTAACTTTAACAAATTTTTGCTTCTAAGCCACAACGAAAGTTTCAAGAGGCGGAGAGAACATGGCCATGTTGGGGGGCAGGCAAAATCGCCTTAAGACACACACACACACACACACACACACAGAGTCACACTCTCTCTCACTCACACACACAGCGTCCACCTACCGAATGCCAAAAACTTTGGCATGCCTAAGCGCATTTGAGCCAGACTCAAGCCTCAAAATGCCTCCCCCGTCGACGACAAGGCCACAAGAAGAAGCCAACAAAATAGAAAAAAAAAACAAAAAACAGACAGAAAATATATGTACGATATATATAGATATAGCTGGAGTGCAGACAAGCGTCAAAGTTTTGAAAATCCAGGCGGAGCAATTCAAAAAACAGTTGCCCATTGGGGCACAGATACAGCCCTCGCCTGCTGCCTCTCCTGCTGCAGGTGGCCAATTCAATTGCCCCAAAATGTATGCTACGAAAAAGCGAACATCGACGCCGGCTAATTGGCTCGACTTTACAGCACCCTTAAATATATATATATATATTAATACAATATATATTTGTGTGTGTGCATTGCATTTTGACAGTCGCGCGCAAAAGTTGATGGTATTTTTTTTTTTTCGTTCTTTAGCCGCAACTTGTTGGCCGCAAAACTCGCATAATACCCAATAATTTAATCACATTTAAGTGCGTCTTGTCTGGGTGAAGTCTGGGGAAAACTGGTCTGGGTTATCTGTCAAAATCTGTCTGGGCGTGGCAGCAGCGTAGACAGCGTAGAAAATTTTCAAATGCAATTTTAAAGCTATTCAATAATTTTTTTTTTTTGCCATATCCTGCAAACTGAAGCAAAGCAAATGGGGTATGCCTAAAGAAGATATACCCTAACAGGGTATATTTTAGTGCAGGCTATAGATTTTTTGCCTTTGACAGTTAGTATGCTGGCCAAGTTCGATGACGCATTAACAATGAATTTGATTCGTGTTGAACACAATAACAAGTCGATCGAGATAGAAAGAGAGAGAGAGAGAGAGGGAGAGATAAAAAAAAAGAAAAAGAAAAGCGCGCAGGCACAGGCCGGAAAAGCGGGCGACAGTTTATACACGCATATATATATTATGCGCATTATGTGTATGTACGTGTAGTAAAGTAGATACAATTTCGCATTTCCCTACCGTGTTTTTGCTGCTTTTCCGCTTTTCCCACACTCTCTCCCTTTCTCTTTCTCTCTCTCCCTTTCTCTGTATTTAAATGCGGCTCATGTGTCTGTTCCTGATGGCTTCATGCAGCGTGCGGGTCTCCGGTCTCCGGTCTCGGCTGTGCGGGTATGTCTGTCTACGGCATCTTTCCGCTCGGTGTGTGTGTGTGCATGGGCGTTGGGCTGTGGGCGTGGCAGGCACAGACACACACAAAGCTAACGCAATATATATTCTTTTTGCGACATTTAATGAGTTCAATGCCTGACCCTGGACAACCAATAGATGCTTCTACATATATTACTATACCATATGTCATATGGGATAATTAAAGGAGGTTCCTAACTAATTGGATAGCAGCTGATGTTCATTCTTTTAGCACATTTCTCAGTAAAGGAAGGGCTCCACATTAAGGTCGGGTTCTTTTACCTTTCTCTATAAACATTCGTTAGAGTTACAGGGAAATATCGTACAACTCTAGTTAAGTTTCTTGAGTTCAAATGCAAAAGTTAAATGTATATTTATTACAGTTACAGTTACAGTTACACTGAAGGTAATTAACAGGGGCTTATTAATAGTTCGCTAGTTAAAAGTCTGCGCCGTGTGACAAAACACAAGCAGGTCCCACAGCATGGGAGACTGTTCCAAGGGGAGAGGGGTCCCAGTGGAGCTTAAATAACTTTGCAACATCTTTATACTTTGTCTACACTCTTTTCCACTGGGGTATTTACTTATTATTGCCAAATAGTTTTAAAATTTTATAGGAATTTAAAAACATAATTTTCTCAAAAAAAAAAAAAAAACTAAAAATAAAACAAAACTAGGGTTTTTTTTGCCTTTTTTATTGATGTTTCGTGCTGATAATGGTAATGATAAAGCTGAGCAAGGCTGCACTTTATAAGAAGCTGTTCCCAAAATTTTCTACTAATCGAGCAGTGTACAATGCGAAAACTAGTTTTTGTTTTTGCTGATATTTCGTGCTAAGTCACAGTCTAAGCCAAGAACTTGGAGCTAAGCTAAGCTGGACCTATTAATAATTATTAATCAAAATTTTTAACAATCGTGCAGTATACAAAGTTTAATTTGTTAATTTATTAAGCCAAAAGCCCTACAGAGTAATTGCCAGCCGGTGCAGTCTCAATTTGCCCATCATGCTTCAAAAAACTTTGCATTAAAGTTCCCAGAATCGCGAAATACTCTGCAAGGGAACTCAGTCTATGGGGTATATGCGAATAGTAGGAGATAAAGAAATGTAGAGTTGTAGAGTTGAAGAGGTGTGGAGTTGTAGAGATGTAAAGTTGTAGAGATGAAGAGATGAAGCGATATAGAGTTGTAGAGATGTAGAGATGTAGAGTTGGAGAGATGTAGAGATGTAGAGATGTAGAGAGGTAGAGATGTAGAGATGTAGAGATGTAGAGATGTAGAGATGTAGAGATGTAGAGATGTAGAGATGTAGAGATGTAGAGATGTAAAGATGTAGAGATGTAGAGATGTAGAGATGTAGAGATGTAGAGATGAAGAGTTGTAGAGATGTAGAGATGTAGAGATGTAGAGATGTACAGTTGTAGAGTTTTATAAATGTAGAGATGTAGAGGTGTAGAGATTTCGATATGTAGAGATGTAAAGTTGTAGAAATGTAGAGATATGGAGATTTAGATATGTAGAGTTGTAGAGATGTAAAGATATAGAGATGTAGAGTTGTAGAGAAAAAAAGATATAGAGGTGTAGATATGTCAAGATGTAGATGTTGAAATGTAGAAGTGTGGAGATATAAATGATAGTTCAGCTCCCAAAGGGTATCTGCAAGTCGAGCTTGATTGCATTGCTGCAAATAAATGTAAAGGCGGCATCTTACCAACTGACTGTTAACTGTTAAGCGTAGAGATACGCTCATCTGCGTCGGCTGCCCAGGAAGAGGGAGGAAGGAGAGGAAGGATAGAGAAATAGAGAGAGAGAGAAAGATGGGGCCGAGGGGTCTCTGCTTTCAGCCACTTTTGCTCAGCTCGGCGGCAAAACATAAACAAAATTAAGCAGCAGCTTTCACTTGCACACGCCTCACATAAATTTGCTTAATTACTTTGCGCGCGCGGAACTTCAGTCAGGCACAGACGGTCGCCAGGGAGGGGAGGGGATAGGGAACCGAGAGAGAGAGAGAGAGAGAGAGAGGACAGACGGACAGATCGACGTCCAACTCTCTGCGAAGCTTTTGGCAAATGGTTGCGTTTTAACTTTAATTATCTCAGTTGCGACAGCGACGACAACAATGGCGACAAGAGTGAAAGCACCCAGTGCTGCCTGTGCAAAGGAGTAGATGCGTGTCAGTGTCATTACAGGGTATTATGGGGTATAGCAAGTACAACAAGCAAACAAGGAAAGTATTAAGAGACTTTCGTTTTCTATTGCATACTTTTGAGCGCTCCATTAAAATTAAAAATTAAATAACTGCTCTATTTGTAATACGATTATAACGAAATTTGCAGGAATGATTTATGTGGCAATAATAATTGAACATACAAAAAACAAATATGAAAGCTTTTAATTTACGCTTGTAATGCGAAATTTTCAATTTACACGCCCACATGGAGGCGTAGCCTAAATCTAAAAAATGGTTCTTGTAGGTGCAGTCTTAAAGCATATATTCAGCAAATTTGATATCTCTAGCTTCTATAATAACTGAGATATAGGCTTTCATACAAACATAATTTGACTTAAATCGACTTCGCTACCCTACTACTTGCTTATTTTTAGTGGGTATGCTAACAGTTGTAGAGCTGCAGCACTTTTCTCTCCCACTGTGCCTAGTGCTATCTCTGTCGCAAACAGTGAGCAAATTTATGGTCCCCTTTCAGTCTCGCACTCAACTTAATGTTAATTTTCAATTTGCAGGTACATTTACATTTAGCGTGTTGTTTTTTTGTGTCGGCACTGAAGCAGGAGAAGCAGAAGCTGATGAAGTTGGGGGCATAATTAAAGCGAATGAGCAGAGAAAGAGAGTGAGAGAGAGAAAAAGCATTTGCATAAAACAAACAAACATTGTTGGAGTGAGAATAAATAAATGAACTAAGCCAACTAAAAAAGCAACAGCTGCAGCTATAGATACCCTAACAATTTTTAAGCGTTACTCGTTACTCGTTACCGTTACCAGTTATCTATAACTCGTTACTCGTTACAGCTGCAGCTCAAGGATAACTACGTGTGTGTGTGTCTGTGTGTGTGTGTGCGCGCCTTTGAGCGGCCGCCGAGCTGATGTGATGAAATTTATGCAACGTTGACAGCGACAGAGCCACAAAGTAAAAAGGACACACGGCGCCCAAGAGAGGCGAGACAGATAGAGAGAGAGTGAGTGAGTGAGACAGATAGGAGGCAGTCACAGACACCATATAACAGGATTTTTCGCCTGATTTACGGTTACTGTGGTTGCAGCCGCCAACGCACATCAATCCTTTTGCGCCATCAGCCAGCACCTGTTTCAGCCAACAACAACAGCAACAACAACTGCAGCAAAACAGCTAAGACAACAACCACAACAACAACTGAAAGAGAAACAAGTGAGACAACAACAGGCAGCAAGAAGCAGCAGAAGTAACAGCAAAATGCGTGGCCGTCACTTGCGTCGACGCTTCAGCCTGCAGCCCTCGTTCATGAAGGATGACAGCGCCGAGGATAAGCCCAAGCGTGACAAGTAAGTTATAGCCATGCACACTCACACTCACACTCACACACACACACACACATATATATATATATTTATATTAGTTAAGTTAAGTGTATGTATATACCCTGCGCAGTTAGAGTAGTGTCAGCAGAGTCCGCAAAGTCCTCCAGAGAGTACCAAAATCTTAAAAAACTTCTAAGGGGAATCCTAAGAACCTTTTATGGATGATTTTTTCTAGAAATCGGCTAAATATATTTTTAAGCATAGGCCTGTTAAACTTGCAGAATCATTGGATGATCGAAGTTTAACTTGAAAATGCTGCAATATACTTATGGAAATAAAATAAAATTAAACAAAATAAAATAAATTAAATAAAATTTAATTAAAATAAAATGAATTTAATTTAATTAAATTAAATTAAATAAAAATAAAGCAAAATATAATAAAATAAACAAAATTAATTTAATTTAATTTAATTAAATTCAAATAAAAACAAAATATAAAATAAAATAAATCAAAATAAAGTAAAATAAAATAAAATAAAGGAAAACAAAATAAAATAAAATAAAATAAATACATTAAGAAATAAATTAATAAAGTACGATTTTTATATGCTTTCTTTCTACTACTTATACCTTCAGATGCAGTTGTCCGATTTCAATAAATATCTATAATTATATATAGGTTACCTTAAAATTTCATATTAATAAATAATTGATTAATTAATTTTTAAACAAAGAAAAATTTCGTTTTGGCCGATGTAAAAGTGTTTTGACTTAAATGAAATTTGGACAGCAGTTCAAACATACGTTATCAATAACGAAAGCGTAAAAAATAAATCCCTGATAAAATACTAAAAATATCTCGGGGAAATACCAGTGATTTACAGTACTTTCCAAGCTTATCTATCATAATTTTGTTTTTATTTATTTATTAATTAATTTAAAGATTATTTACCTGCCCGCAATTGTTGGAAAATTTAACTCTAAAGCCATCGCATGTGTGTTGTCATATATTTAAAAGCCAATCGCTCTCGCCTCAAACTTTCAGTATACGTAGAGTATCCCGAGTTCGTTGTACGCAAAGCACATGCGACGCCTTCTATTACTTTAATTAAAAACAGATTTCGTTTTAAATGCGTATTTTACATTAAATACCTGACAGACGTCTGACGAAGGCCGCCGTCGCCAAATGAGAGAGATAGCGGAAAAGATAGAGAGAGAGAGAGAGATAAATAAATCAAGTGGGCCGCACCCGCCGTAGCCGTACACGGACACGTACTCGTGTCTAGCAGACAGATTAGCTCAGTCCAAGTGGAATACGATACAAAAATATATGGGACAGCAGCGATAAGGGATACGGGATAAGGGATAGCTGTGAACTAATAGTAGACGGTCTTATCGCACGCCGCAATGAAGGTCCTTGGGAGCGGGCACTTGAGGGAGGAGAGCGTAGAGGGGATTATGTTCCAGTGATACTTGAAGTTTCCGACGAACTGTGTAAACCGATGCCGACTTAAGTGCGGATAATTTCTGGTCTCAAGAAATGAGAAAATAACTGTAGCCGCCGGTACAGCAGGCAGGCAGAAGAGTGTAGCGGGGCGTTTTTTTTTTCTAGATAGTTTTGCACAAAGTTGGACCGTGTCCAGTGGCAGATGATGATGACGATGACGACCAGGTGCATGTCAGCTGTCAACGGGCAATGGCCAACGGCATTCGCCAGATTAATTTCTACCCAACAATTTCTTGTTTCTTATTTGCAACGTTCTCCTCCTCCCCAGCGTCGTCTACATTTTGGGGACACATTGTTTTTGTCTTGTCCTTGTGCCCCTTTTTCCTCTTCCTCTCTCCTTGCTACTTGCTCATCAGCCCATGCCGTGGCCAAGACATTCTCTGGCTGATTTGCTGTCCCTGCTACTCCCAGCTGGACGGGAATCGCTGCGGAACTGGGCAGTTCCCGTTTCGTCCCATCGTTTGCATACTTCGCCTCTTGTTTTTTAGCCCATCTTGGGACAGGAATTTTATTTTATTTCTGTCTTATGTTTTGCTTTTATTTCGCCTTTTTCTTTGAGCCGCATTTTTGTGCTGATTATTTGCTGATTTTTTTTTCGGTTTTTCTTTTTGTTCCCACGACTTTCTCTTTTTTTTGTTTTTGCTTAGCTTTGTTGCATCTCAGGGTCGCGGCTTGGGGTTGGGCAGGTCGCAAAGAAATTATAAGTTGGTTAGGTGGCAAGTTGCGCTCCTGAGCGCCTGCGATTGAAATTCCATTGTCCCGCCAGACAGACAGACGCCAGGTCTGTGCTCCGCAAGACTTGGTGTGTCCTGGACAGCTTTTCCAACTTAAGCGCTGACAGATTGCACACTGGCAAGTTTGTTCGCAACAGATTGCCAGCAGGTGTAATCTGAGAGTGCTTCCAGCAACCAACGGGCGCCAGCTGAATCAATCACTTTCCTCGAAGAAAGTAATTCCTGAATGCGACAAAGGCATTGAGTGAGTGAGCGAGCGAGAGATAGAGACAGAGGGAGATGGAGGTGGAGATGGAGATGGCCAGAGGAAGCTGCAGTGCAAAAGTTAAAAAAAAAAAAAAAAAAACTTTAAATTCCTATGCTGTGGTGGCATTTTGTATCCAACCAACATGTGGGCGAAAGCAGAGAGAGAAAACTTTCAAAGAAAGTTACATGCTACAATACAGAAATAGAATACATTTATAAATAGTACCTGGATATGGGTTTTTAAATAATATATATTGTATAAATAGTCAACTGAAGGTAATATGCTATTATTATGCCAAGCAAAGCTCTATATCTTTTATATTAGGCAAAAGTAGAAACTTTAAGATTAATACTAAAAGATTTATGGAACTACCTTCAGAAAACCTGGTACATTTTTAAAATAAAAGTTAAATCAGTAAAAAGATTACACGAATTTGTGAATATTTTCTACAAATAAAACACTCCAATAAATATTATAAAAATAAATATTATATACATAAATATTATATAAATAAATATTATATAAATAAATATTATATAAATAAATATGATAAACTCAAATATAAACTTAGGAAAATATAGAAATAATCAACAAAAAATAAATCATTATTTTTTCAAGCAAAATTAAATAAAATAATAAAAGATCGTACATTAAATTTAAAACTAAATGCTGTAAATTTAAATAAGACCTGAAAAAAAGCTGTAAACAATTGAACCATAACATAACTTCTAAAATCTCTGAAGAACCCAAAGTTTTATCCTTTAAAATCTCATGCGAATTTCCACAAATCTGAATCAGTGTAAATTTCCACGAATTTGTGAATATTTTCTAATGAAACTTTTGGGCTGCTAGGAAGTTTTTAAAGTTTCAGATTTCAGGCCGAAAGACTACAAAAGCCTGGCTATGATCTATACACACAGAGAGAGAGGAAGAGAGAGAGAGAGATACCTATGGATTACGCTCTCGTAAAAGGTTGCTGCATTTTGTTACACGTTGCCTTTTATCTGGGCACGCTTTGTGTGCGAAAAAAGGGGGAGAGGAAAGGCAAAAAAGAGAAGGATGATTAATTTTAAATGTAGCGCACAGTTTTAATGAGTCGCAGGACCCTTTTTTTTTTTAATTCCACCCAACAGGCAGGCAGTGAGGCAGGATATGGATATATGGAGGACATGCGATTAAAATTAAATTAATACACATGATAAAAGCCAAAGATAATTCAATTAAAATTAATTCGACTTTAACTTGACGTAACCCGCAAACCCCATCCAACCCTTCCCCGTTCTCTTTTTGCAGAGTGGGCAGAAACAATGCTGTGGACGATGCCATCGGTCCGGCGAATGCACGTCACAAGATTGTCGTCATGGGCGCAGCCAAAGTGGGCAAGACATCGATAATTACACAGTTTCTGTACAACACATTTACCACCAAATACAAGCGGACCATCGAGGAGATGCATCAGGGTAACTTTTCGATTGCAGGCGTTAGCCTCACGCTGGACATACTCGATACGGCTGGATCCTATGAGGTAAGTCGTCACCCGCTCTAGCTCCCAGAGAGAGAGGGAGAGTGGGAGTGGGGGAGTGAGAGTGGGAGAGTGTGAGAGACAAGCCGCAAGAGCTGCTCCAGCCAGGCGAGTTCATTAAGTGAATCAAATTGGGTTTGAGGTTGGAGTCGACTTGGGCTTGCCACATCCTGACGTGGCTGTGTGTGTGCAGGTGTGTGTGTGTGTGTGGGAGCTGCTGGTGATTTTAATTTTTAAATACCTGGCTCTAATGGCTTGCAACACACACACACACACACACACACACACACAGAGGGCTGCGCCAGCGGCATTTAGTTAGTTTTTAATATTTTACAAGACGCTGCTTGCCAGAGTTGCCGCATCGCAGCTCCTTTTCTTTCTACCCTGCCCCTGCCATGTCGCTGCTGCCAGTGTTGCTGCTTTTGTGTGCAGCGGAAATTACAGCCTGCGATTCAATTTCGCTGCCACTTCCGCTAAACGCGAATTGAAATGCTTCTTCATAAAAGCAAATGGCGACGGCAGATGGCAGCAGCAGGTGGCAAATGAAAAGAAATATGAATGCACACACGTAGATGGGGAGAGAGAGAGAGAGAGAGAGAGAGAGGGAGAAAAGCATCAGCCAAGTCAACTGTGACAACGTCCTTGGCAAAATCCTTCGACAAGCAGCAGCAGCAGCAGCAGCAGCAGCTGCTGGCACAAGGCAACAGCAACATCACATCGCAACTAAGTATGTTATGAATACTTTGAGTATCTGCCATATCATTAGTTGTTGCATTCGAACTGCAGAATGTGTGAGTGTGACTGAACATGCAATTAACAATGATTACAGTCATATGAGAATCAACAAATAATTCCAGTATAGCTGGCAATATTACAATGAATGCACACACAGACATACATATTCACTTATTTATGCCTTATGAGTGTGTGTGTGTGTGTGTGTGTGTGTGTGTGTGAGTGTGTGTTAACTAATCCATTTGTGACTCCAACTAGCCGTGCTTCGATTTCAATTAAATATTCTGAATTCATAACTACATAAGTGCACAATTTAAACACTACAACTTACAGAGATAAAATACTGTGTGTTCATGCGTAGCCATTTTATGTATTTGCGAGTAAACAGTGTGTACACATCTATTCATCTTCAATTATTTATATATTGAGGCACAAACAGTGCTGCCAACTTTTGAGAATAATTGAAAAAAAGCTATTTTCAATCCAATTAGCCTTATAATAGCTAAAGCATTTACAAACAATAAAAACACAATAACGTTAAAAGCTAAAAATAACAAAAAGCCAAAATAGAGCTATATCAATTTATATTTTTATATTTTTAAATAAGCATTTTGAAATAAAACATTTTTTTTGGGAAAATTACATACTGGAAATTTTTGCCGCTATTAGCCTTAAATAAAAGCCAGATTTAAAAAGTAAAAAAACTGTACTATAAAACAGTTCAGTTAGTTGGCAACGCTACGTGAAAAATAATAATAACAAATATCTCAAAGTTAATCGTTAGCGACCATATATTTTAATCGACGGAAGCTTAATTATAAAAAAAATAGTTAGAATACATATTGCAGCACTATCAATATAATTTCATATCACGAGTTCAAGTACTCATATAGTACATGGCATAAACGTACTAAATATAAATTTATACGTCTTACAAAATGGAATATATGTATGTATGTATGTATTCACATTCCCAGGCAAGTTACCGAAATTCCAGCAATAAGCTATGCATTGAGGTTTTCAAATAGTTAGAAAGAAAAAAAGAAACAAAGAGAGGGAGGGAGAGAGAGAGACGTAATTAGCCTACAACTCTCGTTTAGTTCAAAAATAATTTGGCTTGTTTTTTGTGCGAAAAAAATAAAAACACGGAAAAAACTGTTGCGTCGATGACTCTTGAGAATGAAAGTTTGAATCAGTGAAAACTTTATAATGGCGTCGTTTAACAGTTAATTTAAAGCTACCTCAGCAAGGCGTCGTTCTAGCCGGAAAGTTCAGCTATTAGTCGAGCTGGAGTAGGAGGCGGAGGCTCGTAAAGATTTTCACTCAAATCTTTTGCTGACTTTTAACGAGCCAATTTCACTTCTGTTGTTGTTTTTTTTTTTTTTTTTTTGATTATTTTTGTTTTTCTCAATACTTTGTAGCACGTGCGAACATGTGTGTGTGTGTGTGTGAGAGTATTGGCAAATACTTATGAAAAGCAGCTGATATGGATGATGATGGTTGTGGCAACTTTGCTCTCTCTCTCTCTTTCACTCGCAATTTCCGTGCTCGGACAGGCAAACAGCAGGCGGGCGAACCCAAAAAGACAGCGGAATTTTGCTGCATGAGACATGTATGGCACATCGTAGTAAGATGAATAGAGTCTGTAGCATATGCGGAGCCTGTCTACCATATACATATGTATATTCCTGTGTGTGTATGTGTGTGTGTGTCTTGTCTGTTGCCAACAGCAGAAGCGGAAGTGTACTGTGCGCATGCAATGGATACCCACAAGTCGGTTAAAGAAGTGTTCGTACTCACGTCTCGTGTTTACCGTAGGAACAAACAAATAAGAAGGCTAGTACCGAGTGTGCTCTACGCTGCGAATACCCATTAAAAATATGGATATATGAATATATTTTTAATAATAATAATAATAATAATAAAATAAATATTTAAATAATAATGTAAATTAAATTTGCAGCAATAATTTTCGGTATTGTTGCATATTACAAAAATTGTCTTTTTTCTTTAATTTTGCACTTAAAATTTTTTTTTCAATTTATGAGGGCTTGTCCAAATTCTAAAACAAATTTGATTTATCTGTTATATTAAGACAACCAATCAGCTAATTTGCTAGCCATATCTATTAAAGTCTTTGAGATGTACCTATATTCTGCCTGCTAGACAGGGTTTCGGGTTGACACAAAGTTATAATACCCTTCTCTAGTCTATAAATTGTGTGGTATTAAATCGCTTTACTATATCACAGCAGAATTAAGTCATACAAAACGTAGCTAGGCAACCCTGTTAATTAAAATGAATACTAGTAGTGTGAATCATTGTGCTACGAGACTTCTGAATTTATATAATAACTAAACAGCTTATTTTTTGAGACAACTATGCAAAGAAAGCCTGATTCAACTAACAGTTTCAAGTCGCATCTGTAATCCGATTTAAGCCTATTTGGCTCCAAAGATTCCGATGTCCGATTTCAAAACCACAATACATTTTATGGCCACAGAAAAAATACCCAGTAGCTTATGTCATATCCGTTTGGGGCGCCCAACGTGGGTGCTCCACAAAAACGCGTGTGAATGCGGCCAACAGACCCAGCCACATGCATACTATATGTATTTGGCATATATGTATGTATGTATGCTCTTCAGGCAAATCAAATTCAATTTTCAGCAATCATCGTACGTTCGTACATAAATAAATAAATACCAGACCGTACAGGGAATTCGTGATATCTATTATTTAGCTAGGCATAAAAAAAAGAAAGGCACAAGGCACTAGGCACAGTCCCAGACAATTTGCTGCCCGCAGTTGACCCACTTATTTCGGCAATGAATATCCAAGTACGAATTACGATATGTGGCCTAAATGGGTGCAGACATGTGTGTGCCTTAGATCAGTTAGGTTGGGGAAAAACAAACAAAAACAAAACAATACAGAGTAACCTACAGTTGTGCTAGTTATTTTTATACCCTTTGGAATTTTTTGATATTATGGAAATTCAGGCAAGGGTCCCCTCTATGATTTTTCAACAAACTCTTTTTTTTAAATTTTTAAATCGCGAGTTTTTAATTTTAATCGATTGTGGAGGTCAAAATTAGAGCTAAACAATCATTTAAATCGATTTTGAACGATACTTAATTTTGGCCCGAAAATCATGTCGAAATGGTCCAAAAATTTGACATGTACCATTCTCAACAGGCCTGGTACCCTCATTTTACACCGATCGTAACTTTCTTAAAAATCAAAAGATTTTCACGCGGAATGACATTTTGTCTTTGTTTTAACAACCTGAGTGATTCTACATTTCAAAAATACCAAAATTGATTTTTTGAAATTTTTCGATATTATGTACATTTAGGCAAAAGTCCCCCCTATGATTTAAAAAAAAAAAAAAAAAATTTTTTAATTTTAAATAGCCAGTTTTTAAGAGCGAGTAAGCCATACATACATATGTATTAGTATGATTACTCGTTTTGGAAATTGGGCGAAGGGTATCTTATTGTCGGGCGCTCTCGACTGTAGCCTTACCGACTTGTTTTTGTTTTTTTGCATCTGACATTTGAACTTTGGTTCTCTACTATTCTCTGTCTTTTACTACTTACAAAAATTCCCATAAAATTGCAAAACACATTTGCGCATTGCTCATAAATTTGATGAGGTGTTGAATATGTTCCCGAGGCGTTGGCACTTTGCGAAAAGAAGAAGCGTCACATAAATCGCATCATGCACAGTCGCCAGTCCAGCCCCATGTGTGTACTAGTTGCTGTCTGTGTGTGTGTCTATTTTCTGTGTATGTATATGTGTGTGTGTGTGCTGGAAAAGATAAAAAAGAATGGATAATAATTCAGTAGCTGCCCTGAAAGTGGACCAACTGCACTTTGGGCTGAAGAAAGCGTCACTAAAAAGGTTTTTCCACACTCTATTCGAATCAGCTGCTCGCACACAAAAGCATTATAAGTATAATACTATATATATATATCGTAAAAAACTAGCACATAAGCTGCGTATATATAAATATGTACTGCACGAGCTTGTCAAGGTGAATATCAAAATGAAAATACACATGAAAACTTTATGCCTTAAGTTTTTTTACAGTTTTTCCAGCATATTTAGCTTGAAAGCGTATATTTTATGATCTGCAAGATATAGAAGGCAAAAGAAAGAAGAGTTAAGGAATTTTAATTAAAACCGAAAGCTGTTAAAAAATTTGCTTAAATTCGAAAATATTTTATTAATTTTTAATCTAATTAAATATAGCCAGAAAACGCTTATTTAATTAAGTTACAGCTTTATTTAAGGGAATGCATAAATATAGAGAAATTCAACCGAAACAGAGCAGTTTAAATCATTAATGCATTCCTAGAAAAAAATAATATGAACTGTTTGCAGGATGACACATGCTGGCATGCCGTGCGTATACGCAATCATTTTCAGCCAAGTAGCCGCAATAAACAGCATTGTGCGGTGGCATTTAGCAGACACACAACCACACACACACATCCGCACACACACCCGCGCAGACTTACACCCACACGCACACACACACCCGCACACACACAAAAAGAGAAGCTGTTGCGGCGCAGGTTATCAGCTGCTGACGTTGACTGTACGCTTATCGCAGCTGCAACTGCTGCAGGCTGCCTCAATTGGTGGCACTTTTCTGTGTAGGTGTCTGTCTCTTTCTCTCTCTCTCTGTGTGTGTGTGTGTTTCTGCGCGGATGTCTGGTGGGGAATATTATGTATGTTGGGTACTTTCCACTGGCTAAGCACAAATGCCAGCGGCCATTGTGCAAATAGTTGCACAGTCAACATGGGTTGGGACTGCAACAACTGCGACACACAGTACGTATGAGCTATTTTTTTTTTTTGCCCGTCCTGCCAAAAGAGATAACATTTGCCTGGACATTGCACAGGATATGGCAACATCTGGTCTACGCTTTACACTTTTCCCACACATTTCAGGAATTCGCCCTTAGTCGTTTCGCTGGAAAAGGAATACAGGAATATTAAGTGAACTAAAAATGTTATCGATAAACGACTTTCGATATTATTATCGTTGGCTTTCCATAACAATAATATTTATGGCAATTTAACAACATACCAGATAAATATAAATAATATTCGTAAATATCCTAAGGGGCTTTCAAATCAATTAACAATGGATTTGTACCACAAAAACAAATACCTCAAAACAGTCAAAATCTCTAAATTGGAAAGAAATAAAACAAAAAAAATATGTGGATTGAAATAAATTTAAGCTTTACTTTACTGCACGCATTTCGATATAAAGAATGCGTGACCTATCATCGTCGTGTTTGGATTTCCATTTATTACATTTTTTCTGTGGCCCTCCCCCGCCTGTTTTTATCCGTGCACAGTATGATATTTACTATGGTTTACCTTCGGGTGCTATCATTTCTTTGCTTTCAATTCATTTCACATTTTTATTAATTCCATTTTTTTTTTCCCCATTTTCAACCAAATCAAATATGTTTTTTACATTGATTAATTCGCAATTGTTTTTTTCGTATGTGTAATTGATTTTGCCCACATTGAAAATGGACACTTTTTGCCGTTTCTCTCGTCTTTTATCGTTAAATTGATATTTATTATGTGGTTTTTGACCAGAGCCGCTTTGGATCCAACCTATAAAACAATATGGGTTTTATGGTCGACAATGTAATCATAATAGTAGAAAAAAAAACTATACTCGTTTTTGCTTGATATTTACATTTCACTATAACAAATTCTCTTTACCTCACGAATTGTATTGTTTATGTACCGTACAAAAGCTTGGTAAAGCGTATTTGATATTCGAATAGGGTACCGTTTATTTATTCTATTTTTTGCTAAGCGCTTAAGGCTTTTACATGCATATTTAATCTCTGTAAATTAGTAAGTGTCGCTGACTAAATACAATTAATACAATATTAATAACAATTTTCCGCGTTAATTGCAAATAATTACAAAACAGTGAAAAACCGATTTAACATACTAAATACATATGTGAGTATATAGTCGTATTATGTATATTACATTTCCTGTTTGCATTTTTCACAAAAAATCATTTATTCCATCATTGTGCAATGATGGCTGTCAAGCTGCGCAAATGAAAATTAATATTAAGAAAATTCCCTATATTAAAAAAAAGGAAATATGTTTGCAATAAGACATTATTAAAACAAAAACATCAAACACACATTATTAAAACTGCAATAAATTTCCGTATCCAACGATGCTGATAACAATGAAACCAGTTGGCAGCCCTGCCGCCAACTCAAAGACTACACTCAATAAAAAGCTGCATGCTATGTGCAATTCACAACGCAATGTGAAATTCCTTTTTCAAAAAGTAATCGAAATGGAGTATTGTGAAGACATACAAACATACATACATGTATGTATGTTTAAGTACGTTTGTATATCATATGTACATTTCAGAGCCACAGCATGGTATTTTATATGATTCTATTTCAAAAACTGCCAAGCAAGGTTCTACCAATAAGCTTTGCAAGGAAGCAGCATAAGGCACTCACGCGCACAGACACACACATATGTAAGCCACAAGCCAAACGAACGAACACGCTCTCATGCTCACCTCGCTGGAAGCTGTAAATGAAATTAGAAAATTCCTTGGTGGCTTTCATAGCAAATTTCAAGTTCTTGAGTTTTGTTTTTTGGCTAACCGAAATGCATAGACGCACACACATACATCCCTATTCCTGCATGCAGTCTGCGTGTGTGTGTGTGCAGTTTTGATTAAATTTCATGCTGCTTTCATTCAATTTCAATGGCGAAGCTTAACTTTTGAGAGCCAATAAACGAGTTAAGCCAATGGCCAACTTCGGCACAATCAAATCCGGCAGAGAGCTGCAACAGTTGTTGCACCACCAGCAGCAGCAGCAGCAGCAACAGTTGTTGCTGTTGTTTTCGTTGTTGCTGATAATCTCATTGAAAAGCTGCCACCGAAAAAACGCTGAGCTTCCAAGCAAGGGAAAAACGCACTCAACACACAGACACACACACACGCACGCACACACACACACATCCCAATCTGCACAAGTGGCAACAATTTCGACTCCATTGAGAAATCAAGCGACAACAGACACACATATGCGCAGCCAGCAGCATCAACAAGGCAAAGGTGGGGAGGGGGGAGGGCGACGTTGTACGAAGACAGTAACAGAAGCAACTCGGGCATCCTTGCGGTTCGTGCGTGTGTGTGTGTGTGTGAGAATGTGTAACGAGCGGAAACCGCAACGTCACATGAGAAGACAGCATCGGTGAGAGCGTGTTGCCTGCACCACGGAGAGCTTTTGGCAGCAGCCAAAGACACAAGCATCACAAGCTGCCTGCCTGTTCCGTTACTACATTTGTTCCGTCCCAGTTGAGTCAGCATGAAAATGGGGTCACTTAAAGACAGGTTGCCAGAGCCGGGGTGAGCTGCTGATCCGTGGAACCGGCTGAATGGCAAAGGGTTTCGTTGCGATGGCCACAGCCCGTTGCCAACACCATAGCCGCTGTGTCATATCGGCCTTTTATTGTTACATGTTCTCATTGATAATATTAAATGACAGTTACTGCCTTAATTAAAACTGTATTTAGTTGAATATTGCAGTAAAACATATAATTTGCAAATCAAAAACGATAAGTGTTAAATGCATTATCGATTGCCGATTGCGATCAATTACGTAGCAAGCAGCTTTATGAAAACATATATTTTGCATTTACTTGTATGTAACAAGCAGCTTTTTTTGACAGCTGCAGTGGCACATATTAAGCAACCCTACATACAACCCTACATATTTTACTGCCCACTCGCAACACTGCAAAACAGAAGACGAATAAGAAATGTACACAGAAACGGAATTATGACATGGCGTTCCTGGGCTCGCCCAAAATTGAAACAAATATTAATATTGATTCACAAAGCTGTCCGGCTTTGTGTGCTGATCCTTTTATATAATGAGATGAGGCTCAAGCTGCAGTCTCGAGCTTAATACCCTGCAAAATTGTGTGCTCAGCTTGCTCTAGCAGCTAAATATGAGTCCAGTTTCGTGCCAAATCGCAACCAAATTGAATGTGTCTCCTCATAACGTACCTAACGTTTTGTTAGGCAACAAATTATTGGTTAAAGTCCCTTAGAGACCTTTGTATTCAATCTCAACTGGGAGATTTGTGCAACGAGAGCCGAGAGCACAACGCTGGGGGGGTGGGGGGGAGAAGGGCTGGGTTAGTGACTGTGGCAGTGGCAGTGGCAGGTTCAGGTGCAAGGTCAGCCAGTGTTGCATGCTGCTGATGCAACCATAGAGCTTACCTGAGCGTGCCACCTGGCAACGTCGCTTTGTGTGTGTTGTGGCGAGCATCCATTGTTGCATGCGGCACTTTCATTCTTTTCATTTGGATTTTCCATTTTCCATTCTCTCTCTCTCTCCATGGCGCACACATTTCGATGGCTGCCTTTTTATTAACTAGCCTCGCGGCAACACGGAACGGAATTAAACTGCAGCCAGACGAGACGACGGTGCTGCTGCTGCTGGGGGTGCTGCTGGTGGTGCGGGTGGGGCAGTTAACGTTCTAAGGGTGCCTGCAAAACCTGTGAGCATTCAATTTGTTGAAGGCAGCTTCTCCTCCGCTCATGATTTCGAAAGCCATTAGTGTTGGCCGAAAGCAAACAGCAGCCGACGCCAGATACTTGCCCAAAATGTTGCGGTCTTGCGGGCTGGGCCGGAACGCGCTCAGACAAACACGACACCCAGCCAGACCAGACCAGACCAGGCAGGCAGTCAACCAACCAGTTTTTGTCACAAGGATGTGACACAAGGATGTAGCACAGCGGCCGAGGGAGGGGCGGACACACCGCACAACGTACATACAAGCGAACATAAAACCTTTCCCCATCCTGCGCCGTCTATTGTTACCGACTGCAACACTGTCCGCTTGTCCAGAGCCGGAGTGCTTTGCTGCTAACTCGATGTCTGTTTCCCTAATTCGTTTCAGTCGCCATTTAGTCCTTTGCCTAACCCGATCACAGGGTGTCTTCACATTGTCACGCAGCGCAGATATGTTTGTTTTGCCATATACTTATTTATATCAAGAAATATCAGGAATGCAGAAAACGATTGTGCAGCCCTAACTAAAACAGGGCTAATGAAATTTTGATAGAAAATATCGATTTATAAAAGCTTGGAAGCAATTCTAAAGGTATCATCGCATCGTGTGTTGTTATCGATATTTTTTGTATATGCAGATATTTAAAAATGATAGCTGAAACAGGGCTAATGAAATGTCGATAGAAAATATCGATTTATAAAAGCTTGCAAGCAATTTTGAAGAGAACCTATCGCATCGTGTGTTGTTATCGATATTTTTTGTATATGCAGATTTTTAAAAATAATTGCGCAGCCCTAACTGAAACAGGGCTAGTGAAATTTCGATAGAAAATATCGATTTATAGAAGCTTGCAAGCAATTTTGAAGCTAACCTAACGCATCGTGTGTTTTTATCGATATTTTCTTTTGAATCTAATCTTTCTCTTCAATTCACAAAGTTAAAGCACCCCACTTACTCATAGAGTATTTCGATTTTTCGGCCCTTCTGCAATTTCGTTTGACTTTACGTTCTGTTTTCTGTGTTCGTTTTTATTTTTTGTATTTGTTGAAATTTGCTTAATTGAGTTCTGTGTACAAAATGTCCCAGCAGACACATTGCCCTGCATTGTTTTGATTGCGTCGATGCGGGCATGGGTTCTGGGGTTCTCTCCAAGTCGGGGACACTGCCTCCTCTCTCGTTCTCCTTCCCATCTGCTGCTAAAAGATTTAAAACATAATTCACAATTTGTGTATGGTCGGGCCGGTGTACGGTGTTCGGTGTCGGTCTTAGAGTGTGGCAAATATGAGGCCGTTGCTCGTAAAGATGACGACCCAGTTTGGGACGAACGGCCTATGCCGCACTTGGTTGCGGGTTTATGAAGGACCCGTAATTAAGGCACACAAAATGAAAGTTTATATGGGACTCTAAAGCCGAATTAGTTTTGTTTCAAAATGTAAATATTTTGCTGAGATTTAAGCAAATATTGAATTTTGGGCATTTCGGGTAAATGTTAGCTCTTTAAGTTGAGTTAGATGTACTAAAAAGTCTAATTTATTTTTAATATTACAGTGCGTATGCTATAAGCTTATGAAGTTTTGTGAAGTTCGGTCACACTGTTTTCATTTGGCGTTCTTTTTAGCTCGACTCGTATTCCGGTACCTTTAATTTTCTGAGCTTATGATATACCTTAAAAAAAAAACATTAAATTAAAGTACACACGGCAACAGCTGAAAGAGGAAAATTTTCAATTTTATTTTGAAATTGCGTAATTCGCGACTTGACAAAAATTCGTGGCAAGTTGCGGCCTGCAAAGTCTGAAAATGCGTCAAAACGTTCAACAAAATTTACATTATTATCTGTCATTATTTAAATGAGCATGGGTGTATGTATGTGTGTGTATGGCTGTGTATGTGTGTGTGTGTGTGGATGTGTGTGTGCGTACAAGTACAATAATATTATGCAAATTCGAGCGCGGGTTTTTATTTGTAATTTAAGCCGCTTGTTCAACCCATTTTTCTCTCGCTCACTCACTCGTCACTACCTGTCTCTCTCTCTCTCGCGCTCTCTCTCTTCAGTTTCCAGCGATGCGCGCCCTGTCCATATCATCGGCCGATGCATTCATTCTGGTCTACGATGTCACCGATGCGACCACATTCGAGGAGGTGCGGGCCATACGTGACCAGATCCACGAGACGAAGGCAACCACCGCGGTGCCCATTGTGGTTGTGGGCAACAAAGTCGATCTGCTCGCCGAGGACGGTGAGCTGCGTGAGGTGAGTTAAGAATTCAAACCAATTAAATGATGATAATATAATAATTAAATATAAAATATAGTATAATAAATTAATTTAGTTTATGCTTTCGAAAATCAACATGATAATCTATTATAGTTATTCGATTTCTTCAACGGGCTATATTCAATATTATTTATATAGAAAAGTGTTCCATCTTTTGAAAAAGTCCAGATCAATGGCATAGTTGAAAGATCTTCACCTTTGTATGACAAACAACAAAAAAGTATAATATAACAAATATAACATGAAATCAATAGATGGGCCAAAGTTTGTTTTATGGAAGAAGAATATATACGTATATATACTCTAGCCGTAACTTAAACTATTATATAATTTCTTTTTTTTCTGCTTTTGAAATGCAATAAAATATGTTACTAAAATTTTAAAATGTTGCTATATAGAAGACTGATGAAAAGAGATCGAAATAAACATAAATATGCAGAATTGTTAGATTTGAATTATTCTAATCCAAAAATGTATTTTAGAAAATATAGTTCAATATTTACAAATCGGTTTAGTCTGCCGCATGAATCAAGAATATATATATTATATGCCCAGCTAAAATTAAAACATTAATTTTGAGTTTTGCCTGACAAACTGTCTTCCAAAACAAACTCCCAGTTTGATTGACATTCGATTATCTCTCGCTTAGCAACACACCTCGCACATACAGAGTATCTGCTGTGTGTGGCATACCTCATCACCTGCCACACCATCACTCGTCGCCTTAATGCTTATTATTATTTCTGCGTGTTGACATTTAATTCGCGGCGCGCCTTCTGGGCCAAAATGACAACAGCAATTTCAACTGATTTAATTGTTGTTGGCGAAAGCACTCAAAGGAGTGTTTATACAATAATCGCCGAGCACACACACACACACACACACACACCCATACACACACACCCATACACACACAATCGCACACACACAGAGACAAAGCATAGTAACTCGTAACCCGTTTATAAGCTATGCAAATTGCTTTTGTTTCGGCCCAAGCAATTATGTAAAGTTTGTCAAGCGTGACCAGCGCCAATGTGAATGACAAGGAGCAGGATAGCAGGAGTGGGAGAGGGAGAGGGGAGGTCCCGCACCCTCCTAGCTAGTAGGTGGATAAGGACGCAAACCGAAAGCAGGCCCAGAATCTTTGGGCAAACAATTCGCGCGGTTCGCGGCAGCGTGTGAATCCAAAATTGCTGCGAAATGAAGACATTTTTGAGCAAACAAATCGCCACAAGCCTCCAACGAAAGTTAGTTAAACAATTTCCAACCTCCCCCTTCCGACCCCTCTATATCCCTCTCTCATTTCTCGTTTTCGATTTACGCTATATAAATAGCGCGCAAAGTACTCGGTGCCCGCCCTTCCCTCTATCTCTCTCTCTCTAATGGCATCTTCGCTTAACTTTTAACGAGAATTTAAGAAATCATCTTTCGTTTTTGATTGGCAGATATTTTTCAGATACTTAAAGTTATTGCCGCTAGCTAAAAACTCGCGAAAATGTCAAGGGCGAAGTATCTCCAATAAAAAAAAAAAAATAAAAATAAAATTGCAAAGTCAGCTTATTGTAAGTTTCTCTTCGGAGGAAAAAAGAGGAAAAATTTAAATACTTGCTACTTATGGTACTTAATTATAAATAAAATGCAGTCGATTGAAACTTATCAAGTGCAGTGGAGTGTGAAATACCCTACAGTTAATGAAAAAGCTTTAGTATTCACAGTTTAAGCCAATAACTCAACTATTTCCAGTCGTATACCTATGAAATTTAGTTTACTTATAGATATTTTTATAAGCTAGACTTTCTCTCTTACTTCTTATAAACCAGACTCTCCGAATTAGTTATATATTCACTTGAGGCATCCCTTGTAGCTGCCCCAAACACAGTTTCATCAATAACTCATCTATTTGCCGTCGTATACTCATTAAATTTGGGTTGCCTATAGATATTTTTATAAATTAAATATGTGTTACAAAATAAAATACTCTACAGATTAGGTATATATATATTTACTTATTCATAACTGCTTACTATATAGCTTAAATATTTCAATTCGGCTACTCATGGTTTGCCTCTAGATATTCATATATTAACTGAATGAATGTAGAGTTTGTTATAGCTCAAATAGACTCAGCTGATTAGGTTTATATTGCTGGAGAGTAGTCTCTCTCTTCCCCTCTCTCTTTCTATTAAATTCAAATAAAATCATATTAAATACAAATGAGAAAGCGAAGTTACTCGAGCAATGCGAAATGGAGTGCAAACTAAGCGCGAAAGTCGCGCGAAATGAAATCTCATCAAACGTTTTTGCATAATTAGTGAGACGCGCGCAAAAGTATGCAACGCCAAAATGGCAAAGCGCAGAGCGCACCTGCCGCCATCTTGCTTCAGTAAGAGAGAGAGCGGGAGAGAGAGAGAGAGAGGGGCAGCAAAAAAGGGGTAACTCTCTGGCCCGAAGCGAATCGTTGCACACTGACGCGCTGCTGATAAAATCTTCAGCAGGTGAGAGTGTGCTGCAAAACCGGAAACGGAACTGTAACCGAAACCGGAAACTGGCAACTGGAACCGGACTCGAACATATTACATACATATGAAAATACCAAAGAAAAAGTTAGCCCATAGCAGATGTTAAAGTGAATATTAAATGGGATGCAATAGAACTCTATAACTCTGTAGAGACCCAAAAAAAAAAAAAAAACTATATAGAACTATGCATATTAAACATGACAGTTAAATGTCACTGTGCACTCCGAACTCTCGAGTTCGAGTTCGAGTTGCATAACTGAAAAGCGCAAGACTTCACTTCCACTAAACCCCCCTGCCGCACCCACTCATCATATCTCATGCAGTCAGAAATGTACAGTTGCTTTTTTGGTATACACAGCATATGCATGCATACCCTACTATATGCATATATGCTATATAATATATATATACTCATATACCATCTATTCGATTCGCCAAACTTTGCGACGAGCGCATTTCGCATTTCGAGACGAAACTTTTGCCAATTGCAGTTTATTGTAGTTTTTTTTATTTTTTTTTTTTTTTTTTGTATCCGCATTTCGTTTTATTTGTCGAACTCCATGGCAGTACAGCATGAAGAAATAAAAATAATACACAGTAATAAGATGAAGTTGGGCGTGTGTGTGTGTGTGTGTGTGTGTGCTGTGGCATATCTTAAATGATCATCGTTAGGGCAAATGGCCAAATGGAATTTTGTATTAGTTTATGCAAATTGCAAAGGGGACCAGCTGCGCTTTGGCCCCGGGGCCGGTTGGGCTCTGAGAAACAGTACTGAAAACACTTTGCTGTACATACACACACACGACTCAAAACGCGGAAAAATGCTAAAAAAAAAAAAGCTTAGTTTTCGCGGTTAAATTCAGTGAAAATAAACACTAAAGTTGACTCGATTAAGCTGCGGAAAAAGTCAGTCAAAACAAAGATATACAAAATATATTGTAACTTAAAAACAAAACAAATAAGGTACATGTAGAGGTAGTCCTGCAAAGCGCCTATAAAAAAGAAAGTAATACTTAGAGAGTTCAGCATCAATAATTTATCTATAATGAGAGCTATAAGGCTAAAGCTAAAAAAAAATATATATAAATTCATTAAAAAGTTTTTAAAATATAAAAAAAATAAATAAAATATATATCAAATATAATATATAATAATATAAATTAAACAAATATGTAAAACTAATGAAAATAGATGGAAATGGAAAGCTTTTTAAAATATAAATATAAAATATAAATATATAAATAAATAAAATATACATAATACAAAATATAAAAAGGACTAAAGAAAATTATTACATAAATAATGAAATTCAAGTTACTCAAAATTTTGTTGTTTTGTTATTTTATATAAATATTTAATATTATATTAAATATTGTTTTATACATATATGTATTTTCTTCAAATCCCACACTTATATAACCCAGATTGACCCTATTCTAATTTTTAATAATTTTTTTTTTTTAGAAAACTTGATTTAATAAATATTGTTTTGCTCTGCTTCTCGCACATCTTCAAAATCCGGGTTACCTCTATGCATCCATCCCACCTCCCCTAGATTGACAAATTGAGACATTTTTCTTGCTGTTGTTGTCGTTGTTGTGTTGCTGCCTAAATCAAGATCCCCAAAAAACCTGCAGCAACTAAGCCGCATTTGGGCACATAAATCACGACAGTGTCACACGAAATCTACTTATATCATTTGAAATTACTTTTAAATAAAATCGTCCGACAATTTCCAAATGAACAAAAAACCCTTTTTCCTTATATCTATTGTTGTTGTTGTTGTTGTTGCTGTTGCTGTTGCTTGTGCTTTATAAATTTCAATTTTAATTTATCCCTTTTGCTGCTGCTGTTGTTGGTCCACTTGGCGCATACTTGATGTTTCACTTGCTGCCCCTTTTTTGCCTGCTGCCTGCCCTTTTTTCTACAGTTAAGCACCCTCACACACACACACACACACAGGGTGCTATGTGCGTGTGTATTGTCAGTTTCAATAGTCGAGACAATTCCGGCTGGCAAGTGTCTTCTTTTGGGTGTATTGACTTTAACCGACTTCTAATATAATAAAAATGCAAATTGCGCACCGCCAGCAGCAACAGCAGCGGCAGCAAAGTGTCGCGTTTTTCCCAATACCCTGTAAAATTGCAGTAAATTACCAGTGAGCTGTGAGCATGCACAGCTTGTCTATCAAGCCATAGGCTTAAATATTGCAGGGTATTTGCTAGTTGTTTCGCTCCTCGCTTTCGCTATCTGTCGCTGGGTATCTTCTTTGTTTAACGAAGTGAATTTAACTTTTTGTTGCCGCTTTTGGCTTTTACTATGTATTTAGGTTATGCGAGGACACACTCGGACGAGTTGGCCGTTTTAAAGCCAAAAAAAAAAAGGGACCTGTATCTGGAGCTGGGAAAGCGAGCAGCCGGGCATAGCCGGGCAGCTGGGCAGGCGCCACGCACGGTTTGCCATTTTATGTTTGGGTTTGTTCATTCGGAAGAATTAGGCGTGGTACACTTTGGGCGCAGAGTTGGGTACGGTACAGTTTAGTACGTATATAGCATAGTTCGCACTTGGTACCCCCTTTCTATCATCCCCCCCCTCCTCCATACGCATATGCGAATCTATTTCCATTGTGTTTGGGGGATGGGGAGGGGGCAACCTGTCAGCAGTTTGTTCACTTCTCTTTGCGCCTATATTGTCTGTCCCGCCCTCACCCCTCCCCCCTTTTCAGACCCCTGTCGCCTGTCGTCTGCCTCTACATTGACCATTATTTATTTTCACTTCATTCTTTCTTCACTTACCAACGCAATTTAGACGTCTATGTGCGTTTCTCTGCCGATAAGAAATAATGCCGAAAACGTATAATGGACTTGACTCCATGTCGAGAAGGTTTTGGGGTGGGATTTCAATCGTAGGAAACGAATGTTGAATGTTTTGGGTAAGGTAGAAAAGGTATACAGAAATTAAAAAAAAAAACAAAAAATTAGTAGAAGTTATTTATTGATGTATTTAAGTCAACTATGGCCCGTCAACTGATTGCTTTATAAATTAATTTAAACATAAATTAAAACGAAAAGTAAAGTACAAAATTACAATTAAAAAAAAAATAATAATAATAAATACAAATTGCTAACATTTACATTAACATCTGGGGTAAAATAGAAAAAACATTTTAAGCGAAACAACATTTGTTGCTAGGATTGGGAAAATCCAGAAAAAAAACCCAAGCAGATTAGAAATATATAACTATACTATTTAAAAAGATACAAAAAATACTTAACAAATAGAGGTATAAAGTATTTAAACAAGCAGAGAAAGATATACTGGTCTTATTATTTAAAAAAAAAAAAAAAACAGAAATAGGTCGCAATTTTAGGTTAGCGCTACGATAAGTATAAAAAATGCAAGTAGCAAGAACTGTCAGTTAAATCATATATAAATAATTTAAACTAATTTAAAATAAATAAAAAATTTAATATAAAAAAGAAAGAAAGAAAGATAATTAAAAAGAAATCTAAAATATACATATAAAATAGAAAGAAATAAGAAAAAGAAGAAATAAGCTCAGAGATCTGCGTATTTAATCGTTGATATCGTAGATTTTATTTATTGCTCCCAATGTACGTCTCTGAAATTCAATTTTGTACAAGCAATAAAAATAAATATATCTCTAGAAATCACTGCACAAGGAGCCAGATCGTTTGTTCGTTCGGTGTATGCTAAAAATTGTTAGTGTATTTATTGAGGATTGTTGCATTCCGTTGCCCCGCTGTATAGTGTTGGTTAGATTAGTTAATTTATTAAACTATTATCGAAATGGATTTCGATTCAGTTAAATGTCAATTTATCGATACTTATTGATCGTTTAACATGTTGTCACCAATAGTTGTTATCGCATTCTGTTCGCCTGTTGTGTTGCTGTTAATGTTGTTGCTGTTGATGTTGTTGCTGTTGTTGCTGTTGCTGGCAATGTGATTGCTGCTGCGGCTTATGCTGCTATAGCTGATGCTGCTTCTATATATGATGTTGCTGTTGTTGTTGTTATTATTGATAATGTTGCTGTTTGCATCGCTATTGCCGCCACTGTTGCTGCTGTGCTGATTGTTGTCCATGTTGTTGTTGTTACCCAATTTTTCGTAAGTGGAGCTTGTGATAATTTCTTGGTTCTTGCTAAGCTCGTCGTTGTTGTTGTCGTTGTTGTTGTTAATGTTGTTGTTGCTGTTGATGTTGCTGTTAATAATGCTGTTGGCAATGCTGCTGCTGACGTTGCTGTCAGTGTTGCTGTTGCCGTTGCTACCAATGATGTTGCTGTTGCTGTTGATAATGTTGGTGCTGCTGTTAACGTTGTTGTTGCTGTTGCTATTGATCATGTTGCTGTTGCTATTGATAATACTGCTGTTGCTGTTAGTATTACAGTTGCTTGTTGTATTGCTGTTGTTGTCATTAATATTATTAGTATTGCTGCTGCTACTGGGTTTGTCATTGTCATTCATGTTGCTCTTGAAGTTGTTTTCATTCATGTTGCTGCTGTTGCCGTTGTTATTATCATTGCCATTGCCATTGCTGCTGCTGTTGTTGTCCTGTTGCTGCTGCTGTTGCTGCTGGGTCCACTGATTTATGGGCAACTCGCTGGTCACTGCAGTTTGTTGCATATACCAAAAGTAGAACTGCGCACCACATGGTGCTGCTGTGGCACCGCCGCTGCTGCTGTTGCTGCTGCTGCCGTTGCTGAGGAAAATTGGCGCACGCACATTGAGTCCAGGCAGATGTGTTGCAGGTTGCTTATGTAGTGGCTTCAGGGATTGCTCCTCCTGCGGTAACTTTTGCAGCTCCTGTTGCTGCTGTTGCTGTTGCTCTTGCTGGTGTTGTAATTGCAGTTGCTGTTGTTGTTGTATTGGCTGCTCATGCTGTTGTTGTAACTGTAGTTGCTGTGTTTGTTGCTCATGTTGTTGCTGCTGTTCCTGCGACGGCTGTGTTGGTTGTTGCTGTGCGTGTGCCTCTGCCTGCTGCTGTTGTTGCAATTGTAGTTGCTGTTGCTGCTGTGGCTGCTGCTGAAGAGCCTGCTGTTGCTGCTGTGCCTGTTGCTGATGCACTTGAACTTGCTGCTGCTGCTGTAATTGCAGCTGATTGAGCTGTGCCTGTTGCTGCTGCAACTGTTGCTGTTGCAGTAGCTGTTTTTGCTGATGCTGCTGCTGCAGCTCTTGTTGCAACATCAATTGATGCTGCTGATGCTGTTGCAATTGTTGCAGCAGATGCTGATGCAGTTGCTGTTGGTACTGTTGCTGTTGCTGTTGCTTTTGCTGTTGCTGTTGTTGATGCAATTGCTGCTGCAATTCCTCATGCTGCTGTTGTTGTTGCAGTTGCTGCTGCAGCTGCTGCTGCTGGCGCTGCTGTTGCAGCTGTTGGCGTAGCTGATGTTGTTGCTGCTGTTGCTGCTGTCGCTGTTGCAGCTGCTGCTCGAATTGCAGTTGCTGTTGTCCCTGCTGTTGCAGCAGTTGCTGCTGTTGTTGCTGCTGCTGTTGCTGCTGCTGTTGTTGCTGCCGCTGTTTCTGTTGCTGTTGCTGCTCCTCTTGCTGCAGCTGTTGCTCTGCAGGTTCCTGCTGCTGCCTTGGCTGTTGCTGCTGCTGCTGTTGCTGCTGCAAAATCGTCTGAATACGCGTCGAGTGTTCCTGCTGCTGCCACAGCAATTGCCGCTTGAGCAGCAGATGCAGCTGGCGCAGCTGCTGCAGCGTCTGCTGGAACAGTTGGCGATTTGGCAGCGCCGGCAGCATCTGATCGATGCACTGCACCAGGCAGCGTGTCTGCTGCTGCGCGTGCAACAGTTGCACAGTCAATTTCTGCTTGTCATCCACCTGCGGCGTCTGCTTTGACTGCGACTGCGTGGTCGACTGCGACGATGCAGTGGACGTGGATGTGGATGTTGTAGACGTGGTGGTGCTGGTGGTGGTGCTGGTTATCGGTGGCACCTTTGGCAACGTTGCGGGCATGGGCAACAACACCGTGCTCGAGTTGCTGGCGGAGATGGTCGAGGACGGCGCGGATTTGAGCTGATCTGGTGGTGCATCCTCTGTGATGCGCCACGGCTCGAAATGTTGCTGCCGTTCGTGCTCGAATTGACGCTCACGATGCCAGCGCAGCCAAGCGTCCAGTTCGGCATTGGGTGCATGATCGTGTAGCTCCTCCTTCTGCTGCAAGGCGAAAGAGCACCCCCGCCCCCCGAGGGATTTAGACATAGGAGTAGGTAAAAAAAAACTAAAAGGGGGCAACTTACCAACGTGGGCCAGAATGTATTCTCCTTGTTGTGATTATTGCCATTAGTGTTATTATTATTAATATTATTATTATTATTATTTATATTATTACTATTATTATTAGTAGTATTATTTGTATTAGTATTAGTATTATTACTATTAGTATTACTATTATTATTAGTATTATGATGATTGCGACTCTTCAGCGCTGCCAACCTCTCGGCCCGCTCCGAGCCAATGGCCGGCAGCGTATGCCCGTTTTCCATAATGTTTCAGATTCGAGTTTTTTTTATTTTTCTGATGATTCCTAACTGTGCCTGTCAGTGAGAAAGTTTGAGTTGTGCGAAAAGCAACGATTCCCTGCTTCCAACTATTATGCCATCTCGGGGCCTACTGAGATGGTTTTCAATAGTTTTTGTTTTTTTTTAAATTTGTGTAGAAATTTAAAATGACATATGCTGCTTACCCTGCATATTCTACAGAGCATAGACTACTTAAATTGTATCTGCCTTCCATCGATAAGCAATCGATTGTTAATCTTAGATATTAGCAACGGATCGTATCAATAATATCGATAGTTGCTTAACTATATCAATAAATCGATTTATTTTGTAATATTTATTATCGATACCTTTTGAAGGTTTTACAACACTGTTTAAATCGATTGTTAACCTTAATTTGCTTAGAGATTAGCAACGGATCGATTAATTTTCTGCTGTATAAAAATCGTATTACCATCAATAATATCGATAGTTGCTTGATTATATCAATACATCGTTTTTTTTTTAATTTTCCTTATCGTTTGCTTTTAAAGCTTTTTCAACACTGTTTAAATCGATTGTTCACCTTTATTTGCTTTGAGATTAGCAACGTATCGATAGTTGCTTCAATAAATGTTTTTTTTTATTGAATATTACTATCGATTGCTTTTGAAGCTTTTTCAACACTGTTTTAAAGTGTTTAGCAGCTGAAACACTTGAAGTAATTAATTAAGAAAATTAAGAAATTCCATATTATCGATAGTGTCGATAGTTTTGCCCCAAAAATATTAAAAAATCGAAAATGTCAACCTATCAATATTTTACTACTATTAAGACGCCAAAAAGAGAAAACTCTTCTTTACAGTTTCTTTACAGGGTATCTCCAGTCAGGCACACTACTTTAGCTTACTCAATCCTTCCATTTTTTGGTTGCTTCTTGCAGGTGGAATACGCCACCACCGAGTCGGTGGTCACAGTGGACTGGGAAAATGGCTTCGTTGAGGCATCGGCAGCCAACAACGACAACGTGACACAGGTGGGTGGAAGCGAGAAAGAGTATAGCTGGATGCATATATTGACTTTGATTCCCCCGCAGGTATTCAAGGAGCTGCTGGCTCAGGCGAAAATCACTTACAATCTGAGCCCGGCACTGCGTCGTCGCCGTCAATCGCTGCCCCAGCAGATCGGTAATAATGCACCCGGCACACCGCTGCATCATCACCAGCATCATCATGCACACCATCACCAGCAGCACCAGCAGCAGCAGCACCAGCACCAGCAATCCCAGCATCATCCGGGCATAGCGCATGCTCCATCAACCTCAGCCGGAGCAGCAAGTGGCGGTGGATCGCATACTCCCACACCAGCACAGCTGCAGCATTTGCAGCGCATACAGGAGCGCAGCTTGGGTGCCAAACGCAACTCCTGCTCCATTTCCTAAGCAGCGTGTGAGTGAGAGGGATGCCAACTTAACTCAAAATGAATCTATAGCGAAACTGAACCTGAACCAAACTGCACCTGAACCTGAACCTAAAACTGAAACTAAACAAACGGTCTCCTACTAATGGTTTTCAATGTTTCACAGCATAAAACAAAAGAGAAAAAACATAAAAAAAAAAAACAAAAAGAAAGAAATGAAAAAAGCAAAAGAAAAGCAGAAAAACAACAATTTACACTTATCTATATACGATCTATAATATTCACGACTCCGTGTACCTATCGCTAATAACTTTAGTACCTATCTGAAGCAGCTTTACGCTCAGCCTGTCTCTCTCTCTCTCTCTCTCTGTCTCTCTCTTTCTCTCTCTGTCTGTCTCTGTCTCTCTTTCTAGCAACTTCTTTCTACACACACAAAACTATTCACACTTTATAGAGAGAAGCGTCAAATGAGAATTTTAGACACAATGATACCTACAAAAAAAAATATAAAATTATATATAAAAATCGTGCAATATACTACTACATACATAAAAAACATATAGTTACTGATTCCATATACTATCCTGAGCATTACAATACTTGTCACAAAAATAGCAACACTTCTCGCAAAATCGTTGAGATTTTTGAAGCGCAAAGTCACAAAATATTTCTCAATGTTAGTGCGTGTGTGTGTGCCTGTGTATGTGTGTGTGTGTGCTTTTAGTTCAATGTGTGTGTGTGTGCCTGAGTGAATGTATGTGTGTAAGCAGCATATTCAGCATATATCGCTTAATGAGGAGTCCCTTTTCTTGGCGCAGGGGGGTTCGTGTATTCACTAAAAGGTCAAAAGCTGCGCTCGCTTTGTGAGCTTTTCAAGCAAAAAGCTTTCGTATTTGAAAAAAGTACTCCTTGAAATGAAGCTCAGTTCCCCCATACAATACCATAGTTCTCGAGACTATAATAGAAAATCTTTTAATCTTTTTCGACCCTGTGAAGAAAACATTTTACTTTTTTTTTAAATTTCTCAAAATAATCGAAAATCGTTTTATCTTTTTTGACCCTGTAAAAGAAGAGCTTAATTTTTTTTTTTAATTTCAAAGACTTTCTCACTTTCCCCACACAATTATAGAGTATTCTGTCTTCGTTGTGTACGTGTTGTGGAACGGTTTCTTGACTTTTCTCTCTCTCTCACCGAGACAGTTCCTAAATAATTAAAACAAAAAAAAAAAATATGGGTTTTTTTTTGTCAATCGAATAGACACGAAAAGGTGCGGCTTTATCTGAGTTAGGATGCAGTAATGGAATTAGGCAGAAATGCATAATAGTACAGAATAGAATAAATGTTGATAGGATGATATACATTTGTATGTATTTAACTTTATTGATTCATTGATCGATCAGTTGAGAATTACGTATTATCGCAATTTATCATTATTATTGAATGTTAGTAGATATCGTATTGTAGTCGGTTAGTTACCATATGAGCGCTAGGCGAGCATAGTAAGAGAAAAACGATGGTGTATTAGACGGGGTATTAGAGGACTATAGGAGTATAGAAGATTAACGAGATTTAAGAGTAGAAGATAATGCAACAAAAAAACATAAAAAGGTAAAGATTGAAAATGCAATGAAAACACCAAACCAAAAACGAAACTAAGGCCAAAACATAGTAACCAAAAGCAACTAGACAAGAAGGGAAACATCGTATACTGTACTACACCTATACTAATATTTTATGAATGGTATATTGTATAGGGTATATATGGTATATATGGTATCGTGGAAGTGAAAGCGAAAGCTGACCACATAAAGTAGAAAAAAATACGTGTATTTTCATGTTTCTGTGTGCGTGTTTGTGTCTTTATACCAAATCTATATATATTCATACACATACATACAAACATATATGTATATTATGAGATCGTCAGTTGCACAATAAGCTTAATTAGCCTGATATAAGTCTAGGGATGAACTTGAATAAAAAAAAAACTTTTAAATAAAATGCAGAACAGAAATAAAGATCAGATACATTTATACTACTTAATCCGAGATATACTAAAAAAAAAATACTAACAAGAGATACTGAAATACTGAAAATACAATACAGGTCTTCAGCAGATAACAATCCTTTCGATAAAAATAAAAACAAAACAGAACAGCCCGGAACCAAAAAAAAAAAAATAGAAGAAAAGCCAAGATTTCCTAAATATTATAATATAATCTACTCTTTTCAATGAGGTATCCCTAATAAAAAATACCAGAGCTAATTATCAAAACTTAAACAAAATAAAAATCAAGCGGAATGAGAAGAAAATGTAGGGTATTCCTAAAGTTCATCAACGTACAATAACAAACGCGGATGATAAGGACAGTGCATGTCAGAGATATGTGAAGAAATGTAAGCAAAGAACAAGTTGAAACTTGATTAATATTAATCTCGATCGATCGATATGTTACAATAACAATACTAAATGAATTTATGTATTAAAAAAAAAAAAAAAAAAAACACAATTCGTAGCGCGTATTTCTGTGACATTTTTGTATATGTGTATAAGTCCATTAAAAAGTAAACATATGAATTGCGAGACATGAAGATACCCTGTACCCAAAGGCGTACATATGCATTCATACAAAATCAAAAAATAAAAACAGATCGTATACAAACATTATACTCTTCTCTAATTGCGATTAGCATGTGGTACAGGGTATTGCGACAACAGCATAGCCTACTTAACGAAACCCATTTTGTGTGTGTATTATGTATGTATACTATGATGATAAGCCCGAAGACACGCAAAAATTATAACGAAAAATTATGTGATTTATTTAGTTAGGCAGCGCACTGTGGCTCATGTTGTATTTCCCTCTCGTTCTTATCGACACTCTTTTAACTTAACGAAAACAACCGAAAATCGGCAAGATGTTCGTGTTGCTAGATAGTTCCAATGACAATTGGAATTGTATCGGTTTTTTTTTTCATTAAATACATATATAAAAAAAAAATTTCTTTAAAGAAACGAATAAATTAGGTTTATGCAAAGTATTATCAGTTAATGATTAAAAATTTGTAATATCTCGAACTATTATGATCTTCAAATTTTTCCAATCCTCGGTGCGCTATTTAACGAAACCATTTTTGATGTACGAAAGAGACGTAAGCAAGGCCACTAGAATTGATTAGTGCGATAAAGAAAATGTCGCTGATTTAAGGAAGATGAAGAAGAAACGGAAACCAAAAACTTTTGGCAATTGACAACAACTCTTCAGTTAATTAAGTGTACTCCCTAAAAAAAAAACAAATAAATATATGTATGTATATCTAGATCTGTACTTTAACCTGGAGCTTAAGGTTGTGTCTGCTGTATACGCTGCTGTAATTTCGAAACGACATTTTATTGATGTGAAATACTAGAAAATATATGCATACACAAACCATATATACATATACTATACTATATATGAGTGTATACTTATGTATCTTTAAATAACTCGTATTCGTCGTTAGCTGAGGAAACCCAAAAAAAAAAAAAATAAAGCGAAAATGAATGAACGACAAAACCGATATGTCCATTTTTAAAGAGTGGAGAAAGAATATACACGATCGTTTGTAATTCTTGGCGCGACTTCTTCAACATTTCTTTTTCCTGAGTTCTAAAGTTAACAAAAGTAATCGTGTTTGCGGACAATTAAATGTAATGGTAAACATGTAGATGTTCCCCGCGATGGAAAGAGTATTTGAAGAATCGAATTCAATAAGTTCATAATGCAGCTGGATATCTCAAATATTTATATACATATACTATACATACAAACATATATATACGTACATGCATTCACAAAAAAATATACACGTACATAAATATTATATACATACATACATATATATTTATAATTATTATAAATGTAATTGACGAAAGGCAAAACAATAAAAGATGAAATAAATAAATACAAGAAATGAGAAAACTTTTTTTTATTTCGCACATAACCTATAAACTTTGTTCTCTAGCGCCACTGTGGTAAAAAATCTGAGAAATCGTGGGGCAGATCACTTATATATATATGAAATATATGATCACATAAACAATATAGTCCTGATAGATAAGTTGAATTTTTGAAGTAAGGGAATGTTATTTTCACGGATGTTAATCATTTATTACATAGACGTATTTATTAAGTTTTTTTATTTTTTGTGACAAGTGACAAGTACTAATTGACATGAATAATCCCATGAATCAACTGCACGATGATTCAAGCTGACTGCTACAGCGAGCCTGTGTGAGGGTTATGAAAGAGAAGCTGCTTGATACAGCACATCACCATTCGTCCTCCATTTTACTGTTGTCAAAAACGGCGAAATTGTTGGCGAATTTTAACTTTAACTATTTTACATGCGCATTGAAATTAGATCAGTATACTGTAGAAGCGATCAGCTGAAATAAATAAAGAAAGAATAAAATCGTATATACATGTGGTAAATTTAAACCCTTAAGCTATAAAATATAAATTAATGTACAGATTTAGCATATCCTGACCACAGTACATTACTGAGAACATTTTCATGTGTGTGCGTGCGTGTATTTTTGCACTAATGTCGACTAATATTTACTTTATATACATATATGTATGTTGATGCTTAATAATGTGGAGCATTTGTCATCTTGCTTATTACACCTAACAGCAGCAACAACAACATTAGGGGGGAATGCTGGGGTCATAAGGAATAATCAATAATAACTGCTACATAGGATGCACATACAAACACATACATACATACTATAATAGGGGGCGTGTGCATACAAATACACAAACAAGCTCTGCATGTGTAGTTGTGTGTTGAGCGACAATAACAAACACGAGCACAAGGCCAAACAAATAAGCGTAAAATGTGCAAAAGGACCAAGCTCAAGGTTAAAGCAGAATTTGAGCGACGGCATAGACGAATGCGCAATGCGCTGCCAATAAACGAAAACATTAACCCACACGGGAGATAATAAAGATAATTGAAAAATAAACCAATAATTCTGCTGTTAAAATAATTATAATTTATATATTTCAATTTATTTTCTAATTGTCTTTATTAGCCGAGGTGCACAAGTGTAGCGCAATGAGGCCAAACAGGACAATGTCTTTCAAAACAGACGCAGGCGCAAACGTGTTCACATTGCGTATGGGCATTATGTTTGAGTGTGTGTGCGTGCGCGTGTGTGTGTGTGTGTGTGTGTGTGTGTGTGTGGCGCGTAGTACTCACGTTTACACTTACACTTACGCCTCGTGCTGCAGCTGAGAGTATACTACGTGTAACGGTTGTGCCTCGCTGTGTTATTGGGTCGCTGGGTCGCTCTCTCTCTCTCTCTTGGTGCGCTTGTCTGTCTGTCCGCCTGTCTATCTGCCTGCCTGTCTCTCTCACTCTCGCTCTCTCTCGCTCTGTGTGTCCGTGGGGCCATGGCCATCTGTCAGTAGGAGCCGAAGAAATCGAAACCGATATCCGAAAGTTGTAAGCGGATTCACGGCGCCCGGCTCCGTCCGGCCCCGTCATTGTAATCTGACCAGCAAAGCGACGCGGAGCTAGCAACGCCTTTTGCTCCACATCAATTCTACTGCTGCTGCTGCTTCTGTTTCTTCTACTTGTTTTTTTTGTTGTTGCGGTTAACGGGAACGCGAACGTTAACGGAAGCGGGAACGTGTACGTGCCTGTTGTTGTTGTTGTTGTTGTTGTTGTTCTGTTGTTATTGTTGTTCTATTGTTGCCGCTGCTTTTGTTATTGTGCGCGTTAAATGCAAAATTTTCCGTATAGCGTCACCGGCCGGCGCGGCATTTGTTGTTGTTCTTGTTATTGTTATTATTAATAATACATACGTACAAAGAAGTTAAAGGAAAATTTGAAAACATCGATTGCACCCTTCACTTGCATTCTTTTCCTTGCATACTGCCTTATTGTCCCTCTCTGTTTATCTGGCCTTTTGTCCGCCAGTCTGCTGTGTCATACCCCACCCATGAGTCAAGCCAGATGCAGGCAAGTCCCCAGTAGAACCTTTTGAGCTTGTGCAGACGCCTTGTGCGGCCAAATTTTTGGTGATAAGACGATTTCTTGGAGATGCGTGTGTGCGTGTGTGTGTGTGTGTGAGACGAGGCACGGCATATCCGAGCGGGTTTTCTTATCAGTCTCGGACATTTTGTTGTTGTTTATAATTCTTGCTCTCTGTTTTCGCGGGATCGATAACTGGCGGTTCATCAATTTGGCAGTATTGCGGTTACTGGGGCGCCAAGATCTGAAAACGCACTTTTATAGAACTCGACAAGATAAGACGAAAATATCAAGTACAAATTTTTGATTTTCGGCTTAGTTTAGGAGATATAGCCTCCGATAACTGGCCGATTTCCATACATTTTGCAGGCCGAATTGACCAGTGTGACCAGATCTCAAAAAGAATAATCGCCCATATTTTGATAAATGATCATGGTCGCACTGTTAATCAGCTGTGTTTATTGTCAGTTTGCGTTTGAAATTTGATAAGGCCTGTGCTGGTATGACTTTTTCTTCGCAACCCAACAACATTTTGGACGCTTATTTGTGAATGTTACCAATTTATACAAATTTGCTGTTTCTTAACGGCGAATTCTCTTGGGTTTTATTTTAAATTATATATACATGTAAATGTTTATAACTGCTGTGCAAGTTATTATTATTACTTAAATTCTAGCGCCGCACGCAAAAAATGTTTGAAAAAAAATCGCGCAAGCATAGCGCGGCAAATCAAATTTGAATGGTATGCCAAGATAGCGCCGCAGGCAAAAATTTTTGAAAAAAATCGCGCGATTTTTTTCAAAAATTTTTTATCTGCGGCATACATGGTTTGGAGAATATTGCGCCGCAGGCGAAAATTTTTGAAAAAAAAATCGCGCGATTTTTTTTTCAAAAATTTTTCGCCTGCGGATTACATTATTAAACGATCAAACAAACAGTGCGTTATCAATTTTCAAATGCAAACTGACAACAAACACAGCTGATTAACAGTGAGACCATGATCATTTATCAAAATATGGGCGATTATTCTTTTTGAGATCTGGTCACACTGGTCAATTCGGCCTGCAAAATGTATGGAAATCGGCCAGTTATCGGAGGCTATATCTCCTAAACTAAGCCGAAAATCAAAAATTTTTACTTAATATTTTCGTCTTATCTCGTCGAGTTCTATAAGGATCCGTCGTCAGATCTTGGCGCCCCAGTTACCGCAATATCCCCATCAATTTGAACAGTCATCGATCAACGATAGTTTACAGTGCAATAACATGTTTTTAATAAATAATTATATATGGTTGAATTAATTATCCACCTGCAGGCAGTATTTTAAATACGCATATATTGTAATACAGGGGATATTGCGGTAACTGGGGCGCCAAGATCTGAAAACGCACTTTTATAGAACTCGACGAGATAAGACGAAAATAATAAGTAAAAATTTTTGATTTTCGGCTTAGTTTAGGAGATATAGCCTCCGATAACTGGCCGATTTCCATACATTTTGCAGGCCGAATTGACCAGTGTGACCAGATCTCAAAAAGAATAATCGCCCATATTTTGATAAATGATCATGGTCTCACTGTTAATCAGCTGTGTTTGTTGTCAGTTTGCATTTGAACATTGATAACGCTCTGTTTGTTTGATCGTTTAATAATAATCCGCAGGCGAAAAATTTTGAAAAAAATCGCGCGATTTTTTTTTCAAAATTTTTTCGCCTGCGGCGCAATATTCTCCAAACCATGTATGCCGCAGATAAAAAAATTTTTGAAAAAATCGCGCGATTTTTTTTCAAAAATTTTTTGCCTGCGGCGCAATGTTAGCATACCATTAAAATTAGATTTGCCGTGCTATGCTTGCGCGATTTTTTTCAAACATTTTTGCGTGCGGCGCTAGAATTTAAGTAATAATAATAACGTGCACAGCAGTTATAAACATATATATGTATATTTAATTTAAAATAAAACCCAAGAGAATTCGCCGTTAAGAAACAGCAAATTTGTATAAATTGGTAACATTCACAAATAAGCGTCCAAAATGTTGTTGGGTTGCGACGAAAAAGTCATACCAGCACAGGCCTTATCAAATTTCAAACGCAAACTGACAATAAACACAGCTGATTAACAGTGAGACCATGATCATTTATCAAAATATGGGCGATTATTCTTTTTGAGATCTGGTCACACTGGTCAATTCGGCCTGCAAAATGTATGGAAATCGGCCAGTTATCGGAGGCTATATCTCCTAAACTAAGCCGAAAATCAAAAATTTTTACTTATTATTTTCGTCTTATCTCGTCGAGTTCTATAAAAGTGCGTTTTCAGATCTTGGCGCCCCAGTAACCGCAATACTGCCGTAATACACAACTAAAAGGCCAATATAATGTAATAATATAATAAAATAAAAAAATTACTCATAACGTGCTATCGATAAACTGTTGAACTGCCAATTCGACTTAACCCTTATTCGATCTACGCTTAAACCTTATTCGATCTTCGCTTAAATATAAAAATTTCGAAGACAGTATAGACAAGAGCATAAGACTACAAAATAAATGGGTAATAATGGTACAATATAATACAAATTATATATATATATAATAAAATAAATATTACGTGTTATGCATAAACAAGTCTGCTGCCAAGTAGACTGAAATATAAAACGGAAACTAAAATAAATGAATAATTTCCGGAAGAACATTATAACGCTTAGTTCCGGTTCTGATCTCGATTATATTTCGGCACATTCCGTGCATGGGCTGACTTCGGATTTCGCTACTATCATTACACTTATCATTAAACTTAACCTTCGTCTGCAAAGAGTTGGAATTTCCTCTCGTTTTTTTGAAACCCACATACGTAAACACTTAAGGGAATTTTTTGAAGTATACCAGCAAAATGGTATATATTCCTGTATATATCGTATAATTCCACCGAAATTGACGTAACACGTAAAGTTCTTTGCGGTTATAAAAATTAAAATAGTTTCAATGAGTTTATTCTTGGGTTGTGCATTTAAAACATATGTATATACTACTGTTTATACGTATTAGTCAGGGTATTATTATCAGATCTGGAGACCCTTGTTACGCTGGCTCCAGGGTTTTTGTGGCAATGTGCTGGGCTAAATTTATAAATTCTTATACAGAAATGTGTCCGGATTATAGGGGACCGTATGTATTGTATATGTACATTTTAAAAAACCCACATGCTGGAGAGCGAATTATAACGGTCACACACACTCACACACACACACGCACACACAGTGAGTTCGATAAAAAAAAACATGAATTCTTCGGTCAAGGAAGCAGTGACGTCTGGCTGAAACTGCGCTGATAAGTTAGAGTATTAACAGGCCACTTTATGTGTGCCTGTGTGTGTGTGTGTGAGGGTGTTAGGGTGTGAGTGTGTGTGTGTACTTACTTATAAATTGAAAGTGCAAGATGATAAACACAGCGCATAAAGTCTCTCTCACATAGTTTGGACATTTGTACAATATGTTTTTTTTTTTTTTTGTGTTTTCCATAAATACACTTGTATTTTTATATACATATATAATAATACCATATATACCAACAGCCTTTTGGTGTGGGTGACTTTCGCAGCGATAAGCGAAAATTTTTTTTTTTTTTTTTTTGTTGCGTTGTGCGGGCTTTGGTGTGGTCCAGCGCGACGAGAAGTTAAGATTTCCGTAGAAAATAATAATTGTTGCTTAGCATTCGGTCTTTATCAGGCATTATCCTAATGTATGTACGATACTACATGGCACACACACGATGTGTGTGAGTGTGCGTGTGAAGCCGCAAGCCGCCGTTTGCCGGGAGCGTTGTATAAAGCCTGCGCCGGGCTGAAGCTGGCAGCAGTTAACATCGGTTTGTCGCCACAGTCGGGCCACAGTGCTCGATCCTGCATAGAAATCAACAATATAAATATATATAAATACATATATATTTGTTTTTTTTTTCAACAAGTGCTAAAAACTCATTCTTACATATTTTTTTCTCAGTGCTCCTCGAGTCGTTGCTTCCGATAAGCGCGCAATGCGGATAAATTTTTTTTTTTTTTTTTTTTTGATTCGTAACAAGTGCAAGCGCATTGCATGTGAGTCCCTCATTTGGCGGGCTTAGCTGCTTTTCGATACGATATTGCTAGCTGCCTTGTGAAGGGCTTACGTGTGACTGTAAGTCAACTAATAAAACTAAGAATAAGTGAAAAATAAAACAAAGGATAATCCGTAGCAGCAGCAAATTTGAAAATTTGCGCGCACTTAGCACACACGGCAAACTGTCAAAAGCACTCGCTGTTATTTAACAGAATTGCGCCTCACTTAACAGCAGTGCTCGGCATTTGCTTAACGGCTGTGCTCCTCACTTAACAGTCTGCACTCCACACACCTGAACAAATTATCTTGCGTTCTTAACAGAATCATCGATAATATCAACAGTGCCATCGATTGTCGTGCAGCTCTGTCTGGCTCCTAGAGCTAGAACAAAAAAAAAAAGAGAATAAGAAAAACAAAATATAACGAAAACGACGAGGAAACAGCAGTGCGCAAATGTAAAATGCCGCTGTGATAATAAATCTGGACGACGCAGCGGCAGCCGCGACCCATAAGCTAAATCGACAACAACGTTGGCGGCGGCGTCGAGAACGCGACTTCTAACGCGCGTGTGTGTATATTTTTTGTTGTCAGTTGCCAATTGTTCACAGTGTGCGTGCGTGCGTATATGTGTGTATGTCTATACATGTGCATAATTAAACATACGCATATGTACATGCAAGCATACATACATATGTAAATGTGTGTGTTATCAAAAAAAATATCTCAGCAGTTGCTAAAACTTTGGATGTTGCGGAGCAGCAAAATCAGCATACAATTTACACGCAGGTGCGTATCATTTGGCACGTTTCTCAGTGCACATATATTTACAATGCATACACACACACACACACACACGCACAGACGACGGCAATGTGTCAGTGTGAACGCGACGCAGCCGTGAAGAATTTTCGATTTTCCACTGCAATTTCGCACTGGGCCTGCTCCGCGCCAGGCACATACACACACACACACATGCCTATGTAGACATGTGCATACAGACACACACACACACACACACGCAACGCTCGCGCAGGGCAACGCGTAACTTTCAAAGCAGACAGCCGCAGTAAGCAAAAAGTTTTTCACGCAAAATCCAATCCAATTGAGCAGCGCACAACAACGACGAAAAGCGCAGGGAAATGAATTATATGCAACAGAAATTAACGTGCGCTGTCTCAGTAGATGCGACGCAAGCGATGTATGTGTGTGTGTATGTGTGCTCTTGTTGTCTGTGTGTGTGTGTGAGTGAGATTTAATTGAATTCATCAGGCGCATTCACGCAAAATGGCGACGCTCTCTCTCTCTATCGCTCCTGCAGTTATATGCAAGCATGGGCATGTGCAGCTTTTGTTAGATAATCCATATTGAGCCTTTGGCTTATCTAACGGCACACACACACACACACATACACGCACACCTGCAGTTGTTGTTGTTGCTGCGTTTGGCAGCGGCGCGCTTTGGCTGCCACATGAAATTCTACTGCGAGTGTCCTTAATTCAAACATGCGCCGTTCCCTGCGCAACGTTTTTTTTCGTCATTTTCATCATTAATGAAATTCCAAATTGAAATTGCAAGAAATATTTTTTAGAGCAATCAGCGTCATACAGGGCGTATGTGTAATAGTAAATACACATGAAACCTCATGAAGATGTCAGGTATTTTTTCATCTTGTGGTTTTTTTTTTCTTTCTTTCTCGGTTTCTTTGCCTTTTCCAATTCCAAGAACGAATTCCAATTCGAATTTTTTTCGGCTGGGCATGCGGGTATATACAGCATATGCGTGTATTTGTGTGTGTGTGTGTGTGTGATTGTTTTTGTGCTTGTATGCATAGGGGTTGGTGAGCATTGCCCACCCTTGATATAAGGGCAGATACACACAGCAGCCCGTATAAGCGAGAGCAAACGAGCGACCCGAACGACGAAAATCATCAGAGTTTGCCTGACTGTGCATATTGAATTGGACACCATTGTATGGTCGGTGCCGTGTGTAGTACATACGTATTTGTGTGTGTGTGTGTGTGTATTCCTGCCCACTCTCAATATGCCAAGGGGCGGAGTGGTGAGAGAGAAAGAGAGAGGTGGGGGGGCGTTGTGTTGGTAGTTTTGTTGTTCGAAATTCTAAGTTGAACAAGTACAGTTCCAATTGGGAAATGCTTTCAGCATTTACACAATGTTGTTTTGTTTATTTTCTTTCGTCTTCTCTTCGTTTGCTTTTTTCAATTTTTGTGTTCTGCTAAGCAAAAAACAAAATCGAAAATGAAAATAAAACATGCTCACACACACACACACACACATACATATATTTGGAGCAGGGCATGCGTTGGCCATTTGTTTTAGTTCGCTACGTTTCGGTTTTGGGTCTGGGGTGTTGTTGGGTGTGCGCCGTCGCCACCGCCAGGGCCGCCGCATGCGTAACTTAATTTTTTATTTTCGCTTCTGCTCTGTTGTTGCTGTTGCTGGGTTTGTTTTCCACTTTTTTTTTCATTCTGTTTTATACATTCATGTGTGTGTATGTATTCTACTTTATCGTCTTGCATTGTTATTGTAGACATTGCGTCAAGTACTTGTGTGTGTGTGTGTGTGTGTGTGTGCACTGAAAGCTCGCGCTCTCTTCTGCCAGCCAGAGAGAAAGAGAGTGGGAGAGAGCTATTGATTATTTATAATATGGAGCGCGCTGCCGAGCAGTACCACAGCAGTGTATCGTCTGTCTGTGTGTGTGTCTGTGTGTTGGCGCTGAGCGCGCTGACGCAGTGGGAGAGCTTACTGGGCGTGTGTATTGGTGCGTGCTTGTGCATGTGTGTGTGTGTGTGTGTGCGTTTAGAATAGATTCTAGGCGGCGGGCGCATGCACTTACAAACAAATGCATGCACGCACACACAGAGACATAGAGGGAGCAAGAGAGAGAGAGGCGGCAGCGATGCAAGCAGCTCACTGTAAATCTCATCTCTATATGCATAAATTGAGAGAAAAGAAAAAAACGACATTCTTTCTCTTTTTTCTTAAAATTATCATAAAAATAGCCATTCAAAATAATAAGTGTGACCAGAGCGCAGGCGCCAAGTGTGACCCTTTCAATATGTATGTACGTACAAATGCAATTTCCTTCTGGCTATCGGCCATATCACATGTTGTTGCAGCCGCCAGACAAAGAAATAAAAGGAAAAAATAAAATTTGAATTATCTTTTTTTTTATTTTGTCTGTCTGGCTTATACAATGTAGAAATTGGCGCTGGCGCATTAGTTGAAACTGGTCGCCTTCACGCACGGTTGGGCACACTCTTTTACGTACATATGTATTTGTTAACTCGGGTGTGTGTGTGTGTGTGTGTGTTCTGTAACTGCCCTGGAAAACCTTGTAGCATGCTTCTCAGCGCATTTAACCGAACTTTGCGCAGCATTAGTTCGTATCCCATGGTCACACACACAGCAACTACACACACAAAGGTCTGCGGAAAAGCATGTGTACATTGCGCACGCACCACCCCACAACAACAACAGCAACGGCAAAATGCGAGCATGCGGCTACAGTGTCGGCCAGAAAAGTCGGTAGAGTTAGTAAACATTTTACTACGCTAGCAAATATGCGATTATTCCTAGAGAACTCAACGACATTATACAAAATGCTGAAATACAATTTTTGATAATTTAGTGATAGTTCACAGTTCGCGTCTTATCTTTTTTTTTTGTTTTTGTATTCATTTATTTATTTCATTAGGGATCAGAGTACATATTTTAATGAGCATCTATGGTTGTTACTTCTCCAAGACTACTTAGGATTATTATAAGTAGTTTCAGATCTTATTTTTAAAAGTTTAACTCAAGTCATACTAGTGTAAAGTAAAGTTAAAACTGAACAAATTTCACTACGAAATAAGTAAATTAAAATATGAATTTAAGTATTTCTTGCTTAAAGAAAATGTATTAGTTACAAGAGAGACCGTTTATGGTATTTAAAATAAATTGTCTTTAGTTTTAAAACAAAATTATAAAAATTTGGTTAAAGTGCAAACAGTACCAGTATTTAACTGTTTTAAAATTCAGAATAATATAATAATAATAAATCCTTTTTATATTTATGGGTATTTTTTGAAAAGTATATGGCATATTTTTCTTATCGGACTTTTTTTTTACTATCGATGCGTTCGGTCAACCACCCTGTTAGTAAATGTTACACGTCAGCGATTTCTCATAGCCCAATGGGGTTGTCAGCTTATTATGGCCACCACTGTGCTGCTGCCGTCGTCTGCCCGGCACGCGCAAGTGAAACAAGCTTACCGAAGCAACTACCCTGCCGCCGCCGTCGCCGTCGCCAGCCAAGGGTTGTACCGAATTTCCACTAGGTGGTGGGTGGTGCGAGCAGTGCATGCGTAGCCCTATGTGTCATATACATACATATCTATGTATGTATGTATTTGTGTATGTATTATAACGGCATCGCCGGCTGGAAACAAAAAAAAAAAACAAACCAAACTGGAATTATTATGGCCCAAGCGCAATGCGTTTGCGTGCACAGTTGTAGTTATTATTATTATTATTTTTATTATTATTATTGTTGTTGTTTTCTTTTTTTCCTGCTTCATTATTACATTCGCTGCTGCTGCTGTCACTAACAGTGCTGCAGCAGCAGAGCCTGCATGGGGGATGTTTCTGATTCTCTTTTGGGGGTAGCTGCGCAGCCCCTTTTGCTAACGTTTCGCATACATACATACATACATAGAAAACGGCAGCTCATATCGTTGTCTCTGTTGCACACTCAAGAAGGAGGCCCATTAGGCTGGGCACGCATGCAAGTGACAAGCTTTTGACCTGCCAAGAGCAGCTTTTTGGAGCGAGCTTTTTTTCCACCATTGCTGCGCTGAGCTTGCAAATTGTTGTTGGAAATGAATCCAGAAAGCAAAAAAGGCTTTGCATGTTATTTTCAATTCTTTTTTTTTTACTCCAACAACAACAACAACAGCGGCAGGCACACACGCGCGCAAGCAAACATACACAGGCACAGCACACACACACACACAGACACAGGCGCGCATACATACATACGTGCGCAAGCACAGTGGCAAAGCAGCACTACTCGGCAGTATAACCATCTCTGTCGCACCTACACTTACCATCGCAACGAGCGCCGCTGCCATCTCACGCGTCGCAAAGCGACAACGTCGACGCATGGGCGCAGTATTGATTTTTAACTGCGTCGACGCCGCCGCCTGCGTCGTTGCCGTTGCCGTCGCCGTTTGCGTCCGCGTCACCGAAAATGCATGCACAGAGCGTCAATCCGTGGGGTGGTTTGGCGCAGTGTGGTCGCGCTCCCGGTTGTTCGTCGCTCGCGTCGCGTTTGCTCTGTTTCTGTCTTTGCTCTTCTTCTTCTTCTTTCTCTTACACGTTTGTGTTCTTGTTGTTGTTGTTGTTGTTTTCTGTCAGCGTCGTCTGAGCAAACGCAAATAGAACCGTAGGCAAAAAAGGCACCACAACAGAGCTGAGCAGAGCAGAGCAGCCGCAGCCGCAGCAGCAGCAGAAATACGAGCAGCGCAGCGCCCTGGGCAAAGATACAACAAAACTCTCTGCTCTCTAAACAATAACAAAAACTAAACCGTATCAGTCAATCAGTATACCTTGCACTCTTGCGCTGTGCTCCTCTTTGCCCGGTTTCAATTTTGAAAACTTTTCGGCAGTGTGTGTATTTATTTATTTCTTTTTTTCAATTGTGCTGTGTGTGAGGTGTAAAAAGAAACAAGAAAGAAAAAGAGCTCAAAAGGCAAGTGAAATAAATAAAATAAAAAAAATATTTATAACAAAAAATCAGACTGCACAAAATTGCAAAGTTTGTGAAAACAAAAGTAAAGAACAAAATGAAATACTGAAAATCGTTTGCTGCAGTGCGCACGTGCAGCAGGGGTAGCTGCATTTGCACCCAGCGAGAGAGAGAGTGAGAAAGGGAAGGTGAGAGGGGGAGAGAAATGCAACTAAACTTGCTGAGACTGCGCATTGTGCACGTTTCCATTTTACTTGTTTTATACAAATACGAAACAAATTTTTGTTGTTTTTATTATTATTAAAAAAAAACAATCGAGTTTTCAATTTCGTTTGTGGGACGAGCAATTTAATTAAATTTCGTTTAAATACGGCAAAAGTGTTCCTGTCTCGCTCTCTCTCTCTCTCTATCTCGATACTTGGCCAACCCGACACTCAAAGGGAGGAAAACTAAAAGCTTTTTTTTTTGGGAGATAAAAAGCATTTCTCTTCCTGTGTTGTGCTCTCTCTCTCTCTCTCTCTCTCCTTTGCGATTGTAATCAATCGATCAGCTTGAACGACAGATAACAGAAAAAAACTTAATATTGTTTGAAGCACAGTGAAGCAATGATAACTGAAATTTAGTGAAAATAAATAAATATTTATTTTGGAACTAGCTTAATTTTTCTGAGAGTGAACAATAGTTAAAATATCATAATAATAGTTAAAATGTAATAATGATTAAAATAAAACTCAATTCTCAAGGAATATAATGATTTTAAAAGTTTACAAATATAAAAATTATATGTTTTCAACTGACCGATGAAATAAATTTGGTTTAATTTGCAACTTGAAAATTAAAATAAAACTAAACCATACAAAATATTATTATTAATATTCAAATATAGTGATTATATACATATGTGTATTTTTTGGGAACATTTTCAATATTCTGTTTTTTGTGTGCAAAGTATTTTTTCCACTGTACAGTTCTTATGAACTGAACTTATCATTAGCTTTTCTCGCGCGTTGCTCAAATTATTTACTTTGTGCTACAACACACACACACACTCATACACACAGTACTATGTAACTCATTAACTACACTTGTATGTACTATATATACTATATAGTACATTATATAAAGCTTATGAAGCTTATTGTTGTTTCCGTTGTTCTCGAATGTTGCGCATGCGCGCTTTTTGACCTGATTCATTGCTCGCTTATCAGTAATGGGTTTTTTTTCGTTTTTTTTTTATTGTTGTTGTCGTCGTGTTTATTACGCTGCTTGCGCACACTCCGAGTCATTTGGTTGGGGAAACAATTAAGAATATATGTATAACATTTGTTTAAGGAAAATATGAAACATTTTCAACTATTTTCTTGGTTTTCCCCTACAAAAAAGTCTGATAAGGTTATGAACCGGTTTAATCTGATTTATATACACTTTAAGAGCTTCAAAACATATATTGTTATACAAATTAATACATTCTACAAGGATTAATCGTGAAAGCATGAAGCCAATATTATTTATATTATTTTTGTTATTTTTAATAAATATAAAGCAGTAAATTGTAAACTGGGCGTGGCATCCAAAATAATAAAAAAAATAAAAAATAATCTTTACTTGTGTAAGATGCACAGCAACCTATAGGCCAAATTTGATAACTTTAGATCTAATAATAGCAGAGATTAGAGAGAAATGGTTCAATCGAATCGGCTAGTGATGTTAAGCAAGAAAGGGTATACAAAAGGGTATAAAACCAGCATTAATCACACCCTTGATTCAGGAAGAGTTTCTCGAATATTATGCTATAGTCTCGATAAGCAATTGACTCTCATGAAACATAAATACTTATCTCTCCCCTTCTTTCTCTCTCTTTCTTGCAGCACTTAGCACAATCGTAGAAGTTGTCCTTGACGTCGATCCTCGCCAGCAAAAGTCGCAGCAGTAGCAGTTGGAACAGCACTAGTAGCAGCTGCCGTGCATCGTCCGTGGAGCAGCAGCAGGAGTTGGAAGAGCAGAGATCAGCAAGCAGCAAGCTGGCCACCGCAAGCTATCGGCTGGTTGTGGCGCCGGCCGGCAGCCAGAGGAGCGCTGGCAATGTGGTTGTCACCAGTGGCGTCACTGGCGCGGGCAATGCAACAATTACAAGCAACAACAACAACAGCAACACGGTTAGCGTGGGTGGCGGCCTGAATGTGACCACAATAACAACAACAACGGGCAGCAGTGGCTCCCAATCGCAGGCTGCCTCATCGGGTGGACAGAGCAATGGCACCACCTATAAGATTGAAATGCTTGACGATGATATACAGACAACAGATGAGGATGATGATGATTTGATAAGCAGTGAGGGTAGTCTCTATGATGGTGATCTCAATACGATTGCTGTCAACGATGATGTTGCCCATCAGTTGGCTGCTGCTGGGCCAGTGGGCGTGGCAGCGGCTGCTGCCATTGCCAGCTCAAAGAAACGCAAACGACCGCATTGCTTTGAGACGAATCCATCGGTGCGTAAGCGTCAACAGAATCGTCTGCTACGCAAGCTACGTGGCATCATCTACGAGTTCACCGGGCGGGTGGGCAAGCAGGCTGTGGTGCTGGTGGCGACGCCGGGTAAACCGAATACCAGTTACAAGGTATTCGGTGCCAAGCCACTGGAGGATGTGTTGCGTAACCTGAAGAATATTGTGATGGATGAACTGGATAATGCATTGGCCCAACAAGCACCGCCGCCACCGCAAGAGGATCCATCGTTGTTTGAGCTGCCTGGCCTGGTGATCGATGGCATACCGACGCCCGTGGAGAAGATGACGCAGGCGCAATTGCGTGCCTTCATACCGCTGATGCTGAAGTATTCGACGGGACGTGGCAAACCGGGCTGGGGACGCGAATCGACACGTCCGCCATGGTGGCCCAAGGAGTTGCCGTGGGCGAATGTACGCATGGATGCACGCTCCGAGGATGACAAGCAGAAGGTGGGTGGGGTGGGTGTTCAACAGCCAACCCCAGATTATTGAATTGTGTCCTATTAATCGTCCCTTCCCCCCCTTCATTCCACCAAAACAACAGATTAGCTGGACACATGCGCTGCGCAAGATTGTGATCAATTGTTACAAATACCATGGACGCGAGGATCTGTTGCCCACGTTTGCCGATGATGAGGATAAGGTGAATGCGTTAATCTCACAATCGGGTGACGAGGATGAGGATATGGAGCAGCTATCGAATACACCGACCATACAGACGGTGCAAACAGTGACGCCAGCGGTGACCACAACGACCAGTCAAGTGAGTATATTGCATCCCTTAGGGGAGCAGGAAGCGTAGAGATGATGCTGGGTGATTGTTCCCATCAATTTTGCATTCCTTATCTAATAATCTCACACTCCATTACTCATACAAACTTCGCGCACGCACACACACTCACTCCATCAAACACACACACACACTCCTCTGCACATGTGTATCAAAATACTGCAGCCGCAACAGGTGAACGTGGTGAAGATCAACAGCGCCGGCACCGTGATCACCACGCACACAGCCCAATCGAATACACCGGCACCAACAATAATCCAGAGCACGAACAATCAACATGTGACTACAACGGCCACGTTGCCCGCATCAACAAAGATCGAGATATGCCAAGCGCCGGCACAACAACAACAGCAGCATCATCACCAGCAGCATCATCACCAGCAGCAGCAGCATCATCATCAGACAAGCTCAGCCAGCAATACCACGGTGCATATACAGGCAGTGAGTCAGGCACAACCGCAGACGATTCAATTGACCACAGCAAGTGGCACAGCGACAGCGACAGCGGTGCCAACAACAGCAGCAGCTGTGAGTGCAGCAGCAGCAGCGGCAGCTGCACAACAACAACAGCAGCAGCAACAACAGCAGCAGCAGCAGCAACAACAGCAGCAGCAGCAGCAACATCAATCGAATGCAGCATCACAAACTGTGACAGCACAACAGATCGCCAATGCCCAAGTTTGCATCGAGCCCATAACGCTCAGCGACGTTGATGTTCGTACTAATCTCTCAGAACTTGTAACTAAACCATTGCTAGTTAATACAAATCTAAAGCTAAGCTCTAATACAGGGTATAAACACATTGGGTGTTATGTATTTAAGAAATTATCAAAATTACTGTAAAATATATATGTGAGTTATACTTATAGTTAGCATAACTATAGTTATATTATATACACTTCTATAGTATATACTGTAACTATAGTTCTGCTGCCATATATAGTATGCTCTCATATATATATCAAGAACTCTTGTGCATAATGCCCAAAACGCCCTGCTGTTTTAAGTTTTATATTAATTTATAAATACATATTTTTGTTGCTTTGTTATGATATTTTTGTTAATGTTATTTGTTTTTGCCTTTTTTGAATATTAATGTGAACTATGTTTTAAATATACTTTTTATATATTATATATTAATACTACTTGATGTTTATGCTAATAACAAATCGAAGAAATTTTATATGATTTTTTTCCCTATATATATTTTTGCTGTACGTTTTATTTTTTGTGATTTTTTTTTTGTTCTCGTTTGCAGCTGCTTTTTAACTTAGTTTTCATTTCCATCGATCAACACACACACACATGTAAATACACACACACACACACACACACCAATCAGTCGACAACAACACAAACACTTATGGCCAAGAGAAAAATAGGAGATCCTCCAGGCGATCCTCTGGCAGAGATATTTTTTTTGTTTGTTTTTTTATTGCATTTTTTTGTTTAAATTTTTCTTGCATTTATTTCTTCATTTTCCTTTTGTTTCGTTGTTCTCTGTTGTGTTGTTTTGTTTTACTTTCTTTTTCTATCGTTGTATTGCTCCTAACTAACCCAAGCTTTGGTCTCTTCTCGACAGTACACCACGCAGACCATGTTGTCGCAGAATGCCGATGGCACCGTCTCCTTCATACACGTGGATCCTAATAATCCCATCATCACGCTGCCGGATGGCACAACAGCACAGGTGCAGGGTGTGGCAACGGTAAGTGGAAACTTTGAGAATCTTGTAATGGAAAACTATAATAATACCCGCTCTCTCTCTCTCGCTCTCTCTCTCTATAGCTGCACCAGGGCGAAGGCGGCGCCACCATTCAAACGGTACAAAGTCTCACGGATGTGAATGGACATGAGAATATTCCTGTAGATCTAACCGATGCGCAAGATGGTCAAATCTTTATAACCACCGAGGATGGTCAAGGTGAGTGTTGCACACACACACACACACACACACTCACTAACACGTTTCTCTCTCTCTTAGGTTATCCCGTCTCTGTCAGCAACGTGATTTCGGTGCCCGTCTCCATGTATCAATCCGTTATGGCCAACATGCAGCAGATCCAGAATAGCGATGGCACCGTCTGCCTGGCACCGATGCAGGTAGATAATAGCAGCACCAACACCCACAACAACAACAACAACAGCAACACTAGTAGTAGTAGCAACAACAACAACAGTAGCTCCAATAGCCTCGTTGCACGTGGCAGCAATAATTCTGCTGCTGCTGCTGCTTCTGCTGCCACGCTGCTTGGCATTCCCGTTTTAAATACCGGTGCCATGACACTGACTAGACGCAGTGTGGCAGCTGCTGCGGCTGCTGTTGCCACAACCACAACAACAGCAGCAGCAGCAACGGCAACAACACCAGCGGCAGCAGCAGCAGCAATAACACTGCAAACGCCGCGTTTCTATTTGACGGCAACTGCCAATGGCAACAACAACAGCAGCAGCAGCAACAACAACTCAAGCTTTAATCTCGCCAGCAGCAACATCAATAATAACAGCATGCTTACTAACAACAACAATAATACCAAAATGCCAATGCCAATTATGTTACCAACAACACGACGCAGCACAGCGCAAAAGCGTCGCAAGTTGGCCGACAGCAATGGCAGCAGCAGCAGCAGCAGCAACAGCAACAAAAAATCAGTTGCTGCTGCTGCTGCCGGTGCTGCTGCTGCTGCCATACGCTGCGTGGACAGCGCGAGTCTAACAAACTTGGGCAACACGCAGCTTCAGCTGACGGCCAAGGCCATAAAACAGGAGCATTTGGAATAGACTATTAGCAGACACTGTACAATACTTGCCACACACACACACACACACGCACTACCCCCAATCGATTAGTTCCTCGCACCCCTGCCCCCCCTTAGCCCACAAGCGAAACAGCTGCACCCATTAAATCTAGTCAAAGCGGCGCTATAAGCACACACACCTCACACACACACACACCTCACACACACACACAAACCAATGTGAATGCCAGCAAAAATAATACCAAAAAAAAAAACAAAACATAAAACAAAAAATAAGTTGTATAACTTAAAATGCATGCAACAAATTGCCTTTTAGTCAGGAATATAAACTAAACTATGTAGAATACAAATTAAACATTTACTAACACACCCTGCCCCCACCATGCCCACCCTGCCCCTACCCCATATGAATTTAACATGAGCGCAAAACCAAAAAACAAATCAAAAAAACATGCAAATTTGTTGATAATTGAAACATTGAAACCAAAAGCACAAGCGAAACGCAAATGAAAAAATTCTGTTCCTACAAAAAAATGCGGAATTTGTAGCATACTATATTATTATTATTTTAATTTTAATTATACTTATCATTATTTAGTTTGTTTCGCAATGGAATAATTGTAGCATTAATTGAAACGAAACACAAGCCAAATATTAATTTAGTTTAACCAAACTTTGTAACTTTTGATTTCAATTTATTGTTTAGTTACGCCCCCCATCCCTGCCCTGCCCTCTTTTTTTTCTGTGCAATCCATGAAAATGAAAACAAAAAAACAAGAATGTTATGCAATTTTTTTTTATATAAATTAGTTTAATTACATTGTATAAGTAGTTGGTTTAGTGTAAAGTGGAGCTGTTTCGAATCTGGGAAACCCAAGGAAAAACTAATTCGAAACAGTTCCAAAAATTAAAAAAAAAAAAATTAAAACAGATCGGGAAAATGTCTTAGTCATCTTGTTAAAGTCGTCCAACGTAGCCAATTTTGCATTGAAAATGTAGTTGATAATAGTATGAGAGTAATAATACACACAACTAACCTTAAAAAAAAATAAAAAAAAAACCGCCCACATTTGCCATTGGAGTTAGTTGAGAGCATACAAATCGAAAGAATATATATATATATGTAACTAATTGTGAATATACCATATAATATCGTGTGGCCAGAAATTTGAGTGCGTACAATGATTTTATGTTGATTACACTTATTATTATTATTATTATCATTATTATTGTGTTTAATGTTTTTATTACTGATTATGTTTATTATTATTATGATGATGATGATGTATGATTATGATTATGTTAGTTGTGTTTTAGAGCAAATTTTAATTACGTGTTTAAGCAAGGAAACCCGAGTACGAAACGAGTAAAACCGAAACCAAAACAAATCTATTGAATAAATCCTTTGTTGTTGTGATCTTATAATTTATTTCGATTTTTTCTTTCTTTCTTTTTCAATTTATTTCAATTACATATAATTTTAATCATCGCCATATTCGTTTTTTTATTCTTAGCAGCTCAGTTCTTTATTTAAAGGTCTGCTGATCTCATAATTCCTTTATTTCATGCCTTGTTTATCGTGAGTATTATTTTATATATATATTTATTCCATCTACGATGTGCCTGGATCGAATTTAAATGATATTTCACATTTTCGAATTAATTCCAGTCTCTTTAAACATTATAATTAACAATTTCTTTTGTTTCTATCTATCTAGGTTGAGAACGGCGATCAGCTGGAAACGATTACAGTCTCGCCGGGCATGCACCAGATGATGATACAGGGCGGACCGGGACAGGAGCCGCAGCTGGTGCAGGTTGTCAGCCTTAAGGATGCGACGCTGCTGAGCAAAGCCATGGAGGCCATAAGTTCGGGCAACGTTAAGGCAGAGGATACCATTATAATGGAACAATAGACAGCCGAAGGAAGAATTGCAATTGTGGAATATATATAAATACATATATCTTTATGATCTCCCAGAATCGCGCATGTAAAATGCTTGATGATCCCCCTCCACACACAAAAACACATAGAATTAATGCATTTTTTGATACGATACGATTGCGCACATCATATGTACCCACGATATCTATATAAATGTATGATATATATATAGTATATCGGCTGTATATATGAATTGGGCGCAGCTTATCGACATACACACGACGCATAAACGAAAATATTTTATAAGTACCTGAAAGGTGTTGCTAAACAACAAAAGCAAAAGCAATTCTCATTAAGTTATGTTCCCCCCACCCCACCCACCATTTCCAACCCTATGAATATTCCCTTACCAGTTATGTGTATATTGTTCTAGTCTATAACAAAAAAAAAAAAGAAACCACAATATTCTCAATACTTATCGATTCTAGTCATCAAATTTCCAGTCGTACATGCAAATATATATAAATATATAATATATTATTTTTTTTTTTTTGTGTTAACGTCTTCGCCTAGCATAATACTTGATAAACAAAATTTCAATATAAATATTATATATATATAAATATAAATATTGTATATGCATATGTTCTTTGAATTTAGTTATAAATCAATTTTTGTCCTCATCGTAAATAGTTCAATTAGCATCTAAGGCAATACTCGAATTCAACTCAAACTCTTCAATTCCGATAATAGTTTTTTTCGGATCCGAATATCAACGGGATTCCGTACTGAATGTTGTTTCTGCACTTACTCATAGCTACATACATACATACATATACATACATATATACATCCATTTATATATATGCCCACACATGTCCTTTAAATATTTGTATGCCTATATAAATAGGAATTCTACATATTATATATAGTTACTTGTGTGTATGTTATGGGCTTTACCACAAAAAAAAACACTCTAAAATCGCATTTGCATCTATGCAGAAAAATCACCTAGTCATAAAGTTAAAAATTAACTAGAATATGATAATGACAGTATAAATCATAATTCATCTTAGGCCAAAGCGTAAAGTTAAACAACAATAAAAAAAAAACATCAAGAAGAAAAATATAAACCATGCAATGTAAACAAAAATTCACTTTAAATTTAATTACTAATTATAATAAATAAATAAACTGTATACATTAAACATACATGACGAGTGAGTTTGTTTTTCTTAGACTCTATAAAGATCTTGACTGCGATTAAATAAACAACAGAGTCAAATGGAAGTTTATCGTATAGTTGAAACTTTAAACAGATTCATTTAAATTTTTGCTGGGAATATTTTCTTTTAATTTCTACTTTGCCAAAAAAGCATACTTTATACATATATAGAAAATAATGGTTTGGTCTGGGCAAAATTTTAAGGAATCTCAAACAAATTCCGTAATATTATGACTAATCACGCTATATGATTCTCTAAAGTGAGGCACACACTCATGTAGCATAAACAAGTCTGATTTCAGTTTTTTTTTTTTTTTTTTTATTTAGGTTGTTTATTTTCATTAATGTTTATTGTTGTTTTGTATTATTATTAGATTACAGGCTATGGTATTTAATTACTAACATCATCATTTGTAACGCGCTTTATTTATCGTCATTATGGTATCTCTTCCCTATGTTATTTGTATAATTATCATTGTCGTATTATAATCTTCCGTTGTTTCGTTATTGATTTCATAAATTAGATAATGATACAAAAGATCTAAGACAACAACAAAACGCAGAAAAGAACACAAAACGTACCATATATAGATATAGATATAGATATACATAATATATACAATATATATGTATGTATGTATTTATTAGTAGTATTACGCATATGCATAAGCATGTGTGTATGTGTGTGTGTGTTTTTGTTTTTCTTTTCACATAACCCAAAAGTGTTTTTAGAGCACAACTCGTTCAAAAATATAAACAATTTTTTACAATTTTGGCTTAAAGTTAACGATTAATTTTACACTACGCACTAGACAAACGAATATGAACGAACGAAGAATTAAAGCGAGAGAAAAAACCAAAACAAACAATTGTAAAATAAAAAAAAAATACACAAAAAAAAAACACTACACTAAATGTGATTAATAATAGCTACAAAAATATATATATGTATACAATATATATATATACTAGGTTATATACATGTGTATATGTAAATTTCGCTATGCAACAAAAGGTGCTAACTGATAAGGCAATCCGAATCCGAAACCGAATCGAGTCGAGCACACACACAAAAAAAACAGCAGATTGAGGTGTGGGCGGGGCGAGGGGTCAGGTGCTACAGCTAGCATCGAACTTAAAGCCAAATTAAAACGTAGTTGAACAAATTTGGTGATGGAAAGTGGGGGAGAAGAAGGTAGGGGGAAAAAAGGTTGAAGAAAATTATAGAATTATTATAATAACACGACTCTGTCATACATATATGTAAATAATATAATATATGTATGTATATAGCTCAGTGCTCAGCGCTTGACACAACTTCAGTGCCTTTTTAGGGGGGAATCTGGTTCTGGATCTACTAGTATTACGGTTGCGGTCTATGTATAGTATAAGTTGAGTATTAGTTACATGTGTGTGGTTCTTTTGTTTTTTTAACAAGTTTCAAAAGTAAAATACTTTAAAACTAAAATCTCTAAATCTCTCTCTCTCTCTTTCTTGCTTCTGCGCGCCTCCTCTCGCTCGCTCTTGATCTTTCTTTCTCTTTTTTTTTTTTTTTTTTTTAATGCGCTTCGAGTTTGTTAAAATTTAATGAGTAACTTTGCTTATAACAATATATGATTTTGTACTCTTTTCGCACTGGGTCTTAAGAGTTGCTTGGACAGTGGGCGGGATACACAGGCAGTGGATGGGATGGGGTATACATATATGGATCGGCAGGGAAGGGAATTGGGGGAGGGGATGGGCTGCCGCCGAATACACTGAGCTATTTGTCGACTTAAATAAATAAAACATTGAAGCTAATCCGCAAAAAGGCAAAGCGCACATACAAAAAAGAATTGGCGCACATTTTGCAACACTGGCAAATCTTAATTAACACTAATTGCTGCTGCCGTTGCTGCTCTCACTGGACGTTGTCGTCTGTTTGGTTATCACTGAAACCGGCGCCGCAGTCACCGTCGCCGTCGTCGTCGCATCATACTCGCTCTTAATGTTTACCAGCAGCTGCTTCTGCATCTGATGCTCCAGCATGATCGCATCCATTTGCCGCTCGAACTTGGGCAAACGCGCCTTGCGCTGCTGCTGCTGGTACAGCGTCTGCGCCTCCTCGCCAATTGTCACCAGCTGCGTGTCGAGGCTGCGCAACGTGCTGGTTAATGCCGCATGGAGCTGCGTTGGTGGTGTCGCTGGTGGTGTTGCTGCCGCCGCCGTTGCCGTTGGCTTTGTTGGCGTCGTCATTAGCCTCTGCAGCACACTGACACGCGGTGTTGCCATCGATGCTGCTGCGGCGGCACTGATCGATGGCGGCGGTGGCGATGCATCGCTATTGTTGGCCTCATCCGGCAGCTCCAGGCTGCTTGTACTACCCGGCGATAATGTGGAACTCTCGCTGAGGCAACAACTAAGCTGGCGTATGACACCCGAGCCAGGACTGTGCTGCTGCTGCTGCAGTTGTTGCTGCAGCAACAGTTGCTGCTGCTGTTGCTGTTGCTGCTGCTGCTGCTGCTTTTGTTGCTGCAGTTGCTTTTGTAGCTGCTGCTGTTGCTGGTACTGTAGATTACGCGCAGATGTTACATTGACCACATCGACAGATTTCGATATTGAATGCTTGACATGATTCGGCGCCGGCGGCACCAGCGCCAATTGTGGTGATGGCGATGACGCCTGCTCTTCCAGCGTCAGTGTCGCATTGCTGGAACCCGGCGAACTGCAACAGCCCGCATCATCCATAACATCCATCATGTTGCTATCAACATTGTTCGTCGTTGCCTCATGCTGCCCCTGCGCCTGCCCCTGTCCCTGCTCTGCTCCATCGGCGGATTTTTGCAGGTTTTCAATAAGATAGAGTACAATCCGCTCCAATTGTTGTGGTGCACGCGAAGCGGGCAAATCAGGACTAGTATCCGTTGGTATATCGGCCTTAATGATCGTTGAGAACTTATTCTTCATTTCCTGCACCTTCCGTTTGCCCGACTGCTCGTCCAGCAGCGTGTTGACGCAGAGAAACGAATGCACCTTGTTGCTGCTCTTATCGATCTCAAGGAATCCCTTCGATTGCAGGTAAATAAAGTGTCCATTCCGCGACAGCAGCCGATAGCAGCTCTCGCCATAGTCATTGTTGCAGTCATACATCTGTCGCAGCGCCACAATTACCCAGCGCACATCGTCCAGATGCATAAAGCTGAACGGGCTCAGGTTGCGCACCTGCAAAGCGAATAAAAACAAAACAAAACAAAAGATTAGTCTCCATGGGATAGATAAACAAGTAACATAGATAACGCCATGTTACTAGATAAGCTTCTCTGGGTTTCCGTACTCACCTCATCCTTCATATAGCCCGCCACAATGCCAATTCGTTGATCACAATCGATGATGCTACCGTCAATGAGATGCCGCGTCTGATATTCCAACTGATACGGTTCCGGCTGGCGGCATAGTAGACTCAGATTCGTGGAGCTTTCCCGTATGACACGCGCCATGGCGACCAGAACGATATCGTTGCCACTGATGCCATGGAGTGCCGCCTGAGCGATTGCATCATGTTGCGGGAGACAGGCCGGCGGTAGCGTTGCTGATGTTGACGACGACGACGACGACGACGCCGCTGCCGAGGCCGCCGCTGCTGCCGCTGCCGCTGCCAGCATATTATTATTACGCGATCGCCTTATCAGCTGCGATACGATTGGGTAATTGGCGGCCGCGCCACCCGTCACCGACGAGTCGCTGCGCCGAAAGCACCCATCAATTTTGACCATCTCGTAATGACGCGTCGCCTCGGCGCGCGTCGACGCACGCGCCAGTCGCACTGTAAAGCAACGACGATCGGCGCGCAGACGCTCATCGATGGCTGCCAAATGGGCGATGGTTTCGGGGCTGGGCGTGCGTGTGCGTCGCTCCTCCTCGTCGTCGTCGTCGTCGCCGTCATGCTCGTTGTGCAGTTGCAGCTCTTGATCATGCTGCTGCTGCTGCTCCTCCAACTGTTCCAGTTCCTCATCATCATCGCTGGCCGATGTTGAATGCGATTGCGAATGGGATTGCTTGTGGCGTCGCTGCTGCTGCTGCCGTTGATGATGATGCTGGTGCTGCTGCTGCTGCTGGTGTTGTTGTTGTTGCTGATAAAAGAGCGTCTCAATGTCACGCGGTATGAGCTGTTGTCGCAACTGCGCCTGATCATCGGGATGGGTTATCTGCAGCAGATTCTGTCCATACAAATCCGACTGGCAATGGCCGAGAAGTTGCTCAACGCTGCCCGAGACGAGCACTATCTGTCCGTTACAGGTGAGCGTCAGAAAGAAGCTGTCGAGCAGCTGCATCAGCTTGTCCGTCAACTGTGGCGTATCGCCATTGATAAGGCTATTTCCGGTATACTCTACTCCTGCTCCTCTTCCAGCTCCTCCTCCTGCACCTCCTCCTGCTCCGCCTTGATTGACGCTGCCATTGGGCACCTTCAAGTTCAGCTTGCGTCGACGTCGTGTCGCCGACTTACCAAACACATACTGCAGCCGCAGACCATGCGTGGCGAAACGCAAGACGGCGGTCTTATCCAGTCGCCGCGTCGATTCAGCGGCATGTGGCACCATTGTGGCCAGCTCCTGTATGCTGGCATTGAGCTTGTCCCGGCGTTGCTTCTCAGCCAAATTACGCGCCTCTCGCCCGTTGGCAGAGGCGCCATTGGCATCGTTCGACTCCGCATCAGCGGCTACAGCGGCTGCTGTTGTTGTCATAACTGCGACGCAGCCACTGCCGCTGCCGCTGCCGCCGCCGCCGCTGCTGTTGCCGTTGACTGTGGCTGCGACTAGTGCTGCCATTGCGCACGTTGTTCTTCTTATTGTTGTTTTTGTTATTGTTATTGTTGTGTGTGTGTGTGTGAGTATGTTGCGTATCTGTGTATTGGCGTGTGTCGTGTATGTGTGTGTGCGTGTGTGTGTTGTGTGTTGTATTTTGCTGTTATGTTGTTGTAAATCGTTAGCTTATTTTGATTCTTACGCTTACGTTCTCACGGATTCCGAATTCGATATCGAATTCGCTTTTCTCCATGCATTTGTTTTCCTTTTTATTATTAATTGGCGCGCTGCGGAAAATTGTCACTCTCCATAACTTAGCGGCCTCTGCCGTTGTCGTCGTCGCCGTCGCCGTCGCTGTTTGCCTCTCAGCGCTCAGCTCTGTTTGCGTTTTTTGTTAATATTTTGAGCGTATTTTGTTGCTATTTCTTTAAAGTTTTCAAGGTCTTGCTTGTTCTTGTTGTTGCTGTTGTTGTTGCCGTTGTCGTAGGTGATGTGTGGTTGTTGTTGTTGCTGTTTTCGCTCACTGCTGCTGCTGTTAACCACCTTTGGGCTATGTGCGCGGCGGCCCCCTCTCCCTCACTAACCATTCACTCTCACGCAGCGTATGTTATTTTCCATTTAGTGGAATTTTTTTCTTTTTCTTTTTTTGATTGCGTTGCGAATCTCAATCTCCTTTGCGTTGTGGCTCAGCAGTGTTGCTGCTGCTGTTGTTGTTGTTGTTGGTGTTATTGTTTTCGTTGTTGTTTTTGTTATTGTTGGTCACCCCGCACAGCGTAGACCAGACATTGGCTATTCCATAGAACGTCAGTGCAATTACATTGAATATCACACACACCGTTTGCACTATTTTGTTTATATTAGTGATTAATTGTTTATTAAACAATTATGTAGCTCGGCGACATTTGTGGCAAAAAAAAAACGGATGCATATCGATGTATCGATACATGTGTTCACCTATCGGTACGCAAATGTAACTGGTTCCGTTTCACGTTAACAAACTGCAGCTGATCAAGGATAATTACAAAAGTACAGAAATACAGGTGATAAAATAAAAACAAACAAATGGAATACAGCATAACATAACAGGCTGAATTGAATCTATACAAAAATTGACAGGCGCATTTGGCGCAGTTCAGATCATTTGAAGCTGTGAACTAGCTCTGAGCGATGACATCACGATTCCGATATTAATTTCATTGCTCACATTCACACACGTACGTAAGCACACTCACACAGACACACACACACACACACAGGCAGTCACCGTGTGCGCCTCGTCTTCTTCTTCTAGGTCCACACTTGGCACATTTGCCAGCTGTGCACGTGAAAGCCGCCGCCGCAGCAGCAGCAGCAACAACAGCGCGAACGTAAACTAACAAATTGTTTGGCAATTTTTTCGGTAATTTAGGTTTACAGCCCCCATACAGAATCATGTCGAAGGCGAAAGGTAAAAAGAAGGATCGCTTCGATGACGACGAAGAGCAGCAACAGCCGGAGAAAGTCAGTCTCAACGAGAAGAAACCTGCACCAAAGAAGGGAAAGAAGGGGAAACGTGCTGGCGGTGGCGGCGGCGATTCCAGTGATAATGAATCCAACAGCAAGCTGACCAACAATGTGGATAACGATGATGTTGAAAGCGTCAAGTCCTCGCAAAGTAAGCAACAACAACAACAGCAGAAGAAGGCTGCCAAAAAGGGTAAGAAGGGGAAGAAGAATGACAAGTGGAGTGATGACGACGACGATCAGCAACAACCGTCGGCCAAGTCGGTGACAAACAATGCTTCTGGATCTGAGGATGAAGAGTCGGCGCCAGTCATTAATCCCGTACCCAAGAAACAGCAGCAGGGCAAGAAAAGCAAAAAGAACAACAAAAAGAAAGCGGATGATGGCTTCAGCGATGGAGATGATGATGATCAGGATAACATTATTGAGCAGTCAGTCAAACCGGTGTCGAAGAAGGCCAAAAAGAAGCAACAGCAGCAACTGAAAAATAAGTTTGAAATGAGCGACGACGAGGAGGAGGACGAGGAACTGGATGTGGACTCTGAACTCGATGAGGAAGTAACGGTGGCCAAGCCAGCAGCTAAGAAATCCAAGCAAAAGCAACAGAAAGAGCAAAAGAACAAATATGCCATGAGTGAAGATGAAGATGACGACGATGTGGACGATCTCGACGAAGATGAGAAGGAGGTTGAAGTCGAGATTGAGAAGCCAAAGCAGTCGGAGCCTGAAGAGAAGTTGACGGAGAAAGTTGCCAAGATTACGCTTATTGAACCAGAGCCGGAGCCGGAGCCTGAACCCGAACCTGAGCCGGAGGTCGAGCTGGATACAATTGAAGAGGATTCAGTGGCCAAATCTGAAGACTCGTCGGAAGCCAAGGATAAAGACAAAGAGAAGGAAAAGAAGATGTCGCATAAGGAGAAAAAGAAGCAGAAGAAGCAACAGGAATACGAGCGACAAATGGAGCTGATGACCAAAAAAGGAGGATCTGGTCATTCCGATCTAGACAATAACTTCACCATGTCACAGGTGCAGAAGAGCGCCGGCCAGCAGGCGGCCCTTGAGCATGCCGTGGACATCAAGATTGAGAATTTCACAATATCAGCTAAAGGTAATTTCGCCACATTACGTTTCGCATTCCTGTACTCATAGTACCATCTCTTCTTTTCTTTTGTGCCTGATCAGGTAATGATTTGTTTGTGAATGCCAATCTGTTGATTGCCCATGGACGCCGTTACGGCTTGGTGGGTCCCAACGGCCATGGCAAGACAACATTGTTGCGGCACATTGCCACTCGTGCCTTTGCTATACCGCCCAACATCGATGTGTTGCTGTGCGAACAAGAGGTGGTGGCTACGGATAAAACTGCCATTGATACCATACTGGATGCGGATGTTAAGCGTACCGAAATGTTGAAGAAAAGCGAAGAGCTGGAGAAACAGTTTGCTGCCGGGGATCTCAGTGTACAGGAAGAGCTAAACGATACATTTGCCGAGCTGAAGGCAATTGGTGCTTATTCGGCGGAGGCACGTGCTCGCCGTATTCTGGCTGGTCTGGGATTCAGTAAGGAGATGCAGGATAGACCAACCAATCGTTTCTCTGGTGGCTGGCGTATGCGTGTCTCGTTGGCACGTGCTCTTTACTTGGAGCCAACGCTGCTCATGCTTGACGAACCGACAAATCACTTGGATCTGAATGCGGTCATTTGGCTTGACAATTACTTGCAGGGCTGGAAGAAAACCCTGTTGATTGTGTCTCACGACCAGAGTTTCTTGGACAATGTGTGCAATGAGATCATTCATCTGGATCAGAAGAAACTGCAGTACTACAAGGGTAACTACTCGATGTTCAAAAAGATGTATGTGCAGAAGCGACGTGAGATGATCAAGGAGTACGAGAAGCAGGAGAAACGTCTGCGTGAGCTCAAGGCTCATGGTCAATCGAAGAAGGCGGCCGAGAAGAAGCAAAAGGAGTCGTTGACACGCAAACAGGAGAAGAACAAGACCAAGCAGCAGAAACAGGACGAGGATGAAGGACCGCAGGAACTATTGGCTCGTCCCAAGGAGTATATTGTCAAGTTCCGTTTCCCAGAGCCTTCACAGCTGCAGCCTCCGATTTTGGGCGTGCATAACGTTACGTTCGCTTTTCCGAGCCAGAAACCGTTGTTCATCAAAGCCGATTTCGGTATCGATCTGACTAGTCGTGTCGCCATCGTCGGTCCCAACGGTGTGGGCAAATCCACCTTCCTCAAACTGTTGCTCGGCGAACTTGAGCCACAAGAGGGGGAACAACGCAAGAATCATCGTCTGCATGTTGGACGCTTCGATCAGCATTCGGGTGAACACTTGACGGCCGAGGAATCCGCTGCTGAATATCTGCAGCGGTTGTTTAATTTGCCGCACGAGAAGGCGCGCAAAGCGTTGGGCTCCTTTGGACTTGTTAGTCACGCGCACACCATTAAAATGAAGGATCTTTCTGGCGGTCAGAAGGCGCGTGTCGCTCTAGCCGAGCTGTGCCTTAGTGCGCCTGATGTGCTCATCCTTGATGAGCCGACCAATAATCTAGATATTGAATCCATCGATGCCTTAGCCGAGGCTATCAACGAGTACGAGGGCGGCGTTATTATTGTTTCTCACGACGAGCGTCTTATTCGTGAGACCGGTTGCACTCTGTATGTCATTGAGGATCAGACAATCAACGAGATTGATGGCGAATTCGATGATTACCGCAAGGAAGTGCTCGACTCGCTTGGCGAAGTCGTCAACAATCCCAGCGTGGTGGCCAACGCGGCGGTGCTGCAGTAGCCAACGATCGAATTTCGCTCCTCGTTTCTCTTTACTTCCCTTCGCTGTTGAAACAATATCACTAGATAGCCGCCTTTTTGTATATATATATATATGTTAAACAAATTCAGAGAGAGAGAGTACGGGTGACAAATATATTTGCGTGTTTATACATATATATATATATTATATTAATAAATGAAAAATAATAGATTGAACTTATGGGACTTTAATTGGGGATTCGAAGTGGTGTTGGGCCTAGCCAGAGCGATAGAAATCCTTGACATTTTTGAGTAAATGTGTCATGGTGTTGTAGCTCTCCGCATCAAAGTCGATTTTCTCCCCATGAAATACGATCAACTGCAATACAAACGAAATGAGCTTGGATTTGTTGACCAACTGGACTACATTGATATAACTTACCTCCTTGCCGCGTATGGAATCACCAGAGCTGGGTACACCGATAACCTCCACCCAGGCACCTTCCGGTGCATTCACTTCTCTTTGCAAGCTTATGCGTAGTTTATGGTTGTCGGTGCTGTTGGCCACAACATTCGTGCCGGCCACACTCTCAAGCCGCACCATAATACTGACAGTTTGGCCCGCAAACTGCTTGAGCATTCCACCATTGACAGGCGTGTATGGTTCGAACGGTGTAGTCATTTTGAACAATAATTATAATTTTTGGAAAACCTTTTGCGAAATAGACTACACAGCAGCTGCGACGGCTATCAACAATATAAAAAGCGCGTAAATTCTGATTCACACTACAAAGCTGAATGCTACGATACACTATCGATTGCATGACGATAACTTATTGTTCAAAAGGAAATAACGATAACGATAACATAGTGGAACACAGTGTTCCGATTTGTTTTCTAAAATATTTAAATATAATTTTTTTAATTATATTATAAGCAATCTTTGAGCCCTTTACCCACAACTATTAACTTTATCAATTTAAGATAAAGTCAGAAGCACAACTGTAAGACCAAAAAAACACCAAGTTTATATGTTCTTTGCACCATTTTCATTTGAATTGTATCCAACAACTTTAAATTATCTTATATATCTATTCGATACCTATTAGTTGCACAAATATCAATTGCTAGCTAGATTAGCTATTCTATGTTGGGGATGTTGCATGCTTAAATACGATATAATTTAAAATAACTTGTCGAATTTAGTACCGAAAGCTTAACAAATTTTTCACTGGTAACATCATAATTCAAAAATTAATATAAAACAAAACTTACATATCAAGATTAATCAATTTCAATTGCTTACATGTTCGAACGGAGTTAATTTAAATTAAGAGTTAACGATAGTTTTCACTGGTAACATAATAATCCCAAATTCATATTAAACAAAACTTACATATCATGATTAATCAATTGCAATTGCTTACATGTTCGAACGGAGTTAATATAAATTAAGAGTTAACGATAGTATAGACATATCTCTACTTTCAAGGCATATTTTCTATTATACACTATATACAAGAATAACTTAAAATATAATTGGAATTGATTTAGCATAATAGTCCTTTGTTGCTCTATGTATTGTTGCAAAATCGGTTATTTGCCTGCCTCACTGCCACTGGCGTTGCTCTGTTGACTGTTGCCGCTGTGACTGTTGTACATGAGATGAGCTGCAATGGAGAGAGAGAGATATATATATAAGAAAGAGATGGCTTGAATTTTAAGTGATCGTGTCGTGCAGCAAGCAAGCTGGCTCCTAGTGTACAGAATTCATAGCTTGGTATTTCTAATTTCTGAACTTACCCATTACAACTGGCGGTATATTAAAACTTCCAAAAGACGCCGTTGGCGCAGCAGCTTGGGCATTACCCGTAGCACAAATGAAAGCGGCACCGTCATGCTGCACAGGAGTCGTGACAGCTGTCGACACCGGAGATGTTGTATTATTATTATTATTATTATTATTATTATATGCCATCGGTGAATGCAGAATTGGCGCTGGTGTTGATGTAGTAAGCGTGGTTGTTGTCACGGTCGCTCGATCCGTTGTCGCTGGCTGAAAACGTTGTACTGGTGGCATGACGACAGTGGTCAAGTGTGTGTTATTCGGCTCATCCAACAGTCCTGTGCGCTGCAAACGTCCTGTTTTCGTCTCAATGTGCTTATTATGTGCGCTTAAACAATGATTGCGCATGTGATACAACTGCAGAAAATAGGTATCACAGTGTGGACATTTGTAGCGCTCCCCAGTGTGGCGACGGATGTGCGCCTTTAGGTCATTGCTCTGGCTAAAGCTCTTGGGGCACTGTTCGCACTTGTATGGACGTTCGCCCGTGTGGGTGCGCATGTGTATGGTTAGATTATAGGCTCGATGAAAGCTCTTGCCGCAGGTATTGCACAGATTGGGCTTTGTGCCCGTATGATATCTAGAAGTGGGAAACAATCTCTGTAGAATTCGAATTCGAGCTTGAAACCGATAATGTACTTACCGTTCATGCACCTTCAGATCGGTGGCGCGCGGGAATGCCTTGACGCAAAAACGACACTTGTATGGTTTTTCGCCATTGTGACGTCGCATGTGGACACGCAGGTAATCGTTGCGCGCGAAACTGTCACCACAAATGCAGCAGAGGAAGTTACGCTGTCCAGTGTGTGTCTTTTCGTGGCTGCGCAGCTGCTGGCGCTCCTTGAAGGTCTCGTCGCAACTCTTGCAGGCGTACAGGAACTCTGTGTGGAGTAGCGTGTGCTTGCGCAAATAAGTCTTGCTCGAGAATCTCTTGGCGCAGTACTCGCAGGTGTGTTCGCTCAACTGAATCTTTAGCTCGCTGTTGGCGTCCAGGCCTTCGCCATTGTGTTTGCTCATCTTGTGGCGTTCCAAGGCATCGGGACGGGTGAATGCTGCATCGCACAGGACACACTTGTGCTCTTTGTTGCCATGCAGACTCTGGACGTGTGCCTTTAGATGATCGCTGCGCGCAAACTCCTTGGGACAATGTGGACAGCTGTGTGGCTTCTTTTCCAGATGTGACAATTTGTGACGCAAGAGATGACAATGACGCGAGAAAGTACGCTGACAAACTTCACAACGATTCTCTGGATTGGTTTCCCCATCAGCTGGCTGCTTGCGACGACGACGACGCCGCTGCTGTTTCCCACTTTGGCTTGCCTTGTCCAGAAACTCACGGGCAATTGCCACTTGACCACCGAGTGGCAGCAGTAATTCGGTCGCTGATTTAAAGTTTGCCGCAAGATTGGGCTGCACATTTGTATCGTCTGCATCGTCATCATCTTCTTCGCTATCATCGTCGTCGTAATCATCAAACTGTTGCTCGTCTTCATCCTCCTCGTCTGCGCTATGCAACAATTCGGCAACTGCGGCCGCTTGCAATTCATATATCTCCTTCTCATCATCGTTTGCACCCCCGACGTGCTGTCGCTCTTCTTTAATGGATAATTGGTATTCACCTTCGCCAGAAACTCCCAGGGGTTCCTCTATGTAACAAAACAAATATTAGCTGATGCGTTTCATTATCTTAATTTCTGGAAGCTTACCTTTAATCACCGTTTTCTTATCAATTTCACCCTCAACCTGACCTCGTGCAGATTCCAGCTTTGTCTTTTTTCTGAATTTGTCAAGCTTTATCAACGCCGCAACTGCCGCTGGATATTGCTCCAGATCTGGTTCTGCATCTAGCCGTGTGCCCGAGTCTTTTTCGGTCTCTGGTTCTGGCTTGACATGTAGCCATAGGGATTGCTTAGCCTCAGCATCAACCTCTTCATCGTCTGCGTCCTCATTGCTTGAAATGGGATTGTAATGGCAATCGTTATTATCACCTTCATCTTCATCCGAACAGACATTGTGATTAAGAAGAACGGCAGTCGATTCTAGTTCATCGCCACTCTGCATTGTTGTCTCGTCTATAGGTGCCCAGGCAGTTGACGATGAGTCCTGCTCCTGCTCAACTGGAAGTTTTTCCCGCCTACGTCGACCATCTAACTTATCCATATTATGAACAAGTCGCAGGTGGCGCAACAGATAATCGCGTCTCGGAAAAATACTTCGGCACTCGGGACACTGGAGAATACGACGCAGGGAAGGTGATGGAGATTGTGGATCGTGCTGCTTCAATAAATGTTTGCGCAACTGTCGAAGCTGCTGAAACTGTGTATCACACAACCTGCACTTAAGGTCTTGCTCCTCCAGATGCTTGTGCTCTCGATTGCGATGCAGACGAAGCTCGAGAATATCGAGAAATGTATCATCACAGATGCCGCACGGCAGCATCGGTTTGCTGAGTTCAGTCTGAGTGCATATATCCCTGCTGTTGGGCTTGCTCGCGGGCGTGCATCCCAATATTGCCACCAGAGAGCGGTATGCCTTTTCCGCATCTCGTTTGAAACGATACGCTTGGCAGGCGGCCTTGATGCATGTGTCGCACATATGATGAGGCATTTTGTCGTACCGCTCGCAGGTGTAGCGTGTACATTCGTTTAATATCTGGGCAATGTTGGCGCCTTGCTCCACAGGCGCCTCATCATAGATAAAATAGAAATCGTCTACCTCGCGAAGGCAGACGCGACAGACGCGATCCGGATCGAACTGGTCATATGGAGCTGTGTCAGGCATTGCAACTGTATGCGTTCATGTGCGTAGTTTTACACGTTATATGCCAAATGTTTTAAGCAAGTATTAAAATGGCATTTCGTTTGCAATGTTTATAAATTTGAGATTATTGTTTTTCTTTTTACATGTCCACTTGGGAATATTTCACTGATCCGGCAGCACTTGGCGCAAAAGTGTAGCGCTTCTTGCTCGGAAGTGGCAACATTATTAAATACAGAAACCAAGATCAACTTGATATAGCGTGGAAATACAAAAACTGATTTAAAACAAAATTGTAAATATAATGTTGTAAATAAGCGATACACAAATTTTGCAAAAATACAAAACAATTTGTCATTTTGATTCAAACTCATTGTGAATATTATGCATGTCTGGTAACATTTGGCAAAACACACTTGTTGCCACATAGTGGCAGCCCCACAATACCATTAAATTGTCCCCGCGCATTTAAATATACGTTTGGAAACAGCACCGATGATTTTTATTGCCTATAATTTTTAACAATGTTTATTTTGCACATGGACAGGATGTGAATTTACTTATTTCCTTTCCTGCTGCAATGTCCGTTATCAATGTCAATTGGCCGTGTTTCGGGTCTATCCAGGCAGAGGGGAACTGTTTATCCAGGTCAATAAACACGCTCTGCAACAAGCACATTCAAGTATTGTTTAAAAACGTAATATTTTCAAAGCTTACCTTAACAACATTAGCTTTGCTCTCTCCCGTAACAACAAACACAACTTCTTTAGCGTTATTGACCAGAGGAAGCGTGAATGTTATACGATTTGGAGGGGGTTTCGGCGAATCACGGATTGGAATAATCAGACGACGATTTTCAGCCAAGGATGCAGGTTGTTCTGGGAACAATGAGCATGTGTGTCCGTCTGGACCCATGCCCAACAGCAAGAGATCGAATTCAGGACAGCTTGTACCAAATTCGGCTATAATTCGCTTTTCATAATCCGTGGCACATTCATCTAATTCCAAGGTTGTGTTTGCTTTGTAAAACTGACTTTCCAAAATCTTGGGGACTTGAGTTAACAACTGTGTTTTGTACGCCCAGTAGGTCGAGTCTTTGTCCTCCTCCGGGACGTAGCGTTCATCACAGAAAAAGAACTTCCAGCATTGTGTGTCTTGTGGGTGAGCCACTAGGGCCCGCGACAAGAGCTGGACAAGCGAACCACCTGTTAAGAGCAATAATTGGAATGAGTATTGGCATTCTTGACATTGTGAATGAGGAGTTGCGTGTTGGAAGGTCACCTTAAGTTGAGCTTATCACGCACATGCACACGCACACCATCGCGAGCACACACATGCATGACACAAGTAGCTTACCTGAAAGGCCAACGCGAAAGGTTTTGCGATTCTCGATCGCCTGATCCGAACATTGTTTTAACACATCGCTTAGCTTCTTGACCAATTGATTTTCCGTTTCTGCGATATTTACTGTGAAAGGACACTTTCGCTGGGTCGTCATGATTTATTTTACTTTAAATGTGCCGGGCCTTCTCTCTCGGTGCTGTGTTCGAAATCTTTTTGGCACTCGATTGTTTTTTATATCAACATGCTAAAAGGGTGTTGCCACACCAAGTGTTGTGTTGACGTTGCCACATGTAGAAATATTACTCAACGCACTTGAACCATGCCTGAAACACCTGCCAGTGTTGTGGAACGTCGCAAGTCTGTCTATAGTCATTGACATCTGTCATTTGCACAAATACAAACACGCAAACTGAGATAATTTCGTGAAATTGCGTTGCAAATTATTTAAATATTAGTTGCTGTGTGCGAAAAATATTATTTGTGTCGGATTGTGAATATATTTAATCGATTCTTCGTTTGTTGGTGGCGAGGAATTGAGAATATAAGCTACGGGCGACGATTTACACGACTGACCATTTCGCAAACAACAACAAAATACAATAGCAAAATTAAAACGTGTGCGCACACATCCATTTATTATTATTATTATATTATTATTTCTGCGTTCTGCCGTGTTTGGCGATTGAGTTAAGCTTGTGTGAATTGTAAGAGCAATGCCTAAGCGCGGCGGTGGCGGCGGTCAACGATACAACAACAATTCTGGCAATGGCGGTGGCAGCAATGGTGGCGGAGTCGGAGGATCTCGTTTTTCCGCGCTAAAAGACTTTGATGGTAAGATTCCGTTGTATTTTAATACAGTTGCTCTAAAATACTTACGGTAAATTTACTCTGTTATAGAAGGTGAAGATCATCAGCGACGCAAGGATCGTAACAAGCGACGTGTCAGCTTTAAAACATCGCTATTTCAACAAAAAAGCGATGTGAAACTACGTCTTCAGGATGTGCGTCGCTGGGACGAGGATGATGATATGAGTGAGATGACAACCACAATAAAGGTGCGTTTTGTCGCGTTCGTCTAGCTCGGAAATCATCACATATAACAATTGTTATTTTCTATTCACTATTGTAGGATCGTCCTAGTTCGCGTCGACGAGGCTCACCTATTCCGCGTGGTAAATTTGGAAAACTGGTTCCCAATGCAATTGGATGGTATCAAGTGACGGTAAGTGTGTTACAAAAACGACTACGATTACGATTCTATCGGGATTTCGAATTCAAGTAGTAGACTGTAAATGATTGTGCGTCACATGGTATAGGGTCTCTTCGGAAATGTGTAATTGCCTTTAATGCTCTGTAAGAACCCACTTGTCTTTTTTTACTTGGTATATGGGGTTGGATTATCGCCTTGTCTTGCTCAAAGTACGTTCAGAAACTGTTCAAGCGTCCATATAGATATAGTACATTTTTTTCGATGAACCCAAAGATATTTTTGTGGAATAACCAGAATAATTCAGCCAAATATATCGTAGTTACTTAGCTGCTTAGCACAATAAACAGCGTACAGTGATTCAAGCTGATTATTTTTAATCGAATTATTAATTTATTGGCGGCAATAAAAGAAAATTATCCCATAGTCGAAAAGTCCAACAATGCTCTAAATAGTTTGCATGATATACCATATGTACGTGTATCATGTGAGAGCTGATAATTATAACTTTAGCTAAAAACTATGTCTCGTCCCGCCTGGCGTTAAGTTTATTAATTAATATCAATCGTAAAGTGTCATTGAGTAAACAAACAATAAAAACTTAATTAGAATTTAGACAAGCAAATTGGATTTGTCTGCGGTAAAATAGTTCTGTAGCTCTGAAAAACTGATTTGTCATGATATGCTAAAATTTATATAACAATGTTATAGTTAGAGTTTCATCCAAGTATTCCGAATATACGCAAAGAACCCTTGACCCTAAACTGAAACTATGAAACTATCATGCATAGAATGAACTCACTGTACTGCATTAAAGTCAGGGTGCTCCGATTACAGCTATAGCTTAGCTGATATCTCTCTCTCGCTGGCCTAACGGTGCGAAGCTATAAAACGTGTGCGCGGTTTCCTTATGATCATATTGTACACACATATGCGTGTTCTAGCTATAGCTATACTCGGTCCCGGACCAGAGTTATGACCAAACCCATTTCATTTCATTGACGGCCGGCAAACGTTAAAGAAGCACGCGCGCATTTTCGCCTTCTCACTGGCTCTGGCTCTGGGTCTGAATCTCAAGAAGCAGCAGCAGCAGCAGCGGCAGCAGCTACATGTGCTTAGCTGTTTGGGTTATTGCGGTTTTTTTTTTATTTATTTATTGAGTTGAGTTTATCGCCGGCGCTTATCAACCAACAAATATTAGTTGTCTGTCGATTAAAAAGACCCAAGGAAATTAACTTTAAACGAGCACAAGACACAAACACACACACGCTGGATTACGTTCGCGCATTCTTCCTGTAACACACTGTGAGAGAGAAAGGAATAGTAAGGAGAGCGAGAGAGAGAGAGAGACGTACAGCTTTTGCCAAACAGACAGAGAGAAAAGATCTTACAATGGCTGCCACATTGGGTGCCTGGGACTATGTCATCCTGGCCATAGTTCTAATCATTTCGATCCTCATAGGATTATACTATCGTTTTGTCGGCGCCAAACAGAGCACAACAACGGAGTATCTATTGGCAGATCGCTCGATGGGCCCAGCTCCAGTGGCATTCAGTTTAATGGCCAGCTTTATGTCAGCCATCACCATATTGGGTGTCTCCATGGAGAACTATCAGTACGGCACCATGTTTGTGATTATAAACATCTCGTATGTGATATCGACGCCCATTGCAGCATATCTAATATTACCGGTATTCTATCGCCTCAAGACGGCCAGTGTGTATGAGTATCTGGAGCAGAGATTCGGCTATGCAACACGTCTGGCTGCATCTTTGGCCTTCTCCGTGCAGATGATTCTGTACATGGGAATTGTGGTGTATGCTCCGGCTCTGGCATTGGAAGCTGTCACTGGGCTCAGTCAAATATTTTCGGTACTAATTGTGGGCGTTGTATGCACCATTTATGCCACAATGGGCGGCATGAAGGCTGTGCTGATAACGGATATCTATCAATCGCTGCTCATGTTTGTCGCCGTCTTCAGTGTGATCATCTGTGCCTGGGTTAAGGCCGGCAGTCTGGAGGTTATCTGGCAAACAGCTGTGGATAATAAACGCATCGATTTAACGAACTTCAGCATTGATCCGACAGAGCGACACACCTGGTTCACCCAGATCCTTGGTGGTTCTGCGACTTACTTGGCCATGTATGGGGTGAATCAGACGCAGGTGCAACGTCTACTCGCGGTTCGATCATTGCGCTCCGCACGCGCTGCTCTCTGGTGGTGTCTACCCATACTGTGCCTGTTGAGCATCAGTACATGTTTCTCCGGATTATGTATCTTCTGGTATTATCGTGACTGTGATCCTGTGCTCGAGGGACGTGTCAGTTCGCGTGATCAAGTGATGCCACTATTTGTGGTAGACACCATGGGTGAATATACCGGTCTGGCCGGACTCTTTGTCGCTGGTATCTTCTGCGCAAGTCTTTCGACAATTAGTTCTGCCATTAGTTCCTTGGCCGCAGTCACCGTGGAGGATTACCTGAAGCCCCTAATGCGCTGCTGTGCCAAACGCAACTTGAACGATCGCCAAACCTTGTGGTACTCCAAGCTTCTATCCGTATTCTATGGTGCTCTGTGCATTGGCATGGCCTTCTTGTCCGGCACCATTGGTGGCCTGTTGCAGGCAGCGCTCTCCATTTTCGGCATCATTGGTGGACCTCTGCTGGGTCTCTTTACGCTGGGCATGTACGTTACCTCGGCGAATCAAAAGGGCGCAATAAGCGCTCTCCTGCTATCGTTGGCCATCTGCTTTTGGATTGGTTTTGGTCAGCCAAGGCCGCCCATACCAAGTCTCGATATGTCAACAGAAGGTTGCCCCATTAATCAGAGCTATGCACGTGATATATTCCATCTGAACCAAGTTCGCTCGGATGCCACCACATCAGATGAGCATTACTTCTATTTGTATCGCATCAGCTACATGTGGTATTCCGCAGTGGGATTCCTTATTGCCTTCCTTGGCGGTTGGCTGTTCTCATGGATCGCTGCCATCTTTAAGTGGGACAGCAATCGACGCATCTACCAGGATGCTGAGTGCACGCTTATCAAGCATGATCTCTTCGTACCGCCCATATCAAAGCGACTTCAACGTCGACAAATGCCACGTCTGGTGGTCACCACCACCACCAGCAGCAGCAACAGTAGCGAGGGCAGTCGTAGAGGTTCCTCCACGAGGCACGAGGGCACTGCGCCCCCATCCGAGCATTTCCCTCAGGATATTGTTGCCAATAAACAACGATCTGTAGCGTAATAAGTGCTATCGATAGTATCGATAACGTTTTTACTATCGATGAAAGTTAAGCTAGTCTTAAATATAATAAATTGATTTGGTCGAAGCGCGGAATTCATTTTTTTTTTTTTTTTTTTTTTTTAATAAACAAACTTAAATTAAGTAGCAAGATTTGTAAAGTGTCTCTAAACTTTAAGAGATATAAAACCCTGTAGTGATGAAAACATAGCGAAAACATTAATATATTGTGGGAAATATAACCTCATATTCAGATTTATTATAGGGAATACCCTGCTTATGGTTTGGTATTTCTTTCCTTCTGTGACCTGTTACGCTCATTATAATAAATACAATAGATCATTTATATCATGTCCTAAGAAGTAAGAATTAAGAAGAAACCTTCGATGATTTTTTTTTTGATTTCTTTACTCAGAGTATATTGCTTTCTTTATTGATATCAACGATTCAACTTGCTTATAGACTATGCACAATCGAGTTTAGTAATCGTTGTAAATAGAAATTATAGTTCACAATCGGATGACTTTTCGTTGGATTTTACTGCTCACTTATCTGGCTTGTGCTATCGTTATCAATCGTTATCGTTGTTAGTTTGTTTTCATGGCGCTGCTGGCGGTGGCGGAGCACGATTCTCGTTGGCCTCGTAGAAGTTACGTCCCGACGCCAAATGCCATAGAGCAAGCAGACGTGTTAGTTCTCTGTAGCTCAACGTTTGTAATTCCCTTTTCTCGGATGTCTGAACACCGGCAGCACGCAGCTCCTGAACAATGGTATCGAAGAGACCGGGACGCTCTTCGATGGGTTCCACCTCGATGGGTTTCTTGGCGGCAATCACCATGTGCGGTAATTCGCGTGCTGGCGGCTGATCTTCCACAGAGTCCAGTGATACGAGCGGCTCATCATCGTTAGTCATTGGTAGCGCTTGGGTCACGGCCAGGAGCAGCATGCTCCATATATAGATACAGTATTTCATTATACTTTTGTTGGAATCGCTTTGGTATTTTCGTTCTGTTCTTTGTATTTAATTTGTGTTTTTTTTACTGTTCTCTTGTCGAGCGTCGAGTTTGCACTGAACCCGACGACACAGCGTAGAATTTAAAAGCCATGGGCGTCTGTTGATCGCAGCAATACCAAGCAACCCCTTCGCGCACCCGCCCCTTTAGCCTGACCCCGCGCAGACCCTAATCAATGAGATCGTAAGGGGCTGGAGCGGGGGCGGCGGCGGCAACGGCGATGTGTTCCAATTTCTGCTTTCTATCACTCACCATGCCAGCAACCCCCTCCCGGGCACTATACCACACACTCTACCACCTCGTATAGCGCACCCCGAGAGCGTCATCATTTGTGTGTTCCCTGTTGACTTTAGGGTCGATCTTGTTGTGATGTTCAAATTGTTTTATCTACATACATATATGTAAGCTGTGTGCACTCGAAATACACACACACACACACACAGTTGCAAAAAATAATCAAATGTTTGTGTGTGCATATATTAAGCGTAGCGTCCGTCGTGTCTCCCCTTTTTTGCATTTTCTTTAATTGCTTTTTGTGCGTCGTTTGATTTGATTTTCGTAGCTCTTTGTTTTTTTGTGTTGTTTGATTCAATGAAGACAATTTCTGTATTTTCAATAGGAAGAGCAAGAAGCAAATGTGTGTGTGGGTGTGTGCTAGCAAATTATACAAAATTAAAGTTGTTTATTGAAGCAATCTTTATTTTCTCTTTATTTTGCGACATGTTGCCAGACAAAAATATTCATTGCATGCGTTTGGGCTGAGTTTGACGACTTGAAAACGTTACGACATGCATGACATGCCGACTGTGCACAATGTGTTGCGCTGATCTGGCAACGCTGTCTGTCAACGGGACTTAACGAAGCGCGCGCGCGCATTGCGGATATTACAACGTGCACGTTTGTTTTCATTGATAATTATTGTACATTTATTGCAGCTGTTTATGCTATTTGTGTGCACGCGTGTGTATGTATGTATGTATGCATGTGTGGTATGTAAATGAATTCACGTATTTCTCTTGTATATGTTTGTTTATATGTATGTATGTATGTACATGTTTGCAAAGCAAGCGACGTTAAGTACTTGTTGCAAATTAATCAGATAACAAGCGCAATCAAACGCAATTCTTGAATTGACTTATAAATTGTGTGCATATACAAAAAGTATGTATGTATGTATGTGTGGGTACACATACAAACGCACTTCTATTGATATACAACAAGAACCCTGGGGCAACGATCTAAACAAATGAAATAAATAATAATGCAATCATTACTAGATAAATAATGCGATTAGTGAAATTTGAAACGCATTAAAGAAGGCTTTTTGTTTATTTTTGGTTTTTTAATAGTCTTTTTGTTATCATTAAAAAGGGGGTGGTGAGTAATATATTTCCGAAAACATTGGAAAACCTATTGATCATGTGAAATTGTTATTTGATAAGTAATTCAATTAATCGAATGGTCAAAAATTTATGTATTTTATAGCGCGCTTTCTCTCTCTCTCCCTTATGATATCATTAAAATTCCTGGTACGATTTTTGAATTGTTATTGAAAATAGTACACAATAGGGAAGCGCAATGAAACTTTTTCTTTGTGATCTAAAATACAACACAACCGGAAAAGAATTTTTCCCTAGAAGTTCGCAAGTCTGATATTGAAAAGATGTACAAATCTATAGATGCATTATTATTGCAATGATTGTTTTTATGTGTTTTTTTGTATTCAATTGAATCGTCGCTTATTGTTGTTTGCATACCAATTGACGAGGTGCTCAAAACATGTTTCACATCGTATTGGATAATTATAATATATAATTGTAAATATGTATGTAAATTGAGTGCAATGTTAACCAGAATTGAATAAGACGGCAAAACTGACATTGTTGTCATACCCTTTAAAAAAAAGAGGGGAGCGAGTATGTGCGACTTGAACTAAGTGCAAGTAATTTTTAAAATTTTTCTCTACAGCTTTTCTTTTCTTCAAGTTGTATAAGGATATTGCACTGGGATACTCATCCTGCTGGGTATCCTGCAGTCGTGCTATTAGCGCTTGTTTACCTGTAAACTTTATTGTGTTTTTTTTTTTCTTTTATTGTTTTTTTTTCATGAAGTGCGACCGAGTGCATTAACTTGCCTCGCACACAGACACGTGCTCAAACGTTCATTGACAAACGCAAGGTTGACGCTTAGTCACCCTTTTATCTTTCCTTATTTTTTTGTTTTGTTTTTTTCCCTTGTTGTATGAGTGTGTGTGTGTGTGTGTGATGTGCTCTATTTCCAGATTTGTTGTTATTCTTTAAAGCAAACACCCCGCCAAATCAGTTTGGGGTCGGGCAGGCAGGCAGGCAGGAGAATTGGCCAAGAAAAAGCTCGTAAAACTTGACTCATGGCGGAAATATAGAACCCTCTCTTTAACCTAAGTTACCCCTCTTTTGCCCCTCTCTTTCTCTGCGCTATGCAATGGCATCTCTTGCGCGCGCTCTCTCTCTCTCTCCCCCTGATGTCATCGCCAAGCAATGCGCGAATGCGTGTGCAGCTGATTGCCAAGCAAAGCCGTGAACTGTTGGGGGGTGGGGACAGACTGTGTCTATGGGGAAAGGGGCAGGTCGGGTGGCAGTTGGGCTTATCGCACCGGCATATTAGTTTCGTCTACGCTTCTGTATTTCGCTGGGTTGGTTTGTTTATTTGTAGACAAAAACAAGGCAACAAATACGTTTACATAAAATTGAAAAAAAAAAAAATTAGTTTATTTTCCACAAGTGAAACTTTCCTACGGCACTAAAAAAGATCTGGCAACAATAACGAATTCTTATGCATTGTTTAACCTATACACACGCACACAAACACACACACATACAGGTACACTCACACAAATGTCACAAATGTTTCCGTTTGACGATTATTAAAAAGAAAATTAGAAGAAACTCGTTAAGAAAGTTATATAAAACTATATATACACAAGCAAGGAATCGAAAAGAATTCGAAAATTATCGATAAACGATTATCCTTCTTCTTTAATCCTCTGCAGTATCGTTTGTTGCTGTTGTTCTTGTTGTTGTTGTCACCGTTGTCTGCTTGCTGGCACCGCCATCGCCCGTTGTTGTTGTTGTTTGTGTTAGCGTAAAGACACCCGTGCTGCCCACATCATCCATGGGCTGTGCTATAATGGTTGATGTGGTGCTCTGCGAGGGGGGTTACAAAAGGATTAGTTTCTCTCCCTCTCTCTCTTTCTCTCTCTGTGTAATCTTGCAGATCAGTTATACACTTACGCCATTCTTGGTCTCCTCCGGGCTCCAGGAGCGCTTATCATCCAAATCCTTAGAGCAACAGCCTCCCATTATTATGCAGTCAGTCTCTGTTAATTTCAGCTGTATCTAATTGACTTTCCTCGCCTGTCTCTCTCTCTCTTGCCACAGAGTGTGTGTGTGTGTTGTTGCTTAGAGCTTGCACGGCTGTCAGCGAATGCCGCTCCGTTTGCCGGTGCGAGTTTGTTAGCCAGCCCCACAGCCAGCAGTCGCAGTCGCAGTTGACGTCGACGTCGACGTTGTGCTGCCAGTGCCTGTCATCAGTCATATCAATATTATGTAGTTGCTGTTGTTGTTCTTCACAGTTTTTAATACGAAATACATGTGTCTCATTGCTCTCGTATTTCTCATTGTTGTGCACAATGCGCGATTTATATAGTAGACTTATTATATGCACTTAATATGGTATATAATACCTCCCCCTGCGTCCCTCTTCCAGTCCTCTCTCCCTCTCTCTCTCTCTCTGACTACTTAATCTCAATATCGCTGGCAATCGCCGTCGCGCGATGCGTCGCTGCTCTGGAGGAGTAGCAGCATTTGCCCTGCAGCCCCCTTGAGCGTAGGAGTCATCGTCTTTTTTAGCAAAGAGATTCATGAAAGAATATGAATGTATATATATATATATGAGAGTGTGTGTAGAACACTTGTTTTGTAGCCACTCTTTGCGTCTGCTCAAGTTGCTTTGATATCAGCTAAGTACACACATACATACATATACATATGTATATAGATATATGTATTTAGAATCATTAAAGAGACAACAACTGGATGAAACACTCACAGCAAATATAATCGAATGGTTTATCAAGTCTCGATAGAGACCGACCCGATCCCTCATTAGCAACAAAGCCATGCTTAAGCCTATCGATATCGCAGCGCCAATATGCCGATAGGCTGTAACGGTTAACGGCAGCGATACATTTAGCCTAATAGATACATTTATCGCTCATCAAGCAAAGCGCAGTAAATTAAAAAAACGAATGCGGGTTAAGTAGCCGCGCATAGCCCCGTAGCCAGCACACGAGACACTTTGGTTTTTTTTTTATCTAATGGGCACACACTCATCGATATACCCCATATGGTGTGCATACATACATACATACAATGTATTCAGGTATTATCTGCACTGATGCTGATTAGGCGGAACATCGTAGCTAAACTAGATTAATCGATATACGTCTTTGACTATGCTACCAAAATATGGAGCAGGAGGAGGAGGAAACGCCCAGCGCGTAGAACTATCGCGTATGCGTCATATATATTACATATATAATCATAATCAACATGATATGCTCATAATTAAATCATGGACACTTGAAGATAAGCGCACCCAAAAGTAATTAAAGCACAATGGGAGACCCAGAAGAGTCACCGGGCAAAAAAAATAAAAATAAAAGCGGAATTGGTATGCAAATATTGAGTAATTGCGAGCGGAGCACGTAACGCAGCCAAGGAATGTGTGTGTGTGTGTGTGTGTGGGTGTGTGTGAGTGTGTGTGAGTGTGTGTAATGAGAATATCAGCACAAATTATTCCATATACATTTGTGTGTGTGTGTGTTTGCGCTAAATAGAACACATACAAGAACAGAGCAAACGGCACGGAATGTGGAGCGGGTAAATAATGATAAAATGACACAAAAGACAGGGTATCATAAAGTGTTTCCAGACAGTAAAATTAGAAGAAATTTCAACTATCGATGATTGTATTATTCATACAAGTTTTTTAGCAAGAAAACACAGTACAAATATGTATAAGAAACAAGCTATAGTTCCCACAAGAGATTAGTAACTCCCTTTTAATATCTTGTTTATTCTTCATCTTCTCATCTTATTCCAGATACACAACGGTCAGATCTATGACAAAGAAACGCTGTTACGCTCCCTGCTGGCTGCCATGTCGCCACACTCTTTCGTACCACAATATTGGCGCGCCGAACGGAGTTGCGTCATCTTCTTCACGGATGACTTTGAGGTGGCCGAGAGGATACAGCAGCTGGGGCGGCACGCACAGCTACCGGATGGTTTCCGGTTGATGCCACGAGTGCGCAGCGGTATACCATTGGTGAGCGTCAATGATGAGATGAAGGCCAAGCTGAAACAGGTCATGTCCAAGCGATACAATGAACAGACCAAAGCGCTGGATCTATCCAAATTTCACACCGATCCCGATTTGAAGCCAGTCTTTTGCCCACTGTTTCGGGGAAGCGTTATGGGAGCGGCACTCGATATTATCAGCGAATATATACCCAATCTGGAGGCTATCAATCTCAGTGATAACCAAATGTCCACCGTGGAAGCGTTTAAGGGGGCCGAAAAGCGTTTGCCGCATCTAAAGATAGTCTATCTGGGCGATAATAAGGTATAATGCATATATTATTTTCTTCTTTATTCAATAATTTATTGCTCTGCTTTTGAAACTCAGCTCACCTCGCTGGCGCATCTCATGGTCTTTCGGAATTTACCAATTGTCGAGCTGGTCTTGCGCAATAATCCCGTCCGCATGCGCTATAAGGATCCCCAGCAATATGTCAGGTATACTATGATCTAAACATCTGTTTCTTCTGCCACACTCAGCGGGAGATGTAGTCAACATTCAGCAGCAGCAGGAGTAGGAGTGAATCCTCGTCGTGGGAGATGTGGAAACAGGGCAAAATGAGATAATTGTCACAACTGTTGGATACCGCATCTTGTCGGCAATATTTTCGAATTTTGTTTCCCCAAACTGATTTCATTTTCTGTTCTGCTGTATTGCCTTTTTTTTGCTGTGCTGTTTACGCGCAATCACCCTGCAGTTTCGAATTCTTAATCCGCTGCGATCTATATACGTAAATAACTCTTTCAAAAGGCATTGAAATAAAGCAAATGCATTTGATTTGTTCAATTAGAATCAGCCTGAAAAGAAGTTGGGCAACTAAAGTGGAACCGAGTTGTTGGCAGTGCCAAAAAAAAAAATTATAAAAAAAAAATAATATTGAAACAAAAAAAAAAAAAAAAAAAACAAAAAAGATACTTAAAAAATATATAAAAAAAAAAAACGATAGAAAAAAGTACAAGAAAATTCCAACTCCAAACAAATCGCAAAGCTCACGTCACGATTGATTCAACAACTGCAAATCTTGCGACAATACGGCAACACTGTACAGGACACATGACACATACGAATCGACGACGACTGCGTGTCGCATTTCCACTATGCAGGCAAACATGCAGCTGCGTTGGCCCATACAAATTGCCATACAAAGCAACCCATATGAGCGCAAGCGGCGTATGCATTATTTGCGCATAAACGACGCACGCACGCATTGCTGCACACACACAGACACACGCACGCACGCGTGCCCTGCTGAGGCCGGCTCCAATTTTGTGAGGCGTTGCCATCGTTTATCAGAAATTGCGTAGTGTTGTTGTTGTTGTGTTCTGTTGTTGTTGTCGTTGCACTTGCGGTAGCGTTAGAATTTGCTTATGTCGGCTTTATTATTAAGTTGGATGCGCGCGCCGGACATACAAAATGTGCAGCTATACACACACACACACATACACACAAATCACATACGATGACACCTTTGATGACTTTTACACGTGATGACGATAACGATAACTAAACGAGTTGGACTGACACCCACACACATAAACATAAACATAAACAAATGTACACACACAAACACACAATATGCTGGCAAAAAACGGCCGCGTACAAAGCGAATCAGCTGACTTGCGCTTTCTTGCAAGCCCTTTCATATTCTTTATAAGATATTTACTATCTTGTATTTGTTGATGGGCGGTGGGCGTGTGTTTTGCCTGCGGAAGATGCGCACAACAACACGAACGAAACCAAAACAAATTCGAACAATTGAAAATGTTGCAGCAGTTAGCTTTTGTGCGACTTCGTTTGGAGTTAATTGACGAAAAAATGCAAAAAAAAAAGAGAAAATAATAAAAAAAAGAAGATACAAAAAATATAAAGCGCAGTTCAAAAGCTCAGTTCACTTTTTAACAAATCTTTATTATCAAAAATACCAAAGATACGAATGCGTCTGCTTGTTCAGCAGCTAAAAGGGCGAAAATGCTATTTAAAAACTTTTTTTAATTCGATAAAATTGAAATGATTTCAAAATGGCGGAGAGTGTAGTTCGAGATAGCAAGGTGATCCGCGTACTACAGGCACAGCCAAGATAATTTTATTTAAATTTATAATTGCATTGACGTGTGAATACGCGCACATACATGTAAACATGTGTATGTGTGTTTGCCAATATTATTTCTATACAATACTAATGCCATTATAAATCGGCGGCATATCCAACTGACAACCTATTTACAGCGAAGTACGAAAGAAGTTTCCCAAACTGATGAAACTGGTAAGTCCCAATATGATGAAGAGACACACAAATCCATTTGTGATATAACTCTTACTTTTTGCTCCCTTTCGAAGTTTTTTAAAAAAAAAAAGAATAAGTTCGAATATTAAAAACAAAAACAAATACTAATAAAAATGCTATTGAACTTGTTCGGTGCGTTCGGAAAGAGAGTTTGATGATCCTGTTCTGTTGATAACAGCTTTTGTTAATTCCAATCAATAATCCATATTGACATATAGGATGGAGAAACATTGCCGCCCCAAGCCCACTTCGATATGAATGAATCGGCCGTCCTGCCGCCGGCAAAGGCCACTTTCTTATGCGACAGCGCTGGAGCCGATGTTGTGTGTCAGTTTCTGGAACAATATTTCATCATATTCGATTCGCCAAACCGGCAAGCACTGCTGGATGCCTACCATGAGCACGCCCTGCTCTCAATGTCAATGCCCAATGTCAGCCAGGCGGGAAGGTGAGTTGTGCAACGAGAGCGCGAAGTTGACTTTTATCCTTAACCTTATATTCTTTTGCAGATTAAACAATTTCTGGAAATTCAATCGTAATTTGCGTCGAATCGTGAGCAACGAGCGCGATGATTTACGCACTCGTCTGCTGAAGAGTGGTCGCCTGGCATGTGTTTCCACACTGGACGAGTGGCCACGCACGCTGCACGAGCGTCGTACCTTCACTGTCGACTTAACCATTTTTACCGTGAGCACATGGCACTCTGAACCCCCTCTGGACCTAGTTACTTAAACTGAACTATCCTTTTTATCCCCAATGTAGCCACAAATGATTGTCTTCACCATAACGGGACTGTTTAAGGAAATAACAGGAGATCCCGACAGTGGCACACCCATTGAAATGCAAACCTATGAGCTGCGTCATTTTATGCGCACCTTTGTGGTAGTGCCACAAAACTCTGGTTTCTGCATTCGCAATGAGACCATATTCATAACAAGCGCCTCAACGGAGCAGACGCGCGAGTTCAAGCGTTCGCAACATCAACCAGCGCCGGGCGCTGCAATCACGCCGAATAACACCGCCGCGATCGTTGACACATCGCTACAGAGTCGCCTGCAACAGGGTCAGGGACCGACGGGATCAGTTGCCCTGCTGCCGTCGCCGACACAGCCAAGCCTGGGTCTGGCCGGAGCAGCGACTGCAGGGACAGTGGCTGCACCGGCGGGTGCAGGAACAGATGCCGCAAGAATGCAAATGGTGCAAGCGATGTGCGCGCACAGTCAAATGAATGGAGAATGGAGCCGCAAGTAAGTTAAGCCCCCAAACTACATACATACTATCCGATATATATAGCCCATCCTAATGTACAATGATCGTAATGTTTGCAGATGCCTCGAGGAGACGAATTGGGATTTCAATCACGCCGCTTTTGTGTTCAACAAACTGTTCAAAGAGAATAAAATACCACCAGAGGCCTTTATCAAATAAAGTGGCCCAACTGCAGCAGCACCAGCAACAACAACAGCAGCAACAACAGCAGCAACAACAGCAACAACAACAATTAAATAGCGAAAATTTAATAATAAACCACAGAAGACATGAAGCTATTGTGTCGAAATTCTATTGTATCATCGTTTGTTCATAAGCTTGTTTGTTCAACCCACACACACACACACACACATACACTTTTATGTATATTTAAGGCGTTTACACTAATAAGCGTAAAATACACACCCACACACAATAACACATATAGGTATAAACAAAAACATATATATATTGTTAACATTAGGTTTTTCATACACAATTAATGTATAGCTTAAGTTACACGCTTCTTTTAGAGTACACGCTTCGGCAACGTTTCCGCATCCGATGTCAATTTTCATATCAAAAATCATACTGCACTCATATCTTTAATCATGTGTGCACCCCATGAATACATCCCCAGTTTGTAGTTTTTAAATGAAACGTCGCCAGAAAGACATTGCCGAAGTGTGTAGAGTTCACAAATATCGATTGTCAGCCTTATAGACCAATCCATTATATATATATATATTTATAGTAGAGTATATGTAAATGCAGATATCTAAAAAAAAGAAATATGAAATCAAAATCAACAAGATTTTAAATTGTAAAAAACAAAGTACATTAGAAAATGTTCGAGCACATGCACTAATAAACAATAATTGTAATTTTTATATATCGCTTAACTCTATGGTTATGGCATTTACATATATACATACATATAATATGTACATTATACACATTCATTATGTGCTCTTCTTTTTGTTTTTTATTTTTTGGTTTTCAAGTTGCAATGTGAAATTTTTTGTATGGCAGAAAGCAATGAGAAAATAAACAAAAAAATCATATATATTTAGGAAATCACAACGACCACAAATAAGTAAATACATATTACATTTAAGCTTATTTTTCGTAATAAATAGATCACATTTAATTCATGCGAATGTAACGGACAACTGTTTTATTTTGGGATATCTATTAATCTAGTTCCTCCATCTAGTGAAGCCCCATGCCGAGAAGATAACTAATTCTGACCGCGTTGGTTTTCTCGTAGGATTTGGAGGACACATTCTTGGAGAATTTGGCCTATTCTACTGCTTTTGTGTTTAACAGAGCATAAAGAATGAACATAACGCAGGTGTTGGATCTCTTTGTACTGCTTGTACAGTCTGTTAACTTAACATTTGTGAATATCGCATATCTGCATAACTGCGTTCATCGTACATCGATGTTTGTTTTACAAAATCCATTGCATACTTTTGAGTGAAATTTATTTTTTTGTTAACAGTATTGTAGCACTGCTTAGTGACTGTAATCTCCAACGCACTGCTTGCTGTTTATGTTAGACATGGTTTGTGTAATGGATAAACTGCTTGCCAAGCAGTGTTAGTTAGTTTCAAAACCAATAACCGCTAGTGATAAGTTGTACTAGCGATGCTTCCGTGCGACAGATGGCGCCCAAGAGATCACATTGGCTTCACGTTGCGATTCAAATCTAGCTAGCAGCTGTGTGTAAGAGAAGATTGTCACAAGTCTGGAACACTCCTTGACCCTTCACCTTCACATTGTACACATGTGTGTATATGCAATGATTTTAATACCCTTCTTTGGCGGCGTGAATAAGCTTGGACCAAACAATGGGAGGCACAACAAAAAGCTTTTCTAGTTTCCTCCTGGCCACTCGCACAGCTGGCAATAGGACGGCTGGCTGGTTAACTGGTTGATCCTTGGGTGCCCGTACGAACTGGTCAGTCAGCCGGCCACGATCGCGGTCACCCGTTTTGGTGCTGTCTCTGTGCGGGGTGTGAAGCTTCTCGGGCGCAGCATCCCACAGGCGCAGGGCAGGCCGACATCCCGTTTCCCGCGCAGCTGTTTGCGGTGCGAAGATCCGTCCTAACAATAGACCTCATTCCCATTGCTCCCATTGACAGACCTGGACCAGTCCCGGCCAATGGTCATCGTGCTTTTGTTATTCATAATTAGCCAAATTCTTTTGTTGCAACAAAAGATTGTTGCTTCAGGTTTCGCAAGCTTTGCTTACAGCTGCCAAAAAAAAGAAAAGCCGAAAAGCAAAACGAGTCGAGTATAACGGTCATCAAGGAATCTATTCAAATTGCAAATATTAATTAATCTCTTTGCAGCAGAAGAATTCGCACAGTAAATCAACATATGAAACACACACACACACAGCTAGCATATGCGCCCTATACACACGTATTTGCATGTAAGCACACACACACACACAATACATTATGTACTTGCCTGTGTGTGAGTGCGAAGTTTCAGCGCCAGCCAACCAAGTGTCGTTAAGCTGCACTCACCCAGACATTCGCCCTCGCATCTCACTCACACTGGGACAATCGTAAGTACTCCCACCACACACACACGCATTCCCACTCTACCACTTATACATATGTATGTATGCATGCCACAGCCGTCTCTGTCTCACCACATATGCCCACCACAGCCCACACGCAACAGAGAGAGGCAGGCATTGCACATGCACGTGCTTTTTGCTTTTGCCATTGCTTTTGCACTGCTTGCAAATTGCATTTTGTGCCCATCGACAATTTCGCTGTTGTTGTTGCTGCTGCTGTAAATGGCGTCGCTGCGTTTACCGATTGGACCGATTGTTGTTTTTGTTGCTGTTGTTGCTGTGTACAGCAACAAAATGGCCGTTGCGTTTGTGTTTGCTTTTCTTTGCTAGCATGACTGTTGCTGTACAGCGTTGTTGTTGTTGTTGTGGTTGGAGAGGCCGTAGTCGAAAAGCGTAGTAGAAAAAGCGTAGTAGGCGCCCAATGTCAGAGCGCCAATTGTGCGCTGCGAGAGAGCGCAAAAGCAGAACAACAAAACATGCCTGTGTTGCTCTCCCACTGAAACGCGCTCTCTGTCTCGCTCTCTTTGGGCTAACACTCTCTTTTGCATGCCCAATCGTACGCTGGCGCTGCCTACCATAGAAATTGCTGTTGTTGTTCTTGTTGTTGCTAGGCTTAATGAATTTCGCTTTGCTTTTTGCGTTTTGTCGTATTTTCGATTTAAATTTGTTGCGCATCTGCTGTCCCGCACGCACACACACACATACGCACACGCATACAGGCGAACAGCTGCCAGCAGCGCGTGCCAAGCTGTGTGCTGCTGCTGCTGTTGTTGTTGTTCTCGCTTTTGCTTTGCTTTTGATTTTTGGCGTAAATTAGTTGCAACTAATCAAAAATACTGCAGCAATGGCCGCCTACGTGCCAGTGTGTACACATGCCAGTGTATACACATATGTATGTATGTACATATATGCGGTATTTAATTGCGTATACATAAACTTTAACTGTTTATGCGCCGCGTAAGCAGTATTAAATTTATTTGCATTTGCGACCGCGTGAGGTGTATCCCTGCACTCCAAAAAGGAACGATCGGGACACTCGGGACAGACAGGGCAGCGCATTGCCTGACAAAAGTCAATGATCGCACGGCTGTCGGGGCTGCAAATATGTGAACAGCCGCCACTGGGAGGGGGAAACGAACGCTGAGGGAGCTGGAAAGATCGAGTTGGAATGGGGAGGGACGAGGTTCTACGAGAACGTAAAAATCGCAATCAAGCGCTAAGGATCAGCGCAGCAGTGGGATGGGCAAGGGGAAGGTAGCATAATCCGGCTGTTGCAGGATCAGAACACGCAGCGAGGACGACCACGAGAGGATTCGCTCGTTCACTCGAAACATTTTCGGCAATTACCGAAAAATAAAGAAGCGAATTAATGCCAAGCGCGGAGCGCGAAGCGCGGGGTAAAGGACAGCCGAAAAACACACACACGGGACACGGACACAAAAAAGGAGACTGCGCAAAAATAAAAAAAAAAAAAAACGAAAAAAAAAACTTTGCACCTGTCCAGCAACAACAACGCAGCAGCAGCAGCAGCAACGGGACAACAGCAGGGCCGGACAAATAAGAAAGAAAAAAAAGTAAACGCGAAATTAAGGATAAGCAGTGCAAGGAAGGATCAAGCAGGCCAGAGAACAGGCAGGCAGGCAGGGAGCAGGGACAGACCGCGCGTGCCAATTCGGGGCCCACTAAAAATTCCAGCTTAATTTCGCGAAAGGTGCGCAACGCTGTCGCTGTCGCCGTCGCAGTCGCTGCAGCTCCCCCCTGCCTGCCAACCTACCCGCTGCAGCTCGTGGGTGCTTTGCATTGGTGCAGTTGCTTTGTTCCCATTCCCGTTGCCAGAGAGTCCCGGTCCTGCCAGTTGCCTGATCCTGTGCTCCCTGATCCCTGCTCCCTCTGTGTTTCCCCCTCTGCTCTCCTGCTCTGCTGACTTTGTCTAAGCTTTGCGTGCCGCTGGCTTTTTGTTCGCTTCTTTCTCCTGCCTTTGCCTTCCGCTCCTGACTCCTGCTCCTACCTCCTGTCCTTGCTCCTGCCTCTGCTTTTGCCCCCTGCTTCTGTCTCCTGCCTCCGCTCCTGCCTCTGCCCTTGCTCCTTTGCTCCTGCTCCGTGCGGCTTCTCATTGTTATGCATTTTAAATATGAATTTTTTATTACCTCCAGACATGCAACGCCTTGCAGCAGTGCCCTCCTCCTTCTCCTCCTCGTCTGCTCCTCTTGTCCTCCCCTCGTGCCATTCTGTCCTGTCCTGTCCTGGCAACGGTGATCCTCGTTGTCCCACTAAATGCTCGTTAATTCGCGGCGTTAATGAGCATGAGCGCCCAGGGCGCTCGACACTTGGGTGGCCCGCAACGGAACGCTCTGCAGATGTCTCGATCCATGCCACATGCCCCTTGCCTGCCACTCTCTTCTCCCGTCCTCGACTAGCTGCCGCAATTAAAGCTGCCTAGCTGCCTAGCCCCCGTCCCCTCCCCCTGCAATTAATTGCAATTAACACTCAGCGGGAATTAATTGAGAGACGAGAGCGAAAGGGTATCACGAGTCGCCACAGTGCCAGCTAAATGGCTCCAACACTTACCTAATTCGTTTATGCGTTTCCATTTAAATGCTGAAGAGGAGGGGAGAGGGAGAGGAAGCAGGATGTGGCGCCTGCAGCGTTACCAGGAACAGGGAGGGAGAGCGGGCGCGGGATTCACAGTAACTACAGTTGACAGCGGGAAAATAGTCGGAAAATTGTAATTATATATTTCTATAAATGCTTTGCTCGCTCTTCGCATTTTCCTTTTCCGGCTTAAGTTTTCTTTTTATTTTGTTGTTTTATTTTTTTTATCTTTCGCCTTCTTTACTTTAATTTCCATATCTATTTCGCATTATTTGTGCACTTAACTGTATTATCTTTGTATTTTGTACTTCATCGTATTATCGTATTATTTTGGTATTTTCTACTTTTCCACTTAACAACGTTTTATCCAGGTATTTTAGTATTTTCATTACATTTTTCCTAAATTTCTGTTGCATTTTTAGTTCTCTCTACTCTCTCTGTTTTTCATTTTCTAGGCTTGTTTTTTAAGATCATATTCATTTTAGTTCCGAAAATCACTTAAAACTCATTTTTACTTATTTATTTTTTTTTATGATAACTCTAATTACAATACATTACAATATTTATACATATTTCTCACATATCTACACTATATTGATTTTTTTTTATTTATTTTATCCTTATCCACTTTGATCATTGAGGAGGGCAAAAAAAGGCTCAAATAAAAATATTATTTATAGTATATTTTGCTATATAGAAGGTATTGAGAGCTAGTGATCATGGGCGTAGCCACATGCGTTTCAATTAAAAAGGGGAGCGCCATAATTAATATGCAGCATGGACACAGCGACGAGTGATAAAGCAATAAAAAAACAAAACAAACTGATCATTAATGGCGGAGGAGGAGAGGCCCTCAGAGTTTAGATCAATTAGTTCTCAATAAACGATAAGCATAGCCTAGAAAAAGACAAAAAACACAAACATTACAAGCAGAAAATGTAAATGCAAAATGCAGTAAGGTAAATATAAATACAGTGTTTATACGAGCCACTAAAAAAATTAATAATAAGGATCTTCAGAAACCGCAATTGTAATGTTGACAGGAGGAGGAGAAGAAGAGGAAATGAGGTTAAGTTGTTGTAATCAAGCTATGCTTAGTCCCCTTTTTATATATAATAATATCAAGCTGAGTAAAGGAAGAAGCTTAAGTGAGGTTTATTCTTTTAGAAAAATGTAATCAATTTTTTCTACAATTTTTTAGTCTACATTAAAAAAATATTTTATAATTATATATTACATTATATTATATTATATTATATTATATTATATTATATATTATACATTATTAGTCTATATTAATTAAATATTTTATAATTATATCATAATATATTATTATACATCATTAGTCTACATTAATTCAATATTTTATAATAATATTATATGATATATGATGATCATTTGTCTACATTAATTAAATATTTTATAATTATATTCTATAATATATTATATTATTATTATATTATATTATTTTTCTTATATCCTACAGTAGTTTAACTGCTACCTGTTTCTCCTAAAGTCTCCCCTCTCACTCTCCACTCGTCATTCCACTCTCTCTCTCCATTCACAACACACACTCTCTCTCTCTCTCTTTTTCCACACGTGCTTAACCCCTTGCTGCCCTCTGATTATGCAATCACAACACATTAAGCGCTGATTAAGATGCACACAGACAGCACAATGCAAAGAGAAGAGAGAGAGAGAGAGAGAGGGAGAGAGAGGAGGGGGAGGAGGGAGAGGTAGGAAGGTGCAAGGATCGAGTGCAGTGCAAAAGATCAGATTGCAACGGCAGCATCTTCTGCTGCATAAATTGCCCTCTGGCCTGGGCACGCGCGCTCTGCTCCAGCGGAGAGGAGAGGAGAGAAGAGGAGGCTGCAACAGCGATGCAGCAAGGGTTGTCGCACCTCTCTCTCTCTCTCTCTCTCTCTCTCTCTGTGTGTGTGTGTGTTTCAGTCGGGGCACGGGGCACGCGTCTTATGCAGTTTTTAGCAAGATGCAACTGGGTTGGGTTCGCTGCCTGCTCCTTCCCCTGCTCCTGCCTCTCCTCTTGCTGTTTTTGATATGATAATTATGCTCAGGGATCAAGTTGCAGCAGCAGCAGCAGCAGCGCAGCAGTTGCAGCAGCCTCAGCTCATTTCGTTGCAGTGCCGCCTCAAGCATCGTTGATTCCACTGCTCGCCTTCTGTGCTGTCCCTTACCCATTCCCAGTCCCCTACCTCTCCCTCTCCCTTCCCTCTTTTACCCTTCTCTGGCTGCAGCTCATTTCGTCGCCTCATAAAAGGAGAGCCGAAAACAAATAACAGTTGAAAATAAGCCGCGTTACCGTTAACCGTTAACAGCCACAAGAGGGTCGACACTCACCTCCTCTCTTCCCTCCCCTCCTCGTGCCCCTCCCCCGCCTCTGTGCATTCGTGACTCGTGGCTTGTGGCACGTTGCGCAGGTGCAGCTGACGTCGAGGAACGAACGCGACGTTGATGATGTTGTTGATAAGTAAACGTGGCTACTCCTCCCTGCTGCCTGCTCTACCCCCCTCCCCCCACCCCTCTACTTTCCCTTTGGCAGCAGAGGAGTAGCGGGATAGGACCTGCATGCAACACTCACTTTCTTTGCAGCTTTCCCCACACATTGTGGCATCTAATAAGGCAGCACGCCATGTCCTGTGCATGCGCCCTCTCTCTTTCTCTCTATACCTCTCTCTCTCCTTCTCTTTCTGGCTGCATGTTGCATGAGATTAGCATCATCCAATCAGCCACGTTGCCAGGCATTAAACAAATATTCATAACTTAAGCAGAACCCATTAAAAGCGCATTGAGGTCAAGCCCCGCGTAGCAATTGATCGATAACGATAACGATAACAGACGGGCAGACAGCAGTACTATCAGCGGCACTTTCAGCACTCCACATGTAATCGATACTCTCCTTGCTTCCTTCCATCCTTCTACTTAACCAAAATTGGGAATTATTATAGATTATACTACTTTGTACATACAGCGAGTATCTTAAATGCGATCACATTGAAAGTTAATGTGCTACCCCATCGCTTTATAATGGCAAGGTGTATAAACTCTGTAGAACATTTAGATTCAAGATTCTATATAATTATACAATTTGTTTATAGACCTTTTTTTAAATATAATAGTGTGTGCGATTATTAAGCTTGCAGGCCTTTTTAGGTTCTTCTCTACTTAGAAATATGCTTTATATTTTGATTTAGGCATTTAAAAGGAGTTAAGATTTAACTTTCCTATGATTATTTTTATATATTTAAAAATTAATTTCTAAGTTCATTAGTATTATTTTCTATAAATTTTGATGTATTAGTCATGTATTTAATTGTATAATAAAGAGTCTTTTGATTAACAGCAAAAAAATTGGATTTTTATCTATTTTAAGGTATCTAACAACTCATACATTTATCCTTTACTATGTCATCTGTTAATCTATCAAATTTATACCATATATACCATATATAATATATTAATTTACGAAATTCAAACAATATTTACCTAAAAATATACGAGTTATGTTAGTTTTAATTAAAATACCTAAATACAAAAATAGCAAAATATCTGTAGTTTCGCTAGTTCCCAGAAGGATTTCTATAAATTAGTATATATAAATAGTATGCTCAATTATGTTATATATTTTTTATATTTATTTTAATATTTAAACTTAAAAAAAAAAAAAAAATTTAAAAATTAAAATTAAACTATTGTATTATAATACAATATATATGCTGTGTATAAAAAATGCACAGGATCTGATGGGTTAACTATGATACAGATAAACTCAAGTTGTATAGGTAAAAAGCTTAGAAAACTACGTATATTTATAAAGATTTATATAAATTTTACATATTTATGTTAATAAGCCTTAATAATAGATTCTGCTTTATAAACTTAATTAAATAAAGACATTCCCAAACATAACCTCAATTATAGGACTACTTTCTGCTATTGATAAACTAGATATACTTGCTGTTACATAACCTCAATCAAAGAAATACTATTTCTGCTATATAAACTCAATTAAATAAAGACATTCCCAAACATAACCTCAATTATAGAGAGACTTAATTTAAAATGATATATATAGCAAGCTATATCTAACTGATTAAACGGAATTTCCGCTTGACTCACCGCAGCTTCCACTTGAACCTTGACCTTGGCGAGCTGACGTCATCGCAGCAGGCCGGGGGCAAAACAAGGAAGCAAAGAGGAGGAAGCAAGGAAAGCAAAAGCGAAGGCAAAGTTTGAATTACCGAAAAATGTTGGCAAACATTTTTTACGCACTTTTCAGTGCGAGTGCGGCACGGGACACGGTACACGGGACAGGGTACACGGTACACGGGTACAGGGTACGCAAGTAGTGGGGGAGGGGGGACACACGCAGAGTTGTCGTTAGAGCTCGCGCGCGTTAGGGTTGCAATCTAATGAAATAATAATAATAAAAAGCAAATGCCGCCCTGATGCGACGAGCGCGAAGGGTGCGTAGAGCGTGGAGAGAGGGAAGAGGGAAGAGAAGAGCGAGATGGAGGTGGAGGTGGATCATCTGCAGTGCGAGACTGCTGCTGCAGCAGCGCGTAACGGGACACTCGACGCACTTTCTAACAGCCTCCCCCTCCCCTCCCCCCATCTTCGTTTCCATCTTCAGCTTTGTCGCCATCTCAAGCCGCATTCGGGTGGTGGCTCCAGCAACTTGACGCATTTTTGCGCTTTTACGGCATGTCCTGCTGCCGCTGCCGCTGCCGCTGCTGCTGCTGCTGGTGGTGGCTGCTGCCCTGGCCTGGCCTGGGGGAGGGGGGCGGCAGTATCAATGTGTGGACGGGGGTGCAACACTGGCATCGGATTCCGTTTGCTGGAATACGAATCCCAAACTACGCAATGCAATCCTAGCGCACGGGGTGGGTGGTGGTTGCTTCGCAAACGGGACAGCTAACAGGGAGGAGGAGGGGGGTAGGGTAGAACGGGTGAGAGCGGGCAGCAGCAAAGACCAGGGTTACCCTGCCGGCTGTACGCACATTCCAAGCGCGCACGCATTCTTCTCGTCTCGTCGCGTCTCGTTTCTGGGGTGGAAAAACTACCGAAATTTAGAAACGGGACGCGCGAATATAATACAGGAACGGGAATGTCTACAGAATCTAGCTAGATCTACGCGTGTGTGTGTGTGTGCGTGTGTGTGTGTGTTTGCTTGGCAACAAAACAACGGCACATAATGCCAACTGTTTTTTTTTTTTTTTTTTTTGGGGTGCGCATCGGATTTAGCAAAGGCGTCATTAATGGGTAGTAGAATCACAAAAAACTAGCTAGCCCAAGCAAGGTCATACAACGCGTGAGTGAGACAGAGAGAGAGAGAGAGAGAGAGAGAGAGAGAGAGAGAGAGAGACTACTCGCAGCATAATCATATTTTCCTATTTAATTAATTTTTATTATACCAATTATGGCAAAGAATTTACAGCATGTATGCAATATGGCATATAAAGCGGTTTAGAAACTCAGCTAGAGCAACTGGTAGGGAAAGATCAGCAAGACTCAACTTTAAAGAACTGAGAAATATTGTATATTTTATAAAGAGACAGCTTGAAGAAAGAGACAGAAAAAAGAAGAAGGCAAGAAAAAATAAATAAAAAAAATAAAAAAATCTTTTGAAAAAGATAATGTGAAGATATAATAGCACTAGCTATATAAAAAGACATATTTCCATCCATGGATACTATCAACTATATCTGGGAACTAGAGAGATATGGGCACATCGACTTGACTATTATAATAGAGTTCAAGGGGTCTATGGGTAGAGTTATCTCTCAACAAAAGACTAAAACATCTTTAAGCTAATTTTGTTAGGCGCATTCTTAAAGAGTCTTATACGTATAGTACAAATAACCCCACAAAGCTAAAATTTAAATACTAAAATATTTAATATTTATTAAAATATTAAAATAAATAAAGACTACCAATAATCAGCTCTGACTTAATTAACTTGATATTAAGAATTTCTTTACTCCAAGTTTCCCATAAAAACTCAAGTAAATCCATAGAAAAAAGAAAAACTTGTTAAAGGTTAGTTCCACTAGCGACCTAAATGGGCCTAGGCTATACCCACACCTACTACCGTATGTACATACAGTATGTACTATGTATAGGCCATAGAACGATTTAAGGTTCCCCAATTGAGAATGCAGAATTAGCCATAAAACGTTTTCGCAACGAAAAACCGCTGCCAGATGTGGCCAATCTGGCTAAGGCCACCAAGTTAGCCAAGTTACGTTAGACAGGAAGTCATAACTAGAGGAAATCGCAAACAAACACACACACACACAACACAAAAATAAAGGAAAACAAGCAAAAAAGAAAACAAAAACAGAGAGAGAGAAAACTGAAGCCGAGAAACCGAAGAAACACTCTGGGCTGGGTCCGTGCTCTGGAAGTGCACTTGGCCTGCTTAGAGCGCGCGGAACTCGCACATTCTCTGCCACGTGGCCGCAGGTAAATCCTTGAGCAGATTCAGCTTCAGATTGCGCCACGACGAGCATTTGCCAAATTCCAAAAATAAACTACTCAAGCAATGGCAACAAATTTGAAGGCGCCATAGGTCGCACAACGAATACTCTTTCTGAGTGAAGCCGAACAAGAGAAAGGGAAAAATTAAAAAATCCTAATATATATAACTGTCAACTACTACTTATTATTTACTATATATTTAATGATATTTTGTATATCATTACCATATAAGTTTATGTCTTTTAAACACTTTAATAAATCACTAAGGTATATTAAAATAATTAGTAATATAGAGAGTTGCAAATTTATCGACATTTTGGTAAGGGTTATTTTTTCGAAAAATTTTAAATCGTCCGCTTTTCGTTTTAATCGATTGCGGAGGTCATAATTAGTACTAAACAAGTGTTTAAAAGTGTTTTTGACGATACTTAATTTTTGCCCAAAAATCATCCCAAATTCTGCCAAAAATTAGACATGTGAGACCCTCGACAGGTCCTCAAACCACACATTTTACCCATCGTAACTTTGTTAAGAATCAACCGATTTTTACGGGGAATAACATTTTGTTAATGTTTTGATGCCCTTAGTGATCCTAAATTAAAATATTCAGTAATATAGAGAGTAAAAAATTTTCGAATTTTTGTCCATTTGGCCCTTATAATTTTTCAGAAATTATTTTTTCGAAAAATTTTAAATCGTCCGCTTTTATTTTATTAAAATATTCAGTAAAATGGAGAGTTGAAAATTGTAGACTTTTTGTGCCAGAAACGCAGTATAGCCCATCGGGGTTAGAGTATATGCAAATCGCTTGAGAAGTTCCGTGCAAAGGGAAAACGGAAAAACTCAACAGTCAGCGGCGATGGCAGCTAAAGGAGCACTCAAACACACTCTAATACACACTCACACACACACACAGACATTTATAGACAGGCAGCTGAATTTTCCGGAGAGCCGCTGCTGCAGTTGGCGTCAACGTTAGGCAGCGACTGCGACAGCGGCAGCGGCTGAGGCAGCGGCTGCTTTGCCACCCTTGTTGTCAATGCCAACGAGAGTTTTCCTCGCATTTTCGTTTTCCTCCTCGCTTTGTGTTTGCTTTTTATCTTGTTTTTGCTTTGCTTCCACGTTCCATGTAGCTGTGTGTTTGTATATGTGTGTGTGCGCCTCTTTTCGTGACAAACATGAAATGAAAACTCGCTTTTCACGCGCTCACCCTCTCTGTGCCTCTCGTTTCCCCCTTCCCCTCCCTCTCGTTTCCGATTTCGATTCCGATTCTGGAGCTACGTCTCCGTCTCTGAACAGCGATATGGACGGACGGACAGCAGCAGGCATACGGCGTACAGCTCTCTCTCTCTCTCTCCACTCTCTCTCTCTCTCTCTCTCACTCTCTCGCAATGGGCAGTGCAACATCAATGTCAACGACACAGTCGCTGTCGCTGTTGCTGCTAACGTCGCAGCCAGCGTCGCTGTCGGCAAATGCCGTAGCAATTCACATGGAAAATATTCGGTTATCCGTTCGGAACATTTCTTCTTCAACGGAGGCGCAGACAGGTCAGCGCTGCGGCCCAGCACAGTGTCTGCCAAGCGTATGCGCCCATGTAACAAATTGAAACTCGAAATAACCCTGTAACCCCTTACATCTTATATGTTTTTTATTTATTATATTTTGTAATGTATTTTTATTTATTTCATATTTTCCAAAAATAAATATACTACGCTATACTAAATATAAGAACAATAAAAAAACCGTGTTCGACGGGAAGTTTACAACTAAAAATTTTGCCTTTTCATTATCCTTTATTATTTTGTGCAAAAAGCGTAAAAAAACGTTTGAAAAACAAATATAGAATTATAAAATATGAACATGAAACTGTATTATTTTTTTTTGGATTAGATCGTCAGATAAATTTCGTATAGAAAAGCAAATTTTAAAGAGAAATGTTAGGAATTCCGAAAAACAAAAGCGTTATATTCGAAAAAAATTTAATTTTTAAATTTTATCCAGCTACTTACCGGAAAAAATGCTGATTTTAAGGAACAAAATTTCAATTGGCTACACTGAGTAGTATTTGTTATGTTATTAGTTGTATTTGTGGTATTTGAAGCATTTTTGTATTATTCTTAGTGTTTTTGGTATGTGCAGTGCATAAAGGAGTATAGCAGAAGCTATAGTATTTTCTGTTTAAGTTGTATTTTCAGTATTTATAATATTACCAGCATTTATAGTATTTTTTAGGTATACAACTATTTGTAGTAAATAATTTAAGATTTCTTATATATAAGAATAAGAGTATAATCTGTATATTTCTAATAGAATAAACTTAAATTTATTTGCAGTATTTGTAATAAATGTTAAAAATATTTTTAGTATTTTCAGTACCTGCAGTAGTATTTTCAGTATTTCTTTATATCAGTAATATCCACGCTGTTCACCCACTGACAGCAGACACTGTGCAACTACCTAAGCCAACAATAGTAGCAGCAGCAACAACAACAACAACAACAACAGCAGCGTCTGCACAGCGACTCCGACGCGACGGACGGATAAACTGCCGGATAGACGCCGCTCGCACACACACACGCATACACACACACTCGCACACACACACTGTCAGCCATTTTGGTTTGACGCCGCAAGAGCAACAACGAAAACAGGGAAAATTACAACAACAACAAGTCGCTTATTACTTTCACTGTTTTTCTGGATAGGAAAAACGCGACAACAGCAACGGCGACGGCAGTAAACGGAGCAGCGCTGCCGCCGCGCTGCCAGCGTCTGCATGAATTTTCCACAGAAAATTTTCATTGAAACGTTTCGGGAGCGTCGCCAGTTTACTCGTCGCCGTGCCGCGCGTTCGTTCGTTAGTTCGTTCGTCTCTTCACACAGCTCACGCATCCGCCGCAAGCCGCAAAAGCAAAGCAAAAAGCAGCAGCAGAAAAAGGAATAGTAAAGTAAAGCAAAACACACAAAAAGGGAATACCAAAAGAAAACCGAAAACTGAAACTCAAAGCACAAACAAAAAAACACCGCAACGCAACGGGAAACCGAAACCAAAAAAAAAAAAAAAAAAAAAGAAAAACCAAAAAATAAACCGCATACAAATACGAAACTGATACTCAAAAGAGAATCAGCAAGAAAAGAAACCGAGTACGAAACGAGCGCGTCGTCAGTTCATTTTTTATTTTTTTTTGACTATTTTGTCTGGTGGAAAAGTGGAAAGTGAACACGAAAAAGGAGAGAGAAAAGCGTAAAGCAAATACAAAAAAAAAAATATAAAAATAAAAAAAATAAAGTGAGTGCACTCGCAAACGCAATCGATAAAAAGCGATGGCGATAACAAACAACAACAACAGCGGCAGCAAAAGCGATAAACCGATAACCGATTATAGAGAATTTAAAAGATTTTAAGAAGAGCGTAGAAACAGACAAAACAACAAAACGAATGAGCGCTAAAAAGAGAACAAACAAAATAAAAGGGAAAACGGGAAAATGGGAAAACGGGATTTTCTCGGTTTTCCTTTTAGGCAGCGTTGCGTCGCTGCCGACGGCGCTGTCGGCGTCTTACGCACGCAGCATGCCGGCTGTCTCGCTCGCACACGCAGCACACGCATCTTGAGCATCGCCCTCACACTCCTCTCTCTCTCTCTTTTTCTGCCTTTGCTTAGAGCCGCTTCCGCTCTCTCTCTCCCTCTACCTCTCCCACTTTCTTTCTCTTCCTCTCCATTTCACCCTGCTTCCGATAGCGCCTGCGATTCCGCTTCTTTTTGTCACCTAAGCAGAAAAAAAAAGAAAAATTGAAAGAAAAACACAAGAAAATGAAAGAAAATCAATAAGTGGCCAACTCGAAAATGAATTATCCAACTATTTTTCTTTCACCCCCCTGCTCTCGTTCTCTCCCACTCCCTCTCTCTCTCTCTGCCTGTCCCTGTCTTAAAATCAATCAAATTAAAGCGCCGCACCACTTGCCGCGTTTACCAACACTGCACACGCAGTGTATTTATTACCAGAGGCAGCGCACACAACGGGGGCGTTTTGGGGGAGGGGAGGGAGGAAAATGGGAAAAGACAAAACACACATTGAAAGAGAACTCACATAAATTCGAATCACATTTCCCACATACGTCAGTTTCAATTTATTCAACATCAACAACAACAACATACAAAAAATTATCCTAAATATATATATATAAATCCAAAAACGTATTTAATCCCAAACAAAATCCCAAACCGAGCAAGTTTCTATCACTCTCATACATTTGTCGTTTCCATACAATTTTTTTCCTCTTTTTTTTTTGCTTATGTTTCGGCTCAATAATTAAATTTGATTCACATGATTGTATATAGTATATGAATGTAGTATATATATATGAGTATATATATATATAACTATATATCTATATATGTGTTAATAGATATAGATTGATATAGTTGATAGATAGAACCCAATAGATATATAGCCGAATTTCGATATTATTTCCCCACGTCCCCACGTTATCATATCAAAATCTGTCGTGCACACGAGCAAAACAAGCAAGAAAAACAACAGTAGAAAGAAGAAGAAAAGAAGAAGAAGAAGAAGTAGGGAAAGAACCAGCACAACAGAGTAGAAGCCAGGAAGAAAGTAAGAAAGAAAGTGCACAACAAACAAGAAAACACAGAAAACAACAGAAGAAGGAAGAAAAAAAAACAAGCAAAATATCTATAAAAAAAAACCCAATTTACATAGGCAGACGGACAGCGGGACAGAGACAGAGACAGAGAGATAGAGAGATATAGAGATATAGTGAGAGTGAGAGCAATTGGATCCAGTCTCAAGTCCCCCCCACCTCATATATCACAGTTGTGCTCTTCCCTTTTATTATCAGGATTAAAGAAACCATCGTCAATCGACAAACCACACACGGATCTGCCATAATCTAATCAAAAAAAAAAAAAAAAAAAAAAAACAAATTTGAAATCATTAGTTTGCAAGCTGTTATCGATAATTCATCAATCAATCGATCGATCAATCATCAATCAACGGAAATCAGACAATCAGCTTGCTGCAACTGCATCTGTAAGTATATCATAGAATATCATATCATATTGTATGTACAATTTTATCGCTTCGTTCACGCCTAATCTTGCTTTATGCGGGATTATTTGGGAAACTGTAATCTAGTTTTTCCCGCTTCGAGGAAAATTCCCTAACTAAAGATTGTTGCACGTTCTTATCCACACACGCTCACACAATACCTTATCAACGGCATACAATGATATATCTCTCTCTCTCTCTCTTTGGGTTTATTATTATTAGAGTGAGAGTTTTCTTTTCTCGTTTCTTAACAGAGAAAGATTATTTATTTTATATATAGAGTTCTAGATATCTTTTATAGTCTAAGATCGCCTTGAAGCTTAGAAAATTATTTCTTAAACATCTTTATATTTATTTTATAATATTTCACACGTATTTCCTCAATAACTAGTAATATTTACTAGTAATATTTATAATATTATACAATATTATATAATATAAATTTCTTATACGATTGCAATGAAATTTGTTTAGCTTCATTGAGTGATAAAAATGATAATACAGAGCAGAAAATGTCATCGTAGATTCAGCTATTTGTTTTATAGTAAATTATTTCTTGAATAACTTCTATATTTCTCATACGATTGCTATGAAATTTGCAGAAATCATGCGGCAACTAAAAATGTTTGTAAACAGCAAAAATGAGCGTAATAGCTTTAAAACTACGCTTAAAACTAAATTATTTATTGATATACGTTGCGTAATCTAATTCTTAATCTATGCTGATTGTGCGTGCACACATCAGGCATATTGCTAGCAATTTTGATAGCCCTAGCTCTTGTATGCTTCGAGTTATACGTGTTCATACAAACAAACCAGACTTTATTGAGTATTCCTGGTACTTTTTCTACTTCTGTAGCCTTTCTTCTGCTAGCCTAGGCTTTGACTGCTCTAGTGGTTACTAGGTACAATATATAGAAGTCTTATAACACCTTGGATCTATGTAGTTTTTCCCCATTTGCTGCAATTCCAACATCATCATCTTAATTTGCTGCTGCTGCTTCCTACACTTTTGATCTTAACTCGCTGCGTGTTACGCATTGCGGCTGCAGTTGCAGTCGGCGTCGCAGTTGACGTCGCTGTTTTGCCTATTTTTGTAGCGTTTCGGGAATTGCGCCTATTTTAAATGTCGACGACGACGATGGCGCGTGGCATGAATGAAAAGGGGATTGTCTGTGCCGCGTCTCGTCTCCTCCGCGTCTGTGGGCCCCTGCTGGCCTGTCTGTGGCACGACTAAATTTAATGCATTCTCAAGTGTGGCAAGGCACACCCTACCCCCTTACCCGTCGCGCCCCTGCCCCTACCGCAGACTCCGACGCGCTGACATGGAAAGCAGCAACCAAAAAAAAAAAAAAAAAAAAAAAAACGTTTTTAAATCAATTTTAAAGTTCAACAGCCGCGGCAGAGCGTGCAAGAGAGGGGGAGGCAGTGTGGCAGAGGCGGGTAGCAAAGAGTGGGAGTGGCATAGGGGGGGCAGAGGGAGAAGGAAAGCGAGAGTGCAGGGAGAGAGAGTGAAAGAGAGGCGCGTAAAATTAGATAAAGTGCGCTGGGGCCGCGCATTCCACATACGCGGAAATGGTCAGCGTTGCCCCTGCTGCCCCCTCCCCTCTTAGCTCCCCCTCTGCACTGGCTTGCCACACAGCTGTGTGTGTGTGTGTGTGTGTGCGTGTGTGTGTGAAGATCGCTGGCTGGCGGCGCTTGAGGCGCAGCTGGCAGCGTCAACTGTACCGCAAAAGCTGCCGCAGCGAGCGGTTGTCCTTGAAGCCTGAAGCGCTCGTCGCGTCGTCGCGTCCTTTTCGTGCCAGGCAGAAGCTGCCTGCCTCTACCCCCTGCCGCCCCTTCTAGCGCTGCCCTCTCCCCTCACTCCTCTCTCGCGCTCTCCCTCTCCCTCTCTCTCTCTCTGCGCCGCTCTAATGCCATCTCTTTTCAAGTTATATAACAAGACATTAGGTACTAGTTCTATGCTGCCCCCTCTCCCCCCTCCGCCTGCTCCCTACCCTGCTGTTGCTGTGGCCCGTTTCAGCTTATTGAATTACTTGTCTGCTCTGGTGTGCTCTTTGCTCTGCTCCCCCTCCTCCTCCTCCTGCTTCCCTCTTTCGCTGGCAATTGTTCAATTGTTTAATGTCCTGTTTTCTTCAGTTTATTTTCGGTTTGGCGGGTTGCCAACTGGTCCTGTTTCTGGTTTAGCTAAGTCTCGGCGAGAATTCTACTTCAGTCCCTTGTTATCCCGCTCGGGCCCTGCTCTTCTCTTCCCCTCTCTCTCTCTCATCTCTTATCGCGTGTGAACTAAACAGGAGACACGCACGCGTTGGAGAGAGAGTAGATGCGCCGAACTTCTGTTGCACTTTCTCGCTCTCTCTCTCTCTCGCTTTCACACTTTCATTTTTTTCACTCTCATTTCTCTTGCTTTTTCTCCCTCTATTTCTCTCTCTTTCTCTTTCTTCAACTCTCTTCCTCTCTCTTTCTCTTTCTTTAACTATCTCTCTTAGTAATTATATCCAACTCTTTTTATTCCCTTCTTCTCTCATTTAATATCTATTTCTCTCTCTCTCTCTCTCTCTCTAAATATATAGTTCCCTATCGATCCTAACTAACTATTTATTTATCTCTATATCTGTCTCTTTTTCTTTCTCTCTCTCCCTCTTATTCTCTGTTCTCTGTACTATCTCTATACTATTTATATCTCTTTTTATCTTTAACTCTCTCATTTCTTTTGTATATCTTCCTTTCTCTTCCTCTCTCTTGTTCTCTTATGCTCTATTTCTATATATTTTTCATTCTTTCTAACATTCTTTAATTTTTTCTCTGTCTCTATATATTTCTCTCTCTCTCTATTTCTGTTTCTATAGCACTATCTATCTTTCTTCTTGTATCTCCCCCTGTCTTTCTCAGTATCTTTCTCACAATCTCTTTTTCTTGCTACTCTCCCACTCTTCTCCTTTTTCTCTCTCTGTCTCACTAATTTTTTAACTCTCTCTCTCTCTCTTTCCCTCTCCCTTCCACTCACTTTGCTGATCAATTTGCCAAAGCTCGCACGCTGTCCATTGTTTTGCTGCTGCTTGCCCTGTCGCCATTTTGTCTCTCTTGACGCATACACACGCACAATTGCATTGCACATTGCACCCGCACACACACACACACACACACACACACAGGGAGAGAGCAAGCAGCGAGCGCAGCCATTCGCAGTTGGCGCTGCCTTCGCTCTGCTCTGCACTGTTTGCCCTGCGACGAGGCCTATGTAATGAACGCTTTCGCTCTCACTCACGCACACACGGACGCACAGGCACACACACACACACACAGGCACACGCACGTGCAGTCGAGCCGAACAAAATTTTCATAGCATACTTTGCAGGGTTGCGGCTGCCTCTGCTGCTGGCGTCGCTGCCGCTGCTGCTGCTGCTGCACTTGCTGCGCGCGCCATTTTTGTTGTGTTGCACTTGTTGTGCCAACACACACACACACCGACTTGGCCAACATTAACCCTTGTGCAGTGCGACGGCTGCAGCTGCCTCTCATTCGCTGCTGCTGCTGCTGTCGATGCAAATTGCACGCCCACAGGCTGACAGCCACCCCCCCCCCTCTCACACTTCCCCCCCACACACACACTCTCGGCTGCTGGCCTTAACCCCCTGTTGACCCCTGTTGGCACTCAGCGCTGCTGCAACTGGCCAAGCTGCTGCTCCTGCTGCCTCTGCCTCTGCCTCTGCCCCTGCCTCTACCTCAGCCCCTCTGCCCCTGCTGCAACCCCCTGCACGAGCCGGCTGACCTTTAACCCCCGTGCAGGATGCACTTTTCGCCAGCGCAACAAATAAAAGGCTTGATAAAGCTTTTGCCAGCATTTTAATTGGATTGTCGCTCTCCCTCTGTCTCTGGGTGTGTGTGTGCTGCTGTCTCTCTCTCGCACACGCTGACAGACTGTTCGCACCCCTCGCCTTATTAAATGTCAATTAATGTCACCTTCAACAACTGCAATTGCAGCAGCAGCAGCGGCAGCAGCAGCAGCAGCAGCGGCAGCAACCCCTGCAATCGGGGGCAAAGGGGAAGGCTGCTGTTTTGATTGCGACGCGTGGCCGCGCGAGCTCTCTCTCTCTCTCTCCCTCTCTCCCTCTCTCTCTCTGTCTCCCTCTGCCAGCTGCAGTTTGCACATGCAACAAGTGGCATGCAACATGAGGCACGTGTGACTTTATTTACTTGAAATTAGAGCAAGCGAAAAAAAACACACACAACTCCCTCTTCCCCCCCTCTCTCTCTCTCTCTCTCTCTCTCTCTCTTTCTCTGCCACACATTCTCTTCAACATATGGCAAAGTAAGTTAGGTTAAGTTTAAAGTAAATATATAGTAAAAGAGAATAGAAAAATCAATTAAAAGTTTGCTGCAGTTGAAAGCATAAGATGAACTTAATTACAAAAAAAAAAATACTTTTATTCAATTTTTATATAGTGAATTGTGCTGGCTCTCAATTAACTTTAATATCGTGATATAGATAGATATGCGCTTTTTCTAAGTTATGCTTGTATATATAGGTTAGATTTCAGATTTCTATATTTATTTATTTATTTATGCAGTATTTTATAGAAGATAATACATACCAAAGTACAATATTCTAAACATTATAAAAAAGAAAAGAGATTTAAGAGTTGGCAGACTTATAATTATATTATGTTGTTTTTTATTAAAGATAATAAAATAGATTATGAAGAAGCAGGGACTAATAAGTTGTCAATTTTATAGATTAAATTGTATTAAATTGAATATTTGAACTTATAGCAGATTCCTAGTTTTATTTTGTGGAAGGAAAACATAATATAATAATAATCATGTTGCATTTAACTAAAGGAAATATAATATAATACTTATATTATTATTATAAAAGAGTAATTATAAAAAGATATTATGTAAAGAGTTATTATAAAAGTATTATAAAATATCAGATTAAAGAGTTTGCAATTGATATCTTTGTTGATTTATGCGTTATTTTATTGAAACAAGACTTAAGATTTAACAGACTTATACTGAGATTATGTTGAATTTAATTGCAGTTTGTTATAATAATAATAGCTATGATATTTTCTTATAAGTTTCCAATTTTAAAGGTTATTTTATATGTATATCAATAAAATAAATATCAAATAATTTATAATGATACAATATTGAAGCTGTATTTATATTTATATAAAATATATAAAAAAAATATTAATTTATAAATATAATACTATAAGATATTAGACTTGTGAGCTGTCAGCTTTTGCTAATTTTATTAATTGAATGTACAATAATAAAATAATAATAAATTATTAATTATTTTGTATATAAATAAATAAATATAATAATAATAATAATAATAATAAACTATTAAAAACTACATATGAAGTACTAAAGTAGTATATTAAATATTCTTATTTTATTATATGTTTAATAAATATAATACATTCTCAATATCATTACAAAATGTACATTTTATGATAGATTGATTGATTTACATATAATAGATAGACGTAGAGTGTTTTTATTAGAAGTTATACCAAATTGAAATTGAAAATAAATTACACCCAAAATAAAGAAAACCTTGTTAGAAAATGGAAAAGAATGAAAATAGATAAAGTATGTGCAAGTATGACATGTTTATGTCTGGATACCTAAGTGCAGACCCCAGATTAGGTGTAGTAGAGCTGAAAACCCTGCAATCTTGTACCTCTATAAGCTTCACTTGCTTATCTATTTACTGAAAAATCTATATAATATTGTTAAATTTCCCTAAATACTGTATATGGCGCATTTAAAGAGGTATCTGCTAGTCGAGCAGTTGCAGTATATATATATATATATATATGTATATGTATTTATTATATGTATACCATATAAGCTAAATTTAAACATATGTAACATATTTGTGCGTAGCTATCTCCCTCTCTCCCTTTCTCTCTCTCTCTCTGTGTGCTCCTGAAATTCGTTTCAGGTTCAGTTTGCCTTCGCTGCTTCTTCCTCTTCTTCACACACGGCTCGCTTCGTTCACTTCCTTTGCTGCTTCCTTCTTCCTTTTAGCGCTTAAGCGCCGTCGCGTCGCCGCTCGCTTCGTCGTCGTCGTCACATTCATTTTTGGCAACGTCAGCGTCGACAGCGACAGCGACGCAGCGCAACATAATCCTGGCATCTGCTCACACACACACATGCACAGTCAGGCAGACACACGCGCACACACATACACACATACATACATGCTGCCTGCCTGCCTGCCTGCGAGCGTAGCCAAAGCTCCCGGTTCCAGTTCCAGGCAGCGCGCGCGCGCTCCTCGTTTCTTTGCCGCGACGTCGACGTCGCCGTCGCGTCTTTTGCCTTTTGAGTTGCTGCGAAAGTTTTTGGAGAGTTTTGAGTCGTTGCCGCAGCTTGCGCCGCTGCTGCTGCTGCTGCTTCTGCTCAGGTGATGGGGCGTGCGTACAGCCCCCGATCTTGGCGCCGTATTAACTAGTATATACTAAATATTGTATACACAATTAAATTAATATTACTAATAATAGCGACTATTTTAATTGCCTTTACTTATAATATTTTAATTCTCCTTCCCTTTCCCACTGCTTGCTGCCTGTTTGCCCAATTTTCTGCTCTTTCACTCAAAGCTTCGCAGTCGCTGTCGCTGTCGCAGCAGCAGCCACTCAGACTCAACTCAACTCGACTCCGTTTTGGCTGAGACGACAACGACGTCGCTCATTTCTTATTCCACTCACACTCATTAAATTTTTCGGCAAAAGCCACACGTACACACACACACACATACACTGACACAGGCATAGGCGCACACAGAGGCGCCCGCGTGCTCTCACACACTCACCAATACCAAGGCAAAGTATGCCCCTCTCGCAAACATACATTGCTGCTTTTGTATTGCGCTGTCTTGCGGTCGCTGCCTGCCCGCGCTGCCTGCTGCGCTGCGCTGTGCTTGCCGTGCGTGCTTCTGTGTGTGTGTGCGTGTGTGAGCATAGGAATTTCGGCTAAGGCGCGCGTTGGCGGCCGAAAAATATATATTTTGAGTGTAAATGTTAAGTGATAAATGTTACGCACTGTGCTCACGCTCGCTCGCTTGCTTGCGCTCTCTCGCTTGCTTGCCTGCCTGCTGCCTGCCTGCCTGCCGGGCTGCGCTCTCTCAACAGTGCTCTGGCTGTCTCTGCTGCGCTCTCGTTCGCTCACACTCAATTCTGCGCGCTGCTGCCGTCGCTGCTGCTGCCGTTGCTGCTGCTGCTGCTGCTGCTACTGCTGCTGCCAGCAGCATACCACAACGTCGTCGCCGTCGTCGGTCATTTTTGTATTTGGAAACACAATTCGGTTCCGTCATTTGTATTTGGAACGCCGCAGCAGAAAGAAGGTCGACTGAGACAATTATTGGCATTAAATAATTTTCGGCAAAATTTCAAGAAAACACACACACACATACACGCAAAGTAAAATACAAAAAGAAAAGAAAAGTAAAAAAAAACAAAATCGCGCAGAAAAGTTAAATATGCATTAACGTGTCCGCTACGTCGCCGCCGTTGTTGCCGTTGTCTTTGCCGTCGCCCCGTCGCTTCGTCGCTGTCGTTCAACATAGTTTTTTTTTTTTTTTATTATTTTGTTGTTTCCTCCTCCACCTCCTCCTACTCGAAATCATCATCATCATCATCATCAGCATCATCATCATCGCCATCGCCGACAACATCATCAGCGCTTTTCTCGTTTTGTTTGTTCGTGTTCTCTTTTTGATAGTGAGAAAAATACAACAAAAACAACAACAACAAAGTGATCTTGATCTGCTGCTGTTGCCGCTGCCGCTGCTTCTTCTTCTTCTTCACACGCTCGTTCGTCGTTGCCAAAACGTAAGCAAAGTAAAACATAAAATAAAAACACACACATAAAAGGAGAGAAAAAACACTGAGAGAACAACAGTAAAAAGCGGAGCCGCGCGAAACAAACACAATATACCGATCCCCCGCCCCGCCCCCCTTACTCGCACTCTCTCTCTCTCTTCCTCCCCCTACTCAGTCTTAAGCTCGCATAGAATAGCAAAGCGAAAAATCATTCAAAGCCCGCACTCACACACACACACATTATTTAATACACACACACACACATACGCATTTATATATGTATGTTCATATTTATGCATAACGGAAATAGGCAAACCGTTAAATATTGTGTACTTGTTGTTTTGTTACGTTTAATCGACGTCGTCAAAATAATTAGCAACAGCTTGGCGCAGGCAGCGACGCAGCAGCAGCAGCAGCGGTAGCAGCAGAAGCAGCGCATAGTTGTCGCGTTGGCGGTGGCGGTGGCGGCGCGCAGGGGCAGCAGCGGCAGCAGCAGCCGCAGCTTTTGCTCTTTTTTCGTGGCATATTTTCTTTGCCTGTGCGTGTGTGTGCGTGTACGCGCGGCATGCTGTGGCCCCCCCGCTGCCCGCCCCCACGACATATTCAACAATTTTTGACTGCGTTTTTCTCTGTGTGTGCGTGTGTGTCTGTGATATTTTTACATAATTTTGCGAGCATAAATAAAGCGAGGGAGAAAGATAGAGAGAGTAGATTACACATCGCTGCAAAGTCAAACACACAAAAATGCAAAAACAAAAAGCAAACACACAAAATTTTTATTTTATTTTTTTTTTTTTTTGAACGCGCTCTGACATCATCTGCGCGCACAAATTACAACAAAAAAGCAGGCAGCGCTGCTGCTGCTGCTGCCGCTGACTGACTGAGCGCGCGACTATATTAATTATTTATAAATACACACACGCACACATCGAGAGAGTTATTAAAAAATTGCATTGAGTGAAAAATTGAAAATGAAAACAAATTGCAGCATTTCTGCGCACATTTCTTTTTTTTTTGTCTAGTGTTTCCAGTGTGTTTTTTTATTTAATTTTTTTGTTGTGCCTTTGCTACTAAATTCACCACACAACAAAGACAAAAGAGCAGGAACACCAACACACACACACACTCGCACACACGGCACAAGATCAAAGTCAACATGACAACGTCGCTGCAGCAGCGCAAAAGCTTGCTTAGCTAACGCAGCGCTCTCTCTCTCTCTCGCAGTGTCTCTCTCTACGCATAAATCTCTTCTAATGCGCGCGCGCCCACTCAACGGCGTCGCAGTCGCAGCGCGTTGCTAAAGCTTCGCTAACGCCGACGACGCCGCCGCCGCCGCCTGCTTAGCAACATGTCGCGCGCAATGTGTTGCTTTGCCGGCCGGCTCTCGTGTATGTGATCACTCGCTCTCTCTCCCCACGCACGCACGCTCGCACTCACTCCTCTCTGCCGCTCTCATATTGTGCGTACTCAAACAGCTGTTGCTGCGTCATTGTGTCGCTATGTAGGTGGGGGGGCGAGTTTGTTGGGAATTACACAGCAAACAAAAACAGATCCCTTGGGCGCTTAACCCATTGCTGGCCCCGTTTTTAGCACTTTAAGCAAATTATTAAATAAAAAAGTATTGAATAAAATATATTAAATATACTCATGTGCCCTCTTTTTCTTCTTATCTTGCAGGTTTTCACCCATTTGGCCAAATTGACAAAAATAAACTAAAATTAACAACAATACAAAAATCAGGAAAATACAAGAAACCTATTTCATTTTTCGTATTGGACTTATTCTTCTGACCGATTTTCGTTTTTGGCGTTCGAAATTCAACCGAAATAAAAAAAGACATCCGTGAAAAAGTTAAGAGTTTTTCGTAAGCAAGCAGAAAGAAAATTATAAAAGAAATTCAAGTAAAATCGTGAAAACCCAAATACAAAACGCGGACAAGAAATACGAATAATAAGCGAAAAGGCAATGCAACATAAATTATCAATATAACAAAACAAAAGAGAACCGTAGTAATTGTTAAAGTTAACACAAATACACACACACACACTAAAACGATCAAGGACATGATTAAAAGCAAAAACTGAAAAGAAAAAAAGAAAAAAACAAATCAATGCAGAGAAAACGTCCTTCTTGAAACATTCCACGCCCAAATACAATTTTTACCTCCCCCTCTCAAACAACCCGCCCAGAAAACAAACTTAAACGAAATTCTAAAGTGTTTTTTTTTTTGTTTCGAAAATCAAAAGCTAAATCGTCACATATTTAGTTGAGACTTTCGGCCGCAACAACAAAAGAAAAGAAAATAAGAAAAAACCGAAAAAACAACGACACAAGCAACAATAATATAATAAAAGGAACAGTTGTCGAAAATTATTAGAAAACGGATTACTAAATTATCTATCTTGCATAAAAGTCGCAGAAAAAAAACACTCGGACGATATCCCAGAAAAGTGCCCCCTTCATTCTAACAAAACGAAATAATTAAAAAAAAAAAAAAAAACAAAAGAGAGGAATAAACAACACGACAAAAAGTAATCACAAGTAATAATAATACAAGAAAAAAGTTATTGTTAAACGCGTCGCCGCCGCCTAAGGGTTAAAACAGAAGCAACAACAGCAAGGTACAGTTAATTAAAATGGCGTCCGAACTGGATCAATTCGCCGATTTGGAATTATCAAAAGAGGATCGTGAGCAGATTTTCGATCCGCCACTCGACCGGCAGCAATTGGAAGGTGCTGGCACCTCAAGGTATTTATACAATTTTCTATTTTAAAAACAAGACAAGAAAAAAAAACCTTTCCTGTACCCAAAAAACCGCCCTCACCTTAACCTAAAAACATTTTCACAATCATTTTCGACAAAACGAATGAAAAAAATATGAAATATAAAGTAACCTACACATTTTGGCCTCCTTTTTCCACTTCCCAAGTCCCCAAACCCTCCTCCCTCACATACTACATATAATAAACTCTTTGTACGTCTTATATCGATTATTCTATACTGTAGTTGACTCCTTGTAGTGTCTTCTCTTCTTAGTATTCTCTCATATTCATCTCATTCCGTAGTTTTTTCTAATGCTTTTAAGTCTTTGAAATGAAGAAGTTTTTAAACTGCCATTAAATGTTTCTCAGATACTTCAGATATAAGGTTAACTATCTGTCTTATCATTTTATGACTGTTTAATTCTAAACTTATACGGATTCATTGTATATCAAGAAGAACTTGGCTTGTTATTTACGTTGATTCTCTGTAGACCCTTCAATATGGTATTCCCAGATCGATCTGTTCTATCTTTGTAATATAGGATAGATTGATTGATGATTACCCAATTAGAGCCGTGGTTTACTTCAAATGCCTCTCGGCGCCATAACCTCAAGAAGTTCTATTAAAAAATGGCGGCGCCACAAACATTTTAGCTACGCCTCGAGTCACGCGCTGCAAAATACGTTTAGTTACCAAAAAAAAAAAAAAAAAAAACCCCTTCAGAATAGAACCCTCTTTTCTTTTTTCTTTGCCAGGAGCGTAGGTAGGGCTGGTGTGTGGTGCTGGTTGGGAGGAGGCGACGAGCTGTGAGCTGAGTCCAGTCCGAATCCACAATTGCACAAATTATCACGCCAAATAACAAGATGCTCGCCCATCTGTTTCTCTCTGAGACCTGAGACCTGAGACCACCGCTGCTTGAGTAGCACAGTCTACAATCTAACATATTTTGGCGGTCCTACGCCCCGTCCACCCTCCTAACCCTTTTCTATTTTTTTTTTCTTTCCCTCCCCCCGAAAACCTACAACGCTGCTAAATAGCAGCTAATTTCCTGTGATAAATTGGGCATATCACAAAATATGATGAGAAGAGGAGAGTGAAAAAAAAAACAAAAAATAAAAGAAGTAGGAAAAAAAACGCTCTCATCAGACCCAACATCCTTCTAACCCATCATCCTAAGTCCTCGCAACGAGACCCTCATCAACTACTACTGACGGCCCTTGCCGAGTTACGCTCAAGTGGTGTAAGCAAACACTGAGCCGCCGTAGTAGGATCAGTTCCTAGCGAGGAGGTTATCATCATTGTCACATGCGCCCAGTCGAGCTGGACTCGACTACCTGTACCCCTCGCTCTCTCTTTTTCTACACCAATAATGACGTACACCCCTTTCTGGGTGAGGGAAAAATTTGATATACTTTTCGTGTGAGACGCGAAGCCTTCGGCTTTCACAGCAGCATCTTCACAAGATCGTATCACACACACTCTCAGAGAGAGACACGATCACGCTGCGTACATTTCCAGTCCAGGATTGAGGTTCTCGAAGAGATTGGGGTGTAGCCAGCGATTAGTTATGGCTTCTTAATTGCTTTGCCAAACGAGCTTTCACCTCAGTTTTTCTGAGCTCTCTTTTTCTAGCTGGTTGGTTTCGTGCTTTCTAATCGATCTTTTAGCTTTGATTGGTGTTCTCTAAGATCTATTTCGAATTGATCGGGAATTAAAAATAAGCCACTGTTCTTGTATCTTTGTTTGCTTGAGAAAGAGGTAGCTCCTGCTCTTTTGTAATACTCGGGAGAATTAATAGGATCGTGCAACGATCAACATTTAGAAAACAAATCTTATTTCTTTTCTGTTTTTCTGTCTATCGCATACTTTATGCATGTATTGAATCTAGTCATTCAAAAGATAAGTCCAGAGATGTGGTCTGGTCTTTTTTTTCTAATTGATATTTAATTAAAATAGTCCTAGCTCTATCTAGATATCTCCCTCTCCTCTCTCAAGTCATGAGAAATGACTAAGCAATCTCTGGTTTGGGGCAAGTTTTAGAGAGAGCTGTCCCTCTCCCGTAGTACTCCATTGGGTGTATTGGATTAAGATTATATTTCTTAACATTCTGCTTTATAAAAGGAGCCTTCTTTCAGTTCTTCCTAACTCTCTTTCAAGTAAGAGAAGTGCTTAAGTCTTTTGCTAATCGGTCTTCGATTTAGACTTGTCTTAAATCATTTTTTTCTCTCTCGAGAGAGAAAAATAGCTCATAATCCCGGGTTGAGTTATCTTATTTGAAAAACAAGGCTTGATATTGAAAATCTCTTTATTGATCGGTCTATGTATCTCTCTCACTCTCTCTCTATCTGTATTGTTAAACCTATGACCCTCTCTATTGGTCAGTCTATGGATTTCTTCGCTGTACTCTCTTTTGATCAGTCTATGGATCTCTCTAATGAAATCTCTTTTTCTCAATTGATCATCTTATGGATCCTCTCCAATTATCTCTCTCTATTGATTACACTATGGATCCTCTCCAATGATCTCTCTCTGTTGTTCACTCTATGGATTTCTTCACTGAACTTTGAGCAGTATATGGATCTCTCCCTTTCTCAATTGATCAGTCTATGGATCCTCTCCAATAATCTCTTTTTCTCCCTCTCTCTCTCTATTGATCAGTCTATGGATCGTCTCCAATCCATCTCTTTCAATTGATCAGTCAACGGATCTCTGCATTGATCTCTCTGTCTCTCTACAGATCATTCTATGGACTGTCTTCAATGATCTCTCTCACTCATCAATAATTTAATAATATTTCATTGAGAATAAGATCACTGTTGCCTCTTCGAATCGAAGCTTTGTGGCTCCCCAATGGGATCTCTTGCTCGCTCTCTCCTCAAGCTTCTCTTTCCAAAGCTTTTGCCAAAAGCTCTCTCCACTCTCGCCATGTGCGCGCGCGAGCGATAGGAAACAGCGCTAAGCCGCTTGTTGCAACAAGGGCTAAGCTGCGGGTAAGCGTCAACGTCAGCAACGCGCCGGCGCCGCTGACGACGACGATGGCGACGGCGATGGTTTCGCTCTGCTCTGCATTGTTCTCTCGTGATAATAACACGAGAAAGAGAGCAAAAGGGACAAAAAACCAACAACAGCAAAACGAGAAAAGGAAAAAATTCTTTACTAATTTCTAAAAATGAACCCAAAGAAAACACAAAGCGGCAAAAGAATCTCACACAAATACAAAGACAAACACACACACGAAAACACACACTTGCACACACACACACACACAACCTGAGGCTGAGGCCCTCTCAAGGCAGTCAAAAATCTTTTTCTGTAGCATTCGTTTTAATCCGCCAAAGAAAACATGCCGCGGCGCGAAGGTTGCGCTTGTGCTTAGAAAAGTGCTGAAATTCTCAAAGGGTTGCGTAGAGCAGAAGAAGAAGCAGAAGAAGAAAGAGGAGGAGGAGGAGGAGTCCATAGAGATCTACACACACACACATATGTGTGTGTAATCAGGTTTTTTGTCGCTGAGTTGGCGTAGGCAACGAGCGAGGAGAACTTCTCTCTCTCTCTCTCTCGAAAAAACCTTAGATGATCATCAACTTTGGGGTACCCCTTCGCCTTTGCGTTGTTTTCCCTCATTTCCCTTTCGCGTAGTTTTTTTTTTTTTTTGTTTCGGGTTAAGCAAATTGCGAAACGAGTTTCTCACATTTCCGTCCACCTCTTTCCCCCCTCCCAGCCTGCGTATGCCTACTCTACTATATGGCTTCCCTTTTTTTTTAATTATTCGCAGGATTTGGCATCCTTTTTTTTTTTGGTTTTTTTCTTCAAGAATTGGTTTGGTTTTTGTTGGAGGATTTCTTGCTGCTTCTAATGTTTGAGGATCGTATCGCTTGCCCAATTTGTCTCGCAGTACAGTGCATGGCTGGGTAGGTAGGTAGGCAGGGAGGGGGGTGGGGGATAGGAGGAGGAGGAGGTAGGAACATAAGAGGTATATCTAATCGTAGAAGTCTTCACCCTTTTTAGTTTTTGGTTTTTTTTTCGCCTAACTTGTTGCTGTCTTTTTGGCTGTCAAGCTAAGACGGGTGTGTGTGTGTGTGTGTGCGAGTGTGTGTGTCTGTGTGTGTGTGTAGTTTATTGTGTCATTCATTGAAAAGAGATGGGTAGAAGATAGAGGGTAGCCTGTTTGATTCTAATCTCTCCTCCAGCTCGCCTCAAATTGCCTCCTATTTGATTCCCATCGATTATCAGCTCCTCTTGCGCTTTCGCATCTCGTCCTTGATGTTGATGATGAGAACGTAGGCAACTACGTGGCTGATTGACAGTCAAATTAGTAGGCAGCGGCAGGAGGGGAGAGAGAGGGAGAGAGAAAGGGTTGATTAGATAACGCATACGCCGTGTGGCAGCTGCGATGATGCGACTCGCTTGCTGACCTTGTGTTATACACATGTGTGTGAGTGTGTGCGGATTGAGTGTGAGTGTGTGTGTGTGATGTGTGGTGTGTACTATGCTCCATTCAAGCGAGCAACCTCTTCTCTCTCCTACTCTGCTCCCACAACAAGCCAAAAAAAAAAAAAAAAAAAAAAAAAAAAAAAAATTGCCGCGTCTTTGGCTTTGCCTGGGAAACTTGTTTCAAACGTTGATCGACATACAAACACACATACGCACACACACACAACACACACACACATACCTTATACACTCTCACACCCGCACACACACATGTGTTTTTTGAAAAAAAAAAATGAAGCAAATCTCGTCATTTGAATGAAATCAAGTACACGCAAAGAGGAAGCCAACCGCCTCCGCTGCCTCCTCCCCCTCTCTTATTATAATCGCGGGGGCGGCACAACGCAGCAGAAGTACCGGGTAGGGTCAGGGTCAGCGGAAGAGCAGAAGGACGACTGGTTTTTGTATGGTGCCGCGAAGCTCTGAAACAGGATGCACTGCGAAGAAGAAATACGATAGAGAGAACTGAGAAACTTTGAACCAGGTAGCGGGTGTAGCATTATGTATGTGTGTGTGTGTGTGTGTGCAGGTACCCCCCAAGATTTGTTACCACGCCAGGTCAGGCTCTCCCCCTTCTCTCTCTCTATCTCTTACACTCTCTCGACAAGCTGCCCTGCCCTGCCCTAACGCTTTCAAATTTAGCTATAGCTAAAGTCTCTTAAGCTGTCCCCAGATAGATTATAAAAAAGGGGAGAATATTCTCATAGAGAAGACTATCCCTACATAGCGTATTTTTCTCCCAAAATTTATCAAGGTTGTTTTTAATATAATAGAAGAAGAAAAAAACAAAAAGGTTTATAAATAATATGAAGGAAAAAAAAAATAAAATTATTAAATAATTTATTTTGAAGTTCAATGATATCTAAATAAATACTAATGAGAGTATAAGACAAGATTTGATAGTATGTTATAGTATAATAATAAAATAAATAATGAAACTAAATTAAAGGTTAAAATAAAATTAAAAAAATAACAATAGGATATACATATAATAATAAACTAATATAACATTAAACAATAACAATAAAAGTATACCATAATCTTCATTCATATTCAAAGATTTTGAAAGAAAACAAAAAAAAACAATACAATGGGGAAAAATGTCAACTCCTTACTTAAAATCAGTCCCATAATTTTGATAATAGCTGTAGAAACAAATATCAACAATATTTTATAAGATTCTCTTGGTAACAGTCTTGTATCACAAGCAACTGTCTTCTTAAGCCGCATCTTCAGCTATGAGAATTCTTCTAACGTATTTCTAGCAGTTTCCTTAAGCTAAAAGAACTGAGCGAGTAAAGATCCTACCTGAAGAGTAACCTCTTTGGCTCCCCCACCCCACTCCAACAACAACAGCTGTTCGCCACACTGAAAGCTCGCTCACTGTGCGAAGAATGAGCTTTGCTAAGCTCTCAAGCACACACACACACAAACACACGCGTATATCATGCGAGGTCTCTTCTGCGTCGGCGCACATGCCCTTATCCACACACAGCATAAAACTCATGTGTGTGTGTGTGTGTGTGTGTGTGTGTGTGTGTGTGTGTGTGTGCCTTACTTGATTCTCTTGGCTCTTCTCACGTTCCGCTCGTTTGTACTTATTTAGCGTGCGTTTGATCCACATTATTTCGGTTTCGTTTTTTTTTTTTGGCTCTGCGCTTGTTCTCGTTGTGTTTTTTTCGTTTTTTTTTTTTATTTTTTGTTCTCTACTACATTTTTGTGTGCTCCTTTTTGTGTTTGTGTTCATTAGAAATTTCCAAGAATTTAACGACACAACAAACAGACAGAGAGAGGGAGCGGGAGAGGGAGAGGAGCACACACACACACACACACACAACGTGATACGATGAGATTCGTGTTACTGCTGGCTTAGTTTTTCAAGAATGCAGCAGAATGAGCAGAAGAGACAGAGAGTGAGAAAGAGTGATAGAGAGAGAGAGAGAGGGGGAGAGGGAGCGAAACACGAGCAGCGAAATCATCTCAGGGCCAAAAAGGAAGCACATTGTACATAACTCATACGAAATCTGTTTCGATTTTTAATAAAGCTAGATACATTTAGCAGATACACACACACACAGAGAGAGAAAAAGAGAGATACAGAAGGAAAGAAAGAGAGGGAGAGAGATAGAGAAAGAGAGAAGCTGCATCTTATACAACTGCAAGTACAGTTTTAAAGCTTGAATGAAACTGTGCATAGATTACATATTATAGATCATTCTTACTTAAAGAAGAAATAAATACCATGTTTAAGTTGTTTGTAGATTATGGTATATTTTTGTTTCTTTATTTAGTTTTAGCAAATTTTGAATATAATAAAATATTTTTACCATTTTACCATACCATTTTTCGGATGTGCCAAACATTTTTCTATAAAATTTAACTAAAAGAAACTTTTTAAACAATAATTTTCAAATAAAACCAGTCCTCTTTTAAAAAGTTCGCAATTTTAGCGTTTTTTTTTATGCATTTTTATAAGTTCTTTCTATAAAATGTAACTAAAAGCAATTTTTAAAAGAATAATTTCCAAGAAAATGCAGTCCTCTTTTAAAAGTTTATAATTTTAGCTTTTTTTCGTGCATTTCTAAAAAGTGCTTTAGCTTTTTTTACGTTATTTTTTAGGCAATGGATTTTAAGAAAATTTAATTTAATTAAAGGAATTTCATTATTTGGCTTTTTTTTGCAAAAATGAAATAAAAGCCGCCGTTTAAATCTAAAGTTGCTACCAAAGTATGGGATACTCTTATTATCGAAGAAAATACATGTGAAGCCATGCTTTTATAATATTTTCTTAATTATAAATTTTTTTTTGATTTTATAATAATTCCTTTTTCTTTACTTATTTAAATGTACAGCAAGCGCTTCTATTATTTTGAGCACAGCTGTATATACTACTTTTTTTTTAATTTGTGCATTCTTTGCTCTTTCTCTGTTTCATTTATCTTTTAGTTTTTTTTTTTTTTTTTTTTTGTATATTACTCGCCGTTATCAAGAATCCTTTATCATTGCAAAACCCTTTCAACAAGTATGTCTACCGTTTACAGCTATAAAACGGTACAAAGCGCTCTCTCTCCCTCTCTCTCTCTCTCTCTTGCTATTTGGCGCGCTTGTCGGCCAACTGTCGCGACACGTGCAACTTGCTGATGTTGATCTTCATTATGATTATCACACACACACACACACACACACATATACATACATACGGACAGCGGAGCTGCCTTTGTATTTGTGTAGAATTTCGCGATCGTTGTCTTTTTGTCGTTGACTTTCTTCTACCGTTATTCTTCGCATGACGTGACTGGCGATCACTTTCTTCTTTCTTCCTGGCAACAGCAGCAGCAGCTGCAACTGCATTTGGCAACCCTTTTTTCGTTTTGCCATTAAAAGCGATCCTTCGATCCTTTCGACACGCACTGCCTGACCCTTTGTAGTGTCCCCCCCCCCTCGTCTGCCCCCGCCCCTGACTATTCCCTATACTTCTACTCTGGCATTGTTGTCACCCAGTGATAAGAAAGAAGGGGGGAGGGGGAGAGAGAGAAGTAGAAAGCATTTCACTAAAAAGGGTTGCGCCGCAGTTTTGCAACTGTTTTCCCTTTCTCCCTCCCTCTCTCTCTCTCTCTCGCTGCTGCCCACGCACGTTGTGTCCTTTTTGCAATGGCAGCTGCTCAGCTCAAAAGCTCTGCCGACGCGTTGCAGCAGCAAGTGAACGTGTGAGAGAGCGTGCGTGCGTGTGCGTGAGAGCAAGGCGAGAGAGAGAGCGGGCGGAGAGAGCAGGCGGAGAGAGTGAGTGAGTGTGGTGTAATGGCGTTAGTTTGCAGTAGCTTTACAGCTTTACACTGTTGATATGCTTAGGTGACGCGTTGCCGTCGCCAACGCCGCCGCCGCCGCTGCCGCTGCTACTGTTGGCTGCGCTGCAATCGCCGCTGTCTCTTGCTGCGCGCGCGTTATCAGCAATTTACGATCAAGTTTAGCAGAGCAAACGAACAGAAGGCGTCGACAGCGACGTCGACTGCTGTTGCTGTTTTTTTTTGGTGTTCTTTTTAATTTTTTATTGAGGGCATTGAACTAGCGAAAAAAAAAGTAAAGTCGAAATTTTTATTAACCTCAAGCGGGTTACAACTGTATTTACCGTTGCTTCTCTTATTATTATTATTTATTTAGTTGTGGCTCGTTTTTTGCTCGCCTTTTTTTTTTTACGCACATCTTCACACGCACACACACATACAGCAACTAATTGGCCCGGCGCCGACCACGTTGCGACGTCACCTCAAACAAAAATAAAGCACACACACACGCACACAAAGAAAACAATAAATGACCGGAAATAACAAATAGTTGAGGAGCTCCCGCTGCTTCTGCTGGCTGCGCTGCCGTAGCGCACGCACGCACACGCATATGCACGCACACGCACGCATTGAATGCGCCTCTTGTTGCACTGCGAATGCGTGACGTAATCGAGACTCACGCACACACACATACAGAGTTGCTGCACTTTTCGGGGTGAAGAGAGAAAACACACACACACACGCGAACAAATAAAGCAGACAAAAAAAACACGTCATAAAAAGCGCAAGAGCGCAGGCAAAACAACAAAAGAGCGAGCGCGCAAAAACAACTTGACTTCTGCGGCAGACCTGACTGGCTGGCAGGCAAGAGATCTGCACACGGAAGAGACGTCGCTGTCGCCGCGCTGTACATGCACTTGTTGGTGTGTGCATGCGTGTGTGTGCGTGAGAGTGTGAACACAGAAAAAAAAACCGCAACAATTTGCGCTGAGAGAGCAAACGAGAGAATCGAATCGAATCGCCGATGTCGACGCCGACGCCGCCGGTTGATTGAGCTTGAGTAGGCGCAGGCAGGCCGTCGCGTCGCTGCCGCCGCCGCTACTGCTCTGTGCTTTCTGAGCTTTTGTCGCGCTACTCTTGACAGCAGCAGAGTTGTCAAGGCAGACAAAGACAAAAAAAAAGAGAAAGAAAAAACAATAGTTAATTAGATTAGAGCGTTGCATAGAAATGAGCATGTGTGTGTGTGAGTGTGTGTGTAGTTACATATTTTATAAAGTAAATTTAATATGACATACATGAACATGTATGTGTGTGTGTTTGCGTGTGCGTGTCGTTACGTTGTGATAACACACACGTTACGCGTTGCTTTACGTTGTGCCGTGTTGCCATATGGAGGAGCTCGGCACCACCAACTGTTGCCTCTATCTGGCAACACCAAACGCACACACACACGCGCGCGTTCCCCACTGCCCTCCCCTCGCGCTATATTCATGCATTGCCATTTCTCCTACTTTGTGCCCAGTTCGCTGCCGCTGTTGCTGCTGCTGTTGCTATCTCCGTCTAGGTCTTCGCCTCTGTTCGCCTTCTCATTCTCTCGCGTTTTTCCATTTCGCTTTCCGCAAGTGTTGCGCCGCGCTAATCATGTAGTTGCTTTTGCTCCATAAATACAACAACAACAACAAAAGCGATGGCGACAGCGACGACGACGACGACGGCATATCGCAAGTAAGAATAACAGCGCGCAAGAACAAAAAAAAAAACAACGTCAGCGAGGCGAAGTCGACAGCAACTTTGGCGTTTATTGTCGCTTTGCAGCCGCGTAGCCGGCTAGCGGCAATCGCTACTTCTCTCTGCCATTTGTGTGTGTGTGTGTTGTGTGTGCGGTTCCTCTCTCTCTCTCTCTCTCTCTCAGACAAACTCACTCACACTCTCTTTGAACATTGCTCCAACGTGCTGCCGCGCGCGCCGCCACTTCGCCGCGTCTCGTGCTTTGCTGTCCCGTCCCGTCGATTTGCCGTTGCCGTTGCCATTGCTGCCGCTCTGCCGCAGTCGGTTTGCGTCTTGCTCTTTGACGTGCCCGTTTTAGTTTCAGTAGTTAAATGCTCTTTGCATTTTGCGGTCGTCTTTTTCGGAAATACGCGACGTAGTTGGGATAGCAGCAGCACAAGCGGCAACAAAACAGCAACAGCAACAATAACAACAACAGCACCAAAAATACAACAACAACAGCAGCAGCAACAACAACAACAACAACTAATCCAACGGCAAAGCAACAGCAAAAATTATAAAATATTTTACGCCTGCTCTTGTTGGTGTCGGTGTCGGTGTGTGTTTGTCTGTGTGTGCGTGCGTCGGTCTCTGCCCGCGCCCCCGTGTGTGTGACTGTGTGTGCGTGCGTGTATTTTACTTTTTTTTTTCTATAGTCATCGGTCGCTGGTCGTCGTGGGCGCAAAAGAAAAAGAAAAAAAAAAAGAATAATAAAAATAAGCAAAAAAAAGAAAAAAAAAAGCGAAGAACAGCGCGACAGCAACGGCAAAAATTGTGCTGCGTTCTTCAAAATTAGCTTAAAGCTTTAAGTGATATTCATAGTAGAACACAACAACAACAACAACAAATAGAAACAAGCTGTGAAAAGTGAGTGATGAGCAGAGCATAGCAGAAAAAATAAAATAGTGTAGACTGTGTTGCAACAACAACAAGAGAAATACCGTAGACTAGGCGAGAGATAAGCAAAAGAAAAGAAAAGAAAAAAAAGTGTCGTGTCGTTTTGATATTGCTTCTTTTTTGCCGTTCGTAGTTTTTTTTTTTGTACAAGTAAACAATTTCGCTTCTTTTTTTTTTTTTGTCCGCTCCTTTATCTTGCCTGACTGTGCGTGCGTGTGTGTGTGTGTGTGAGCAAAGGGGAACATGTGTATGTGCAATTTACCGTTATGTGCTGACTACGCCAAGCCGGCATCAATATGCATGCATGCGCGTGCCTGTGTGTGTGTGTTTCGGCGGTTGCCTTCTGCTTGTTCGTTTCTTCATTTCCTTTTTTTTATTATTCCTCTTGTTACTTGCGTATTTTGTTTAGCAAAATTTACAATGATGCCGCGACGACGTTTGCAATTATTGAAATCAAACAATAAAAAAAATCACAATTTGTGCATTAGTGTGCGTGTGTGTGTGTGTGTGCTTTGTTTCAACTAGTTGCGCTCAGCCTAAAGCAAACAGCAGCAACAAGCTAGAGCGAGCCAGCAAACTGACCTACTTTGCACGACTCCAACTTGTGTGGTTCGCCGCCGCCGTCGCCGCGTTCAAACGGCATCGAAGTCGGAGTCGGCCTCGGAGTCTGTGCGCTCTTTCTCTCTGTCTCTCTCTCGCAGTGAAAGAGTGTATGTGTGTGTGTGTGTGTGTGTGTGCTGAGTGTTGATCTGCGCTGTTGCTTTGCTTTTATTTGCATTGCAGTTCTTTGCACTTGGTTGGCTCTCTCGCGCGCGCTCTCTCTCACGCCGCCCTCTCTCTCTCTGCTACTTCGTTTTGGGCTGAGCCGACATTCTTAGCTCTCGGGGCGACGTCACAGTCACGCCAATGCTGCCCATGCGCCTGTATGCTAATACACGCACACACACACACACACACACACAGAGAGAGATATAGTAGGCCAGACAAATGTGTAAAGGGGGCGGCAACAGTGCGGTTTATTTCTCTTTTCGTTGCCTGCTCGCTAATTAGTCGGACACGTATCAAACATGCGTGCGCGTGGGTAAATAGCAAAAAGAAAAAAAAGCAGGAAGGGGGTTAGAGAGAAGAAATGGTTCAAAAACACATTAGAGCGCACAAACATCGATAGAATCAATCGGTTATCGATAAAAAACATGTGCATGCAAATTTGTGTGTTTCGCCCAGTCTGCTTTATTCGTCAGCGACGGCAACGGCGACGACGTCTGTGAGTCAGCAGCGGCGGCGTTGAGCTGTGCGCGCTCTATCTCTCTCTCTCTTTCTCTCTGGCTCTTTCTTCGCCGCCGCCGCCGCCCCCCCTGCAGGCACAAATTGAAAGCACAAGACACAAGCCGACAGCGCATGCGAATGCGAATCAGAGCCCACACGCGTGACTAAAATAAGCAAGAAGAAGAAGAAGAAGCGGAGAACAGAGCGCTAAAAGATCAACGGCAGCAACAAAACAAGTGAGAGAGAGTGGGAGAGAGAGAAAGAGAAAGAGAGCAACGAGCGTAGGAGCAGAATATGAAGTAGCAAGCAGAAAAGCGAAGAAAGAAGACACGAAAAAGAAAGCAAAATAAAATCAAATAAAAATCATAATCATATCAGTATCACAAATTCTGCTACACATTTTGCTGCGTGTGATTAACAAGTGAGACGGTGTGCGTGTGTGTGTGCGTGTGCGTGTAGGTGTGTGAGAAAGAGAGTGTGTGTGTGTAAGAGTGTGTGTGTGTGAGAGTGTGTGTGTCTACGTCATGACGGCGACTTTGTTTGCAATTTGTACTCGCGCGCGTTCTCTTTCGGCTTCTCTTTCTTTGCCATCGCCTTTTTTTTTGTTTTTCTTTTTATTGTTGTTGTTGCCATTAGTCTCATGTTTTCTGTGTTATACGTTATACGTGTGTTTTATCTTTTGTGGTTTAGTTCCGAAACGAAGAACAAAAACAACAAATAGCAAAAAGTGAGAGAGAGAGAATAGCAAAGTGTGTTGCATTTCGTAAAAGAGAAAAAGAGTAAGAGAGAGAGAGCGTAAAAAAAATTGTGCGAGAAGGGAAAACAACACACAAATCTAAACACACTAATTCTTTCAATCAAAGAGAATAGAACAGAACAACAAAAACACAAAAACAACAAGTTAAATACAATAAAACAAAAATAAAATAATAAAAAAAAAAACTAAAAATGCACAACAACAGCAATTATCAATTACCCAACAACAACAACAACATTAACACCAACAACAGATTAAATATAAACAACAGCAACAACAACCATCATTATTATAACCATCACCATCTGCAGCAGCAGCAGCAGCAGCAACAGCAGCAGCAGCAACAACAACTGCAACAAAATACGAAAATTCCTCGTTTTTATGAACGGTGAGTTGAGTGTGTGTGCGTGTGTGTGTGTGTGTGAGCTTAATTGCATCACCCACCACCGCCTCCCTTCTTTCATGCCTTTTCTCCTTATCTCCTCCCTACTACACACAATTGTCAATGTACCGTATCGTATCGTATCGTAACGTTTTTAAACTCACCAAGTCGGGGATTTTATTTTAAGGTTTTTTTTTATTATTGTTGTTAACAAGTTTATGGCTTGAACACACATCATATCACATCCATATGACGTTTTATAGCGGGAAAAAAATATTTTAATATTTTTAATCTTGTATAAAAAATATTGGGATAAATAACTACATAATTATTATGTTTCCTTTGTTCATTCATCGAACCCGCATAATGTCCATTTAAATCATAATGTTTTGTCCATGAAATTTTAGTAGAATATTACATTAAGTTGTTGTAATTCATTGACTATCTGGAATAAATGATTTCTATACAATTTGGGTGACTTCTCAATTTCGAAAAAAAAGCCAAAAGATAAAAAAAAAACATTTAAAATTAGCTAAAATTACAAAGCTTAAAAAACAAATTCTTGATATGAAATGTAGTTTTGTGTATATTTTATAGAAAAACTACCGTAATAATTTCTATAAAAAGGCTGAATTAAAAAAAAAAGCTAAAACATTTATCAAAAAATAGTAAACAAAAACTAAAATTACACAAAATTTACAGCTATTCTTTTGGGTATATAATCGTAAAAAAAAAAACGAAAATTATCCGTCATTTCCGTCTTTTTTTCTCGCAATTTACACGCACACAAAAAAGGCCAAATTTTACGGCAAAAAGGCGTAAATGGGCAGCACTGATAAAATTAATTTATATAGGCCAAATCGATAAAATTTTCGTGTCTATAAAATCCAGCAGAAATAATCCAATAATTAATAATGTTTTTTCCATGTGGAAAAACTAAAAATGCATTTTCTTCATATCATACTGTGTCATTGGGGGGTTATGGTCGCTTATCATTGCGCTATCGCTGGCCACGCCCACACAATCGGGGTAAGGCTGCAGTTCGCCATTTTGTTTGGGCGACCTATTTTCAACACGTTTCACAAAAGTGCATATAAAGCAAGAGAGGAGAGTGAGTGAGAGAGAGAGAGAGGAATGACATGGGTTAGAAAAACATGCATAAAAAAGCATGCCGGCGGTCTCAGTGTGTGTGTGTGTTGCCGGACAATTTAGGTCAAATCGACAGCAACAGTGCAGCAAACGAGTTTGTCTGTGTATGTGTGTGTGTGTGTGTGTTTGTGAGTGTGTGCATTCTTTGGCACACGCGGCCTGCTGGCGGCGACGGGGCGGGTAATAGATAATAAACTGCAAGCAAGAAAAAAACAACAACAACAACAACAGCAGGCGCAAAGCAACAGTCAGACAGCAATAACCTAACGGTAGCGCTGCGCGCAGTCAACGCTGACGCTGACGTTGACGCAGCGCTTAAGTAACCAATATTGCGGCGGGGCGGGGTGACGCGACGCGACAACTTGTGGAATGCTTTGGAAATAGAACACGCGTCACCCCCCACACATGCACATGCATATGCATGCAAGTATGCGTCATGTACACGCACACGCATGCACATGTGCAGTAAAACAAATAATAACGACAGCGGCAGCAAAAGCCATCGTCGCTGCCGACGCAGCATATGTATTTTTGACTTTCGTTCATTCATAAAAATTTCGAAAACAAAAAGCAAACGCACACACACACACACACACACACATACAGCTTAATGCAATCAAAGCGTACGCACGTTGTGCATGTCCATGCGTGTGTATCAAAAGCAGCAGACGACGCGCCTTGTTGACGCTGACTGCGCGCATGTTGTATATTGATTGCATATACATACATATATATACACACACACACACGCACACATGCACAACAATGGCACCGCGCGTGCATTGATAACAACAAAACAAGCTCAGGTGTCGGCTGTGCTTTTGTTTTCGCTCTCTTTTTCTCTTTATTTTGCAGTCATGTGTGTCAGTGTGTGTGTGTGTGTGCGAGCAGAGGTCATTTGCTTGGGCGTCGGCGTCAACGTCAGGCGCCAGCAGCAGCGCCGACACACACACACACACTCACACGCAGGTCAAGTATAATGAATATGTCGCCGCGCCCCGCTCTCTCTCTCTCTCTCACTCTCTCACTTTGATACTCACCACGCCTCTGGGTGTGGGGGAGGGTGGGTATAAGAGATTGATATTCTATTTGCCAATGTAGGCGACGTCAACGAACTGCGCTGGCAACGACGCGATGCCTGCATTTGCCATTTGCATGTTGAGGCTGCGTGCGTGCGTGTGTGTGTGACGTGTGACGCATGCGCGCAGTGCTGTTTAAACTGTTGAATACTAAACTGTAATGCTCAAACTGTAATGCATGCGGGCAGCAGCGACAGAAGAAGCGGAGGTAGAGAGAAACATGCGCGAACGGCTACTTTAGGCATGCGAATTTAAAATTCACACAGACACGCACACACATGCATTGAAGAAAAGAGCAGCGGCAGCAAAATTGTTCATCGTCGTCGTCGTCGTCTCGACTTCAATTCCTGGAAAATCAAGCAAACATAAAAAAAAAACAAAAACAACACATGTGTGTGTATGTGTGTATGTGTGTGTGTGAAAAAGTCAGACCAAACATACATATATGGCATAAAACTGCAACAGAGAGAACACAGAAGAGAGAAACGTGCAGTGAGTGAGAGCAGCGTGAATTGCAAAGAGTAGCAGAAGCAGAGAGAGGGAGAGAGAGAGTGAGAGAGCGCGCAGCGAATGGCAAACACACACATAAGTGGCAATGGAATGCGTTGAGTGGCGATGCCGCCGCCGCCGCCTTTGCTGCTGCTTTTGCTGTTGTTTTTACTGTTTTTTTTTTTTTTTTGGCTGCAGGAGACGCGATGAGACGAAACTGTGTTGACAAGCAGCTTAAGACATCACGTAGACACACGGCACGCACGCACGCAGCCTCTCTCTCACGCGCTCTCTCTCTCTCTCTGTGCAGTGTGGGCTCTGCTCTCCACTCTCTCTCTCGCTGAGCCTCTCTCTCGCAATTTAAGCTTGCATATTTTCATTCATAAAGCGCAGCCAGAGTTGAGATGCAGAGTATACCAGCTTCGACTTGCTACTTGCGCGCGCGCCCGCGCGCTCTCTCTCTCTCTGCCGCTCTCTCACTCTCTTTGTTGCTGTTCTTGTTTTTGCGCCGACGACGACGACGACGACTGGAGTGAAATTACTTCCAAGAAAAATAAACACGATATTAAATGTGCAACATTCCTCTGCGACCGACGCGTCGGTCTCGCGTCGCGACGCGTTGCGGCGGAGAACTGCAGCAGCAGCAGCAGCATATTAAGATTTCGCATTGTTGTTGTTGTTGTTGTTGTTGGTAGTTGGTTTAGTTAGTTAGTGTTGCCGTTATGACAACAGGATGTCATCCCTCCTCCTCCTTCGCCTTTCGTTTCTTTCTTTAGCCATCTCACACACAATAAACTTGTATGGAAAGTACAGTAATCACTGTGCTATAATGACTTATTGTTTTTTTTTTTTTTTTTTTTTTATTAAATCTGCGCATTCTTGCTCTCTTTCCATCTTAAATTGTTACTGTAATTTTTTTTTATGTAATCTATACATGTTTTTATTATAGTTGGTTTGTAGATAAATAGTCTCAAAAATTCTTCATATGCGATTTCTATTCGAATTCCTTATAGTCAAATTTTATTGTACTACTTTAAGCAGGCAGATTTCCAAAAATTGAAAAAAAAAAAAAAAAAATCAATCTACTCCTACTGTTTGCTCTTTGTGTGCTGTTCTTCGTTGTTCCGTGTGTTTTTCTTAATCCTATGCGATTCTCATTTCGTCATCACACATTGCCTCCTTTCCTTACCACACCCACCACCCCCCGCCTGTACACAAGAATTTCAATTAGTTCAGAATCCTTTTGCAGACTTTCGCTCATTCTCTCACGCTCGCCTCTCGCTCTATGTATCGCTCTTTCTCTCTCTCTCTCTATCTGTATTTATCCTTAGCTGCTAGTTCCGCTGCCTGACACTTTTACTGACATACCACTCTCGTTTCTCTTTCTCATTTTCTTCTCGCTGTCTCTCTCTCTCCCTCTCTCTATGTTTTTACTTTAATTTGATTCTTTTTTATTTTTCATTTTTATATTTTGTTTCATTCACATTATAATTAATAATTTTGCACTTTTTATTTTCTTTTCTCAATGTTTTTTGTTCTTTCTATCACCTCTCTCGCTCTCTCTCTCTCTCTCTCTATGTTTTATTCCTGTCTCACATTCCTTGTCTCTATTTTCTTCTTTTTTGTTTTGTGTGTGTTTTTACGCTATTTTCTTCACAGTGTTACGACATCAAAAATCTTAATAAGCGGCATACCGCTGCAAACACGTTTCGAAGACATCGAACCGCTACTGAAGCCCTATGGCATCGTCAAACAGTGTGAGGCTATTTCTAGTAAGGATCAAAATACTCAAACAGTACATATAACATTCGAAAATCCTGAGCAGGCGCAAAGGTATATAAACCCAAATAAACATAAAAAAAAAAACAAAAAAAAAACCTCAAAGCAGAAATCGAAATCGTAAAAAAAACCTCTCCCCTCTCTCTCCATATCCACAACATAACTGAACACTCGATAACGATAACGTGTTCGGTACAGTCAAATTTCTCTACATAAAAAAAGTTTGAAAATTTTGGAAACTCTAAAGAGAGATTCGACTGCGTTGCAGAGATCTTTAAAGAGATCACTTAATCTGTGCATAGTATGTTGTGGATAATACAAAGTAGTTTGGAAAACTTTCGATATATATGCAATATTGTATGTAAACTATCGCTTGTTTTCCAGCTATATTTAAAAATTAATCTACATTCCCAATCTACCCCCACTCCTCCCATCTCTCACTTCTTATCCTCCATACTCCCACACTACCCACCTTTTCCTCCTCCTCCTCCTCCTCCTCCCTCAACCATAAAGATATAACCCCAAATTGTAACATATTTTTATGTAAATAGCTTGAGGGCGGCGGCGTAACCATATACAAATTATGATAGTTTGAAAGGAATTTTCTGGGTTGGAATGGAATGGGGGGTGGGTGATCATGGAGGGGAGGAACTTGTGTGTTGTGTTGTTATATATATATTATATATATTTTTAGGGCGTTTTTTGGCTTCGTTTTGCATTAAATTTTTATCACAAAATATCTATTAATTCCCCCGATCTGATTCGTTCAATCAACTGATCCGATTGTATTATGTTACCGTTATAAATCTACACGCACAAACACACTTGTATACATGCACACACACACATACACAAATACACACCCACACACACACACACCCGTTCCAAATTGTGAATTCCTTAACCTAATCCCGATGAACTCCTGCTCCCTTCAATCTATTTGTCTCTACCCCCTTCCCTTGATCCCTCTTCCTTATCTGCATATCTTTGGCTATAATCAATCATCTCTCTCATCACCAATATACCAATCTCTCTCTCTCTCTCCTTTAATGATCTCTATAGAGCTGCTGGTGGTCTAAACGGCGTTGAATTCGAGGGCAGTAAACTACACGCAGAGCAGTTGGACAAAAATCAACGTCGGAGTCAACGGAATCAACGTAATCCGTATCCGGGCATGCCAGGACCGGGACGTCAAGCGGATTTCCCGCTACGCATATTGGTTCAAAGTGAGATGGTTGGTGCGATCATTGGTCGCCAAGGTAGCACCATACGCACCATAACACAACAGAGTCGCGCCCGTGTCGATGTGCATCGCAAGGAGAATGTTGGCTCCCTCGAGAAGTCCATTACGATCTATGGCAATCCGGAGAACTGTACCAATGCGTGCAAGCGTATACTGGAGGTTATGCAACAGGAGGCACTCTCCACGAATAAGGCGTAAGTGGAATATATAAAATATGATATATATGAAATCTAATTGTATTCCTTTATTCTAGTGAGATCTGTCTGAAGATTCTTGCCCATAACAATTTAATTGGACGCATTATTGGTAAAAGCGGCAACACAATTAAACGTATCATGCAGGATACGGATACAAAGATAACGGTTAGCTCCATCAATGATATTAACAGCTTCAATTTGGAGCGCATCATTACCGTAAAGGGTTTAATTGAGAACATGTCACGGGCGGAAAACCAAATAAGCACAAAACTTCGCCAAAGCTATGAGAACGATCTACAGGCAATGGCACCGCAAAGCCTTATGTTTCCCGGTCTCCATCCCATGGCAATGATGTCGACACCGGGCAACGGCATGGTATTCAACACGAGCATGCCGTTCCCCTCGTGTCAAGGATTTGCCATGTCGAAGACACCGGCCAGCGTGGTACCGCCCGCTTTTCCCAATGATATGCAGGAGACAACATATCTATATATACCGAATAATGCTGTCGGTGCCATCATTGGCACCAAAGGCTCTCACATACGCAGCATAATGCGTTTCTCGAGTGCATCATTAAAAATTGCGCCCCTCGACGCCGACAAACCGCTGGACCAACAAACGGAGCGCAAGGTCACGATTGTTGGCACACCGGAGGGTCAGTGGAAGGCGCAATATATGATATTTGAGAAGATGCGTGAGGAGGGTTTCATGTGCGGCACAGACGATGTGCGTCTAACGGTCGAGCTGCTTGTAGCCAGTTCTCAGGTAAGTACAAATAATGAAACTATCTTTAGAGCCTTCCTAAAACTCTTCTGTGTTCTTACCTCCTCCCCCCACCAGGTTGGACGCATCATTGGCAAGGGCGGACAGAATGTGCGTGAACTGCAACGTGTGACGGGTAGCGTCATTAAGCTGCCAGAGCATGCGCTGGCGCCTCCTTCTGGCGGCGATGAGGAGACACCTGTGCACATTATTGGGGCATTCTACAGTGTTCAGGTAAGTGATCTAATCTAATCGCAACTTGATTGTTGTCTCTGCTAACTCATTGGATTTGCTTACTTCCTTCGATTCAGTCCGCTCAGCGTCGAATTCGCGCCATGATGCTATCGACAAATCCGCCGCCAGTGACCAAAAAACAGAAAGCTGCCAAAGAACAACAATTGCAACAGCAACAACAACAGCAACAGCAACAATCCCTAGCCGGTGCTGCGCCAAGTGGGACTCAACAGGCGCAACAACAGCAGCAGCAGCAGCAACAGCAGCAGCAACAGCCGCAGCAGCAACAATCGCCGTCGCAGCAGCAGCAGCCGCTGCCGCCGCAATCGCATCATCAATCGTCGGCGGGGTCGTCGTCGGCGCCACCTGCAACATCACATCATTCGCAGCAGGCGCCGTCGACAGCGTCCTCACATCAATTGCAGCAGCAGCAGCAGCCGTCGCCGCCTCCCGGCAATGCATCAGCAGCAGCAGCAGCAGCAGCTAATCAGCAGCAGCAGCAACAACAGCAGCAGCAGCAGCAGCTGGCGAGCTCACAGCAGTAAATACCTGCCGGGGGTATGGGGAGGATTGGGGGCAACAGTTAATGAAGCAACCCACAAAAAAAAAAAAAAAATACAGCAAGCAACTATATAAAAACAATAACGAAAATATAATTGCAAAGTAATATAATAATAATAATATATTAAAAATAATAATAATAATAATAATAATGTCAATAGAAATAGCTTCCCCAAACAAATTCGGATTAGCCGAGGGCAACGTTTTCCTTTAACTTTATGTTCTTCTTTAACTACAACAACAACAGAAATAAGAGAACACACTGTATAACAGTTGGCATAACAACGACTGTTATACGCACAACGTTTGTACAGCTGTTATTGCAGGGTATCATCGGTGCGTCTAATGAATCAAAGGAGAACAACATAACAACAACAACAGCAACTAATTCCTGCCCCCGCCGCAGCAAACAACAACAACAACAAACACTATAAAAAAACACAAATACATTTGGAAAGGAAAAGTAAAAAAAACATCAATAACAGCGAAGGAAAACACAAAATTCAACACAAAAAAAAAAAAAAAAAAAAAAAAAAAAAAAAAACAAACAGCAGTAAAATTCGTTTTATATATATAGAAATATAAAATTTAATTTTTTTATGAATTATTTTATTTTTTTAAACACTTTTAGTAGGCGTACAGCGTTAAGTAAGAAAAGCAGCGACAGCAGCAGCAGCAACTAAAACGAAACAGAGTCAACAACACAAAGTGAAAATCAAAAACCAAATCTTTTTGGTTTGTTGTGTGTCTTTTTAAGGTTTTATTATTATTATTTTTTTTTTGTTTTTTTGCTTAAGTCGAACATAAAAAAAGAAAAAAACAGAAATACAAGTCGCAGAGAGATTGAGAGAGAGAGAGAGAAAGAGAGAGCGGGCGTAGAAGAAAGTGAGAAAGAGAACACACGACTTGAATCACAAACAACAAACTCTGTATGATTTTTGTCTTCTACTTCGTCTTATATTTACATATTTTAATTACTCTATCTCTAATTTAACGATTAAATTTGTCGTCAACTTGAACCCACCTCAAAAACAACGACAACAAGATGAAAAAATATATAAACGTAAAAACCTCCTAAAACTATATCTAAACCTATAGCTAAAGCTAATGCTAAACCCTAAACCAAAAGCAACAAATTGAAACGATAAAAAAAACTGTAAAATAATCGAAAACATTTGGAAATATTAAAAATATTTAAAGCAACGACCACTACACAAACAATTCAAGGGTCGAAGGAATACATATATATATATATATATATATCGAGATGTATATATATATACACTGTCATATGTATAATACACAGAGTAGCATGTGTATTCCGTTGTATTCGATGTAAATTCAAGAAGCTTGTTAAACACAAACACACACACACATACACATACACTACTGTTATATGCGTATAACAGTTAAACTAAACATATATAGATATATAGTTAAGTTGTATCTCTCACCTAATGCCAATCAAGCAATCTTAGTGTACAGCTGTAAAATAGTTTTCGTGAATTGAAATTTCGAGAATATTGTTGTTAATTGTTTGAGCGAACGAGAGAGAGAGAGAGAGAGATAGGAGATTAAAGCGAGAGAGGAGAATAGAGGAAGAAAGAGAGATGTAATGTGTTTGCCTTGAGACAAAAACAAAAGGTGCTGAAATGTTAATTTTTAAATGATGATGAAAAGCGAGTGACAAGTGTTACATAAATAAAGTTTTATATTAAAATGAATTGAAATGAAATAGAAAAACAAACACACATAGACAGACAGACACACACATCTACACACACATACACACATACAAACAACAGCATAACAATAATGTAGTGTATAACAAGAACTAGAACAAGAACAACAGTCTTTTCCATAGCTGCTAAAATCGTAACTAAAGTAACTGAATCAGAGCAAGTAACAATCAAACAACAATTACAATACAATAAACCCAAGACAATAGCCCAATTTTGTTGAAATAAACATATTAATTAATAGTATAACTTGACATTTATTAATTCTATATCTATTACAATTAATTTGTTTATATATGCTCATACATAGTTTTTATAGAGATACATACATACATACTACTACTACTACATACATATTAATCATATGCTTTTTGTTTGTTTGTTTTGACTTTGTGAACCTTATTAAGTTAGTATATTAGCCTTAATACAATAGCGATAACAATATGTATAACACTGTCGATATACCAATGACGATACTAAACCAGAATCAAAAGCTATAGCAGCTCAGTTTGTATAACACTTCAACACTGTTATACTCGTGCATTTCAAAAAAAGTAGTAGAAGAAGAACAGAAAAGAAACACAAATCTGAACAAAATCAACATTTCGGCCAACACAAAAAAAAAGAAAAAAACACAAACATTTTCGAAATTGACCAACAAGAAAAACATGCAGAAAATCAATGTAGAAAACAAGCAAAAAAAAAAAAAATGAAAGGGAAAACAAAAGAACAGCGTAGTACCACAAGCTTTTTTAGGGCAGTTTAGGACAGATATTTTGACATACAAACAATACAAAACGGAGAACGAAAACAAAATAAAAGAGAGAGAAATGAAAAACCAAAACAATGAAGAAAGAACAGAGAGCAAATTTAAGAAAGAAATATGTGTAAAAGAAATCTATTGATGAAGATTGAACAAGTAATTAAAATACCTCAATGTAAGTGCATTATCTTCTATGACAAAATAAAAAAAAAAAAAACAAAAACAAAAGAAAACAGAAACGAAACAAATTTAAATGTAAAACAAAAAACGACAAAAAAAATTGTTAAAACCTAACGATTGTATAATGTTCGAGCTAAACAAAAGCAGCAGAAACTAAAGGAAAAAACAAATCACGAGAAAGAGAATCATAAAGTTAATTATGATAGTTTTAAGAATTACAAGGAAAAACCTGAAAGAGGACTTCAAAAAGAAAAAAAAACTACAAGAAAACAAGCGAGTTTAAGATTAAAACAAAACAAAATAAAATCACAACAAGCGACTTGAACAACCACCACAACTACTACAAAAAACAACAACTTGAAGGCATATCAAAATATCGAAACGAACAAGATATAGTTTGACCCCACATACACAGCCTTTTGCCAGTTGGAATCAGATTCAGATCTAGAACCAGACTCAAAAAAAACCAGACATAGAGAACCAGACGACACAGCAGAGACAGAGAGCAGAGACCTCGAGATATATGTATGACATTAAGGAATAGAAGAAGTGAAAGAACAAAGTGAAATTGTTAAAGTTTTGGTATGTTTCGAAAATGAGACAAATGCGACGATAAATACCAATATACCTACTACTATACCAATACCTATATCTATACCTAAACAAACCTATTTACTGACATTTTTGTGTAGCTTGAGAGTAAGAGGTTTATATCAAGTGTATATATACTATATACTCTATATACATATACTTGTAAATCAAGGTGTTTCCTAGGCATATATCTATATATATGTATATATATAGCATTTATGTATATATATGTATGTATGTATACAGAAATATATATATATGTATGTGTATATATATAAATGTATATGTGTATATGTTGAGCGAGGGCGAAGAAATCGAACTTGTTTTTGTTATAATTGAGAATGTAATATTTTTTTTTTGTATATATATTTATATATGTGTGGGTATATATACATGCGTATACATATATATATAGGTACATATATATATATATATAGTTTCGAGAGAAAAAAATAAGAAATTTCGATGGCGTCTTGAAAAGTTAGTTTGGCGTAGTGCATAGGAAAAATGTCCAAAGTTGTCAATACAAAGAGCGTATATATATATACATATATATATATAAATAAATAAATACATATGTAATATATATGTATGTATTTATTTATATAGTTTATACATACTATATATAAATACTATATACTATAAACTACAATAAAAACGAGCCCAAATGATCCTATGTACCATATGTGCGAGATGCGGATTGGTGGTTTGTCGTATGTCGTATATCGTATATCGTATAACGTATATCGTGTAGGATGATGCTTGGCGACCGAGGCCTAAAGCATTTTAATATTCTATACATGAGAATATTAAAGGCAAAACAGAAACGAGAAAGAAAACTAAAAAAAAGAAATGAAAGTGTCAGAAAGAGCGTAAAACGAATTTTTATAAAAAATTCCAAAAACAAAAACTGTAAACTAGATTTGCATTGTTTTTAATTTGCGTAGAATTCCAAATGCTGAAGCGAAGCAACAAGAAACAAGTCTAGTAGATAGATAAGAAAGAGTGAGCAAGGCAAAGCAAAAAAAAAATAAAAATAAATAAAAAGAAGAGAGAGCAGAGTGGTTGAGTTAACTAACTGTTGCTCTGTTTAAGAAAGGAATTACGGGGGGTTTACCAAACAGTAATAAGAGATATATACACACATACATAATAATAATTATAAACGAGAAGACAGCAAAGAGAAAGAACCCAAACATATTTGAGGTTATGCGTGCGCGTTGAAAACGACAGCGAGCGAGGAGAAAGTGAGAGAGAGAGAGAGAGAGCAGCAAAGAAATTATTTTTTAGTATTTAGAGGCTATTTTATATCGTTATTAAAGCAGGCGGAGCGAGAGACGACGACCATTAAATGAGGATAAAAGGGATAGAAGAGAATTAAATTTTAACTCGACGTTGAAAAGAAACGTAACGAAAGGAAATGAAAAAAAAAAATTAACATGGCGTAACGTAACGAAAGTAAAACACACCCACACACTGGGTGACAACCCTATGCTGTTGTAATCGGGTACAGTTGCGTCACGCTTTGCGTTCTAGTAGTTACACTTGTTATCGATAGCTCAGGAACATGGCAGGGTGTTTGTTGGCTTATCAATTCTGAACATTCTCCTATCATTTACAATATATCTTTTACGATTATTTGTAATTTGTCATTTGTACACACACACACACACACACACACACACTTTTACACTGACGACAGAGGAAGTTTCTTGAGCCAAGCGGGGTTTTTCTTTTCACACGTTAAAAAAGAGACAGAGCGAGGGAGAGAGAGAAGTTAAAATTTAATTTTCCTAAAAGTACTTTTTGTGTTGTAAGTTGTGCCAAGTACTGATAACGTTTAAGGTGTGATAAACTCGTTTTAAAATTTAACAACTATTTAAACTATTACTAAAACAAAAAACGAAAAACAAAAAAAACATGAAAAAATTTAAAACTTATTATTATTTTATATTTGAATGCTTTCGATGTATGTTTTTAAAAGCACACGAACACAGTTACACAAAAACACACACACGCACACACACACTCACACACCCGAGAATCCAAAAGTACTTTGACATTTAATTTGACAACAACAAAACAACAACAACAACAAGAAATTGCTTTGCTATTACAATTTACTTTTTATTTATTCATATAATTTTTTTTCATATAATTTCTTAACGTCGTATAAAAAAAAATCTATAAAAATTTGTACTCTGAAGAAGAAAACAAAAAAAATTGATTTTAAAAAATTTTTAAAACGACAAAAAAAAAAACTTAAAGATGAAATGAAACGATGAATGGGAACGAACGATTGGGGAAGATACTTTTTAAAAGGGTATATTTTTTTATATACATATATTTACATATTTACATAGAGTTTTTAGAGGTACAAACATCGTGAGTACAAATCAATATTTATTTTTTTGTTTTCGGTTTTTTTTTTCGTCTTCTACCTTATTATAACATGAATGAATTTAGGGGTTTTTCTTAATCACACGAGAAATTGTTTTTTCGGATTGTTCAATTGTTAGGCGAGTGAAAGAAAGTTAGTAAGAAGAAAGAAATCAGAGTCAAAGAAAAAAAAAGCAGAGAAACAGTTGAAACTGAAACACATTTTTATATACGATACGATACGATACGGTAATGATATGATGATAACAATAACGTGTAAAACGAGTTTAATAATGATGTAGGCAAGTTAAGATCCGTGCAAAGCTGCAAATAGCCCATAGCCGTCACTCACACTGAAAGAAAATTAAAGCCAAAAAAATGAAGAAAAAAAGAAAGAAAGCAGAGAAAATACTAAAGAAAATAATAAATACTAAACGAATAACTGTACACCAAGGTATTCAAATGAAACTCTAAGCAGCGCGCCCGAAAGTAAAGAGCAGAAACAAAATAATAATCTAACAAAAATATAAATGATCAAGTAAAAAAGAGAAATCTCCATATAATATATACATGCATATATGTGTATATATTGCAAGATGCCCAGGCACAAATTTAAAATCGGGGGTTCATTTTATATGCTATTTTTTTTTAAATTTTATTTCAACCCAATTTAAAAAAACAAATATGAAAATTGGACGCAAAATCAGTAAGAGAAATAAAAAGAAAATGAGAAAATGAAGGGAAACAAAATAACTGGACATTGAAAGATAGGTCAATCTAAATGAAATGAAAAATAGATCAGTTCCAAAACCGAATCGAACAGAACAGAACAGAAAAGAACAGTAAACACTCCTCGGATACGACACAACTGTACTAAAAACAGCAAAAACAACAATGAAACAAACGCATTGTTCCACGTTGCAATCCTGTTGTTCAGATGCAACAACAATATAACACAGCAACAGAGCTACAACAATACAATATGACTTTATTAATATACAATACAATACAAAAAAAAAATATATATATTTTTAGCATATAAGCATACAAGAGAAAACAAATGAAAACAAGAAACAAAAACAAAACTGAAACCAATTGTCAGCCGTAAGAGTTTACATGTACTACAAAAAATTTGAAGGAAACAGAAAAGCAAAAAAAAAAAAAAATATACATATATATAAACAAAAAGAAAAAAAGCAACGCCCACAGAATACAGACAAACAAACATACAAAAAAAAAACAAAAAAATATTATATACTTACATACATACGTTTATATTGTACACATACACGAGAACAGATAATGAAGCGAGCCCCACAACACACCAAATTCTCTCAGTGTATTAGAACTATCCGCTTAAAATTAAAAAAAAAATATAGCACACTTTTCAGCATAGTGTCCATAGTTTTGCTAGAGTATATCTCACGTGAGAAAAATGGAATGAAACACAACAAAAAAAAAAGAGAACACACATATTTTGAAATGTATTTTGGAAATTAATTTAAAACCTAATTTTGATTTGTTTTTTCGCCCCCTCCCGCTCATTATTTGCACTTTGTGTGTATATTTTGCATTTGATTGTCAGCATCAGCATCATATATAATAATAGTTAGTCATCATCATCATTTTTTTGGCATACATATATAAACATATATTTCTAAATAATGTATTTAATAATATATATTTTTAAATTTATGGTTTTTTTTTTGACTGTAATATTTCATACGGTAATCAACTGGAGACTGAGCTACAACATATATTTAGTTACCGTTATGTTTATTGCAATTAAAAGAAAAAAAAAGAAAGTGAAAAAATAACAACTACAACAAATACACACACACACACACACCTACACGCAACATAGATATGATATATAACCTATATAAATATATACATACATAATATACACATATATAATAATAATAATAACAATTTAACCTCTTGGTTTGCCTATGCTCATCCAATTCCTTAAATAAGTTTCAACTTTACCCCCACATCTCCCTTCGCCCCTCCATCCCCCCATCCCACCTCATAAAACAATATGTAGAACCAGCAAAAAAATCAATAGGAAAACATCCTGTAAACGGTTTGCCTGTGTGATAGTAGTTTATAATTAAAACCGTTTACAGAGAATTCATACTACTGCACCTACACCCTATCCTCCCCACCTCAAACAACACACAACCCCAACCTCATCCCACCCACACCATACACCCATCCTCCGAGATAGCAATTGTTGAATGAATGGCGTGAAGGACATAGAAAGAGGAAATCATAAATTGATATACCTTAAAAAACCTATACTATAGAGATACAATCGCCAGGAAAGAAACAACAACAACTCTATAATGCAGAGAAGCGAAGGATATATGAGCTCTGAAGTTAGGAAGATGAAGATGAAGAAAATGCACATGAGAACATACATAAATACTACATATAATACACACATACACTACACTACACTACACTACACACTATACTATAATAACACAATTATTTTTACTTTAATTATTTTTATAGTACCTATATCTGTAGTTTAACGTTTTTTTTTTCGTCGTCTACACGTACTTGTTAAGTTCATTAATCTACATGCTGATGTAGAGGCGACAGTGTCTACATTGTACATTGTATCTACATTACAGAGCTAAATATCTATAAATATTATAAACATACAAAAAAAACAGTAAAATATTATTAAAAAAAAAAAAAAAAAAAATACAAACAAAACATGTTATTTTTATTTTCTTTTTCTTTCAATTTGTGGTTCAGCTTTGGTTCTTCCGTTTCCGTTTCTATGATTTCAGGACGTATCATTCCATTTTTGGTAGCGTGAAAAAAAAAAAAAAAATACTTTCCCCCCTCACTCCAAACGATGCCAACGTGTGTTGAGGGCAGCAAGAGGTTTTTTTTTTTGTTTTTGATATATGATGTACTTAAAGTATCCTCCAGTAAGTGTATTACGAGATCCCACGAGCCCGAAATTCAAATCGTGATTTGAACTCCCTATGTAAAAAAAAAAAACATAGAACATAGTACATAGAGCATAGAGCATACACACACACACAAACACACGTATACATGCAAGCAAAAAAAAGGAAATGCGTGTATATTTATATACATACTACATACATACATGAATGGGTACATACTATATACACAATACTATATACTAAAGTAAAAATCTCTCTACTTGGCAACGCAAGAGAAGAAACCTAAACGTAAAACAAAACAAAAAAAAATAAATATACATAATAATAAATTAAATGAATAAACTACCTCAGCTTTGAATATTTCTATAGAAATGTTATTAAATGTATTCGAAGGGCGACCGTGTAAAACCGTAAATAGATAAGAGAGATGATCTAAAGAACTAATGAATGAAACCAAAATGGCATACAAGTTTTAGAGCTGCATTTATATACTAGTAACAATACTAATTTTAGTAAGTGTACGTTTTGCATATTCCTATATAGTTAAATAAACATAAAGATTAACAAAAACGAAATCGAAAACAAAAACTCTAAGGCAAAATTAAAGAAAAGCAAAAAAAAAAAAACCAAAAATGTAAGGCACAGTGCACACTCGACTCGACGTACTACAATATAATGAGCGGGAATGCTGATGGAAAACCACTGTGTGCACTGTGGAACAGATTAAACGAAAAATTGAACAAATAATTTTGCGTCCATTTTTGTTGTTTCCAATACAAAGAAAAACTATGAAAGACAAAAAAAAAAATCATTTTTAAATACATATATAATTGTTTTAATTGTGAACGTAATCAAGTGCAGTAATCCAAATCCAAATCCAGATGCAGATCCATGCATAAACGACACGCACACACATACAAATATAACATACATACATACATACATATATAATGCATATTCCCAAACCACATCTTTATCGACTCTGTGTATGTCTTTTAAAATTGCCATTCTACGGAACAAACTACTATAGAAGAAACATGCAAAAAATACTATGTCAATAAGAAAGCTTTCTCGGTGTCAGTTGTGTCCTAGTTAAGACTTAAAAGAAACAAAAAGAAAAAAAAAAACAAACGGAAACTAAGAATAAACAAAAATGTTCACAAACAAACTTAATCGGTTAATCGCAAGACCTGCACCTAATATACCAATACATCCTACAATCTACATACATAGAAACAAAATATACATATATTCAATTTATAAGGTGTACAGTGTACTACTACATGCAAAGCGAGCTAACATATTCCGATCAGTCCTAGTACATGCAAGCGCATACTATCTACTCATATACATATACATATACCTACTACATACATACATTATGTGAACTAAATTTTCTCCTTTTTGGTGTAATTAAATGTTTAAACGCTAGTGCAAAATGTGAAACAAAACTAACAAAAACTATCACAAAATTGAACCACACGAAAAACATGCTTACACAATTCAAAAAAAACAAAAACAAAAAAAAAACATTGCAAAAACAAAGCTACATAAATACAACTCAAAATTGAATAACCCAACAACAAGCTACTTACAAACTCAGCTACAAATGTTAAAAAAAAAAAACAAAACAATTTTTGTGAACATGTGAAGAAAAAAATTAAATCGAAAAGAAATTTACTCAATAAATGATTTTTCGTATAAGCAACTTGCAGTTTATTTTCAAAAACTTAACAATACTGCTAAGTTTGCTATCGATATTTTGCATGCGATGTTTGCATGGGGGAAATTAAAGTGGTGGCTGGTCGATAGTAGCGCGCAAATTGTAGGAAGTACTTGACAGGCACTTAAATGGTAGCTTAGGGGATATTGCGGTAACTGGGGCGCCAAGATCTGACGACGGATCCTTATAGAACTCGACGAGATAAGACGAAAATATTAAGTAAAAATTTTTGATTTTCGGCTTAGTTTAGGAGATATAGCCTCCGATAACTGGCCGATTTCCATACATTTTGCAGGCCGAATTGACCAGTGTGACCAGATCTCAAAAGAATAATAGCCCATATTTTGATAAATGATCATGGTCTCACTGTTAATCAGCTGTGTTTGTTGTCAGTTTGCATTTGAAAATTGATAACGCACTGTTTGTTTGATCGTTTAATAATGTAATCCGCAGGCGAAAAATTTTTGAAAAAAAAATCGCGCGATTTTTTTTTTCAAAAATTTTTCGCCTGCGGCGCAATATTCTCCAAACCATGTATGCCGCAGATAAAAAATTTTTGAAAAAAGATCGCGCGATTTTTTTTTCAAAATTTTTTGCCTGCGGCGCTATCTTGGCATACCATTCAAATTTGATTTGCCGCGCTATGCTTGCGCGATTTTTTTTCAAACATTTTTTGCGTGCGGCGCTAGAATTTAAGTAATAATAATAACTTGCACAGCAGTTATAAACATTTACATGTATATATAATTTAAAATAAAACCCAAGAGAATTCGCCGTTAAGAAACAGCAAATTTGTATAAATTGGTAACATTCACAAATAAGCGTCCAAAATGTTGTTGGGTTGCGAAGAAAAAGTCATACCAGCACAGGCCTTATCAAATTTCAAACGCAAACTGACAATAAACACAGCTGATTAACAGTGCGACCATGATCATTTATCAAAATATGGGCGATTATTCTTTTTGAGATCTGGTCACACTGGTCAATTCGGCCTGCAAAATGTATGGAAATCGGCCAGTTATCGGAGGCTATATCTCCTAAACTAAGCCGAAAATCAAAAATTTTTACTTATTATTTTCGTCTTATCTTGTCGAGTTCTATAAAAGTGCGTTTTCAGATCTTGGCGCCCCAGTAACCGCAATACTGCCGTAGCTTAGAACGACTATGGATTTTTTCTTAGGCGTTATAAATAAATTTAAAAGTTATTTAATTGTGCTAATGCAATTTGCAAAATGTGTTTGTACACGCGACATCGATTGCAGTCGTGTAATATTTGCTTGTTACATCGATTCCATGGCCATCGCTAATATCGATAGCTGCAGTCATCGAGTTGCTGCGAAACGAAAGCATAAAAGCATAAATGTATTTACAGTTTACAAACGGTAACAGGCGCAGCCACAGCATAAGGACACGGCGCTCCAAAAGAAAACGATTTGGCGCTGGCAAAAGCGACAATAGGCAACTGTAAGCTGGATAAATGAAACATTTCATTCATATTTTAATTTTGCGCGCTAAAAATGTAATTCCACCTACGCGAAGAAGGAAGACAAATTCCTCACCCCCCCCCTCGGCAACTGCGCGTCGGTGAATTTGTTAGCTGTTTATTTTTACGTGTGCCTGCGTGCGCGTGTGTGTGTGCGTGTTTTTGTTAAATATGCATGTGTATGTAACGGCAAATTGGCCGACAGCGCCTTGACAACGACGCCAAATAAATTGAATTAGATGCAATACGAAACCATTAAAGCGTTCCAGTGTAAACAAGGATGGTGTATTTGCATATGTGTGTGTGTGTGTGTGTGTGTGCTCACCTGTCTGCCTGCCTGCCAATACTCAATAACAACAACAACAACAAGTATAAATCTATTTATATAGCGGGATTAGTATTTGTACTTGTTTTAGCAGTAAAACGAAATATAAACTAAGATGGCGGAGGCGGAGGCTGCTGCGCCCGGCGGTTATCGAGCAATACATATGTACACGTATATGTGTCTCTCTCTGTGTGTGTGTGCGTGCGTGTTTGTGCTTGTGCATAATTCATAAAAGGCATGTCGAACGAATGCAACAAAAGCAATCAGCAAAGCTGTCAACACAGGAAGCAACATGCAGAAGAAGAAGAAGAATGTGTGTGTGTGTGTGTTAGTGTGTGCGTGTGTGTGTGTGTGTGTGTGTGTGTGCTAGATGCTTTCTAAGGCTTGGGCTCAGGCATGCCGACCTTGAACCAAGCGGCGCCTTTACTATGTAGCAAAGTCTATATATATATGTATATATAATGTATACCCATAAATCTGTAATCTCTCTGGTCTCGACATCGATACAGCGCATCTCATTGTGCCAACAAATAAACGGACTTTGAGCTACTCCCACACAAAAGGGCGGGGAAGCTATATAAGAGACTATACTAAATAAAAGATGCTGCATTCTGCCACATATTATATATTACAATTATATTCTTGCTGCATTGCCAGCAATCTATCAATCTTAACTATCAATCGAACAAACGCTGGACAGTAAACTATCCTATTGAATTCGTAATCATGTTTTCGTGTTCGAAACGAATTAAATATTCTCAAAGTGTTTACAAATTCGCAAAAAAAAAAGGTAAACAACTTTTAATTTAGACTAGGCGGGGGGTCTATTAGGGGGGGCTGTTGTGGGATTATTAAATTTCCTTTTCTACGGTCGGTCGCTCGGTATACTAACGATAGTATTGTCAGTCACGTCAGTCTTGATTATTGACCAAATGTTCGTTAATAAGGCAAGACGTAACTTATTGGAAAATACTACCTATTGGATAACACGTTACATTATATAGGTTAGTTCTGTGCACTTTAAGATACCTTATAATTTTTTAATAATATTCTTATAGCTATAATATTTCACATATTAAGCTTTTTTATAGGTAAGTTCTGAACGATAGTTCTGTTCAAAATTCTTTCGTTTTATTATAGTAATAAATTTCTTTTAAGACTCCTTGTCTAATTTGCGAATTATAGAGTGAATTATTAGGGTATTATCTGAGAGTATTATAGTTCGCCTTATCCATTGCTTATTTAGATTGGAAATTGTAGACACGAATATCATCTAGAAACACTCCCCCTTGATAATCCGGATTGAACTTGACACCGTTGCGTGATAATGGCCCCCGGGCAATCAAAGCAATCAAGTGATAAACACACGATAGGAAATAAAGGCAGGGTGTATTTTATCGGCTTCTGTTGCCGCTGGCATTTCTGTAATCTATCAAGCTATCAATGTGTTTATAAATATACGATACTTGATATTGACAAATAGCATAATAATAATAATAATCGTAGTAATCGTGCAAATAATTTACAGTTTCGAGGAGTGCGGGGAGTCAGCTGAAGAGCAGGCCGGATGATGCAAACTCTAATGCAGAATATGCAGAATAGATACTCGTTTCTAGATAATTTATTCAGACACGTTTGGAAATCGATAATACAATTCAATTACAAACTGAAGCTACAATTACACAATATAAGATGGAAGAATGCGAAAGCCAAGCCCGGCAGCGCCTATCAGCCCACCGAGGTAGGTTGCATATACATATAATTAAATATATTGAGTATATAAAAGTAACATCTGTTTACCCTCCCCGACGATAGATCGAACAGGTTGCCAATGTAATCACTCATGGCATCTGGATAGTGCCAGCCATATTTGCGGCAATAAAACTGTTTGAGCGCTCCAATAGTTACGGTCAGTATCTAGTTTCATGGGTCTATGGCACCGCACTATGTATGCTCTTTACAATATCCACGTTCTTTCATTGTTCCTGTTACTGTGTGGAAAACAAGTAAGTCGCACTAGCATCTCCTCTTTCTTTTAGCTAATGCTTTGCCTAACTTGCTCATTTCAGACCACCTAAGAACTACAAGAGTTGGCCTCCATTCAGTTGGCAAACATATCGAGCTCTTAAAAATGTTTTGCATCGTTGCGATCGTGCCATGATCTATGTGTTCATAGCAGGCTCATATTTTCCCTGGCTAACGCTGGAGAATACGTCGCACTCGATGCTGCTCTTCTGCATGGAATGGATTATTTGGTTAATGGCAGCCATTGGAATTGCCTATCAGCAGGTATGTTAATATATATAGATTGTCTTCATGCAGCTGTCTCATGCTCATCTTTTCCAGCTCTATCACGAACGCTACAAATGCCTGGAGACGTTCTTTTATCTTGTCATGGGCCTGGGTCCGGCACTTGTTGTCGTCTTTACCGGGCACAATTTCAATGGCATGATTCAACTGAAATATGGCGGTGCCTTCTATATACTAGGCATTGTGTTCTTCAAATCGGATGGTCTCATTCCAATGGCGCACGCCATATGGCACCTGTTTGTGGTGCTTGCGGCCGCCTGTCATTATTATGCTATTTTAGTACATCTGTATCCAAATGATTCCAATAATTTTACAATTAGCAAGTAGCTTTTCACTTTGTGTGCTGTACTTAAATGGCCAAGTAATTGTTGTCCCTTAATTGGACCATTTATAATTCATGGGCTGCGCTATATAAGTGGCCGTTTAGCGATTTCAAGTGAACGACAACCGTTTCAATTGAAATTTGTATTCGTATTGATTTTTTATAGAAACATTTTATAGTCATATATATATATATATATAGTTGTGTTTTAGGTTCGAGTCAGTCAGCCAGAATATATTCCTTCCTTACCACCCACAAAACTAAGTTAATTGCTTTGCTCCAAAAAATTAGCCAAATTGTTGTACTTAGTGTAGTTTCTAAATACCATAACGAATTTATTGTATATGTATGTATGTCACTTTAATTCGATGTGAGTTATACTTACATCGCATAGCTCCATATATGTATGTATCGTATACTATTTATAGTATGTAGTTTAGCCAATCTGGTAGATAAGCGATAATGTGCAAACATTTCTTGTGATGAAGCCATCTGCGGTCTTGCCAAAGATTCAAAAAACAAAAAGGAACCTAATCATTCTCAGATCATTAATGAGTATGGTAATTAATTTATGGCATGTATGGTATACAATATTTATACATTTAAAATACAATTAATATATAAGACGATATACATGCATACTTACTCGCATACATACTTATAAAAACCTCAAATTTGATATTGTGTTTTCTAATATCTTTGAAGATTGTACAAAAACGTAAGATTAACGATGAATTTGAACGCCCTGTTAATTAACTAAAATAGAAGCCCGCCTGTACATCTACAATATTTATGTGCTTATGTAATATATACTTACTGTATGCAATTAGTTTTAGTGCATAATCTAATCACGAATCACAAATATTGTGGTATTGGTTTGCGTGTGGTGTACTTTACTTTATTTTTGTGCAATTGCTCAGGGATTAATTGTGCAGACCTATTGGTCCAATTAATGAAAATATAATGATGAATAACGAACGTCGGGTTGGTTCGTGACAATGTTTTATGGCTGCTTTAAGGATATCGATATGGATTTGGAGTAAATAAACAATGTGTGTGCATGATATGATAACTATATTTATTTAAACAATTCATTCATGTTATATACATACTTAAATTATACATTTATATCTATACATTCATAGTATTAAATATTTATACAGATCTACTAGTTTTATTAACTATCTATACAACAAATATATATATATTTATGTACACAAAGTAAGACCTAAAATTGTTGCAAATGAATAAACTCTGTATATGTGTTGTAAGACGTTTTCAAAATTGGCGCCAAAGCAACGCGAAAATAGTGTTGTTAAAGGCACGCTAATAGCGTGTATTTCTTATATCGATTATTCGTGACTGCTACTTTTGAAACATCGTCAAGCGCATTCTGTGCACGTCTATCTCTGTATATGTGTTGTAAGACGTTTTCAAAATTGGCGCCAAAGCAACGCGAAAATAGTGTTGCAAAAGGCACGCTAATAGCGTGTATTTAATATCGATTATTCGTGCCTGTTACTTGTGAAATATCGTGAAGCGCACACTTCTATCGATATTCTGCTGTTATCGATATGATAACAATCCCTCGAACGAACGCACGGCTTGATTTTTAATGGATAAGGAGCGTAGAGCCTATGGCGTACTTTTGCAGACGGTAAACAATCGGGCGCGCAACTCTCCCGTTGCCGAGCAGGTGCAATTTCAAAGACAGCTACAATTTCTGCACGACTTCGATGCCCATCCGCCCAACGGACCATATGGCGTCAACAAAGCAGCACAGCTGGCCCAATTGCTGTCAGCGGAAGCGAATCGAGTGGATTGTGAGGGGGGCAGAGACGGCGGCGGCAGCGATGACTCATCGAAGCTGAACGATTGGCTGGTCTGGCTAAATGAGCTCCTCCTGTGCCGCAAGCACATGTTGGGCGACACGGATCCGCTGCTGCAGTGGCTCCTGCAACGCGTGGGACTACAACAAACAGTTGATGAGCTGCGCTGTTTATTAACACTCTTGGAGTCGGTGGCTGAGCCCGCAGCACGCAAACACATTGCACGCCTGGCTGTCATTCCATTGCCCGTCGCAGTGGATGCAGCTCTGCTGCTGGTGCTCTGTCAGGATACATTGCTGGGCGTATTAATTGGTTCCCCAAACACAGAACTGCAGGAAGATGAATTACAGCTATGCAGCAAATTGGCCAATGCGTTGTTGCAGTCGCACTACGATGGTCGTTGGATGCAGCGCAGCAAGCAGCAGCAGCAGCACCACCAGGGGGAACATGAGAAACTGGCACGCCTTGTGGCGGTATCATTGCAGCTGCTGCAGAAGCTAACGACACTGCATCCAGAGTATGCACAGCAACATACACCCGAACTGCTTGGCCTGGCACTGGCACATGCACGCAGCCGAGGCGATGGTCAGACCACACAGTTACCACATCGTGTTCAGCCTGCCCAGCAGTCCGCGGCCTATGGTCAGGATGAGGAGGAGTTGTCGACGGCAAACAATCAGAATGGCGCTGCAGCCGGTCGTCGGGTCAAGTCGCGCAAGATGCGCTCCCTGACCAAGCAGCGTAACAATGTGCAGGAGAACAACAGTGGAACAAGTCAGCCCTCGGCTGGCAATGCGGATCGGATACAGGCACTCCTGCTGCAGGGCAACAGTGATCATGGTTATCGGACACCAAGCGGAGACTCGGAGGGTGGCTGCACGCCCACCTCAGATGGAGCTATTCAACAGATGGCCGGCGTGAAGGAACAGCGCCAGAGCCAGGTTAATGTTCGCCTAGCGGCGTTACAATTGCTTGGAACAGTCACAAAGCAGTTACCACGTCGCCTGCTCTATGGCTACTGGCATGCTCTATTCCCCAGCGGCGGCGGCGGTGGCGGCGATGCGGGCATTTGTGATGCCACCTCCAAGGATCATTTGCTGCACATTGGCGCCAGCGATGGCAATGTGCGATGTCGTGCTCTGGCCCTGCAGCTGGCCGCCCAGTTGCTCTATGGTTCCAAGCCGTATTTGAGCCAGGCGAGCAGTGCCTCTGCTCCTAGTAATTATACACCCTTTGCCTTAAGCCTGGCCACCAGTGTGTTGGAGGCATATCGTCAATTGATTACCATATTGGAGCGCGAGTATGCACCACCTGTGCTGCTGCAGTGCCTCAAGTGTCTGGCCGTGCTGGTGCAGGCGACACCATTCGAACAACTTCAAATGGGATTCGTCTATGAGTTTGTGCCGCATGTCAAGAAGCTGGCTGGGCATGTGGACACGAGCATAAAGGTCTCCGCATTGCTGGTTATGGAAATGCTGGTGTCCATGCCAAGGCTAACGCAAGAAATTGCCTGTGCTGTTGGTTTGCCCATTAGTCGCGGTGCCTCGCCGCGTCTTCATCTGCGGCAACGACAGGAGAAGGAACAAGAATTCCAACAGCTTTGTGACTCTGATGACGATGAACAGGAAGAGGATGAGGCTGTAGAGGAGGAAGAGGAGCAGGAGGAGGACTTGGAGGAGGAGCAAGAGCAGGCGAAACAGCCAAACATTGTTGTGCCATTTCCTCGCATTCCACGCAATTCATGGTTACTCCGTCTGGTGCTACGCTATCTGAATTGCCCGGGAAGCGCGACACCGTTGCGTGTCGAGTGCCTGCAGGTGCTGCTGGCCATGGCCACCCATTTCCGCCTGTTGCGTGATCATCTGGCCCGTCTCGCCGAGACGTTGTGTGATGCCCTCGGGGATGCCTCCGGCGATGTGCGCTTGTATGGAGCACGCTGTTCCGATGCAATTGGCTATCAGATGGCACGTCAGGCCAACGAGCAGACAGACACCAACTCCAATCCCAACCTTGATCCCAGCTATCTGTGTTTCTGGCAACGCATGCTGCCCGCCATCTATGCTGCCTACACAGACGCCGGCACCACCACATTGCGTTGCTCCCTCTGCGATGCATTGTCCAACATGGGCGTTCAAAGTTTCGAGAGTTTGCCACAGGCACAACGGAACGGACTATTGGCATTCCTGCTGGGCTGCAGCAGCGACGATGCCGCCGATCATCTGGTGAGGGCAGCAGCATTGCGTGCCCTTGCCGTATATGTACTCCATCCGAGTCTACGCGGAGATCTGGTATTTGTGGAGCATGCCGCAGAGCTGGCATTGCGTCTCAACGGCGATAGTCAACTGGCTGTGCGGATCAAGGCGGCCTGGGCGCTGGGTAACATCAGTGAGGCACTCGTCGCACCCATAGCGGGATCAGCAACACTGGCGGAACTGGACAGACGGGAGGAACAGGAGAAGGAGAAGGAACGCATCTCACAGGCGTTGCTTAGCCGACTCATCGATGCTGCCATTGTGGCCTGCAGCGATCATGACAAGGTGCGGGCCAATGCGGTGCGCTCTTTGGGCAATCTGCTGCGTCTGCTGCCACCCGAGGCGATTCCTCTGATGCAGCGTGGTCTGGCCAAGCTGTTGGATTGTGTGCGTGCCGCTGGCGGCGCCAAGGTCAAGTGGAATGCCTGCTATGCCTTGGGCAACCTGGTGCGCAATCGTGATATCTTCTCATCCAGCGCCAGCCTGGCGGGCACTCTGTATGCCGCCCTCAATCAACTGATGGTGCAACATGGCAACTTCAAGGTGCGCATCAATGCCACCGCCGTTCTGTTGCAGATCGAGCATCGTGCAGATTTTGGTGTACACTTTGCCAGCGTTTGGCGCTCCCTGCTGGCAGCCATTGAGCGATCCAATGCATTGGACACCTTCGAGGAGTACAATCATCGTGATGGACTGCAGCAACAACTGTGCCTGGCCATGGCTCACATGTTGGCTCGTGCCCGACCCGACGATCTATTATCCTGCCACGATGCCTTGGAATCCCATTTGGATACACTCACTGCCACCTGGCGGCGTGTCGCCTATCGCATTGTGCCAGAGCAGGCGGCGCCCCTCTTCACCTGCAGCTCATTGCTGCAGCAACGCTTGGGCGCCTCCTCCCTGACTGGCGAACAGAAGAGCGCGCTCACATTCCTCGCCGACGCTTTGCGGCTGGAGAGTTAACGTTACGATCACACAATCAATATATATCATCAAACAACACAGATATCTCTAATAAAATAATTGCAATTTTTTCACTACTAACAAAAAGAATAATTTTTATATATATTCGTGTACTATTATTATATCCTTCTTTAATTGTATATTCTCAAAAAGAGTGTCGGTATCCAAGGTATATTCGTCGCTAAAGCAGAATCATCTAGAGACCAAATAATGGAAAAAATGTCCTCTCTCAAGGAAATCTGATGATTTTTAACGAAGTTGTCCATTCTATGGGCTCTATAGGGGTTCTGAAATCGAACAAGATAGAGTCATAGAAGACATATAAAAGGTCGAAATTATTGAAAACGTTTAATTCATTATTTTTTGATGCATATCTAATCTTGAGGTCAAATAATGGATAAAATGTCCTCCCTCAAGGAAATCTGATGATTTTTAACGAAGTTGTCCATACTAGGGGCTCTATAGGGGTTCTGAAATCGAACAAGATAGAGTTCTGAAAGACATATGAAAGGTCGAAATTTTTGAAAACGTTTTATTTATTATTTTTTGTTGCAGATCTAATCTAGAGGTCAAATAATGGATAAAATGTCCTCCCTCAAGGAAATCTGATGATTTTTAACGAAGTTGTCCGTTCTAGGGGTTCTATAGGGGTACTGAAATCGAGCAAGATAGAGTTGTGAAAGACATATGAATGGTCGAACTTTGAAAACGTTTAATTTATTATTTTTTGATACGGATCTAATCAAGAGGCCAAATAATGGATAAAATATCCTCTCTCAAGGAAATCTGATGATTTTTAACGAAGTTGACCTACTAGGGGCTCTATAGGGGTACAGAAATTGACTTACTTCAGCTTTGATTGATGTAGATGTAACCTCTTTGAAACTTCAGCTATTATACACTTCCATTATATGATCAAATTTGCAAATATTTAAGCACAATTTGTTAAGCAAAAATTAAATGATAAAGTATATATTTATATATTTATTCATAATAATAGTCAGAGAAATATGACTCAACTGGGCGCTATAAATAATAATCATAATTATAATAAAGTTAATGATAATAAAAAAATGTGTTTTCCATACAAATAAATTTGTGTTCTTCTCATCTTTCTCTTCTACTTATGCATATAAAAGAGATAATATATATATTATATGTATGGTTTATGTGTATATAAGATAAATCGTAAGATCCGAAATACAATTAATGCAGAGACCTTTTTAAAGCTCGTTGTAAACAATTGGGGGGGGGAGGGGGAAAAAGCCGAAAGATCGTGACTTAAAAGACAAGAAACACACTCGCACAGATTCACACACGCACACACTCACACGCACACACATGCACACAATACATTCACACACACATTCACTCCGTTTCCAGCTAGGCACACTCCTCGACGTAGGTGGCGGGAAAGATGCCAATCTGATTGCGCAGTGCGCCAAGCCACCAGCCATCCTCCTGCTTGGCATGCACCTCGATTACATCGCCGGGACTCAGTTCCAGCTCATCGTAGAGCTTTGGTGTGTAGCTATAGAGCGCCTTGCAGCGGCCAAGCACCTGACCGCCATCCTTGGAGTTGCTCATGTTGTGTGTGCCCTGCACTTCCTGCGCATTCTGATAGAAGTTCTGCTGTTGCTGTTGGTGTTCAGGCTCATCCTCATCCTGTGAACTGAACTCATCGAAATCGGAGTCTTGTTGATTTGAACCGCCATCCGCCTGGCCACGATCTCCAGCCAATGTACGCGCCTTGACCGCATGCGTTGAGGTTGCCGTCGCTGCGGCCAGGGATGCATTAGTCGTGGAGATGATCTTTGGTTGGCTGGTGAAGGTTTCAATGTTGCTCTTGCTGCGATTGAAGTTCTTTAGCAGCGCCGATGTGGGTGTTCCCTGCACAACGCTAATGTTGGCGCACGAGCTATTCGTCTGACTTTGCAGCTGTCGCTGTTGCTGATCCTCATCGCCATCGATGTCGCCCTCTTCATCCGGTATGGTTACATCGCTAATGTCATGCGACAACAAAGTGTTCGAGTGCGTTGACTTATCGTTGTTCTTCAGCCAGTTGGGCACCTTGAGAATGCTCTGCTGCAGTCCGGTGCGATCGCGTGTTATCTACGGAATGGAAAATGCACAAGAGGATTAGGCAAGTTGCGGTACAAGGATTGAGGCTGTGTATGTCTACCTGTATGTGCTGTGCCAGCGGATGTGTGGTGCGTGGCTTGTGATCCAACTCGAGCAGTGCTGAATGCAGCTTGAGGCGTGCTCCCTCCAAATAGGTGAGCATGGAGCGAATCTGTGGGAGGAGCAGCAGCAAAGTGAGATTAGGTTGGCCAGCAAGGCAGCGGCACGTCTCTACTCACATGATATAGCTTATCGGTAATGTTCTGATGATCCTGATTGTTTAGAGCCTGCGAAATGCCACGCAGTCCATCTCTGGAGCGTCGCTCACGCTCCAGATCGGTTTTGACCAGCTGCAGCAGCTTGATCAGCGAATGCTTGCGACGCTCACGATTCATGGCCAGCGTTGTGTGCTCACAATAGAAATCGGGAAGCAATTGCTCGCTGGGACCCTCCGAGTTGCGTCTTATGTTGCGCACCACCTGCAGATCCTTGGCCACATTGCATGCATCCAGCTGCGGCTGCAGGCCGTGCGTCAGGCTGCCCAGAATTGGATTCATGTCGGAGACAAGCCTGGCATATTGCTGCACAAAATTATGCATATTCCCCAAGCGCTGCTGCTCGCTGCTCTGCAGCTGGGATGAGCCACGCAGCACCGCCATCTCCCAATCGACACGTGCACGCTCGGCACGCACGCACAGCGTATAGTACTCCACATCCGCACGCTTCACTGCCTCCTCGGCCTTCTTGCGCTTATTGTCCAGCTTCACGCAATCCTTTTCCGCCGACTTAAGTTCCTTCTCGGCGGCCAGTTTGTTGGGTCCCTGATGCAGTAGCGCTATCGATGGCGACTTCTGTATGCGCACATCGAGCATTGCATCCTGCAGCTTTTCATTCTCTCGCGCTGCAGTGTGAGATGCCTTCTTGGCCTTTGCCTCGCTGGTGCGCCACTCGCTGAGCACACGCGCTGCCTTGTCCACATTGCTCTCCACCTGATGGGCATAATTAGAGTTGGGATTAACTCTCCGATTAACTAATCCATTGGAATAACTTACCGTCTTACGCGTCTTATGATGATTATCCACCACCGTCTTGAGCGGCTTCACCAGCTCATCTGTTAGCGAGGCGGCAAGCTGGCGATGTATGTCGCTGCGACTCTCCATCTCAGTAGCTACACCACGCCAGGCATCCGCCACGCTGCCGGGTATCTCGCGGCCAGCCTTGTTCAGCTTGTTGGCCAACTTCGAGAGCGACTTCGAGTAGATAAGCTCCGAGTCGGCACTGGCAGAAGGAGGAGGGAAGGATTGAAGGGATTAGCCTGGTGTAACTTGAGATGAGGAAGCTGGAAGGAACTTCTCACTTACCGTTCCTGCAGTACGAAGATGAGCTCCTTGCTAAAATCTCCGCCCTGTTTCACGTAACGCCGTAGCTCCTCGAAGCCATTTTGTCCCTGCAGAAGAGAGAGAGAGAAAGATATATTAGCAAAGGAAAATATGGATTCAATTGGACTTATGACTAGCTGGGAAAACTTCTTGGTGCGACCAAACAATGCGCTTCTGTAAACTGTCTACCTCGTCCTTGAAGCGCTTCGCATGTGGTGACAGATCCTCCTCGCTGGGATGCTGCGACAAGGTGCCCTCGGTGCACTCCGTGCGCTCCGTGACATCTTCGCAACTGACGGTCATGTCGCGATCTCCACGATCTCTGCTTCTCTCCGGTGACAGCGATTGGCGACTCGCATTGCCCAGAGACTGATTGAGATTCGTCTTGGATTGGGCAACACGCTTGAGCGGTGTCTGTTGCCTAACCACCTCCTTCAGCTTGCTGCTCTCCTCGCCCAGCCAATGCTTCATGCCATGCCATCCCTTGCGCAGTTTCTCCTTGTTGTGATTGAAGCTAATGAGTCGTTGATTCTTGTTCTTCAAGAGCGTAATGCGTCGCTCGCTGGGACGCAACTGATCCCGATGCTGGCAGTACTCCAGATCGATTTCACGACTGAAATCCTCCGTCTCATTGATCTGCCTGGTGATCTCTTGCAGCTCATCAATGGAGACGAATAGATTCTGCGCGTTGAGGCTTTGATAGCTCACCGATTTCAGATCATAGTCGAATTCCTCATCCTCATTGACGCTCAGCTGGCTGTGTGTTCGACTGTGACTTCGGCTGCGACTGCGGCTGCGACTGCGACTTCGGCTGCGACAGCTGGTCAGACTGCGCTGCGAGCTCAGGTGGGAGGGTAGCAGACGCAGTGAATCAATGCTGCGGAAACGTTGCTCCTGCGCCAGAAAGCCACATGGTACCATGGGATCATCATCATTAGCGGCAGGCTTAGATGCAGCGGGTAACGTTCCATTGGTCTTCTTCTGCGCCAGGTTCTCCTTGTTCTCCTGCTCACCATACAGCTCCGGCAGCTGGGGCAGATTGAGACCCAATTGTGGTGGTGCCGTCATATTCATGTCCAGCGTCATCGATGGCGACTTGTAGAGAAACACCTTTAGCTCGGAACGTTGATTGAGATTCTGTACCGACTGCGATTGCTGTTGCCGAGCAATGCGTGGACGACGCATTGGTGCCTCCATGGGCACCGGCGGCAATGGTAGATCCATCAGTTCCGGCAGCTCCGGCAGTTCTGTTTGATGTGTGGGCGTGGCAAAGTGTTCGGGTTCCGGCTCTGGTTCCGTTTCTGTTTCCGTTTCGAGCTCCGTTTCCGTTTGCATCTCCACTTTCTTTGCCTCCACTGCCTGCTCGATGGGGGGCGTGCCACAGGCATCGACAAACTCCTCCTCGTCGGAGCTGCGTGGCGTCAGGGTGCGCACAATGGACGATGTCTTGGCAATGCCGCCACCGATCTGCTTCAGTCGCTCCTCGGTAACACCAAAGCGATCTGTGTCCAGCGTCGTGGTCGATATGAGTATAGGTGCACCGATCTCCAAGCGATGATCATCTGAATTCCCGCCGGTCATGTTGTAGCTGCCCGTGGCAAGTTTACTTGTCCCACTGCTCGTGTGATCCTTCTCTCCGGCTGCAGCAACTGCTCCACTTGGCAGAGTCATGCTGCCCATATGGCGGCGACTCAGCTTGTTGCCCAGCACCGAGTAACGCTTGATGCGCGTCAGGAAGCCTTTGTTGTTGTTGTTTCCGTTATTGTTTGTGTTGTTGTTGTTGTTGTTGTTATTGTTATTATTATTGTTGTTGTTGTTGATATTGTTCACACTGTTGTTGCTGTCGCCCGAGGCGGATACCTCAACGGCAGCGGCGGCATTATCCTTGCCGCCCAGCCTGAATTTGGGCACGCGCAAATGATTCATCTCGCTGAGTTGAGAGAAAAAATAAATATAAACAAAACTCTGATTAGAAGAACCGCTTCAACCGTTAACCGTTAACTGTTAACCGTTGCTCGCGCTGTTTGCCCGTTTCGATGCGATGCGATTTTTTTGTTTTTTTTTCTGCTTGCTGCGTTCGCCGTCGTCGTTTGCATTGCGTGCGCACGGCAAATTGTCCGCAAGGCGAGTGAGTGCGAACGAAGCCTGAACGGAATCGCTGGGCAAGTGCAGCCAAGGAGAGTAAAAAATTAAAGAGAGAGAGAGCGCGCACGGTGAGCGAGAAGTGGCGAGGCAAAACGGCAGAAGGAAGCCCAAAAACGCAGAAGAATAAACATGGACGAAGAAGGTTCTTTCGTTTGTTCTTGTTGCTTTTGATGTTGTCGCTGCTGTTGCTGTTGCTGTTGTTGCACTGCAGAGTTAATAACGACTTGTAAATGCCCTGCTTAGGGAATAACAAGTGTAGAGAGAGGGCGTATAGAGGGCAAAATATTTTCAAAGTATATTAAAGGATATCTAGCAGTCGAAAGTGTGTGTTTGCTTAAGTTGTTATCAAATTAATTAGAATTAAATAAAAAATTAAAATTATTATATTAAAAACTAACTAAGATCGATTGCAATTAATCATGTTAAAGAAAAATAAATAAATACCAGAATAATACTACTAATAGACCTGCCAATGTTTTTAATCATATCATACATCATAAAATTATCATATCATAAAATAAATTTAAATCGAATATTAAGCTACCTATGCAAGGCAAATGCCCAGTGTTACCCTACGGATATAAAACATAAAGAGCATAAAACGCTAGGCCGACGCTCACCTACATACATACACACATGCATAGCCAAACTGATAATGTAAATACACACGCACACACACACACACACATGCTCACACTCTGACATAATTGGAAAAGGGGAAGAAAAGGGCAAAAGAATCACCTGCAGTCCGCTAAAGAGAAATTGGAGGGGGGAGAACGCGTCTCTCTCTCTCTCTCTCTGTTAGCTCTTCGTTGCCCTCGCTCGTAAACAAGTGTCGCATTATTTGACCCCTGCCTATGACTTATGCATGTATGTACATATATGTGTGTGTGTGTGCATGCACACGGGGGATCCCTCCGTAACCCGACCCCCCATCGATGTTAGGGTATTTTTGCTCCACATTTGCAGCAGGTAAAGATTACAAAACGGTTTGTTTATTGAACTGCAGCGCGATGATGATGAAGGCAACAGCGACAGGGGACAGGCCGAGCACATTAAGAACAAATAAGATTAGTTGGTGAGAGAAAGGAAGACTGCCAGATACCCTATAGCAACAGAAGTTGTAATTCCTTAATTTTTACTAATATGGAAATTTTACTCTGCGTAAATATATGGTTTTATACTTATTTATAGAAAACTATATATGTATATGTATATATATAATAATATAATATATATAATATTATATAATAATTATGATATAAAATTTATAAATTAATACTAATTAATAAATACTAGAAAATTTTTAAGCAAACAAAAAATACTCATCAAGCGAAAAGTCAAAAGAAAATATCTTATGCAACTTCTCAACTGCAACATAACCTATTCTACGCACTACAGGGTATTCAGGGTACATCGAGGGAATGATGCGCAGAGCGAAGAGTCGCGTAGGCTGAGAAAAGAAGAGGCTAAACAGTCGCTGCGTTTGTTGTGCCAAGAATCGCCGCGTTGGCATCAAATTGACAGCGACTACCCCCGCCCCCAGTGTTCTTGTCTCTTCTGTTTTGTATCTTCCCCAGCGACATACACACATACACACACCCATACACACTCTACCCCTCTCTATGTATGTGTAAGTAGGCACAGTGACCGTTCAAAAATTAGATTCCACACAAAAACGATCATTTTGTAGAAAATAGAACTCGTATCTAATCTCTCAAACCTAAATTCCAAATGTTTTTTTTTTTTTTTTTTGCTTTTATGCCTGCAACTGTTTTCGAACTTTTCGAAAATTATTAATTGTTTATTTAAGATTTCGATTTCTTGGACTGTTTCTGTTTCCGCACACAGCCTAATCTCTTGAAATGGATGGGCAATTATATAATGTAATTATCTATTTACGAACAACTACATAGTTCATACTATTTACTTTCAACTGATTGGGAAGTGATTAATAAATACCCTGTAGTTAAGGGAAAATCATCATGTGCATTCAGCTCTATAGAAACGTAAAATTTTGTAATACTCGAAAACAGACGCGAAAACAATGGAAAGTCAGTAGAACGTATGACTATTGTATTCATTTTGTTCTATTTATAACTATACACCTATGTATGCACCTATAACCATAAAAAGTACATACTTTCGCATAGAATTCGCGACCAGCGTTATGGGAGAAAACGTTTTAGCGTTTTTGATGTGACTGCATCGAGAAAAATAAAGAGAACTTATTGAAGCCTTATATGATGAGGTTATTTCGATTCGATATGCCTGTCTTATTGATTTGAAATTAAGCTACACATTCATATAGTTCTGTATAGTAAGAAACCTTCAGCCTTGGTGTGAAATTTCATGTTCGTAATGAAAATAATAATTTTTAAGTATGTAAATCAGAAGTGTCTAAATATCGTTTGAAAATATTAAGCTAAAAATATTAGTTTTTGATAATGTGCACTGATTTTCCAAACCAATGAAATAAAAAAGAAAAGAAAGAACTCTCAAAAATAATAATTACAACAGGGAAATATTGATTAAATATTTAAATTAAATTTTATAAATCAGAATTGTTACACTTTAAATTGAATTCTTAAGATTTGCAATTTTAAAAAAAGTGCAAATCAAGAAAAACAAAATAATCAACAAATCGAAAGTACTCAAAATATTCGCAGGGGTAGTTGCATTTCTTGCAGTGTATATAACCGTACATATGTGTGAGCACAATATTTGCAAACGTCAGTGAAAGGGATAGAGGCAAAAAAAAGGGGTAGAAAAGAGAAAGAGAGGAGGAGCGAATGTGGAAGGGGGCGGAGGTTAAAACAAACATGAAAAGTTTGTGTGATTAAGCTGCGCTCTCATTATTCCCCTAACTGTGTGAGTGTGTGTGTGTGTGTGTGTGTGTGTAAGAGTGTGTGTATGTGTATGTCAATCAGCTTTTGCGCTGTGATGCAAGCTGACTTTGGTGTTGAGTTTAGCTTGGGGTTGGGGATCGGGTTCCGATTGGGTTGCTCTAATGGCATGGACAGCGCGCAAGCACCGAGCGAAACCGTAGTAAGTAAAACAATTTAATTACGTGCTTAAATAGTTCTTAAAGTTCTTAAAGAGCAGCGGGCAGAAGAAGGAAAAGAGCAGACGAAAGGTGGAAGAAAGAAAGCATAAGAAGAAACAACTCTGTTTTGAAAAGATAAACAAACAAACAAAAAAGAAATACCGCGCAAGCGTTGATATAAATTTTAATTACTTTTTTTTTACTTAAGAACCCAAGAATGGGGGGGGGGGGGAATAAGAAGAAGCAGAAGAAGCGAGGAGAACCAAAGCGTTGATATGTCACGTATTCGCCTAATGAAGTGCAACAACTTCAGTACTCGAGTGCGCGCCAAGTCGAGGAAAACAATCGCCAGGCCAATCGTCTCTAACGAACGCATCTCTCTACCTAACCTCACACAACCCACAACGGCCCACTCGAGTTAACCTGCTGAACCTGCGCCAAGAACACGACGCACTGCCTCCACTCCACTCCACTGCACTCCACGTCAAGCCACTCTGGGCACTTTAGCAACGACGAAGGCTAATTGCAAAGGGCGCTGCTGCACAGTGAGTGGAGCCTGCAATTATGGAGCCGGGTTTAAAAGTCAAATAACATAAATTACCAGAGTCGCCGGGCTGGAGATCGAAGCTGCAGAAGAATCACATGAAAACAATCAGTGCGCAAGGGGCGGCGAGTCTCAGTCTCAGTCTCAGTCTCTTAGCCCTCTCTGCCGCTGGAGGCTATAAATAAACGCGCAATGCAATTGCAATCTGAGCGAGAGAAGAAGAAGAACAACAACAACAAAGGGAACGGGAGCCGGGGCAATTGAAAATCCTTTAGTGCGCGCGGCATCCTTTTCCCTTCCCATTATGGCAATTTATGATTAATAAATAAGCGAAAAACGCATAAAGCCATAATTCTTAACGGGGGCCCTGAGCCCTGAGCCCAGTGCCAATGCCAAGGTCAGCCTCAGCCTCAGCCACAGGGCCGAGAGACGACGCTGCTGCGTACACTTACATTAGGTAAACGGATAATGGCCACAGTTGACTGCTCGCTTGGCGCTGTTAGTTAACATAGGTTCGTCGTGTCACGCTCTGTTAATGCGCTAATGCAATACGATCGCGTTTGCTGTAAAAACCGATTGTCAACTTTCAATTTCGATAGACTTTCAATTTGTTAATACAACTGTTAAATGACGTTTATCGCAGCGATATGTATGTGATTTAATGATTTTAAAAATATTTTGTATATACAAAAATTAAAATTTAAATTTCATATTTTTAAAAATATTTTGTAAATACATAAATTAAAATTGAAATTGGAATGAGCACACGCTCCAGTTTTCCAAATACTATTTTTGTACTCCTAAGTGGGCAATTTAGCTGCTGTTAATGTGCCTGGCCCATAAATAAGTGAATACACCTGACCAGGGGGGAAAAGGGGGGTTGGTTTCGGCTGAAAACCTCGCTGAAACTCAACACCCAAGCGAATGGAAAATATGTAACCAAATCGGTTAGTCAGTCGATATATATATATACCTACTATCTGCGCTGTTGTGGTCTAAGTAATTTCTTACATAATACTATATTATATGAAATTTGCTGGGATCTTACTGCAAATAGATCAGCAACCCTGACGAACTCAGTACCAGGTGGTAGTTTATGGCCGACATTTATCTCAACTAATAAACAATTGGCACACGTTGCTGAAATCAGGAATCAAGAATTTATATACACATACAAAAACGGCACTATATAGAGGGGATATATGTATGTTTCTATATACTCTCTAGATATGTTTATAATAATTTTACAGAGGCCACTCGTGTCTGCCCTTAACGCACGCAGCATTGGGGGGGATCAAAAATAGCCAAGAGGCGAGAGTTACATAGACTCTGATGATGATCATGCTATACAGGTTTATAGCGACCGCAACACGAGTGTTTGCTATAAAAATCGTATTCGTATTCGCATTCGTATTTGTATTCGCATTTCATGTGCGTCGCTTTCTGTTTCACTTAAGCAAATATTTTCGCAACTTATCTTGAAATATTGCGCCAAATGCGAAAGGTCTTCCCGGGTGGGTACAGGAGGGGTAACTCCCCCCACCCCCCTCGTTCCCTTAATGAGGCATTTCAAAGTGACTGCTGCTGTTGGATTATATTCGTATTATTCGGAATTAATTTTTTTTTTTTTTTTTTTTTTTATATAGAGAAACTAATTACTGTCAACGAGGCAATAGACGTAGTCGTCATTCCGCTAGGAGGGAATGGGTTTTCCTAGTAGAATGAATAAAGCAATCAAAGTGACTTAAGAATCAGTAACCATTATCTCCTGGCCATAACACACCTGACTAATGGACTTAAGCGACGAAGTCACGTTTGCTAGTTGCAACGGTGCTTGGCCAAGATATAGACGCAGAATTGCAGCAATTACTATGGAGACCCATTAGGCGTAATCAATTGCAAAGTGCTTACGGTTAATGAATATATATATATATACTAGACAAAGAATAGAGTAGAGAGAGAGAGAGAGAGAGAGGCAGCTCTGTGCGAGATTTCTTACTCAGATAAGACTCAAAGTTTACTTATATAATGCATGAACGATAAGAGATCGCTAGAGATCGCTGTAGATCGCGCGAATGCCGCCACTTTTTGTTATCTTTATCTGCGGCTGTTTTGCACCTGTTAGAGGTAGGGGGAGGGGGGGGAGCGGTTGATAACACTAGGTATCACATGCCCAAAGCTTTTTCCGTCCGGAAATGTGACCAAGCAAATTCGCTTGGAGATCGCTTAGTTGCAGCTGTTCCAATAGGGAATGTCGAGAGATGCTTCAGCTGCGAAGGGTTTTGAAAGAGTAAGGGAGGAGGAGACAGACATGCTACAGTTGGAAAGAATTAGAGAGAAGCGGGAGGGAGTTCGGGGGAGTTGCAATCGACAGTTAACATAATTAACCTCGTGCCAGCTGCAGCAGTTCTAGGGGGGATCTTGGGGAGTCTAGGCGGGTCTAGGCGGTTCTGGGGGTTTCAATAGATTGTAAAATTTCAGATATTCCCCCCTGGGACCACACACACACACAAGTTCTACAAGTGCGCCACGCCCCCCTCTATAGCTCTGCCCCCCTTCCCTCCTTTCTGCTACTCTGTAAAAGAAGGAGGCAATTCAGTTTCAATACGATTTTTATGGGGGGAGCTTAGGGCTTTGTTTGTCTCTTCTTGTATTGTTTCCACTGTGCGTGGATTTATGTGTTCTCTATAAAGACCCTCAACTTCCCCTCTCTCTCTCTCTTCCCTAGAGAAGAACAGACTAATTAACAATGGGTCTCTGCAGTAACGGTCTACGATTGTTGATGAAGAGCGGCTCGACAAGGGCTACAACTGTGAACTATGCTAATGGCGATAGATCACATAATACCTATAGATAGCTGGCAGAGCAAGAGACTAGTAGAAGATAGAGAGAGAGGGGGGAGAGGGAGATTTGTGTGCTATTTTCAAAATAATTGGCACAATTTCAAATGGCAAAAACAGAAATTTAATTTTGAAAAACATTTGGAAAAGTCTCACTCGCTCGCTCGCTCGCACATCAGTTGCATTTAGCCGGGCCAAAAGCAGAGGCGGGTGTGGCAGGGGGGGGCAGGGGGTGTGTGTGCGACACTAGCAATTGCACTGGCAATGTCCAAAGATAGCTGGCAATGTCTGTCTGTCTGGCATTTTGTATCTTGTAGTGCGATGACATCTCAAGCTCAAGTTTGATCATGTGGAAAGTGTGAAAAAATGGCCTGAAGGTCGTTGGCTCCCCCCCTCCACCTCCCCCTCTTCTAGCACACGCTTGGTAACTGCACTTGTATCCAGTAATTCCGTAATGGGTCACACTTTTCACATTCCAATCGAATCGCATCGATCAAACACACGAAAAAAACAAAAAAAAACGACGATAACGGAAAAGCGACATAAAACAAATAAAACTGGATCACTTTTTGTTGCTGTTGTTGTTTTTTTTGGCTTTTCGCACATTTGACAAAAAACAAAAAAATGAGAGAGAGAGAGAGAGATGGATAATATTGCTGTCTCTTTTCACGCCTCACGCGCACATCAATTCGCGTGTGTGCGTTATGTAAATGAGAATTACCGAAAAGAAATTATATATATAAATTATATATAGTAATTTTTAATTAAGCACACTGTGTACACACTGTACAAACACACACGCGGCGGCGTCGGCGTCGACGTTGACTTCGACGTTGCTGCGGCTGCTGCGAATTTTTTGTTGCGCCTCTCGCGGCGCCTGCGACCCAACTAAATTTAGAACAGACTCTAAAAATGAATACTAAATAAAAAAGCTGCTCGACTGCGACTGCGGCGACTACGACTACGGCGACGGTCGAGGCGACGTTGACGACGCACGGCGGCAGACTAAGCGCAGCACGGAACAAGCGCGTCGGCAGCAGCAGCGGCAGCGGCGGCAGAAACAGCGGCAGAACCAATGCGCGGCGGGTTCGACGCGGAAGATACCCGCGGCATAGATAGGCGAGGCAGATATAGAAGGAGAGACAGATACAGCTTGAGATACAGACAGATACAGAATAAGATACAGATACAAATACAGCTAGAGATACGGAGATAGATATAGATACATATATATGTTATACAGATACAGCCCAAGTTACAGATAGTTATTGTCTGCAAAGTTCATTCTAAGTTGACATCTCAACAACAATGGAACGTAGCATAAAGCACTCAGACGTTTGATTCGTTCAGGTTTTTCCTTTGTTTCGAATATCGTAAGTTTTGAATGAAGTCAAAATGATTGGAAAATGGAATAGAAAAAAAATAAACTATGCTTTGTAAATTTATAAGCTTTTTGCTCTTTATAAAGTATATTCTATAATTTTATCTAAATCTTAAATCTTTGCTATAAGTTAGACAAGAAATAAAACAAGAAACTAATAGAGCTTATTTCATTAGAAAGTACTGTAAATTTCAATTAATATACGATACTATACATCGTATTGTATATGGAATAAACTCTAGTTATTCCAGAGACTTGTAATTGTATTTTGTAGTGCAAAAAATAAGTGCATTTATTTAACGTTAATACCCTATGTTTTTAATTGCTATTTAAGCTTAATATATATGTATTTTCTAAATATCGTAAAATAATAAATAAATAGTTTAAACTAATAATATAATAATAATATATGTATATCATTAATTTCTAAATAGTTGAATGCATCGATTAAAAAATAAAAACAATTCTATATATCACAATTCTATTGCCAGACTGGTCGAGCATACCCCACCCTGCTGCTTGGTTAGGGTATTGCAAGCGCAAGCAGCTAACGAGATACGAACAGACAGAACAGAGACAGAGAAGCGCGCAGCGCATGCGCATCTCGCCGACTGTATCTACTATGCTCACTGTGGGTCTCTCTGGACTCTGCCGACGACGCATCGCTGCTCTCCTCCACCTGCTGCTCCGTCCTGCCTTCGCGTTTTTGTTGTTGTTGTCAACGCGTAGGCCAAATATTTGGACGAGGCGGCACTCTTACGGTATAGCGGGCTGTCGTCGCAGCATGCAAAGCGGTACATGCTGATTGGGCTGCGCATACAGATACCGTTGCGCAGAGCGCACAGTGGGACCAGAGTACGACAAAGTGATGCTGCTTATATGGCGAATGACTTTTTTGTTTTTCTATTATATTTTTAATTTCATAAGAATTTTGATTTCGCCATTATATTAAATGCTTGCAGCTCAGGGTAACAGTATTTAAAAAAAAAGATCACAATATTTTTAAACTTGCCTGGCTAATTGGGTGTGACATATGCCTTGGTTTCTTTGAGTTACTTTTTTAAAATTCGTTTAAAAGAGCTTTGCGCGAAAATAACTTTGTTTAAACATTTCAACACGGATAATTCGAAAATAGTAGAATAATTATATATATATGCATTTAGAATATTTTTATATGTATAATACCCTACCTTTTCAGTTTTAATATATACGTAAAATTTATAATACAACCAACTATTTATTTGAATGCTTATTTTTGCATTGTTTAATATTTTACGTATAGAATCAAAACTAATTTTAGCAGAATTCGTTTTCAAATGATAAGCAAAAATCGGCATTAAATAAACCGAAACGATCCAGATCTGTTACTTAGTTTGCTTACTAAAATGTCAAGCTTTACTATACTATGCTATACTATATCAGGTTATACTATACCATGCAATACTGTACCACATATAATTCTTATTAGTATTATTAAGTAATATTATATAAATACTATAACAGCTTAACCTATTCCAACATAAATTTCCATTGTTTATTTGTAAACAATTTTTCATTCCACATTTCACGTGTTTCACACCACTGTGCACTGGCTGCTGCAATAACTTAACCAGCTAAATGCACGTGCTGCTGCCGCTGCTGCCGTCGCGACGCGTCGTCGCAGTCGCAGTCGCGGTCGCCGTTGACAAGTACCGGTATTATGGGCAATGTCAGTTACTGCGGCAGTTGCAGCGGCAGAGACTGTTCTCGTTCGTGTTGTTGTTGTTGTTGCTGCTGTTGCTGTTGCATAACTGCCGCAAATTTATGCAGCTTCGCAGTCGCCGCTGCATGCGAGCGTCGCCTCTCTCTCTCTCTTCTGTCTCTTGCTCTCTCTCTTTGTATTTGCATTAGCATTTCGAGCGGCTGATTATCAGCAGACGCCGCCGCAGTTCGCACGATTCTGCGCAGCTGCGACGGCAGCGGCAACGGCGACAACGACGTCTGCTGCACTTGTTGCTTGACCGAGATTCGCAGGGTTCTTGCACAAGTCGACGCGGGTCGTCGTCGTCGTCGATTTCATCTCCATAAAAGTCTCCAACAGATGTGACAATAATGGCCAAAAAAGCCGTTAATCTGGTATCTTTTTTTTTGTATTTTGTAGTTTTGGCTCTTTGTGTTTGGTATTTTTTTTTTCTTTCAATTTTTTTGTGATCTGTTGCTGTTGATAATGTTTTTTTTGTTTGGACTTAGGATTACACACACACTGAGACAGACAAGACTTACGTGATCGCATTGTTTGGCAAATTAAGGAACAAGAAGAGGGTGCTGGAGAAGGACGGGGGAGGTCTTACCTGTAAATACGAGAAAAAAAACTTGTTAGATGATTTTTGCGGTATTGTGACAATTTTATGATCGATCTAAGGAGCCAATTACGAACCAACACCAAAACCAATACCAACATATCTTGTAGGGAAATGGAAATGTGATAGGATTGATTTATTGATGTATACGTATGTAGGGAGAATGATAAATAACTTAAGGGCAACGCTGTGGAAATGAGATAATCGCCTGAATATTCTTAAATAATGCAATATGCTCACATATTAATATATTATATAGTTTAATGTTATTTCAATAAATCAAAATATATGTATGCTTTTATAGAATAAAATATACATTCCGTGTTTCATTATTTTCTTTATTAAATATTAGCTCTAGGAATGTAATCTACCAACTTCAATGTATTTTTTATCATCCTAAATAATTTACTATAAAGTAAATAAATTACTATGAATAATCATGATAACGTTTTCTTCGTATTCATTAATTATTTTTAAATTATATATATTTATTTTAAAACTTTTCGCGATTTCTAGTTAAAGGTTAAAGGTTTTTGATAAAAACAAAATACAAGAATGAAAACACGTATATAAATTCAAATCAGTTCCACTGTGCAGCGTTTTAAACTTTTCTGTGCAGCTCAAAAAGCCGTTAAGCTGGCGCCATCTGTGGGAGCTTCGCGCAAGCGCTTTTAGTCAAGTTTCACAGCATTTGACGTTGCTTTTAGTGGAGTTTCGCACCTGCACAGCTGACGATGTGACAGGTGGATCGAATCGAATCGAGGAGACAAAAGACCTTGCAAAATATTTATGCGGCAAGATAAATAACGAAGAAGAAGAAGAAAAAGTTGAAACAAAGCAAGAAATGCCATAAATCAAGCTGAGTGCGTATGTGTGTGTGTGCATTAATTGCAGCTGTATGGGATAGAAAAATAAACAAATAAAAAAAAAGAGTTGGGCGCGCTTAAAAGTTGCACTTGCTCGCTAAACGGAGAACGGGTTTATCGATCACACGATGAGAGCGGTGGGCTGAGGTGAGCTGGGGTGAGTTGATGAGCGACGCAGACGGCGGCGGGGTGTGTGGTGAATGCGGGTGGTGGTGGTGGTGGTAATAAAAATTAATTTCCATTAATTGTGGCATTCGCTGCGGGAGTGGGCGATATGAACTTGATGTTGTTATCGCCGCAGTTTATCGGTTGTTATCGGTAGAATCAGTTGTTGTTGCTGTTATCGGTTGATGTGGTTGTGGTTGTTGCTTTTTGGTTGATGGGGAGGAGGCGATATAGAGCTGATGATGCTATCGGCGTATATATCGATATATCAGTTATCGGTTTGATGAAGTTATTCTTATTGGATTTTCGTGGAATTGATGGAACACGCAGACATTTAGATGGAGGCGACTTTGGGAGTGTTGTCGATTGTCGTGCATCGCTTTCGTTATCGTTATCGATCACGATAACGATTTGGGCTTACCTGCGCATTTCCCATTAGAGCATCTTCTTCTTCGAACTCGCTCGATTGTATTAATTCATCCACATTTGCATAGAGCGCTTCCTCTGGCTGCTCCGACTGTTGCCGCTCCTGCTCCTGCTCCTGGCTCTTCTGCTCGGCCTGATTCTTTAGATTCTTCTGCTGCTGCTGCTTGTTGGAATGCGCACTTAGATTGATCGCCGACTTCGATTTGCTCTTGGCGTAGCGGGCAGAGCAACGCAAACTCTTCAGCACGCCATACGAGCGCGCACTGGCGAGCTTTACGCCCACAGAGACGGAGACAGAGAGAGATAAAGATAGTGAGACAGCAAGAGAGAGAGAGAGGGAGATAGGGGTGTGGGAGTGGGAGCAAGGGAGAAAGGGAGTCGCGCAGGTGTGGCAGCAATTAAAATTGTTAAATAATTATTCAAATTATCAAAGTGAATAGAGACAAGTACAATAAGTTAACAGTACAGGGTATAAATGGGTGGTACACAGGGTATATATAATACAGTGTATATAATATAGAGTATATGGTTAGCTTATGCAGTTAGTAGAGAGACCATACTTAGCTTAGGTGCGTACTGCAGGTGAAACAAGCTGTAGGTGCATTAGGATTGGCCAGGGTAGGGGTTACTTGGAAGCGGTTAGGGCCGGGGCAGAGTTGGAGTGAGGATCGGGGGGAGGTTGGGTTGAGGTGTGACTGGCACTTTCTATTGCCATTGCCTACGTGCCGGCATGCTGCCATTTATTGCATCGATATGCCCATCGTACTGTCCACTGTCCAAAACTGGCGACCATGTTGTGGCTCTGCCTACTTCCGGCAGTCGTCGTGACTATTGTGAATGAGTTGCTGTTGCTACACTGTGATTCAGGTGTGACTACATATCTATCGTATGTACGTACATTGCAAACCCGCTGCCTTTTCTATATATAGCGATGTTAACAGCACCCGCAAAAAGTTAACGCGCAGATAAAAACAAATGAACTTAAAGGCAAAACAACAACAACAAAAATAAAACAACTACTCATAGCTGTCTACAGGTGAAACAGCTTTAAGAGAGACGGAGGGAGAGAAAGAAAGGCAAGTCTAATGAACCAAAGTCTTAAATAAATCGATAAATCAAAACTTGCTCATCTCTATAAGCTCCCCTTCGATTGCACCTTGAAATAATCCGATAAATTTGGTTTCTTTTCGAACTCAGCTTGAAATTCTTTCAAAATTCACTCTAGCGAATTGCCACTGTAATTAGGTAATCAAAGCGAAAAATAAGTACTAAGTTAATACATCAAGTCATTTGTCATGCGTTTATCGAGTTAGGATCGAGGAGTGGGACAGCAATTTACTTAGCACCAAGCTGGCCTAAAAAGAAAGTTCAAGTACAGCGACAACAACAACAAGTACGGCAAGTACAACAAGTACTTGAACAACATATGGCACAACTTGTCGTTTTTAAACACGAACAAGTCTAACCAGAATCGGTTTTAAGTAACACAGAACCCGAACCTGAACTAGAGCCACAATCACCTCAGTCCCCACAGCAACCAGACCCAGAACCCACTGTGCACAGTCTCAATTCCAAAGCGACAATTAACAATATAACAATTAACAACAAACTGACAATTTGTGGCAACAAGTCGGTGTGGCAGATTGCGCAAAAACACAGACACCCTGTTTTAATGAAACCCTGTTGAGTATTATTATGCTAGCTAGGCCAAGCTCCGACACTACCCCACACATGTCTACAGGGTATAAGCTATGGAGAGCCATTGACTAGTTGTAAAGAATCACTGTCATTAGCAGCACATAATAAACCATTTAGCGAGGGTTGCCACAGTAGAAGCTAGAGTGAAGTTTGGCAACGTGTAGAGAAATGAAAAACAATTGTTAAAATTGCAGAGAAGGGCAAGTTTGCATAGAGTATATCTGCAATATAGAAAACATACGCCTCTTATACATGTTATTTAAGTTTTTTATATTTTGCAAGCTAGAGTGAAGTTTGGCAACGTGTAGAGAAATGAAAAATAATTGTTAAAATTGCAGAGAAGAGCAAGTTTGCATTGAGTATATCTGCAATATAGAAAACATACTCTACTCATACATTTTGACTTCAGTTTTTCATATTTTGCAAGCAAGAGTGAAGTTTGGCAACGTGTAGAAAAATGAAAAAGTTTGTTAAAATTGCAGAAAATTGTAATACAGTTGCAACATAGCATATTATTAGAATATACGTGTAGAAAACAAACTCTGCTCATACATTTTAATTTCAGTTGTTCGTACTTTAAAACGTTGCAAAACTTCACTTAGTATGTGCAAATCTGTCGCACAACCCTCGCACTTGTGCACACGATTGTGCTCGCTCAGTATTGTATTGTATTGTGTTAAGCACATCGATCCACCTTGAAAGGCGGCTCAATGAAACTGGCCAAAGCCGCAGCCAGTTGGCCTGGTCTGTACAATGGGCCAAGATCGCGAGGCTAAAGTACGCCGGAAAATGCGCGAACTTTCAATTAGCGAGCACGCATGTGCTTAGCGTATGTTATGTGGGTTTGTCTTAAAAAATTATCTCAAATTATCAACTGCAAATCGAATTGCCACATTATCGTCATCGTTATCGTTATCGTTATGTGGCCTACCCAGTGAAGTTCAGCGAACTGTCTGTGGCACAAGGCGAAGCAATGTAGAACGTAGAACGACAACTCGGCTGCCCCCCCCAAAGCGGGTCTATTTCAAAACAGATCATAAACTAGATAGAGCGCAAAAAACGAAATGGTACACCCTAATTTCCACAGTCCACAGACCTTAAAAACCTCAAAAAAAACAGGAAATTGTTTGGGCAATTGCAGTACAAAATGAAATTTGCGTTGTTGCTGCAAACGCTGAGCGAATATCCTCAGTGTGAAGTTGTAAAACTGAGTTATTGGTTAATCGACAACGATATCGAGAGGGGAAATGTAGGAATTATACCCAAAATAACAAGCCTTTTTCTAAAGTTGAGTTTTAATAGCTAATACCCAGAGAAACATTGAAAAGCTACAAAAAAATACAGTTTTCGATTGTCGAAGTGTCTAGAACTTATCGATACATTTTTAAACTTTGTATAATATTAGTTTACAAGCTCAGAAGAGTGTATACCCAAGTAAACGACTAGCAGATACTCTGTGTGTCTACAAGATTTCGTAAAATATAGATTTATCTGTACTTAAAGCTTATCGATGCTCAAACTGTCTAGAACTTATCGATTTATTTTTAAAAATTAAATAACTTCGGCTAACAAGCTTAGTAGAAAAGAGTAGACCCAAGTTAACGGCTAGAACTTAATATTTTAAATTTCTCGACTTATCGAGACGCTCTAGAACTTATCGATAACATTGCAAGCCTTTGCTATATTTGGTTTGCTACAGTTAGACACGCTACTTTGTAGTTAAATTTTCTATTTCAACATTTTATGAACACTCATCGCAACGACTACTCATGAATACCCGTGAATACTTGTGCAAATATCAGCTAAAACCGCCCCCGTTGTTAGGGGAGCCATGGCTTATAGCAGATACTATATAAACCCTGCTATTTGTTGGCTCGTAAACTTGTTTAAAAGCGCTTAAATTGCATTTTCCCATTAGTCACTCGCGGGGGGGAGACACAGCGCAAAGTCGCTGGGGAGGAGAGGGGGCCGGTAGTACCTAGAGTTATTGGAAGCTTGGCAATTAGCCGCAATTGTTGTGCGTGTGTGTGCGAGTGTCTTTGTGGGTCACTGTTTGCCACGCCCACAGTGACAACAGTCAGAATTTTGGGCTGATTATACTATGACGATATGTATGTTTACCTTTTCGCAATTGTCGTTAATTGTTTATCAGCAACAGCAACAACAATCGAAGGCATTCATGAATAACTCTGAGTCAATGCGAGCAGCACTAAATGAGTGTGTGTGTGTGTGCTCACACAAAGCGAATCATTTGCTCTAAAGAATTTCGCACAGTTCAAACAAGTGTGAGTGTCTGAGTGAGTGAGTGTGTGAGTGCCTGAGTGAGTGAGTGTGTGAGTGCCTGAGTGTGTGAGTGTGGGTGTGTGAGTGCACGAGTTCGAGTGCCCTCGAGTACAATCGAAAATATGGCCAAATGCTGCCCCCATGCTGGCGCATCTTTGGCAGCAGCAGCATTTCTTTCTAGCCAGATTTCCACCTGTTTGTTTTTTTTTTTTTATTTATTTTTATTGTTGTTGCCCCTAACGAGGTCACCCTGTGCGCCTAGGCCTAGGCCAAAGTCAGGGCACGTTTTTGTTACCAATTCTGTAAATCAATTAACATTCAGTTTCCACGCTCTTGGCGTCTCAGCTTGACTTAGTTTTTTTTTTTTTTTTTGTTTTTTTTTTCTTTTTCTTTTATTTTTGGAGTTTACTGGCAGCGTGTATATAGGCCAACTTGCTGGCCGCAGTATTGAACGTGACTTGGCTATAATGCGCGGCTAAGCTGCCTTTGGTTCCCATCTCCCTCTCCGCGCGCCTCTATCTCTCTCTCTCTCGTTCTCTTTCCTTCTACTTCTCTCCCACGCCCGCCCCCCGCTGCAGTCGTTCAAGGTCGCTGCGTTTGCAATGTGCTGCTCAAATTGGTCGCATCTCGGTTGGGCAGCACTTTGATTGGGTCGCACTTTACAAGCGACTCACTCGCTGCAGTGAGGTTATGTTTGGCTTTTGTTGTTGTTGCCTTTTCTTTTTGGGCACTATTATTATTTTTTTTTTGCCGCGTTGAAAGATAGTGAAGCCTCATTGCAGCCATAAAAAAGCCAACTTAGCCGTATACAACGTGTCTGTGTGTGTGTGTGTGCAGCGTAATATAATAAACAAAATTATATTTTACACACACATGTATGTGTGTGTGTGCCTGTATGTGTGTGTGTGACTGTTGTGCAGTTTATCATTTAATTTTGCTTGCTCTACTGTGTTTAGTTAGGGTTTATTTTTTTTGTATTTAATCTGCCAAAATCGTTGTCATCGTCATCGACATCGACAACGTTATCGTCATCGCGCGGCGCCAGCACTTTCACTGCTTAATTGTCGCGAAATTTCTTTGCCTCGACAGCTTCCACACACACACAAATCTCGGCAAATTGGCAACACTTTTGCCATAAACTACGAGCAACATCAACATAGTTGGCAACACTAACAATAACAGCAACCATAATAATAACAATAAACATTCGTACAAAAAGCGTGTAGTCAAGTTTATCGAAGAGATAAAAGATGTTTGTGATCCTCAGGACTTATGTAAGCAAGTTGGGTGTTTCCTGTTGACTTCGCACTTCGTTCTGCTTGAACTCTGCATTTCACTTGTTTCTTTCTAACCTCAATCTGAGGAGGGATTTCTAGAGAACTTGACGAAATAAGATGATGAGATGAAAGTATCCTTAGATACATAACTCGCTTAGTTTAAAATTTATTTATTATATAGAATACCAGGTTTAGAAAATGTTCAGTTTATTTAGCTGGGGGTGTTTGGTATTTCTTTATTTATTTATCTATCAAATTATAAAGATATAAACATGTTTTTTTGATGCATATTTCCCTTTTTTGCTATTTCTAATCTAATATTTTAATCAAGTTCGTTTCGCTTTCGCTATCTATTCTTTACAGTTTTATTTCTTTTTTTTTGCTTTTTCTGTTTATTCTATGTTTTTTCTTATTTTGCCTTTTTTGTTTATCTAGTTTTGCAATATATTTTCCCAACTTTATTTCTCTCTTATCGTTCCTTCCTTATCTTCCTTATCTGCTATCTGTTTCTTTCTCCATGTTATATGTATTTCTCTCTCTGTAAACTATTTTCCGCAGATAACAATTACTATCGTTTTTTACTATCGATAACATTTAAATGCAACGTTACAAGAAGCTTAAATATTGCAACATTTTTCATTTTGTTTGTTACATAACCTCACTTCCCTATTATATAATACATAGGTATGTATGGGAAACACCTTCAACAATGAATGCACAATTGCCCCAAGGATCGACAATAACTATGGCATATACTATACTGTATTTTCGCATTTGTCGATTATTCGATTGTTATGCATAAAAATCGCATTAGGCGGGGGAATGCGCGGCCGCAACTCAGCCGTTTCGAATTTCGAATAGTTCGGGCTCAATTGCTTATAAACATGCCATAAATAGGCTACAGGTGTGCAAGCCATTTCCCAGCCCCTTGAGGCTCGAATAACCTCAGGCTTAGATCATCATAACATTGGGAAAATAAATGGAAAATGTTGCAGTTTTTTTTTTTTTTTTTGAATTCATCGAAATTGCAATCGAAATCGAAATCGTGCAAATCAACGAGAGAGAGTGAGAGAGATGGGCAATTAGAGCAACCGCTAGTCAGCTGGGATGGGTATTATCTATATGCTCTGCCCGCCTTCTTCCTTCCTTCCCAACATACCCAACTAACTAACCCGAACCCAACCCAACCCGACAATTGAATTGGGTTTGGCACCGGATGCATCCGTAGTGTCGTCGCACCACGTTGTTTAAAGTTTTCCGTTTTCCATCTCACCTTTTCCCCTACTCCATCTCCATCTCCTTTTGCTTCTCCCGCTCTTTCCTTTATTTCTTTCTCTTATTTCGCTATGCTTAATTTAAATATTGTATTTTCTTTACGAAACGAGTCTGGTAATTAAAAGTTCATTGTCGTCGCTTTTCGCCGTCTCGTTCGTCTCTTTCATTATGTGGAAGCGATTTTGCAATATGCCAAAAAGCAACAACAGCTACGAAGCTGGAGAAGAAGAAGCTGGTGAAGAAGACGTGGAAACCCGCCCAGCACAACCAGTTGAGATGAGGCTTCGACCTCGGCGCAAAACGTTTTCAGACAACATTTTTCCCACATGAAAATTATGACAAAATGTGCAGCAGGCAGCAGCGAGTCATCGTCATCGTCATCGTCATCGAATTATCGTCATCGTCATCGAATCATCGCAATGATCATCCGCGGATCGTAATGAGCTTCGTCTGCGGCATTGGCAGGAAAAGCATGCGGCAAGATCACGTACCGCGTACCGCGTTCCATCTTTGTTGTAGTGAAAGTTGCAGCACGGCTCCAGGCCAACTGGGGCTGCTCTTGGCCTGGCTTGGCCTGGGCTGCCTGCTGGGGCCTGCCTGGTCGGCCAATGACGCTAAGTTGATGACAATTTGCCGTAATTGAACTTGGAAGTCGCAGTCAAGGAAGCGCTGCAGCTGCAGCACCTGCGGCACCAAGATGCGCCTCCACGTCACGACATTTGCGCAATCCCAACCGGGGGGGGGGGAGAGTCAGTCTATCTATCTATCTATCTATGGGGAAAACGGAACTGAATCTTATCGCAATTGCCAACAAATTTTTGGCCTAATCATTGTAATGTGATTAGAGTGACGCGCAGAGATAACAATCGCTGCGTCGTTCTCGATAACCCCGATACCCCGATTCCTCGATACCTCGATATCTGCCCCATTGTTATTATTCCTCGACAGAACGAGGAAGAAAGTGGGCCTATTGTAATGCTGCTCTTCTTGGCTTGGACTTGCTTAGAAAGTTGGCAGCAATAACAGAAATAGAGAGAGAGAGAGATGGAGAGAGAAAAACGACAATTAAGCGAAGATACAAAAAAAAAAAGAAACATACTACGTGATCTGAGAACGCAACGATAATGACAGAAAAATTGAAGAAAGAAAACAAAACGAGAAAAAAAGAATGCTGCATACGAGTGAAAATAAATAAACTAGATCTTATCGGACACATCGCAGACATCGCACGTGATAGATGACCCGACCCGCACAGCATCATCATATCGTTTTTTTTTGTTTTCCACCTTAACTATCGATTGTCTGCGGTTTCGATACAGCACGGAAATACAAATAGATCTTACTCTTTTTTTAGCTACTGTCTTGAATTACATAGTTTACTTTGCGTTTGTTCTATGTAAAGTTGTCTCTGGAATCTTACAAAAAATATTTATATATATATCATATTTATATCGAGTTCTTTGCGGTTTAAGCTGTTTATTTCTAGAGAACGCAACGATAGTTTTTTTTTGTAATCTATCAAGGTTATTCAATATTTTACCTTTAAGCTGAGTTTGCAGTTTGCATTCTTATCAAATAGAGGTTATTCCTTACTTTTCTATAAAATTTTAATAGTCTAAGTCTTTGGTTTATTACATTAAAAACCAATTAAAATTTTTGGAAATCTTTAAGATGGTTATAACCATTTTTAATTAAAAATCATTTTAAGAATTAAAAAGAAGCTTGCATTTTAAATTTTATCGATTTACTCGAATGAAAAAGGACATGGATAAATTTAAGTAGCAACATTAGGACACTGTAATATCTACGAGTTTTGTCACAAAATTTGATAGCCCTAACCCTAGTAATCCCAGAGATCTAAGCGTTCGTACAGACATAGACACATAAATCTATAAACACTTGGTACTAAATAAGCATATATATACATAAATTTAAATATATAAATTTGACTAAACCATGCTCCAAAAAATGTTGCAAACAAATTAAGCTACGATTTTACAATCTCTTAAAAACTTGCAAAATAAAAAAAAAAAAAAAAAAAACAAAATAAAAACGAATTATAACGCTTTCGGTTTCGCAGCTGTGGGGGATTAATTAATGACGTGAACCCGGTTTGTGAATAATTAAAAATAAATTTGAATTTCTAGCCTCAAACTTCAGAACATAGCCGATGGCAGCAGTTTTCACTACACTTCACACCACTGTGCGCATTGTGACAGCTGCGAATTGGAATCCAATAAGAATCGAAAGCGATCGAAGCAAATGCATAGACAAAGCGACAGTGGTGCGAATAGTTGGAGATGAAACATAAATCATATTGATTGTGCCAGTTGGGAGGCTGCGACGCTGCAAAGCGGGTCAGATGGCGATGCGTGGGGGCCAATTGGCAGAGATGGCAGAGACAGGTTAATTAACGAATCGTGCTAATTAAGGGACAGACCGAAGGGGGGAGGCAAAGCAGGGTGATGCTGCGCCTGAATTGTTACAAATTGCGTAGTTCGCCCAAGTGTCAAGTAATAGTCGCTCGATCGTTAGTTAGTTTAGTAATTAGTACTGGCAGTAGTTGTGGTAGTTACTGTGTAATTAGTATATATGTACGTTCATCCACAGAGAGCTGAAGATCGCAATCTTTTGACTCAACTCACCCATGAATTATCTCGGAATTGTGACATATTTCGCGTGGACATGAGCGGCCGCTGCGTTCCAATGGCAGCGCGGCTCCTAGTCGATTCGGTTTATTGGACAAATGATGGCAGGTAGTTAAATGTATGGTATATGGTATATGGTATAGATAGTATGTGGTACAATAAGCCTGCTTTATGTATGTATAGTTACGCGTTTTACTTTCAGTTTCAATTTCGATTTCGATTTGCAATTTCTCGTTTCTTTTTTCAGTTTTCTTTTATTTTTTTTTTTATTTTTGGCTTTTAGCTGTTTTCGATTTTCCTTTGCGCTGCGCTGTGGCGGCTTTTGGCGTTTTATCTAACCATTTTGTAAGCTAACAAGCAAATGAACACAAACACAGATACAAATAGACACACACACACACACACACACACTGGCGGATTGCAGCTAAGCGTAACGCATGAAAATAAGCGCCAAAACACAGCTCGAGATACTTTTGTAGCTTGTTTTTCGTTTTCGGTTTTTTTTTAGCCTTTTTTTTTTGCAGGCAGTCAGCCGAAACTGTGCTCAGCGATTATGTTTGATATTTCGAATTTAGTTGGATGTGCCGCTGCAGGGCATGCACCCTGTATGGGAGACAACACGAGACACTTTGCGATGATTCGAACAACTCATTTACATTTGTTTTGGCGGTTGCGGTTGCGGTGGCGGTGGCAGTTGCAGTTGCAAAAAAAAAACCAACAACAAAGAAAAAAAAATGTGAAATAAAAATTTGATTGCCGAAAATAAAAACAAACGCAAATAGCCAAAAAAAAAAATAAAATAATAAGCGCGATAAGCAATTAGCCGAGCGCGGGTTCTGCCCCTCGAACGCTGCGAACCGAACTTGTTGACTCTGCGCCGCTTACTAAACAACGCCAGCAAATGCTCCGACGACAGTAGTGGCCAATACACTAGGCTGATCACAGCTCTCCCTCTCCCTCTCTCCCTCGCTCTCTCTCTCTCTCTCGCTCTCTCGTTGTCGCAACTTTCTAAATGCTTCAGCGAACCGACGACGACGACGACGCTCATCGCATTCGTTCGCTCTCTTCGTAGCTTGAGCTTCGTGCTCTGCCCGTTCGCCCGCTCACACACGCCCACCAGCCCCCGCTCGCCCACTTTTGCACGCTCGCGCACAATGGGCACGCTCTTAGCTTGCAATTGAAATTTTCCACTTACAAGTGAAGTTACTTTGTAGTGTCATTAATAGAGCATATACCATATATGCTGCAGACATATGTGAATACTTAATTTACATATAATATATATATATTCCTGAACTTAAGAGTGACTTCAGCCGATCTGTTCTTATTTGTTTTTTCCTTGTGCCATCTTTCATATCAGACTATTCTATATATTGCACATAATATATAGGAACAATGTCAAAAATAATCTGCTTTTCGTTTGGCATGTCACCTTCTTCATGGATCTTTGATTAATTTTAGCAATAGTATACTATATAAAATACTACAATAAAATACGAATTAGAATAAGAACAACACTTGAAATTGTCTAGAAATAAGCAGAACAGCATAAATTAGGGGCTTGAAATTTTTAAAATTATAAATTTCTTACACTTTGCATATTTGAAAATGTTAAAAAATAAATAATAATAAATTTCTTACTTTTTACAATGAACAAATGTAAATATACAGTTTTTGCTTAAATTAAAATTTTCAAAGAAATATTTTGAAATATAGAAAATTTAATATGCTTTCTAAATTTTGTATCATATTATTTACAGAGTGTGCACAAGCATAACTCCGCTGCTTGCAATAAATTTCTTAAGTATAAACCATACAAAATAGTTAAAATACAAAAGATCTTTTAGCATCTTAAGTGAATTTAATAAAACAACCACAATTTTGAACAACAAAACATACAAAGTCCTTTATTAGCGCGTTTTTGTGTGCGTGGATGTGTGCGGGTGTGTCCTTTGACACGTTTTTCTTTTTTTGTTTCTTAAATTTGTTTTTTTTTTTTTTTTGTTTTCACTTAACAAAATCAATAACATTTCTTGATACATTTTTGTTACATTGGCATTGAACTGGAAGCGACAATATTTCAATAAAATTAATTAATTACTTAAGCAGCCCCATATACAGTGGGCCAGATACACATTTTGTGGCATTTTTTTTTGTTAATATTATGTTCTTTGTTTGTTTTCTCTCAATATATTTGTTTGTAATTTCACGTAAGTTTTTTTTTTAAGTGTTTTCAGCTGCCGAATAATGTTTCGTATTTCAGTACATACATAAATATCGTATAGAGAGAGAGAGAGATAGACAGATAACTAGAGAGAGTGGGAGGGAAATAGTGAGCGAGAAGGGAAATACAAGAATGGAGTGCACTTTCAACTTGAGTTACATATATGTAAATGCATATTTCGGAATTGTTTGCATTAAAGCTAAAAAGTTCTTGTGAATAAAAGGTGCTAAAAAAACACACACACATTCACATTGCAGTTAAGATCACCACGAAATACATATACTTATAGATATACATATAATATATATGTATGTGAAACCATACGCACATACGAATATACATACAACATATACACAACAAATACAATGTGCTCATATATTGAAACCAACTCTCCTCCAGCCAGACTATTATTAATAATTATAATGCTATATAGTATCGCATCGTATCGTATCGTAGCTATTGCTCAGGGTGCCCGAGTGCAGTTGAGAACAACAGAACGGCGCAAATATTTAATTTTTTGCAAATGGTGCTTGAAGAACTCTTGTGTAAGACGGTTAGAAATGAAGAAACAGACTGATATACTATATCGTATATATGTTTTAGCATGTTAACATCTTTGTAAAGTTGACTAACTAATTTGCATGTCTGCTGCCTGCATTTATCGTTGGCTCTAGGTACATTTAAGTTAGTAAATATGTATGTATATATTAGTTCATATAAGTAGCATGTTTCTGTTTTTGTTTTCTGTTTTTTTTCTTTCATTTTGTTTTTGCATTTATCGTAATTCGTTATGTTCTAAAGCTTTTTGTTGTTTGCGCCCAATTGCGGCTACGTTTGCTTTGACGCTGTTAACATTTACGTTTCAAATTATACATAATAACACGTTCATTACAGATCTGTATATAGTAGATATATAGTATATATATATATATGTATATATGTTGGTAAGTATATAAAGTTTAAAGCTTCTTTTATGAAATGCCGCACAGCGCATTTGTTGTTAATCAATCTGTTTAGCAATTTGCTTTGTGTTTTCATTTCTGTTAACTAATCAGATGTTTTATAAAATGTTTAGTTAATAAATTAAACAGTTAAAAATGCCAATTCAATTCGCATGCTACACTATATATATATACGTGTACGTGTGTTTGTGTGTTTGCTTAATGCAATATACAATTAGTTAAAAACATATTTTAAAATTTAGATGCATTCCTAAAATTGTTCTGTTTCGTTGGCACAAATGTTTCGAGCAATGCAAAATATAATAATATGGTAAAAATGTATGTAAAGTACATAAAAAAAAAAAAAAATTTGTAATAAAATTAATTGGTTTTTGTATATTTTAACTAGATGCAACAAATATCGCTTCCTTGTCGTCTTCGTCTTCGTCCTCCTTCTCATTATCGCGTATCTAACTGCGTGTTATTGTTGTTGTTGTCCTCATTTGTTGCTTGTACAGCTACAGGTGTGTCGGAAATGGCCGCGGCGGTAGGCGTGCTCGCCTTGGGTGCAAAATATACCTCATAGTTGTAATATCAAAGCTCATCGCTAGCCACTGGATGTTCCTGCACGTACTCCTTGGGAAAGTAACCAACCTATTGCAGAGATATAGAGTAATATATATAGTAATCCATATGCAGTCCGTGTGTGTTCTCCATACCGTATCCCCGATTTTGCCTCGCCACCAGCCTTTGCTATCGCCATCCTTGCCAATCACAAGTACTTGACAATCTGTGCGCAACTGCAGCTGATTGCTGCCCGCTTTGGGATCGTAATCATACAACGCTGTAGCATATACCTCGCGGAAGGGCCACTGCAGCGACTGATTGAGACTGTAAAAAATGCAGCATAAGTATTCAGTTTATTCAGTATCAATTTTGGCACATACCCTGCAAAGTTTTCACCCAGATCATTGCGCTCATAGTAGGAAACCAGCTCAACAATAGTCTTGAAATGCCGGCGTGAGGATAAACAATAGAGCATGGACTCGCCATCATTCTCCTGATTGATTTTCATGTGCTTGATGACATGATCATCCGTTCTGCATGGTACAAAAAAAAAGGTAGAGAGCGTTAGAGATTAAACTATCTTCCTTCCACTCGGAACACTCACTTCAGACTGAGCGCATACATCGTCTCGTGCGGCGAGGAGGCACCCTGGGGCCGCACACGCAACAGGTACGTGCCAATGCGTCGATTCTCTAGCCGATTGGCAGCCGTCTCTCGATCCATGTTGCTAACAAACCAATTGAACTCGGACAACTGACGATCGCAGACGGGCGGCGGTATGCTAACCGGATTCTGTTTACAGCGGCCCGTGGACGAGATGCAGCCCTTGTGCACACTGATCTGGCACACCTTGCAGCGATAGCCCTGATGGATGCGACCCTTCAGAAACTTGGAACAATGCCGGCATGTGGTGGGCACATCAAAAGTGTAGATCTCCATTTTGTGATCCGTATTGCGACAGCCCGGCGGATCCAGGCTTTCCCTGTGAGAGCACAGAAATATTATAGTTATATGGGATTCTCTGCAGGATGCAGCACTTACATGGCTTCCGTAAGCGCTTTGCGCCATTTGTCACGCTCGTGCTCCGACTTCAGATAGAGCGTGAATGCAGTTGTGGCCGATTTACGTGCCAGGAGTAATTGATATTTAAAGCGTGTATCCCGGCCGAGCGTGCGTCGGGAATGGCTCTGTTCCACCTGGTAGTCGGCCAGGTTGTGCGAGTCACGATATGTGTACTGCATGTCACCGGTTTTGATGTGCAGCGGCTTGACCAGTATAAGAATCTTATCGAAAACAAACGCATATCGCAACTTGGTCTTCTGATCCTCGTGCGCCTTAATGTGCAGATCTCCGTCCAGCAGAAGGCGTCCGTATTGCAGCAGATCATTGCCGTTCTGTGGCAAATTCAAATCGAATATACTGTCCTTGACTTTCTGTATGATGACCAGATGATCCGAATCGCGTTTAACCTCGTTAATATATTGTGACACATCAATCATGGCATCTTTGGCACGCTCCAGTGATCTGTAGTCCTCGTGCAGCGGCGATGTCTCCTTCACCAGCTTGTCCAGCAGCAGATGATACTTTAGGATGCGCTGCATGGGCACCGACAGGATGTCGCGCAGCTGCAACTTGCCCACATTATACTCTCTCTCGCATTTCTGCACCAGCTGATCAATGATTTGATTCTTCTTGCACACATCCGCTAGATAATCGATGGCAGTCAGGAGGCAGGAACAGTATTCGCCGTAAATGAGAAACGGTTCCCGGAACTCCAGAAAGACCTGACCCATTTTTTGCTTTGTGCTGGGTGACAGCGATTCACGTAACTTCTCAAGGAATCCCGTATGTATATCGGCGAGATCCTAAAGTGGAGCAGAGGGGAACAATTAATTTTGAAATAGACAGACGACTTGGCGGATGCTCACCCTTATTCGTGGAAAGATGATACGCAGCTCGTCCTGATTAAGATGTCGCTCCAACGGTACCATAAACTTGGCCTTCAACGCATTTAATACGTCCAGATAGTTGGATTCCGTGTCAATCAGCTCACGTATGACATAGTCGCGCTGCTCGAAGCTGGTCGCCGATGTTGTCTACAGGTGAACGGGAATAGAACCAGGAGAGGATTAGAAAATCTGAGTTGAGTTCAGGCAGCAGCCTCGTCATGGGTTCATGCAACTAAGCATAGCTAAACATTGTCTTGCAGGCTATAGTTTTTTTTTTTAGTTTATATATGGATGCGTTGGATACAAAGTTGAACCAAATTACTACCTGGCCTCTACTCGTTCTGTGCAGGGCGCACAAATCTTGATAGACCTCCTCTTCTTTTGTGTTGGTGTGATCATAAGCAGTTCCATTGCATGCAATATTGTCGTTGGTACTAAACGAAATAAAAAACGCAAGAGAAAACGAAATCAAGTAAATAATAAAACAAAAGTTACCAAAACTATAATAATTATATAGTATATATAAACAAAATACTGATATAAAAATATTTAAAAAATTTAAATTAAGAAATTGCCAGACTTTGCGCGGCAACAGTGTGGCAACACTGCGTAGCTAAAAAAAAAACTATCGATATGCTGAGTTAACAGCGGTTTCGACACGCCAGACATGTTAATAACAGCGACATGTTAACATTAACACGCTGTGCACAGAACCAGGGCAGAAAGAGAGATATATATATATATGAGAAGAGCAACAGCAGCCGCCACCACACATAGAACCAGCTGAAAAGCATCCCAATTTCCCCAATTCATTTTGTTCGTTTTTCTTTTTTGCACCCTGTGCACGTGCGTGGAAAGCAGCAGCAGCGTAAATATACTGCGCAAATGGAACATCACAGCTATGCGAAAAGCGGTTCCAGGAAGTGTAAGTGTAAGCAATGCGTTCGCCCCCATCGACTGCACCCAGCACAGCGTGCTAAGCCAGACAATTCCAATCACATTTTCAGGGTCGACGGAGGAGAAGCGTCTGCTGGTTAGGAAACGCATTGAAGCCGACGATTTGTTCTCCAAGTATGCAACAAAACAAGCGGAGCCATGGAAGTAAGTATTGTTTTTTTTTTCTACATTTGCGTTTTACTTATCGCTCTTCCTCTTCTTGTTGTTATTGTTTCCGCTGCGTCCGCTGCTATAGAAGGTTCAAGGACATGGCCAAGATAGGAGACTATAGCGAACGTGCCCTGAGGAAACAATGGCTCAATATGGTGCAACGTTATCGCATCCAAAAATCGAACATGCGTGTGACACAGCTGAATCAACAGTGCATCGATGCCCTCAACAAGGAGTGGGAGTTCTTTGGCGAGATTCATGCCTATATGACGCAACGCACCACCGATCTGCACTCGTATGCGCTCAAGGAGCCCAACGTGGATCAGTCCAATAATAATGTGGCAGTGCGTGGTGTGAGCAATGATCACAGCTTTGCGGAATGCTCATCAAAGCCAGCTAGAGATGTAAAGCACACAGATGCCTCAGAGAGTCCAACTTCAACTCCAGCTGCTGCTGCTGCTGCTGCCGAGGCACCTGCTGCACAGCAGTTCTCACCCGCAGATACATTCAATGACTGGGATTCACAGGGCAGCTCTGAACCCTCAGACCCTGTGGCTATTGAGGTATCCGATCTCTCGGAGACGGAATCTATTGCAGCCAAGCCTGCAGCAACTGCACCAGCAGCAGTAAAGCTGGAACCAACCACCAGCGATGCATCACCGCTGCCAGCGACGCCAAAAAGAAAGCGCAAAGCTTTGACGGAGCGGGAGAAATATTATAGACATCGTCGCCGTTTCGAACATCGCATGGAGGTGCGACTGGGAGGACTCTGCATCGTGGCGGGGCAGCTGCTAGAGCATCTGTTGCCCGATATGAATGTAACGCCGCTGCTGATGAACATCTACAACAACGTGGACTACACGTGCGACAGCAGCTGCGACGATGACGATACCGATAGCGACAACGATAACGATAACGTTGATGCTGAGAACGGACAGTCATGAGCAGCGGATGGACGGCAGTACGGATGGAAGCTTGAGATGCTAAGCAAAGATCAGTTGCTGTTTAAGCAAGCAGAAAGAAAGAGAGCAGAGAGAGAAGAAAGAATATATATGTAGAAAGAGAGAGAGAGAGAGACACTCACTTCCCTGGCTGTAATTTTCCTAAACTTGAACTGTATTCGAAAGAAAAGACTTGAGAGCAAAACACGCTAAGCGCTAAATAGTTCAAGGAGACGATCTCCCCGAGATCAGGCAATAATATAATTGTGGATTCTCGCCTATTGTTAAAAACACACACACACATACACTATGGTAGTTATAGAAACGGGTTAATAAATAACTGTTATTCAATATATATATTATATAAATCGATAAGCTGATAACTCGGAAAGACAAACTCTTAAGAATATCTCAGGCTATCTTGATAGAGAGTTCTTTTCAAACAATATATATGTAACAGAACTTGTAAATAGGTCACCCCACAATCTCTTAAAGGTTGTGAAAAAACTGAGTCAGCTTTCTTTACAGGCAGGCTGGTTGGCATTTCTGCCATGTGGCTTAAAGAACTTTTAGCTGCAAATCCGCAAAGTACGTTTATGTACTTTGAAATCCGCTAACTCATCCATAATCCATATATCATATATGAACAAAACGGATGGTTACGGAGATACCTATTTGTCTGGCTTGCTTATCTCTCTCTCGAGAGCGTTGGCAAACAAAAAGCCCCAAATATTTGGATCGATATCATTTTTTTTTTTTTTTTTTTTTTTTTTTTGTGTTCTCTCCCTTTTCACTATCTGCGTACGCATCGGAAACTCAGGCATGACTCAGTATAAATCGTGTTTGGCATAAAATCCATTCTACAATAGGCACCAACGGTTTCGACGATTATAAAAAAAAAAAAAAAAAAAAAAAAAAACAGAAGAGAAATAACGAGCAAAATAAACGTTAACCGTTGCCATTTCCGTTTGTCCCGTTTGCCATTTTCGTGCAAAGAAATTGCATTTTTTTTTTTTTATGGTGTCTTGTTTGTGGTTAGGGTAGCAGGAAGGCGGGGGGAGGGGTATCTCAGTAAAGAACTCATGGGAAGGGTCGGAAACGAAAAGATTAAAGCTCAAGTAGAAGAAGAAAACGCAACGGAAAGCCAAAGCAAATACAAGAAAAAGAAAAAAAAAAACCGAAAAGACACAGGCATAAAGATATATTATATGGAAGAACTAGCTGTATATATATAGTATAGTGTTTGCAGGTGGATATTGGGAAAGGAAAGGTAGACAAGCTGCAGAACTATCGAACGATACCAAAAACTAATGTATTCATAGATCAATGTGGAAAACTTTCAATTCGTTCCGCTTCGTAGAATATTTTCACAGCTCTACGTGAAATATTGATAAACATGTGTAGGAAAACATTGGGAAAATTTGGGAATTTGTTGTATGATCTATGTGAGATTTCCTGCTCACGTTCTATAAAGAATTTGAAAAAAAAAAAGAAACGTGTCAGATCGACTAAAACTGAAAGAAAAGAGTGTAAAAGAGTGTAAGTTCGATAGTTCTGCAGCCTGACTGAGGATTTAAAGCTATGTGTAGGGTATTTTTGCAGTTGTGATGTTATGCGGTTGAAAAAGCTGCAAGGCAGACACATATACACGGATACGAGTACGGTTTGAGTCTAGGCGAGCGGGCACAAGCGGTTGATGGAATTGGGGTGAGTATGGTGTGGGTGTGGCAGATATATATATATATATAGATATAGGTTGAAGAAGGTGGGTAGATAGATAGAAAGTAAGAGAGAGAGAGAGATAGAGAGAGCGAGCGATAGATAGATAGAGCGAGCGAGAATGAAGGCAGCACACCTCTGGTTTAACCTTTGACTGGAACGTTACGTAGCACAGATCCTCGTAGACCTTCTCATCATCCTCGCTGTAGATATCATTGATGTACGCGTACTCGTGCTCCGTGGACAATTGAATGGAGGATCGATAGTTGTAGACAGCAGCAGCGGCACGCTGCAGCCGTTGGCTCTCGCTGACGAAGAGCGACGACGATGAGGATGAGGTTGAGGGATAATGTCTTCGCTCGCTGGCATTGAATGGAGCCGCCGCTGTACTCGATGTGGATGTGGAGGGCGTCACAGCTGCAGCGGCAACAGCTTCGGCCACAGCCTCTGCTGCTGCTGCGGCGGCGGCAGCTGCAGCTGCAGCGGATGTACTCGGCTTGGCAGCCTCACTCTGCGGCGTGGGGGTCACACAATCCGCCCCGCTGCCACTGGGTGCCACATCGAGACTCAGGTCAAAGGAGAGTGCGCGCAATTGTCCCTGGACGGATTGATTGATGTCGCCGATGATGGAATCATTGTCGATCGTTGTATCACACATATTCGATAGCGAATCCTCGATGTAATCATCGATGTCCTCGGTGCCATTCTCAATGGTTATGTCGCTGTTTTCATCCTCCACGGAGAGGGAGCCGCTGTGCGAGGTGCGTTCATAATATTCGGATGATGAGGAGCCGGTGGCATCCATGCTGGCGGTTTTCTTCATGTCGTTACTGGAGTGGGCGGGTTTGGGGTGCGTGGTGCGGGCATGGCAGGGTGCAGGGGGTCACACACACACACACACACACAGAGAGACAGACGAACAGCCAAGGCGGGCGGGGAAGGGAGTTACGACAATTTTGGGACAGCAAAAGGCAGTGAGAGGGAAACAAAAAAAACAATGAGAAAGAGACGCGAGAGACAGACAGAGAGAGAGAGAGAGAGAGAGAGTGGGGGAGCAGACAGGCGGAAAGAGAAAATAGGGGAGAAAAAGAGAGAGAGAGAGCGAGAGAGAGAGAAAGAAAGAGAGAGAGAGAGAGCGTTAGATAAAGCTTGGGCATGGATATTTGTTGGTTTTCTTGTTGTTTCTGTTTTGTTATGTTGTTGTTCTTGTTGTTGTACTTGTTGTTGATAAGCACCCAGACAAGGGCTTAAGCGGGTCTCTCGGCTGCCATTCCGGGCCACAGCCGGCCCAGCTACGTGTGCGCATAATGTGCTAGCCTACGCCCGAGACCAAAGTACTCGGAACAGGAAATGCAGCTGGGATTAGATGCAGGCGCACGGCGTGCATGGATAGAGGCGAGGCGGGGCAGGGCAGGGTCGAAAGCGGAGAGGGGGGCAGGGACACTGGAGCACGCACTAAAGATAACACACACCAGAACATGGACATGGCAAAGGGGTTCAGTGTGCACATTTGTTGATTATCACAATGCCAGAACTTACGTGGAATGCAAATCCTTGTAGATGGCCTCATCCGAGTGGGAGCGTTCGCTGGGCGAGAGTTGCAGATTGAAGCCACTGGAAGGCGGGATGGGAGAGATATGATTAGCCTAAGAATATGGTGAGCATAGCTGGCGCTACTTACAGCAATTCCGGATGCATTTGCTGCACCTTGCGGCACTGCGAGAGCTTCGAGAGTGTGATCAGCACCCGATGGAAATTGGACAGATCATAGAGCATGGTGGGCTCAAAGAGATCCGCATCACGTATATTGAAATGATTGTGACACACATCCAGGAACAGTTTGATGTTCTTGCAGCACAGAAACTGCAAAGAGAAATATATTAGACAAAATGCCTGCAGTTCGTCTCCAGCTGCTGCTGCCCTTTTCCTTACCTGCGCCATTTGTGGCTTGCGATTGAATTCCCGCGCATCCATGCTGCTTGGATCCAGATGGATGACCAGATTGCAGAGCAGCACACCATCCCGCAGTGTCATGGCCAGTATGCGTATCTCGGCATCGGGCAGGGCGGCCTTGTGATCTCCGGGTATAACCTTGCAACGCACCAACCATGCCACACACTCGCGCCACAAATCGCCATCAGCTGCTGCTGCTGCTGCTGCCGCCGCCGCCGCCGCAGCAGAGGCCGAGGCCGAAACGGAGGTCAGAGCTGCTGCTGCTGCAGCACCGCTGCCAAAGCTATTGGAGGCCATTGATTACGTTTGCCAGCTGGAAGTGCACCTGGACACAGTTAGGGGGGGGAGGAGCTGGAGCTGCTGCTGCTTGGCTTGTGTCTTGGGCGTGTGCACGTCCGTGCGGGCAGCTGCTCTGCTTACTTCGCTGCTGCTTGTGACTTTGCTTCGGCTGCTGCTGCTGCTGCTGGTGACGTTTGGGGCGGATTGGGTGACGGGGCGTCGTTTGGGGCGTGCGGCGCGCGCATAAATTTTTCTGTTATTTTTTCTGCTCTTCTCTTTTTTTGTTTTTTTTTTTGTGCGCTGCTTTTAATGAAAACAATTGAAACTCATCAGTTGGCCGTTGCGCGTTGCCGTCAACAGATACACAGCAACAAAAACAACAACAACAACAACAGCGACAACGACAACGGCAGCACGGGAAGGGGAACAGCGGGAACAGCAGCGGGAACAGCGACACGAACTCGCGCTAAATACAATATTATATTTGGGGCGAACGCGAGCGGAGGCGCGTTTGTTTTCTTCTCTATATTCAATTGATATTTGATATTCAACACTTAATAGATTGCACGGAGGCGCTTGCACACGCACACACACACACGCTCGCACACACGCTCGCACACTCGCACACACGCACACGCTCAGCCACACACATAGAGGCGCGCACACACAGCTGAAGAGGATGCGCTTTCGTGTTTATAACATCGATTGTCTCTTTTTTTTTGTAGCAATCGATAGTTTGCTGCTGTAATTTGTTGGGCCACCTCTATTGCTGCACTGTTACGTTATCAATTGCCTCGATTTTGGCAAGAAAATCATAGTTTCTTTGTGGCTTATATTTACAAAATTAATATTCAAAAAGTATGCGAAATGTACACAAGCAACAAGTTAGTTATGTGCACTGTTATCTAACACACATGCTGTTATGCTCAAACGGGCAATGTTAAACTCAAAAAGGTGCTGTTATGTAAAGAAAAATATCGATACTGCTCGATGCCGGCAAATTTCAGCATTGTGCGCATGGTTGCATTTGTGTGCAGCGCGCTAAATTTGAATTGAAAACACTGCTGCGAGTATTGATAAAGGGTTGGGTTGCTTTTTCACGGACCCTTTTTAATTGCTTGAGCGAATATAATTGTTGCATACTATATAGATTTGTGTGGTCTACATTGACTTTCATTTGAAACTAGCAATTGATAATTTATCACTAAAGTTTTCTTGTCTCTGCTGTTGGAATGTGCACTGTACTTTGCACACAAATAGCAATTAAAATGTTTAATTGAAATCTGCACATAAATCAAGTTTGCGTGCGAAGTCCTCACATCTGCAAGCAGATTCTGAGGTCCATGGCAACAGAAGGTGCCGGGGCAACAATCTTCTGCTCTCTCCCTCTCCATCTCTGTCTCTTCTTTTGCGGTCTGGCACGAGGGGGCACTGGCCCAGCTGTGTTTTATAGTTGTCTGCAGTGCTCGTAAACAAAACATGGACTACACAGCAAAACATAGAGGAAAAAAAAATCCTTAAGCTTCGATAAACAAAAGCTAATCCGAGGCGAGGCGAGGTGGCGCGCAATTGCCGCGTGCACCTTATAACTTCAGTCATGGCCACAGGAACAGCAGCAGCAGCAGCAACAACAATAAGAACAAGAAAAACTTGGAAAAGCATAACGGCAAGTGCCGCGTGTGTTACGCTTTGTACTCTCTCTCGTCCCTTTTTCAATTTCCAAATGCCAACAAAAACCGAAGAAGGAAAAAATAATAAATTATGAGCTTGAGATAAAACAAAAAGCGCAAATTGAACTGGGCGTAAATTAAAAAACCAAACGAGTGGCGGTTGAGCAGGACAGGAAGAGGGAGAGGGAGAGGGGCACAGGAACCAGGAATAAAGCGAGTAACGACCGCAGACGCACGACAGGCAGAGAGGCAGCACCTGACGCGGTGGCGAACGACTCGCAGACGTTGTACGAACTTGACCAGAGGAGGCACAAGCCAAGTTGACGGCCTGACGGGATGTGCTGCCTGCTGCCTGCCACTCCGCCTGGGCTTGGGCTGCGTGCCGAAATCAAAGATAACGACTCATCAACGGCGTCATAAAAACGTGACATCAATTTTATTGCTGCGGGACGTCAACAGCAACTCGAGACAGCAGGCAGAGGCAGCGGCAGAGGGGGAGGGGGAGGCAGTCAAAGCCAACGGCCAAAGGAACAAAAACCGATGGCGATGGCGACGTCATCGTTCGCGCGTCGCGACGCAAAAGGTCACGCAAAAGGCAAAGCCAATGGCAATGACAGCGCGAAGCGACGTCGAGCTGAGCTGAACTGAACTGAGCTGAGCTGAGCTGAGATGGCTTCCACAGACAGTCGGAACGGGACAGACACAAAAGTATTGTGGCATCAACTGCTGGAGGCAAAAACTAACACAGCGCCACAGCAAAGCAGAAGAACTTAGCAGCAGCGGCAGCAGCACAGTGCGTGGCATTTGATTAGAAACACTCAAGACAAGAAAACATAATTTGCTTTTAAGCGGTTTTTGTAGAGTTTCTTTCCCTAATTCTCTATTATTTTTTATTTACGAACAGAGTTTAAAAAACATAACAAATACATACATATCATGGGAGTAAAAGCATTTTTGGCTTGTAAACTTTAGGATCTATAATAGAAACATCATTAAATATTAAATAAATATAAAAATAAATTGAAAAGAATGACTATCTTTCTGTCCCTTTTAAGCCGTCGAATTTCTCGTTCTTCAAGAATTTTATTACTATTGGAGCTAAAAACTGGAAATATTGATTCAAAGATATAGATAACCTAATTAAAAGACTCTTGTAGTTGAAAAAAAGGGTTAGAAAAATTAGGGCTACCTCGTAGAATATATTATTATATTATATTAATATTCTTATAATACTACAATATTATATATTTTATTATATTCTATTCATATTCTTATAATACTAATTAATATATGTATAATATAATATTAGGATTAAATTTTATTATATTTTATATAAACATTATTACACTTTTATGATGTAAAAAGAGCTATATGAGACTAAAATCTATAAGAAAAATGGCAACAAATATTTGTTTAAAACATACTATATTTTTTAATTTATATGGGAATTTAGATAGATAGTTTAGGGAAGAAAACTCTATTTGGAGCAGAAATGCTTATTTTTTGCTGGGAATATAAACCTTATGTTGGGCCAGTACTAGGATTTTACCTCACAATCATCAGTATTTGAGATTTTTCCCAAAGCATCCCACATTTTCCCTCTTTAAGTTAAGCAAAATTAGGAAAACTGTTAGTTTTTCTATTCTCGCGCATGGTCACCCTAATGCCAGCTCTATCCACGTGCTGCGCAAAGTATTTGCACAATAAAAATCTTATTGATGTTTGTTTTTGTTTTTGTTGCTGCCGCTGCCGCTCAGTACAATTTGCTGCGCAGCCAAAGCGGCGCCAAGGCAAACGCACAAAACCGGCAGGCAAATAACATAGAAACGGGAACAGGCGACAAAAGCGTGGCAAACGTTAACTATTCCGCTCATTTTGCCCCCACATTAATTGACGATACGAATCTATTTGAATTTTTATGCTTCAAAATTGACAGTAGGACAATACAACAGTACACTGCGGGACAAAATAAGAGGAACACTACCATGTTTATTTTATTTTTTGTTTCTTATATTGAACTGTAGAACAATGGAAGCGAAAATGTATAGGAAATTCCTGGAGACAACTGCCTAGATAAAAATTAACAATAAAGCTATGTGAAGTCTTGAAATTAGCATATAAAAAAATATTTAATAAATAATTATGAATTTTAATATAATAAAGAATTCTAATATAATAATTCATACACAAACTCTTAAATACCTTTAACTCAATAATAATTGAAGTTTCTTTACTAATTAGTATTTATCAATTATTTTTATACTAGTTTACTATATGGCCACACTGTATTTGTGTAAATATGGCCACTCTTTTTGGCATATTAGCTATGAATATGGAAAATTTTGTTTTGTTTTTTATCTCTTTTTTAATAAATATTAAATAATTTTTTTTATGTCTATTGAATTTTAAAGATAAAAAAAAGAACCTATCTGTAGAATAATTTAGGAAAAATTATAAACAGAGAGAGAGAGAGAGATAGAGAGGGAGAGATAGAGATGTAGGACATGGAATCTAAGAAATATATAGATAGAAATAGAAAGTAGGGCCACATTTAAGAGAACTATCGATTTATTTTAAATTTGTAGGTTAAGTATGACTCTTTACCAACACTGGTTGTGCTCAATTCAAGGAAGCACGTTATGGGTTACCTGACGGAATTGTTGCCCAACTGAATCGCCATCAAATTATTAATCAAACATCCTACAATCGCACTAAAATTTAATACGCAAATCAATTTTATTATTAAGTAAGCAAGAGAGAGAAGGTGAAGGTAGAGTGAGAGCGAGAGAGAGAGAGAGAGAGAGTAGGCTAAGGGTTAAGGGTTCTGCGGAAACGAAGTTTGTTCAATACTTCAATATCTCCATTTGCCTGATTAATTATTGAGGATTCCCTGGGCGCGCATTAAAATTCCATTGATGCGTTTCTTGTCGCCTGTGCCGAAACTTCTGGCTGTCACTGTGCGAGTGTGCGTGTGTCTGTGTGTGTGTGTGTGTGTGTACACTGTATATATTTCTTTGCGCTATTTGCTGTGATAAAACGCTGGCGAATCGCTCAAAGGCGACTTCGGCACTTCGCAGATATTCGCAGATATATATACATATATATATTTCAAGTATTTAGACAAGTTTTTCGCTAGTTGCAGCATAAATAAATAAATGAAATCAATTCGCTGGCTGCAGGGGGGGAGGAGTAGCAGGAGGGGGTACCTACTGAAGGAGGCTGACTAAAGGGCTGCGGGGTGTCGCAGCACACGCCCCACTCGTTGCCTGTTATCGAGCGCGGCGTGACGCCGCCCACGCACGCAGCAAGTTGATTAATCGTCAGCGTTGTCGCAGCAGCAGCAGCAGCAGGAGGAGGAGGAGGGGGAGGGGCAGGAGGAGCAGGAGCAGGAACAGGAACAGGAGCAGGAGCAAGGTGCCAGCAAGTGCCTCAAATCACGTACAGAAACGAATGTCGTCGCAGGTGAAACGCTGAGGTCGTTCGCAAATGGGGAGCAAAATGTGGAGAGGGAGGGAGAGGGAGCTGTGATGGGGTGCCAAAGGGGGAGGGGCGTGTGGGGTCTCAGGTACTACTCGGGCTACTTAGATTTGCTGCTGCTGCTGTTGCTGCTGCTGCACGCATTAACATAAATAAATCACTTGGCGCCATCAATCAGTCTGTTTGCATTGCATGCCACGCCCCCGCACCTACAGCTGCCTCCCCACTCTTACTCAGCCTGCCCCGCCCTGCCTCCTCCTGCGTATTTTGGCCTTCTTTGTGCGCTTTGTCGTCGTTTTCGTTGTTCGCTTTATGCTTACGCGCATATTTCGTTGATTTATCGATGTCTCGACTATTAAGCAATTAACTTTTGTGCTCTCCCTCTCTCCTTCTCTCCCTCTCTCTCTCTCTCTTTCTTCTTCTCTATTTCGCAGAGAAGAAAAAACAAAATAAATAATGTGGCAAAATGCAAAAAGTTGCTGCCACCCTGCGGCACAAAGTGCAAACAAGCATCGGGACGCTGCGTTGCGGTCATTTTTATTCATTATTCCCATTTGCCAGTGGTCAGACAAAGACAGAGACAGATAGCTAGAAGTAGACAGAGAGAGAGAGAGAGAGAGCTGAAGCCAAAAGTGCCGCTGCGACAAGGACAAAGCTTGCACCCAGAGGAAGGACACACCGTGCAGGCACTACAGCGTTGCCTCTCCCTCTCTCTCTCTATCTCTCTCTCTCTCTCTCTCTCTTTCGCTCCTTTGATGCCCATCTTCCTCTCGCACTCCCGCTCTGCGCTTACAGCGAAATATGTTAGCCAGAGATTTTAACTTAATCATAATTAATTTAATAGTTTTCAGTTTGTTTTTTATACAGCAACTTTCTTTTTTTTTTGTATGCGCTTTGAAAAGTGTAGGAAAAGTTTTTCGTTTTCAAAAATAATTTTCCATCTAGAAAAATAAAAAATGAAACAAGGCGCAAAAGAACTTTACGATAGTTCGGCGAACGCCATCGAAGCGATTATTAGCGAATTACTATGAAATTGCTTTTATTTTATTTATTTATTATTCAATTAAAATTATGTTTAGTCCTTAATTAAATTCTGGGACATTTTAGTTTTTTTAAATTAATTTATTATTAAATTTTATTTATATATAAATATATTTATTATTAAATTATTATGATGTTTAGGCTTAAATTAAATTCTGGGACATTTTATTTTTTTTTAATTTTATTTATTTTTAAATTATTATTATGCTTAGGCCATAAATACATTTATTATTAAATTATAATTATTTTTGGTCTATTATTAAATTCTGGGACATTTTTTTTTCAAATTTATTTATTATTAAATTATAATTATGTTTAGGCCATAAATAAATTCTGGCACATAAAGGGGTGTCTGCTGGCTGTTGTATGGATTTTTTTTAGTGTTCCATACTATCGCAGGCTGCAACTATCGCATAAAAGTTTAACTAGTCTAAGTAGCTAGACGCGATGAAGTTGGAAAAAGAAGCCAGAAAAAAAGCTAAAACAGCAGCTTAGTGCAATTAACATAGACATCGTGCCTATCGATAGCAGTGCTACAATCGATAGTTTTACTTGCTCGTGTATTTTCTGCAGGGTATACACTGGCGCAGCTACTTGACTTGCTGTAAATAAATAGTTAATTATGCTTGGCACAAGTAAAACACGCGCTGCCTGCCTACGGGTTGACACTGTCTCATTGGATGGGATGGGAAGGGGGGGGGACGCCAGTGTGGCCACACAATGTGCTGCCACAATGCGCCGATTGCGTTTGTTGTCTGTGGGCTGCCTGGGTAGATTTATTGGCGTGCGCCATCTAGCGGCTGGAGGTGGAGGCGGCTTAAGCCACTACACAGCATGCTGTAGCATACTTTTGTGCTCATTACACACACACACACGCACACAAACGTGTGTGTGTGTGCAGAGGCTGCATAATTAAATGCCAACGAAATGAGCTTAATAATTACTTAGTCAACCCAAAAAATGAGAGAGAAAAAATTAGACAAAGGAGAACTAAAAAAAAAATAGCATAAAAAACCTAATAAATAATAATAAGCAAAATAAACAGACGACGAAAAAAAAAAATGAGAAAAGAGCAGGCAAAGCGAAAGGCGCAAATTAATTGAGGCAACACACGTGCGCACACACGGATGGGTGTGTGTGTGTGTGTGTAAAAAGTTTGTTAGAATTTTTCTTTTTTTTCACTTTTTTTTACATTTTTGTGTTTTGTGCTTTTTAGTTTTGCTAAATTTTTAATACATTTGAAAGGCAGCTGCGTGCTTATCCCCTCCCTCTCTATAGAGCACATTTCGCATGCCACACACACACACAGACACACGCACACACACTGTGGCACAAAGTGTCAGCAGTTGGAGTAAAACGCTTTTGGAATAAAATACTTTCAGCGTCTTTTGGCATATGTCTTCAAGAGGCAAATCGAAGTGGGGCCTACAGTCTGTGCTAAAAATTATGCGACATGGGAGAGAGAAAGATGACACACAAAGCAGAGAAAATAAATTAAATAAATATAATATTTATATAATATAAAAATAAATTAATACATAAATTAATATTTAAAAAAGAAAATATATGTATAGGATTTTTAAATATATTCTACTATTTATAGCATCATATTATAGCATACAAAAAACTAGCTGATATTTAAAAAACACTCACTTTTTATAGTAACTGCGTATTCATGATACAATTATTTAAGAGCATATTTATGGTATATTAATATTATAATTATGGCATATAATGATTTCTTTTAGAAACATAACTAAGTTCAGGAAATAAAACACTTGACCTTTTATAGCAACTAATTTATCAACATATCATTGCATAATACACAGTACACACACACACCCACACTTTAAAATCCCCAAATTCTTGAGCTTTGAGTTGCTTTTACTTTTTATAGCAACTTTATGGCACCCCATCTATATTCCTTTTGTATAATGCAATTTCCGCTCTGCAACTTTAGCACATTTGTTTGGGCGACCATTTGCGGCATTTCCCAAAAAAAATAAAAATAAAAAAACATTTTTTGTGTATAAAATTTACGAGTGGCGCATACTTTTATAACAAACTGTAAGCCAGGCCTGCTGCTGTGCCTGCTTCTGCTTTTGTTTTTTTGTTTTTTTTTTTTTTGTGGGCAGGGGGGGTCCCAAAAACATAAACAAGCGAACATTTTCTCTCTTTTGGGCTCGAGTTTTGCAAGAGTTTCTTCCAAAATAGACAATGGTTACGTTTTCAAAGCAAACGCGCCCCCAACAGTGGTGGCAACAAAAATAGAAACAACAACAGCGTAAAGCCAAGTGCAACATTTTCCAAGGCAGGCGGCAACAAAAACGGAAACAAAGCCGAAAAATTGCCTCAAAGTTGAGTGAGAGAGAGAGGGAGATAGGTAAAGAGAGAGAGAGGGAGAGAGAGAGGGAGAGAGACACACACACACAGTGAAGTCACTCGGCCAAAACGTGCAAAAACTATTTTCAAACTCGACTTGCTTGGCCAACACGAAAAAGAGATGGAGTGAGTGAGCAGGCAGGAAGAGAGGGAGAGGGAGAGAGAGAGTGAGAGACAGGGAGAGGGGTGTACTGTGGCAGTTGTTGGCGACGAGGCTGCCAAAAGTATTTGCAAAGTGCGCGCCAGGCAAAAGTCAAGGGCAGCCAAAAGAGACCAAAACCTGCAGCTGCCCCCCTGTCGGTCCCCCTGTCTTCCCCCTATATAACCCCTCTCTCTCACTCTCTACACACACACAAAAAACCAATCAATAAGTGCGAAAAATTGCCCTCGCACAACAACAGCAAAAAAAATTTAAAATAATAGAAAGAAAAACCCAAAGAAAAACTGCGTGAAAATTAACCGGCAAGTCTATCCCGCTCTCTCTCTCTCTCACTTTCCTGCTCTCCCTCTCTCTCTCTCAGCATACTCTCACAATCTCTTCTTTTTCCCACCTTCACATGGCATTTACTTAGCTCTAATTGAGCTGGGTTTCTATTTGCTTGGCCCGCACTGTGTGTGTGTGTGTGGAGGAAAACTGATTTTCGCGACCTAATTGCAACTTAATTGGATCTGCAACTGACTGGGAAGAGGGGTAGTACAGGGGGTAGGGGTAGGGAGGGGTTAGGAATTGTATAAGACCGTCAGTTATCTTGGCCATGCACACGTGAGGCTGCGACGTGATTAAACCCGATATGCCTGCCTAATAAGCAGGAGCAGCTGCAGGAGCAGAGGCAGCAGCAGGGCAGGAACAGGAGCAGCAGCAGGGCAGGAGCAGTAGGGCAGGAGCAGCAGCAGGAGCAGGAGCAGGAACAGGAACAGGAACAGGAGCAGGAGCAGCAGCAGGGCAGGAGTAGGAGCAGCCCCAAGCCCAGAAAGATACATATATGCAGGGTAACTTATTGTGATGCAGATGATGATGTGGCACGAACTGTGGAGCTGGGCAGCTCGAGCAACAGGCAGCCATCCAGGCAGGCAGTGTCCTATTCAGGTTACGCCGTCATGTGCCATGTCCAGCTCTGGTCCACTTACAAATTGAGCAACAGCAGCGGGCTAAGTGATGAATGTGCTGATGCTGCTGCTGCTGTTGAAATATGAAGCCAGACAAAGACAGCAAAGGAGGAAGAGGAAGAGAGCAGGAGAAAGCAGCTTATTGGAAAACTGAGCTGGTGCTGACTTTGGGCTCTTCATCACCAGCTCAGCTCAGCATCAGCAGCAGCACAAAACTTTCCGGCACAGTCAATTGCGGCAAAATGTCACTCAATTTAAAGTTGCCACTAACTGACTTGCCAACTAGCTGACTACCTGGCAACCCTGCCCACCTTTCCATGTGCAACTTGCGCTCGCTGCAAGTTTCTCTCTCTCTCTCTCTCTCTCTTGCCCCATTCAAAATGGCGACGCGTCGCTGGCAGCAGAACTCACCAAAATCGAAATTGAAACCAAAATCAAGCGTAAAATTCATTTAAAATGTTCCCACTCAGCTCCACATGCCCCTCCCGCCGCGCCGCTACTCTGCCACCAAATCAAAGCGTAGCCAAGCACAGTGAGTGCTAAAAATAAAAAATCAAGAAGAAAAAAAAACGAATCAAAAATAAAAAAAGCAACCGCAATCGGCAAACTGCTAAATTCGCCACTGCACATGGCGCCAGTGCCCCAGCGCCAGGGCTGGCGGAATTCATGCAGAAAACAAACCAAAGAAACAAACACGAAAAATCAGTTTGTGGCAAATTATTTTTGTTGATAAATTAATTTTGATGATGGCGTTGGCAGGCGATAGTTTTGTGCGATAATGTTGGAGGAGTAATGGCTGCAAATGGCAGAGAAAGAGTTGTAACAGCAGGGATCCTGTTATGTTAATGTTATGTTATGTTAATTGCATTTGGCAATCGATATACGCTGATCTAGACTATCGGACTGAATTAATGTTAAGTTGTTTGCGAATTAATAGCTTATTAAATATATATAATTTTTTTATTAATTTTATATTATTCAATAAATTGTAATTATTATGTTTTTATATGGCAAGGCAAGCTTGGGTTGGAATTTTTAAATTAAAAAACTCATAAAAATATGTGATGAATAAAAATTTGAATCTTAAGTATTTTACCTAAATTTCTTTCTTTATTTCCATATAATTCTCTCCCTCAACATTCCACTGCATTCCATTCCCACTCATCTTAAACTTGCCATTTCGTGTCGCTCACTTGTCTGCCTCAATCTAATTATGATCTCAAGCTAAGTCGAGTCACAATTTTCGAGAGGCGGGGGGTCCTAATCGAATTACGCGTGCGGGTTCGCAGATGAGTTTTGGGATTTGCAGCCCTGCACTTGGAAATTTAACCTTTATTTGCTACAGTTAAATGCGTGGGCGTGAGTGTGTGTGTGTGTGTGTGTGTGTGTGTGTGTGTGGTATTTGTGTTCTAGGGAGGCGTGGCACGTGTGTGGGTAATTGTTGGTGTGCTTGATTTGATTGAAAGTCGTGGAAAGTGGCAGGCAATGAAGACGCCAACGGATGACAGAGTGACAGAGGGTGTGGGAGGAAGAGGGGCAGATGAAGTGGGAATGCGTGTGTATGTTTGTGGGGCGTGGCATATGATTGTGTAATTGATTTTATCAATAAAAAGAGAAAAAAAAAAAACTAAAGCAAAGACAAAGACAACGTAAAAAGGTGTGCGAGCACCTTGGCAACTGCTGCAAGCGAAGCGGGCTGGAGTCAGGATTGAGGCAGGCAGCCTGGGCCCAAGGCTAAAGTATTTGCTGGCCAAAACGAAAACCAATTACCCCATCGCACAGGGGCGGGAGGAGTGGCTAGAAAAGGCGTGCGAATTGAAGAACGCGCGACACGCACGAACGCATTGAAATTCGGTTCTTTTTTTCTTCCTCTTTTTTTGTTCACTTGTTTTTTTCAATTCCTTATTTTTTCATTCTATTTTCAGAGGTCGCCATTAAAAAGCATCGAGCAAGTTGACCATTGCACCCCGTGCTGAGCTGGGGCAGCCCTTTTTTTTCGTGCTATTCTATTCTATTTTCCATTCCTCGTTCATTCTTTGCGCCATAGCTTTTGTTGTTGCTTTACATTCTCATTTGTTGCCAACTCCTTTCGGCCCGGCACGCCGTGGTTGGCACTTCCCGCGTAATTTGTTCTAATACGGTTTGCCCATTCACAAAAAAATAAAAGCGAGAAGAGAGAGACCCGAGAGCCCTTGACAGTGGGGAGCAACAGAGTTGCGCGAAGATTGGATACCTTAACGTGATAATTTATTTATTTTATTTTACTGCCTGCAATTTATTTTATTTTAATTTCATTTATATCTCTATGTTATGTTAATCCAACTTTATGTTAACTTAAATTGGCAATCACAGCAGTGATCCACCTGTTAGTTCTCTCTATGTTATCCTTATGTTATGTTAACATTAACTCAAATTGGCAATCCTTGCACCTATTAGTTTTCTATGTTATTCTTATGTTATGTTAACGTTTACTCAAATTGGCAATCCTTGCAGTACTCCATCTTTTAGTTCTCTCTATGTTATCCTTATGTTTTGTTAACATTTACTCAAATTGGCATTCAAATTGGCTATCGATAGCGTGATCATTACCGCAATGTTATGCTTATGTTATATTATGCTTGTGCTAATGTTAACTCAAATTGGCTTAACAGCATTCAAATAAGCATGTGTATCGATAAAGTGATCCTGTTTATCGGCCTGTTTTGAATTTTTAAACAGCAATAACTCATGCGCTTAGCTCATCCCGCAAAACGACTTCTTTAATTTATATGGCCTGTCATATTTGTTGTCAGAATTTGACTACCCCGACGAGGGTATTCGCAGTGTGGACGACAAGTGCAAAGTGAAGCAAAGCAAAGTAATCTTTGGCCTCTACAGCGCGCTCTTCCCTTATCTCTCCCTCCCTTCCATCTCCCTTTCCCTAGGTCTCTCTGTCGCTGGCTCTTTCCCTCTCCATTGGCATTCACATCGATTTTCGCCTCGAAAGTGGATTGCTGGATAGGATAGAAAAATCCGCATTGAAAATGTGCCGCGCGCATCTATTTCCATATAAATTGGCTGTCGTGGAGCATCTCCAGCGCTTTCGGGCGTAGCGCGTCGAGGAACTTTGCCAATAATAAAGCGCCATTAGTGCTGCTACATAAAATGGAGCCCGAGTGGTAGTCGTAGTCGTAGTCGAAACCGGAGCCCCAGCCGTAGCCGTAGCCGTTGCCGAAGTCGTAGCCGGTGAGATGTTCCCTTGTAATAACTGGAGCGGGAGTCTGGCAAGAGGAGACACGGACAGGGTGAGGAGGGGCACAACTTGCCGGCGGGCTGCCTGCCTGCCTGCCTGCCCAGGGAATGCCAGATAAGCGCCGCTCGAGGTGTGCCAACATCGCACGCAGGTCTACAAAAACAACAACATAAACAAGAACAATAAACAAGCCAAGGAAAAATACGGAAGTGAGCTAAGCCGCACTGGGAATGCTCTTTCCTGTGTAACATAAAATAGTTGGAATTTGTATATGCTCAAACTCTTAATCTTTAAAGCATTTTCTATATGATCTAAAATATAATATATAAATTTATTATTTATAAACCCAGTAAAACTTTAAAAATAATCGATATACATCAACAACTATCGATACTTCATGAGCTTTAGTTCTGCAGAAGAACTTTCAGTTTATAAATACCATGAAAACCTGTGTAAAGTGTCGAATATAAACAAATTAGTAAGGAAAGGTAAGAAATCCAGGAAAATATAAATATATTAAATTTCATACCAGTTTGCTTTAGTAAATTGCCAAGAAAATACCAAAAATAACTACGTAAAATTTACATAGTCGAAATGTACTTTATTTTAAGTACCTTTATCTGCTCGCACATTTTTCAAGTGAATTTCAGGCAAACTCAATGCGGAAATCGCTTTACAACTTTCAAATGTGATTAAGCAGCAGAGGGAGGGAGAGAAAAAGTTGTTAAGTTAGCTGCGCCATCGATCAGTGCGTTTACAAATACTATATATATGGTATATGGTATTTTTAAGTGTAATGTACAAACCATTCGACCGTTAGACCGTTATGCCTGCTACAATTTAGAAATAAAAAAAAAAAAAAAAAAATGTTGGAAAACAAAAGGAAAAAAAAACAACGAGGACAATTGAACGGGAACGCGAGCACCGCAACAATTCATGCAGAATATTGTTTATGTATTCAGTTCGCTATCGGATATCTTAGCATGTGTACAGCCACACACACACACACACACACACACACACACGCACACACATAGAGAGGCAGCAGGCAGCACGCACGCTCTTTGCGCGCCCACAGACCTCGCTGATAAGGCAGCGGGAGCCCAGTGAAGCCCATTGAAGCCCGTCGGAGTTTTTGTTATGGTTAAAGTTTTCCATTGCCTATGGTTGTTGTTGTTGTTGCTGTTGTTGTTGCTGCTGCTGTTGTTGCTGCTGCTGTTGTTGTTGCTGGCGTCGGCTGCCGAATATTTTATAGCTGTCCACTTCCGTCCGCCCCTCACGAACACGCATGAACGCAACGCTTGGAGGAGGCCGCGCTGACCACGGTGACCCCTCGATGACTACTCCATGCTCCACGCACATGCCTAAGGCTAACCGCTCCCTCCCTTTCCCATCCCTCTCCCCTCTTCTGCCGCCCCTGGCGTAATCAAGAAAAGTGTTGCGATTTTATGTGGGGGTCATATGAGAACATTTTACACGCAAAACTCTTGGTTATGCTCCGGGTACTGCTCCCGGTACTGCTCCTGTTCCTACTATACTCGTTGTGTTTCTCTATGCGCAACCCTCGTCATACATAGGTAGGTATACTTTTTTTTTATAGCACTCGCCCACGCAATATTTCGGAGGGGGAGGGGAAGGAATTCAGTTAGTTTTCAGCATTTATTTCTATTTTAACAAGTCCCGAATCCGAATCCGAGTTCCCTTGCTACCCGATAATACCTTAATAATATTCGAAATCATGGCAACTATTTTTCTGTGTGTGGTATTTTACGGCTGTCATACACGTATATAATAAAAAGAAAAAAAAACAAAAAATATTTTACGCTCTTTTTTTCGCCCCTTACCAAACCTGCTTTATAAATGGCTAATTTATGTATGGAATGTGATATGTCACCACATAATTATTTTTATTTTTTTTACCCTAAACTAACATTGTAACAGGTAGAAAGAGGCGTGCCAGCGCCCACAAAATGCCTAAGTTCTTGCTCAGGTTCGCTAGCTGCGACTGTCTGTATGAACACACAGATCTCTGCTATCAGAAAAGCTAGCGACACCATATTTAGGTTGAGGGTTCCTATATATCATACACAAAATTTAATTTTGAGAAACAGAAAATAGCATCGAAAGAAAAAGGTTATTTATTGGTTAATTTATGGGTTAGCAAATATTTTCTATTAAAACTAAACTAAAATTTGTTTTTGAAATAATACTAAAAGTTTTTAAGCAAACAATCGCATTTTGATGGATTATTAAGTGAAAGTATTTACTGAAATTTTGACAGCATGATATGTGCATAGATAAAACTCGATGTAGTTAGATTAACTCTGATAAATTGAAAGATAATCAAAAATTAAAAAAAAAAAATAATATAAAATAAAACTAAATGGTCTTTCTAGCTTCTTAAGTTCACAAATTATAACAAAGAGATCTGTTTGTAGTTAACATATAAAAGAGTACTTAAGATTTATATATTATCTCTGACAGTTTTAGATCTCCGAAATTCCCAAAAAACAAAAAAAATACTTTATTCCAAGAAGTCGACTGGGCTGCAGTGAGTAAAGTCTTGATTTAGTTTCTAAGCGTTTTAGAAACTTAATAAAGTTCCCCTTATAGGGAATATACATAGGTGGACTTATTTAGCCACGTCTTAGCTCCTCCCTCTCTCTCTCTATCTCTCTCTCCCTCTCTCTCTGTCACTTGCTTATCATATAATAATAGCTCAGCACAAATTGTTCATAAACTGCAAACAAAACTCATCAGTTTAAGCTGCTTACACGGGTTTTCTTCTTCTTCTTGTGTTTTTCCGCTTCGCTTTTCCAGCATCGCTTTTGATATATCCCCATCCCTCTCCCTCCCCGAAAAAACTTTTGCCTTAAGTTTTTCCCCTGCTTTAATAGGTAAGACGATACGATGCGGGACTTTAAAATGTGATGACATAAATTAGTTGACGTTGTTGTTGTATTTATATATGATTATATATGGTTATTAGGAATTTGCATTATCATTAGGCTAACTTTGATTTTGCCTGCAGGCAGTAGGGAAAGAAAGAGAGGGGGAGGGAGAGAGTGAGGAAGAGAGAGAGAGAGAAGGCGCTGTAAAGTAATCATTGAGCTGCCCCCCAGGGGGCAAATGATGCGGCGCTTTGGCACTTTAAGACATAAACATTTATACAGTAGGTGTGTGTATATGTGTGTGTGTGTGTATAGGTGTGTGTGTGTGTGTGTGTGCCTGTGTGTGTGTGCCTGTGCCTAATACAAACGCAATTAATAAAGTTTACGACCAACAGCGAGCGGCAAAGTGCGTTGATGAGGCGTGAAAATGGGCCTAACCCTTGACAAAAAAAAGGAAATGCCAACGCTCTAGGGCAGGGTGACCATAACCACAAATGGTCATCCTGGATATTTGATAACACATTGATGAGGGGGTGCTGGGGGGGGGAGGATAACACTCCAAACACAATGAAAACGAGCCCAACTCATCGCTGAAATTGCCCAAAAAAATTATGTAAATGGCGGCAGGAGGAGGTAACAGAGAATTAGGGGGACCATATCTGCGGATCTCAGCTAACGAGGCGACGTCACAAAACAATGCCAAATCCTCCAGAGAAACAACAGCAACAAGAACAACAACAAATTTACTGATGATAATCTAAGGCAGGTAACGACTCAGCCGGAGGCTTCCGTCACGCTGCTCCTGCTGTGTTCCCCCTCACTCCCCCTGCCCACTCTCTCTCCCTCTCTACCTGTTTCTCCCTCTCTCTCTCTCTCCCTCTCCCCCTCTCTTTCTTTCTCCCTCTCTGTGTGTGTTTTATGTTAATGAATTTATTTATTATTATTTCATTTTTTGTGCCTACGTCGCGCTGTTACGCTGTGTTTTTTTTTATGGCACTGCCGCCGACACTTTTAGTTCCCTCCCCCCTTCACACTCCCCCTCCCCCGCCCCCCTGTGGGTAACTCCATAATGCTGAAAATTAATTTTGTGTGTAAAAGAAGAAAAAAAGTGTAAGAAAGCAACAACCGACAATGTGTAAGCCGTAAAAGGCAACATGCGGCAAACAATGCGCATACGCCATGTGGGCCGCCTTATCGCCCATGAAATACGCACACTCCCTGCCCCTGCCTGCCTGGGTGTGTGAGGGGGAGGGGCAGGGGTAGGTAGGTACCCTACACATTTTAACGCACTTTCAATAAACCCGAATTGCAATTTGATTGTCACATTTGCCGCCAGCCAAACTTCGGCGATCGACAACCCCTTCGCAGGCAGCTGCTCCTTCTGCTCCTCCTCCTGGCAGCGCATTAACAAATGTCTCCCCTTTGGATGCCAGCGGGGCTAATTACGCCCCCTCCCCCTTCGCCCCGCCAGCCCCGCCCACATTAGCTAATTATTTAAAATGCTCGCAGACATTAAAAAGCACTTTCGGTGCCGCTGCCTGGAAACTGGAATGATAAACGCAGCGTAGCTCCTGGCAGAGCAGGCTGCTCCCTCCTCCTCCCTCCCCCCTCCATACTATAGCCTCAGCTGTTGTTGTTGTTTTTTTGCTGCTGCTGCTTTTGTGGCTTTTTTGATAATGACGCTGATTAGTCAGCGCGCTTACGACAACTCTGCGACGTCTTCGCGGTTTCTCGTTTCTCGTTTTATTTCGCTTTTGGTTTCTCTCTCTGTTTCTCTGTTTCTGTTTCCCTTTGCTTGTTAACGCTTCTGTTTCTTATCTGCAATGGCTGCTCCGTTCGCCTGGCTGTCGTCGTCTAGCTCTCTATTCCATCCCTTCCCCCTCCCAACCGAATGACTATCCAAAAACTTGAAGTTTTTAAAGCCAACCGCATGACGCAATCCAGTTAGCCCGACTTAATAGTGTATCGACTGTGCTTAGGCAAGTTTGTACAGTTCACTCTCTCTCTCTCTCCCTATAAGCATGGTATAGTTTGTCACGTTCATGTCAGCTGACCATAAGTTCAAGTACCTATTCTACTTGATGAAATCATAATATTTGCATTTAATTGTGTAGTATATAAAGCATATATGAAAACAGGTTGGGCTTCCTTTTTTTTATTTTTTTTTCAATTTACTTTAATGTATAGTTAAGGTACAGGCCTTATAAGAGCTATATATAAATGACAAAAAAAAATTGTTGAAAAAATTTAGCCTAAATTTTCAAAATATCGAAAAATTTCAAAATATCCAATTTGCTATTTTTTAAATGTTGAATCACTCAGGTTGTTAAAACATAAACAAAATGTCATTCCGAGTGAAAATCGTTTGATTTTTAAGAAAGTTACGAACGGTGTAAAATGAAGGTACCAGGCCTGCTGAGTGTGTTACATGTCTAATTTTTTGACCATTTCGACATGATTTTTGGCCGAAAATTAAGTATCGTTTAAAATCGATTTAAATAATTTTTTAGTACTAATTTTGACCTCCGCAATCGATTAAAACTAAAAACTCGCGATTTAAAATTTAAAAAAAAAATATGTTGCTGAAAAATCAAATCATCCAAAATATCAAAAATTAAAACTAACCACACTATATTATATTATTATTATTATTATAATTGCATTGTTAAGAATAGACTTACAAATTTATTGTACACACCAAAAATAAACGCCTAAGCTTGCAACCTGTTGTTCTAACGATTTAAGTAGGCATAGAGTGGGTGTGGTCAAAGTCTAAAATATGCTTGAGCTGCATGCTATCATAAGGCATATATCTAGCAAATTTAATCAGTCTAGCTATCATACTCAACGAGATCTCGGTGTTCATACAGACAGACATAGTTATAGTTAGACTGTTTAATAAATACATATTAATCTTAAGGACTTACAGTTGTCTACTGTTACTGTCTCTTATACACTTCTCCGAAAATACCCTTAATCCAAATAATACCAATACCAACCATATAAACCATATATAATATGACTATATAGTATACCAAGTTTCTACCTGGCAGCCCTCTGCAATGATGATTTCACTCTTTGCAATTAACTCAAGCACATTCTTAAAGAATTATTAGTTATTTACCCGAACTAAGCAAAGATTTTTATGGCAAAATGATGTTCTACCATAATTGTGAAATAATTGCAGAGAATTTTTCGAAAAACGCTCAAAATCGCAATAAAAATCAAAAACAAAATCGAATACATTTCAGTTCAGTTTTGTATTTTGTATGCTAAAATTATATTTTGTTTTCTTCGCTGTGAATGCGAGAACAATTTGTGGCATTATTTAGTTTGGTATACCCTGTAAACAGAGAGAGGCAGTTCGAATGGGGTATACCACAAGAATGCTTTATCTAACTATTTTTTAAGTTTATTATAGACTTACAGTATGTTTTTTCTTTTTATTTATTTATTTATTTTTTCTGTTGTTTTTCCAGGGTATCTTGCTGCCCAATTATTCATTTCCCCTCCATCTAATCATCGCATCGTTCGTTGCTCAACAATTTCCCACCATTTCGATTGACAGCAGCAGTCTCGGAGGCGGTGCCGGAAGGGTGGAGGAGAGAGGAGGGGGGAATGTTTATTTTGATAACATGATATACGAGATAAGCCGTAAAAAAACCGAACTGTGTACTCTATAAATTATGTGAACTCTTTCGGCCTCTGTCCGCACATAAACAGCAAATCATCCTTCAATTTCAGCTCAAATCGAACCGCTGGCAAAAACAACAAACTACAGATACCTATAGATATACCTATAGATACTACAGATACTGGGGATAGACACACACACACACACACTAGGGAGCTGCATTTCAATTACCAAAATTGCGGGTAGACTTTCGTAAATTATAATTTGATAAATTGTAATCAATTGTCGGGATAAACATTAGCGCAATAAACAGCGGCGAGTTCAACTGAATGAAAAAAAAAAAAAATGTGGAAAAATGGGAAAATGTGGAAAAATGTCGAATGAAAAATGTTTGTTTTCCCATCGATCTATTTGAAGTAAAGTGCTCGCTTTCCTTTTACGTGTAGTCAGTCTAATGTATTTTTATATTTGCTACGCATAGGCTAGAAGGGTCTAGCAAAGCTTGTGCCAGGCAGAAGAAGGCAATTGCGTGGCGAGTGTTTGTATGAACAAGCATAACTCAGAGACCTTTCCAGCTAGGGCTATCAAATTTGTTAGCAATATCTATTATTATTGTAGGTAGATTATGATGGTCTTAGAAATTTACCACGCCCACTTGAAACTTTGGTAAACGCAACGCAAGTGTTCTGTTTCAGTATAAATTCTCATAAAATTAAACTAGGCAAGTTGTCAATGCAGTTCGACTTTCTTAACTTGATTTTCACAATTTCTTGAATTTTTAACGTTTTTTACATTGCTTTTAAATTAATTCTGTCTAAAAACAAACCTATATATTATATTTTATTACTTTTTTCGTTTTTTAAAAATAAGTATCAGCTAAGTTCTTGCTCTACTTCGATTAACTAACCTGTCCAAGATAAAAAAGGGCAACAAAACTGTTAAAGTTCTCATCATAACTTTGATGCGGGTTAATACACCTGAGTGCAAAGTTCTGCCCCTAACGTAGATGTGTCTCTGTCCATTCCGTTTTTGGATTGTTTTTTTTTTTTTTTGCTTTTTTATGTGTTTTTTGACTGTTGTTAAGTGTTCGAAATCCATTTGATTTCTCTAGCATCCTTGGAGAAATGATATACGCACTCTGCCTGCTCTCCCTCTCTCCCTTTCTCTCTGTTTCTTTTTCTCTTTTTTTGACTGTCTTTACTACTTCCTGCTTGGGCACTGCAAATTAACACCTCATGGCTGCTTGGGCCCCGCAGCTATAAAAACTGATGCCGCGGCCACTGGGCAATTAACAAGCGTAGCAGCAGCAGCAGCAGCAGCAACAACTATGACAACAGCAGCAGCAGCAGCAGCAGCAGCAACAACAACAACAACAGCAACAACAATGCCAGCTAAAGAAATGTAAATGTAAATTCTTAACTGGGCGAGAACTCTCAATGAGAGTCCTCGAGCTGGGCGGGCGGAAAGGGGGCTGCGCTGGGTGCCACCCACGTGGTTCGACGTGGTTGCCTGCGTCCATTTAGTGTGCTGCTGCTGGTGCTGCTGCTGGCGGCAGCGCGGTTACGTCATTTGAAGACACGCAACTCTCGGCGCAAAAGGCGAATGTTTTCATTATTATGATGTGTGTGTGTGTGTGTGTGTGTGTGTGTGTTGGTGTGTGTGTGTGCGACGGGTGTGTTTGTCTGTCCCACAGCTTGTTTGTTTGTTCGCTTGACTGTTTGACTGACGGGCAGACAGAGAGACGGAAAGATGGGCAGACAGAAAGAAAGAGAGACAGACAGACAGACAGAGAGACAGACAGAGAGACAGAGAAACGTCTGACGCACGCGGAACTCGCTCAATGAATTCCAATTCGAGCAGAGAGAATGAAGCAGTGCCTAGTCTAAACAACACAATAACAACAATTATTCATTATTCATTCGCGTACTTAGGGTTGTTGTTGCTGCTGCTGCTGCCTCTGCTTCTGCTGCTGCTGGCATGACCAACGCGCCTGGCAGTAGGCAACGCTTCTTCAGCTGCTGCTGCTGCCGCTGCTGCTGCTGCTGCTGCTGTTGGTTCTTTGGCTTGTGGTGTGTGCAGCTTTTAACACACATACCAGCGCAGCGCAACACACACACACCACGGCACACACCACGGCAGAGCCAGCCTGCCTCAGACAGAGTGCGTGGTGAAAAGCTTACGCTCTCTCTCTCTCTCAGTCTCACTTGCGCTCTCTCTGCTGCCGCTGCTGCTGCCGCTGCTGCTGCGGTGTCTCGTGGTGAATTGCACTGCGCTAGTGTGCGTTACATAAGTCCGTTATGAACCGCAGCCAACGTCGCGCCACATGTGACACACGCAGCGCAACACACACACACACACACACACGTAGGGAGGCAGCGACAGGCGAACACGGCGAATTCACCACGAGTTGGCAGCTCCTGCCATGCAGTCACTCATTCATGAGGCAAAGCAAAGGCAAGCGAAGAGTGCGGCGCGACGGCGAGAGAGAGAGAGAGAGCGCGACGTTGCTTCGACTGTCGTGCGTTCGTTTTGTCGCTTCGGCTGTCACTTCGGCTGTCGCTTCGGCTGTCGCTGCGTCGGTCGCAACGCAGCAGCAGCAGCAGCAGCGGCGCTCGCCTTGCCTTGCCTGTTAGAAGGAACGTGAAACTGGCGCGTTCAGTCGTTGATTTGACCGCCAAACAGACGCAACGCAGCACGCGCGCGCTCCACGAGCGTACAAAAACAACAAGAGCAGCAGCAGCAGTCGCAGCCGTCGCAACACCAGCAGCAGCAGCAGCAACATCATCGTCAACAACAACAACAACAATTCCAAAATGACATATTTTTTTTGAATATTTTTTTTTTTTTGGATTTTTGGAAATTCCAACAAATGCCTTAAGTAATTAAAACAAAAATAAAAAAAGTTGAGAAAACCCAAGTAAGCTACAAAAAAAAAACAAAAACCAAAATAGTGTCAAAAATATTAAAAAAAATAAATAAAAGAGAGAAAACAAAAGAAACGAAAAATAAAAAAAAAAAAACAGAAGACATTAACATAATAACAAACAAGCAGCAGCAGCGGCAGCGGCAGTGGCAGCGGCAGCGGCGTCGCAACAATAACAAAGCGAGCAAAAACAATAACAAAAGTTAAACAAGAATCAAGAATGAAGAATGAAGAATGATAACGGGCAGAAAGCAAAGGCAAATGCAAACGCAGGAAGGACATAGAAATCAAGTGTTTATTTATCTTTTTTTTCGTTGCATACTTTTGTGCGGTGGCCGAGTGTGTGCGTTTCTTTTTTTTTGTTGCATACTTTTGTGCTGCGGCGAGAGCAGAGCAAAGAGATTAATTTATACAAAAAGAAAAGCGCCTGCCGCGACCCCCGAAGAGTTGAACACACACATGCGAGTGTGTGTGTGTGTGTGCGAGTGTGTGTGTGTGTGTAGGGAGGGGGGAGGGGTAGAGGGGGCGGTGCAGTGACTCGTAACGCTTACAAAACTTGACCCAAATTTACGTTTTGCGGTCCAGCAGTTGCCGCTTTTGAAAAAAGGCTGCAGGTGGATGCTGCGCTGCGACACACACACACAGGGACACACACACACACACATGGACAGACACACAGAGCAGACAACGTGCAAGGATTATGTAAACAAAAAATAAGTTGATTCGCTTTCACGCAGCTGCTGTCAGTCTATGCCTGTCTCCCTCTCTCTAGCTGTCTCTGTCTCACTCTTCCTCTCTCTGTCGGACTGTCTGTCTTTCTGTCTGTCTGCCATGATGAGCTGCCTTCACTTCCTGCACTCACCTCACCTCAATGGATGCAATCACCCACACACAAATGCCATGTAATCATAATAAATACGAGACGAGAAGACGAAGGGAGAGAGAGGAGTAGAGAGGGAAAGCGAGAAGAGTAGAGAGGGAAAGCCAGAAGAGAAAAAAGCTAAGAGGCAGTGGGGCTGAGCTGCTAATGCAGCTCAATCTGTAGCTGAATTCCATTTATGTTGCTTGCGTGCCAAGTGCCAATCGCAAAGTGACAACAGCAACAGCAGCAGCAACAACAGCAGCAGCACCCATAAGTACATGCACAACAACAACAACAACAACAACAACAACAGCAGAAACAAGCGGCATAAAGTGCTTTTTAATTTACACCAATTATTTGATAATTGGCACAAAAAAAAAAGCCAGACACAAATGCCTGCCTCTCCCTCTCTCTCGTTCCCTTTCTCTATCCCTCTGCTGACTAATTGGAATTGGTATTTGGCATGGAGCGCGCTCTGATTGGACTGAGATTCCTTTGGTAGAACACACACACACACACACACACACATAACACTCGCGGCAAATTTAATTAGAAAGCTTATGCGATTAAATGTAAATTCCGAAATTCATTGGAACTTTACGAAACAGCGTCAAGTTTCGCGGTCCTCTCTCTCTCCCTTTCCCTCTCTTAGCCAGGTTTAATCGAGCGCAGTGTTTCCTCCTCGAATTTACAACAGGCAATACCTTCGTTAGCCTTCGCCGAGAAACACAGATTATACGCAACCAGGCATTAATAAAAAAAGAAAATGGAAATAACTCAACTGAGCCTGGGTCTGGGGTCTGCACGACTCGAGAATCTTACGAGTTAAAGAATTTAACTTTATCAGCTGCAATGGCATAATAAAACTTAAACTTGTAGGACTAAATAGTAGAAGGGATCTAAGTAGTATCAAGAAGGTCTTTATTTATTATCTTTTTTTTATTTATTTATAATTTTTTATTTATTTCTTATATGTATATATATTTTTTATTTAATATTTATTGTTTATTTTATTGCATTATATATAAAATTGCTTAGTGTTTTTTTTAGAGCTAACTTATTTTAAATTCTTATTTTTACAACTTATTTATCTTATTTATATCTATAATTTTTATTTCAATACAATGCAAAATTTGCTTAAAATATATTTTATACTAATCATGTTAGTATTATTTTGTTGGTCCTTATTTTAAATCGTTTAGCACTGTAAAAAGACAAATATATATTTTAAATTGCGCAATTTTGTATTTCATCTTTTTATATTTATTATTTTAATCTCTTGAAAAAGCAAAGTCATTTACATATAAATTTTATTTTACGATTATTTTTATTTTTAATTTATAAAAATTTGTTGAATTATTTTTTTATTTTTATATTATTTTTATGATATTATATCCAATTTATGTTGTATGTTTTTAATTTGAATATCAACAATTTTTCCTACTCGTATTAATTATAATTTTATTTATATTGATTACTTTGCATTTCTGTCAATAAAAAAATTAGTTGAATATATTTGTGAAAGTCCAATTTTTGCTTAGAATAAATTAATAAATATCATAAATCTCAAATTTGCAAATGTTTCCACGGTTTATAAAAATATTTTTATATTTTTTTTTTTATACATCAAAACCTTTTGAGAAACGCAAAAAAAAAGAAAAAAATCCCACAGTTGATTAGCTGTAAATTAGATTCGAAGAAAAGGCCCCGCTACATAGAACATGAAACTTGAGGGATAATTAAAGAAAATGCAGAACTTTGTGTCTAATGAAACCCTTAAACCGTAACATAATGATTTCCAGTTGCAAACGCAAAAAGTTTGCATCGGAAAAGTTGTTGCAACTTTTGTAGGATTCCAATTAAAAAAAAAAATTGATGGAAAGAAGTCGGTTAAGTGTAAATTGGGTTTCTAACATGTAAATTAAGATAGAAAAAAAAAACGCAAAAGAAAATTGCAAATTTTCAAAGGTGTTTGAGGTTAAACCCGATCAGAGATTTCTTTTGAGATTTGTAAATTTTTTAATTGACTTTGAATTGGAAAATTGCTAAAAAGAGAAGATAAAAGAGAAAGGCAAATTAAACGTACAGTATGTTTTGAAAGCTTGCCAAAATTAATGAGTATCTGTAGTCGATGATGTGTGTGTTTGTGTTGTGTGTGTTCGACAGTTAAATAAATATAAAAATATTTAATGCGGCGTATACGACTCGCAATCCCCCAACACATTCGCCATCATATTCACATTCGCATTCGCATTCACATTCACATTCGCATTCATATTCGTTACGACTGCGAGTGCTGCAGAAAAATATAATTTACAATCCATTTAATTCGAATAACTCGCTGGATTATGGGCCTGAGGATGACAGCGTCATTGCGACACAAAGTTGCTGCCACTGTCGCAGATTTGTTGGCAAGTGTAGCGAGCGAGAGAGAGAGAGAGAGAGACAAAAGTGTAGCATACGCGCAGGCTGCGCCTTTTAAGAGACAAGGCGAAAACAAAGCGAAAGGAATCTCTAAAAAAAAAAACACAGCGAAAGATGGAAACGAAAATGCAGCAATAAAACTGCAACAGCATGAGAAATAAACGCCACTACACACGCACACGCACACACACACACACGCACACGCACACAGACACGCACACGCTGCACACACGCACACACACACATGCTGCACACACACACGAAGTTAGAGAGACATTCATTCAGCTAAAAAGAGTCGAGCTACAACAACAAGTCAGCAGGCAGGGGCGTGCATGCTGAGGGGGATTACGAGGCTAGGGGGGTGTACTAGTGCCATCTCTGTCTGGCACTGCATTAGCAGACAGCTGTGAACGAAATAAACGTAAAAATATTTTTAGTGTGAACAATTTTGCAAAAGCGGCGGAGAGAGAGAAACGAGAAACGCAAAAGGGAAAAGGGAAAACTGAAACTGAAACAGACTGAGCAAAAGTTTTCGCTTACACACGAACGCACACACACACACGCACACACACACACGCACGAGCAGAGACAAAGCGCAGCACACACCTGACAAGATAACGGACAGCCACGCACACTGACACACACACACACACACACACGCAGACAGACGCGCAGTAAGTCGTGTTTAGTTAGGAAACGCCAATAGTTTATGTGCCAAAAAAAGAAAGAAAAAAGAAAAGAAAAGCCAGCGGGCTGTACTTGTGCATGCCAGTCTGTCTGTGTGTGTGTGTGTGTGTGTGTGTGAGAGTTACCTATGTGTGCGTGCTGCTGCTTTGCGCTTTCGACAGTTTTGTAAACAAACAAAGCCAAAGAGACTATATATAAAAAAAAAAAATAATAACCATTTTCACAGATCGAATTCATCTTTTCGTCTGCCTTTGTTTTCATAATACCCTTAATATTTTAAAGAAAAAAAAAACTTATTGTTTTTTACGCACTATTTTTTATTGTATTTGCTCTTTTTTGTTGCGTTCGGTTATAAATCAATGAGCGTGCAGGCAGGCAAAACATTTGAATTATTGTTTGGAAAAAACTGAATTATTTTTTTTTTACAACTTTTTAACAATAACAAAAATTTCGCGCTTTGTAAATGAAACATAATAATGCGCAGAAAAAAAATGGTACTTCTTTACGTTTACAATAATATTTTATTACCGAGTGAGAGACGACAGAAAGGCATGCGCTTATTTTTTGATTATTTATTTTTATTTCATTATGATTTCAATAATATTAATTTCACTCTTAACAAGACTGCAATTGTTGCTAATAGGATTATTTCAATAAATGCCTAAGCAGCATTTTTAGTTGTACTTTTTTCAATAATTATAAATATAAAGAATGCGCAATATTTTATTGCAATACACATATTCAATAATTTATTATTTCTTTCTTTTCTTTTCTTTTTTTCACTGAAATTCTGTTGAACATGTTACATTTTAAAGTAATATTTAAAAACAATATTTTATGTTTTTTTTTTATATATTAACATTTATTGCATTTAGCCCACTGTGCTGCGCTGCTGCTGCCTGTGGCAATTTCACCGCGCCTCCTGAAAGTATGCTACATATTTTTCTCCATTGCACTTTCTGCGCATTTCTTGATTTGCAGCTTATTTGCTGCTGCGGCTGCTGCTGCTGCGGCTGCTGCTGCTGCTGCTGATTCGATTGTCCAACAAGCTGGACATGATTGTTGCATAATCCAATTGTAATTTGTTGACATCCAAAAAGCGCCGACACAAGCAATTGTGTGCGTGTGTGTGCGTGAGTCTTGGGCAGCGATGAAAATAAAAAAGTGTTGCCTACTTTTGCGCGCTGCTGATTTTGACTTGTTTCGCGCTCGCTTTCAGCTCGCCTGCCACTTGACACTTTTGTTAGCGTTTTACGGCCATGTTGCATGGCACACACACACACACACACACACACAGGCACACACACACACACTCACACACTGCAGTCAGCAGCAGCCTGGCATACTAGTTGCCTCTGTTATTGTTGTCTGCGTCTGAAATTAACAGCATTTATTTCATTGCATTTTTATGCGCCTCATTGCGGGCGACATTGCCAGCGTATTGTGTGGGCGCCGCAGTTGACGTCGCTGCTGACGTCGCCGTCAACGTCAGTCGTGTCTGTGCGCGAGTAAACAAAGGCAACTTTATTTTTATGCGATGCTCGCGTCAGCCGCAGATACAGCAGCCACGCCCCCTCTCCCCCTCCCAGCGCCCCGCACATGTGCAGGGTTAAGTTTTTATGCGCTTTTGTTAGCAGCAGCCTCCCACAGTGTTGTTTTTTTTTCTGCATATTTTTTTTTTTTTATTTTTTTTAAGCCGTTGCCGCTGCCGTTGGCAACTGTCATGAAAAGTTCGAGTCGAGTTGACCTGAAAAGTGAATAGTGTGAGCTATGCACAGTGACAGCTTGCGCTGTGTGTGTGACGAGTGTGTGTGTGTGACGAGTGTGTGTGTGTGTGTGTGACGAGTGTGTGTGTTCCCTGTCTGCGTTTCATTATTATACGCAAAGGCGGTCTCTCGCCTTTTTGCTCTTCCCCACTTGCAATTGAACATGCAATGCCATGCCACGCCCAGCGTCACGCTCAGCCGCCCACATGGTAGTTAACACACACACACACACACACACACACACACGCTGCTGGCTTAGTGCCTCATATCAGGCAAATTGCAGCAGCAGCAGCAGCATAATTCATTTTGCCAGCAAACTTGGCTCTAAATTGCTGCCCCAGGCTGTAGGCAGCATACACACAAATATATAGAGTAGCAGTATAACAGTATAATAGTATAACAAATAAGTTTCCCATTTAAGCAAATTAAATAAACACAATAAATAAATAAATAAATAAATTCGGGCAGAAATGCAGCTGAGACACAAAACTATTGCATACTTCTGTGCGCACAGTGAGTGCAATCAATTGTCTGCCGCCGTCGCCGTCGCCGTCGCCGTCGCTGCCGCTGCTAGTTGCAATTTTTTCTGCTATACATTTATCATTTTTTTTTTGTTTCGCCCTTACACTAAAGTAGCATTATAGAGCATATTAAAATACTTATGGAAAAGTTTTGAACGACAGCGAAACTAAAAAAAAAAAAAAAATAAAAAATAAATAAAAAATAAAAAAGCGAAAAACTTGCAAAACAACAAAGTTTGGCACTAAAAAGCAATAGCAGTCAAGTGTAGCCAAAAGGTGCAGACCCAGCAGCAGCAACAGCAACAGTAACAACAGCAACAGCAGCAACAGCAGCAACAGCAACAACAGCAACAGCAACAGCAACAACAGCAGCAGCAGCCACATAAACAACGACAACATGGGAAAAAAGAGCTCGAAATTGAAACAGGATACCATCGATCGCCTAACAACCGACACATACTGTAAGTACTGCCCCTACCCCAATTCCCTACACATCCATCATCTAGCTCTGCATATGATATCTTTCTCTCTCAAGATTATAATTATTTGATTGGCTCTTTATTTGCTGCACACGATTTATTGCTGGCATCAATCAAAGAAAGCGAAACAATTTTGAATAATTCACAAGCGAATCTGAAGGCATTCGCTATGGCCTATTAAGATGAGTTATGCGAGTACAGAGAGAGAGAGGGAGAAAGAGGGAGAAAGATAGGTTATAGAGGGGCTGCAGGGTGTTAAAGGGAGACAGCCTGCTCAATGAGCTGTAAAATTTGTCTTAGCGGTTTTTTTTTTCATTCTTTCTTTCGTCACGTTTTTATTTTATTTTTCAAATTGTTGTCTGCAGTTCTCTCTCTCTCTCACGTGCTCAGTCTATTAACTAGTGACTTGCTGCTCTTTCTCCTCCTTTCCTCTACCCCTTCTCCTTTTTCTTCCCCTTCTCCCTATCCCCTTCGTGCTATCAATTAGTCAGCTCCACTTGCAATGCCAGAAATTCGTGACTCGCGCCCTGAGCTGAGTTACTTAATCTTCATTTCGGTTGTACTTCCTACACTTTCTTTATCTGCCTTCCTCTTACCCCTCTGCTTCTTGGCATCCCTCTCCCCTCTTCGAATGCTTATGCTAATGTACAGTTTCTTCCCTTTCTTGACAGTGTAAGCAGCGTCTTACACTCATTCTTATTATTTCCCTGCCTAATGTTGTTTTTAAGCCTTCTCTTCTCCTTCTCTTTCTTTTCTCCCTCTCTCTCTCTCTTTCTCTCTTCTTTGGCTACATATTTTGTTGGCCTGCTTAAAAATGCAAGTCGCCAAGTTTGCGCCTAAAAAACTTTCCTGACTAATTGCTTTTTGAAAGTATTTTGCACACCAAAAAAAAAAAAAAGAAATGTTTTTGCGCCCCTGCTGCGGTCGGGAATATAAATAATTAGAGTCAACCAGGGCGAAGGGAGGGGGGTAGGCTGTGCTGGCCGGGTCTAAAGGCTTAGTCGGGGCATACCTGGACATTAGGAGAGGGAGAGAGAGAGAGAGAGGATTGGGCTGGGCTGCTACACTTGGCAGCAATCTGTCAACACTTTGCTGGCAACACTTGGCAACTTCTTAATGTGCCGCTACGCGCAATTTGTCTCTTGGCCCGCATCCAGTGGATGCCACGCCCTCTCCTAAGGATTATCCCTTAATATATATATATATATAGGCAGGCAGCCAGCTCAGCCTGTCATTGTTTTAACGGGCGACTTCAATGCAATTTTCTGGCATTTTTGGTGAATCAAAACTTTGTCGGCTTTCAAGTTTACAGTGCGCGCACAAAAGTTTTCGTCCAGCTAAATTCAAATAACTGTCTGCACCTGATAGCACAGGTAGGCAGAGGGGAAGAGGGAAAGTGAAAGGGGGCAACTTTATTTATTTGGCTCACTCAAATGAACTGAAATTGAAAATTATGAGAGGCCACGCTGCGTATGCGCAATATTCCTAAAGTTCTCAACTCGCAACAGGGGCAGATGATATATGACATAAGCGCCACTATATCTTTCCCTACTCCTTGCTTGGCCACAATGAATAAATAAATAGCCAGAAAATGTTAGCTAGAAATGGCTAGAAATTTGATTAGTTTCCGATGGGTTCGAAAATCGAATGAGCCTGGCAATAAAATGCAAATCCCAAAGTGTGTATATAAAATAGATACAAATTACGGTCGAAAGAGTCTGCTATGCTTAAAGAGAGAGAGAGAGAGAGAAAGAGAGGGGGAGACAGAGAATGAGGCAGAGAGAGCAAGAGTAGGTAGAGCGCCAGAGAGGAAGCGAGAGAGAGCGAGAGCAAAGGTTCAACGGGCTGGCTTTGGGGTCATCGACAGTCGCCATCTTCAATAAATAAACGTGCTTTTAAGTGTGTGCATACATGCTGCCTGTGTATGTGTGTGTGTGTGTGACACAGGTGTGAGCAAGGTATGTATCTGTGAGTGTGTGCTGGGTCCACAGGTGTTTGCTTTGGGCCATGTTTTGCAAGCCGATGAATTAGCAAGTTTAATTGATTTTAAAATTGTTCAACACACGCACACAAGCGCAAAGGCAAACACGCACACACACACACACACACACTACTTAAGCACACACACACACACACAATGGAATACTTGTCCAGCTGCTTTCAATTTGTCAGGCAATAAAACAACATGGTCATTAGCAGCATAAAGTGAAAGATAATCTACGTAGTTGGGGGGTCTATGGCAGAGGGGGGCATTACGCAAAATGATTGTCATTGCTTAGTTGAATTGCAGCTAAATTTAGACTGAAGACCCAAGCCGCCCCCTCTCTACCTCCCCCACCCCCCAGTGTTATCTTGTTTTGCTGTTATCCTAATGGATTACAAGCGTAGAGTTGCCTTTAGGGGGGAGGGAGGTAGGCAAAAGGTGACTTCTTTTTTCTCTCCTGCCTTTGGGGGCTGTCACGATTCCAATCTGAACTGATTCGGCAAGTTGTTTCAAGGTGCTTTACGGTTTTTTTCGAGGGGGTAAATTTAAGAGCGGTATCAAGTTAGAAGTAGCCTAAACCTTTTTACAAACCTGTCAACTTGCTGTGGGCTAAACAAAAGATGAGGCCACAATTTTTAACAGCCTACAAATAGGGGGTGTTCGAGCTGGGTATTAAGGTGGGCTGTCAATCAAAAACACTTGTAGTAGGTCGACAAAAATATCAATAATAACACAGCATTAGCTGGCGTGACTATAAAGCATTTTTGTTTGTATGAACACCTCTAACTCTCAGAGTATACGAGCTAGGCTTATGAAATTTGTTGACTATGTGCTCATAAATTGACCTCAGCTGAAGCATATTTTGGAATTAAGCGACACCCCTTTTGGCCTTTGTAAAAATCTATAATAATCGTTTATGGGTATTAATTTATAGCCAAAATATACATTTTTCTTTTGTAGTTGCATAATCTTCACATATATGAGTACAGCAAATTTAATTGTGTTTGCTTGAAAAAATATAGAAGTTATTTAATATTACTTATTTATGGGGTGAACCTGTACTTACGCAACGCTTAAAATTATGCTATAAAAAAATTAACTAGTGTATTTACTGATAGCCAGGGCTGCCAGCTAAGACTCTAAAGAAATGGATAGAACATAATGAAACAAGTTAAGAGAAGATAGACAAGAAAAAGATAATAATAAGATATATTGACAAATTTAGAAAAATATACAAAAAATATAAATAAATATAATAAAAATATAGAATATACATAAATATAGGTTTTTGATTTAAAAAAAAATTTTAATGGCTTTTACACAAATCATGTGGTAGTATGTAGGTTATTTCAATAATTCAAGAAAAACTGTTGCAAAGAAATGTTGAAAATTAAAGCAAACAAACAGAAAAAAAACTACAAAAAACATTTACAAATAAAAATAAAATTAAAAAAATAAAACAATAACAGATTTTCGAACAACAAGACTTAGAAATTATTTCAGAAAAGACTAGAAGGACAGATATGTATAGATATACAGAGAAGAGGCTATCTTGACAGCTCTATAGGTTGTTATTATATATATCCTAAGCTTATCACATTTTTCAAGCAGTTTAAACATATATGAAATCGATTCTTTGCCTGCCTTTCGCTTTGGCTCTCAGTTTCAGTTCAAATTTTCAACTGGAAAGTGAATTATTCCTTCGATCTGGACCGCAGTCAAAGCAATTACTTATTTTTTTTTTTGTGCCTCGTCTTCTGCTGAGGCAGCAATTCCTGAGCCTGTCCGGGCTCCATTTGGGGGGGGCACTCGCACTCGGATTACGAAAATTTCCTTGGGTTAAGAGTCGAGCGTGTCGAGGGCGATATATTTACAGCCCGTTTAACGCGAACTCGGATTGCACTTCAAACTGTTTACTCGCATAAAATAAAAGTACGAAAAGGGGAGAGGGCAAAGAGTTTCTCTCTCTCTCGTATCGGAAATATTTCGAATTCGATTTCGATTCGCAGATGAAATGCAATTAAAAGCGCGCTGTAAACACACGTTTTGATGGCGGCGATTACACGAATATTTCATGTCGCAGATCCGGAGACGTAGCAGGAGAGGAACCAACTGCATGATGCATGTCTACGTGGGCGTCACTGCGTGCCTCAATCTATCCCTCTCTCCCTCTTCCTCTTTCTCCCTCTCTGTGTGTGCGTTACGGAGCATGGAAATCAGAAATGCAGGACGACTCATGGTTGCACATGGGGCGCGGTTCCATTCGAATGCCAGCGACAATTGCCACGAATTCTCCATGCTTCATCGAGTGTGCTGAATGGGTCAGTTGGGAGGGGGGTGGGGGAGCAGCCAGGGATGGGGCAAAATGTCAGGGCATTATGCATGAGTATCAATTGAGTAACGCAAAGTTGAACGAAAGCTCCAGCATACTCTCTCTCCACTCAAGCCAAGGCAAATAGAACGGAAAACCGATTGCATAAAGGGAAAACTTGTTCGATTTACCCCGATTCACCCCTTTTTTCCCTCACCCCTCTCCTCTCTCCCTCGATTTAGGCCAAGTGAAGTTTGCAGTGTGTATTAAGTTGATGTTAATTTCTTTACTAATTAAGTTGCGTTTTTGGGGAGAAAGGGAACTGTATTTAGCAGATTAAATGCTTTGGCTGTCTTCAAGTGTTACGTATACGTAATTTTTGTGGTTGCACTTTGCGGCTTTATGTTTACTTTATACATATTTAATGAGACTCAGACTTGATTTGTTCGGGGATTATCTTAAATTGATTGAGTTTTTAAATAAGTGCGTCTATGGAGAGTATTTTTTATTTTTTGACATATGCAACGTATACTTGATATTTATTATTGTATCCATTATTTTTAAATTTTTTGACACACACAATGTAAACTTGATATTTATTGTTTTATCCATTTATTTATTGTTTCGTTTTATTATTTTTTAATTTGCGTTTTTTTATATGTGTTTTGCCGTATTTTTTTAATATAAGTATTTAGTATTTTTTTATATATTGAGGTATTTTTAATAGACGTATACTAGGACTATACTTAATTTTATATACAACGTATACTTTATATTTTATTTTTTTTTTCTTTTCATTGCAATCTTTTTGAGCAAACGATTTTTAAATATTTTATTTTAATATAAAGTATAAGTGTTTTTTTTTTTATACGTTTACATAGTATTAAATGCGTAAAATGAAATACAATAATAGAAAAATTAAAATATATTAGAGTTTTTATTTACATATAGAGCGTAGACTTGATTTTTGCTTGGGCATATATTTCCCAGCATTATTTCCTTGGTTTTTTTTAATTTTTTCCAGCACATTTTTGATATGAAATGTATGGTATTTATAGAGCATATTATTGGTATTTCTCAAATTTAAAAAAAAAAATTAATTTTTAATTAATTATAATATGTATTTATTTTTTTTTTTAATTGATTTCTCTTAGTCATATACTTTATATTTTTAAGTTATTTTTCCTAACTTCAATTTCAACTCTTTGAAGTGCATTTTCAATATGAAACTATCCATATTTTTTTTAGTATTTCTTAATAGAACTCGAGAATTATTAAGGCAAATTCCACTCCCCTCAAGTTTTACTTCTGCTCGGGCTTCTACAGTTGCTCCTTCATGCGGCAAAACTACTATACTTTTTTTCTTTTTCCTAGAACTGTTAACGGTAAATTGCTCAGCCATGCCGACGCCATTTTGGCTGCCATAGCTGAAATTCCTTTTTGTCGGGCTACAGTGGGTAAACAATAAAAGCAACAGTCATGAATGACATGACTGAGGGGGGTGACTGTAGGGAAGGAAGGGGGGAGGTGGAGCAGCGTGACCAGCAGAGGCAGCGGCAGCGACGCCAGCAGCAGTGACAGCGGCGACAATGAGGATAGTTGGGAATGGCAACAAGTCGTATGAGCAATATGCGCTTTATTTACAATCCTCACAGCCCGCACACACACACACACACACACACACACACACACACACAGTGGGCCAGTAAATGCCGTTATATTTGTACATGCCACACGTCAATAATACAATGCCAGAGCGGTTGCCCAAGGGGGATTGGGAAAGGGGGCAGGGTTACGATAGCGCTGCATGCATGATGAGTTGTGGGAGTGGGTTGGGCCGGCATGGAGGGTCTCGGGGTCCCACTTCCAACGGTATCGATTACCAATCAATTTTGTACCGGCTTTAGCAATTGTTGACTTCGTCGCGAGAGGCGAAAGGCGACGAGGCGACATTGGCGCCCTCAACCCTTCGGGGTAACTCGATGCAATGCGGAGGCGATGCGATTCGCTTTGATTTGTTTTGATTCGCTTTGGTGCGGGATTACTAATTAAAATACAAATATTAAAATCTGCTGACAGTTGCAGCTAATCAAATGTGGAAATGTGGGGTGGGGGCAGGAGCAGGGCGGGAGAGTGAATGGGGGAGACGGAGACAGAGACCAGCCAAGCCACAGACAGCTGAAAGATGATGCAGACGTGGCATGAAAAATGAGCATGGCGTAGCCAAAGCATTTGCTTAGTCAGTGAAGCGTGCCGCAGTCAGTCAGGGCTGCTTTTGGCTCTTGTCTCCTCCTCCGGCTCCTTCCTGCTCCTTCTGCTGCTCCTCCCTGCTCCTCTCTGCTTCTCTCTGCTCTTTCCTACTCCTGCCTGTTCCTCTCAGCTCCTCTGTGTTCCTCCCTGTTCTTGCCTGCTGCTCCCTGCTCCTGCCTGCTTCTCCCTGCTCCTTCCTGCCTGCTCCTCCCAGCTGATGCTGCTCTTGTCCCCTGGGAAGGCTGTGGTCATTGCCCAACGCCAACGCCATCACCGCTTAACGGCAATTCCAATGTGTGTAATTTTGCGTGAATTTATGCTTTGCTCTCTAACTTGGCTACCTCCAAGATACCGACCAAGCCCCACTATATCTCCCCTCCCCCTGGCTGGGTAACATGTGCGGCATTCACACGCCCATAACGGTCACAATGGGAACTGCAGCGGGGTCAGCCCAGGAGGGCAGGAGGAGGATGGGGCGGGGGAGGCTTGCTTAAACGTTTTGTAAACGGCCATTAGGCGGCAACAACAGCGACAACCCTGACCAAAAAAATAATAGTAATAATAATAATAAGAAGGAGAAGAAAGAGAAGGAGATGGAGAAGAAGGAGAGACAGAGGGAGGAGTAGGAGAAAAAAAAAGAAACTGAAAATTTGTTTGCCCCAGGGCGTGGTCGTGCCAGACAAGGCCAGAGGAGGAGACAGAGGAGAAGACAGCGGAGGAGACAGAGGAGGAGATAGAGAAGGAGACAGAGAAGGAGACAGAGAAGGAGACAGAGAAGAAGACAGAGGAGAAGACAGACAGAGGCGTAGGCAGAGGCAGCGAGCCAGAGGCTTAGGCAGGAATGGGGCCAAATGTTCAGTGTATTACTAATACTACAATATAATAGATAGATAGATAGATATACCTTTGCGGTCGGGGTCTATTTGTAAATTGTTTATGCATTGAAGTCTGTTAGGCTGTTAGAGAGGCAAAGCAATTTTCCAAAATTATTTACAATAAAAAATACGCACAGGGAAAAACTTGTGTTTTCTTTTCTTTTCCTAATCTATTTCGAGCTGTGTGTGTGTATGTGTAATATAATTTTATTGCAAGTGTGATGAGGTTGATTCGCATAGTGGGACTGGGGGAATACACTGTAGTTTTTTATAATATACTGTTATTTTTTTAAATACATTTATTGGAAAAAATCTTTTTTAATTTTTTTTTTTTGTTAATTTGTTTATTATTTTCATTAAATAAAACTATTGTATGCAAAATTGAATTCTTAGCATATATTATAATTATCATAGGCATTTTTAAAATACATTTATATAGAACTATAATATATTTAATTTTTAATTTTGTTTTATATTTTTATTCGAATAATCTTCTTTTTATTTAATTTTTTTTTTTTTTTTTTTTCTTATTTTCCATTCTTACTCTTTGTGAATACGATAGGATACGAAGTTTTTCAGCGCATTTACCATACGATATGTCTAGTATTTGAAGGGTGTAATTTAAGTATTTGTTGCTTCCCTCTCTATAGTGTATTTTAGGCAGTCGTCTATGGTTCATACTTTTATACTCACTACACACTTCCCCACTCATTAAGCAACTATTTTAGCACATTTTAATTTGTATTTATATTTCTAACATTTTGAGTTGAGTTTATTCGTTTTTTTTTTGCTCTCGAATGTTTGTTTAGGCAAAATCATAAAAATTTCATGCATTTTAATAGACGTGTTTCTATCTATTATTCCCTCTCTTTCTCTCTCTCTTTTTGCAGTCACAGAAAAAGAAATACGTCAATGGTGAGTGGAAGCGCAGAAGAAGAAGAAGGAGAAGATCTCAAGGAATTCGAAATATTCGTAATGTTTTTTTTTCTTGACAGGCACAAAGGATTTCTGAAAGACTGTCCGAATGGTTTACTCACAGAGCAAGTACGTAGCACACACACACACAGACATACTCTCACATACTCTCACACACTCTCATACATTCTCGCACACACACGCATCATATTTAAGCGCGCTCAATTCATTCAAGTCATCCAGTTAATTAAGTTAATCTCCTCAATATGTGTGCGCTAATTTCAAGAGCAACAACAGCAGCAGCAGCAATCAAGACGACAGCAACAACAGTTGCTGCAAAATGTACACGCCCCGCACACGCCAGCTACATCCTGCCTCCAGCTCAGCCTCCATTTCAGCCTCCATTTCAGCCTGCTCCATCTCCATCCTCTTCCCAGTCTCATCTGCTGCCAAAATGAATGGCAGCCCATTGCCAACGTGTTGACGGCAACAGTTGCTGCCGTGGCTGTTGCTGCTGCTGCTGTTGATAATGAAATTTATTAATGCGCGCCTTATTGGAACACAAGTTGAAACACAACACTCACTCAGTCACTCACTGCACACTCATCCACCCATTCACCCATCCATTCAGACAGACAGACAGTCAGATATGCTCTAATTGCTGCTCTTCCTGCTCCCCTCTCTCTCTCTCTCTTTTACTCTCTTTCCTTCTCTATCTCTCTCTCTCTGTTTCTTCTGCCAGGGTTTTATCAAAATCTATAAGCAATTCTTTCCACAAGGCGATCCCAGTAAATTTGCATCGCTTGTGTTTCGTGTCTTCGATGAGAACAATGTGAGTATTAAGGCCACCCCAATCAGCCCAGCCCAGCCTATGTCCTTGTCCTTGTGCCTAACCCCCCAGCCCCACCTCCACGCACTCACTCAGCCCTCCCCCGCTCTCCACGCCATGCTGCCTCATTGACATTGATGAATTTGTACGCAACTCGAGCGCAAAAGTTGACGATTTCGGCCAATTAGCCAAAATTGTGCGCTCAAGTGGGGCAGGGTAGCTGGCGGTTGGCAGGGAGGGGGAGTATGCCTATCGCACAATGTCAAGCCGCACTCAGCACACCCTTGCCATAGGTCGAACTAGTTTCCCTCACCCCCTCAACCGCTTTCAGCTTTCATTAGCATCAAATAAAAAGTTCCCAAAACTCGAAAACAAAGTGAAAAGTAGCCAGTTTCAATTTGGAATGAAATGCAAATTTATGAGATTTGCCACATTTAATTAACTTGACATGCTTAAAAAAAAAAAAAAAAAATAAAAAAGAGAAAAAAAACTAATCGAGTAAATCAACAACAGGGAAAATATATAAATGAAATCAAGTTGAAAGCCCTCAATTTAGAAATATATCCATTTAGTCTCTCTCTATTTTGAGAGTTTCGTTAGTTTATTTGATAACTCGGATAAACAAGTCAATGCAAATGGCAAGTCAACTCGAATGATTTGAATGATTTTCGACATGCGAGTTAATCAAGTAAATCAAGTAGAAATAATGTGAAACATTCTCACTTTGCTATGGAATTCCAAACAGAGTTTATTTAAGTGTTAAAAAGGTTTGATTCTTTCACGCCTTCAACAATGAAGCGAGTCTGTTCGAATGACTTGTTTGCAAGCGAGTGCACTCGAGTTAATCCAGAAAAAATATCAAGGAAAATAATCTCACATTGCTAGCAAATTATAAACAGATCGCTTATAAGTTAGAAAGTTTTTTAAATATTAAAAGGCTGCATTATTTAGTGAATTTATACAGGCTATTCAAGTTACTCATTTGCGAGCGAGTGCATTCGAGTAAATCAAGAAAAAATATCAAGGAAATAAATCCCGCATTATTGGGAAGTTAGAAAGAGTTCACTTATTAGTTAGAAATTTAAATAAAGTATTAAAAAGGTTTAAATTATTCTTAGTTACTTCAAGCCTATTCGAATAACTTGATTCGACTGAGTGCACTTGTATAAGTCCAGTAGAATTATCTATGAAAGTATTCCCAATTCTCCAGGGAATTAAGAAGAAATTGCTAAACATTTAATAAGTTTATTTAAGTCTGAATAAGGTCAACAAGTCAATTAAAGCAAGTGAGCCTATTCGAATTACTCGTTTGCGAGCAAGTGCACTCGTTTCCTATTCCGAGACTCGGAAATAATTCAAGTCGAATCGAGTTCATTAGCAGCAGGGGAGGGTCTAGGTTGGTTATTTCCCCCTGCTCTCTGGGGACACATAAAATTGCGTTCATTTTATTATTTATAGCTTGTGCGGAGGGGATTGTGAATGGGGGTGGGTTGGCCCGGACTATGGGGGTATGGGCTGGGCCTATGAAAGTTCCTCTCTCTCTCTTACTCCCTCGAAACCTCTACGATAGATATTTTTAAGGAGGCCTGCACTGATTTGCCTTGCCTTGTTGTTTTCCCCCCAATTTGCTCTCTCTCTCTTTTTCTCTCCCCTTCTCTCTCTCTCTCTTTCTCTTTCATTTTGTCTCGCCGCCATCGTTATCGCCTCCATCAGGATGGGTCAATCGAGTTCGAAGAGTTCATACGCGCCTTATCCGTCACATCGAAGGGCAACCTGGATGAGAAACTGCAGTGTAAGTTACCAGCTCTATCTCGCTCTCTTGCTCTCTCTCTCTCTTTTTTTCTTTCTCTTCTCTCACTCGTTCTCTCTCTCTCTTTCGGTGTATATCTGTGTCTTTCTTTTTTCTCTTTTGTTTTTGTTTTCGCTTCGATAATAATGAGGCCAATCATTGTGAATTGGCCCCGATTGCTGCCGCCTTCAATTAATGTCAATTGGCATATACCATATTCCATTCCATTCCATTCTGTTCTGTTCTATTCCGTTCCATTCCGCCAACAGGGGCCTTCCGTCTTTATGATGTGGACAATGATGGCTATATAACGCGCGAGGAGATGTACAACATTGTGGACGCAATCTATCAGATGGTGGTAAGTGCGACGATTCCAATCCCCTCCCCCCAAACAACCTATAAAGCCCCCCAATATTTTCCCTTAATATTTTTGTCAATATTTTTTTTTTTATTTTCTCCCATACACACACACCCTAACACACAGGGCCAGCAACCGCAGTCGGAGGATGAGAATACGCCGCAGAAGCGTGTGGATAAGATATTCGATCAGATGGATAAGAATCATGATGGCAAATTAACATTAGAAGAATTTCGTGAGGGTAGTAAAGCTGATCCACGTATAGTTCAGGCGTTAAGTTTAGGTGGTGGTTAAACGCGTGACGATACCAACAACAACAACAACAACAAAAAGAACAACAACAACAACAAGCTGAGACTTGATTAAACCAAAGCGCAAAAAATGCAGCTAAATGTTTCGAGAAAAACCGACGGAAAAACAGAGAGAGAAAAAATATTCACAATAATAATAAAAAAAAAAAAAAACAAAAACAATAACAAGAAAAACAACAATAGCGCTTTTGGTTTTTGGCTAACATTTTACACTCTCCTACACAACAAAAACGAAAGCAAGAAAAACAGCTAAAAAATATACAATGAAAATGGAAAACAAAAATATATACTGCGAGACCGTTAAAGCAATCAGAAATCAGAGAGAAATCACCCAACAAAAGTTTCAATCTAAAACGCAAGAAATGAAAAAATAAAAGAAAATAAAAAAAAAAAAAAAAACATTTTTTTTTGCCCAATTTCGCGCGTCGATTAACATTCAAAATGATAATAATTTTTTGATATATACGAATACGAGATAGATGAGGAACAGCTGAAGGAGGAGAAGCAGCAGGAGGAAGAGAAACACGAGGAGCAGAGGAATAATTCAATTTTAATATACGTATATATATATATGTATTAATAGGCGCATATATGCATGTATATACACCATATATATGTATGTATATGTACATATATGTATATCTATACATACATAAGATATATGTGTCTATAATCGCAATCGCGTAGTCAGAACGCAGTTCATAGCTATAAAAAGTAATAACAAATAAAAAAACAACAAATAACGTAAATTAAAGCAAAGGAAAAACCCAAAAGAAAAATGCAAAAATCGAAAAAAGTCAAGACAAAAACCAAAAACAAAAAAAAAAAAAAAAATTACCTAAAATCGAAGGCGAGAGAAACGTAAATAAATTTTCTGAGCATACACCAATTATTAGTAACATAAAAAAAACCCATTGCATATTTGAATAATAAAAAAAAAAAACAGAAAAAAAAAACATTAACATAAACATAAACAAAAAGCAAAATGAAACAAAACGAATGAAACGAAAACGAAACGAAACGAGATGAAACATTTAACGAGCGCAGCCTTCGAGATATTTATAAAAATTAATGAGTAACAAAAGCGACAGCAACAGCGAAGAAAAGGGAAGAGAGGAGAGGAGAGGAGAAGAAAGAAAAGATAATGATAACAATTAAACGTAATGCCTAAGCATTGTTGATACACAGCATACTATATATATAACGACATATATATATATTTAATATATATACTATATACACCTTATATGGAGCAGCAGCAGCAGCAACCGCAGCAGCCACAGCAAATCTCGTAATTAATTAATTAATTAACAAAGCAGACATTAATTAATCAATGACAAGTGCAAAAGCCGCGCAGCTAAACGCAATATTTGCAATTAGGCACACACACACACACACTGAGACACACACATACGCACACACACTCGCACACACTGACACTCTCTCACACACACAGATATCCATGCGCAGGATACGAGCGCAGTTTAGTTTTATTTCTCTCTCATTGGTTTCTGTTTTTTTTTTCGAAATTGCTTCTTTATTTTGCAATTTGATAAGAGCCGAAAAAAATGATAATAATAATACAACACACACACTCACACACACACACACACACGCATAGAACAGGAGTAACAGTAAATGCTGAGGAAGAACTCAACGCAAAACGAAACAGAATGTTGAATACTCTTGATTACGTATACGCAGCAGCAGCCTAAGGGAAACAAACAGCAACAACTACAACAACAACAACATTACCAGCTACAACAACAACAATTACAACAACAACAACTACAACAACAACAAAGAGAGAGAGAGCGAGAACCTTCAAAAACAAAAACAAAAAAAAACAAATCCATCATACGATTTAATTTCTATTCTATATGCGGTTCAGCTTTATTATTGCATTGATTTACTAACCCAGTTAATAATTTATTACAATCTATCTATCTACCGATATTCTCTTTATATATATATATATATATCTATATACACCTATATATGTATATATATAGTCAACTTATATATATCAACTTTTGCTACTTCTTATGATAAATGGCTAATCACGCACACGGACAGAACAGCACAGTACACACACATCACGCAGATATCGCATACTATCGCATACTATCGAATAGCATCGTTTGGGTCATAATCATACAAATCTAGAGGGAGATATATAGTGAATATATACAATAATAATATACTTGCTTAGAAATGCGCTAGCTATCAATGGGCTGCACTTCATTTATCCTATACTATCGATAACTTTGCCGATAGTATTCCAAATCAAACTCATTTCGAGATAGACTTCTTCTTTTAACTAATAAAAAAACTCTATGTTTCCAATAGAGTTCGTTCTTCGGAGCAATTTCTTCACAATTCCAAATAGATCAAGTGATGCTCTACTATCGATAGTTTCACTTGGTAGTATTTCACTATCGGTGGTATTTACAAAATTGACTGATTTTTAAGCTTAAATAACCAGCTAAAGTGTCTAAGATTTTCTAAGCTAATTTTCAAATAGTTTTTTTCCGATTTATAGAATTTAAAATATGTATTGATTTTCAAGCTAAAATTTACCAGCTAAAAAGTCTAAGATTTTCTAAGCTAATTTTCCTACAGTTTTCGTACCTATTTATTCGCAATTCCACGTAGTTCCAGATAAAGATGTTCTACTATCGATGGTTTTAACTCTGACAACGATAGTATGTCAATTTATCGTATTTTCAAGCTTTATAAAGATAAAACTCTCTACTTTTTCGATAGTTTTCATTCCTTGAAGCGATCACTTCCTAATTCGCTATTTTTCATCGAATATTCCAACACCTATTCACACCTCTGTTCACACCCATACTCAGACCACACTCACACACACACGTACACACGCACACACCGACCTTCTTGGACATGTCTCACATGCTTTCATTTTGGTTTATTTTGCAAATTTGCCTACTTTACTTAAGTGACCTTAAGTGAATTTGTTCAATCACCGCTATCAACTATCGACTATCGACTATCGATACTTATCGGCACCAGCATCCCTATTGGCTATTATAAAATACTAGTACTAGTATATACTGTACATTCATGCAGGAAAAACTAATTTCATTCTCAACTTAAAAAAAGCGTAAACTTTTTTATGCACATTTTTGCAGTATTTCCCACTTTTCATTATTTCCGATTTATTTCTTTGGTATTTTTTTTACGACTTACTAAGCGCACGCCAAGCAAGAAAATAAAAAGCAAAGCAAAAAAGAAAAACAAAAAATACTGTCGCCTCAATTCAAACCAAAAAAAGCTAAAGAATCAAATCAAAATCCAAAACAAAAAACAATTTAAGCAAAGCAAAAAAGGAAACGACATACATAGATTTACATATATACACATATATATATGCATATAGCTATATACCTATACTTACTAAATACTAAAAAAATATACTATATACCTATTGTAAGCACTACAATCTAATAACAAAACAACAATAACAACAAATTACAACAGTAACAAAAAAAAAAAAAAACAAGAACAGCAACTACAACAAGCAGACAAAACGCTTCTAAGAACCTCACTGAAATTCTTCGAAAAGCAAGAGATATAATATGAATAATAATAATAACAAAACGAAATGATAGAGAAGGGTAAAGGGAAGAGAACGATGTACTAAAAATATACATGCAAACATATACTAACATTTAAATAAAACAAAAAAATACCATACACACGAGTATATATTAAAATTTAATCAATAACTAAATAATTCGAAAGTGATATAGCTGACAAAAACAAATGTGTCTGTAGTTTAGTAGTTAAAATATATACGAGTATATATGGCGAGACCGAAATCAGAGTAAAATCTGAATGAAACTCGCAAAATATACGATGGAAGAGCTGAGAGAAACAAAACAAATTTTCAATTGTTATTTTTTTTTTTTCTCGAAAACAAAGACGCATAAAGTATGTAACAAGCTGTAAATAACACTTAAGAGCATTATCCACACAAAAGCACACTCTACACACTCTCACACTCACACACACACACACACGCACACCTACCCATACAGCTGAAAACTAAACATAAGTTTGTTAACACCAAAGAAAGAAAGAAAAAAAAAAAAAAAAAAAACAAAAATTTTTGACGGGTCTTAAGTAAACGCAATGTGTAAGTAAAATTGTTTTTTTTTTCTGCTGCTGCCTTGTCGCCTTACTGCCTAACGGGAACTGGCAAGAACAAGAAGAAGACGAAGAAGAGAAGAAGTAGGAAGAAGCAAATGGAGCGAGAGTCGTACAATATCCGCAGAACGTGGGGCCGCAGGAGATGGCAGATGGCAGATGGCAACAGAGCAAGCATTCATGTCAATTGTAAAACGATGATTGAGGGGCGAAAAAAAAATACCACAATAAGCCCCAAGCAAAAAAAAAAAAAATAAATAAAATAATAAATACTAAATACGAAAAACAAAATACGAAGAAAATACTAAGTATAAAGAGTATGTCACGAATGTCAAGTTAAATGTTTCACAAGCAATATTTTACAAATATATATCTATATATATATATATGTATATATACATATATAACTGTAGCAGATGCCTGCATATGCACAGTGGGGCAAACTCTATTACTCCACCCCCCCCCGAAATTGAATCCAACCTCCTCCCTCAAAAATGTATATGCAGGCATACGTATAGTGACAGTGCATAATGCTTGACAATTTGCTATGAGAATCGAAAATCGATAATTGATACAGTTATTATAATCGATTATCGAGCAATCTAACAATTATTTTCGAACGCAACGATGATGTCTGAGCGAAGCAACATTTACATAAAAAGAAAAAACCGTAATAATAATAATAATTATATACAAGTAAAATTATACACACACACACGCACACACACACATGTGCACATATATATATAAGCGTATGCGTAGTTATATATACACACACATGTGTGTGTGTGTGTGTCTTATGCAGATCGAGAAATATAAAAAAAAGAAAAAAAAATAAAAACACTTTTAGTGATAATCTTTAGCAGAACTCGATGCGAATCTGATGAAAACCAAGAAAAACAAAAAATGGTAAATGAAATCGATAACGATAACGATAACGATAAACTAGAAATCGAATAAGAGAGAATAATGCAAATTAACAAAGAAACATTTTTCCCTTTGTTCTGATTTGATTTTTTTTATATAACTATTTACTGTTACTTATTATTACGACGATTATTCTGTATACACATACTTATATACATATATACATACTATATACTTACTTATAAACCACAACAACAACAACAAAAACAACAAAACAACAACAACGCGATTGCAAACAAATTCTTTTACCATTTTTTTTTTTAAGTAATAAAGAAAAATCCAAAGGTCGAAAGGGGAAAAAGAAAAAGAGAATTAAGAAAAATCATGCAGAAAGTGTCGCAAAAGAAGAAATGGGAAAATTTATCTTGTTACTGTCAGAAATATTACTTACTTCAAATAAACATTTTAAAACGATATCTGACTGGTGATTAACTTAATAATACCGCCCCCAAAGGCAGGCGCAACTATCCCCAACCTACTGGGGGAAGGAACCTTTTGCGAATCGAGCAGCTGCTCGAGGGGGGCCGCACAATGGCAATTATGAGCGTAGGCTGCGTAGGACAGGCATGTCGAGCTTGAGTGCAAACAAAGCTCCATCAAGCTGTCTCTTTCCCTCCCTATCTGTCTCTCTTCCTCTGGCTGGTGGAGCGTTTTGTTTAACGAGCGTTACGTGCAATAAAATTCAAACGGTCGCACGACACACGAGTTAGTCTAGTTAATTACGACAGCAATTGCAAAGATTGTTTTGATAATAAAAGCCGACAATACGCATGCATTAATAATGGACCATTACGGGTAAGTACCAGGGTGCCTCCCCTTCTCCCCAACGAGGGTGCTTGAGCCACAAGCACTACTGAAACTTCAAGTGCGAACTGAGGCTGCCAGAGCATGGACTCTCCCAGCTCTGGGGAATGAAAGTTTTTTAGTTGAAAAAAAAACTACAGGTTTATTTAATGTTATTGTGATATACTAAGCTAAAGGTGTTGCGGATAGGTAAAGTATAATATGCATATCTAAGCTTAACTATTTAAATATAAATTTTCAGATTTATTTATTTATCCGCTGTCATATAAAGGACATATCAACTTAATTGCTTTGGTATAGTTATACATGAAGACTACAGGTTTTTTTTTCTACGCCCTAAGCTTTTTTGTAGTATAGTATGACATACTGAGCTTAAGGTATTTTTTATACACTTATGCTCAAAAAAATAGGCACATATATATGATTTTTTTGCTCAAGTCTCTAAGGACTTATTAAATAATTTAGAAATGAAAAGTTTCAACTCAATTTTTGGTTTTTAAATTTCTTAAATTCAAATTTCATCAATTTATATGCATAGTCAGGGTCAAAATAATAGGTACAGTGCTGTTTTAAGCGCATTTCTTTAATCAGTTATTTGTTAAACTTGGCAAAGGTTCATTTCCTTAATCAAAAAATTAAAAAAAAGAAAGACAGAAAGAAAAAAAGAAGCATATACTTGTTATATTGAGCATAATTAAATTTACATATAAATGAATAAGTCTATATTTTTTTAAACACATATTTAAAATTTGTTTAGAATTTACTCTTAATTAACAGATTTTAAAGAACATATAATATTAAGCAAAATAACTGAAGGCTTTTCTTAATTGCTTAGCAAACAATGCTGCCCATTAAAGTAGAGCCTGCAAATCGGAGCAGACGCTTTGATTTCCTTCCTCCCACACACACACACACACACACACACACACACACACACACACACACACACACACACACACACACACACACACACACACACACATAGATGCCCAACTTAGTTATACAAGCTCATTTAATTCCATATGCGGATTTGGCTAATATGTCTTTAGAAATCATAAATTGCTCGAGAGAGAAGACACACAGAATGAGAGAGAGAGAGAGAGAGAGAAAGAGAGGGAGAGAGAGAGATGTGGAAAATACACTCGAATTGTCGGACGAGTCTTTAAGCCAAGGATTTTGCCATAAAATTCTATAAGCTCATTAATTTCTGACATTTTGCGGTAGTTTTTGGGCAACAGAGTGAGGAAATTAAGGGACAGTCTCTGGTAGAGAGAAACAGAAGCTGAAGTCGGATGTGGATGTGGATGTGAATGCGAAGGCCTCGTCCCTGGCATGGATCAAGGGGGGGACTTTTGTCATTTGCGGTTACGGAGGCAGTTAAGCACTTGATGCCATTCATTGCATGCCACGCCCCCTGCCAATATTCAGCTGCCGCCTACTGCCACCTACGCTCGCCTCGTTGCGGTTCGCTTCGGTTTGGGTTCGGCTTCGGGTTCGGGTTCGGGTTCGGGTTCCGGTTTCGGTTTCGGTTCTGTGTTCGTTGCGGTGTTGTGTCGCTTCGGTTCGGTTCGGTTGAGTTCATTTTTGGTTTTGCAGTTGATTTGATTATATTTTGGAATTTTTGCATATTTTAAGCAGGGTGTTTTAGGGGCGGCGGGCAGCGGTTAGGGGGCGGGGCGTGACCAATCGAATTGCACGTGTTACATGTCAAATGTGTCAGCGTGGGTTTCCCTCTCTCTCTCTCTCTCTCTCTCTATCTCTCTCTCTGTCTGGGTTTGTTGACATTCAACTGCGGTCTGGGAGAATAGGGGTTTACGTGGGTGTTTAATTACCTTGCGCTGCTGAAATAATAATGAAATTGGAAAGCGATGGCAACGCGCTGCATAATTAACAGCAACAAAAGTATCTGATAGATACTTACTTGCCATTGCGGCTGGCGCTGCAAATCTCTCGCTCTCTTTCTCCCTCTCTCTCTCTCTTTTTCTCACTCTCTCTCTCTGTGTACTGCTGGGGGGCTGAATTTCGCTGTACGGCGTCTGTTTATCTAGGCAGCCCAACTATTTATAATGAAAAGGCTGCCAAATAAAAACGAAAATAGCTTTTTGTATCTTTTGCTTTTGTTGTTGTATCTATAAAATTGGCGCTGCTACTGTTGCCTACCAAATAGGGGGAAACAGGGGGGCGGGGGGAGGGTGGATGAGGCACAGCTAAATGCAGAACAATGCTGCACGGCAATGAACAAATTCGAATTCGAATTAACAAAATTTTACAGCACAGTATTTGCCTGTAAAGCACCTAATTCCATATAGCCAGCAACCCCCTATTTTCCCGCTCTTCCCCTCTCCCGCCCCTGCTGCCACGCCTCATACGCTGGCCGTGCCGCCCGATCAGTTCGACTAAAACAAATAAACAATAATTGGTTGCGTTCAATTCCTGAGTATTTCGTTTATGCGTTCCGTTTATTGCCACCGCGACGCGTCGGCCGCAGTCAACGTCAGCTGCGACGTACGCAGCGCAGTCGCAGTCGACGTTCATGACGCGTTATAGTCGGTCCAAGTCGAGGTGCCTGCGTCCATATAATGCTTTTCTTACGTACGCAATTCCGAAATTATTCTTCGCGCGTTTCACACTTCTTTCTCTCTTTCTTTTTCTCTCTCTCCCTCTCTCTTTCTCGCTCGTTTTGGAGCGCCCTACAAAGTGTTGCTCATTGCACCTGGTGGGTTCCCTAAGTTTTTCATAATTCTCTGCAATACAATCGAATTTTTATGCAAGTTTGGCCAGGCTTGGCAACTCTAGTTTTTTAGTTCTCAAATAGAGGGAAATTGTTTGAAAAAGCTAAAGATTTAAAATAAAATTTATTGTTTGTATATAAAAATCTTGAAAAGTCGTTTAAATGTTTCCCAGAAAAATTTCAAATTTATTTATTTTTAATGGGCACGAAAAAGTATTCGTACACAATTTTGTAAACTATCTAGTTCCAAGAAAAGTTTAGGTGCTACATAGTACATTGTATTGAAAATGTTGATTATAAAATTCATTGGACTTTCGTTGTATTCATAAATATACAAATATTATTTTTTATTTCGAGCTTAAAATCATAAAGAAAGTACTTTTAGAACAGCACAAGTGTTGCGACGATTCCCGCTAATTTAAATAAATTACTCCCAAAAAATAGTTTCCGATGTGAGTTTCAATTGATAAGAATTTCCATATTTGTAACATTTCTTACTGTTATTTAAATTTGCCCTATCTCATGTTTCCTCTATATGAAGGGCCCTATTCTATATTATTTTCCCTTAATTACAAGTCCCTCAGTTTAAAAAAAAACCCTATTATTATAACTATTTTTTGTACCCCTATTTTAATTCGGCCTATTTGAATTTGCCTTTTTTCAATTTCCTTTTTAATATCCCCCCTTATTTTTATTTCTCCATATTTTATGTTCTCCACATTTTTGCAAAAACTATTAATTTTTTTTTGTTTTTATTCAAAAAATCCTATTATTATGATCACTATTTCTATTTACCCCTATTTTAATTTGCCCCATTTTTAATTCCCCTATATTTTAATTCCCTATATTTTGAATTCGCTATTTAATGTTTCGCTTATTTTTATATCCCCATATTTTATGTTTCCCAAATTTTTGCAAAAACTTTTATTTTTTTTTTTTATATATATTTTTTTTCTTAATTTTTGTTGGATAGCGTGTACCAGATTCGTTGTGCTGCCAGCATGTGTATGCATGTGTTTGTGTGTGTGTGTGCGTTGCAAAAAGGGGTCGGCGGGGGAGGTGTGCATGGATTATGGCAAACAAATTTGCGCTTTTGCCGTATCTGTTGCGCTTTATTGTTTTCGTCTTTTGTTGCTACTGTAGTTGTTGTTTTTATTGTTATTGTTGTTATTGTTTTCAAATACTGTTTTTTTTTTTTATTTGATGTGTGTGCTTGTGTGCGCCATTTGTTACTTTATGCCCCTGCCGACAATGGGCGATTATAATTATTTACTGGGCATATTTAGGCCGTGCAGCAGCAGCTGATCTAAACAATTGACGCCGCGTCTTTTGGCTGTCGCCGCTGCCGCTGCCGCCGCTGCTGCTGTTGTTGCAATTAGTCGGCAAGCTGCAAAGTAAATGAGCCGCTCTCTCTCTCTCTCTTTTTTTCTCTCTCTCTCTCTCTCTTTCTCTCTCTCTCTCTCTCTTCCTGCCTTTTTGCAACATTCTACACAATCTACACAAATTTCAACAATTTCTTATTGTAGTTCCGCCTACGTCGCTGCCATTGCTGCCGTCGCTGTCGGCGTCTGCTTCGCTGCTGCTGTTGGCGCTGCCGCTGCTGCTGGCAGGGCAGACCTGGCGTTTTTGGGGTCCCACTCGGCCGCCGTTTGCCATTTGCACAAGTTGCATGTTGGGATCGTTCGCTCGCTCGCTCGCACTCTCCCAGCTTCACCCCGCGCCGCCTTCGTCGTCTTTGTTGCTTTTATTATTTATATTTTATTTTCGGCTCGCGTTGTGCATATTTTAGAGTACAAGTTTCCCCTTTTTTGTTTAATTAAATTTAATATAGTTTTTTTTTATTTTTTTGTGCTGTGCAAAATTTCCCTTAGATCGCCTTTTTTACAGCTAAGCCGCGAGAGTGTGTGTGTGTGTCTGTGTGTGTGCCTTGTAATTACTACGGTTTAATCAGTTATTATTGTTTCATATTCAGCTGCAGCCCAAAACAGCAGCAGCAACAACAATCCTAGCAATAAGCAATACAATACCAGCAACACAACAGCAACAAGAACAGCAGCAGCAGCAGCGCACAGTGACCACAGTTACATTGGAATTGTGCGTGTGGGCGTGGCCGCAAGTGCAGCTCAGGTACGTACGTAAATGCGCCCTCTAATTAGGCTTATTTCAATATACACTTCCTCCCCTTCTCTCTCTCTCTCTCTCTCTTGCTCCCTGTTGTACGTGTCAGAAATGACGCGACAGACAGTCGAAATTATAATATATCGATTTACAAAGCATATATGATATCATAATTGAGACCTCCCCCTCCCTCACTGCCCCAGGGGGAGCTGCATATAATGAGCAATTTCACAACTGCAGCGAATTCACAAATGAGAGGAAGAGAGAGAGAGAGAGAAAGAGAGAGAGAGAGCGAGGCAAGAATGCATCATAATATACTTAGTAATAAAAGTGCAACGCATTTTTGGTTTATTTATGGTATTTTGCGCTTAATCCACGCGCAGCAGATTTTTGGCAGAATTAACAAGAATATTTCTGACCATATAGCGATCATTTAAATAAATATTAAAGACGTTTCTCGTGCCGTGAAAATGTTTACATCTTTTATGATCTTTCGCAATTTTTCCGCCTTGTGACGGAACGACGGAAGATCGTTTTGATTTGATTTTCCGCTTAGTCAGGCACAGGAAATGTTAAGTTAACAGCGGTTAGACTTAACAGTTTCTGGGCTCTTGAGATTAACAGACATTCTTAGTACTTAGTAAACTTAGTACTCATTCAGTTTAAAGTACTAAGTATACTAAGTAGCTCGTTCTGCATTGATTTTTTGCTTAGCCAGTCGTTTTTTGTAGGAAATGTTAAGTTAACAGCGGTAAGACTTAACATTTGATTGCCTATTTAGACTAACAGATGGGTTGCTTCAGGTGTATCCATCTACGCTAGAAGCTTTAAAAACCTTTAGCTATTTCTACATTTAAAAAATACTAAAAATACTGAAATTTAGGCAAGGGTCCCCCCTATGATTTTTCAACAAAGTAATTTTTTTTTAAATTTTAAATCGCGAGTTTTTAGTTTTAATCGATTGCGGAGATCAAAATGAGTATCAATCAATTGTTTAAATCGATTTTAAACGATACTTAATTTTCGGCCAAAAATCATGTCGAAATGGGCAAAAAATTAGACATGTAACGAACTCAACAGGCCTGGTACCCTCATTTTACACAGATCGTAACTTCTTTAAAAATCAAACGATTTTCATGCGGAATGACATTTTGCTTATGTTTTAACAACCTGAGCGATTCTACATTTAAAAAATATCAAAATGGATATTTTGAATTTTTGGATATTTTGGAAATTTAGGCAAGGGTCCCTATGATTTTTCAACAAATTTTTTTTTTTTATAATTTAAAATCGCGAGTTTTCAATTTTAAACGATTTTAATCACGTCTTAGCCTCACAGAAACAGAAACATCCTTATAGTCTCCCCAAAATATATAGACTATTCTGATCTGGTCATGCGATAGATGTCTCTCATGTATTTAAAACTTTTTTAAATATTTTATAAAGAGTACCTTCTGCTAATTGCCATATAATTCTGTAAAGTTAACATGCTTAGCAACAGTCCATTTTATGGCGCTGTTAAATTTATATTTATTTTATAGCGTGTCCGAACAAAGAACGAAACAAAGAATTTAAGCAACAATTTGAGCAACATTTAAAGTCGTAATAAAACTAAAAATAATATTCCACAATCATTAAAAATGATGTTTTCTTTAACAGATAATTAATTGCGAATTTGTGTGTACTCGTAGCACTTGCCTAGTCATATACAGTGTATGCTTGGGTAGAAACCTTATGGAACTGGAACTGGAAAGTCCTAGTCTTTCATCAAGATATTCCTCTTTAGGATCTTTGGGATTGGGTTAGGCTATCGATCAATCGATTTGTTGGGAATTGATTTGATATCGATTGAGTGAGGTATCAGGATTGAATTTTCTGACAAATGCTTGGACTGATTGTCATCGAACTGCATATTGAAATGGACTTGAACCTTGAACCCTGCGGTCGTTAGCAACGGATTCGTCTGTGGCGACGCCTCTGCACGCCCAGTGTCTCTGGCAATTGGCCCAGCACCAGGAAGTCAATGGCCAGACGCCACTTGGGAGCTATTTGTGGTTGGGTAGGAAGGGTTATCTCGGACAGGGAAGTGGGGAGGGGAGGGACTTTTCTTACCTGCCGCTTGAAAGGCCAAGAGAAACCAGATTAATGATATCGCAAAGCGAATGAAATCGAAAGCATCATTGGCACAAAGTCCTGGACAATAGTGAAAGATGAGCTGAGCCCAGGTCCATTTGGAGTGCGCCAAGGTGCCAAGTGCCTGATCGATAATCCCCAGAAATGGTTGCCACATGGCCAGCAGTATAAAGTCCACCAGAAAGAGCACAACAAACAGTTCCAGTATCAGAAAAAGTTTACGCACCACACGCATCCGACGTCGCATCCAACGAGGTCGATACTGGACCAGGGTCAGCAGGAGGCCGCTGGTAAAGAAGATGGTTGACCAGTTCAGTGTGTTCAAATGATTCCCATCGTGCGTAGCCAGTTCATCGGGCAGCTGGCCAGAGTTCAGTTTGAGCACAATGTGCCATTGGTTCCACTGTAGCAACAGGCCCAGCGACAGCATTAACAGTGACTCGTAAAAGTCGCGTACCAGGGTCGCGGCACGCATTTGCATTTTACGCTTGCGCAACTGAGACATCACAATGGAAATTTTGGATTAAAAGAAGGTATACGAAACGTGTAGCTAATGGAATTTCTGGATGTCTGTGATTGTCGATTGAATTGTCAAAAGTATCTGGAATATATAATACTATACTAGATTGTATACATGTACGTATATCTTGTTGGATATATATTGTGAAGTAAATTCGATAGGGTGTAGTTCCGACTAGCCTGACGTGCTTAGCTATGCTTGTTAGGTTTCTTCTTGGGGGGGTAAGACAGGAGTCTTGCTTTGGGGGTTGGGAAAGGGTACCTGAACTTCAACAGTTTTAAATTTCCTTTATAAAAGTTTAATTAGGTTTTATGATATTTATTGTTTCTTTTTTAAATAGGAATTGGCATTAGAGCTGATTATACTCCCTCTCTCTCTGTATCTCTCTATCTCTTCCTGTTGTCTTTTTTTTAGGATTGCAAAAGGGTAGCTATGCCTAAGCCTAAGTCCGTTCATAAGGTTCTACCTTTTCGTGCATCAATAAGAGAAGATTTCGCATTAGATCTGATTGGAAGGTTTCCTTTTGCTCACTCATCTCTCTCTATCGCTCTATCTCGTCCAGTATCTTTTCCTATCTATGGCATAATTATCTCCGATTTGCCTGCACCAGGGGGTAGGCCTAGCCTATGAAGCTAGTCAAGTCCTAATCCTTTAATCTCAGAGCGCATATTAAAGTTGATGCTGTACGTAATGAATATTTGAACGAAAGTTGGGTTTAAATTTTGAATACTTGCGCAGCGGAGGAGGAAGGAGGGAAGAGTAATACATATGTGTAGGGGTTGGGTGGCTGTAGGGGGTGTGTGTGTTTAGGGGGTGTGTGTGTAGGCTGTCTGTGTGTGTGTGCGTGAAATATGACACATGAATCTGGCACGCACGTGCTGGTCCAACCAGGCCTGACTGGGAACTGCGACTACGACTACGACTACGACTACTAGCTGCGAAATCAATTTCTCTGTCAAATCAGCAGACACTGAAAATGGGACAAGCAGGTCCCCCCCCAATCCTCTCCCTCTTCCTTCTCCTGCCTTCCCCACTCCAACCAAATCTGCGACTGCTAGCAATGCTGTCATTACACATGCTCGTTCAGTGCGCCGTGGAAGGAGCGCGTTGCGAAACCCTAATCCTCATTCTCCTCCCCAGCTTCTGCCTCTGCTGCTCCCTCTACTTCTTCCTCCTGCTCTGTAGACCCCTCCCCCCTTTGCAATTGCCATGGCTTGAGGAGAACGACAACTCGTACATTTGCCTTTGGCTTGCGGGGGCTGCTGCTGCTCTAGCCTCAAAGTGGAAGCGGTTATTGTAGTTGTGCCTCGTCTTATTGCTGTCGTTGCTGTTGTTGTTGCTGTTGCTGCTGCTGCTGCTGTTGTTGTTGTTCATCTTATGCGCCATATAAACGGTAGACCTAAAAGTCACCGGCGTCAAGTAAACAAAGCTGCCACCAGCTACACACAAAAAAAAAAAAATAAGAAAAAATGTTTTCGACGACGGCTGCTGCCACTGACTGAATTTGTTGGTGCACCAGACAAAAATTGAGAGAGTTTAGTTGCTATATATGTTTCCATATTATGCAGAAATTGCTGATAATTCAAAAAAAGCCAAGAAATATTTTCTAGCTTTAGGATTAACTGAGTTTCAAAGCATTTTGTGTTTTATTTCTCATATTCTGTTAGCTGCCACTGTTGCGCGCAATGTTAAGTTAACAGCGCTTACATTTAGCATTTAGATGTTATGTTAGCTTAACAGCGTGGTTGGTTACTGTTAGCAGCCTCTGTTGCGCGCAATAACTGTTAAATTTAACATATAATTGCTATGTTAAGTTAACAGAGCTGCGGTAACACTGCTGTTAGCTATGTTAGCTTAACAGAAGGCGGAATAACGTTATGTTAGACAATGTTGGAGACAATGTTAATAATACTGCGAGGCAATTAACATTTTAGCACTATGCTAGGTTAACAGAGATGGGAGTTTAGGTTGCTCTGTCCAAGCTGGAAGACAGTTAAGGCTGCTAAGCTCTCGACTCGAGAGTCTCGAGGGGAAAAGAGCTGGAAACCTGCAATCAATTGCAGTCTTCAAGAGAGAGAAGAGCTTGAGGCACCGTCGATGGTAACAGTGCAGGGAGGGTACAGTCTGTCTACCATTACATATTTTAAGTTAACAGAGCAGCCTGCAGAAGCCTCCACTATTTCATAGCAGGCATCTACAGCTCAGTTCTCGCATGGGATCCCTAAGTGAAACTGAATTGGCCACACTTGTCGCCTGCCAACTATCCAGTTGTTCTGCGGTCGCCATAGACCATTGGCATTGGCTCCGTCTTGGGCCTGTCTTCCTTCCCATCCCCCCTTCTTCCATCTACCATCTCCCATCCCTGCTCTGGCCCTGGCCCTGCCCTGGTCGTCGTCATATTGTGTTTGGCAAGTCGTTTGCGATAAAGCCAACTACATAATGTCTCTGTAGGCAGCGCTGGAGGGGGGAGGGCAGAAGGGAGACGTCGCTGGCGGGGCTGGCGAATAAAAATGCTAAACCAGCGCTATGCTGGCGTCGCAACGACGCAAACACCCAAGTCATATGTGTGTGTGTGCCCGGGCTGGCGATGGGAATGGGAATGTGGAAGGGGAGGCTGGATAATGCGAGTTATCCTTGATTGCCTGCTTCGATAGGAGGATATGACGCGGCTGTGGCAAACAAGCAGCTCAGCGTACACATTTTTTTTCATCTCCTCCAGCTATGGCTGCCCTGGCTGCTCCTCCTGCTGCTGCTCCTCCAGCTGCTGCTCTGAGTCTATCGTGATTCGCTCTTGCCTTCTCTTCGCTCTCTCTCTCGCTCTCTTTATCCCTCTCGGCCTTTTTGCTCATTTCATTTGACCCCGTGGCCTCTGCCCCCGCCCCTGCCCTGCCCCTGCTGCCCTCTACAACTCATCATCATTTGCCAGGAGGCCAAGTGCAGCGAGGAGCGGTAGCTGAGGCAAACTCATTGGAATCCCAGCGAGCATTATAGGCGGCTTACTTAAGTTGCGGCCCCGGGGCTAATTGATTTGCCGCGTGACAGTTGGCTGCAGCAGGTGGCAACCCTATGCGTGCGTGTTGGGCAACTCTTAAACTAAACTAAACAACAAATTTTTAATTGTGTGCAGCAAGAAGACACGAGGCCAAAGAGGCAAATGAGCGCGCCGAGCACAACGAGGTCAATGATTGTTTACACTACACTCGAATGCTGTTTACCCCGAGCTGGGCAGGGGCGGAGGAGGGGAGGGGGTAGGGGGGATAGACGGCGAGACGACCAACAAGGGGCGACATGGCGACTGGGCCAGTCAAGTAGTAGGAGGGGGAGGGGGAGGGGCTGCCTGCCTGCCTGCCTGCCTCATCATCTGCGCTTAGGCCACTTGGCTCGCAGCCTGTGTTAACTGACTCTCGCTGACGGGCACATTATGCCCAGCGGCGTGTGTGTGTGTGTGTGTGCGAGTGTGTGTGCATACACAAGTGTGTACAGACGTGTGTGTGTGAGGAGATTTGCTGCCTGCAACGTCGCAGCTTTAAATGAGTAGCCTGATTACTGCCCCAATAGGCAGCAGCACGAGGCATGAGGTGGGGCAGCTGGAGGCATGTGGGAGGCACCCAGAGGCATGTGGGGGGGCAGCCAGAGGCATGTGTGGGGGCAGCTAGAAGTATGTGGCATGTGGCATGTAACCTGCCCTCCCCTGCTCAATTCATAATCTCGAAAATTATCAACACAACCGAAAATTTGTGCTCTGCAAAACTTTAAACTGTTTTCAAAGCGTGTTTTTTTATAGCACATTTTTATAGCAGCACACATGAAATATTTATGGCAGCATACGCAGGTACTAAGTAAATTTCCCGCCTCTTATTAGCATAATATAAATACTGGTTTTTTTTTTTTCGTTGTCGATGTAATTACTAATTCCAAGCGAATTAGTCAGCCGGAAAGTCCAATGAAATAAATAAATGTCAAGGCGAATGAGTCAAATAAAAAAGTCAGAGAGTTGAGCATTGCAGGCTAATAAATACCCTACAAGGGTTTACCATATAAACTCATTTTGCAACACTGCAATATTAGTATTTTAAATATATTGCGACTTTTAGCATATATAAAGCGTTTTCTTTGGTTTTTTTTTTGTGTCTTTTCTTTTCCTTTCGTTTATTTTACTATACTTTATTTTTTCTTGTTTCTTTAAGATATTTTGACTTGGTAAAAATTTTAAAAACAATTTTGATGCCCATAATAAATTGTTTGTTTATTTTTTATATTTTCTCACATATATTAAAAATATATTTAGCATGATTTTCAAAGAATTATTTACAATTGTTTTAATTATTCGCACTTAAGACTAATTAGATTGATCTTAATCTTAGTATATTACAAAGAATTAATAGAGAAATTACCCTATAGAAAACCTTTGGCATAAGCTGTTAGATTCTATAGCCTTTGGGGAATATTAGCCAACATTTCCTTCCTATTCCTTTGCTGCAGGAATCCCAGAAACGTAACCTTCTCTACTGATCAAATCCTTGTCTCCTATGTAGATTTCCCACGCACGTCATTTACTTATTATTCCAGTTCAGAGAGCATACCCCTCATATTACGCAAATATTTATTACATTTAAGAATTTATACAAATACAATAAATGATTGTAAACATTTTTAATAAATATGCAAATGAGCGGAAATGTCAGGTATAGTTAAAATATAAAAAAATGAAAACTTTTGGTTACTCGAATTGACATTTATTGTACACGCTACGAGACATGTGAAAATGTAATTATATTTAATGTAAAACTTAAGGAACACCCTGGGGGAAATTAACAGTTTTTCCGAAGTGTTAATTGCTCCTAGGGGAAACCCCTCCCCCTCAACAACTACAACTTGAGGTAATTAATATAAATTCTCAACAAACTGATGAGTTTAATTGATGGGGAAAATTTTGAATTTTTTTTCTCCCTCTCTCTCTCTCTGCACTGCACTCTCTCTCTCTCTCAGTGCAATTAGGAGGCGTGACAATTGTGCAGCATTTGACAGCAAACAAAGATCGAGCTGCCAAGTGGCTGCTCTCCCTCTCTCTCCGTCTCTTTCCCTCGCTTTCTACATATTTCTCGCATATTACGTATACGCCGTGTTAGCCCATTGGCGCCGGCATTTGCCCAAGTGTGTCTGCTGTACTGAGTGTGTGTGTGTGTGTGTGTGTGTGTGTGTGTGTGTGCGCGCGTCGCCCTCGGGCCGAGTCAAGTGGAGAGCGACCACTTCAGCCTCGAGAGTCTCATTTGTTGCCCGGGTCCCCTTTGGACACACACACACACTCAAAGCAATCGACGCGTGTCTGTGTGTGTGTGTGTGCGGCCGTTCATTAATTTCCATTTCCCGCGCATATCTCGATAATTATGTTAGTGGACTAATGCGACCACGCCCCTCTGCCTTGGAACTCCTCCCGCCTCCCGCCTCCCTCCTTCGAACGATACCAATGGGCAATCGCTCTTGAGCAGTTTCACCGTTTCCCATTTCCCATTTCCCACTTCGCTTATGCCAAATTCGCGCTGCTCACGCATCTAATTAAATAATTATACGCTTAATTATATTTTGGTGCGAGTGAGAGAGAGAGAGAGCGAGAGTGTGTGGGAGAGCGAGAGCGAGAGAGAGAGAGAGGGGTAACTTCTTCTTTAATTGTTTTTTAATTTGAATTTGCAGAGCAGTCAAAATGCCAGACAGACTGACAGACTGACAGACAGCTGACTGACTGACTGACTGCCTGAATTAATTGCCAGCAGCAGTGAGAAAGAGAGAGAGAGACACAGAAAGAGAGGGACAGCTGCAGCATAAATCCGTTTAAGCCTCTTGTGGCTAAATTGATTTCTCTGCTAACATTTTTTGGCAGTTCGATCGTAATGTTGCTGGTATAACACACACACACACACACACACACATAGCGAGAGGCATAAGCTTAAGCCTTATACAGTGTGTACACACCATTGCAACAGTGTTGCCCCATGTGCCACAATTTCATTCTCTATTTGCACTTCATTTTTGCCATATTGCGGTTTTGGCTACGTTTTTTGTTTTCCTATTTTTTTTTTTTTTTTTTTATTTTATACTTTACTCCTGCATTGAAATTCTCTTTGGGGCATTATTTTTGCTTCTGTCGGAGATAAATGTAAATATATATGCAGAGTGGAAAAAAAAGAAACGTATACAAAGCCTGCCAGTCAGTGAGTCAGTTGGTCAGATGGAGTACAGCAGCAGATACCACGTAAATGGGGCGATATGAGAGGAGTAGATCAAGGAGAGAGTTGTTAGCAGAAGCCTATGAAAACTTTTCTTATACCTTGGATAGTTGGGAGGGCTCAGGTAGAACTTCAACTCTTTAACTGCTGTATTTGCAGAGAGCCACAAGGTTTTACTTGTTATAGTATTACTTACTCTCAAGCCCTTTGAATATTTTCCTATAGTTTTGATAGTTGGGAAGCCTGAGACAAAGTTTCAATTGTCTATCTATTGTATGTGCAGAGAACCTTGGGTACTACGTTGCATACTTCAAAATGAAATATGCAGTTCCGGTCAGTTATCCGAAAAGTAAGCATTTCTTAATCCCATTGAATTTTTCCTAATCCTTTGGCAGTTGGGAAGCCTCAGATCAAGCTTCAACTGTCCAACTGCAGTAATATTTGAGAGAGATGTATTTTTAATTGCATGCCTCAAGATAAAGTATAATATGTTTTTTTTTTGTTTATATATATATTTTTTTTATATTTTTTATTAAGGCCTACGTGTGTTAAGTCTAGGAATAAAATATGTATTTAATAAAAAAAGATGATTTTCTATTAGTAATTCTTGCCTTGTTATTATTTTCTGAAATCTTGGAGTGTTATTAAGCCTTAGGCCAAGCTTCAACTCTCTAGTCTTATCTGACTACAGAGAACCACGTGTTTTTCTCCATATACCACACGGGGTACTCCCTGCATACTCCCTGTCTACTCCCTTTAGTTAAAAACGTAAAACGATTATGTCCTCACCCAGCATGCTCATTGGGGAGCGCTGTGTGGGTTGTAAAAAAATGATATGATACGAAAAGCTACAGAAAAAAATAATACGCGACTCTTAAAGCTTTAAGCAAACAATATCTAAAGGCTATGCTTGAATTCTTTTCTTTTTCTCTTTTTCTTTCTCGGGGGCAGCCTAATAAGATGTAAAATCAAACGTACAGCAGGCTGAAATTTGCGTGCGATTATCCAACTTTGAACTTGAACAAGGATTTTGCGGGGCTTTAAAATGTTCACTGGGTTCGCTTTTCTCAGCGCTAAGCTGTGTGCATTACTTTGTCGGGTAATCTGATTCGAGCATGTCGCGTATATATATGGTATATATATATATATATATATATAGTATATAGTATATGTGGTATTTCTTGACTGTCTTGGCCCAAGCTGTGCTGGGGCTTTCATTTCATTAGCCACGCCCACCATCTCATCTCATTAGCGTGTCGCTTGCTGCACGCCGCTCTCTCTGCTCCTCTCTCCTCTTCTCTATCTTCCCTTCTCTCCTCTCGCTCTCCTCTCCCTTCTGCGAGAAGCTGGCATCGTATTACTTATGTCGCCACTTCGCATCTTGGCAGCATGTTTTTCTCTGCTCATTAGACCGTTTAACAGCACTGGACGTGCACAGCGCAGGGACTGGAGGGGACTGGGGAGGGAATGGATGCCAGGAGAGGCGACTCTACCCTGCACATTGGACTGAAGCTGGGGCAGGGCAACATTCTCTCACGAAATTGCAGTCTAAGCTGCCGCCGCGGCCGCTTAATGCAAAACTTATTATGCGAATTTGTGGGCTTACGAGCTGAGTGAAGCATCACGACGCGACCCTATCCGACCAGGCCAGGCCAGAGTAGACCCAACCAAACCCAACCCAACCCGGCCAGAACCCAAACAGGGGAACATCAACATTGAAGCCTGCGTCTGGTTGTCGCCGGCGGCAATGGTGGCGGATCCGCTTGAATCCGCTTGTGGGCCGCAGGAGAGAGAGAGAGAGAGAGAGGGGGAGAGAGAGGGAGAGAGAGGGAGAGAGGGAGGAGAACTGTGTGCAGTGTGCGCACTAATTACGACAAGGTCGGTGCACTAATTAACAATGGCTTTGAGGCAGCTAAACGATATGGCGCCCAGGCAGGCAGGCAGGCGGGCGGGCAGGGCAGGCAAGCAGCTCGAGCCCAAAATCCAAAACACAGAAACCAGAGACCAAACCAGAGACCAGAGACCGAAGCCAACTCATGCGCATACTCTAGAAGTCACTGCACCTGCAGTCAGTGCCATATTATATGAGCTGAGCAGGAGGTATGTGTCTCCTCTGTCTTTGTTTATTGAAAATGAGCTAGAATAAGCAGATTTTCGAGTTGAGTTGGTCAACAGGTTACAAAAATAAATAAAACTTGACAAGAAACACGCATTATTATTGTTTAAAATGAGTAGAATAATTAAATAAACATATTAACAAGAAAACACACTGTGTGGAATTTCAGGCTGCGCTCAAAAGTATGCTATAAAAATGAGAAATTCGCATAGACTGAGCCTGCATTGAGCCTGCATTAAGCGTGCCCTTGAAAGTAGGCAATAAAAATTTGCAGTTTGCTAAGGCGAAGCTGATTTCAGGCTGCGCTCGAAAGTATGCTGCATAAATTTGAAAACATGCATAGGTTGAGCCTGCAGTGAGGCTGCCCTTAAAAGTATGCTATAAAAATACATGCAGTGTGCAAAAGCGAAGCCTGCATTGAAATAAATAAATAAAATAAATAAATTAATAAAAAAAAAAATTAGTAAAATAAATAAGTACAATAAATTAATAAATTAACGATTAATAAAATAAATTGTATAGTACAAATAAAACATGTTTGCTAAAACAAAATAAATTAGTAAAATAAATAAGTAAAATAAATTAATAAATTAACGATTAATAAAATAAATTATATAGTACAAATAAAACATGTTTGCCTAAAACTAAATATATTAGTAAAATAAATAAGTAAAATAAATTAGTAAATTAATGATTAATAAATAAAATTAAATACTGAAAATAAAACTTAGCTGCCTGTAACACCCAGCCCAGTTTACCTTTAGTATATGCTCAAAATTCAATAGCTCTCTCGCTCTTAATTATACGATACGTCATTGTTATATGTGAGCGATGTGCTATCGATTGCACACTAGGCTTTATTTATAGGGCAAATATACACAACAAAAAAACAAGAAAATAACTATATATATATAATAATGGTTATAATAATACGGCGGCTTAAAGGGGAATCACAACGCCCACGTGCCTGTGCCTGTGCCTGCGCCAGTGACACGACGACAGCTTGAGTGCTCTTCAGAGCGTAGAAGAAGGTCGAGGAGAGACGAGGCCTATTAAAAGGCCAAACAAAAACCTGTAAGACACACACAGACAGAGAAAGAAACAGAGGGAGAGAGAGAGACAGAGCGAGAGAGAGAGAGACTGACTATTGAACCACACATGTCCTTCATGCAGTATCAGTCGGGTTAAATATGTGTATAAATAAAAAAAAAAACAACAACAGCTACGTGTACTAACTAAATTATGTAATCGCTGCGAGCAACTAATTTCGAGTACTCACTCGAATAAAAAAAAAAGGGAATCTTGATTTATGGATCGACGCTGGTTCGATGATTTTGGCAGCTGGCGATTGTAGCCGGCAGTTGCTCTCGTTGTTGTTGTTGCTGCCCCTGCAACCGGCTTTAGAATAACAACAACAACAACAACAACAACAACAACAACAGGAAGTGGCATCGTGGGCTGCTGATTTGACGCGATTAGATTAGATGAGATTTGTGTGTGTGTGTGTGCGTGTGTGTGAGTGTGTTTCAGCCTGCGGGCAGGCGCCAAAATTGTCGCCAACGGACAAAAGCACAAAAGCTGCCAAAGCCGAAAGCTTGTGGTGAGTAAGTCGAGAGAGAGAGAGAGAGAGAGAGAGAGAGACAAGAGAGGCGAGCGAGAGAGAGGCCAGAGAGAGAGAGACGTGCGAGCTTTCACGAGGACTGTGGGTTGGTGCCTCGCGTGGGAGTTACTAATGCTCGTAATGTCAATTGCTTGTTCTAAGTCCCTCTCCGTGTGTGTGTGTGTGTGTCGTGTGTGTGTGCAATATTTTTAAGCCTCTGCCTTTCTTAGTGTTCGCAGCCCAGACAAAAGACACACACACTCGCACACACGTGTCCGCATATTAATGCGATAATATTACGCATACGCAGCATAGCCGCCGCTTTTGCTATTATTTTATTATATGACCTGCTTTGTTTTTGTTTTTTCGCCCTGGCGGCAATGAAATGAAAACGAAAATGATAAATGAAAATAACAAATTGCATAACATAATTAAAAAGCATTGTTCCTCCTGTTCCACCTGGCGTGTGTAATTTAATATGAGTCTTAATTAGATGCAACATGAGGATGAACGTGAGGCAGCTGAAAACTGAATGTTGTGGCTAAAGCTGCCGCCAGCTTGCGAGGGGGATAAGAGATGCAGAGGGGAGGGACTGTGGTCAACCACTTGCACATTTGGCTGGCAGAGAAAAAATAAAAAAAAAATAAATAAAAAAAAAGAAAGAAACTAAAGCTGTCCAAGTGTGGTCGCAATTGGGCTGCATTCAAGGCAAATGCCCTCGAGCCAACATCCGGCCACGCCCCCTGCCTCCCCCTCTGCACTGGCAGTCAGCTGGCATTTTTTTTTTTTTTTTTTTTTTTTTGGTTATAGGTAAAACCCTAAATGCCGTTGTTCAACCTGATGGCACTACATTTCATTTATTAGAATTTACTTTTAGCAAGGCCGCACGATGCGCCCGCAGCCTTGGGCATATGAAATTACGGCTGTGTCGGTGTGAGTGTTGCTGTCGGTGTTAGTGTTAGTGTTGCTGCTGTTACTGTATGCAAAACCAATCTAGAGAGTTAGGACACTTGGGCATCCCTTGCTGCAAATGCTTGCAAATATATATTTATATTTATATTTATTTATTTACCAAAATGCGAAGCTCAAACAAATTGCAAAAGGCAGCAGCAGCCTTGAACGGCTGCGTTGATAGAGATAAGAAGCCGCAAAAGCCGAATATGTTTTTCATAAATAAATTACGAAAATTGAAGGTGCACATGAGTTGCGTGCCAAACTAGTTGAAAAATATAAATTTATATATATTTTTAAAGTGTTTCATTTATTTAAGCGCAACTTAAAGTATTTTTTAATACAAACAAAAATAGTATTTAATAAGCTGCTCTAAAAATGTGTGTGCATTGAATTAAAATAAGTATTTAAGTATAATTCATGCATTAAAAAATGTATTTAAATATGTATAGTTATTAATTAATAAATAAACAAGTAAGCGCTCAGTACATTAGGCTATTTACAGCCTGCGCTTAAAAGCATGCTATGCAAATTTTTGATTCGCATATGCCAAGCCAAAACTCACTTTGAAGTAACTTGTTGCCATAGAAATGTGTGCATAAATCTAAAAAATACATACAAAAATAATACATTAATAAATTAATTTAAAAAAATTATAACTTAAATAAATATAATTAATAATAAATTAATAAAGTTGATTATTTGGCACTCACTAAGCTTATTCTGTCCTGTGATAATTTTAAGCCATAAATTTACGTGCATAAGTATAAAAAATACATACAAAAATAATACATTAATAAATAAAATTATAACTCAAATAAATATAATTAATAATAAATTAATAAATTATCAACTCGATGCACTGAGCTAATTTTAGCCTGCGCTTAAAAGCATGCTATAATTATGTAATTCATAGCGCAGTAATTTGAAGCCATTGAAATGTGTGTATAATTTAAAAAAATTCATTAAAATATAATAAATTTTTTCATACATTTAAATTAATTATTCCCCAAATAACTACAATTAACAATAAATAAATAAGTAATCATTTAAAGAGCTGAGCCAATTTCAGCCTGCGCTTAAAAGCATGCTACATAATTTTATAATTCGCCAAAAGGCCAAGCCAGAGCTCACTTCGAAGTAATCTTATGCCATATATAAAGCATCTTATAGTGCAAAAGCTTTTGCCGTTCGGCATAACTTTCAAGCCAGGCTCAGTTGTTTAAATGCAGCAGCAGCAGCGCTGTAGCTGCGCTGCCAACGGCAACGAATGATGGCGGCTGTCGTGCTCAAAAATTTGCATAGCATACTTTCGGGCGGCGCTGTAAATAATGCGCGCATTTGGTTTAGTTATTCAAACTAGTATGCTGGGATAGATAGTATGGCGATATCAGTTTGGCCGCTTAGCTAACACTTTGTCCACTTGGACGGCGACGTCGACTGCGACTGCGACAGCGACTGCTGCTGCTGCTGCGCCCCGAGCCTGGGCTTAGGCTTTTTCGGCAATCGTTTTTGAAAGCTCGCTCCAGGAGCATGTCCGCCCAGCCACGACGTCTCTTCGCTGCTCTTCAACTTCGCGTTCTCGTCTCTGGCACACTCTGTGTGTGTGTGTGCGAGTGTGTGTGTGTGTGTGAGAGTGTGTGTGTGTGCTGCTTGCTGGCTGTGTGTGAGTGTTGAGCTTCCTCATCGGCGTCGTCGGTGGTATCAACAAGGACATTCGACCTACTGTTGATTGCGCACCGAAGCTTTTCAGTTGATTTTCAGACCGTGCCACGTACGGAACACATCAGAGACAGAAGTGCGCTCTCACTGCCGGATGCCGATGCGAAGCGGCCATAAAAGCATGCAGCAGCAGCAGCAGCAGCAACAGCAGCAGCAGCAACAGCAGCAACAGCAGCAGCAGCGTCTTGCTTAAGTCCACAAAAAAAAGAAAAACATTTACGCCACAATCATTATCAATTAAAAAAGTGAGTGAGTGTGTGTGTGCTGGCCTGGCCTGCAAGTGTGTGTGTGTAAAGGTATTTTTTTTTCTTATTTTTTTTCTTGCTGCTGCAGGCTACACTGCAACTCTTTTTTTGTTTTTTTTTTTAACCGTGACATGTGCAAAAAGTTGTTCGGTCAAGTGTGCGAGCAGCGCGCGGCTGCTTTATTGATAAAGCCACACACACACAGACACACACACACACACAGGCAGACAAGTTTACAAATATAAAATTCACACACACACAGAGGGAGAGAGAGAGAGGGGGTAGGGGCAGGCGGGCTTAGGCACGGGCAGAGTGAAAAACGAGTCTGACAACTTAACGACTTACTTAGTCAAATAGAGAGGTACGACGACACAAAATAACATTGCCCAAAATATAACGAGTGGGTGACAGAGGGACAGAGAGACACAGCAGAAGAGGGAGAAAGGAAGAGGAAGAGAGGTAGAGAAAGCAAGACAGAGAGTGAGAGCGGATAAGCTGAGCCAGAGACAGCCTAATAGACTGGCCAAACCGGGCTGTAAAGGGTAACAACGTGCTCAGCCACAACACACACACACAGAGAGACACACACAGGCACACACACACACATAGGCACACACAAACACATAGGCACACATTCAAGCACACACACACACGCATAGGCAACACAGGCAGCCCTACACGGCCCTAGCTCACGTGTGTGTGCGATAAAATATTCAATTTTTTTTTTTTTTTTTTTTTTTTTTTTTTTTTCTTCTCGCTTCCAAAAAGGTGTCCGAATTGCGCTAGAAGCTGCGTAGCGGCTGCTTTGGGGCTTTTGCTCTTTACGCTTTGCTTTCACTTCTTTCGCTGTTGCGCTTCGACGCCAGCAGAGGCTGTGGGCAGCGCTGTCAGCGTTTTGCCAGCCACGACTCGGCGTGGCTTACGAAATTGAATGAATATAATCAAATCAGAGAGAGAGAGAGAGAGAGGGGAGAGAGAGAGAGGAGAGAGCAGGTTATGTAAATTCTTTTTTTGGTCGAAAGAATTTGCATACTTTACAGCGCAAGTTAATGGCCAAAACACACACACACATGTGTGTGTAAAAAAAGGGGGCAAAACTTTCACTGTCGGCGGTTTATCGAGCAGTTGTTTTTTTCGGCTGAATCAGCTGATTTTGGCCGAAAATGCAGGTAGAGGAGGGAGGGAAAAGGCCAGGAATGCGGCAGTGGAATCTCATAACAAGTTACACAGTTACAGCTACACATACAGCTGCAAATGCAACACAGATACAGCTACAACTCAGACAAGCCCGAAGAAAAAAACAATTCACAATCAGCGCAGCGCAGCGCCTGAAAAATGCAGGCGAATTGCTAAAAATGAGAAAAATTTAATAATAAAAAAATTTGTAGGGAGAAAGGAAAAGAAATAAAGGAAAATTGAGTAAAAAGCGTGAAGAGAGAGAGAAAAGTGCAATCACAGCTAGAAAACGAAAAAGAAAGAGGAAAAGAAAAACGGCAGATTCGCCTTTTGCATATCTACAGTCTCTGGCCAAGCGTCATAAACCTCTTTGGCCCGTCGACCTTTAACGAGACTACCAAAAAATGCAGGCCAGACAGAGACAGCAAGAGAAAGAGACAGGGAGACAGAGAGAAAGAGAAAGAAAGAGAGGTAGAGAGGGAGAGACAGAGCGTGGGCGCAGCAAATTGCAGGGTTATGCAAAGAGAAAAATTAAAACTACTTGCGCCGGCACAGGGTGTGCTGTGTGCTTTGCCATTGAGAAATTTCTTCAAGTGCGCACAGGGTGTTTCACGTCCCTTCCCCCTCCCTGTAATGATTCAGATTGAGATACGTAGATGGACACATAAATCCCGCCCCCCTCTGCCCACTTGACGTGATATCTATGCGCTTAAAGTGCTTAGCACACTCTGCCCTCATATTACAGGGTATTCGTTAGTTGTACTAAGTGCAACTTGTCTTAAATTGAATTTTATATCTTCTTGCTTTGTTCTATTTCAAAATAAGCATCTACTTACGTGCACATTCATGCACCATCTTGCATATGCTTGTGCTCCCTAGAGATCCCGACTGCGACTGCTTTAATTGCACATTTCCTTTTCATCTGCCAATTATCGGGGCATTCGTTTCAATTATAGTACGCTATATGTCTGTCAAATTGAAATACTCTTTGTTATGCTTTTATACCCTATAATTTCGGCAAATGAATATATACCATATATAAAGATATATACTCTGCTTCTGCTTTGCCTCACACACAAAATGACGCAGACTCTTTCTTTGAAGACGTCGATCTCGAGATCTATAGCAGGTACAGCTATCAAATTTGCCAGAAATACGCTTGAGTACAGCACGTAACTGTGGGTTTTATGAAATTCAAAATGTACTCAATGTTTTCCATAGAAAAATTATATAAAACATTTTTATTTAAGTATAATTCTTTTCTTGAGACTACAAAACCAAAAGCATATGATACAAAACGATTTAGATTGTCTCTTTTTCTCGTGCGTGTTGCTTTGAAGGCATAGAACTCAGGATCTATAATATGTTGAGCTCTTAAATTTGCCAGAAATATTTTTAGTATATACGCCCCACTCATATTTCTTTTAAATACAAAATACAATCAAAATTCGCTTTGATAAAGCGTAAATATGTTTTTAAATTTTGCTTTAATTTGTTTTAAGATATATTTTTATATGTTTTAATATTATTAGAAAAAAGCTAGTTTTTTAGTTTTTCTACATAATTCTTAATTTCATATTTCACCCAAGGTATCTGCACGTCTAGCAGCTGCCTATAGTGCAGCTTTCCCAGCTTGTTTACTTGGAAAACGTAGCGTCTTCTTGTCTTGGATTAAGTGTTTGTTGCGCAATTGTTGCATTTTTGATGAGGCTGCTTTATTATTCACAACCAGCGATTTTAAAGATGTTCGAGCAGGGAGTGAGTGTCAGAGAGTGAGTGCCAGCAGTGAGTGTCAGAAGTGAGTGTCAGTGTGAATTCGGGAATGAGTGTCTGACACTCGTTGCCAATCGAGTTATCGTTTGTCTGCGTCAGGTTTGATAAAGTTTTTGTAGTAATGGGACAGGTGGCAGGCACACACACTCGCACACACACACACACACACACACACTCGCACAGTGGGGCAATTAGTTGAGCAACCACGTCAAACTCGCCTCACTCACTTCCATGTTCGCTCGTGTTCGCTGTCCCAGCGTCTCTCTCCTCTCCCTCGTCTCTCCCCTCTCCTTCTCTCTCTCTCTCTCTTCCTTTCCCTCTCCTTTTGTCAGAGATCCAAACAAATTGGCATTAGCACTCGTTGGGCAAAGTTTTGGCCTTCTCCCCCGTCCATGTTTCCCCCTCCAATCTTGAGCTGTCTGGCCAAGTTGTTTACAAGTCGTTTGGCAATTATTCAATTAAATGCGGATGCCCAGGGAGCTCCAGGGGGGGGGGGCATTTTATATAATAATTTTGACGCACGTACTACCTGCGAAAGAGAGAGTGAGAGAGAGAGAAACTTGCAAAATGCATTTAGTATCGCAACCGGAAATGCCGCGTAATGGCCGCCATACACGAGCGGCCAAACCGGAAGTGCGACGGCGGCTGCGACTGCCTTAAAGTGTGCGTTCAATTTTCTTTCCTTTCAATTTCCTTTGTGGAAAAGTTCCCCTGCAAGCTCCCAGATCAGTTGCAGCTCCTGTTCCCCTGTCCTGCCTCTGTCCTGCCCCTGTCCTGCCTCCCCTTCCTGCCTGCCCTGCCTTTTGACACAAACAAGTTGCCTCCGCTTGCTGAGCAGCTGAGAGATGCGATGAGTGCGACGCTTTGCCAGCTCGTTAGCAATTGCAGCACACACACATAGACACACACACACACACGCACACACACACACACAGACACACACACGCACACATACAGAGAAAGAGACGGATGGATGGCTGCTCTGAAGCGTGTCCGTGTCCATGTCCGTCGCCATCTTTATCTCCATCTGCCTGCACGTCTCACTGTCTCTCTGTCTCTCATCTTTGCGCTTTGTGTGTGTGTGTGTGTGTGTGTATTGTCCGTGCATGTGTGTGTGTGTGTGTGTGTGTGTGTGTGCTGTGACCGCCTGCGTTCTGCATCATTTGTCCGCTTTGTTTACCTACACAGTGTGCGGCCTTATCTGGGCTGCGCTGAGCGAAAAGTAAGCACAGACCCCATCAAGCATGGACAGCAGAGAAGGACAGCGACAGAGAGAGAGAGAGAGAGAGAGAGGTAGAGCGAGAGAGGGAGAGCGAGAGAGGTAGAGGGACAGAGCATAAGGGCCATTAAGGCATATATGTATGATATATATGTGTCTAATGATCTTTGAAGGCAGTCCGATTATGAAATGCATTTTTATTTACTTTCAACTCGCGTACTGCAGGGATTATATAAAGAGAGAGAGGGAGAAGGGGAGAGAGGGAGAAGTAGAGGAATATATGTGCAGCAGAGTAGAGAATCATAATGTATAAAAACGCAGCCTGAAAGTAGGCAAACAAAAGATATAGATACGCGATTAAAGCTTATTCTATTGAGTTTAGAGTTGAGCTGCATAGGATACGCTGTTCATGGTATACTATCTATAAGATACATACCTAAATTACTGTAAAACATATATAATACTGTAGGCTATATATTATATAGATTCTCAATCAAAGCAATTAGATATACGATAAAAGCTAATGAAACTTTTATAAATAAATTTAAACACAAGACTTGAGCTACATAGAATACTCTGCTTATGATGTTATATATAATATAATACAGTAATTTAAGTATATATATAAACAGTTATATAGACCTATATATTCCTGTACCCCATTGCCTTAGAAGAAGTACATGAGCTGCTTATAATGCCCTGTGAATTGTGACTGGATTAATACAAGTTTTTTTTTGCTTTTCAATCTACATAATGCTGTCCATCCACTTCACACTTCCACTGCCTCTCTCTTTCTTTCTGCCTCTGCCTCTCTCTTTCTCCCGCTGCCACACTGGTTTTACGAGTAATTTAGTTGACCCACAGGCAACACCCCAGGCGACAGTTAACTGTGGGCCACATCCGCGGAGAATTCTTGTCAACGTCGCCATCGCCGTGTTCTGTGTCCACACGTTGACTGGAAATTTCATCAAAAGTTGCCAGCCGCCTGGGCCCATTCTTCTCTGCCCTCTTCCCGTTGCCTCTTCTACTCTCTCTCTCTCTCTCTTCATCTTCTACTTCGTCTTCGTGTTCTTTTGCCGACATCCGGCATCAGACATCCGACATGGCCATCAAATTTGTCCGCAACTCGTAAAATGGCGAGCGAAATGAAATATGAAAGAACTAACAAAAGAAAGAGAGAGAGAGGGGAGATAGAGAGAGAAAGAGAGGTAGCTAGTTTTATGATTACGTTATGCAAGCTTCGTTCAATTTGTTATTCGCTTAAATGTTGTTTATGTGATTTCTGCTGCAGAGATCCTAATTATGGCCCCATAAATGTTGCCTCTAGCCCGAGGCATAAATCACGATTATAACAATTTAATGCGGGGTACTCTACTCTATTTGTCTTACTTTTCTCTCTCCCTCTCTCTTTCTCTCTCTCGTAGTTTTTCGCTCGGTTTCAATTGCCAATTGAAAGTCAATTAAGGTTCCATGCAATTTTCCCCAACGAACAACGAATTAAAAAAGTTCCTACCTCTACCCCTACCTCAACCTCTTCCTTCCCCCAAGACCCGCAAAGTTTCCAGTGAAATTATTAAAATTTTAATTACGCAACTCTATGGTAAAACTTGTCGACAGGGTCGACCCCAATTCCCTTTGGTCTCAAGTCGTCGGGTAGAAAAGGTAAAGCAGAGAAGACTACAAGTTGGGCCCTCAATAGGGTTGACTTCGCTTAGCCTGTCAGAGTTGCCAGCTTCGACTTTTTACTGTAATCGATTACGTATTATTTTCATATCATTTTTGCTTTGTTATCGCAGCGAAAATAGTACTCGAAAAATTTCTTTCTTTATCATTTCCGGTTGTGCAATTACAAATCGAAAGAAATATATAGTGCAATTTTGGAATTTTTTTCTCCCCCCTGAATTATTATATTATACTTAGTCTTAGGGATGGAAAAACTTCGGAGTTTTTTTTCTCCTCCCCCCCCTAGATTATTATATTATACTTAGTCTTAGAGCTGGAGAAACTTTTCAAACCCATACATTTTTTTTTGGAACTTATGCAATACCTTAGCCAGCACTTTGAAGCGAGAGAGAGAGGGTCCCACTCAAGCATGATTGTCAGAACTGTAGGCTAGAAAAAAAAATAGAGGTAGGAAGGATAAGAGAGAAAGAGAGAGGTAGGGTAAGAGAGAGAGATAGAGCGAGCTGTTTGCAGTTTTTCAACTTGACTTGAGATTCTCAGTCAGTTCTGCAGTTCGAGCAAATTTATTTTTATGTTCTCCTGAGTAGAATATCATAGTGGAATGACTAAGCCAGCGAATGGGGAGAATGAGGAGAATGATGGACGAACTGAAGGCATGACCAACTGGCTGAGTGACAGACTGCAGGCAGTTTCTTACTGGCAGCGTCTCGGCATTGTGCGATGTCCCTGGCTGTCGCAGTTTAGATGTGTTTTTGGGAGGAGAAGGAGGAGAAAGAGGAGGAGAAGAAGAAGAAGGAGGAAGAGGAGGAGGAGGAGTGGGAGAGCGAGGGTAGCGTCACATACAAAAACCATCGCTGACATGCTTAAATATCAAAGTACCTTTTGCTATTCATCAGCGGGTGCCTTGGGGGGAGTAGGGCTTGGTGGCAGGTGCCTGAAGCGGGAGGGGAGGGGGAGGGAAGCTACGTGAGCTGGTCTGACTACTGCATGATGGATGACGTTTCGCTTGCCTTGACAATGTGCCTCGTTTTTGGGTTTTGTAGTCGCCTAGCGAAGCTATCTTTAATCTTGTCGCTTTTCTCTTTTCAGATCGAACCACAGCCGCATCCGGATAAGACACGCGCCTCCAATTACCTGTTGTTAACAGTTCAAGGCAGAGGAGTGTGAGACAGAGAGAGAGAAAGAGGGAGAGAAAGAGAGAGGGAGAGCAACAGTGGTAACTGGCGTACACTCAACGGCCGCACAATGGGCAAGAAGAACTCCAAATTGAAGCAGGACACCATCGATCGTCTGACAACAGACACGTACTGTAAGTACCAAGACGGGGATAGGGTAGGGGTAGGGTAGGGTAGTGTACGGGGTGGGTAGGGCAGGGTAGGGAGGTCCCACAAATCATGCCGAGTGCGTTGCAGCCTTGAACTCCATATGAATTATTGGGCTCGTGCATTAAAAACCACTTGAAAGCCATTTTGGCAGCCCAAACGTGCGCAAGTTTCCGCAAAAATAAATACAACGAGATACGCGACTTTGTTGCCTCCATGTGTGGCATCTATCTAAGTGCTCCCCAGGTCCCCCCCTCCTTTTAGGACCCATTGCCAGTCCCTTTCTCTTGCAAGGACTTCAGCAGGGTAGTTGGGGCGGTTGCCTCATAGAGATGATCAACTTGAGGAAAGAAATCTATATGAAAGCTGGAAAAACTATAAAGAATACGTTTATTCAGCTAACTATCGATAGTTAAATATCGATAAAAGAATTAAAAACCCTTGCAAGCTATTGTGCTGACTTCTACTGTAAGTAGTTATCGATAGTAACTTCTTTTGTAAGTAACTATCGATAGTACTGACTTAGCTTGCATGTAGCTGTCGATTCTATTGACTTATTGACTTCGGTATCTATAGATAGTGCTATTAATTTCCGTGACTTACTATCGATAGTTATAATAATTGCTGTAGCTATCTATCGTGATTGAACACTTTCCACATTTCATAATTTTCTTAAAAATCATACGATTTTCTTCGGGTAAAGCATTTTATTCATAATTTTAGTTCAAGAATAGACGGAATTAATAGTTTTTGACATTTAAAAAATCTAACAAAATTTTCAATTTTCGTGATTTTGCTAGGGTCCCCCCTGTTCTTTTTTCAGAAATTTTTTTTCTTAAAAATTTTAAATCGCCAGCTTTTAGTTCTAATCGATTGCGAAGGTCAAAATTAGTATAAAACAAGTGTTTAAAATCGTTTTAGAGGATACATAATTTTTGGCCAAAAATCATGTCAAAGTCGACTAAAAATTTGACATGTAAGACCCTAAACAGGACCAGTATCCTCACTTTCCTCATTTCATAACTTTCTTAAAAATCATACGATTTTCTTCGGGTAAGCATTTTATTCATAATTTTAGCTCTAGAAGAGAATGGCTTTATAGTTTTTGTAATTTAAATAATTCAAAAAAATTTTGAATTTTCGTGATTTTGCAAGGGTCCCCCTGTTTATTTTTCAGAAATTTTTTTTTAAATTTTAAATCGCCAGCCTTTACTTTTAATCGATTGCGAAAGTTAAAATTCGTATTTCGTTGAGTATCTATCAGCAGTTATTATGTATTCTGAAAATTGACAGTTTATAAGCATCTATCGATAGTACTCATTTTCGCTTGAAATACCAATCGATAGTATTAAGTATTTCAGTTAGTATTTATCGATAGTCATGATTGTTTCTCCAGGCATCTATCTTTAGTTACATATCATTGGTATTGGCTATTTCTAAAAGTATCTATCGAGGGTATAAGCTACTTCTATGCATATCTACGAGTATCGATAGTATTAGCTTATTATATGCGTATCTATCTATACTTTCTGCAGCTATTGATAGTCTACACTGTCTACTATCCCTAGCTGTTTCCCCAAGCCGTCTCATTCCTTAACTTAAATCCTTCTCGTCCCTCTGCTTTCGTCTCCATGAGATTTGTGACTCAAAGTATTCCCTAGGCGAGCAAAAGAAACTCGTTTGTTTTTGTATTTTTTTGGTAGCTTTTTCTGTGTGTATTTCTTTTGGTATTTTTGGCGGTTGACTGCACCGTTGCCATCGCCACATGTCCACATATAAGGACATGCCAGCAATAAGGTCATATTTTACTCGAGCTTCTCTTTTTCTGCTGCTGCTGCTGCTGCTTTGGGGCTCTTTCGCTCTATGTGGCAGAAATGAGTTGATGCGAGTGTGTGATGGGTGTGCCCACTGTATGTGTGTGTGTGCGAGTGTGTGTGGCCTGAGAGGGCAAACAGTCTGGGATACTCGCAAATGCCCACATTTATTCCAACCCAGAGTGCAATCCCCCCCCCCCCAACTTGTCCGACTCCAGTCGCAGTTATAGCCTCGGCCATTGCATTTCGATTGCAGCCTAAGATCCGCCACTCTGGTCATGAGCTTAAAGAGCTTTGGCAGTATCATTTATTGCTTATGGCCCGAGTGGCATGTTATGGCCAATACCGCATTCGTTGTTTAAGGCGTTTAATGGACTTTCATATCAGGCCCCAGAGTGTGCTTATCAAGGGCGGAGGAAAGAGACGAGGGAGCTGCTACCTTCTCTCTTTCTCTTTCTTTCTCTGCTTTCTTCTCTAGCTAAAAGAATATATAGAATATATATATTTAAAAGAGTCTGATATGATCTTGTTATCATTAAGTTCTTCGTAGGTTAATTCATTGCGATTTTTAATAATATTTAAGTGGGAAATTTCAGTAAAGATTTGATTTGTGTAGAAACTATGTAGATAAAGATATAGGTTGGAAAGTATGAATAGATAATTTAATAAATGGAAAGGCAGGAAAAAATGGGCAGTTTAATAGACAGAAACATTAACTCAAAGATTCATAGATACATTCATTTGTAAAGGGATAGACAACTAGATGAATTATTAATAGATTGATTAAAAGATAGAAAGACATAGACACAGATAGGTAGACAGATAGATAGACAGGTAAATAGACTGATAGATAGACATTAAGATAGACAGATAGATGGATAGATATATAGATAGGTATATAGAAAGACAGATAGACAGGCAAATAAATGGATAGATAGATTCTTGGATAGATGGATAGTGAGATAGATAGATAGCTGGATAGATAGATGGATAGATAGATAGATAGATAGATAGTTAGATAGATGGATAGCTGGATAGATGGATGGATAGATAGATAGATAGGTAGATAGATAGATAGATAGATAGATAGATAGATAGATAGATAGATAGATAGATAGATAGATAGATAGATAGATAGATAGGTAGATAGATAGATAGATAGATAGATATATAGATAGATAGATAGATAGATAGATAGATAGGTAGATAGATAGATAGATAGACAGATAGATAGATAGATAGACAGATAGATAGATAGTTAGATATATAGATAGATTGTTGGATAGATGAACATTTAAATACATAAATAGCTGGATAGATAGATGAATAGATTGAAAGATAGACAGACAAATAGATGGACAGATATATCAGTAAATAGAAAGATGGATAGACGATAAAAAAAAAGACAGACAGATAGATCTATAGATAGCAGGGTATATAGGTAGATCGACAGATAGGCGGATAGTTTGCTAGATAGAAAGAAAGATATATATATACAGTTAGATAGCCAGCTAGATAGACAGCTAGTAATCCATTATCCACATTATTATCCACATTATCCAACGCAATTAAAGGGATATTCCGAAGGGTTGACTTAGCTTACGAATCCATCACAAGCTGCACAAGTATTGAATGGGGGCGAGTATCGAGCAGGGATTCGATTATGAGTGGGCATGTAGCAATTCGATTATGAGTATGAGTGCGCACTCAGACACTCACTCGATTGTTTCTGCCAGTCATTCGTTCGTTCAGTCAATAAGGATGCATTAGACTGCACCACAGGATAAACATGCTGAAATGTGCCCAACATTTGATTACTTTTTGCTGCTTGTAACTCCCACGAGTAGAGCAGACGAGTGTGTGTGTGTGTGTGTGTGCGAGTGTGTGTGTGTGTGTGTGCGAGTGTGTGTGCTGCTTTCATGTCAATTTCTGTTTGTGTTACGCTTTGGCAAACAGTCGAAGCAAATCGCTTATAAAACTAAAATGCAGACAGCGTCATTGCGAGAACGAGCATGTTAAGGAGCAGGAGGAGTAGCCGTAGCAGGAGTAGTCCCAGCCCACATTGGACATGGACACAGGCACAGGCACAGGCAGTGAGACAGTCCCGGAGCCGGAGCTGGCCGAGACAAGTTGAGCCCGTCGCAATGTCATATTGCAATGCCATTTGAACTGCATTCATTTGGCACAAGTTGCCAGCAGGGCAAACATACTCCCACACATACCTCTCTCTCCCCCCCAATCTTCAGAGTACCCTCTACCCTTCACTCCCCTCTCCCTTCTCTCTCTACTCTGTGCCAGTTCATTTCGCACGCATTGGCATCCAGAGCACCCGCTCGGGTACTCAAAATTCAATTCAATGTTGAAATTATTATTGCACTTGTTGTTTTTGTGCACCCTACCCTCTCCCCCCCCTCCTCATTGTCACGTTAGCTGCTCCCTATCTGTGTGTAGGGTATCTGTGTGTGTAGGGTGCCTTTGCCTGTCTGTGTGAGTGGGCACTCAGCTTGTCTCTCCATCGTGACATTTTGTTTGGCATTTAACAGTGGAAATCAAACGTGTAAAAGCAACAAGCAACCAGAGCAGTAAAAACACAAACACACACACACACACACATACACACACTCACACACACACACTCACAGCAGCCCCTTTGGTGCCAGCTACCCCTCGCCCACATTCTTCCCCTCTCGACCAAAACAGCTGCTGCCAATGATGTCTCAAGCGCTTGTTCCTCGCACCGTTACCCGATATCAGTGCCAGTGCCAGTGCCTGACTGCACAGTGGGACAAGTGACAGCGAAAACTGCGCACAATGCGTTGATTTTGTCGATGATTGATTTCTACTTTGATTTACTGCTTTAACGATTATAAATGCAAACTAATCTATTTAAATCAATAACACGTTTAAATTAATAATAAATTAATCAAGGTTTACACAATTTGTTAATTTTTAAAAAATGTATAAAGCTTATTTAGCTATGTTCTAAAGTATTTGCAACTAAAAATATGGGGGCATTCAACAACTATTAAAATTAAAGCATGCTTAGACAGTCGATTTAAGTGAAACTATTGCAGCTTTCGTACTAAAAACATGAGGAAATGTTAAATATGGATAACTTTTTTTAAAAATGGCTTGACAATTTTCCAGATGATTCGACTTTTTTTCCACAATCTTTTATAAAAAAATAGATTTTTTTAAAAATGTTTTTAAAGGTTTTGCGACAGTTACACTTGGCTTAGGCAAAAATAATTTAAATGCAAGAAAGTATAATCGTTAGTATTAATAGTTTTAGTGGGAAATTATTTAAAAAAAAATTAGTGTGAAAATTCATAATTTTGCCGCACTGTAAACGAAAGAAACCTTTATTATTATTTAATGAAAATTTACCCTAAGCTCAACTTTATATAACTATATAAAAACTATAAACTATAACTATATAACAACTATATATAACTATATATATATATTCTCACTCTATATAATCGTGAGCTAGGGCAAGCAAAGCTGCCCCGCCAAAAAAGTAGACTATGAAAAATGTTGTGCATTTTTTGATGCCCATTTCTAGCGTCTTTGTGCCACTGTGCCGCCGTGCCGTGCCCAGTCTCAATGCCAATCCCGGAGCCAAAAACATGCTGCACATGTTGTAAATAATTTGCTAATGGCGCCACTGCAGCATCCACGGCACGTGAAGCGACGCCGAATCGCCTCCTCCCTTCTGTCTCCTCCCTGCCTGCTTTTTGCCCCGTCTCTGTCTCCCCGCTGTCTCCTTGCTGTCGCCTTTCCGTCTCTACTGCCCTGCAGCGCTTCTCATCTATCGGACTAACCGAATATCTGACTAGAGAGTTCTACGGCTTTCAATTTAACAGTTTCGAGAGAGCAGCGCACACGTGTATTTGTGTGTGTGTGTGTGTGTGTGAGTGTGTGTGTGTGTGTGTGTGTGTGTGTGTGTGTGTGTGTGTGTGTGTGTGTTCGCAGTCCATTTGTCCGCTAGTCATTCAGTCAGTCAGTTTGGGGAGTCCCCTGACTGGGGCTGAATGCAGCCAGGCAAATTGATAAAGCAACAGCGACAACAATGCCAGAGTAAGCAGGGAAAAAGAGAAAGGGAGAGAGAAAGAGAAAGAGAGAGGGAGAGAGAGGGGTAGAGCGGGGAATTGACAAGCGAAAAGGGAACAACAAAATTAGAAAATTGCCAATTGACGTTAAATTATGATGTGCTTTGAGTCAACTTTTACTGCCAGCGATATTTTAGCATAATGGCAATCTCGGCAACAGCAACAGCGACAGCGATGGCAACTCTGGCAACTCTGGCCAGGCGGCAATAACAACAAGACAAGCGAAACGGCAGCGCGTTGCTTTGTTTTCTGCCCTGCAAATGGCAACTTGATGGAAACATTGACGGCATTGTAACGACATTGTGTGCCTCTCGCTCTAACCCGTCTCTCTTGCCCTCTCACTCCCACACACACACACACATATGTGTTCACGCTTAGTTGCTTCGAACTAATTTCAGAGATATGATCAGTGCCAGAGAGAGAGGAAGAGATAGAGAGAGAGAGAGAGGAGAAAGTTCTATAAATGCCATAAAATGGCCTCGCTTTGTTGCTCTCTCCCTCTTTTTCCTCTCCTTCTTCTTCTCCTCCTTCTGTAACCTATCTGACCATACGCTTTTATTTATTTTCTACTTAAGATAGTTTTATATTTCACTGTAAATGCAAATTAATTGGAATATTTTGCGCATAGGTCAAGCAGGATTTAATCGCAGTTTTAATTGGATAAGTTACGGATAATTGGATGGGGGAGTGAAAATAATATTAAGTTTAGACTCGCTGATTAAGTTAAAGAATGCCTGAAAGATGTCCGATTGCCTCTGCATGGAGTTATCGAGCAAAAAGTAATGCTGCAATCGACTCTGCACGATAAACCTGCGATACTATCGATTGTATCGTTGTCTAAATAAAACTTAGGCTTATAATATAGAAACCCATTTATATTTATATATAACCTGTTTTATATCCCGTATTTCAAAAACTTTTGTTAAATAGTTATGAAAAGTCTTAAAGACCAATCGATAGTAAGTAAAAGACAATCGCTGTAATAAAAAAAAAAACAATTAAAGCAGCAAAACTATCGATTAAATCGAAGGCAACTATTTTATTTTTATTATATTAGACAATCTCAAGTTTTGCAGTTGCAATCCACTAAAAAACAGTTATAAAATCTTCAAAAAAAGTTGTAACTTTAAATTTAATTATCTAGAAAATTTATCGATATTTCTTAAAAGTGACTAAGTCAATGATAGTATCGATTAAATTAATTTGTCTTAGCAAAAATATTGCATTAATTTAAATGCTTCTTGCTTATGACAAGTGTTTTAGGCACATATTCTTTTAAAAAGAGTGTTGTGAAATCTACAAAAAAATAATCGATAGTAAAAGTGAAGGACGTAATTTGCATACACTTAACAAAACTATTGATTTTATCGATTGGCATTACTTTAGTATCATATGGGAATTGAAAGCGCTGCAATTAGTTAAACATAATTCGATAAGCCTGCTGAGCTAATGGCAAATGATAACTCTTTAAGCGCTCTGCGCCACTTTATCGATAGTATTACCCCTTTAATTGCTCTCGACCCAGTATTTCATGTGCTCTGCTCGGCTGCAATTGGGGAGGCAATTGAATTAAGCCCATTGAGGGAAGCGCAACTGTAATTAATGAGCAATTGCGTGCGCGCGCCTTTAATTGCACATTGCACATACTATCGATAACACGGGCAATCGATAGTAGTTAACGCGCGCCTTGAGCCGTTTCAAGTGCAATTTATAAGCTGACAAATGACAAATTTGTCGACGCTATCTCTCTCTCTCTCTCTCTCTCTATCTGATGCCATCGCTTGTAGATACAAACCTGATAAGCAGCGTGTGTGTGTGTGTGTGCGTGTGTGTGTGTGTGTGTGCGTGTGTGTGTGCACTCGCATTGTACATGCTTAATCCCGACTTGTTTACAGGGTTTCCTTAATGAGCTTTAAAGCGCGCACACATGTTCGAGCTGGCGAGGACATTGCAAACGGCTACAAAAAGTTTACCGACATACGCACACGACACACACACACACGCACAACATACACACACACAGGCACACACAGGCGCACAACATACACACACACACACACACAATGAGCACACACTTGCGCCCGCATGCAAGTCGCAGCGCGGATTCTTTTTTTTATAATTTCTTTATATTTTACGTGTTTGTGAAGGAGTGTGAGTGTGAGGGTGTGTGTGTGTGTGTGTGCCAGAGTGGCTGGGGGTATGTGTGTGTCTGTGTGTGTGTGCGTGTGTGTGCATGGTGGCAAGGCCTTTGGCAGCCATTCATTAATTAGCATGCGGCCACTCCCAGGCGGCGAGTCCTCGTTACTTGCGAGGTGTGCGAGTGTGTGTGCGGGTGTGTGTGTTTGCCTGTGTGTGTCTGTGTGTGTTTGCTGAAAGTTAAATTAAATCAGTTTAAAATTAAATTAAATAAAGAAAAGTCAAAATGACGCGACGCGTTGCCCTTTTCTCGGTTGCGCAAAAGAGACGGCAAAAGTTGCCAAAAATGATTAAATAAACACTGCGGGCCACAAATAACTTTTTTTTCAGCTAAAAGCGAAAGAGACAGAGAGAGAAAAAAAGACAAGAAGAGAGAGAGAGAGAGAGAGAGAGAGAGAGAGAGAGAGGGGGAGAGAGCGAGGCAGACCTGTGCAAATAAACATTTAAATCGAAATTATTATTTTTTTTTTTTGCCGCTGCTCTTTAAGCATTCACAGCGTCAGGTGGGATGGGGAGCGAAGCAGGGGGCGGGGCAGCAGTGGAAAATGGGGGTGTGCTATGGGAGCTTGCTAACGCCCTACTGTCAGGTAGTGTGGGCGTGCCGGGTTATGGGGCTGGGGATCTTTGAGTAGCGCTCTCAATGCGCCTGGCTATGAACTAATTTGCTTTACTGCCGGCGGCGCACACACACAGTCTCCCTCCCTCTCTCTCTCTCTTTCACTCTATGGTGCTCTCCCTCTCTCTCTCTCAGTGCGGGTGAGATACCCATACACATGTATTATTCATGTAGCCGCAGTAAAAGTCCTCCGACGTCGACATCAACGTGCCCCAGAGCTAACTTAGCCGACGCGTTGGCGTGCGTAGACTTTTAAAAGGACGCCACTGGCTCAGAGGGGGTTGTAGTGTCAAGGGGGTTGGGTTGGGTCGCAGTGAGGAGGGCTCGTTGGGCTGTACGCCTTATAATGAGTTATATTTTGATGCCAGGCAACTAGGGAGCTTTTCAATTTGAGCAGCGATGGCTGCGGCTGACTTGCATTGCGTGCGAGCACTACGAGTACTAACCCCCTGCGTCCTAGCTAGGACTTTGAGTAGCACCCTGCTTTCTAGCTAGGACTCTGCGTATCCCCCTTTTCTTCTAGTCTGAGTAACCACTACCCTTCCGCCTATGACTATCCCCTTTTCCCTGCTCCACACAAGCCTATGCCTCTCCCTCCATGCTAGCCTAGTCAATTTCGTCCTAGCTAGGACTTTGAGTAGCTCCCGTGTCCTAGCTAGGACTCTACGTACCCCCCTTTCCCTCTAGCCTGAGTAACCACTACCCTTCCGCCTATGACTATCCCCTTTTCCCTGCTCCACACAAGCCTATGCCTCTCCCTCCATGCTAGCCTAGTCCACTTCGTCCTAGCTAGGACTTTGGGTAGCCCCTGTGTCCTAGCTAGGACTCTGCGTATCCCCATTCCTCCTAGTCTGACTAACCACTGCCCTTGCTGTTCTGACTATCCTCCTGCCCTCCCTTTCTCTCTTTCTACAAGTCCCCCCCCCCGCATAGTCCTCAACAAGTACGAGTTGTAAGTTTCGAGTTACAACTCGCACGCAAAGGATGTTTTCCCTTGCCCAACCCTGCCCCCAACCCCCTCACAACTGTGTCCATGAATTAAATTTTCCAATTAATGAAACTCTACTTGGAATCACACATGGTTGGCAATTTGAGAACAACTTTCACAGCATTCAAATTGCAGTTCAGTTCATTTCGAGCAATTAGAGTTTATTAAAACTTTTCCCAATTAATTTGCGTTCGAGTTCAAGAAATGATATTAAAGCTTACTCGATACTTTCGACATTGATGTGACATCGATACTTTTGCAAAAGGAGGCAATTTTCAACTTGTATAATGCAACTTTAATGAATACTTTCCGTTGATACGTTATGGCATAAGCCGCAGCATAGCGGGTAGTCGAGTCTGTGACAGTCTGTGAATACCCTACACAGCAGGGCTGAAGAGTGTAGTACATGCTTGGGCAATCTGCCTTATGTTGTTGTTATTATATAAATTCAATATATTATATAAAAACCAATGGTTAGTGAGGAATAGCACAGTAGTAGCTCGAAGACCTTCAGCTTGATTCACTTGAAATAATTCAACGACTTCTTTGGGAATTTCCACTCCAAATATTATATCTTTGTTTATTGATCATCTATTCATCTTAATATTATTAAAACTATTATCATCTACAATAACAATTTACTTTTCTTTTATTTTTTTTTTTACTTTTCCACTTAGATTTCTACTATTTCATAAATTACCTTTTATTCCATACCTTCCATTCTAATTTAAACTTTATAATTTTGTTCTACATATATTTCATTTACTACATATCCTCATACTTTTACTATCACTTCTATACAAATTTTCCAATATTATTGGTTTATTTATTTTACCTGTAACTTCTACAACTTTAATTATTACTTTTTCAATTTATGCGTTTCCCTCTAATTACTTATTTTTTTCTTTACTGCTCCTAGTTCTTCTAATTATATTTCTTATTCTTATTTCAACTACCATTTTTATTTTTAATAATTTCACTACTACTTTTTCTTATACTTTTCTTATACTTTTTCTATTTCTACTACTGCGCCTATTTTTTTTTTTTTTTTTACTATATCAACTTTTACTTCTACTAACATTTTTCTACTACTTCTTATACTTCATAAACTTCCAGTTAAATTGCTAGCAATATTTTTCAGTCTTTCAAACTTGTGCAGGGTATTCGAGGTGCGAGTTGACCTATGATTTTCCTCAAGCTTCTCTTTTTATTTCATTTCTAAAGTGGCACACAGAAAGTGCGCCTCGCGTTCGCCCTCTAAGTGCAGACGTGCATGCACCACACGCACCCCAAAGTAGACTACACACACATGCTACACACACACACACACACACACACACACACACAGGCACAAACACATGTAGTTACATATATAATATGTGTGTGTGAGCTTCAAGCAGGCAATGGCGACTGCCTTCCACCTGGTAATAAATTAAATGATTTATTAAATGATGTGCACTTTATGCAGCTCCACTGTGCGATAGAAGGGTGTGGGGAGAGGGGGAGGGAAGGGTAGAGTGGAAGGCAGGCATTATGTTTCGATTGTATTCCATTGTAGGGTTAGCCAGGCTAAGCCTGTCGATGGCACATCATCAATTTCAGTGGGAAGTCGAGAGTGAAGCCCCCGCAACCAAAAAGAGACACAGAACTCACTCGACTTGACTTAAGCCGCCATAACTCAGCGGCTGAGCCAAATTGCTTGAGTATTGCTTGACTGGCTGAGTGTGTGAGTGTCTGTGTGTGTGTGTGTGAGAGTGTGTGTAAGAGATTGTGTGTGTGTGTGTGTGAGCTGGCAATAAAACAAGCACACTGGCGCGGGAAAGGGAATCAATGAGTGCTCGAGGCCTTCAGACTGGATAGTGCACTAATGAGTTATTATTTATATGAACTCGACTGTATCACCTAACCCAGGAGATCTGTTAGCCAATGTAGGGCCCAGAGGTAGGGATTAAAGTCATAACCTTAGACACATAAGTTTGATAAACGCAGCGCATTGGAAGTAATCTCTCAGCTGGCCAACGCTGCGTATACGTAACGACTTTTCACATTTAATTTATCGCTCTCTCTCTCTCTTTCTCTCTTGCCTTCTCTTTGCAGTTACCGAGAAGGAAATACGTCAATGGTAAGCCTTTGTTATGCCAGTGTGTATCTGTGTATTATACCCAACCAACCGATTACCAAATGAGTATGTACGTATGTATTACACACATGACTTGCTGCGAAATTTTTTAAATCGAATTTCAATTAAATTTTCTGATTATATTCAGCCTCATTTTGTAAAATATTTTTTTTCGATCGGAATCTCTCTCGCTCTCTCTCTCTCTCTCTGTGTACTTCGATTCTGTCAAAACGAATTATAATTATGAATAATGCATTTAATGAGATTCCATGCTGCGATTCACGATTCGCAAAAACAAAAAAAAAAAAAAAAATTGCAGCAGCAACCTGTAAATAAATTGGAATTTCTCTTTCACTTAACTCAAAGCCAGGCTGCACATATCCACAATTTAATTAGCATTAAATAATGCACCAAAATGTTGACACTCCAATTACCATATATAATTGTGTTAACTCTGTACAATCTTAATGTATCATGTACCAGAGCAGTTCATCTAGATATTTGTACATATCATACATACTATAGTCGTTGTTATTCCTCTGACTCTCTTTCTCTTTCTCTCTTCGTGATTTCTATCTGCTCTACTTTCATGCTCGCCCTCTCTCTCTCTCTCTGTCTAACTGTGAACTACTACTGTGTGCTATCCCAAAAATACAAACTATACAAACTTGATCTACAACCTCTGATACTCTAAAAGGCACAAAGGTTTTCTCAAAGACTGCCCGAACGGTTTGCTGACTGAACAAGTAAGTACGATACGAAAGTGTATTCAATTTTGGTTTATTTTTATCTTTTTTTTGGGTTCTGTAACTATTCAACTATTCACAATCCACTACATATGCATTCAAACTAACCGCAACACAATCCTGTTAGCCAAAGGCCATAAAGTCACAACAGATTTGCAGTTTTTGTTTTTTTTTTCTGCCAAATTGTTTATGAATTTTGTATAGTTTTTTTTTGGCCAAAGTATTTAAAACAAAACTGCAAAACTACTTTGGTATTTTCGTTTTTTATTTACATAGCATATTATTTTTTTTATGGCACATACTTGTAATTTTATGCCTCGGTTTTATATCTCTTTTTGGCCCTGCTCACTCCCATCCCATCGCCCATAGATGTTGCTTTGTTTTTTGTGGCTTTGTTTTTGTTTTGGCCTGTTTGCTATTACCACTTCAAGTTGTCGAAATTTTTAGTAATATGCCAAATGTGGTTTACAGCCTTTTTGGCCTTTTTGCCCGCACCCTGCGGTGTTTTGCTAGAAAGGCATTTCAATTATGCATTCTGCAAATTTTATTACACCACTCTGATGTGGAAAAATACATATATAATATATAATACAATTTTATGTAGTTAGATTTATAGTCTGTGCTACCTTGGTATGGGGTATTTTCCTGCTAAGTGTTTGCAATAAACGTACGAATTTGTAAATATTTAAAAAGCAAAAGACAGGCCAAATAAAAATAAAGAAAAACAAGAAACAAAAGAAAAAGTTTAACAAAAGTTTATTTTTTGTTTAAAATTTGCGCCTAAGCGGGGTAGTAAAAGAATCTTATAACAAAAGTGCTTGGATCTATATATATATTTATGTATATAGTATGTATGGCAATAATCATGCTGCTTGTTTATCGTTGCGAACACTTGACTTTTTAAGTATCTGCAAATTGATTTGTTTTTTCCCGTTTCTCTTTATCTTTTTCTCTCTCTCTCTCTCTTAAATTTCTGTATTTTTCTATGTCTGCCGTCCTTGCAGGGATTCATTAAAATTTATAAACAATTTTTCCCCGATGGAGATCCCAGTAAATTTGCCTCCTTGGTATTTCGAGTGTTTGATGAGAATAATGTGAGTTTTAAAAGAAATATGTTTTTTCTTATAAAAGAGTCTCATGATATATTTTTTTCTCACAGGATGGAGCTATTGAATTTGAGGAATTCATTCGTGCGTTATCCATAACATCAAGAGGAAATTTGGATGAGAAACTGCACTGTAAGCAGAGCACCCTGTATTCATTTGAAATTTCTATAATTGTATTACCTGTAGGGGCCTTCCGTCTGTACGATGTGGATAACGATGGTTACATAACCCGTGAGGAGATGTACAATATTGTAGATGCCATATATCAGATGGTGGTAAGTATCAGAGACTGCAATCGTATGTATTATCATTTACGATCGATCAAGTATATAAATATATTACTCTATATATAACCAACTCTATAACTCTCTACGAGCAGGGCCAACAGCCACAAACGGAGGATGAGAACACACCGCAGAAGCGAGTGGATAAGATATTCGATCAGATGGATAAGAATCATGATGATCGGCTAACCTTAGAAGAATTTCGTGAGGGTAGTAAAGCTGATCCACGTATAGTTCAGGCGTTAAGTTTAGGTGGTGATTAACCGCAACAATTGTAGTTGAATTGCGCTGAAATTCGATAATGATTGTCAAAGAGATTCAACCGTGAAGCAGAGTCAACGAATTCGTGCACAATAAATAAATATGGTTTGATATATACAGATATACAAGCGATCAATATACAAACACATATATATATATATATATATATACATATATATATTAAGGAAATTTGCAAAGAAACGAAAACCTTTACCCACACACACACACCAATACACACACACACACACACACACACATGTATTATATGCCATTTGCCTGGTGGCAGCTTGTTAGCCCCAAAGCCGCGGCCAAAAAAAGTTTATATCGTATACCCAATTGAAAAAAATACAAAAATACAAAATACAAAAATACCAAAAAAAAAAATCAGAAACTCCAATTTGAGTCCCAGTAAAATTCCAACTAATTGAAACAAAAATTTGAACTAAACCACACACGATGTTGCGACAGATCGAAATATGATATATATAATAATTATTAAACATGATTCGAATATGCTGCAGAACACCAATTTAATAATAATATAATACTAGAGGCGCTTTTTTAATTACTTACACACATGTGTGTATATATATACAATATATGAATATTATATACATATAGCGCATATATACACCATATACATGCATATATATACACGTATATACATTAGGCATTTGTTCTATTGTGAGGGCATTTTTATTGAAATGCTTGCAAAAAAAAAATAAGGAAAACCAAAAAAAAAACAGAATCGAAAATCGAAAACCAACCGAAAGCAAATTAACTAAATAAAATTTATAGTTGGAATTTTTTTTTTTTTGTTTTTTTTGTATTGATATAAAAATTACATGCATATATATTAATGGGATATTGTAGGCAGAGGCGCCAAGAGCAAAATTTAAATAAATTATATATATACATACGCCTAAAGATATATACATACATATACTATGCTACGGCTTTTAATGGAAGCGCATACACATACATACTCAACTGTACTAGCGTAAGGCTTGAAGACCTTAGCTAAACTAACTATCTCAACCCACTTAGCTTTCCTATTCGTATCGCGATTATTTTGCCTTTTTGCAAATTGTTGATAATCAAAAATGTTGATAATCGAAACAAATCGAATCGAATCAAAGCCAAAAAAAAAAAAAATCAAATTCTTTTTGGGGAATTTTGCTTCACTAACTTATTGTATACTAAAAAGTCTATAGAGTCCATGTACTATGCGACTGGCTAAGGAGAAACTCAAGAGCAGCTACTACAACGAATCGAAATGAGATACTCAAATTTCAGACAGGTGAAGCTTTTGCATGGGGCATGGTCTAGCTATAGAATCTATAATACTTTCATAATCGTTCCACTTTGATTAGCTTAGGTGTGTGTCTGTGAAATTATAAAAAAAAAATAAAATAGATATATCCTTGCAGGCCTTGAAATGATATGGTATCTGAAAAAATTAATATTGATCCAAATACTGAAAATATGAAATAAATAATATATATTCCTAGTTTCGCTTGGTATGGTTCTTCCTGCAGGGATATATATAGTCTTCGGCCTGCCGTTGCTAGCAGATCCCTCTCGCACAGCTCATGCTAGGCCTACTTCCAGTACACTGCAGTCAGCCACTGCGCAGACAATCAATTTGGTTCCGAACTATCAAATTTGCTCCATAAGTTGCTACAAGAACTAAGCTAAAAAAATAAAAATAGTTATGGTTATTATTCGACTGTTTTACTATTAAATAAAATTAAAGAAAACAAAAGAAAGCAATATTATTTTGTATGCTTTCTCTTTCTCGCAAAGAGAAATAAAAGAATATCCGTAATTATGTCTGATTTACAAAAAGAATATTTTAGCTTTTTTACAATATATGTACAAGTTGTGTCAAAAATTAGATTATGTAGAATGTTTTAATGTGGAAGATATATGGACACACATGACGATCGAGTGGAACGATGTAAGCGCTGCTAGTATAATTATTTTTTTTTATATTTTATAATATATATATACTATCCCTAATATGTAAACTATATTTCTGCATGCCTTACTAAACGATATCATATTTTGCTATTCGATCTATTTTTGCATTCTTTACTATGAACTAGAGCTTGCAAACTATCTAAACATACTCAAGAAACTGAACACGATTTATGATATATATTTGCTATATAAATATATATATATATATTTACTATACATATTGAATGCCTTAAGAACTATCGCATTTTACAATCATCTTCGCGCAAAACTCTCTGGAACTCTCTCTGGTAAAATCTCGCTCTACATACATTCTCTCCTTCTCTGTCACTCGCTCTCGCTCTCTCTCGCAACATCTTCAACATTCTCTACACTATCCTATACAGACTATACTCTACATAACACTTTACACTCTTTCGTTAACTTTCTGCTTTCCTATGTTTTCTTCTCTACAACAATCTATCTAATCACCATGTTAAAATAATTTCTATTTTATATGTGGTTCAGCTTTATTAAAACCAAACAAAAAATAAATAAAAAAAAAAACAAAAAAGGCAATACAAAATAGTAAAATAAAAAAAAAATAAAACTCTTAAACTCTACTTACATTTGTAGACATACATATATATAAAGTAAAATCAAAATATCAATAAACTTAGGTTAAAAAAAAAAAAAAAAAAAAAAAAAAAATCATAAACAAATGTTATAACCACCCAAAAAAACACCCTACTTAAATTGTACATTTTCTATTGCAATGTGCTTCCATATTTTTCTTCCTATGTTCTCTTTCTACTTCATCCACATCATCTTGAGTTTCCATTCTCTTGAGACTTATATATTGTGGCTAAGAAAGCATATTTTTTCTTGCTTTGCTTGCACTGAAATTCGTAAATCTTTCGTTTCCTAAAGTTACAATTACTAGATGGGTTCCTCCACGTAGTGGAAACTCCAAAGTGCTTTCGGGCTTACTTAGTAGCGTACCGTAGTACGGAATGTTCACTGTATTATCTAGTTTCCTTATAAACACACACATATTATTTCTGTACTCTCAGTTCGTATCTGGCCAAAGAGATGCCAAAAAATAAAAACAATTATATTCCTAATCTTATCAAGTAACGATAGGGATGAACCCACTTCTTAGCTCTCGAGCTCACTGATCTGTTGGTTAATGCCTTAAAAATGCAAAATTGTATTAAATTTTATTTCTCATGTGAAGAAACAAAAAGAAAAAAAAAGAATAAAGGAAGAAAACAATTGACTTGAAATTAAAAATTCCTGAAAATTTGCTGCAATATTATTACTACATACATATTATTATATTCGCGATGAGGTTTCCGATATTTAATACTCGTAATATACATATATCTTGTAATTATTATGTATTATTATCATATTATATCATACCTTATCGAACCGTTAATTGCGTATTATAATGGCCAAATTGTTTTTACTATATACCATATATGAATTTGTAATTCTATCATATAATGTAATTTTTTTACCAATGTTTTATTTCGAGTTGAGAAACGCTGAAAGAAGTTAAGCCTTCACATGGTTACGATATATATACATAGATTCTATCATACATCTGAATTAATTAGTACACACAACGTTTGCATGCCTTTTTATCCTCACCGAAATTCTTCAGAAAATATTTTAAATATACATACTTATATAGAGTATTATTAGCTAGCGAATAAGCTGCTTACACAGGGTCGAACGAAGATCGATGATAATGATGATCATGATGATGATGATGAATATCAACACCTATACAAATACATATACACCCCATACACACGCATACACCCAACTTAATGGACAAAAAGGAAGTAAAAACCTGCAACAACAATCAATTTTTCGCGCTTCTTACACACGACAAGAAGAAATGTTTAAACGATTGTAAATAGCAAAACAATTTAGAGATTAAGTTAAACAAAAAAAACACACACAGAACACCCAAAGAAAATATCTAACAATCTATTATTATAAAAAATACTCGTATGGTAAACTAAAAAGCTACAAGCCTCACTTCAAAACACAAAAAAAAAGAATAGAAAAAAATGAAACTATGATCAAAGCAAAGTTGAATTTTTTTTAATCGATAACTAAGCGATTTCTTTATGCGATAAATTCAAACGTAAGCAATATTTTTTAGCATCAAACGAAACCTAAGCAAATGTTTATTAATAATGTTTATTAATTAAAGCCCACAGCGCTGTTAAAATGATTTACTCTAAAATTGGCTAAACTTATAAAAAAAAACAAAACTATATAAACAGACAACTCTGCACACACACAAATCCACACAACAAACAAAGGAAAATAAAAGTTTTTTGAAATTATTATTATGAACGAAAAAAAAAGCCCAAAAACATGTTTGTTTTTAATACTTCTAAGGATCTTTTAATTATTTCTAACTATATACAAAGTTTGAGCTTAATTTGGGTGGGATAAGACCAAGGAATCTGGATCTTTATATAATTCTTAAATATGTACAAAGTTGGATCTTTATTTAGGAACTTAAAGCAAAGAAAACTGTAAATCTTCATTATTTATAAATATGTTTGAAGTCTGGTCTAAAGTTAGAAGGTACAGTATGGAATATTTTTTCTTAAAATATTATGTATATATAAAGTGGGAGCTTAAGTTAGGAGGTCAAGTAAAGAAATCTGATTCTCTTTTTTTTTCAAAATATATACTATATAAGTAAGAAGGTTATGCAAAGGAATCTGGTTCCTTACATTTTTTTCTTAATACTACAATATATAAATTACAATTACAATATATAAAAAGCTCGTAGCTTGGCTAAAGCTTTTAAATAAAGCTCAGCAGTAAATTAAGCAAAGCTCAATGGGTTTTCCAGATTCGTTTGAGATCTTAACATATAATATTTCCATAATTACTTAAAGGCTCCCAGAGACCCTACCAGGGTCTCCAGAAACTGACCCGCCTGACTGGTATAAGCTGATGCATTGCCTCAAAGAATCGCGCAGTGAGTTGTATGTCATGATGCTGTAGAAATTGAGATACCTCTAGCAGGCACTGTTGAAATCCGCTCCAGAAATACTCCAACTGTTTGGGAGCGGGTTCCCAATTCTTCTCGCATCGCTGCTGGTGTAAATGATGCACGGTTAGTTCCAGTATGTCGGCCTTCTCCAGCTTCGACAGTGTCTCCTCATCCTGTAGATATATAATAAATGAACTGTGACTGTGTCTATGCTGCTGCCCCGCACTGTACCTACCAACTGTACCAGCTGCATTATTAGCACCTTCAGCTGCTCCAGGCACCTGTTGATGCGCGCCCTGCGCTTGCGCTCCAGCAATGGCTTCATGACCTTGCGGTATTGATAAGATCGCGACACTGCGCCCATGGAGAGACCTTGTGACATCTCTTTCTCTCTCTCGCTCTCGCTCTCACTGTAAGTTATGCGCTGTAGTGGACACTGTGCACAAGCTGCCCGCTCGCTTTGGACTGACTGCGACGCCTCCAGCTCGCAGCAGCGGCGGCTTAAGCGCTTGCAAAAATTCTGCAGCGTCGACAGCGGCAGCGGCAGCGGCAGCGGCAGCGGCAGCCATTCGCCCGCGTCTTGTTCAAAAAGTGCCAATGCCTGTGAAAGCTTTATGAAAGCTTTCCTGGTAAGCTTTCATATGCTTTTTGGGTGGTCAACGGCAGCGCAGTTGACGCTGCCGCTGCCATTGCCGTTTCCTGTTACGTCACGTAAGCACTGTGAGCTGCTTTGAATTCGAATTGGACTGCATTTGCTGCACAGTGGGCTAGAGCTGATGAATTACCGTTGAAAATTTGAATGGACTAAAAAATGTTTTGACTGCTTTACATACATAATTTATATAATCTTACATAATTATACCTACATATTTATTTAGTATATATTTATTTATTTATTTACTGCATATTTATGTAAGTATGATATATTTTATTATTTATTGTTATTATTTATTTAGTTATTACATATTTATGTTAGTATGAAATACTTCATTCCGCACTGCTCGGAATAGTGAAAAAATTGTCATTCAATAACTTATTTATTTACTGTACAATCCAATTGCAGTTAAGAGAATAAATATAAGTTAATATACATTAATAATTACACATACACGTGTAGTAAGTAAAATAAATATTAAAAGATTTTCTACATTTAAATATATATTTATTATTATCAGTTTTCAGAAAACAAAAATTCAAATAAATCTATTTTAAAAGATATACTCACAAACTTGATCTTTCTAGTTCGTATAATATTCGAAACTTCGAATCGAATCGGATCGAATCGTAGCTATAGCTAGCTGAACCAGAATATATATATTTTTTGAAATTTTAAAGGTTATGAAATATAGATATATGCCAGAGTATATACGATACGATAAATTTATTATTTAATGATTTTGTACAGCCATAATTTACACAGAGATGCATATATGTATATATATATATATAAATATGAAATGTTTATTTATTTATCCATACATATTCCAATGGTTGCCCAGTGGGAACCCTTAAGTAGCTAGAGCTACCCATTATATCACTATTATGCAGTTGCATAAGCTACATAAATGTTCATTATTCCCTCCCTCCCCCTGTGGCTGTAGCCTCGTGCTTGGGCTTTGTAATCCCTCAGTGGGATTTGCCACGATGTTATCAAATCAAGCCGCGTGTGCCGCAGTCGCAGTTGTCGTCGCAGTCGCCGTTGCCGTCGCCGTCGCTGGCGTCGAAGTTGCTTCTCCTGTTGCAGATTCTTCTGGTTGATATTAAAGCGCCAACTAAGCGTCGCAGTTGACTTTGTTGTTCTGTTTGTTGTTCTTACTGCTGCCATTATTATTGTTGCTGTTGCCGTTGTTGTTGTTGTTGTTGATGTTGTTGAAGTTGCTGCTGTTGCTGCTGTGCTTTGTTGTTGATCTTTCAGCGACTTTTGTGATTGCGGCTGGGTAAAGTTTCTCACGCTCCACGCCAATGTTGCACGCGAGCAGGGGCAGCTGCTCTTGGAACTAGGCAGCAGCAACAACAACAACAACATGCATAAGCACTACGACTGGCCCCATCAACAACAGCAACAACAACAACAAAAGCAACAACAACAACATGACAAACTCTTGCTTTGTGTTCGCCGGGGACTTGGGAGAGTGGGTGGGCCCCTCAAGACGGCGTCAACATGTGTTTGTACCTCGCTCCGTCTCTCTCTCTCTCTCTATTTCTCTCTCTATTTCCCGCCCAAGCTTTTGTTATACCCTTCCAGAAAGTATATATGTATGTATGTATATGCATTCTTGAACAGCGTAGGCAGCAAAACCGATCTAGCTGTATATGTAGCTTCGTTTGTATCTGTTTTGAATCACAAAAAAAAAATATATATATTAGCATCCAAAAAGTATATACATTCTTGTTCAGCTTAAGCAGCATAGCCGATTTAGCCATATGTCTTTGTCTGTTCTATATCTTAGCTTAAATACTATTCGTATCTTGTTTTAAATCGATGTACGCTGAATTAAACCTCAATAAGCTATCGCATAACTATGATAAAAATTATGGGCCGATTTTTCGTTATTTTTTAAGATATGGCAATTAAAATTTGCTAGTTTTTCTTTAATACAAAATCTAACTATTCATAACTTACTATAACTATATATTTAATATTTAATATTATATATTATAATATTAAATATGTTAATAGAAATGTATATCATTATTTTATATACAAAATAAATATAAAAATTTATTGATTATTTAATTTATATAAAAATAAATAAATAAAATTATTTAAATATAAAGCTGTATTTTATTTATATAGAAAATAATTATCCAATCATTAACTACACATCTTGGGGACTATTAGAGTATTAACCCTTCGGCTTGTTAGGCCTCAAATTATCTCTTGTTAATATTATCTTCTTACTTCTCGCCTTCGTACTCGAGCGCGAATTATCATGTTTTTAGCGTGTCATAAAACTGGAGAAGGCAACCCACGATGCGAGTCTCTTCTTGCTGCTGATTCAGCTCTGGGAGAGTCTTAATGGGGCATACATATATTGTAGTATGTTGCCTAGGCAGCCGAGAGTCGAGAAAAACAAGCTATAAACACGGAATTTGTAAATATCTTTTATTACATGTAATTTTAGGTACACATTTGAAGGTAATAATCTTCAATATATTGTGCATATTTATGGTATAAACGAGAATATAATCCTATTATTTTATAAACATTTATTTATCTTTATTTAATAAAAAAAAAAAACTCTACTCAATCTGGAACTTTTAACAAGCTGAATCCCATATGATCTTATGGAACTTGCATATATAATATAAGCGAAAATATCTTTTATCTATTTTATTGACATATATTTATCTTTGTTTAATTAAAAAACTCTACTTAATCTAGAATTATTTACAAGCTGAAATATGATCTTTTAGAATTTTCATATATGATATTATAATTGCTTTTTCTGCAATACTTTTTTATGAAATATATATAGATATATTGTAGATTATATGTATGATATCGTATTTAACAGCTGAAATCTTTGCTTTGACACTAAAGATTCCACATGATTCCCCCTGATGTTAATCCCTGCTCGTATAGCATCTGAGTTGGACCGAGCTCACCCTACGTGCGGCTCATTAACACCGCCGCTGACAACTTGACAACTTGTCAGCCCTTTCGGGTACATCTCCCCCGATGGGGATGGCGCGAACTTTGGCAAAAAACGATCTCGGCAAGACCGTGAGAAATTGTGCAGCCCCTCGCCCAAACGCGACGATTTATGGGCGCAAGAACATATAGTAGAGATGTCTTTAATATATATATAGTAGGAATGAATATATAGTATAATGTGGCCCCACCGAGTGAGGTCTCAAGATGTGGGCCAACGCGTTGGGCGTCGCGCAGGCGCCGCTTCGGAGTATTACTGGGTCAGTTGGCAGATTCTACGACTTAGCGAAAAGCCCCATGGATTAGGCCAATTAAGCTAGACTAATGGATCATATTGGGTGTATGTATAATGGGCACAGCTTTCATGATGATGTTGCTGATGATGATCATCGTCTGATGTGTCTGTTTGTTTACAAAGGAAAAGCCAAAAATACATTGCAGACGGAAGTACCCGAAAATAGATACGAAGTAATACACAAATTATGAAAAACTGAACACGAGCAGCAGAGACCTCGAACATTTTTATTTCCAATGCGTATCGATTAGTCTCGGGGAACCATAGCATGCCACACTACAAAACACCAGGCCATAGTACACCATGTCAGAGTTCAGTTCGGGAAGAATCTCGGAAGAAGGGGAGTAGGGGAGTGTGTGTGTATTTTTATTACCCACTCGACGAGCAGGGTCTGCACTTGTTTGGTTTTCTCTCCCTCTCTCTCTCTTGCGATCTCTCTCTCTCTTTCTTTTGCGATCTCTTGATCTCTGTCTCTCTGCGCTGGCAATTGTGGGAAATGTTTGCTCGAGCACCCAGCTAATTGTCACTTAGGGTTGTTGTTGCCGTACCGAGAGAGTACCGACGGCTTCAGTTCTCAACTTGTGTGAGTTTTCATGGGGTTCTGATTTGAGAAAGGGAAAGCGAAGGGGGGAAAAGGGAGAAGGGAGAAGGAAAAAGGGAGAGGGCCATGCACGAGTGAAATATTTAAATTACATTTGTAACAGACATTTTAAGCGAGCCGCCAAATGAATTCTCCAAGTGCAGACATTCTTCACAACTAACACAAACACACACACATACATAGAACTGAGAACGATCTATGTCGCGGCCTTGCCCCACGATTGTTGCCACAGTGATTCGAGTTTAATGAAAAAGCTAATCAGAAATCGAATTTAAATTTTTCAAATATTATATATACCTATTTTCAGCAAGTTAAGAAAGATTTATAAACATAAAACAATTATTTCAAATTCATAAACACAAATATTTCCAAGATTATCATAATAAATATTGTATTAGTACAGCTGAAATTCATAGAACGTAGCCTTAGGCAATAGAAAAGCAAAAGAAATAATAACAAATATCAAAATAAAATGATTTTTAAAATTTACTTATAATACTTCTTGGTAAAAGGTTCCCATAAGTGTATTATTATAATATAATATTATAAACGAGCTGAACCCGCAAAATGCGTTTCGCTCTTAAAAAATAAAGAATATATATTTTTAGATTTTTTTATTTTATTGAAAAAAAAAAAACTTACTATATTTCTGTTCCAAACGTATTTCTTGAATAATAAATATAAAAATGATTCCTACAAAATTGGGATAGGTAGTAAAAGATAAAAATATAGGATTACATGGGACGGATTTCACTGATCACATGAAAATTGGGAAAGGCAAATAAAAAGTACAAATTTAGGATTACATGTATTTTTTATTGCCACATTATAGAAAATATATACATAAATAAAATAATAGTAATAAATCGTAGGATAATAAAGTATAATTTATTATGTATTTTTCTACTGCTTGCCACCACTGTGCACTGTGCGCTGCGTCCCACTGTGAGCGTTTGCAAGTGCAGCGATATCTAGAATGTAATCTTTCCTTCAATTGCAAGAAATCTTATCACATCGTGGAGCCAGGAAGCCATAGAGGGAGCGGGACGTGGACGTGAGCCGAGCTAAGCACACCGTACAGTGCGGGCCATCGATCTATCTCCAGTTGCTCATTAAGCGCTGTTTAATTTGCCTTTTTTTGAAGGGGTTCTACAATATGATTTGCTGCAAAGTAAAGACAAAAGTACGGAAAGTGGAAACGCCTTCAGGCTGCGCTAAGCGACTCTCCTCCCCTCTGCCTCTCTGTCACTCTTCCTCTCTTTCGTCCTCGGGTCCTCGGGCCGGGCCTGCTTATCTGTCGTATTCCCAAGCGTCTAAAAATAGATACAATTGTAGCGCACTTGAAGTGCACTTTGAAACATCTTGACGCTCAAATAAAATAATAACAAGAAGAGCAACAGAAGAGAAGAGACAGCAGGCAGGCCTGTGTGTGAGCGAGACAGAAGAGAGAGGAGAGAGGGAAAAGGAGCAGGACGGAGCACATGGACCATCACAGTAACTGTGACAGAGACAGGCGCAGTCACAAACAACATACACAACATGTGAATGCTCAGTTCAAGTGCATGCAGTGACACACACACACACACACACAAACACAGATACTCTCACACACACACACACACACACACACTCTCAGAGATTTAGAGCTCGCAATGCGACGCAGTCATCCAAAGTGTTCACTGTCACTGCAAAGTGTTTTTTCCCAGGCGCTATTTATAACGGCACAACCATGCATTGATAGAGATGGAGATGGAGATGGGGAGAGAGAGAGAGATGATATCTCACTGGTTATGTCAAATGGAATCTCGTCATACGCGAATGCGAGTGGATAAAACAAATGACATCGTATACCATATAAATAGAGATAAATTGAAATGCGTTTTGCACGATGCGCAAAATTAGTAACAATCTGATAGACAATTAAGGCAATGAAATCAAAAGAACACTGCTTTATGATGCATAAAATATTTAGATGGAAGAGTATTAGGAAATTCGGTTAGAAAAATGTAGGACATAACGACAGAGCTATAAAAAAATTGGCAAGGACTGCAAAGTAAACATATAGGGTGTGAGGGTATTATTTAGAATTTTTCTTAGCATAAAATAATTTAAAAATACACGTAGTAATAATAATAAAAAAAAAACAAATAATAGTATAAAATAATAATTATACTACAAAAGTAAATAATAAAATAGTAAATTCTATATTTTAAAATATTCGAAGCTAAATTTCAAGAAATAAAATTTTAATAAATAAATCACTTCCTCTTAAAAAACTTTTGGAGATATTTGAAAGACATTTCAATAATAATATTAAATAAATACTAAACATCAAAAAAACTAAAACATATACAAAATCAAAAAAATTATCATAATTTGCGCTTTTATCAAAATATTTCTTAAACATTATAAACTGTCCTTAACATTTTTTAAATATGCCATTAAAAAGAATTCAAATATTATTTTACTGAATGGAACACTTTATGTGTTAATAAAAATATAACAATTAATTATAAAAGAAAAAAAAATATAATTAATGATTATAACTAACTAGTTTTAACTATGTATATTAAAACATCATGCAATTATGTTTCTAGAAAATAAATTATACTAATTAATTATTTCATTACAAAAAAAAAAAAAACAGAATAAATTATTTACTAAACCAATCAATAAATCTAACTAATAAAATATTATTTTCATATTATTTCTGAAATAAGAGAAAAGAAAAATAATTATAAATCATAGCAAATATTTAAAATATATTATACCAAATTATCAAGCAAAATCACATAATAAGCATACTCTTCACACAGTTAGGGTATGCGGCAAAAGGCGGGCTCGGGCTCAGTCGTTGCTGGGAAAGGGCGCCAAACATGCGGACGGACGGACGGACGGACGGAGGGACAGAGGGACGGCACGGACAGGCGGCCACATGCGCTGGCACAGGCAGCGAAAGTGTTGCATATAGTACATCTGTGTGAGCGAGTATCTGCCTGTGTGTGTGCGAGTGTGTGTGTGTGTGCTATTATTAGCTGCCTTGTGTCCCGCCACATGTGTTGTTGCTAAAGGCATTTGTAATGAGAGGAAAATGCGCATAGTACTCCACTTGAGGCAGTGTATCGGTTCATCATATGGCAAAGTTGAGTTTGAGGTTTGGCGCGCAATGTGCCAGACACACGCACACACACACACACACACTCGCACACACACATACACACTCCCAACTGTAGGGAGAGCTGAGTTATGGTTTATTTTTATTTTTATATGCATTTTCATTCTTTTTTTGGTATGCATTTTCCAAAAAAGCAGCAGCAGCATTCCCACACCCTCCCCTGCGCCCTGCCGCTGCCTCTGCCTCTGCTCTCTCTCTGCCTCTGCCTCTGCTCATATAAGACGCACAATATGCCAACAATGTTGGACAGTCTTCGGCAGCAGCTTGACGGGCACACACCACGATCCTCAACGGAATACCAAGCCGGATAAATCAACATGGGCGTCATATACAAAATACTCAAGCAGCAGCGACAGCAGCAGCAGCAGCAGCACGAGCAGCAGCGGCAGCCACACTGCATCCGCATGGAGTTGAGCACGGCGACCAAGTGCAAGGTGCAGGCAGCCATAAAGCAGCGACAGGAGCAGCAGCAGCAGCAGCAGCAGCGGGAGGAACTGCAGCATGAGGAGTCACTTGCGGAGCAGCAGCTGCAGCAGCTCTGTCGATTTCTGGCCGAGAATGCGGCACGCAAGAAGGTGAGTTACCACCCCAACCAAATCAATCTCAAGCTAATCTCTACTCCTGCCTCGCCCATATCCAGCGTCAGCGTCTGAAGCTCAAGCTGCAGTATCAACAGTTGGAGGCGACACCGCAGCACATGGAGCAACCGCTCGGCGAGCTGCCGCTGCCACAGCCACAGGCCAATGCAGCATCGACTCACGACATGGATCTGCTTATGGAGCAGCTGAGCAGCACTTGCAGTGATGGCAGTGATGTCTCCAGCACAGCGACCGCTGCTTCAATGGCCACATCGACGGCACCGCGTGACAGCATCCTGCTCAAGATTCGTCATCAGATCTTCGAGCGCAAACGACAGCGGCAGCGTCAACTGGGTGAGCTGGTCAAGCAGCGTCTGGTTGTCTGGCGGCCCTGGTGAGCGGATTGATGAAGCCGCCGGAGCACAGTGACTGCAGCTGGGCACACTGCCTGCTGTATGTATATTCCTTTGCCGTGTGATCGATCGCGCTGCTCTTCCATTTTCCCAAACTCCCAAGAAAAAAAAACAAAAAAACAAAAAGCACAAACTTATTTTTTTGTACACATATATATATTATATATTTTTTTTTTACTGTTTTTATATCTAGTTTTATAGTTAAAAAAAAAAAAATAAATATTCTTTTTCTGTATAAACACATTTGAATTTGATATAACAGTGTATAGTGAGCCGGTGTGGATCAGGTTGAGCCTTGCCTAAGAAAAATTAAAAATTTAATAGTATTTAAATTAAAAAAAATTATTAAAAAAAAACGACTTAAATTTTATATATAAAAAGAAAAAATAATAATTTAAATTATATTTTTCTTTTGATCATCCAAATATGTTCAATCTTTTGTTCAGATTTCCAAAAAACTGCTTTATAAAAAACTAATTTGAAATAGTTACAAATACACTTGATCGAATTGCATATTGAGATTAAAAATATAATATTTCTTAGAAAATATGATTGATTTTCAGTTCTCAACTGATAAGTAGAAAAATCTCCAAAAGGAAAATTATATAAAAATTGTTACAAATATAATTTCAAATTCCTAAATACATTTATAAACTCATTTTTCTTGGCTCTTTGAGTTCTCAACTGGTTTCACCAGAAACCTCTTCATAAGAAAAATAATTTAAAATGGTTTAAAGAGCTTTTAAAAATAATAAAATAACAGAAAATCATCAAAGCAAAATAAATACAAAATAATTAAAAAAAAATAATTAAAAAAGAGAAACATATCAATTTTTAATGAGTTTTCAAATAATCTATTGAGTACGCCCAACCGTCTATTATAATATTTGGTTTTTTATATTTTTTTTTGCCTTTTTTGTATTTTTTTGTTACATTCAGATTGCAAATGGTAGGTACATATCAATCTCACATATTTGAAACATTTATGATCAAATATCAATAAATTTGTCAAATATGTAGGATAGTTATGTGAGCTATAGTATATTCTGAGTAAATATTTTTTTTTTTTTTAATATATTTAATTTTGTTTTATGTTTCTGGACAGTGGTATTTATTGTGTTGCGTTGCATTCATGTAATTTCATTCTTTACTTATTTCACCATCTCTCTCTCTACCTCTTTTTCTCTCTCTCTCTCTCTCTCCCTTTATATATTTTCAACTTTTTTTCGGATAGTATTTCTTCTTATTCGAAACTATTCAGCCTCGCTTACGGTATCTTCCCTTTGGGTTCTCCAACTGCGCTTTGAGCCGCAGCCTGCGTGCTTTCTCTCTCTCTCTCCTCTCTCTCTCTCTTTCTCCCTCTTGTGTATATATTGTTAGTGTATAGAGTAGAATCGAGTCCATCTAGTTCTTTATCTCGCTGTGCGTGTATGCTTGGCTATGAGCTGAGCTCGTCAAAAAAGAAAAAAAAAAAGGAAAAATAAAAAAAAAACCCAACTTGTCCGTGCTATCGTAATATTCAGTAATACATCTATATAGGAAAAGCAGTAAATGCGTGTATGTGTATAATATCGTATCGATTGTTAGTATAATTGTTTTGTTGTATAATGCGTTGGTTGTATTTACCGCTCTGGTGGCCATTGGAGTGACTTTATCCCAGTACTATTTGTGTATATGTATGTATATATTTTTATTGAATGTTTGTTGTATGTAGTTTGGTTGTACACAGATTTCGTATAGGTTAAGTTTAGTTGCTTCTAGTTTCGCACAACAAATACCACATAGATTTCACACAGTTATGTTCTAGGTACGCTGAATTATCTTGAGTTATCTACGAGTGCTGCAAGGCTCCCTAAACAAGCTTAAGTACTCCAAAATTCTTGAATTCGTCTAACTAATTAAAATATACGTAATTTCGAGAGAGAGATTTGGTATCTGCTTAACTTAACGATATACATATAAATATATGGTACCAGGACAGTTTTCTGATCCTTCCCCCCTGTCCTCTATAAATATAGCTTAATAAATGCACTCAATATTACGAACTAGACATAAACTTAGCAACTTAGTATTTTCTTTCTCTTTTTTTTTTATAAAATAAACACAGATTAGAATTAATTTAACAATTTTCTTTTTTCTCCCACTTTCGTCTGACGAAAGTTTCCTACTAAATAGTACATAATATGTGTGCCACAAAGAAATTCGAAATTCAAAATTCGAAATTCAAAATTCATAATTGAGAATTCAGAATCAGAATGATCGGAAAATCACTTGCACGCACTTGGGTTCTACAATCAATAGATAGTACATATAAATATATATGATCTGTATGCATATACATATATATATTATATATAATTTACTAAATACACCGATTTACATAAATATCGTTTCCATAAATCATTCTCATCAATTTTTTTGCCTCGGCTTGCCCTCAAATATGTCTAAAACTAGATATATTTGATTGCCCTTTGAACTATATGATTATAGTCAAATTGCGTGTGTAAATCGTATTGAAGTTGTTTATTTGTATGTGTGATATAGTATGTCTGTATGTATGTCTGTGTGTATGTATGTCTGTGTGTATGTGAAGTAGTCGAGGGGATCTGAAGCGGCATGCATAGGTTTTTCTAGGTAGCTTCTGACTCGTTACAAGTGACTCTGTGACTCATACGTATATCGATTAATTACTATCGGATAACTTTTAAACTTTTACTATCGTCTATCGGTTATTTAAATGCTTTCCAATGCGTGGGCTAAATGTACATCAATAATAAGTATAATATACTATATCTGCGTCTCTGACTAGCTAAGCTCTTGCTTCTGCTCTATTGACTATACGAGATCGCCCAAAATAGTCCAGCTCTATTGTCTCTCTCTCTTTCTTTCTTTCACCTATCGTTTCCCAGCTGTGAAGCTCTAAGCTCGATTCCATCAGCACTCTCTATATATCTGTCTATCAATCCTGATCAATTCGAGCAGGACAAGCGATCTGTTTGGTTAAATTCATATTTCTTTAAATTGCCGTATCCAGCTTGGGATATATACTATATCATTAATCTATCATATTTAACTGCATATCATATTTACGTATTGCATGAACTGGTTATTTAATAACTGTAACATCAAAAAAACATCAATATCTGTATCTATATGTATGTGATTAACGCGATTACTGTCTATTGAGTCGATCGGGATGGAATTGGAATTGGATATCGGAAATAGAGAAGAAATTTGTTTATGTTATCGAACTCGATAACGTGAGAACAGAAAGATAGTATATAGAAAATGGAGACGAAGTTTCATCCCTGAAAGTCAAACGAGTCAAGGAAGAGTCAAGTTTTAGAGGGAGCAGGAGGATTATGTACGTTCAGAAGCACCTTGCTGAGTGTGTGTGTGTGTGTTATCGATATCTATCGATATTTAAAAGTGTCTTTGGGATATTTTCGAGTAACCATGCTGCCTTTTCAGAAGTCGAGGACGATGAGAATTGGATGCGAGGATGGAAGGGATTGGAAGTTAGGAGGGGGGTCGCAGCTTAGATAAGCTTGCTTAGGGGCGTTGGCGTTACGGGATAGGAAAACCGGGACTATATGCTGCTGGATCGTCCAATGCCAGATGTGGTAGTGATGTGATGATTACGTATGGTCACCTTATCGAATCGCACCATTTGGACGCCGTTCATGGTCTGTGTGGTCTGTGTGAATGGGCGGGCAAATTGGATGATGATTACATACAGCAGCCGTAGCCGTTGCTGGCGGACTGACACTCACCTCGTCCACCTGATGGCACAGTTTGCCCTTCAGCCAGGGCCAATTGATGGTCCGTACCAATGTGTTGCGGAAATCCTCGCTGAACAGGCAATAGATATAGAACGTAATCGAGTAGTTAATCAGCTCCAGAAGATTTGCCAATGCCCGAAAAACCTGAAACGGAAAGCTGGGCAGCACCTCGGAGGCGATAGTCATATGTAGAATGGCCATGGGAGAGACACATAGTAGAAACAGGATCGATGTCGAGCCGAGCAGCAGAAAGAGTCGGCGCTCCTCGGCAAACTTCCTCGGATCATCGTCCTTCACATAGCTGGCACGGGTCAGCACCATCTGGCGACGTCGCTCGCAGGTGCGACGATAGACAAGCATGATGCGCAAATTGAGGCCGGCAATGAGTACAGTCGGTATGAGCTTGAAGATCACCTCCAACATAACCTTATACACCGAGTAGAAGATCGATTGCTGATAGATGGTATTATCGCGACGCAAATAGACGTAGGCATTGTTCGGGGTCAACATGCACTTGATCAGTTCACCCCTAAAGATGCTGGGCAAGTAGATGATGAAGGTGGCGAAACAGGTGAGGAACACAACCATCCTGCAAGGGGCACAGTGAGCAACAGGCAAGGTGATCTATATCAGATCATACTCACCCTGGTGGCCCCATCACGGGACGGGTACAGCCGGGATGGCAAACGGAAACGTAACGCTCGATAGTTAGCACTAATAGCATCATAACGCCAACTCCTGTGGGGGTAAAGGAGGGAGGAGACCATACAGAAGCTATTTTTTTTGAGGATTTGAATTCTTTTTACATTGAAAGTGCTTTTCAAAGGTTTAAATATTTGCGTAATAAAATTTCAGTAGAATTTTAAGGGGTTACTCCAAATATATCTATTACATATTTTGTATTATAAAAATATAAGTAAATTTTTATTAGATTTAATTACTTAGGTTGCTGCTGTTTTGCAAAGTTTTAAAAGTAATCGGAAAAACAAGTAGAAGTGGCAACTCTGTTAGAAAGTGAGGTTAGAAGTCTTTTTGAGTGTATTACAAGTTTAATTTTGAGTCGTTTTTCATCCATTATAAAGTGTTGCATGAAACATATTTAAATTCTTGTTTTTTTTTTATTAATTTTGAAACTGTGTAAAATGCTTTAAATCAATTGATTTAGTAATTTTTGTCTGTTTGAACATCTAGATCTCGGAGCACTGAAGAGCTATGGCTATCATATTTATGTACAATATGTCAAATATTATGCAAATGAATATTATAATTTTTTAACTTCGCCACACTCTCTATAGCCTATAGAATTCGAAAAAGAAACGATTTTTCAGAGCATTTCTAACACTAGAAACTTCATTATTGGTGCGATTAATATTTATATAATTGGCAATTATTTTTTAAAAATTAATTATGATAGACATTAACTTAAAGTGATATACTATATTATAGTTAAGCTGCTATAGTCGCTTAACTGTAATATTATTATATTATAATAGTGCTAAATAATATTCAGAAATTATCTCCAGCTTCTATAATATTTGTAAAGAGATAATCTAGTTCCAGTAGAATTTTTTTTTTATTATATTATTTCTATCTGCAACTTACCCAAGCATCCATTTCCGAGAAAGAGCTCCAAGTGAGCCGTATAGAAGGCCGGTCCGAACTCCTCCCACTGTCCGCGATCCTTGTGGACGAGCATGCGTATCCCGAATGGGATGGCAAAGACAATGGCAAGCAGTGCGGCCGTCGAGTAGGCTATGCGAATATAACGGGAAATGTGTAAAAATGTGTCCATATTAAAGCAGTTTTATGGCTGAGTTTTATGGCATAATTATGGCGTCGCTTCCGTCGCTGCCCGCGCGTACCACAACAGGAAGCTGAAAGCTGAGTTGAGCGAAACAGAGAAACCCAAACAGAGAGAGAGAAACAGAAACAGAGAAACCCAAAACTGAAACCGAAAGTGGGCGTTGGAGTGGGTGTGGTCCACTCATATGAGAATGAATGGTACCACAGTTCCTGTTCCCTTTTTTTTTGGTAGGGGGAAACATTTGTTGCTTTTGTTGTCACGAGTTATTTGTGCGTATATTTTGCGAATGTGAATGCGAATGCGAATAAGTGCGTGTGTGTGTGTGCTGTGCGTGTTGTTTATTGATTTATGACTTGTTTATAGCTCTATAATTACATTATTACTTATATGCCTCAGTCCCCCCTATTTTTCCCTTCCTTCCTCCTGAAAATCGTTCCTAATGCCCGATATACGACTTCCTGTGCCTATATGCGTGTGTGTGTGTGTAGCATGTTTGAATGATGTATATGTGCTTGTTTATTTAATTGGGAACATGACACAATGATATAAATGTCACAGTGCCCCCTAAAAATAAGTGTCTATCAACACGATGGAGCACATAATATAAGAAATCTGTCAGAGTGTCAACAGAGAGTCTCACTCAGCGGCCACTGGCTCAATGGATTGCTACTTAGGATTGATTTCAGGGGAGGATATTATACCATACTATATACTACAATATATATAAGACTAACTAGCCCATTGTATATCGCTTTGACATAATTATAAAGTCAAGTACGCTGCTTCAACAATTAAAGCCAACATCATTTCTTACACTCTTCCTCTCTCTGCCTTCTTTAAGTCCTTGCTTTATGTCTACCTAATTAAATTATCTCTTAATAAAGCCATAAATAAGAAAAGATTTTCACGATAAGAGAGCGAGAAATCCTACAAAAGTATGCGAACCTTTTTTGCGAGGCATTAAAAAAAAAACGAGGCAGCGAGTTCTGAGTTCAAGGAACTACAAAAAAGAAAAAAAAAGGCTAAAAAAAGGCTGAGCTTGAGTTCAAGCACCTCAAGAAAGGAATTTGATTTTCAGTCCTGATTTATATTGAAGATTATCGAGAAATGTAACATAAATTGTGCACAGATGGCAAATCTTTGCTATAGAGCCGAGACAACTGAAAGAACTGTAGGTGAAACTTGTGCCAAGGAGGGAGCTGGAGGCTGTGACTGTACTCAGGCTTAATATACACTCGATAAGTGCGTGGGAAAATTGGTAAGACTGAGTGAGAGTAGGAAGGCTTGGGGGTTGGGGGACAGTAACTATTCCCCAGTTAGCCATAAAATATGCCAGGCGGCGGCTCTCTGGGTGCGAATGCTGCATAACTTTTGGCCAAACACAAACTGACACCAGCCTGTCCCACAGCCAGGGCACATGTTACACTCACTCACGCACACACACAATCATTCACACACTCACTCACTCACACACTCATTCGTACACTCGCAAACAAATTCGAATACTAGAGGCGAATGACCGCCAAACGCGCAACGAGGCGCGTCGTAAAAAAGGCTGCTGCTCTTGGCAGCAAAATATTTTTGTTATTTTAATAAAATGAATGCTCTGATTTCGGTCATTATTAGGCAGACCCAAGAGAGAGAGGGAGAGAGAGAGAGAGGGAGAGAGAGAGAAAAAGAGGGAGATGGAAACTAGAAGTGTGCTCAGTCCCAAACAGGAAGTCCGTGAAGTTGGTCGCATTCTATTTACCCAAACTGCAGAGATGAGAGCGTGGTGATATTTCAAGCTCTGCCAGGGGGCCTCATTTTGCATGCAGGCTGGCTGGACGCGCCTATTACCATTTTCCAGTTAGCCAGTTAGTCAGTTAGCCAGTTGGGGGTATCAGCTGGCATTTTGTAGCTCTGCCTTTAGGCCAACTGGCAAGTGGTAACTGTCTGAGCTGGTTTGGTTGGCAGACAGAGAACAATCAATTTTGCTGCCTTGCTGCGTATTATGTTTGCGGCATTTTACATTTTATAGGCCTGCCCCACAGCTGTCTCCAGTTTCGCTGGGTCTGGGTCCAGCTCAGCCTCTCAAGCATACAAATCGACTGGGAGCACTTGATGAATTGCCAAAAGAAATGTGTGTCCAAATTGCTGCTGCTACGCGTTGACAACGTTCTACGCATTAATCAATTAAAAGGGAATACGCAGTGTCTAATATAACTTCTAGGGGATCTAGTTGGGGGACTACAACTTAGTTAGTTTGTCTTGTCAAATATATCAACCTTTCTTCCTCTCTTTCTCCCACTCTGTCTGCCTGTTTATTTTGTTGACTCTGGGCACGAAAAAGCTTAGCGGCTTTACATAAATTTCGCTGTGGCGGCCATAATCAAATAAGATGCCAAAAAGGCTGCCCCAAACACACACACACACACACACCACACACACCACACACGCGTGTGTATATAAGTCGCCTTCTATTCCCATGGGGGCACCTTGAGCCTTGGGATTCAGTGCGACTGGGGGTACGAATTAAAATCTATATATGGTTTCTTTTACATCTCTCGCATTATTTATGGCCAATTTTTGAATTTCGAATTAAATTACAAACTCAATTCAATTCACAAATCATTCACAATTTATTCGTGGAGGTGTCGAAATGGAATAATTCGCTTTGGAAAATGCAATAAATTTGTTTGCATTTGTTTTTGGTCACACTGCGTATGCGTAATATTTGACTTGAAGTTGTTCAAATAAATGTTGCCTACTTTTGAGCGCTTGCTGTCTCTCTCTGTCTATTTGTCTCTCTGTGTGTGTGTATGTGTGTTAGTTGACAATATTTATTTTTCTGTAAATCAAACTGCAATATAGTTGGCAATTCTTTATGGCTGAGCTCATCTGGGACAGTGCAAATATTCATAAATATAAAAAAAAATATATATAATATAATATTATAAATAAAAAAATACATATAATACTACAACTAATTGGGTTATAGAAATATTTGTATTCTGATCCCTAATGAAATAAATAAATAAAAAAATACTATGATACATATTATATAATATGCCAATTTCAAATAAATAAATTAGCGAATATTTTTTTTTTTTTTTTTTGCAAATATTACAAATTTCTCTTTACAATTTTTTATTATTATTTTTTTTTTTTTAACAAAAAAAAGACCGCTAATTAAGCCTCTTGTTCTTTCTCTCTCTTTCTATGCTCTGCTTTCGGTCAATTGAAATATAATTCATTAGGCAATTATTGATGATTTCAATGGGAAATAAAAAGTGGAAAATTGGGGAAAAAAAAGGTCTCGCCACTTACCTCGCATATAGATGTAGGCGGTGCCCCGCATATTGCGACGGGTGAGCACAATTAGATTGAGCACATTGCCAATGATGCCCAGAGCACAGATGATGGGCAGCATCAGCCCGTAGCAGTATTCCCGCAGCGATTCGGTGCGCGGATCCTCCACATCACGCTGCAGACGGGGTGGAGGAGAAAATGTGAAAGAACGATTGGAAAATGTGAAAGGATGCCAAAAGAGCGTAGAGCGAAACCAATAAAAAGTAATAATAATAGTAAACAAAAATGGCACAGCTCATAAATCATGCTGTGCACGCGCTCTCTCGCTCGCACACACACGCGCTCTCTCTCTCTCTCTCTCTCTCTCTCTCTCGCTAGCCTGTGCAGCTGCTATTGTTGCTCAGTCGGATGGGCTGCTACAGATAAAAATTCAATAGTCAACTTGACACTTTTATTTGTGACTTGTTATGCGCCCCCGCTCTCCCTCTCCCTCTCTCTCTGCCTTTTGCCTATCTAAATATCTATCTCGCTCTGGCACACACTTGCCATATAGTCGCATTGTAAATATGTTTTGCATGCTTTTTAGCATGTTTGCTTTTTGTTTTGTGCTGCTTTTGGAACTGAGATAGACAGACAGCTTCAGTTAGCTTGAGTTCGCCTTTTTGCAGCAGCAGAGGCAGCCTTGGGCGAAAGTTGCGCACAAAGCAGCTTTTGCACGGCAGCACAGCGACCGCAATATCAACAGAGAGAGAGAGAGAGAGGTGGGGGAGAGGGAGAGCGAGAACAAACGCGTGTGTGTGAGCAAACTTTTTGCACGTGCTGTGCCACGAAATGAGTTATTTCATTTTTGCCTTGAATGCGACTTTCGCCCTGTCCCACATACACTCGCTCGCTCCTGCTGTTTTAATAAGCTGTGTGAACAAAAACACATTATGAGTTGCGACGCGACGCTGAAAAGTAGGCAACGCACTCACACACACACACGCACTTGCACACACCTACTCAAGCACACACAGCATGCAGCATTCAGCATTTGCTTTATGTCCCTAACTGATTGTTCCTGCCAATCTGTATGATTTAATATAAATTCCAAAATGGAGTCTGCTCCATGACAAAAGGGCAATACGTTGCATGCACTTCTTATAAAAAATATACACACAGACATATGCACACACACATACATACGCTCATATTGCCAATCAATCTCGGACAACGCAATTCGATAGGCTGAGCGCGCAGTGCAATATAAAAAAAAGCATAGCATACTTTCGCGCGGACAATGGAAAGTGCCAAAGTAAAACGAAAAGGCGTGCGCAAAATAAAAAGGTGTAGCATACTTTCGCGCTGGCAGGCAAATCAAATGGCAAATTGAACTGCAAACTGAACGATGAACGAGGAATCGTTCAGTTGCTTCTGAACTTAACCTTATGTGTAGCTTAAAAAACAATTTGGATAATTTTCCTTAATAATAGTACTATTTATATTAATATATATACATAAATAAAAAAAGAAAAACAATCCTACTGGCAGGGAGTTCAAATCAAACAGCAAAGTTTATTTAACCTCAGCGCGCGAAAGTATGCTACACAAGTTTTTTTTTTGTATTTTTTTTTTCTTATGATTATTAATTATTATATTCACCAGGAAACGTTCACTTTCTTCTGAACTTAACCTCATGTGTAAAAATAACAGTATGGATAAATTTCGTTAATAATAGTTTTATTTTTTTATGGTAAATACAAATGTAAAAATTTGGAGATTTTAATATCCTACGGTTAAGCACACAAAGGGGTTGTCGGATTTTTATGCATGCCTTAATAATTAATTAATTAAATTATTTAAATTAAAAAAAGTCTATTTACCCTCAGCGCGAAAGTATGCTACACTTGTTTTTTTTATTTATTTAATTTTTTTTATTTTTTACCTGAGCCACCGGAAACGGATTCAACGATGCGCCTAAACGCAGGCAATAATATTTTTCGCTTGGCGCTTAGCTTGATTTGATTTTATTATTATGCTAATCTAACGAGGCGGCAGCAGGCGGAAAAAACAGACGCACAAACAGACGGGAAACAGACGAAAAACAGACGGAAAACAGACAGACAGAAAAAAACAGACAAAGCGCAAACGAAATAAAGAGTGTGAGAGAGAGAGAGAGTTTTTAGCACTTACCGCATACAAGTCATCGCGCAGCTCGCGGGGATAGACGCTCGTGCCATTTGAGAGCAGGTCATTCCCGTTGCTGAGATTTGCCCCCCAGATGAATGAGCAATAGGCGGGATCCTCCTCGGTGTGGTACAGGCGCGTTATCATTGCGACGGATTGTTGTCGATGGGTTTGGGTTGCCGTAGTAGTTATGCCTGCCAGATGCCGCTCTTTGCCGCTCACTGTTGCTGTCTCTGTCTCTGCTTTTGCTGTGGATCCACGTGCAGCTTCAAGTTTAATTTGCGTAAGTAAAGCAGGCGAGCGGGCGAGCGGAGGGCGGCGGAAAGAAATTGCGTGTAAAAATAGCTAGCGAGACAAGCTCATGAATGAATGCGAGCGAGCGATGCGATGCGATGCGATGCCAGGCCGAAGTCGTGTTATTTAAATAGAAAGACGAAGCCAAAGCCAAAGCCGACGAGCATGATGATGCTGATGTTGATGTTGATGATGACAACGATGCAGGCGGAGTGGGAAGGAGGCAGAGACTCGTGAAGGAAGTGGAAGGATTCGTGTCTCAAAGAAGCAATGTGAGAATGTAAATGGAATGGCGCAGTGCACAGAGCTGCAAAACGGAGACGAGATAGCAGCAAAAGCGGAAACGGAAGCGTTCACTTTGCAACAAAAACAATGTGCCAAGCAGGCAGCGAAGCTGGAGAGGAGGCGAAGAGAGAGTAGGGAGAGACTGCCTCACTACATTCCCGGAGCGGGCATGTGCTCAACACTCCGGGGCAAAACAATTGCCACACTGATTGCCAATGGGCAGAAACAAATCAACAACGAAAATGGAAACTGAACGAGCACCAGATCCAAGTCGTGGTCCAAGTTGGGGTCCAAGGGATGATAGGAATTCTGATAGGAGGGAGACGCGTCGGGACGCGCAAAACTGAAATGCTGGAAATAATTGCGACCTATAAAATACTGTGTGTATCGCCCAGATTCCATTTGAGGACACAACACGACACAATTTTCGCTTGTAAACCTGCGCTGGCCAGAGAGAGAGAGTAGAACCCCAAGCGGCTTCAAGCGATCAAGCAATCAATCAATCAATCAATCGATCAGTCAATGATTTGCACTCGTTTTGTATTTCTTGGTTCCCATAAATATTTCTCTAGCTTTTTGAGACGTTTTGAATCCGCTCGGGGGCGGCCTCACATGGAAATTGATTTACGCGCGTTTTTTTTTTTCAAATCTCCAGCATTTCCGGCACTGCAAGGAATGGGACAGTGTTGGGTAACGTGTGCAACAGTGTTGTAAAGTGTTGTTGTTGCTCTTCCTGCTGCTGACAACTCGTTGGAGAGAAGAATATGCATATAAATGATGTGAGATGGGAAATGCAATTTAGAAGCGCATGATGACTACACACACATGTTCCAAGGGCGTGGGGGGTGGGTTGGTAAGAAGGGTGAGGGAGGCACCGCTAACCTGTTGTCGTTGGAAATCCAAGCTTTTTTGGCTGGCGGATGGGCTAGGTCCTGCTTACAGTTCACAGTTGACACAGTTCACAATAGAGAGTTGCTGGCAAACGATCGGCGTCCGCTGGGTTCTACTTGTTGTTGTTGTTGTTGTTAGTCAATTCTTCTGCTGCTTTGCCGTAGCTGCTGCTGACACGTGTTGCACGAGAGAGAGAGAGAGAGAGAGAGGGAGAGAGTGGTAGAAAGAGAGAGAAAGTGTGTTAGTATAGCCCACAGCATGGCTTGACGCACTCACATATTTTATTTGGTTTTTATTATGCGACAGAGTGCCTGCTCTGCCCCTCCCCCCGCCAACAACTGGCAGATGAGGGCCCTGGCAACAGGTGTGCTTTACTGCCAGCCCAATATGGCCCAAGGTAGCACACCCAGGGAGGGAATACCCAGAACGAGAGCACCCAAGGCAGCGGCGCTAAGCGCTAAAATCAACGTTGACAGGCGACACAAAATTCGTATAAAATATTTGATAAATTGCCCCAACAGCCGCTGCTGACGCGAGGCAGCAAGGCGTAACAGAGGAGGGGGGTATTACATAGGGGAGGGAGGGTATTACAGGGTAGCGGCCCTGCCTTTAAAGCCAGCGTATATGAAATATGCGCTAGATCAAGTTTAATATTGATGGCAAGAGAGAGATAGAGAGAGGAGGAGAGAGTGAGAGAGAGAGAGAGAGCGAGCGCGAGTATAGCGTGTTAGTATGTGCTTACATGACCACACAATACCCTGTAAGTTGGAAAGGGGAAGGGGAACTGACTGCAGTTAGTATAGAAATCAATCTGTTTGCCAAGCACTTAGTATTCCCATACGTTTAACTAAATTGCGTGAGAGTCTCTCGCACTCACTCTCTCTCTTGCCCTCTCACTCTTTTTCTCTAACTTTCTCTGCTGCTTTTCCCTCTTGCTTTCTTGCTCTTTCTCCCACTCTCCCGCTCTGCCATTGCCTGCAAGTGGTCAGCAATTACGCTGTGCGCGCAAAAGTATGCAACAATTTGTTTGCAACATTTGCATAGCGCATCACGCATACGCCCTGTGGCCGCCTGCCCGCTTGCCCGCTTGGCCACACACACACACACACACACTTGTATTGTGCAAATCTCCCCCCCCACTCCCCTCTCTCCCCCTGCTGCTGCTGCTGTTCAGGGAGATTGGATGACACAGAGAACATGACACGAACTTAATTTCCCCAAGGCAAACATAAAAGCAGCTCACACACACACACACACACACACACACACACACACAGAGGCACACACACACACACCTGACTGCACGACTGAGTGACTGAGTGACTTAGTGTGTGAGTGAGCGCGTGAGTGAGTGAAAGATTGACTAACTGACTGAGTGCATGACTTACAAACAGCGCGAAGGACTGGCTGACTAGCTGAGTGACTGACTGATTGACTGACTGCCTGAGTGACTGAATGACTGAATGATTGCCTGACTGACTGACTGACTGACTGCCTGACTGACTGATTGATTGAATGACTGCCTGTCTGACTGACTGAGTGCACAAATCGCGACACATCAAAGCACGCGAGCAGGCGCGAATAATGTCGCATAATTTATGCCTGCGATTATCATAATAATTCGCGTGCGACGACACTTGACACACACGAATGGGCAGCAAAGAGGGAGGCAGAAAGGAAGAAAGAGAAGCAGAACAAAAGAGAGAGAGAGAGAGAGAGAGAGAGAGAGAGAAAGAGAGCGAGAGAGAGGGAGAGCGCGGCAACTGTTGCTGGTCAGGTGCTTGACGCTTGTTTAGTTTTGCTTTTGTTTGCTCTGCACTTACAATTATTGCGGTTTAGTTTGGGAAAGCGGAGGGGAAAAACTTTTCATTTGGTAAATAAATAAACTGCTATAAAAAGTAGTAGGAGCACACACACACAGAGAGACACACACACACGCACAGACACACACACAGGCAGTGGGCAAAGCCTTAGCCAGCGCTTTGGCCTGCCCACTGCCTCTGCTCGTGCTTGTCATGGAGTAGCTGAAGGAGCTGCTAGAGCTGCTGTGGTCTATCTGCGACTGTGCTGCTCACCCTAGTGCCTTCTACAGGGTATGTGCTAGTCGTGCGCCTGACCTGCGCCCCTCCCTGCTTTGAGGCTTGCAAATTGTTTGGTTATCGTTTGTTTTAGAATTTTGCCTGCCTGCCTGGCTGGCTGCCCTTTTTTTTGCTGGCTGCTTTGTCACTTGGCCAAACACACACACGCACACACACACGCACACACATAAGCAGCACAATAGGCGGCAATGACTTTGCTGTTAATCTGGCCCCGACACCAATACACACACACACACACACGCACAGTGGAAATCTAAACAAACGCTTAATGGACTCTTAGCCATAGCTGCCTCGCTTCATTTCGCTCACTCTCCCCCTCTCTCTCTCTCTCTCTCTCTCTCTCTCTCTCTCTCTCTCTCTCTCTCTCTCGCTCTCTCTCTCTCGCTCTCTCTGCCTGTCTCTGTGTGTGCTGGCATGATTAATGCCTTTGTTTATATTTGCTGGACTCTTTTTTTCGCTGCTGCTGCTTCCTGTTTGCCAGGCCTGCCAACCTGCCTCCCTGCCACGCCCCGCCCCGCCCTGCCAGGCCTGCCAACTGAATGATATGTTTAACAAAAAAGTTTAACGCAAATTAAGTCAAACTGGCAGCGCTTAACGATGTGCGACATAGATGCATATCTGTGTGTGTGTGTGTCAGTCCCACTGTGCGTGCAGACAACCCACTGTGCGCTGGGCACACTGTCACCAAAAAAAAAAAACTGTGCGGACACGCTCTTTAATTTACGCACACAAAATGAGCTCGTTCAAGCGAAGGACACGAGGAACCGGCGGAAGCGAACAAGAACAAGAGAGAGAGAGAGGGAGAGAGAGAGAGGAAGGGAGAGAGAGAAAGGAAGAGAGGCAGACAAATTAAGTTTGCAAGAAATCCAAAGCAAATCAACTCAAATCAGCAAATAAAAAAGTAAATAAAAGAAAAAAGAAAGAAAAAAAACCCAACGAACTTTGACTTTAGGCCCGCTGTAATTACACTGCGCGCTAAAAGTATGCGCATATTTTTTGCTTTAATTGAAAAAAATTGCAAAAATACTTGAAAATATTTTTGAAGCAATCGACGACGAGTGTGCAAAAATTGATAAATTGAATTGAATTGAAACGAATCGAAACGAAACGTAACGAATTGGATTGAATTGAATTGGTTTGTGTGTGTTTTATTTACCTCGCATTCGCATTCGCATTCGCATTCATTCTGTGAATAGAATTTCTGGCCAGCTAGCAAAAAAAAAACCTTGGCCAGGCCAAAACCAATTTGCACACAGGTAGGTAGGCAGATATCTAGTATCGAGTATCGATACTTCGAGTCGGCTCGAGTCGAGCGCGCTTGTTTACATATTTCTCTGAAGTTCTGTTTTCCTTTTCATTTTTCTTTTTGGCCAAAAAAGCATTTCGGGCCCAAAGCCAACGTATATGTCAAATACAACAACTTGCGGCTGGACAGGCGTGGGAGAGAGAGAGAGAGAGGGAGGGAGAAGGAGAGGGAGAGCGAGAGAGACCCATGTGAGTCCGCTTGTCTGGCCATTAAGTTTTTAATTTCAGCTCGGGCTTTATGAGCACGTTGCGCGGGGGCGGAGGGTCGCAGGGCTGCAGGGTCGCATTGTTGACTGCCGCCTTTTTGGTGGCCCTGGCAAATAAACATCACGAGCAGCGGCAGCAACAACAACAACAACTTGAACTAAACAAAATATATATATATATAAAAATATATATATGTATTTTTCGCGCTGCTCGTTGTTTGCTTTTAATTACGCAATCGTTTAATTTAATTTTCTAAGGCGTGGCCAAACCAATTAAGCTTTTAATTAAAAAAAAAAAATCCCCCTACTGCCTACGATAAGCTAATACCAAAATATATCCTACAAGCATATACCCTGGCAGATCGTGTGTGCCAGCCGCAGGGGCATGCCAGACTCTGCGATCATTGAAAATGTTTGGAAATTCGTGTACTACAAGGTTTTTGCTCAGTTTCTTAGGCAGAGCCGCTTAAACCATTTTTGTCTGTATGAACACGCAGATCTAAGCTATTCGAACAGCTAGAGATACCAAAGTTGGCATAAAGCTGGCTCTATATCATACAGACAGCTTTGGATTTCAAAAATTGTTCAACTTATTTGCGATCTCTTGGTAAGTCAATTCCAGGCAAAAGGTACTCTACAGGCAGCAGCAGGCTGCTGGATTGTTTTTTAATTGTTTTTGACTTATGTATATAGACTGGCAATCCCTTTTGAAATCCTATCAATTTCATAAATTGATCTGGATTGATCTTCTTAACTAAAAAAAAAAAAAAAAAAAAAAAAAAAATATAAAAAAAATTAATAAAAATAAATATTAAATATTAAATAACTTCTATGTTTATGCTGCGATCGCTCTGAAATTCGGAATGTTTACCAGGGCGATCATAATTATTATACACATACAAAGTGCAATATTTTACCCTGCCAACTATGTAGTTTCCTACGATTTCCAGAGGCGTAAAATAGGCGTGGCTAAATTCTACTACAAGCACGATCTACAGCAACTACCTAAAAATATTCTCCACAAATTTGCCTGCTCTAGCTTTCCCTGTCTCAGAGATATTGATGTTCACACAGACAAAAATAACTCAGAGTTGCCTCCTCCCAGCTACGAATTACAGGCACACAGAGTTCACAAAGTGCCACAAAAAAGGAATATAAGATGAAAACTTTGCTGGCCAAAGCTGAGAAAACTGCTGAGCACTTGTTTTCTGATAATGGGTGACTTTTTTTTTTTTAATCGAAGGCTTATCACGAAAAGTCATCACGAAAGTCGTGTCGTTCGGGGTCAGACGGACAGGCAGACAGGCAGACGGACACGTCGTGACACGGCGTGACACGTGCTCGCAGTTCGATTAATTTTCAATTTAAATTTACATTTGTATGCACAGCAGCAGTAATTGAGAGGGGAGAGAGGGGAAAGGTCAGAGACATAAATTGGGGCTGACCCGTTGACGCCAAAGCTGACACTGTAGCTGGAGCTGGAGCTGACTCTGTAGCTGGAGCTGGAGCTGGAGCCGTAGCTGACATTGTCTCTGGGCGCAGTTATCAAAATTGCTTAACGGGCGCCTCCTCGTTTGCTGCGTGACCAACCCCAGCGAGCTCGCGATAAGCAAAGTTGAAAGTGTCCCACGAGAAGCTACGCATTTTTTTTATATATTTTTTTTTTTTTTTTTTTTTTACTGTTTTTCTTTTTTGGAGTAGTTGCTGGCCCTGCGGACAGGTCAATAAAGTGCAATGCACATTAAGCCAGTCTGCAGACTGTGAATGCGAATGCGAGTGCGAGTGTCCTTGGCTGCCTGTGCGTATGTTCACATATATTCATTCATTCATTCATGGGCACAAGCTTACGACAATTAGCAGAGAGCAGGAGAGAGAGTGAGAGAGAGAGAGGGAGAGAGAGCGAGAGCGAGCGAGATACTTCGGTTAATGCAAATGACATTCGTGGCTTGTGGCCTGTGGGCTGCAATGGGTGCCCCGAGCGGGATTTGCGTTAAACTCATAACTTGAATGATAATTAATTGAATTGACTGAGGCCTCTATCAAAAACGAATAAGGTTGCTCTAAGCCCTGCGCTATACCCTGTAAATAAAGCTAAGGGCGGCAGAAGTGTGCGAGGTTTGAATTTGTTTATGCACAGAAATATTTTTATATTAAGATTAAGCATATAAAATATATAGATTAAAATTATTATAATTTGTATATATATAACAACAGATTTACATAGTATAATGTAGTATATAAAATATATATATAATTTTAATATAATATTATTTAATTTATATAAATACCTGTTACCTTCTTGAGTGCTGCAAAGAGTATTTAAAAGTTTCTAAAGGCCTGTAGGGTATGCGCTAGTCGGGCCTAATCTTGTCACCAATTTTAATTACATTTTAAGTAGTCGTTCTATGTAGACGCGTTTAATTATAATTGCCTGCTTACAAGCACATTAAGATGTGCCATACCCCGCCCCTGCCATGCCCCGCCCATGCCCCGCCTTACTCTACCCGGAAACAAAAGGGTATTTCTGCTGCCTTTCGACGCTGCTATTTTTCATTAGCGAAAACTTTTGAATGGCTTTGAAATGAGAGACAACAAGAAAAACAACAAAAAAACGAGGCAAAATCGCTGCAACGGTGAAGAAACCATTGAAATAGTTTACAAATTAGTCGAGAGCAAGTGGCGGGCGGGGGAGGGCGGGAAGTTAAGTGCAGGGCACAAAAATAAAAGGGTAGAAAGTTCTGTGCTGTTTTTTTTTTTTTTTTACTCTCTCTCTCTCTCATTTTAATTTGATTAATTTAATTAAAATGCAGTTGTCTCGTGTGACAGCGAAAATGCTAAAATAACTATAAGCGAATTAAGCGCGCGCGCAAAAGTATGCTACATCTTTTTTTGAGGCATGCTTTGCAGTTGCCGTGCGACAGAAATGCGAATGCAGTAAGGGAAGCTAAAATTATTGCAGCATACTTTTGCGCGGCGCTCGAAAAGCGATTTCCCACATTCTGCTGGGATGATTCCTCTAACTTTGGCTTTAAGCGTTCGTTCACAATTTTCTGCGACTTTTCTGCAAACTAAATTTATTGCGCGACTCTCATATGAGAAACTCGATCGGAGAAACTCATTGAGAATGCAAGTAATTTTTGACTTTTATTACACAAAATTGCAGCATCATCTAAGTTCAATTCTCGTAAATGACAATTATTGGCTCTGGCCTTGGCATGATGAAAGTTGCAAGCGGCAAGTTGCCATCGTGGTGCTATGCGAAAACTTTTTGCCAACAACTTACAACAGTGGCAAGAGCGGGGAGGGGGGAGGAGTAGATGGAGCGTAGCACAGCCAGACAGAGACAGATTTTACTCGTTCTTCTCACATCGTTAGTCGAGTTGGTTTTATTTATTTGGGGTCGGGCTTGCAACGTGACGGCAGCAGCAGCAGCAGCAGCTGCTCGTGGTTCTGCACCCACACACACATAACTTGTAATAACCCGCTGACCCCGAGGCACATATACAGGGTGTTAGAGAGAGAGAGAGAGAGGGACGTACTCACCCTGGGCGGAGGCGTACATGCAGATGCACTTAGGAGTCAAGCGGAGCTGGCAACTTGTTTGCCAGCAGCATATGAGCAAAATGCACTCCAAAAGGGGAAAACGAAAACGGAAAATGAAAGCGAAAATGAAAATGTCAACTTACCACACGGCAATGGCGTCTGAATTGGCAGCTCCCTTCTCCTTCTCTCTCCTTTTCTCCTTTACTCCTTCTTCCTGCCAGCTAAAAGAAATGACTTAGAACAACACACAATTTTTTTTGCTTTGCTTTGTTTTCTCGTTGACTTTTTGGCAGTTGCTGTTGCTGTTGCTGTTGCTGTCGATGTTGCTGTTGTGCAAACTGTTGCTGTTGCTGTTGCTGCTGTTGCAGCCTTAAGTCTAGTTGGCAGTGAATATTTCCCTAGTTGGCAGTTATACTTAGTGCTTGTTGTCGGTGGGACTGGCAGTGTTTGTTTTTGAGTTCAGTTCAGTTCATTGAGACACTGTCTGTTAGATCATATACTACTAGATAGATAATATTATTCTCTTAGGGTGCGGGTGTGACGTAGAGGCGATAGATGACATAGCATAGACATAGGAGCACGCCACATAGGAATATATCAATGCGCACAAGATCAGAGCAGACATCGATCCATATATCGGATTGCTGCATTGTTTCCATGTGCATTAAATTATTGATTCTCATATGCGGGCAGAGCAGGTTGAGCAGTTGTGTGATTTCTGCAGGTGTGAGAATATATATATATATAGAGAGAGAGACATATATGTATGTGTGTAAGTGTGTGCAATATTATTATTATTATTTTTTTTTTCTTTTATTACCATATTAATATAGCAAGATTACCTGTAGACTCGTCGAGTACTGTTGCAGCTCCCACTCTCTCTCTCTCTCTCGCTCTCTCCCTCTTCTATTGTTCTCTGATCGCACTTTCAATACTCTTCACTTTCACTCACTCTCGCTCGCTGCGCCTCACCAGTTCAACATGGTCAGCCTGCCGATGATGATGGACTTTATGTTGTAGTAGAAAAAAAAGCAAACAAACAAAAAAAATAACACAAACAACAGTGTAACAGTCATTGTTCAACACTCGCTTTTTTTCCACACTTTTGCACACTTTGCAACACTTTCACTTGTTTTTTTCCAACACACACACTTTCACTGCCAATCCAGAGTCTCAACTGCCTCAAACTTCGAAGTGAGCGGCAAAAAAAAATGCACAAAAAAAATAACAACAAACAACTGTGTGGCTGCTGCTGCTTCTGCTGGGGCTCAAAGCGTTGCCAGACAGTCAGTTGGTCAGTTGGGAGATGAGATGCGAAGTATGTTTGTATTAGTCTGGTGCTGGAGGAGCTTGGAGATTGGATGATGGAACACTTCTTCCTTGTCGTTGGGCTGCTCTGTGGCAACTGGCTGTTAGCTGGCTGTGTGGCGCCTTTTATAGATATCCTTGTGGGACATTTTCCATGCACTGTTATCGCAAATTTCCCCACTGTTAACCTGCTGTTAACCGAAGCGTAGCGCATTCCCGGCTGCCTGCAACCACCAGTAGGTGGTGCTAATGCACCTACTACGTACTATATTACCTAGGCAAGGCTCCTCCCACCTGACGGAGTCGCTTGCGAATGCAACGTTTCGTTCTGGAAAATTCAAAGGAAAATATATTATGTACATTCGCATGTGTATATAACGGACTACCTAGTCAATTAGTATATATGACACGAGCACTTTGATTTTAATTAAATACTTTGAAAATATATGTGTAAAAATACTTGGAAATCGAAATAAAAAATGTACAAAATATTTCAAATAGTAAAAATATATTTTATTTGCTTATCAATGCAAAAAACATGAATAAACCCATTCCCAAGATGACTAAAAACGATAATAAAATTAAAACTTTCAAGTTTTGTTTAAATAAATGTGAAAAAATACTTAAAATTAGAAATAAATAATTTTAAAATATATTTCATATAATAAAAATATATTTCATCTGCTTATCAATGCAAAAAACATGACTTAAGACATTCCCAAGAAGCCTTAAATATTGAAATAACATTAATATTGCCAAGTTTGGTAGAACAAAATGCGAAAAAATACTTAAAATACGAAATAAAAATCCATAAAAAATGTTTTGAATAATCAAAATATATATTTAATTTATATCAATACTATTTTAAGATTTCTACAAGTTGCCTATGATTATATTAAATAAAATCTGTTAAAAATAATATGAAAAATGACTTCGAACATACAAATTTGTAAGAAAATATTTCTAATAAAACAAATATTATTTGAAAATAAATATATAATAATATATGTAATATTCCTAAGTTGCCTAAGATATGCTAGTATTAAAATAAATTTAAAATTCTTAAGTTGTCTTAAAGCAAATGATAGGAAAAAAAAAATTATTTCCAGTAAAAAAAAAATTGTTTGAAAATATATTATAATATATATTATTCCTAAAATGCCTAAGATATACTAATATATGTATATGTATGTATATACTATATATGTATGTATAAACAAAATTAATATGCTCAAGTATTCTTAAGGCAAATGATAGGAAAAAAAATCGGAATCACATCTATTGTTTTTATTATATTAAATTCCCTTATGCAGTCGAAATTCTTTGCGAAACCTGCAAAAATACCATTGATATTAATATAGAGATATCAACAAGTAATCATGCTGGGCTTGCAAGTCCAGAAAGAGATGAAGTTATTAATTTGAGTGACTTAAAAAAACGCGCTTATTAATTTTCCATAACTTTCTCTTTCTCCCTATATTTATCAAATGAATTCCGAGTCTTTTTATGCACTGCAGCGAGACAATATAAAAGCCTTTTGAAATTGTTTTTCAAAATGAATATATATATTTTTTTAATGAACTTTGCAGTGCGTTGATGAATGCAATAAAGAAAAAATCAGCGTGGAAAGTTATTGCAGTCCCTCCCATTCAAATGCAGCTTTCAAATGGACTTGGGCAAAAATGTGGCCCACACACACACACACGCACACACACAGGCAGAGGCTGAGGCATACATGTGTGTGTTTTGTGTGTAAGATACTTTGGGACTTAGGAGGCTGCAATAAGTGTGTGTCCTGTCCATGTCCATGTCCTAGCTTTGACTTGTTGCCACTTGATTGGCAACTGCCATCCCAAAAGCCGCACTAATGAGTTTCCATTTGCCATTGCATACTTTTCAGCGCAGCAAAAACTAATTCAGCAGGGCAACACTGTTCGGTCAGTGCTGCCCATTTGCCTATTTGCATGCGATATTGTTACACAGAGTCGCAGCTTATTAAATTTATGAAAAAGTGCAGTCTCACTCTCTCTCTCTTTCCCTCTCTCCCTCTCTCTCTCTGTCTCTCCTTTGCTTAGTCCCCACTGCAAGGACACTGAGATGGGGTGGTGGGTTAGGACGGGACGGGGTAGGGGGATGTAGGGGCTAAGACAAGTGCCTGCAAGTGACATGCCTGCTGCTCTCCCTTTCAACAATCCCTGTCACAGTCACAGGGGCAGTCGCAGTCACAGTCACAGTCACAGTGACAGTCACAGTTACAGCACGCACAGTTCATATCATCCAGGGAATCGGGGGGCGGGATTGGGCCCATTATTGTTAGCCCGCAATGGGCAAACAAGTTTACTCCAACATCAAAACAAATACCATACGGCTTGGCGCTGGCAACAGATGCAGATTTAGCTGGGCAGAGGCGACGAGTTGGTAAGCTGCTCTGCTTATCTACGCTGGTTGCGTAAGCCTGGCCAGAAACATCAACAGCAAATCTTGAGCAGCAGCGAAACACGGCAAGAAACAGAACAGAAGTCGCCCCTCCCCCCGTCCGCTCCTTTCCTACGCACTGCGTGCCTGCTGACTGTCGAATACCCTTACTGCCTAATACCCTAGACTATGCCGTATGCTCTCTGCTCTAGTATGCCTCTTTAATCCTTTGAGTGCAAGCTCAGTGCAAAAGTTGAGCAATTTTTTCGTATTTTTCAAGTTGGCGCCTAAAAGCAGGCAACATTTTTTTGCGCAAACTTGGAGAGGAAGAAAGAGAGAGAGAGAGCGAGAGAGAGCAAGAGTTGCAACACACTTTCCACAAGCATTATCACAGATTAATAGCCCACACCCAGTATAGATCCCAACCTACCTTCCCCTCCTATCCCAGCCTACCCTAACTCCCTCTGCCTGCTACAAATCCAGGCCTAACTGATAAGACTCCAAGTTGGGGGAGGGGAGGAGCGTCCCTCTACCTGCTGAGTTTGACACACGAAAACTGCTGGGGGAAAATGCGTAGATTATTTGCCAAGACATGCAGGAGCTTCATTCGTCTGAGAATCGCATAGAGAGGCGCTGCTAATCAATGATATCTTCGCCGCCGCCGCCGACGTTGCCACAGCTCGCGGCAGCTTGGCTTAACTGCACTTTTCTAATGGTTTTGGCATTAAATGAGCCCTGCAGCTGCGCCGCCTCCTCGACACGCAACGCCACCGTGCTGCTCCCTGCTCCTACCCCAATCCCAGCTGCTGCTCCTTCTCAAGCTCAGCAAGCTGTGCCTTCGTTAGTGCAGATTGTTGGGTGAACAATTGCCGAGGAGGTAAGAGCAGGGCAGGAGAGGGCAGGAGAGGGCACAACAGGGTGGTTATGGTTATGGCATTGCGAGTGGGAAACTGGAACTGGGTCTAAGGCCCACTTAGACACATGCAACCAAGTGCGTCGGGTTGGGGGGAGGCTTATGCCCCAGTCGAGGCTGAGGCTGCGGCTGAGACAGAGACAGAGAAGGAGCAGGAGAAGGAGAGGGAGCAAGATGCTCAGATAGAGACTGAGACTGAGGCTGAGACTGAGACTGAAGCTGACGCTGCTCTGGCTGTGCCTCTGCCTTTGCCTTTGCCTGTGGATGTGGATGTGGATGTGGCTGCTACTGAGGCTGGCGACGTCGAGCTCACTTCAGAACTATTTCAATAAGCGTTACGTTATGCACGCGCATTGTCCTTCACCCTGTTTTCACTCGACTGTCGACCGCGTTCGTTGTCGAATGTCGTTGCATTTTGCTTTCGTCCTTTCGTCCTTTCGCTTTTGTCATCTGCCGTCGCCGTCGCCGTTGCCATCCTCGTCGTCGTCGTCGTCGTCGCCATTGTCGTTGTCGTTGTCTGCGTTGCCTACATACAATTTACAGCGTTTTACATTTTGCGATTCTCATTTTGGTTCTGATTCGCTTGCAGCAGCAGCAGCAGCAACGGCAGCAGCAGCAGCAGCAGCAATGGCAGCAGCAACATCAGCTTCCGTTTCCGGTGTGTGCATTGCGCCGTGTCGCTCTGTTGATTGTCAGCAACCTTTCTGCCTCCTTGGCTGCCATCTTTCACTTGCTACCCTCACTCTCACTTTCTCTTTCCCAACTGCTTCACCTTCCCTTCTTTATCTACCTTCCTCTGTTTCTGCTATAACTGTGACATGTTGTCATGTGGCGGTTGCACTTGCAGGCCTCATCTACTGCTGCAGCCACCATCTGCGTCTCCTTAGACCCCTTTCAAGTCGTAGTTGCTTACTCAGTCTATCCCCAGGTCTATCTAGTCTCTCCTCAGTCTTTCCCCAGTATCTCCCCAGTCTATCTCTACTGCATCCCTAGTTCCTGTCTAGTCTTTCCCCAGCTTTTAACTAGGTTGAGACTAGCTCTCCCTAGTCACTACCCAGTCTCTCTCTAGTCCTTGCTCAATCTCTCCGTAGTCCTAACGCAGTCTCTCTCTAGTCTCTCCCCTGTCTCTCCCCAGTCTCTCCCTAGTTCCTGTCGAGTCTCTCTCTTTGACTAGGTCAAGAGACTAGCTCTCCCTAGAGTGTTCCCCGTACTTCTCCAGTCTATCTCTAGTCTTTTTACCAGGCATCCCTAGTCTCTACCCAGTCTCTCTCTCTCCTCCTAGTATCATTCGAGTCTTTAACCCAGGTCTCCCTAGTCTCTACCCAATCTCTACCTAGTCCTTGCCCAGTCTCTCCTAAGTCCTTACCCAGTCTCTTCCTAGTCTCTCCCTAGTCTCTTCCTAGTCTCTCCTCAGTCTCTTCCTAGTCTCTCCCTAGTCTTTTGTCCTGAGTCTCCCTAGACCTTACCCAGTCTTACCTAGCCTTTAGCCTCTCCCCAGTCTTTCCCCAGTCTCTCTCCAGTCTCTTCCCAGTCTCTCCTTAGTCTCTCCCCAGTCTCTTCCTAGTCTTTTACCCTAGGTCTTCCTAGTCCTTACCCAGTCTTATCCAGCCTCTAGCCTCTCCCAGTCTTTCCCCAGTCTCTCTCCAGTCTCTTCCCAGTCTCTCCTTAGTCCCTACCCAGTCTCTGCCTAGTCCTTACCCAGTCTCTTCCTAGTCTCTTCCTAGTCTCTTCCCAGTCTCTTCCTAGTCTCTCCCTAGGCTTTAACCCAAGGTCCTAAACCAGTTTCTAGGTCCTGCTCAGTCTCTAGCCCCAGTTTAGTCTCTTCCCAGTCGCTCCTTAGTCTCACCCAAGTCTCTCCCTGCTGCCTCCCCAGTCTCTCCCTAGTCCTTACCCAGTCTCTTCCTAGTCCCTCCCTAGTCTCACCCCAGTCCCATCACCAGTCTCTCCCTACTTACTGCCTAGTCTCGTCCGGGACACCTTCCGCCAATCAGTCGGTCTCTGTGTCGCCGTCTGCGACGTCTGTTGCGACTTTAACTTTGTCTCTTGGCCATGGCCGACGGGCAAAGACACTGGTTGAAAGTGTGGCAGACACTGTGACACTGTAGCCGGGTAAGCAGAGGCTGAATAACGCCAACAACGACATCGATATGTCAGGACAAATCAAACAAAAAAAAAACCCCTGTGTAGCAACATTTTTTGCGCCTTTTGCCGTTTGCCTTTTGCCTTTGCCTTTGCCATTGCCTTTGCCTTTGCCCTTGCCGTGCCTCGCCTACTCACTTTCCCCCCTGCCCCTTCCCCGCCCCCTTCTCTTTGCCGTCGCATCTCCCGCGCCAGACTCAGCCGTTTTTGGTAAGTAGGTCAGTAGCAATATTTTTTACTGCCTGCGGGTTGTACGAGCAGTTCCAGAACTGTGTCTCGATTGCGTTTCTATTTTGAGATATATCTTTGTATAAATCATTTTTATTAGTTTTTAAATTATCTTTATTGAGTGAGACATCCGCACAGCAAATTTTAAGCACCTTAACATCGTTATAGGGAGGGTGTATAATTTACAGAACGAACGGATAAATAAATCATTTTTTTTTTAAATATATTTGATTAAGACTCAGTAATAATTTAGCAGCATTTAGGTTTTAAAAATTATATGTTAAATTTGCTCTCTTTTCGTGGCATATTTATTTTTTGAATAAATTATAAGCAATTTTTTTTTATATACGAGGGTCGTTTGATAAGTCCGTGACTTTTTGTATTTGCCGCGCACCTGCTCTAAATACAACACTGCTCCTGTCAGCAGTTATCGATTAACAGCTGACTGTAAAATTTTGAGAAAGCTGCGTTTTTTGGTTTGCGTTTTATAGGCATTGAAAGCAGACGATCTCGTGAATTTTAACGAAAATGGAAAAAAAGTGAATTTCGTGTGCTAATTAAGCATTATTTTTTGCGTAAAAAATCCATCACCGAAACCAAGGAAAGACTTGATAAATATTATGGGGACTCTGCACCATCAATTTCAATGGTTAAGAAATGGTTTACTGAGTTCCGTTGTGGTCGTACCAGTACAAGTGATGCCGAACGTTCAGGTCGCCCAAAAGAGGTCGTCATGCCAGAAATCGTCGACAAAATCCATGGAATGATATTGGATGATCGGAGAATGAAAGTGCGTGAGGTAGCTGAGGCTGTAGGCATCTCAACTGAACGGGTACATCACATTTTACATGAATATTTGGACATGAAAAAGCTTTCCGCGCGATGGGTGCCGCGATTGCTCACACACGACCATAAGCGCAACCGTGTGACCATTTCAAAGGAGTGTTTGGCGATGTTCAACCGCAATCCAAACGAATTTTTGCGCCGTTTCGTTACCGTAGACGAAACATGGATCCACCACACCACACCAGAGACCAAAGAACAATCAAGACAGTGGGTTTCTCCGGGTGAACGTGCACCAAAGAAGGCCAAGGTGGGTCTGTCGGCCAACAAGGTCATGGCCACAGTTTTTTGGGATGCACAAGGTATCATTCACATCGATTACCTTGAAAAGGGTAAAACGATCACCGGCGAATATTATTCAGAGCTTTTGGACAGATTCGATATTGATTTGAAGCAGAAACGACCGCATTTGGCGAAAAAAAGTGCTGTTCCATCAGGACAATGCACGGGTGCACACGTGTGTAGTCAGCATGGCAAAATTTCATAAATTGGGCTACGAACTGCTACCCCATCCAGCATATTCTCCAGATTTAGCCCCCTGTGACTATTTTTTGTTTCCAAACATGAAGAAATGGCTCGGCGGTAAGAGATTCGGGTCAAATGAAGAGGTCATCACAGAAACAAACGACTATTTTGAGGGCCTTGAGAAAACCTATTATTTGGAAGGAATAAAAAAATTGGAAAAACGCTGGACTAAATGTATAGAGCTAAAAGGAGATTATGTTGAGAAATAAAACGCTTCTTTGACGAAAAAAATATATTTTATTCAAAAAGTCACGGACTTATCAAACGACCCTCGTACCATAAATCCTTAGTATAGATTATATTCTTATTTAGCGAGTACGGTTGAGTAAGCTATAATCCCATCTATATTACACCAAACCTAATAAAACATGATATAGATATACTTTAACTATTTCTTATCATCGCATACTTCAAATAAATCCAATCGATCTGTTTGTGACTGATAGTATTAGTATATTTATATCGTATAGTAAGTATAGAAAATATTGATATATTTCTGTTTTTATTTTATTTATTTTTTTTTTTTTTTGCAGAAACTTATTTAATCTTAATATATTTGTATTACCTGGTTCTAGTTTCATTTAAAACCAACTACTAAAACATGTTATATGGTTATGGTGATGGTCGCATTTAGGATTTAAATATGACAATATCCATTGTATATGAAATGAAATGAAATATTACAGTTAACGCTTTACCATAAGCTTCAAGAAAAATGCAACAATTATATTCTATAGCTCAATCGGTTAAAACATCTGCTATACGCAGAACAATTATCAGAAACTTGATTAGCATTATGTCAACTGTTTACCAAGTTATTTCTATATGTTTATTTTGATAGGAATTATGATTATAATTAGGAAACATTTTTATAAGACTTTCCTGCTTGTTTTCTTTCAGTTTTAAATTTCCCTGCACAATTTTCGAGATACTTTTGAAACCAACCTCGTTTGCTGGTATTGTTGACGTTATTTGCTGTTGTTGTTGTCTTCCCTTTTCTCTTTTTTCACTCTCTCTCTCTCTTTGCAGGCACACCCCTCTGTGTGTCTACTCGTTCTCTCCCTGCGCCCTCCTCCCTTTCAGCTTTACCTTCAATTCATACGCCTCATCGCTTGCCGTTTGAGCTGCCTCGATGAGCTTCAAGCTCGCAGCCCACTTCTGAGACATTGCAGACCTTAGCCGAAAAATGGCTTGTCGCAGCATGTTCTACATTTCGAGAGCGACATAGATTAGCTGGCAGTACCCGCAGCACCCAGTTACCCTCCCACTCTTCTCTCTCTGTTTCTCTCCCCTTTTGTCACCCGTTTTATGAATCAGCAAGCGAATCAATACCCTGCACAGCAGCCTCGGTTCCCCCAGTTGAGTCCAGCCCCGGGACAAGAGTTGTTGCTACCATCACAGCAAGCTTAACAGTTTTCTCTCAGCTCTCGAGCTTTATAAGCGACTTGAATGTCTTCTCTCTTCATTGTCAATGCGCTCGGCACAATTTTTCTCTCATTTCCCGCAAAATTGTGCACACACACACCGTGAAAGGGACAGTGTCTCTGCCTCTGCCTCTGCAGAGTGCCTCAGGGTGCCAGATGAATATACGGATTATGTTGCAATAATTAAGAGACACATAGCAAATGAAACACCCCCCGTCCCTGTCCCTGTCCCTGCCCCACATGTCACTATCTTGACGTGGCAGGTGCATTTTGTGACGAGAATTTTGACTTGATGCATTTGGGCTGATAAGAAACTGTGAGCATACACGAAAATTGCTTTTTACAGGCAGGCAAGCAGCTTTTCGATTTTACAGGCCCTATCAATGGTATTATCTATGCAATTTTTCTGCTCTATTCAATGCCATTCAATTCGAAATTTTAATTAACTTAGCAAATAGCGAGGCTTCCCACAATCGGACACAACAATAGGCAGTATGTTATAGTATATAGAATGGTATAGTATGGTATGGTATGCCTCAAGGCGAATTGTGGTATGTATATTAAAGCCAACAATGCATGTTCTTGTGCATCTTCCTAATTCCTTACAAACTGCTTACTGCACTGAGCCACCAATTAGCTGCTGCTTCTGCTGCTGCTGCTGCTCTGCATCTCTCTAACTAATCGAAAATAATCCCACAGTGCATCCATCTATAGTGGAGAAATTAATGCAGCAAATAAGCTTAAATTATACCCTAATTGCCTGATTACCAAGTCCATTTGCTATGCTTTCGAGCTTGTCAGCCTCTTTGACTCTTTTTTCAAATGTCATATGCAATTAGCGAGGGGTAAGAGAGATTGACAGAGCGAGTGCAGTGTTTTGTTAGTGATGCGCTACAGTTGCATAAATATCGATAAATAAGCAGCTGCTTACACTGAGAAAACTATCAAGTATTTTTTTAAATTTTAAGCAGAGAGTATATAGAGTAATTATAGTTTTTTTAGGTGTCTAACGTAGCTGCCTATTGATAGTTGATTAGCCAGCCTTAGACTTGCAAATTTTCTTATTTGGGCTGCGAAATAAATGTAATTGTTAATATTATTTTAAAACTTAAATATTTATTTATCTTTACTGCAAATTTGGTAAGAATTGCTTAATAAACATGGAAGTTAGGCAATATATAAGCTAAGTAGATGAATTGCTCACAATTGGCCCTGCAAAGTATGCAATAAAAAATTTACTTTATTTATAGTTACTTATGCTGCTGAACTGAAACTTAATTAATTAGTTTTCCCTAGTTTTCGTATAGCTTTTCAATACTTCATACATCTATGAGATTTTTTCCGCATTTTAGAGTATTCTCTCTTCGGTCATTTGCGCCACAGCTCAGTTTACCGTCAATTTATAAAACAATTTGCTTAGATAAATTAGAGATCAAATTCGAACAATAGACAATAAACAATCGAACTGCGTTTGCGTATGCCAATAAGCGAAAATAATTCGGATTTGCGCAACCCACACTCAGCCTCAGCTTCAGGCGTTTTGGGCCAAGCGTTTTGGGCCAAGCTAAGCCGACTAAAAGAAGGCCAAAGGCCACAAGTGGTGGGCGGCAATGAGGATGAGGATGTGGACAATTGGGCTGGCCAAGCTGCTTGAAATACAATCGAGAAATGGGAGCCAGGAATGGCTTAATTATCGGTTCCAGTGCAGGCACAAAGTCATAATTATGCGCATATCTCTTCGTAACGGCTGCCTCGCTCTCGCTCGCTCTCTCTCTCTCACACACTCTCTCCTTATGGTTACCATAAGCCATAGTATCTTAGGGCACTAATTGCCACAGTGCAGGCGCTGCTCAGGTTAAGCTGCTGCTGCGCTGCTGCTGCTGAGGTGATTACTCATTATTCAATCTGCTTGCTGAATGCTTTAATTGCGTTTGTCTTTCCAATTAAAAACAAACAAGTAACACGTAACGCAATATACAATAAGCAAAAGAGGGAAGCGAATAGTGACTCAGCGGGAGTGGAGGGGGGGGGTCAGGGGGTCAGCGGTTTAGCGGTTTAGCGGCCACAGTCAATTGTGCGTGCATTGACCTCAGTTGCGTCGCGGTGCGGTGCGCCGAAAACTATGCTAAGCGCGGTTAACGCTCAAGACGAACGCACATTTGGCACGCACAGGTGCCGCCCTCTGCCCTCTGCCCCCTGCTGGCCTCTGGCCTGACCCTTGCCCTCACTCAACGCCTTTGCCCTTGCCCCCAGGCAGGCGACATGCTAAATCTCTGCCAGCTCCGCCGCTCGCTCACTCGACACTCTACATGAGCATGAGTTGACGCACTTTCCTTTCTACATTTCTACTTCATTTTCTCCCCTCTCTCTCTCCCTCTTCTACTCTTTCTCTCCCTCTCTCTCTTCCACCTCTGCTGCTGTTCTCGCACATATTTTGCGCCGCACAGCTGCTCCGCAGCCTTTGAGAAATTAATGCGGCCATTGTTTGCGCCATTGCCGCAGAATGATGTCGCACAGTGGGGCAAATAGCGCAAGAGCTTAATGAAGGCGTAGTGTAGTTTGGGCTGCTAATTGCCTTAGCTTGGATTTTTATAAGCAGACAGAAATCATTCACTAGCAAAAATGGTGCTCTACTCTACAGAAATTATTTATTTTTACTGGCTTAAATAGGCATGGCTAAAATCTAACTCAAGCTTAATCTATCTGCAATATTAACAGATATTGTGACCAAATTTGGTTCTCTTAACTCTTCTAGTCTCTGAGTTATAGGTATTCGTACAGACAAACTCAAGCAAATGACTATATACCTTTGCAGTTCGCGTTTTCATTAAGTAGTTAGATATGTTAGAGAGTTCAGCAGCGAAAAAGGGTGCTTCACTCGGCAGAAATAATTTATTTTTACTGGTTTAAGTAGGCGTGGCTAATTTCTGACTCATGTTTCATCTTCCTGCAATATTTATAAGTAATTTGCCCAAACTTGCTAGTCCTAACTCTTCTCATCTCTGAGTTATAAGTGTTCATACAGACAAACTCAAGCAAATGACTTAATTCCTTTGCAGTTCGCATTTTCATAAAGCAGTTTGATAAGTTATTTACACGACAGAAATAATTTTTTTTTAACGGTTTAGATGTGCGTGGCTTATATCTAAGTCAAGATTAATCCACCGCCAATATTAATAGTTACTGTACCCAAATTTGCCTGCTCTAACTCTGCTAGTCTCTGAGTTATAGATGTTCATACAGACAAATGACTATATTCCTTTTGCTATAAGAGATATATACACTGTAAGACGCCCCTCTTGGCTTGCCACACACATTTAGAAATCATAATTAGCTTGTCTTGCCAAAGCACCCTACTTTTCCCAGTAATACTTGACTAGGTCTAGTCAATTCTCGACTCGAGCTGCGACTAAGATAACAGAGATGTCACACATCCGCCGCAAACCTTTTGATCCGAGCCCAGCTCTGTGATCGACATAACGAGCGAATTGAATGGAATGGAACGAATCCCGGAGAGGCCAGTTCAATCAGCATTACGTATCCGGAACTGTCATCGTATTATACGCGTACGCCGCGGAAAGCGAAGCTGTCAATCTGCACGTCTTGTTTTCAATTCTTCTTGCTCCACTGTGACATGGACATGGTGGGGGAAGGGGGAGGGGTTTTTGGAGGGGCAACTTCATTACCAGCGGACCGGGTGCGTGGGTGCTGCGATTTATTCAATTTAATTTGAAATCGGCGTCAATGGGCTGCTGTGCTGTGCTGCCACTGCTGCTGTTTGCTCTGATGAGCCATGCCACGCCCACCAGCCCCTCCTATCCAACGGGCACCACGACGACTTTGACTGGGAAAAAGGAAATAGAGTGCGAGCCGAAAAGGCATGTGATTAAAAATTGTTTACAAAGTTCATTGACACGAGGCAGGCAGAGGCAGAGGCAGGCTATGCCTCCTACACACTCGCTCTCTCTCTCTCTCTCTCTCTCTCTACCCCATCTCCCCTCTCCCTCCCACTGCCCTGGGAAGCCATTCAGTTAGTAGCAACAATCAAAGGCAGCCCAGCCCAATTTGCTGCCTGCTTTTTTGCCACTTTTCCTCAATATTTGGGGCACCTTTAGCAACGATGTTGGTACGACTTTTTGGGCACAACTGTAATTGATTTTGGCCTGGAAGGGAACGCGTTGTCAACGCAGAGAAAGAGTGAAAGAGAGAGAGAGAGAGAGAGGTGTGAAAGAGCACAAAGGTTTGTTCCACTTTTGACTGCGCCAGAGCCTTCCCATTTGAATAGCTGTCCATCGAGCTGTTCTGGCCGAGATTTCAGCAGGACTGCGAGACTACTCAGCTGAGAATTCACGCTTCGATGAAGGACTCAGACGCAGAGAGAGAGAGAGAGGGAGAGAGAGAGGGAGAGCGAGGAGAGAGAGAGAGGGAACATTCCCACACGCTTGCAATTTGTTGCGCCAGACACGTGCCTGGGGGGTTGGGTGGTGCGGAGGGCGACAGAAAATGTGACTGACCTTGCCTGGCAGTTGCCACTCAGCACCTGCCAGCTGCTACCTGCTCTCTGGCCAATAACTCATAAGCCAGAAGTAGGCTGAAGTCGAGCCCCAAAAAAATTCCGCTAAAAGCGCAACGTCTTTTTTTTTTTTAAATTCAGTTGAGTTTTTTCGTTTTGCAAGCCATAAGCAAAGCTGCTTTGCGTAGCCCATAAAAGATTCCCCCACCCACCCCCGAGAAGATAAAGTTCTCACCTAATGCCAGCAGCTCCCCCCCCGGCTCTCTTAATAGCCTTCTCCTTCCCCCACTTAAGACTTCTCCTACACCAACGTCTTGACCATTTTAAGCCTTTCTGTTTTTGTTTTAATTCCAAGCCGGATTAATACACAATTTTAATCAGGCACAAAGTGCTCTGGAATTACTCAAGGATTTATTGATTGTACGGATTGTTCATAGAGGGAAATTTCCACAAATCACACCCCTAGAAAATCCTAGCAAAACGCTTTGGCAAACGTCATTATTCATAAGCCTTTTACTTATATTGCCACTCCTGCCCAGACCCCAGAAAGACAAACAGGGCGCAACCCAAGGCATATATACATATATATTGTATATATATATATAATATTAATGTATGTGGTTATTGTTGTTGCTGTCTTTGTCTCTGTTGTCTGTCACGGTGCCTGCATATCACTCATACGCCGCATTGTCCCAGCTGTCCCAACTTGCCTGACTAGCGACGCGTCCATCGACAGTCGAAAATTGAAATTGCGCCTGTCAATGATCTTCATTTTTCATATTTTATGTGTGGGGATAGAGTGTGGCAGGACTGTGGATGAGGATGGGGATGGGGATGGGCATGGAGTTGGGGCGGGGAGATTATTAATATTTATATATTTTACTGTCAACTGTGCGTTGTTCCCTTTATTCTTTGCTTTTATTTTTTTCGTTGCTTTCGAGGCTCCTTTGCTCTGTTATTTTTTTCTTTATAATTTGTTCTCCCATTTAGTGGGTACTTGCATTTTCTTTACCGTCATGGTTCTACAAATATATGGAAATATTATAATCGTAAAAAAAAAAATTTAGAAAAGTAAAATTAATTTGAAATAAAAAGAATTCAAGTTTTAATTTAAAATACTTAATTTTTTGGAAATTGATTGAAAAAAAATGTTGAAATTATATTATATTAATTATATAAATTATAAATATTTTTTAAATCAGAAAAGATCAGGTTGATGTCAAGAACTTTGAGTTATCTTTTGATTTTATAAATGAAGAGAGTAATAAATTATATAAATTAAAATTATCTGGATTAATTAGCGATTTAATATATATTTTGTCTTTTTCTTTTTTTATGGTTTTCTATATTTTTCTTTGATATTTTTTCTTTCTTTTTTAGTTGGCAGCAAAATATATATTTTCTTTATCCATTTGCTCTATATGCACTATATATTTTCTTAATCCATTTGCACTATATGAAACACAGTTTTTCATTCCTTGAGTTTTGTAAACTAATTTTATCAGTTTATTTGTTAACCATCGTATTATGAATTATTAAATATATTATTTATTTATTTATGTATTTATTTATAATTCTATAACAGCTGTACTTTTTGAAAAAAATGTTTTTGTTTTTATTGCATATAGTTAAAAATCTTAAACATTTTTTAAATATTCTTTTTCTTGGGCACATCCCGCAATTCGCGTAGAGTATTCACGCTTCGTCTTGCTCCATATATATCCGTAATTCTTCTTGGTTTTTTTTATTTCACTTAACACTCGGTTGTCTGGGTGATAAGTAAGGGTCATAATTGTCGCTGTCCCGCTTGTCCTGCCGTCGTTTGCAGGCCAACCCAGTGGGCCAGTGGGCCAGCAGGCAGGCAAATGCCGTCGGCAGAGTTGGCAAATGTTTTTGATTTACTTAACGGCTGCGTCGTACCCACAGTCATCCACAGCATAAATCCCATGCCCATTTCCAATCCCATTTCAACAAGCAGACGTGGTGCCTCTCCTGCCCAGAATACCAGCTCCAGCTCCAGCTCCAGCTCCCAGTTCTGTTTTTCCCTGTTTTTTTTTTTTTTTTTTTGTCCCAGTCGGTTGACCCAATTTCGTTTCGCTCCGCCGCTGTTGTTGCTGTTGTTGTTGTTGTTGGGTCTGGGGCGTTAGCCTCGTCTGTGGTTAACTGCTTAAGGAATAATTCATTATGTATTTGGTCGGCATGTCACTTAATTTGAGTAGAACGCCCCACCACTTTCCTGCCCTCTCCCCTCTCGCTCTCCCTCTGCCCCTACTTGGCATTTAGCGATGCGGGCAATTTGCTTGCAAACTAATTGTCCACGTTGGAAATCGATCAAGCCTCTCACCACGCCCCCTTCCCCCTTGAGGGAGAGAGGGAGAGGGAGAGAGAGAGAGAGAGCTGTTCGCAGTTGTGGGCAGCTGTTTACGTGTTTTATATTCCAGTAAAATTGTTTATTTGCGTTACTTTTATGGGCTCCGCCACCGGCAACGGCAACGCCGCAGCCGTTGACAGGCAAAGTCCAAGCAAAAAGAGAGAGAGAGAGACATAGAGAGAGAGGGAGAGAGAAGGAGAAACAGAAACAGAAACAGTTGCTTCCCTTTTGTGAATGCTCGAGCACTTGAATGGTTCAATCCATGAATGGTGGACGGGATGAGTGTTTGAATGTTTGAGTGAAAGCTTAGCAATGGATAAGCAATGGTAACAGAGAGAGAGAGAGAGAGAGAGAGGGGAAGAGTGAGCAAAAGATCCGGCAAATAACTGGAACAAGGCAATCAGAGTGCAGCAAACAAAGTCGGCTTGAAGGCCAATCACATTTTTCTTCTATCATAAATGATTATAATTTATAATTTGCCCTAATGCACAAGCAACACTGCACAGAAACAATCTCTAATTTTTGATCAACTGTTTCTTATCTCTTTGTGACATGTAAGCTGCGTTTATGCCAAATGATACATGAACTGTAGAATACGCGAAAAGAAAGAGACGCTGAGACAGAGCAGAGTTTGCCATACTTGAAAGGAATGCAAGAAACTCAAATTGCTTTCAGTTCTTTGCAGTAAGAACTCCACAGAGCGCTTTTATTGATAATCACAAAAATTAAAAATTTTGTTGAATTTATTAAATTGCAAAAACTACTAAGCCATTCTATTTTAGAACTAAAATTATGAATAAAATGCTTTACCCGAAGAAAATCGTTTGATTTTTAAGAAAGTTATGAAGTGAGGAAATTGAGGATACTGGTCCTGTTTAGGGTCTTACATGTCAAATTTTTAGTCGACTTTGACATGATTTTTGGCCAAAAATTAAGTATGCTCTAAAACAATTTTAAACACCTGTTTTATATTAATTTTTACCTCCGCAATCGATTTAAAGTAAAAGCAGTCGATTTTAAATTTTGAAAAAAAAAATTTTCTAAAAATTGTACAGGGGGGACCCTTGCAAAATCACGAAAATTCAAAATTTTGTTAAATTTTTCAAATTGCAAAAACTATTAAGCCATTCTATTCTAGAACTAAAATTATGAATAAAATGCTTTACCCGAAGAAAATCGTTTGATTTTTAAGAAAGTTATGAAATAAGGAATGTGAGGGTACTGGTCCTGCTGGGGGTCTTCTTACATGTAAAATTTAAAGTCGACTTCGACATAATTTTTGGCCAAAAATTAAGTATGCTCTAAAACGATTTTAAACACTTGTTTTATACTAATTTTGACCTCCGCAATCGATTTAAACTGAAAGCTGGCGATTTAAAATTTTTGAGAAAAACAATTTCTGAAAATATCACAGGGGGGACCCTTGCAAAATCACGACAATGTAAAATTTTGTTGCATTTTTTAAATTGCAAAATCTATTAAGCCATTCTATTTTAGAACTAAAATTATGAATAAAATGCTTTACCCGAAGAAAATCGTATGATTTTTAATTAAGTTATGATATGAGGAAAGTGAGGATACTGGTCCTACCAAGGGTCTTACATGTCAAATTTTTAGTTGACTTTGACATGATTTTTGGCCAAAAATGAAGTATCCTCAAAAACAGTTTTAAACAGTTGTTTTATACTAATTTTGACCTCCGCAATCGATTAGAACTAAAAGCAGGCGATTTTAAATTTTTAAGAAAAAAAATTTTTGAGAAATGAACAGGGGGGACCCTTACCAAAATCACGAAAATTCAAAATTTTGTTAAATTTTTAAATTGCAAAAACTATTATATATATAGCCATTCTATTCTAGACCTAAAACCGTGAATAAAATGCTTTACCCGAAGAAAATCGATTGATTTTTAAGAAAGTTATGAACTGAGGAAAGTGATGATACTGGTCCCGCCAAGGGTCTTACATGTCAAATTTTTAGTCGACTTTGACTTGATTTTTGGCCAAAATTAAGTATCCTCCAAAACGATTTTAAACAGTTGTTTTATACTAATTTTGGCCTTCGCAATCGAATTAAACTAAAAGCTGGCGATTTAAAATTTTTGAGAAAAACAATTTCTGAAAAATGAACAGGGGGGACCCTTGCAAAATCACGAAAATTCAAAATTTTGTTGAATTTTTTAAATTAAAGAAACTACTTAGCCATTCTATTCTAGAACTAAAATTATGAATAAAATTCTTTACCCGAAGAAAATCGTTTGATTTTTAAGAAAGTTATGAAATAAGGAAAGTGGGGATACTGGTCCTGTTTAGGGTCTTACATGTCAAATTTTTAGTCGACTTTGACATGATTTTTGACCAAAAATTAAGTATTTTCTAAAACGATTTTAAACAGTTGTATTATACTAATTTTGACAGTCGCAATCGATTAAATGCAAAAGCTGGCGATTTAAAATTTTTTTAAAAAAAAATTTCTGAAAAATGAACAATGAAATAAACGCTTGTTTTATACTAATTTTGACCTCCGCAATCGACTAAAAGTAAAAGCAGGCGATTTTAAATTATGAAAAAATAAATTTTCTAACAAATTTTACAGGGAGGACCATTACCAAAAGCAAGAAAATAACATTTTTTTTTGAAGTTTTGAAATTGCAACAACTATTAAGCCATGCTTTTCTAGAACTAAAACCATTAATAATATGCTTTACCCGAAGAAAATCGTTTGATTTTTAAGAAAGTTATGAACTGAGGAAAGTAGGGATACCGGTCCTGCCAAGGGTCTTACATTTCAAATTTTTAGCCGACTTTGACATGAATTTTGGCCAAAAATTAAGTATCCTCTAAAACGATTTTTAACGGTTGTTTTATGCTAATGTTGACCTCCGCAATCGATTAGAACTAAAAGCTGGCGATATAAATTTTTTAAGAAAAAATTTTTCTGAAAAATGAACAGGGGGGACCCTTACCAAAATCACAAAAAATTCAAAATTTTGTTGAATTTATTAAACTGCAAAAACTATTAAGCCATTCTATTCTAGAGCTAAAATTATTGTTTGTTTTAGACTAATTTTGACCTCCGCAATCAATTAGAACTAAAAGCAGGCGATTTTAAATTTTGAAAACAAATTTTTTCTGAAAAAAATCACAAATGTGCTTCCCTTAAACGCAGTAATAGATATCCTGTATTCATATAGCATGACTCCGAGTATATCCCATCTCGGAGTTGGGAACAACCTTATGGAATCTGAACGAGTGACATTTAATATGACATTAATTTGTACACACAGCACAACGAGCATAACCGACTAACTCTACTTTATATAATATAATGAGTATATAATACATATCATAAATCATGTATAAGAAATTGTCGTAACTAATTGAAAGGCGAGAGTGTTTTCTATAAAGATTTTAACAGCGATTTGGCAAGTGAAAGGGAGAGAGAGAGAGAGAGAGAGCTCAGCTTACTTAGTAATGCCACTCACATACGTATATATATATGTGTGTGTGTGGACACACTGGCGCGCTAGTTAATTGCTCTGGCATACACAGTGGCTGCTGCAAGTACTCGCACAGGGCGGCCCAGCTGATTGCTATCTTCATTTTCATAAGCTGCCACGGAAGTCGGTTCGCTTAATAGTTGCAAGTGCAAGTGGAGTGTTGCTGCTGCTGCTGTGGATGTTGCTGCTGTTGTTGTAGATGTTGCTGCTGGTAACCTTCGCTGAGCTGCTTCGACTGGCCTTCAATTCGCCACCCTGTCGCATCCAATTAACTTTGTTTGCCTAATCAGAATGCAACGTACATACGCGGTATACACTGGCCGCGTACTGTGGCGAGTGCTCAGCCGCCTTTACTCACGCCTCGACAGACGCCTTCACCGTCCACCCTGGACTCTTCCCACTGTTGCCCCGTCTGGGTGTCAGTCGGTCAGCCATGTCTGGTTTGCCCTTGCCCAGCTGTGTGCGTGCCAGGACTTGGGACACTTTCGCCAGGACTCCGCTTTCGCTAACCAGCTACCCAGTCTGGCCTTGCCCGTTTTATGGACTTTTATTAAAGCCACACACACGCACGTAGTACCCTCTCGTAGAGCACCCTCCCTCTCTCTCTGTCTCTCTCGCTCTGGCTGCCAAAATGGTTCAACTTTCAGCTATCTCAGACGGCAGACAGCGTCGTGTCATGGGATGAGCGCGCGGTTTGCCTCTTGCAACATCAAATTCATCATCAAACGGCAACTTGACCCAATTTCTATACACCGTACCTTTTTCGGGGGAACTCCTGCTGTTGTCTCACTCCCACACTTGCGCTCTCTCTTACTCTCTCTGTCTCTCTTCCTTTTGGGCCACTTTGCTAACTTGCTGCGTAGTCGAGCCAAAAAGTATTCGAGTCTCGCGACAGACGCCTCTCGCATTGCCGCGAGGTGTTGCCACTCTCTCTCGCTCTCTCACACACACACTCTCTCTCTCTCTCTCTGTCTTAGCACAGTTGGGATGGCAGGAAACTGTGGATAACTGAGGGAAGAGAGCGAGATAGTGCAACTTCCTAAATAAGAAATAAGACAAGAGTCGCAATCGTAACAACCTTACCTTGCCTTATCCTACCCTCCCTCCCTTGCAGCCCGCCCTGACAACCTTGTCAGCCTATGGCATTTTCTATTTAGACCACGCAAATATTGCAAAATTACCAAAAAAAAAAAAAAAAAAACACACACGAAATCAAGAAAGCAATTTGAATAATTCAAACCAAATGGCAAACTCGATTCGAAACGGCGGCAAATCGTTGGCAATGAATACGGTTTGCATGTGTAAACATCGATAATTAATTGGATTTTTCTCTAGCCAGCACTCGGTCAGTTCACCTGGTTCCGTTTAGTACATAGATAGGGGGCAACCCCTCTCTCAGCAGGGGGCCCAGTTTGGGAGTGAAAGTGGGTGGTCATGCCAGGCGGCAGGGGGGCTTTCAGAGTTATACATAAGGTAAAGTTCATTCTTGGGGTATATAAGTTAGCAACAAGAAAAATTCTATCAAAAGCAATAATATCGTTGTGTTCAAGGCGCAAAAGAGGGCGTGGCCAAATTTTAAAACCAACTTCTTTTACATACAGTATTAATACACTTTATAAACAAATTTGATAGTCCTAGCTCAGACAGCAGCAAAGATATAGCTGTTCATACAGACATATCAAAGAAATAAACACTCTATGGCCTCAGGGTTAACTTTCTAACTAAAATACCCCTCTACCTTCTAAAAGAGTCATGGGTATATAAACTGTTTCCAGTTACTGCGTCGCATCTCTATACCACGTACTATCCTGCCCTCCTCCTCCTTCTCCGCCTCCTCCTTCTTGTTTACTCAACTCTTCGTTCTGCTTTTGTTTGCCATGCCGGACTCACAGCATCTTGGGGATAAACAGACTCAACTGGGACGTGCATCGCAGGCCTCAAGAAGTTTCCAACTTTTTTGCCAGGGATGCCAATCTAGTTTTGCCACATAGATTGGGCGAGAGGGGCCTGACTCATCTATTTGCCGAATCCATGTTCGAAATACTTAAAAGTCGTTTGAATAATTTGTAAGCCATCTGCCATTAACATGCGACAATTGCCAAGGCCCACATGCTGATTCCTAGAAAAAAAGAGAAAAACCCAATTTGAAATGTCGGTTCCGCTGCAAATTTAGACTAGATTAATGAAACAGAATGAGGCAGGTAGGGCAACCTGCCTTGATTAGGCAACAGCAGCTGTGCTATCAAATATTTATTTAATGTTTGCTCAGGTTCCCAAAATATAGTACTCTTAGCTAGAGATAGACTATAAGTTTATGTAGAGTAGTTTAGGGGGGGATTGTCAAGTGCAGAGTGTGAAATGCGAAGCCGAAGCCGTGTGGCACATTTAGCTCAAGGCCCAATTAGGAACACGCCAATTGCGACAATTAGCTCGACACGTCGTTTTGATGCAACACACCGTAGACGCAACTGGATGACATTTTGCGAAGGTAACCAGAAGACTTGCCAACTGCATGGATAGGTGATTAGTGTCCTATATTGGGCCAAGGATTAAAAATAAGGAAAAAGTAGTATATGATTGTTGAAAGAAAAGGAAGAGTGAAATGCAGCTACGAACTACTGCAGCATAATTGGAAGTGATTTCAAGTCACGGAAGAGGAGGAACCTCTTCAATGCTACAGGGCTAATAATAATCCATCTAAGACTCGAGCAGTTCCTTATCGAATTTCATCTCTATTCCCATAATATTCAACCCAATATAAACCTGAGTATACCTCTACTTTGTAAGGTTCTACATCTCAACCCTGATCAAAAACTTCCTCTAATTTATAACCGTTCCCAGAGTTTTCCATTTAACGTGATGTATCTCGATGAAACTTAGGAGAATTCAAAGAGTCTAGAGCAATAATAGGTTAAGTATTTAATCCTCTTCTTCGCGGCGTTGCCACTTAGTCTAACCTACACCAGGTTAAGTTGGCTGTGCCTCAGCTTATCCTGATAAAAAACGACCTCTAATTCGTAATCTTTCCCTGACTTTTCCATTTGACTTGATGTATCTAGATAAAACTTGGTAATTTTGCTGGATTCAAAGAGTCTAGAGCAAAAATATGTAAAGAATTTAATCCTTTCCTTCGCAGCGTTGCCACTTGGTTTAACCTACACCGAGTTAAGTTGGCTGTGCCACAGCTTTTCATGCATTGAGGCTGAACTCATCGCCTTTTTGCGCATTTCATTAGATGATTTCAAGAACTGAGCTTTGCATAAGCAAGGCTTAAAATATATCATATATAATTTATATAGATCTTCAACGGACTCTTTCCTGAGTTGCCTCAATCACTCAACTAGAGACATACTTGCAACGATCCAATAAAAATCTCATATAATCTTTGGCTTTGCTTTTGTCATATCCTGTACGCCAGTGCGTCACTTGAAAACTAAATGAATGGGATAATACTTAAGCTATGGCCACGGGTCAGTTGCGTGCAGTGGCGTCCTCATGCAGGACGGGGAGGACGGAGAGGGGTAGCGGGTGTGGGACTAAAGAGGGTCGTGCTGCGTCCAGTTTTGCGGCATTTATGTGCATAATTTAGCGAGCTTGGGCACATTCGCATGTAAATGCGCCTCAGGGCCGTTGCACACGACACCAGGCGGCGCGTTGCTGTTGTTGTTGTCGTTGTTGTTGTTGTTGTTGTTGTTGTTGTTGTAGATGCTAATGTCATTGTTGTTGCTGTTGTTGCTGCTGTTGTTGGCGTTTTCATTTGTTGTCACCGCGCACATATTTTAGCCAGGCGGCTTCATTGTCGCCTCTCGCTGGCTGCGCTGGTTCCGCTGCCACCGGTTCTGCTGCTGATTCAGCTAGCTGGTTCTCTGGTTCAGCCACTCGTTCCAGCAACTGCAAACTGATTCCGATTTGCTGCTGCGTTTCCCGCTCTATTTCTACTTATCTGTTGTCCACACGTAGCCCGGTCAAGAGCAAGCAAGGAATGGGACGGGGCAAGGGTGTTGCTAGGACAGGGTTAGGACGGGTCTAGGACGAGGCTGGACCGGGAATAGGAAGGGACTAGAACGGGACTAGGTGGGGACTAGGACGGAACTAGGACGGGACTAGGACGGGACTAGGACGGGACTATGCCGGGACTAGGACGGAACTAGGACGGGACTAGGACGGGACTAGGACGGGACTAGGACGGGACTAGGACGGGACTAGGACGGGACTAGGACGGGACTAGGAAGGGACTAGGACGGGACTAGGACTGGACTAGGACGGGACTAGGACGGGACTAGGGCGGGACTAGGACAGGACTAGGACGGGACTAGGACGGGACTAGGAAGGGACTAGGACGGGACTAGGACTGGACTAGGACGGGACTAGGACGGGACTAGGGCGGGACTAGGACAGGACTAGGACGGGACTAGGACTGGAATACGACGGGACTAGGATGAGTCTAGAATGGAACAAAGACAGAACTAGGACGGGACTAGGCTGGGACTAGGACGGGACTATGACTTTGCTGGTATGGGGCTGGGACGGGATTAGGGCGAGACCAAAACAAGACTAGGACGGGGCTAGGACGGGGCTAGGACGGGGCTAGGACGGGGCTAGGACGGGGCTAGGACGGGGCTAGGACGGGGCTAGGACGGGGCTAGGACAGGACTAGGAGGGGACTGGGAGGGGACTAGGACGGGGCTAGGAAGGGGCTAGGACGCGGCAGGGACGGGGTTAAGGTTAGGACGGGCTAGGACTGGGATAGGAGGGGACAAGCTGGATAAGCAGGGGCAATTGCTGCCATTGGGGTTCTTGGTCTCTTCTACTTTTTGTTTTCTCTCTTTCTCACTCAATTCCTTCTACTATTTCGTCGCTGGCTTTTCCACATTTCTATTCATTTCGATTGTACTCATTCACGAAGTAAGCAAAATTAAAGTACGTGCCCCTTTTGCTATGCAATGCAATTTTTATTGAGTGCAGCTCAGGCTGTGAAGGAGGACAACAACAAGGACATTTTCATAGACAAGCAGAGGGTGCTGTGTGTGTGTGTGTGTGTGTGTGAGTATCCCGACCCAGACACAGACTCGTAAAAAGACTGAGCAGCTGCTGCTGCTTTAAGCTTACCCTCTACCTACCCTGCTGTCCAGCTGGCCAGCTGCATCTCTCTCCTGGACAATGCACCCACCACTCAGCACTGCAGGTGCACCTCCATCTTCCCTTTTGCATCTGCATTATTTGTTGTAAAATATTCATTAACCTGATATTCATTAAAATGACGCCGCCTCGTTAGTTTTAATGGCGCCAAACGATGCCAAGCAGAGGAGTCAAGCGATGCCAGCGATGCCTCCTTTCCTCTCCTGCTGCTGCTGCTGCTGTTGCCTTCGTCCGGCAGTGTCGTCGTCATCGTCATCGTCATCACCATGTTGTAATCATTAGAAACATAGGGGCTGCTCCGGCTCCCGATGCTGCCGCTGCTATTTAGGGCAAACGGGTTGCAAAAAGGGGCGTAAATCGTGGGGGGAAGAGCAAAAGTCCTAGCTAGGTTGCCCAGCCAACCAACCAACCAACCAACAAACCGTCAGAGGAGTCTGTGAAGTGCATTATTGCATAGTTGCCACAGAACCAGCAACAGCGCCCGCCATATGCCACCAAGTTGATGTCTCAGTGGCAAGTTTACAAGTTCCCAGTTTGATAAAGCCACCAGCTAACCTCGCTCCCCTCTCTCTCTCTCTCTCTCTCTCACTCACTCGCTCTCTGTATGAAAAGTGAAATGCCAAAGTCAAGAACTACTAACATAATTAGGATTGTAGGGGACTGCAATAATTATTACTACCAAGCAGGGGTGAACCCTATCAAATTTTGCCAGGCAAATAGATCGCAGAACTCTTTTGTCTCCTAGGGCAGGGGGAACTCCTAGACGCGCCTCAAGGAATTTTAAGCGGGCAGACACAATCTCAGATTGGATAAGGTCGCCTACGCCTGGTTATGTCTCTGTTCACGCTGACAACAAACTGCTTAATTGATAGGGGAAGAGAGAGGGAGAGAGAGAGAGTCTCCAGAGAGTGTGCTAGCACAGTCCCGCTCGGAAGATTTATTTGATTCCATAATGTGCGAATGCCGACGGCGAAACAACGCACCAAACCTTGTGCCACTTTATGCCATAAAATATTTATTTCTATGCTTATATAATATTTATTTTCATTCATTTTATTATTAGTGTCAGGGTAGGCACACCTACATCCAAACGAGGGGTACACACAGGGTCAGGGGTAGGCAGGTGCCTACACACAGAGTGGCACTTGTGACACCCTGTCTGGCTGTACGTGCGTATTCAAACGAAAAGCGACAACAACAGCAGCAGCAACAAATGGCAGCAAAAACTTTGCCACTTTCGAGTGTTTTGGTTACGTGTTGACTTTTTGTAAAAGGTGTGACAATATTTACAATGCCCCGTTAATTGAATTTAATGCGAAAATGTGTGCTAGAAAAAACTTACAGACGTGTCCTTGCCAGTTCTTCAAGTATGTGTCTATGATGTGTGTGTGTTGTCTAAAACAGAAAAATCGAAATCTGACAAATTGTATTGGGAATTTGTTCTAGAGCGATTCATCGATTCATCGAGGCGCAGGTACAAATCTGCAGGAAATTCTGAGATGTTTTGTTTGTATTTTTTTTTTTAAATTCCACTTGTTGAGGAATTGGAAGTATTACAAATTTGTTTTTAATTTTTACATGAAAAATTGTGCATTTTATTTCTGAGCACATTTTTTTGCAGGCGGTCAGGCAAAAGCGTTGCCGTCGGCTACTTAATACTTATTCTTTCTTCTTTCTTCTAAATTATTCAGAAGTTTCTCGAAACCTTCACTTCTATCAATATATCAGAGATTTGACCAAATTACTGAAATAATTCTGCAATAATTTGTTCAGTTTTTGCCTTAGAAACACGCTTTATTTTAAAATGCCTTTGCTAGGACAATTTTAGAGCTGCAAAAATGAATATTCCTCCATTTTCACTTTTCCATTTTTGAAAAAACTGTTAAGAACTTAAAAACAAAAAAAAACAGAATTAAGATATCTCCATTAGTTTTCTAGAAATTCCGTAAAAAATAATGAATTAAAAAATTCCGTTACTTCGTAAAAAAATAACAGAGCGTTAACAGTTTTCTGTATTGTTAACAGCATTTCTCCTGCAGGGGAAATTTTTAGCAATTAACATTTCCCACATTAACAGCGGGCAAAAAGCTTGAAACTTCGCTAAGTAGGTCAGCAAGCTTAGCGTGGACAAACACCAAGTGGGTAAATGGAAAATCTTTTTTTTTCGCGCCGCACAAAAGTATGCAATAGTTTCTTCCACAATTGCAGACAAAGATCGCAGGCAGCTAAACCAATACAGTTAAACAACAAAAAAGCGTAAAATATATACACAGTGCATGCAAAACAAAGCATAAGCAAATAAACTAATGTCAGTTGCTATAAAAAAAGACACACTCGCTGATTTCCCAGTTTTGCACAAGCAGTGCAAATAATTTTGGGCCTGCTGTGGTTTGTGTCCACGCTTAAGCTAAGCTTTCCCCCCTCAACAGGCTGGCGCCGACTCATTCATTTCGTCCCATGCGACGTATGATTAATGCTGTCCAGTCTGCCAATCTGTGTGTATGTGTGTGTGTGTGCGTCAGTTGGTCTCTTATATTTCCGACCTATTAAATCCCCAGCCGAACGTTCGAGTGGGCGTCGAGTGCTTCTGCCATTGGCCAAACTATTTGCACATATTTCATGATTCGAGTGCATCGCATACCTGGCTGGCAATCATGAATAATGCATATGCATCCGCCCTCTTTGTGCCACTTCGCACTGCGAAGCCATTTGATAAGATGCATAGATAACATTGTCGCATTCGGGCCTTCTGTCAGGCCACGGCAGGCCCTCCCTGAGCCGAGCCGAGTGGAAACGGATATTTAAGGTATATAATGCATGTTTATATGTGTATATGTATATATGTATATATATCGACTGATTATGGGGTCGCTTCGAGTGACGATTTTGCTTCGATTGGCTATCGCATTGTTATCATTGAGTTAACGCGCATATCGCGTACTTAATTGGGACCGGAACCAGCCTTAAGTACCCCAGCAAGTCCAACCGGAAAATCACAATTACAATCCAATTCAAGTGATCCAATAAAACTCGCTTGTTCGATAAGTATTGCGAGTTGAACCAGAAACCAAACAAGAAAACCAGAGACAGAGACAGAGAGAGAGGAGAGAGAAAGAGGGAGAGAAAGATGCCATAAGAAATGCGCAGTGAGTTTATATTCGGTATTTCTTTTTTCGAGTGTAAAACAAAGAGAAAAACAACAACAAAAAAAAAGAAATCAATCACTGCGCATGGCGAGTCTATTTCTATATAGTTTCCGTTTATATTCCTTCCTGACCTATTTCCCATAGACTTGCATATTCCTGTTCCATCCGTAGCACATAAAGCAAGGCTTGGAATATGAGTGAGAGAGAGAGAGAGAAAGGGAGAGTGAGACAGGCCTATGTGATTGAAAAGCTTTGAAGCTTTCATGGGTGACATATATAGTAGAAGTGGGTAAATGTTGGGGATCTGTCAGCATGCTATATAATACTCAGTTGGAAAAAAAAAAAAAAAAAAGGCTTAAAGAATTTCATAGGATACCAAAAATGTTTGCTGTCTTTGTAGAAAATAATTCTGAAAGAGCCAAGAACAAAATATATTTAATTTAATGTGAAATAAATCTGTTACAAGAAATTGGGGATTAAAAACGGACATAGAAGGTATATTCAGGCAGATATAATATGCAGAATAAATAGTTGAAAGTGTATTAAATTCTCTACAATTTTTACAATTTTTTAGACAATGATTTCTGAGTAGTATATAATCGCTGATGTGACACTATGGTGAAATTTCATTTAAATTTAAATAAATCGTTTATGAAAATAAAATAAAACTGACATAGAAAAGATTTTTTAGGGAGATCCTTCAGCCAGGGAAAAGGACATAGAAAAAATAATTAAACGCCCCCAAAAAAATGTACCTAATAATACTGATATTTATAAAAGAATTTACGCTAACTAAATATAAGTTAAAGTGGATTAAATGGAAATAGAAAATCACATTAAAGGTGTCTATAAGCAAATACAGTTCTTAGTAGATACACATTAGATTCTGCTATGGGAAAGACTATAATATTTCCAATATGCTGTAATATAAAATGAATGCTAGAAAACCCAAAAATATATCTTCATATATTTCCAAGTTGAATCTTTGACTGAAAGTGAAATTTAATCAAGTAAAAATGCAGTTGGAATTGTCTTTTTGTCTCTTTTTTTATTATGTTTTTTTTTCTCTTTTGTAGTGGATAATTTTGAATTCAGTTGGCAATATTTGAACTTAGATATTCCAATTAGTTGTATACTCCAATTGGTTGTACGTGTATATAATGTGGCATAAATACTTGTATATATATTACATTTAAAATACTCATCGTTTCTGGCTTCATTCACTACGAACTATTCAAAAAAAATGTACTTAAAATAAATCACAGTGTATTTAAGCATTATTTCGCTCTTGTTGTTGTTGTTGTTGTTGTTGTGTGTTTTTAAGTTCATTTCTTATAAATTTCGCTCCGTTCTTATAACTAATATAAATAAGTACGAATATGGAATATATATAATATATATGGAATAATACATGGAATAAATAGATTACTCAGTGTGTGTGTGTGAATGAGTTAAAGGAAACGTAGCACAGGATAGTGTGTGTGTGTCATAAATACATGTGTGTGTGTGTGTGTGGCAATGTTGGCGATAATACTCTACGTAATGCTAACTATGAGCAAAAAAAAAAAAAATACATAAATAAATTAATAAATTAATAAAAATAAATTAAATTAAATTCAAATAAATAAATTATAAATATGACAAGACTTGGGGGGGCAACTGGAGACTAGGAAAGGTGTAGGGGGTGGGTTCATACACGGGTAGGGGGGTTGTCATAAAATTCTAAAATGGCATTCGACAAATTCTTCGTTCCTTGTGATGGTTTTTTCTTCTTCTTCTTTTTTGTGATTTGTTTTTCTCTAGGTTTTTTCCCTAGGATTTTCCACATTTTCCTCTAGATATTTTGCATATTTTCTTTGTTTTTTTTTGTTTTTGGCTTGGCGCTAGGAACTCAATGCAGAGAGAGAGAGAGAGCGAGAGTGAGAGAGAGAGAGAGCACTGGGCGCTAATACTGGGAAGGTGTCTGGAGCGACTGGAGCGACCTTACGCTCGCCTCATGAGCTTACCCGCCCCCGCTCCCGCTCCCGTCAAGCCGCCGCTCTCGGAACTCTCCAAGCTGAACGCCTGCAGCGAACCGGAACCAGAGCCGGAACTGGAACTGGAGCCGGAAACAGATGCAACCGCTGTGCCAGCCGCAGCCTCACTCTGTCCCGCATGCTGACGCCTCTCCATGCTGCCGCTGCGCTGATGATGACGACGCAGTGAGCGACGCAACGATTTCCACATATTATCCAGATACTGATAGTACAACTGCTTGCTGAACTTGAGATCTCGCACATCCGCCTCCTTGCTGCCATCGGCGGGTGTATAGAACTTGAGACGTTCCGCCATGGCGGCCCGACTCACCTGACTCAGCTTGGCGCCATGACTATTCGGATACGATGAATTGATGGTGGTCTCAATCTCGCAGAGCATGCGGCGTGCACTGACCAGCAGCTCGTGCAGCTCATGCGTGGTGGCATCCAGACGCAGCTGATGCTCCTTGCGGTATTTGTAATGTGCCTTGCCCAGATATGCAAAGCTGCCCACATAGGTTTGGATGTGACGGTACCAGGTCTTCAGCTTGACCTGCAAGAGGGAGAGAGATGGAGAGAGTAAGTACAGCTGTCTAGGGGGAGGAGGAGCAGGCTTAAACCAGTCGCTGCCGCCCAGGGCGGAGCCGGTCTCGCTCGCTTCCACTTACCACGCTGCTGGGACGCGTCATGTTGGGCAGGAACTTGTACTCGTGCTGCCAATGCTCGAAGGCGCCATAGTCCAGTGCGGCTGTGCTGCGCATGTAAGCGTATTCCCGCATGGTATTATTCCGCAGCATGATCAGGAACTGCAGGGGGAGGAAGAGGAAGATTAGTACTAATTCCTGCCGGGATGAGCTTCACACCTACCTCTCGCTTGATCATGCGTCCCTGCGCCGAGCTATCCGACTCCGATTGTCCCTCATCCTGCGGCTCATAGGAGCCACCGCAGGGATTCTCCCATTCGGCCGGTGCCGCCGCTGCCTCCAGCTGGCTGCGCGCAAAGAAACGCAACAGATGACTGCGTCGATGACGTATGCGCTGGCGGCGCAGCTCACGCATTGCCGCATGCAGCGCTGCCTGTGCAATCTCCTCGTAGCTGCCTTCGCTCTCCAGGTCGCCGGCGCTGCTGCTGCTGCTGCTGCTGCTCTCGTAGCTGCTGCTGCTGCTGCTGCCGTCGCTGCTGCTGCTGCTGCTGTCGGGGAAGCTCTGCTCCAGGCCATGGAAGGGATTAGCATGCCAGGCGGGCAGGCTGTCGCTGCTGGCATCCTCATCGTAGGCGAGTTCATGCAGATGGCGCGCCTCTGTCTGGGGGAGGGGCAGCAGCAGCAGCGCAGCCAGCGCCATTAGCAGCGCGTAACGGTAAATGCGACAGCAATGGCGGCGGCTGTAACTGTTGTTGTTGTGCTGGCTGCAACTGTTGCTGTTGCTGCTGCTCTGTGTGGGCTGCGCTGCTTGGTGGCTTTGGCTATGCTTTGCTGCAAGAGCGAGAGAGAGGGAGTTGAGATTAGTTGTATGTTAGAGCGAGAAGGAAGAGTGTAAATTGCGCCTACCGTTTGACATGGAAATGTCTTGGCCAAACAAACTAACTTGGCTAACTAAACTAAGCGAGAGCGAGAGAGAGAGAGCGCGTGAAAGAGACAGAGATAGCGTTAGCGTTGTGTGTGTGTGCTGCGCTCTGCGCTCGTCGCGACCAACTGAGGCTAGAAACTGCTTAAGCCGTCGCTTTTAAATGCGTGTGCGCTCACAGCGACCTCTGCGCGGCAACTAGCTGGGCGCGCACTCGCACTCGCATTCGCACGGGTACTCGCACGAGTACTCAAAACACACACACACACACACAGAGAGAGAGACAGGCACAGCTGGCTCGCACTCGCACTCAGTGAGAGCGGCAGCCTCCCGTGAGACTCACTCAGTGCCAGACTAAGTGAGAGAGAGAGAGAGAGGCAGGCTAGCTGTCGCTCTCTCCCTCTCTCCCTCTCTCTCTCCCTCTCTGAGCGTATTCACTTGAGCGTAATTTCATTTCTTTTGGTTTTGTCATCAGCGAAATTTGTGTGTGTGTTTTTTTTTTAGCTTGAATTTCACCAGAAATTTTGCGATTACTCATGCGCCCCGTCTGCCGCAGCAGCTCTGCTTCTTCTTCCTCTGCTGCTGGCCATACAATTTGGGTTTTTTTTTTTAGCCTCCGTTTCAGCCTCAGCCTCCGCCTCAGCCGCCTTGGGCCAAGGCAGACGCCGACCAGACAGACAAGTTGCGCGGCGACGTCATCGATTGTTGAGCAAGTTGAGCGCCGCGGGCAACGCGTCGTATGAATAATTCATACGAAATTCATTCAAGAGTCGCGAGCGAGCGAGTGTGAGTGTGAGTGTTTGAGTGTGTGAGTGTGCCGGCCGGGCTAGCTATTGCGGTAGGTCAGCGACATCGATAACGACAACAGCGACAACTGTTGCTCTTGTCGCTGCCAGCAGCGGCAGCGACTGCGACTGCGACTGCGCCGGCGATAGCGCACGTGCTGCCAAGCATGGTGCATGGTTAATCAGAGGCGCAGGTGATCACAATGATCGCCTAGAAAGTTCTTATGTGCATGATTAGTAATCGATTAATCGGCCGGGAAGGGTTATAAAACAAAATATCATATGATCGAACTGCAGGCGCGTGACAGAAAGACAAAGGGAGAGAGAGAGAGAGAGAGAGAGCAGTAATCTAAAATTGCCATATAATCGATAATCGTAACGCTGTCGATAACAATAACGATAACATATTATGCTTGACTTTTTAAAGTAATTTTGTGTAGTCTTAAAAAGCAGCTTAAGCTTGAGAGAGCTAAAATAATCGCTATCGATAAAGTTAGTGATTTCGATAACTAGTAATCGAAATCGAAATTAATTTAAGAGTTTTTACGCATTTATTTGAGAGCGCTGCAGAGAAGTAGTGCCCTTTATCGTGCACTATCGTTTATCGATAACATATATTGTATGCAATGTTGATTTCGATAACACATCAGTTCAGACTAACTAAATAGGAATTTTTAAAGCTATTGCAGCAATATTTGCTGGTGCTAAATGCAGCCAAGTGTGGACTATGAAAAAATCGATATTTTTATCGATAACAAAATATATTTCGATAACTTTGAAAAGTGTCTTCAGCTCTTGCGCAATACCATATTCATTCAGGAGAAACTAATCCTTTATATTCATTTTGCAGACTATTACTATCGCTATCGCTATCGGTTTCGATATCAGTCGATATCAGTAACGACTTTCTAAATATTCTTATGGATTTCTTGGAAGCCTTCTGGCTTGACTGAGTGAGTGTGACTAAAAAAACATTGCTAAATATAAACGCCGTAAGGCCGTTCAAATTTAGCATATCGCATATTTATCGACGCGCTCGATAAACGATGACGACAATCTAGAAGACACACTGCACTGCGAAAGTGGGTGATTATTATCATCATTATTATTATTATTATTTAAGGCTAATTTATCAACTTGAGGATTTTGCTTGTTCTGACTTTGTTTGAAGTGGGGCTGGGCTGCACCTTGTGGTGCCTTGTGGTGCCTTGAGGTGCTTTGGGGAAGTCCCCGTTGAGGAAACTACTACGTAGCCACACGATAAGCGACGCTTCGACTGTACCACTAGGGCGGGGGGGCATTATCTGGGCACAGATAATTGCTGAGAACATCGTGCTATAAATGATTATGTTCTACATTTCACTTGAGGATCATAAATTTCTTAAACAAAAAAAAAACTCTAGTATCGCTTTGCTAAACTTTGGACCCTGCGCACTTTCGGGGTTTACTTACCTATTTGGCACATTTTCGTAGAGTTCTCTCTAGAGTTTTCGGATTTAATACTGTTTTTTTTTTTTTTATTTTTTTTTTGGGGTGGGGTACACCGCACTGCGGGTTCTTCACTTTACAACACGCGTGTTACAATGTTCCAAACTCGATCTAGTTGCGGTTCAGTTGGATATGTTTTTTTTTTTTGTTGTTTTTTTGGAGTGTATCGATACGTTTCGATTGGGTGTACGCGAGCCGAGACGATTATCATTGGCGTGCGTCTAAGCAAGACTGATTCATGGTTTCAGCTGGGCGCATAAATTTATATTTATACGAAAATCGTCGGGCTGCGTGTGAGGCAGTCCCAGACGCAGACACGATTGGCTGTTGCTGCCAGCGTCGCTGTTTGCTGCTGGCGTTGACGTCGCTGTTGCCGTTGGCGTTGGCGTTGGCGGCAACAGGCGAACGCGTCAATTGAATCGTGCGAAAGAAACGAACGGTATACGCAATTCGCGCCACACTTCTGTATAATTATTATATTATATTTGATTTGATTTTATGACCTCTCCCACTTTTCCCCCACTCCTCCCCTTCATTCTACCAATCGCCCCCTGCACTGTTTGCTTATCACACACAAATTGATGATCAATTCCCTCCGCCCCACCCCACTGAGAGGGCACCCTGTATGGAGTGTGGATCTAATCCTCGACTTGAGGCAGCTTATCAGCGTAGCTTGGTGACTTGCGTCAGTTGGGGATCATGGCTCATGGGTATTATTATTGTGGGGGTATATTCATGGGTATTCATTCATTGAACACTCAAGCAGAAGAAGCAGAAAGAGAAGCAGAAGAAGAAGCAGAAGAAGAAGCAGAAGATTTCCATAGCGCGTGCCCCCGTTACGGTTCGCGCATTGCATACGCACTCATTGAGTCCATTGAGTCATACGAATTTCCCATTAAAACCAGTTCCAATATGGAATGGAATAATTGAAAGAGAGAGATAGTATATATGGTTAATTACTTTAATTAAATTGGCTATTTGTTAGGCAACTTTAGTATTTAAAACTAATTAGTACTCAAATAAATACTAATTAAATTTAAAATATAATTCAACATAAATATGAAATTTAGGTAAATAAGTTGTTAATTTGTAATTCTAAAATAAATTTCATATTAAAGATATAATATAGTAATATTTAATTTCTATAAATTTGTGTGTTTTATTATATATTTATTTATTTTTTTTATTAATTATTTATTTATTATTTTATTTATTTATTTACAACTGAAATGAACTTATATTTTATTTATTTAATTAATTTTAATTTTTGTGTGTAATTTATTATAAATTTATTATTTATTTTATTTATTAGTTAATTATTTATTTATTATTTTATTTATTAATTTAAAACTGAAATGAACTTATATTTCATTTATTTAATTAATTTTAATTTTTGTGTGTAATTTATTATAAATCTAATTTTTTTATTTATTTGTTAACTATTCATTTATTAATTTTATTTATTTATTTACAACTGAAATGAAGTTATACTTCAATTATTTAATTTGAGAGTTGTGTATTAAATATTATAATCATTATCTATAAGTTAATAAATAAAGTAAATATTACTATAATTTTTTTTGAAATTGTTGTCCATATAAACACTCTTTATAGCATCATTTATTAACTTCAGCATAATTATACATTTATTTATTTACACACTGTATTCCTGAACTGCAATTAAATTTGATTATTTATTTCTAATTAATACAAAAAAAATGCACTACGTAGGATCTAAATCTAAAAATATCTTGTAATTGTTTACCATTGATGATATTAAAATACTCTTCCAGGTAAGTGGCAATAATTACCAAGAAGAAATACATGCTTGGAAAGTGAAAAAACATGCGTCACAAGGTGTCAAAAAAAAAGAAAAAATAAAAAAAATAATGTAGTAGGAATGCGCCATTATGTGCGATTATCTAAGACGTGCAGAAATCAATGTTCACTCACTGATGACACTGTCCTATTTCGGTGCTATGTAGTATACATATACAAAGATCGATGGTATACCGTAATATTCATGGGTGTTTCCTTTGTTGCGGTAGATCGGACAAACACAAACTGCTTAGTGGGCCAGCTGCTAGATGACTACTAACTTCTTTGGGGCAGTGATCGCCGCAAGACTATCTTGACCAAAAGTTTTGGCTGATTTACGATTTAGACAGTAGGCAGTACTGCGATAAGATATACCATATTTATATATATAGTATATACTAATTGAAGAAAGTATCTTAGGCAGCCCCAAAAAGAAAAACAAACTACAGTGTTTTGGTTTCTCATTCTTATGAGCGAAATTTGCGATCAGCGCATTTCCTAATAATAATCGTCATTACGACATTGTCATCGGGGTAGAAGTAGAAGTAGAAGGTAAAGGTGCGAAAGAGTGACCCATATCGATGGGTATGACAATTATGTTCTCACTTTCTTGTACGTCATACATTGCTCTGATAAGTGACAGTGGAAAAATTATATTTTGTACAACAAACTTTCCACACCAAAGCTCTGGACTTAGGCACGGTATTACGCGTTGGGCTTGAAAGTGGTTGGTCTGATAAATAGATTTAATTCCTTAAGTGATCTCTATGTGTCTGTAAACGAAATTTGATTGGAATTGCAGCTGTAACTGCTGAGTTATTGATTGTATTGCAATGGGATCCCATGTAATAAAATTTACTGAAGCAAAATATAAAGATTGTATTACAGAACCTTTATGTTTATTAATATATTGAAGAGATATGGCAAAGAATTGTAAAACAAATTATAGATTATTAAATTAAATTTATATATATAGAATGCATTATTGAGCCCCTATGTGTCTTAATATATTGTAGAATTTATGTCAAATATTGTGGAAAAATTATAAATTGTTAAATTACATATCTAGAAAAATATAGACTACATTGCAGATCCTCTACAGAACCCTTAAATGTATTTTTAAATTAAAGATATATGCCATAAAATTGTGGAAAAATTATGAATTGTTTTAATTAAATATATATAAAAAATAGAGTACATTATAATTATCTACAGAATCCTTTTATTAATTTATATATTAAATATATTTGGCAAAAGGTTGTGGAAAAAAATAAATTGTAAAATTAAAAATCTATAAAAATATAAAGTACATTACAGATCCTCTACAGAGCCTTTATATGTCCTAATATATGAAAGATATATGGCAAAATATTTCGGAAAAACTTTATCGAAATATATCTGCATTATTTAGGATATTCAAAAGATTTTACTACATCTATAATCAATTATTGCCATAGCTCTCTCATGTTGGGGATCATGTGCTATGATTAACTGCCATCATCATTATATGATGGTGCTGCAAATATTGCAAACGCAGAGGTAAGGTCTCTAAGTAGCCGAGTTTGTATTTATTAAACAATTACGATAAGTGTCTATAAATCTTATCAGAATAAATGCCGCGTCGTCGCTCGCTTTGAGTCACAGCACAATTAAGAGCTCAGTTATCTGGTGATATCTGGTGATATAGTGATATATGGTATGTGGTTTGATTGACCGCCTTTTACATGGGACGCTGAGAGAGAGCGGGAGTATGAGTAGGTGGGTGGGTGGCTTTAGGTTTTTTGTTGCTTTATAAGTTTCGTTTTTTTGTTTTGATTTAAAGTTTTCTGTTCTTATCGATATTGTCTGGGTAATTATTATTGGATGCGAATTTTGACTGGCAAGGGAATCACATTGGGGTTGCTGTTGACTAATAATGTGTGTGACACACGCTCTGCCCAAAATCCAAACCAAAGCTAGACATCGTATATCATGGGGCACTCACTTATGTTGGGCGAACAATTGATAGCCCATTGTGTGGCACACGCTTCTACCTAGTCAAGTTGGGCTAATTGGGGGTTGACTCACCATTGTTTGCTGGAGGAGGATAAGTTGTGGCTCCAATTTATGGGTTGGTGAGGGATGGGGAGGTGCAAGAAGTGTCCCAAGAAGTGTCATAAAGTCAGCTGACGCCAGTTGGGGGGAAGGGTCGCGATCTATATTTATATATTTACCCTATGCTTTTTGCCTAACTGGCGCTATATTTAACACAGTCAAACTCCAATGGCAACGTGACGTATGCGCAATCTTCCTGTGACGTAGGCGAGAGAGAAAGAGAGGGAGAGGAAGAGAGGGAGAGCAATTGCGAATTCGCTGTAATTGGCGTGATTATCAAGCGAAGTGTTTGCACTGTTGTCTCTGCCTGTTTGTTCCCCCTATCTCGCCCCCCTATTTGTATCCCTATCTGTGCCCCTATTCTGACATTTAATGCCTACAAATCGCACGCCTAATGCACAATTTGTCTGATTATATTTAATAATAATTGCCGGCATAATTGAAAACGATGCTTATCAGCGATTGCCCTCAGCTCCGCACTGATTAGCATAGACAAGATCGTCAGAGAGAGGGAGATAGAGAGAGAGAGAGAGAGGGAGAGGGAGAGGCAGGCCAACATGCATGACTAATTGATAAGCGCGCGCGACTTTTATCGCGTGCCAAGCGTCAACTGAGCTCTGCTTGCGTCGCTGCCGCTGCCGCTGCTGCTGTTGTCGCGTGCGCCTGTTGACACTTCGTAACGGTAGCACGCGCTCTCGCAGATCATGGCAGCAGGTGGAGAAAGATATTAGTCACCTGTCTCACCGCCTGGCTGGAGATTGCCGAAATACTCAGATGAATCAAACAATATACGTGTATATGATGATATTTGCTCATCATGTAGATTATAGAAATTACTTAAGATCGATTTACCGGTTTAGGAAAATCCCAAACAAAACACAGTGAGAATTGTGTGGGGAAATATGGCCAGCGCATGCCTCATTTTATATTGTAGTATCATGCCAGAGATATTACTTGAGTTTTGGCACTGCAAATGTTTATGGCAAGTGGAGGTACCTGAGATGTGTGGAGTATATACGGGGTATATACGCTCCAAGTGGACTAAATACCTATCAATATGTTAGATTATATACACAAATTACTAGAGTTGCAAATAGATCATTGCACAATCGATAGTATTGCTTGATTAACTTGATTTATCGATATATCGATTTTTTTTTAAATATTATCGCTTGTTTTAAAGGTTTTACAGCACTATTTATTAAAGACTGATTAGATTGTCTAGTTATTAGCCTAAATTAAAATTAAAAATACTAAATATTAATTAAACAATATTATTAAAAATTTAAGAAAATAGGTTTTATTTACAAATCCGTTTTAATCGATAGTTTGGATAGTTCTTAATCAAAAAAAAAAAAAAAAAGAAAATCGATAATGATATTATTTATATATTTATATTATATTTATGGCAACAGAGCTACAAGTAGATCTTATTGGTAACCGATACTATCTATGATTTAATCATTTTAATGTTTCGATTGTTTTCTAAATTAAAATTAAAAATACTAAATATTAATTAAACAATATTATTAAAAATTTAAGAAAATAAGTTTTATTTACAAATCCGTTTTAATCGATAGTTTGGATAGTTCTTAATCAAAAAAAAAAAAAAAAAGGAAAATCGATAATGATATTATTTATATTTATATTTATATTATATTTATGGCAACACAAGCTAGGCATTGAGCTACAAGTAGATCTTATTGGTATCCGATACTATCAAAGATTTAATCATTTTAATGTTTCGATTGTTTTCTTTTTCACTTTCGATTATTTTTAAACGTTTTACAACACTGTTTAAGAATGGTAGTGTCTGCAAGACTTAAGGTAAGCAACAATCATAATATTATACAATATAAGTTGTGTTATTCTCCATAGTACCGGTTGCTTTTGCTCAATATCAATGATTTACGAGTATGTATATCGTACTCAGTCATTCTATGAAGCAATGCCTCTTTCAACTCATATGTCTCACTCCAGATGATTTTGCAAGCTTAGAAACAATGTCGGGTTCCCGCAGTCTGCAGTATAATGTGTGTGTGTCTCTTTCGCAGATCTCCATAAAATGATACAGATTCTCATGGTTTCGCGCTGAGCCATGCGCCAAGTTTAGCATCGACACTCATCGCGTGTGAATTTTCTCTTGAGACTTGAGTCTCTCTGTCTGTCTGTCTGTCTGTCTCTCTGTCTGTCTGTCTGTCTGTCTGTCTGTCTGTCTCTCTGGCTCTGCGTCTGCCTGTCTGTCCCTTCATCTGCCTGACCCTGTGGCGAGTCTCTCTCTTACACATCATGCAAACACTTCCGTTTCTGACATTTTGGTCTCCACGCAAACAAAGAAGAAAGACACGCCGAGAGTTCCCTCCCGTCCCGTTCATGATCAGACTTGCCAAAAATATCCACATAAATTTGCAATGAAATTTTCGCTTGATCTGCCGCACAGCTTCCTTCCCCCACGATCGGCACGAACGGAACAAACACAAGTTGCTTGTGTGGGTCAGTTCGGGTTTCCAGCAATTGATGAGCAATTAAGCAAGTGAGCAGCCTCCCCCACTTTGCCCAATCTCTGCCAGAACTGACCTTCCCCTCCTCCTCCTCCTCCTCCATCAATTGCAGCATGACTAATCCACGGGTTTTCCCCAATTCGATCCAGACACAACAAACGCATGATCACTTGCTCTCCATGCGGGGTACTATACAAATATTCAAAATATTTCGATTATCCTAAGAAAGTATACAAAATATTGTTGGGGTAATTAGAACTATATGCAAGTTTTTCGGATAATCCGAAATATTGTAAATTCATTAGACAGGAATTTATGGCGATCTACTCAAAATTGCAACATCGTGTGATATGAGTCATTGGGAAAATTCAAACAAGTGATTTTTCAGATTTCCACATAATGCCATATTTGAAAAGTAGTAACCAGTATCAGATGACTTAATTCTCTCTCTCTATTTTCGGTCTATTCTCACTTGTATTTTTTTCGAGTATTCTAACTAGTCTCAAAAAAGGTGGATTATCTTAAACTTGATATATCTATATCTATTTCTAACTAGTCTTAATTAAGGTCTGTTGCCTATTTTATTATCTATTATATTTTTTATAGTATGCTTGTTTTATCTTTTTCTTTTTCTAAATCCTTAGTATCTTTTTTTTTTTTTTAATATTTTATTTTCTTAAGATTCTCACGTTTATTAAAATTCCATTATTTTATGTAGACTCTTATCGTATTGTATTATTATTTAAATGCGAGATAAATTGATTTGAGTACATTTTTAATTCCTAAATGTTCAGAAGGGTTTTTTTTTAAGAGCACCCTTCTTTAATTTTATACATCTCATATCTTTACTTAACCGAGGAATTTCTTTAAACAAAAACCTTTACTTATTATGATACTTGCCTTAATGCTAGTTTGCTACTGATTTGCGTGGGCTGTGGGCGTGGCAACCCAAAATAAAAATTATATTAATGAAGTGCTGCTCCATAGGCAGCTTCCTACCCAAAGTAGTGCTGCTACCTTGTATGGCTGCTGAGAGCGACGCGTTCATACAGACAAATGTAGAGAAAGATGAGTATACCTAGTTTATTCTTTGCTATTTTTGTGTGTCTGTTGCCATGGAAGTATCTACATCTTATAGTGTCTCAAGAAACCTAGCTAGGTCAGTCTTTCTACCCTCCCCACCCACTCTCAGCTGGTAGTTCCAGTCCTACCTTCATTTGGCCCACATAATATGATCATTTCTAGTCGACAAGTTACTGCCTCATTTGCCAATTTGGGGCATATGCCATGAGTCGATTTAGTGAGCTTGTTGCTGTTGTTGTTGTTGCTGTTGTTGTTGTTGCTGCTGTTGTTGCTGCTGTTGTTGTTGTTGTTGCATTTGCAAATTGTCGCTTGACTTTCGGGTTTCGCCTTCAAGTGCAAGTGGCATCGGCTTGCAGCGAGTTGACTTGAAAGTGTTTCGTGTCTCGTTATTGAAATTGCAATTCAAGATTCTTCACGTACACGTAGAGCATAGCACCCAAGTGTGTGTGTGTGGGGAGGAGGCACCCCTGCCCATTCCCCCCTCCCCCCATTCTGCTGCCACTTGCAGCGCGCATCGAGTTGATTTACATATGCGGCGGGTCATAAAAAAAAAAAAAAAAAAAAAAAACCTCTCTACGTCGTCTGTGGCGCGTTGTTAAAACAACCTGACCATGTCGTGCCTTTACTTCTTTTTTTTGCCCATGCCGTTCCACTGTCCCTGCTGTCCCCACTGTGCCTGTTGTCCCCACTGTGCCTGCTGCCTTGGCCGGCGTTTTTCTTTCCATTTGTTTTTGTTTTCTTTGCAGTTTTTTTTTTGTTTTCTTTTGCAGCTTTTCAGTTTATGTTGTTGCTGTTGTTGTTGTTGCTGTGCAGTGTTGCTGCTGTTGTTGTGCAGTGTTGCTGCTGTTGTTGTTGTCGCCGCGGCGGCTTCAAATGTCACTGCGGCACTCAAATTGGCACTTCAAGTTGGGCAAAATATGACCCAGAAATCAGAGCGCGGGTGTGAAGACTGTCGAAGATCGTAGACTGCAGACTGTAGAGTGTAGACTGCAGACTGTAGACTGCAGACTGCAGACGGCAGAGACTGCTGGGCGGCAACCGGACTGAAAGACGTTCGATTTTCTCTAGGGAAACTGTTTGCCTCAGCACCAGCAGCCGCCTACGATGCGCTTCGAGTTCCTACTCGGACTCTGGCTCTGGTTCTGCTTTTGCCTCTGCCTCTGATTCTGATTCAGTCTCGGGTTCTGTAAGTCCATGTCCAGATCTGAGCGTCTGGCTCCCACAGTTGTTCTTGTCCATGGACTTCTGCAGCAGCTGCACAACTTGTGCTCGTAATTCGATGTGTGGCAATGTGGTGTAATAAGGCTAATGATCTGCCTAAAGCGGGTAAATAGAACAAGTCTCCCCCTCCCCCCACCCTGTAGATGTCGCAATGTTGTCCCGACTTGGGTAGAGGCAAGTGCGAGGAGTGTAAGTCGATCCTAGCCAGGCTATTGCCCTTTACTATAGCGCAGCTTAATTATGTCCACAATGCCGAGAGCAATCTATAAAACCCTCCAAAGATATTTGAGAAGTCTTATATGATCTACATTACTTTTTAAACATATTATATTTGGTAGTATATAATTGTGTATATGTTTCATATAGGTGGAGATACTTTATTGACAGATACAAATAAATATGAAAAGGTTTTAAGATTATATTAGTTTCGAAAATAATCTTAAGACACTTAGAAAAAATAATACTTCAAGAAAATTACCTTTAGACACTTAAAGATAAAAATAAAAAAAGACTTACGTTGCAGTTGCTAAAAAATATTTTTATATTTAAAGTATTATTTTTTTTTATATAATTGCAATTCTTTAAAATTTGTAGAATGCTCTTAATAATTATACTTATTTTTGCAAGACTTATCAAAGAAAGCTCTGCTAAAATAAGACTGTTTTATAATTATGAGAAGAGAATATTTAATTTGTATACAAAACTAGAGTTTCTTCTTAATTTATACCAAAATTTGAATACTTCCTGTATTACAATACAAATAAATATTATTTAAAAAAAAAAAATATTACAAAATATTCCTGAGGGAATTTAAAAGAAAAAAACTGAAAAAGATCATTGTTTTTAAAGTTCCTCATTGTTTTTAAGCTTCACCCAAGGCTTCGATATTTTAAAATAAAATAAGAATAAACTTTTGTAAAAAAAAATATATTTTTAAATAAAAATGACAACTGAAAAAAAAAATTTGAGAGGGTTTCTTTTGCTTTAATATCATTTTTCCAAGTTTAAGCTACTTTATGACTCTCCTACTGCTGCCAACTCATGGAGCTGCCCTCGTGTATATTCCTGTGTGTGTGTGTTCCTGCCTGTCTGTGTGTGTATGTGTGTGCAATGGCCACCATCAAAGCTGCACAAATATCACGTCAGGCAGACATTCGTGAGCCAAAAGAAGAAGAGCCCCAAGAAGAGCTGAAGAAGCTGAAGAGTCTTTGATGTTGCTGCTGCTGTTGCTGCTGCTGTGGCTGCTGCTGCTGGTGTTGTTGTTGTCTCGGACAGAGGCGACTGTTGTAAGTAGCCAGAGCAAATGTATCGATTTACAGCGCAAACAACTTGCACAACAAATGGAGCACAAGAACTGGAACAACAACCAGGAGCAGCAACTGGAGGCCGGAGGCGGCGGGAGGCGGGAGAAGTTGACAAGCTGCCAACGCAGCAAAAGCGCTTACAATGTTGAGGAATCCATGTCTGGAGAGACGGAAGGCTAAGAGAAGGCTAAGTTGATGTTGCTGCCAGGGGCGGAGTGCAGGGGGAAGGAGGAGGAGAAGGAGCAGGAGGAGGAGGAGGAGTAAGTTGCCGCCGCCGTTCAGACAATTAAACAAATTTGATACAGCCAAAGCGACTTGGGACACCGACTACAACTGCAGCTACAACTGGAACAGCGAGAGGGGAAGGTAGTGGGGAAGGGGAGGGGGAGAACTGCTGCAAGTATTAGTTGCATTTATTTCGAAGCACCCCTTCCCCTCTCCCATCCCACCTTCCATTCGAAAGGTTTTTGAACTTTACCGAGCTGCATGGACGCGCTTATGCAAAGTGCAGGCCAAGTGAGAGAGAGAGAGAGAGAGAAAGAGAGAGAGGAATATGCACTCCCCCATATAGAGCTGGAGATGGTCAAGGCGACGCAGACAGCACAGTCTGTGTCCACGCATAATTGAGCCGCCCCACAAGACGAAGACGGAGTTGGAGCTGGAGACAGTCGATGACACATGACCATGACACAATGGAGGTTAGGAATGCAGCACAAGGTGCGAAGCTAGGGCTGAGAAAAAGCATGCTCCTCTTATCAATGTTATCGATATATCGATAGAGCGTTTGTTGCTTTTAAGACAATCGATTGTTTGCTAAACTTTTACAACACTGTGCGCCTTAAACACTTAGGATAGATAAGAATCATAAAATATATAAATAAATCTTTGGCAAAGGCAATATATATCGATAGTATCGATAAGTTTTGTTTTAAAAGCAAGAGAGAATCGATAGTATTGCAAATTTAGCACTAGAAATGCTGCTGATGGCATTTGGGACAGTTGGAAGGAGCTATAAATATGGGTAAGTGATAATATCGAAGGTTTAAATATATTTTCGATATATCGATAGTTGCTATTTGCTATTGAATATTATCAACTGTTTCGCAATACTGGATGTAAACAATACAGAAAAAGGAGAAAGATAGAAGAAAAATAAGTCTTGCGAAGTAGCTCAAAATAATCGATAGAATCGATAGGTTTTGGCATAAAAGCATGGGAGAATCGATTAGTCGAGATAGAGATGCTGTTGGAAATATCTGCAATCACATATAATCGATCATATCGAGTGTTTAATAATTGTTTCGATGTATCCATATTATTTTTAAGTTATCGAATGTTTTAAGCATTTTTCAACACTGTACAAATTGTAATCGCTGTTATCGATAGTATTTTGCTTCACAAACATTGCAGCACTTGATGAGAAATGTACTATGGAGATTATAAGGATCAAGATTGAATCATTTAGTAAAATCTGCTGTAACTCCATCAATTCAATTAATCAATTAGTCAACCATGCTCTCTCTCTCTCTCTCTCTCTTTCTCTCTCGCTTATCAGCAATTGCTGAGTGAATGAATCAGCTCTGATAAGAAGGCAGGCCGTGTTTGGGGCGTTTGTTTTTTTTTTTTTATACACTAAGTTGCCATGTAGGTGGCAGGTTACATGCGTAGATCAATAAACGGATGGCAGGCCAGGCGTGTTAATCATCAATCTATCCAGCTGGGAGGGGGCTGATAGGGGGGCGGATAGGGGGGTACAGACAGACAGACATTGCCTAATTAAAACCATGGCAAATACGTGAGCCAAAAATAAATCAAATGTCGCGTCGTCGCACCAAATCATTTCCTAATAACCCAATTAGAGCTGCGACGGCCCACGTATTAATGGCAGCAACTACGAGGTGAATCCGCTGCCGGTGCTGCTGCTGCTGCTGGGATTATGCGTCATGCGTTGATGACGCCACACAAGCAGCAGCAGCAGCAGCAGCGGCAGCAGCAGCGATGGTTTGATGGCTCACAGATCCACAGGTTGCCCTGGCTTCTGGTCCACCTTCGCGAGACCAAATCCTCCAAGCTCTAATGACGTCACAAACTGACCTACAAAGTGACCCAAATTGGCAGCAACGCATGAATGAGCACGACAGCAACATCGTCAACAACAGCAACAGCAACAACAGCAACAACTCCAGCTCGGTTGGCAACAAACTTGCCCTCGAATTATAACCAGAAATAAAGTTTCAATTGATTAGCCCGTCGCTTGCGTCGATCCACGACGTCGTCGTCGACGTCGAAACGAGACTCATCATAAAAAAATTTGACTCACTGATTCAGCAGGCTGCCCCCCTTCCCCCTCCCTTTAGCCCCCTTTGCACGTCTCCATCTTCTGCTATTTCTTCTCCTCCGAAAAGGCATTTAAAAAAAAACAAAAAAAAATCGAAACAATTTGACAGCCGATTAAAGACTTCCCATAAACATAGAGTTGTTTTTTTTTCTTAAGCCAAATTTATGGTAACACTTTATAGTACAGACATTAACATATTTATACCATAAACACGTACTGTAGTATCGTCGTTGGGTATTATAACAATTGATGAAATCAACAACTTTCGCTTATCAGATTTTGATTAGTTTTTTTTTTTCATTTGCGAGTGTGATTGGAAAAGTTTTCTGGGGGTACGAGCATATCAATTACTCAAAGATAAAGATGAATGAAATTGTTTGATAAAGTTTCGGTTTGCTCTATATACCATAATTACATTTTTATGCGTAACTTTTATGGCAAAATACTATGTACATATTTTGGATATAAGTTATAATATTAATATGCATTATTTTATGGCAAATGGTATAATAAAGAATAATAAAAAAAATATAATAATAAATATATCTTATATTATATATATTAATAATTATACTTGTTATATATAATATATAATAATAATTAATCTTGTTATATATTGTATAATAATAATTATACTTGGGCATATAAAGTGACAGTTATATGCAACACTTTTATGGTAAATATGGTGAAATTGTTTGGATATTGTTCTATATATTAAAAATTGTTAGATTTATATTGGTAAAATTTTAGATATATTTGGAATATTATAAATACTGTGTTCTAATTTATAAATTATAAATAAATAATATAATTAAACATTTTATGGCATATGATATATATTGATTAAAATATAAAATACACTTGTTATTAAATCAACTTTTATGGCACATACAATTAGATGCATTTGCTGTAATTAATAACATTTTTTTTCCCAATTTTTTTTTAATTTTTCTACTGGTTTTTTGTTGATTTACTTTTATGGCAAGTGCTTTATATCTATAAGAACACATCCATATGTAATATATAGTATAATTTAAACTGTATGTTCTTAAAGCAAACATTGTTATGGTAAGCTCTAAGGCAATTATATCATATACAGCTATTTATATATATAGTTTATCTGTAGATAATAATTGGAACATAGTTATACGTATACGTTCTAAAAAAAAACGTTTTGTAGCAAACTTCATATAAAACTTATAGTTTGCTGATATTTTTTATAGACTTTGAGGGTCAATACGTTTCAGTTGTAATCTAATTATCTTCACATAGCTTCATGATTAATCTAAGTAATTAGCGTGTTCAGCGATAAGGTCTCATTTAATCTAATTTCTTTCACTTTAGCATGGGTTCTTATAGTTAGTTCTTGGTTTAGTTCTCAGTTTATTTTTGGGCTACCGGCGGAGTGATAAGCTATACGGCAGTTAAGATTCGATAAGTCGCATTCGCTTTCTCTGTCTCGCACTCGTGCGGGACAGGATCGATCATCTACTAACTATACCTATACATATGTTAGCTGTATGTTAGTTAGGGGCCTGGTCATACATAGTTGTTATTATTTCACAAGATTGCCTTAATCAAGTCCAAACAAGTTGTCGCATGTCGAGCGAACTTGTGTACTCACTTGTTGTAGTCACACGACACTCATGCGACTATTCAAAGCTTTGACTAAATTGTGGAAAATCCTAACCTAGAGCAACAAAAAGTACCAAGTGCCATGACAAATGCACACGAATATCTCGTATATAATATATATGTATACGTAATACGTATCTACGATTTTCCAGACGGGTTGTAAGTCGAATTACGAGCATTAAGTAATACTTATCGACGATCTGTGAAAGCAAAGCCCGTGAAACCCCGTGTATTTCACAACAAATTCAACTTAAGATACACAGATACATACATAAATAGATACAACAAGATCGACTTGAGTGGGGCCCCGGTAAAGTAAAAAAAAACCCAATGGAATTCTCAAAGTTGCCTCTGACGTTGTTACGAAAAATGTAGGTAACCCTAGTGTATGTATAGGTAGTACAATGTACTCCCCAACAAAATTCAATGGAATATGTGACCTTTGAATTGAATTGCGAATAACGTCATGGCACGCGACAATCAGATAGTGTTTGTCGCCAAGCGATGGTCCCCGGTTAACTGACTCATCGGGTTTTGTTACAGTTACAGATATAGATACAGAAGTATCTATCAAGTACCCCCCCACAGATACTCCCTAGGGCTGACAGTTCTGTCTATTGTTGTCGCTGATGCAATTGGGGCAATCTGAGTTCATTTGTATCTATAGCAGCTATAAATGTATCTACAGCTCACACACTTGTAGCTACAAGATCTTGATGTATCTGCATTGTATCTACGCCAATTCTAACTGTATCTTCTTTGATAAACCTCTGTATCTACGCACATTTCTAGCCAACTATCTGCAGAGCAATACGTAGGTATCTACGCCAAGTAGTTTAAGTATTATATCTGCAAAGCTAGAAGTATGTACTCAAGCTAAAACATGTTTGCATTTTCCATATCTCTTATCAGTAGTCACACACGCAGGGGACCCGGCTGTGATACCGTAATACTGGGCTAGATCGCGTGTGGGCTCGTCCAATGTTTAATTAAGTTATTTGACATTTAATTTATGGTTCGGCAATAATGTTTAATCACACATTAATTAACAGAGAAGCAGAGAGAGAGGGGGAGAGAGGGGAGAGAGAGGAGAGAGAGATGGAGAGAGCCACGTTAAAGGCCAAAAGTAGATCCCCCTTAACTCAACAGATATCACACTTGTCTATTGCCAATCGTCGTCAATCGTCAATCGTCAGTCGTCAGTCGATTGTCGATAGTCGTTAGTCGTCAGTCAGTTTGCAATTGTATATATATATATATATATATATAGTGTATATATTGGGCTCCTAATTGTTATAGTACGTGCGTCATTCGCGTGCCCGGCAACGAGATAATTATATATAATTCCGACGGGGGCTTTGTGTCTAATTCAAAATTAAATCTCGCTTTGTCTATTAATTGTCAGTTGATTAAATCCATCGGGCTGTATAACTATCGTTAGTGCTGTCGCAGGTGTGAATCTTTAGAATGTTAATTTAAAGTTACGCAATATATATCAAGATATTTTAGCACTCTCTCTCTCTCTCTCTCTCTCTTTGAGAACTTTCTTTTCACTTAAGAAATAAATTAGCTAAGTTCATCATAGATAGTAGATCTTCTACTACCAATATTTGTAGTCTTTTAATCAGTGAGCTCCACATCCAAATAAAATCTAATCTTGCACTTTGAAAGTTCTCTTCAGGTATAAAAGTTTTCTTCAGTATAAAATTATTGTAGTTTAGTTACTTTAGTATTCCAAAGTTCAACTACTGCAAAGTTCGACATCTGATCTAAATCTAATCTTAAAGTTTTAATATTTTCGAGTTATTTTAAAATAGATTAGATTATAATACTATAGAAAGTATTCTAAGTTTCTACTAATAACTTCTGTCTCTCGGAATAGTATTAAGTATTTTACTTCCAAAGTAATATTTAATTTTGAGAGTTAATTCAATTAACAAATTTAATTAACTTCTGTCTCTCATAATAGTATGAAATATCCTACTTCCAAAATTATATTTTATTTTGAGAACTAATAAAGTTAGGGAAGTATTTCAGCATTTTACAACTGGTAAGTTTTGCATTTTATATATTTATATATATATTCGATATTATATTCTACTTTCATAGTCAAAACTATAAACTACAAATAGTACCCGAAATGTCTACTAATAATTTATTTTACATTTTCTAACTTCAAATAGATTTTTTCCTTATAGAATTATACATGTATTCACTGTTCTAAATTTCTTCTTATGCTAAGTTATGCATCAGTAAAATAAATACTCGTATACCTCCAAAGATCTCTGTGAAAATTGTAAGTATGCCGAAGATAATATGCTAAATTTCTAGTAATAAATTTAATCTAATTTTTCAACTCGTTCTTTTCCAGTTCTGTTTCCACTTTTAACTTATTTCCGACAATTTTAGATGAGTCTTACACCAATTGAATTTACAACTAAATTTAGGAATTCCGAAAGTGAAATTTTGCTTGAACAGGTTTATTTTTTTACCGTCGCCTTTGCCACAAAAAAAAAAAAAAAAAATGTTGCTTGTGAATATTTTCGTTACGTTAGGTTCGGTTTTGTTTTTTCGATCAGTTTTGTTTCACGGCCTGGTGAAATATATAAATCGAAGAGCACGTCAGAGCTTGCCGTGAATATGTGAATACCAAGGCGAATACCAATGTGAATACCTTAGCCATAAATAAGACCTTTGAGCGGATTTTCGAGCAAATATTTCGCACCGTTTAATTTGTATGCATAAATAATAATTATGCCCAATTCGGGGAAATGCGAGCGGCACTTTTTCTTTATCTAAAGGGTATTTGGTCTGCGATCTGCGATCTGCGATTGGATCATCAATGAGTTGAGGTTGAGGTTGAGGTTGAGGTTGATAGGATCACAGGGCAGCGCAAGCGCCTATCGCAGAGGAAGTCTTCCCGAAGGCAAAGTTCTTGGAATGCACAAGCGCATCATCTCGGCATCCGCATTAGGATCGGACAGGAAGCTGACAGTAGGTAGAGAAATAGAGAGAGAGAAAGAAAGAAAGAGAGCTGAATATGAAACCAAAGATTAAAAGTGAAATAATCGATAAGTCAAACAAAGCAAAAGGTTGATAAATGCACTCTGATCCTCAAGCTGATCGTGTAGTTTTATTACAAAGTCTCAAAATGTCATATAGACAATATTACGGTAATAAACACACAAACAATTAGCACATTTTATGAGCTTGCAATTCCCAACAGGTTCTACAATCCCCTTCCCCCCCTTGAGAGACTCGTTTATGATAATTTGAAAATTGTCAATGAAAATGAAAACGAAAGCGAAAGTTTATCAATAATTGTGTAATATCTGGAGGTAGGTTGGAGGTAGGAATAAATTAGGTTGGAGGTAGGAATAAATTAGGTTGGAGGTAGGAATAAATTAGGGAGCACTCGCGCTATAAACAGGCTAGTTTGCATATTATTAAAGTAACTGTGCCTCTCTCTCTCTCTCTTTCCCCCCTTATAGATATAGTACTACATATTAATAGTCTCTGCAGGGGGGGGATAACCAATTTTGTATTCCATTCATAACACCAACTACAACAAAAGAAATAAAAACTACAACAATAACAAGCTGGGGGAGCTACTGCTACTGTCTAGCTTGCGCCTGTGATAAATGTATTCCAAAAGATACAAATGTATCTGCTAGCTACATTTGTTTTGTTTTGTTTTGTTTTGTTTTGTGCGGCTGCTGTGCATGGCGGGCATATTGAATCTAATCATCTAAATTAAATGATATGAAATTATGTTATAAACATTTTTACGAGCGCACGAACAACAGCAGCAGCAGCAGCAACAACACGACAGCAACAACACGACAGCAGCAACAACAACAACAATAAATGCTGTTGCCAATCAAGGAACAACAACAAAATCAGCATCACATTTAACGCGGCTTTCGGTACGTTTTGTTGTCGATGTTGTTGCTGTTGCTGCTGTTGTTGCTGTTGCTGCTGTTGCTGTTGTTGTTGCTGCTGCTGCTGTTGCTGCTGCTGCCTTTTATGTCTCTTGTTGTTCGCCGGCTTTTGCTGTTAATCATTTTGGGGCCTGTCTCGTTGTGCCTGCGCCGCTTCTTGGCGGTATCTCAAGTTAATCTTGTTAAAACAAACCGTTTCAATAAATACAGCGATAATGCAATTTTAATGCCATTAAGATGAGCACCAATTATGGCCAGCACCAGAGCGAGAAAGAGAGAGAGATAGAGAGACTGGAGAGAGAAGACTGCAGACCGAAACGTTTCGAGCCCCAAAAGCGACCCCTTCCCCTCTCTCTCTCTATATACAAGTATATCTCCTCGATTTGGTTGTGCTTTCGGTTCGCCTTTCATTTCATCTTTGACCGCAAAATCATTTGTGATCCTTTAAGCAGCGACGGCAACTTTTACATCCCATCCATATGATTATCATTTCGTATACCCTACCCGGGGTACAGAGGGTACTGCGATTGCTTCGCGCAGCTTGTCATGTCTTCAATTAGCTGCTCATTTGTAGGGGGAAATCTGTGAGGTTTTTATCGCAGTTAATCTCTGTGAAATGTTAAACAAATTTGAATCAAAATTTATCAGAAGTATCTGTAAATATTTCAAATGGTTCCTGCGGAATGATCTTAAATCATATGTTCATAAATACTTGATAAAAAATTATCCTAAACTTGTGCAAGGCTATTTTTAGTGTGAATATGCAAATAGGTCGAAATGAAAATAGGTTGTTTTTAAGAATTAATGCATTCAAAGGTATGATTATTTATTATTTTATTTTAAATGATTTTGAATCCCTCGTAAGTTGATATTTATGATAGTTAACTATTTATTAATGATTAAAATTAATTTTGTAATTTTTCTTATGAAATAGGTTGCTTATAGGTTAAAGAAGTTTAGCATATATTAAGGAAATTTAAAAAAAAAACTTAAGTTAATGTCTAACCAGCTATTATATAGTATTTAGAAGTTCCTTTATGATATTAAAGCTTACTCTAAGAGTTTGTAAAATTAATTTTAGATTGAAAATTTAAATAGGTTGCCAGAAGTCAAGGGACTCACTCATTCACTTTGAAGACCTAAAAATCTCTCAAACATCGTCGTTTTATCTAAAAGAATTCTTTCAGGATATATAAGCTTACTCTAAGCATGTTTCTTATCACTTTTAGTATTAAGCTGAAAATAGATTGTGCGAAATTCAATTATAAATTCTTTCAGAGTCAGCACATAATGCAAATACTTTTAAAAACCTAAGAACCTGAGGTAGAATCATATTTTAGATAGCTGACAATTCCTTCAAGATCGGAAAGCTACAATTGCAGTCTGTTAGGTTTCTTATTATACTAGGGTAGGGTATTTCCACTTGGTTTTGTAATGAAAAAAGTTTGTTTGAAGTTAAAGAAAGTCAGCATATATGGCAAATAATTTTAAAAAACTGAAACCTGGGAAGAACCGTATTTTGAATTTTTAAATGGTTCCGAACATTCTGGTTAGGGTATTTAAACTTCGTTGTGTTCGGCTTTGCGCTCTTGTTTCTGTGTCGCTTCCTCGTTGTGTTTGCCACTCCGGCATTGTTGCGGTTTGCCGTTGCCCTGCAACGATCTCGCGCCCCGCATATCGTGCGCAATTTGACAGTTGCGAGAGAGAGAGAGAGAGAGGGAGACAGAGAGAGAGAGCAGCAGGGGGAGTGTTGCCAAGGGGGCGGAGTATGTAGATGGTTAGCAATGGAGGGACAAAGTTGAGGAGGGAACTCTTCGCTGTGTTTTTTTTTTATTGTTTATTTAACATTTCTGCGTTGTTTTTTTTTTTTCTTATTTTATTTTATTTTGTTTTCAGCGCTTATTCCCTTTGGCTGTGTCGCTGCGGCTTTTGATTCACTTTTGCTTTGTTGTTGTTGTCGGTGTTGTTGTTGTCGGTGTTGCTGTTGTTGCTGCTGTTGCTGCCTGTGCATTTTCATTGTTCTTTATGATGCTCATTTAAAATTCAAGCTTTGTTTCATTAAGAAACACGTTCGCCTGCGCCAATTTCGACATTAACGCCGCCGACGGCGCTACGCAGCTTGTTAACGTTTTTACTGCCCATTCTACAGTTCCCTCCTCCCCCACCCCCTCGGTTCCCCTCCCCGTTTCCCTAATTTCTCCATTCTCAGAGGTAGTCAGGCATTCCAGCAGGCTGGCGATCTGCTGCACTCCTTGCGGATCCTTAATGTCCGCGCTGGGCAATCAAGCAGCAAGCAGCGAAGAAACAGCAGCAGCAACAGTGGTTCCAGTTCCAGTTCCAGTTCTAGTTCCAGTTCTAGTTCCAGTTCTAGTTCCAGTTCCTACTATATTTCTCACTAAAACTTATGGACACATAGTTAGTACCAGCTAAAGCACAGCTCTGGTTCCATTTGAAGCTGCCTATGTACTAGTTCCTCTTGCAGCTCTAGTTCACGTAAAGGTTCCAGTTCTAGTTCCACTTGCAATTTCAATTACTGCTTCTTTTTCATCTGCAGCTAAGGTTTCACAATTAGTTCCACTTTCAACTGGTTCCAGCTGAGTTTCAGTTCATTTCATGCTATAATACTAGTTCCACTTGCAGTTTTAGTTGGAGTCAGTTTCCAGTTCCACTTGCAGTTTCAATTATAGCTTCCACTTCATCTGCAGCTTATGTTCATCAATTGTTTCTGAATCCAGCTCCCTTTGAACTAGTTCCAGTGCGAGTTTTAGTTTTTTCTTGCTATAACACTAGTTCCATTTGCAGTCCTAATTCAAGTCAGGGTTCCAATGTTTTAACTCCAGTTCCAGTTCCGCTTGCATTTTTAAAAACAGTTTCCTTACAATCTGCTGTTTTAGTTTCTCAATTAGTTCCACTTTTAATTTTGACTCTGGTTCCAGCTGAAGCTGAACTAGTTTCAGTATAGGTTTTAGTTAATTTCTTGCCATTACACTAGTTCCACTTGCAGTTCTAGTTCAACTCCCGTTCCAGTTCCACTTGCAATTTTAATTACAGTTTCTATTTCATCTGCTGCTTTAGTTCCTCAATTATCACTGGTTCCAGCTGGAGCTGAACTGGTTCCAGTGCAAATTTTAGTTAATTTCTTGCCTTCCCTTCCTCAGTTCCAGCCTCAGTTTGCTGTCAGAATTTCAGCTGCAGTTCCAGTTTCCTAGCTTGTTCCATTTTTCGCTCTACTTCATTGACAATTGATCGCATTGCTCTCTTTTTCTTTCTCTCGCTCTTCCTCTCTCTCCTTCTCTCTCCTGCTTCGCTCTCTGCCTTCTCTATTTAACTGCTAATCCTGCTTCTGTCCAGGCTCAATTAAGGCCCGCTCGAGCCCTTGTCCGAGTTTATGGCGCATTGTGCGAGAAGACCTTAGCCCGAGCCCGAGCCCGATCCTCGTTGCAGGGGCAGCTGTTGTCGCTCCTTGACAGCTGCTACCAACAACAGCAACACCAGCAACAACAACAGCAGCAACAACAACACCAACAACAATATAATGATTTGTACAATTTTGAAGTGCATAATTGATGTCGATTGCCGCCGCTTATGAGGACTGCAGCAGCGATCATCCTTGCTGCCATTCCCAATCCCATTCCCTTCTTTTTTCCCATTTCTCGATCCTCGTCAGTTTCTGCTGCTGTTGTTGCCGCTTAACGCCCACATATGAGGGGCGGTAAAAAGGGGCGTCACCATCAATAAAGTTGCAAGCCAACAAGCATCAACGAGTCTGGTGGTCCTGGGACCCACACGGCGTTACTTTATCACCGATCTACATAGCGCAGGCACTTGAATGAAATATTGTTGAGATCAAAATCACGATCGACAGACACAGATCTAGAGTTGTCTGGAGTGGAGGCGAGGCAAGGTATGAGTTGAGACTCTTAAATATTATTGATTATTAAAAAAAATTAAACTATATCGAGTTTAAAGTATGATGATCTATCGAAAGATCTTGCTTGGTACTTTTAGTTATCAAAACTTTATAGATCGATCTTCGTGATTGGGTCAATCAAACTCAGTCTATTTTTTAGCTTTTTCTTTTTCGAGGATGTCTTGCAGATTTTTTAACTGTGATCTTTTCTAGGGCAGATCAAAAATACGATCGGTAGATCTACCATAGAATTGCTTCAGAGTATCTAAGTTGAGGATATTTCGTATTTCGATAACTAAGTTTATTTTCAGCGCAAAACTTGATCGATAGAATTGAAGAAAGGATCTCTGGAAAGATCTAAGGATCCACAGGTGATCAAACATATTTACATGCTATATACATATAACTTTCCAATCCAATCCGACAATCTGCTCCAATTTCTTCCCCTTCCATCTACAATTTCCCCCACCCATCTGGCTTGATCGTGTCCGATCGCTTTGTGTCTGGTCTCATCTCACTTAAACTTGGGCTAATAGCTCAATTCGCATAGCCATAAAACGCAGCGCCGTTCCGGCCGGGAAAGAGATGGGTGAGGGGGAGGGGCAGGTAGGGTTACGATCTAAGCCCAACTGCAGTTGCCATCAATTTGCCAAAAGAGCAGCGACTCCTGCAAGCGCACTCTATGTGCATATGTGTACGATCTGGTCTGGTCTCCCCCCCAGAAAGCAGGGAGGGCTTACGGCTTGGGCAGTGGATGAGTATGGTAGGGTATGGGTATGGGAATGGGCAGGGGTATGGGTATGGGTATGGTTATGGGAATGGGTATGTGGCTGGGTATGAGTGTGGTTCCTCTGGTACGGCAGAGAGTCATAAAAATAAAAGTCATTGACTCAATTTGGAAATGTCTCACACACGACGCTGGCTATGGAGAGCTGGAGAGATGGAGGAGCTGGAGAAGATTTCTGGGTGTGTGTGAGTGTGGAACGCAGCCAGTTACCGCTCGACGGAGGCTGCTTGAGGAGGGGGGCGTGCCAGCAGGCGCTTGTGATTATCCTTTCGCACGTTTGACTGCCGCGCTTGCTCAACAAATCATAAATATTGTTGTTGCTGCGGCTGATGTTGCTGCTGTTGCTGCTGTTGTTGTTGTTGCTGCTGTTGTTGTTGCTGGGTCTGCGGAACGTCTGTGCCTGGGTCTGTCTGCTGTCCATTCCCGGTACGTTGTGCTGGCTCGTTGTGGTCAGTTATTGATGGTGGTCGCCTTCGACGTTGCGCAAAAGTTTCCACCTTTTTATGGCTGGCCAAAAAAAAACAACAAAAAAAAAAAAAAAAAGCACAGAGAGAGCAACAAAAAGAAGCTTGACTCGCCGCCACAAAAGGCTTCAATCATTTAATAAGCGCTGCCTGCAGGGGAGGGGGGAGGGGAGAGGGGCTGCTGCAGGGCGGTACAAGTCGAGGCACGACAAAGGCCGCCTTCCGCTGTATTATTAACTTATTCATAACAATAACAAGAGCCGAACTACGTGAGTTCTCTCCCTGTCTCGCTCCCCTCTCTCCCCTCTCTTCCCTCTCTCTCTGTGGTTCACTGAAAGAGCCACGCCCACGCTTCCGTGTGTAGAGGGGGAGGGGAGGGAGTGCAAGTTTACAATGGCAACAAAGCTCGTGTCTCGATCTGACAAGTTGATAGCGCCAGTTCGAGATAACTAGATCAATTTTATCATTTAAATTGAGTGAGTCAATTGGATTGGGCGAATGAGAATATATATGTGTGTAATATATATAGTAAATTATGGCATGAATAGGAATATATATGCTCTTCAAAGTTTAGATATTTAGTTAAGTATCAGTGATCTATGCGAAGGTCTAAAAATTAAATGAAAAGATCAATTTTGATCTAGACTTGAAAGAGTAAACAGAATAGTTGATCATGAATATGTATGGTAAATATATCAGATAAATATATATTAAATGCGAAATATAATATATATAAGACAAATGATCATTCATCCATACATATCCCTAGTTGGAGCTAATTTATTAAATTTCGAGTCTAATTGAGTATCTTAAGAGTTGACGATCAGGAATAAATTACGAGATCAAAAGGAACTTATATGCTATGCATAGTTGGGATATTTAGCTAAGGATCAGTGATCTATGCGAAGGTCTAATGGGTTGATTGCTTTGCTCAAGATTACTAGATCAATTTCGAGTTAAGATTGAGTGGGTCAAAAGGGTAGTTGATCATGAATATATATAGTAAAAATATCAGATATTATATATATATTATCTACATTAAATGAGAATGGTAATATATATACGACAAATGATCATTGATCCATACATATTACTAGTTTAAGCTAACTTATTCAATTTCGAATTCCTATTGAGCAGCTTAAGAGCTGACGATCAGGTATATGTCATATATATACTATAGTAAACTGATCATTGATCTGCATGATGATCTAGCAAGCTTATATCATTAGTTTGACGTTAGAAAAATCTCTTAAGACCCCGAAAGAAATACTGAATGTGCCTGTTTTAATATTGATATGCGGCAAAGGTTTCCAAAACTTAAGATCCCGCATGATCATTGATCTCTCACTTGGTGGTCCCGTAAAGCTCCCTCCACCACAGTGCATATTTGTGCCATGAGTCTGCATTATAATCCTTCAATTCCAGATCTAGAGCCATTAATCAATCAAATTTGGGAAAATATATAGCATATGTTTCTTGCAGCTTGATATACATAACTTAGGATCATTTATATGAGATAACTCTCTTAGAATTCTCAACTTTATGCGACTTTGAGTTGTAATTGAGCCCAGCTAAGTCAAGATCTCTGCGGTACAGTAAGTTCGCTCGTTGAGTTGTTTTGGCCCTGCCATCTCCCTCTCTCCCTCTCTCTCTCTCTCCCTCCTCTGCCATCTCGCTCTGGCAACTGTTGGGCAAACAATGCCGCCGCCGCTCAGGTACCTGGCAAATGTTTATGCATAAATATTTATTATAATACCCGCTTATGGGGGCTGAGAGAGTCCAGAGTGGGCTACTACCTAAGCACAAGTAAGTGGATGCTGATGATGAGGATGATGATCATGATGATCGTTTGGTAATCACATAACGCCCATAAATCACACATTTTCGCCGCGAAGAATTTTCGAAAACCTTTTGGCTAATCTCTTTTAAATATTACCCAAGAGCCGACAACGACAAGGTCAGATCGCGTCAGAGATCAGTGATCAGTCTTGCTTTAGGATTCGATGCGATCAGGCTTATGCAATGATCTCCGCTCTCTGCGATCGTTACCAGCTCCTCAATGTGTCATTGACATGATCTCTCATGGGGGAGGAGGGGGAAAGATCCATTGCGATCGCTTGGCATTCAAGTGCACATCCTTTAATCCATCAGAAAGAGAGAGAGAGAGAGAGAGAGAGAGAGGGGGTACTACGAAAAGCGGTACAAATATTTGGCGTCGGCGTTGACAGCGTTTTGTAGTTTTCCCAGCGGCAAAACTTCGTCGGCAAAAGAAGAAAAGACGAAGGAAAAGAAAGACAGAAAAGAAACAGTTGAGTAAAAGAATTATAACTATATATGCCATATAGATATGTGTGTTCATACATACAAATCTGGGATGGTAGGAAAACACACACAATGTGTTAATAGAAACGTTTCCACAGAGAGAGAGAGAGATAGAGAGAGAGCGGGAGAGAAGGAGAGAGAGTACGAGGGAGCTAGCGATAATTCCTTGGAACTCCATAAAAATAGCTAAACGTGCAGCGGGCCGCCCAGAACCAGCATCGTTGATCGCCGAGAGTTATAGCCAGTTTGGTCTGTGGCCAAAACCAGAAACAGAACGCAGAGCTCGGGCTCGATTTCCCAGCGGTCAAATCCCACTCTCTCTCTCCCACTCTCTCTCTTTCTTCCTCTCTCTCTCTTCATTTCATTTCAATTGAGCTCTGCATTCTTCTCCAGCCTCGTCGGCAGTGAAATTCACTTTCATCTTTTTCAATAGGTAGCCGAACTCGACTCGATCGACCAACTCAACCGACTGTGGCGAACACCCAAACTGAGCGACCTCATCCTGCTGCTCGTCCACGACATTGGCATCCTTTTTTCTTGTGGAAGAGAGAGAGAGAGTGGGAGAGAGAGAGAGAGATCCTTTAATGTCTAAATTCCTGATGTGTCATACCGCCCAAGTTCGCTCGCCGGGCCCGACCTGCCGCTGTGCCTGCCGTGCAACATCCTTGATCCCTTGACACTATTGTTTTGCCGCTAACTGTTCACCTGAGTCCCTAACTGTCCCTCTCCCTCTCTCACTCTCCCTCTCTCTCTCTCTCTCTCTCTCTCTGGCGACTGCTGTGCGTACCCTTGTGCGGCGTGTAAATATTTTCCCAGCATCCTGCAAACGTTTTGACAGTTTTTATTAGATCAAAATCCCGTAGGCCCATGGCATACAAGTGGCATGTGATAAATTGCGGCCAAAAAAAAAAAGGGAATCGGGCCCAAACGAGACAGAGATGGCGATAACGAGATCAAGTGTCGATGTGGATCGCAGTGTGTGTGTGTGTGTGTGTGTGTTGTGACTTTTACACTCGCCTGAACAACTGTGAATTGTAATCTTCTATTCCCTTTGTATCTCTCTCTCTCTAATCTCCCAGAGTGGAAAGTCGCGCCAAAGATCAAACAAATTAAGTTCAAACATGGCAAATAATGCATAAAACAATGCGATAGAACTCTCGCATTGAGTCGTCAAACCGAACCGAAAAAAAAACTCCATCCAGTGCGGTAGAGTTCCGAGAAGCCCGACTAATTGATGGGCGACATTCAAATGACATTGTCCAGCCAGGCGACAATGGGATATACAATAGGATATTATGTTTGAATGCAGCGGAAGTTGGGAAGCTTACAAAAGTGATTACATTTAATGAAGATATATAGTAAATATATATATAAAGAGGAAAATAAGTAGAGATTATATTTAATACATAAAAGAAAACATAGTTTCATGATTAAAGTTTTTGAAACTTTTATTTTTCTTTTAATAGATGCTTGCTATAAATCATTAAGAATATAGTGCCCAGATTTCAATGCATTCGTATGTATATATATGGATTACTTATACAAATTATATATGTACATATTATTTACATATTAATTATATATCTTGAATTGAGACTGAAATATGATATTTTATTTTAAGACAAAAAAGCCTGCTATAGGGGAATTATTTCCATGAGAATAATATTATATAGTACCCTGAAAGTAGTTAATCTATTTGCCCCATATTTCATATATGTGAAGAAGCTGATCTACTTAGTTTGATTACGATATCTGAAAATACAACAAAGTTTGACCACCTATACGATATATCGTTCTGATCAGGCTCATTGTGACTTAAGAACTGCGTCCTTCGACAATTAACATGTGAACCAAGTTTAATTCAGAGTGATCCTTAAGTTTTTTGGAAAATTCTCCTTAAGTTGGGTAATATCATCTGAGATATGTTGGAAATAATTTTATACAATAAAATAAAAAATAATAAAAATAATTTTTACAATTTTATTATACATACATAATATAAAATATAAAGAATATAAATATATATAAATGATATGTGTACATATTTGTAAAGAGTGAAAAATAAACATTTTTTTATATATGTATGAGAATGAATGCTCTTAAAGTATTCTAAAAATTCTACGGCTTTTCCAATAATATGTGGTAAAAAAAAATACAAAGAGAAATATGTGACTTAGAGTATTTTCAAGAGTAGACTTAGAGTATTTTAGAGTATACACAGTGTTATATAGAATATAAAATAAAAAAAATAATAATAAATAATATTTCCACTGGGTACCTCTGGGTTATTACGCAGCGATATCGCAAAGGCACTGCATAGTTATAGGCATGACCCTTATCAGAACCGCCGTCCGACTGCCCCCCCATATCATCATCATCATCATCATCGAGTGGTTACGCCAGCCTTCAGTTCAGTTTCTTATCGTGAGCAATTTGAAAGCAGAGTCGAAGGCATCAAACTCGCGCCTAATAGACGGCAAAAGTTTTTTTTGATATATATTACTAGTAGTATTATTATTATTATTATTTATACTATTATTGCTGCTATTATTATTAACTATGTGTGTCATGTGTGGTGCATAATGTGGCTCGTTTTATGCCGCAATCGGAGTCATCAGCAGCAGCAGCCAAGTCAAACACAAAGGGACACGCAGCACAAAGTGGCAGCGGGTGGTGCGACCAGTGACACCATTGTAACCACAACAACAACAACAGAGACTACAACAACAACAACCACAGGGACTACAACAACAACTGCTGCAACCAAAAGAGGAAGTTAATCCGTTGCCATAATCGCTGCATAGCGCCACAGCATGAGGCAACTGCAACGTCGACTCCGCCTCCACCTCCTCCTCCTCCTCCTCCTCCTCCTCCACCTCCTCCTCCGCCTCCTCCTCCTCCTCCGCCTCCTCCTCCTCCTCCTTCTCCTCCTCCTCCTCCTCCTCCTCCTCCTCCTCCTCCTCCTCCTCCTCCTCCTCCTCCTCCTCCTCCTCCTCCACCACCTCCTCCTCCTCCTCCTCCTCCTCCTCCTCCACCACCTCCTCCTCCTCCTCCTCCTCCTCCGCCTCCTCCTCCTCCGCCTCCTTCTCAGAGTCTAAAGACGATCCCGAGGACAGAGAGTCTACCAGTCTCAATCTCTCTCTCTCACACACACACTCTGTAGCCCCCATTGAAGTGTCAGCAGTATATGTGTGTGTGTGTGTGTGCGTGTGTGTGTGAGTGCAAGTGCCGATGCTAATCTGCCATGAAGCTGCACTGTAAGTTCTTTTTTTCAACCCATGAAAACTGAAAGTTGCCGGCAGACTCGTTATGCCATTTTCTATGCTCTATAGGGAGTTGGAAATTGGAAAGAGAAAAATGGGAAAAAATATACAAATTTAGAAATTATATGTAGAGTATAGGGTGTAAATATATTATATAAAATGATGTAATATTCCTTATTTTATAAAAAAAAAAAAAAAAAATTTTATAAATTATAGGTTGACTTTAAAGAAATTATTAATATCATACGACATGAAATTGTTAATATCATACAACATGCTATTATTTGGAAATCTTGGGATTATTTCTTTTTTTTTAATATGCATTAAAAATTCCTTTACATTTCTAGTATATCAATACTGAAAAAGAGATCAATTTATTATAATAAAGCTAATTATCTTAAATTAAATTCAAAATAAACTAGATACATCTTTAGGCAATAATATGCTTTACATTTACAATACATAAAAGAATATTCAACATTTTTATAAGAATCATTAAATATTTTTATTATACAATATATCAAGATCATGCAATATAAATTCTTTGGCGTTACTATCGATTTTTTTATAGCACAACCATCGATATTAATGATTATAATGGAAATCTTAGTAAAAAGTATATAATAAGTAAAAAGTAATTCTTTAATTTGTATAAATATTGCCCAACCAAGTTTTTTCAGAAGGAAACTTAAAAAAAAAACAACTGAAGAGTTTTGAAAAATAAGCGATAATTTAATAAATCATTCAATACGAGTATATTGATTGGGTTTATAAGATCAGCGATATTTTCAATTGCCTGGCGATTTATTTGCACTTTCACTTTCTAGTTGTTACTTCAACTGTAATTAATTTTTTTTCTATATTATATATGTATTTAATTATCTGTATTGCTTATAGAGTAGATCGAGTACCCTCTTAAGTTTGTAGAGCATTTACATATCGTGCTGACGACACACTCTCGGCAATACCTTGTAAACTGTGCGGACAATGACAATATAAATATTGTGTAGCACTTTAGCATTTTACAATAATAATAATAACAACAACAGCAACAGCAACAATAACACGCGATAACAACAGCAGCAACAGCTACAGCAGCAACAACAGCAACAACAGCAGCAGCAGCAGCAGCAGCAACAGCAACAACAGCAGCAGCAACACGTTAAGCCTTTGCCATAATAAACAAACAATTACGGTTTCATTTTTTAGCAGTTGCACTTGTTGTTGTTGTTGTTGTTGCTGTTGTTGCTGCAGCTAGCTGAACCCGTGCCCTGAGCAACAGCAACAGCAACATCAGCAACAGCAACAGGCGACAATCTTCACAGCAGTTGGCGTCGCTGCCATTCCATATGGTATTGTTGCCCAGCGATTCTTGTGGCATTTTGTGCGATGCGCCGCGGGGTGTAAAAAATTTCGCACAACAAAAGCGCGCGGCGCGATAAGAACTCAACAATGGAGCCAGCAACAGCAGCAGCAGCAGCAGCCACGGCAGCAACCACGGCAGCAACAGCAGCAGCAGCAGCGACAACAAAGCAAACACACAGAGAGAGGGAGAGAGAGCGAGACAAGTTGGCAAATCAAGTGAGGCTAATCGCTTTGGCTAGGTCGAAACGCTCTTGTCTAAGGCCAACTAATTGCGGGCAGCTGATTACTCATACGCCCCCAAGGCACAGGCAGCAGCAACAGCAACAACAGCAGCAGCAACAGCAGTAGCAGCAACAGCAGCAACAACAGCAGCAGCAGCAACAACATGACAAGCAGAGCAACACGCCAGCAACATGCAGCCAAACAAGAGACGCCGTCGGTCAGGACAGAAGGAGGGAGTGAAAGAGAGAGAGACAGAGGGAAAGAGAGAGAGACGGACAGACAGACAGACAGACAGAGAGACAGAGCGACGGTCGTTCAAATATTTGTTAAACTTGACACCAAACAAAAGAATTTTACCGAAAGGATTTGAATGAACCGAAAAGAGCGAACAATGCAAACGCGCGGCACGCAGGAATGTGACAACGACGACCAGGTCCAACTCCAACTCCTACTCCAACTCCAGGTTCAACTCCAACTCCTACTCCAACTCCAACTCCAGCTCCAGCTTCGGCATCGAATTGACGACGAGGCAGCAAATCAAACACAACAAATCGCCAGGCAAACACCAAAATCATTTTGTACAACAAAGCAGCGCGACAGGGACAAGGGTAGTTGAGGGGTACCAGAAAGGTACCAGAGGGGTACCAGGGCTACCAGAGGGCTACCAGAGGGGTAGGGTAGATAGAGCCGCCTTACAGTGGCACCAAATGACGCGCCTGGCGATCATATAATTGCAGCGTGTAATCTAGTTTATTTACTTGCCATAAATATTGAAAACGAAATTGCTATAAAACTTAATTGTACTGTGCTATAAAGTTCGTATTGCCTATTGCTGTAAGCTATAGCTTAATGTAGCAGAACATAATGATACTGTGCCATAAAAACTGAGTAATACACAAAAGAATCTAGTGTTTGCTATAACACGTAATGTTACTGCATTGTTGCGTTATTTTCTGTCAATCAGTATATAGATTGACAACTTTTTTGATTTGCTATAATACATAATGCTACTGTGCTATAAACTATGATTTGCTATTTATTCAGATTCATGGACGGATCAGCAAATATGATACATACATATGTACATAATATATACATATTTGACACTTGCAAATTATATACTTGATATTTCTTAGGGAATTTCATATATAATATGTACAGATCTTTAATAGTGGTAGTTAACATACACGCTTTATAGCGTATGGTACAGACAAGTTTTTAATCTATAATAAATTTTTTTGCCACTATTCTATGCCCTAGTTTATTTTTTTATAGCTGAGTCTAATCAAATAATGCAAGTTTTATAGCAAACAAGCATGAGAATTTAAGGGAAATCACAACATGAATTATTATTTCATATATAAATATAATATAATATATATATATATATATAGCTAGAAAATTCAGGAATGCTTAGATTTATGAAAAAAATAAATTTTATAGCAACGAGTTCTGGGAAATTGAAAAAAAAAATACAGTATACAGTATATATATATAATAAAAAAGGACGCCTGGGTAAGTACTCGTTAAACAATACATTATGATACTTTGTCCCTAATATAATTCTGTAAATAAATAAATAAATAAATATATACTTCTTAAATATAGCATATATATAATCTTCAATCATTACAAAGTTCATGAATATATATAATATAAATAAATATATGTTAAAAGTTACACACTCGGTAACAATTGTGGCCCCCAGTAATCGATATATTAATCTATATTTTTAGCACATCGATAAATTGAATTAATGCCCCTATTAATCGTTTAGTTAACCTGTATTTTTAACACTTCGATAAATTGAATTAATGCCCTCTATAAAACATTTAATTAACCTTGATTTTAACACATCGGCAAATTGACTTATTGTCCCGATTATTCGATGCAATAACATATATTTTAAGCCGCTTTCGATAAATTGAATTATGGCCCCAAAAATAGATATAGTAGTATATATTATTTATGTATTATATATATATTATATATTAAAAAGTTATCGATCCATATTGAATTATTGCCCCTAATAATCTATATATTAAGCTACATTTTAACACATTGCATTATTTATCATATTAATTGATTTATTAATATATATATTAAGAACAACTATCGATAAACGACTTGAACACGCTTCACTCTTAATTTCGATTTTGGCGCATACTTATTGGTGGCACTGTGCCAGCCGCCCTGCGAATTCGCCCTTTGCCCATGATCCAAGTGCTGACGCGCGCCGATCCTGGGCCGCTCTCGCCGCTCGCCGAGTGCCGAGTGACGATGCTCGTGGTTCGGTTGCTCCGGAGCGACCGATTGCCGATTGGCGGTGCCGTTGCCAGAGCCAGTGCCAGTGCCAGAGCCAGTGCCAGAGCCGGTGCCAGAGCTGGTGCCGGTGCTGGTGCTGGTGCCGGTGCCTAACGCAGTTATCAAAAGCGTTGAATTATGGCCGCGCTGGCTGCCAGCTAAATGAGCAACACGTTGCTCCGATGCTGCCGACACAGTCACAGGCGGAGGAGGAGAAGAGGGCAGGGGTGAAGGGACAAGCAGGAGAGTAGAGCTGAATGGAGGAGAAGGAGGAGGAGGTGGCTGCTGCTGCTGCTGCTGCTGCTCGTTTCGTGGCGCTATCGCATTTGATCTCGTTTGGCTGAACCATGGGATCGACCCGCAGTCGGCACTGCCGTTGTCTCTCTGTCCGTCTGTCCGTCTGTCTGTCTGTCGTGTGAGCTAACAATGCGCATGATATCATTCATTTCTCATTTCGGTTTCATTCATTGAGCTCTTGGCCAAGTGTCGTCTGTCCACCAATCCCCTGTCCCCTGTCCCTCTGTCCCTCTGTCCGTTTCAGTCTCCCCCTCTATGCGCGCTCTGTGTTCGGTCTAATTTCATAATAAGAAACATCTTCAGAAACGCAGGCATGTGCGTGTCTCTGCTTGTACGTACGTGCACGTTGTTGTTTTTTTTTTTCTCTTTTTATTATTAGTTTTTTTTATTGTTGTTGTTGTTGTTGTTGTTCTTATTGTTAACCAGGCTCGGTATGTCGCCTGGAATGTCGAGCATTTCCGGTTAGGCCCTTTAGCCCCCCTCAGCCCTCAGTCGAAACAGACGCGGTCGCATTGTGGGGGCGCCTTCAGGAATTAGTTTGCGGAAAATCTATCAAGCGCCAAGATAAGAAACTCAAGATTTCGATATATAATATGAATTATTACAAAATATTTCATATGAATTTCAATTCAATTAACTGTATGACGAACTTTAGCAAGTATCGGTTTGGGAATTACGCTCTGAGACTGAATTTCCGAATAAATTTCTATGCTAATTTTGCATTTTCTTATCGTTTTCGAAGCTAAATTTAACATTTTTTTTATTGTTCAACCGATTTTGCGGTTTGTGGGAAAAAGAAAGGAAAGAGAAGGTTTGACTTTGGCTAACCAAGTGTTTTATAGTCTAGTTTATCACATAGTTCCTACGCTTTCTATATGCATAGTTACTAGATCAATTATATGTAAAAGTATCATAGTTTGAAGACTCATTTCAAGGAATCTAACATGTGAAGTCCTAAAATGTATGTAGGGAATTCTTCACTTTATTTTGATTGTTCGCAAAGAAGCTAAAAGATATACCTAGATCAATAATTCATATATAATACAAGTCTGCCTAACTAATCCAGAGGAAAAGTCTTAAGCAAGAAGTCTTGATAAGTCTTAGGAGATAACTGTAAGGTAACCCACGATTCACCCTATAAATGCATCCAGTCAATCACTGCAAATATGACTTTCCTCTCTCAAGTTGCAGACTTCTCTATGGACATGATTCCCTAGGACCTGACAAACTTTGAACTCTTTCAGGGAATACAATAAAAAAAGGAATCCAAAGATTTCAAAGAAAGCAGCTTCCCCTCTGGCGCAATTGATTCCTTTGAGGATGTCTAGGATGTTTTGGCTGGCAGTGATGACTCACTACGTGTGCCCTTGTCAAAAAAGGGGAGAGAAAGAGCAAGAAGGGTAGGGAGAGAGAAGGGGATAAAGAGGGAGAGCGGCTCAGATTCCCTAATTACTGTCTGTCTCTTCATTGAGTTAGATTTCATTAATCATACGCCGCATAGGCTGAATTTGATTACGAGCAAAGAGGGAGAGTTGAAGGGTTGGGGAGGGTAGGAGTGTAGGAGGGTAGTCAGGTTGTACCGAGGAGAGGGCTGTATTCCAGTTGAGATGAGGCAGAGCAGGCGTTCACACGCCGCAGCCCATGTAGAGATGACGGCGCGATCGCTGACGCAGACGACGCAGACGAAGACGAAGACGAGGATGCTTGATGGCCATGGCAACGACACCGTCATGAGCAGCCAAAGCATTCTACAAGCTCTCTCTCCCTCTTCTTTTCTCCTTATCCCTCTCTCTCTCTCTCTCTCCCTCTTCGTTTTGGACTGTGCCGCGTGTTGCTCAATGTGTTGAAACATGAATGAATCTTGTTCACAATTTGGCAACAACACGTTTAGCATGAAACGAAGGACGACAATGGTTTCGGCTCCCCTGCTCCAGCTCTGGCTCCGTCTCCGTCACCCTCTTCATCTCCAGCTCCAGCTCCGATCATGCAGCCATTGTCTGCCCCTTTCAGCTTGAACCGGCATCAGCGTTTGGCATTGGCATCACCATCGACGTCTGCGGTGGCGGTGGCGGCGTCGCGTACACAAATTATTAGCAGCCTCTTCGCGCATCGTTTGTCCCCGTTTCCCTTCTACCCCTCTTCATTCCTTCTTCCCTTTCCTTCTCCTGCTTCTTCGCCTCGTCCGCTGTCCTTGTGTCGATCGCCCGTTGCCGTTCGCTGGTTAGTAAAACATCATGTCGCTTGCTAAGGGTACCAGGCACAGCCTCTGTGGTCCAATTTGGAGGCAACACCGACATCCCTTTACCTTTGCTACCTTCTCCTTCTCTCTCTCTCTTCTTCTCTCCTTCTCTCCCCTATCCTGTGCCTTGCTGCCTGCGGTGGCCGCGGCACTGTTCGCTTCTGCCTAGAAAATTATCTGCTTATCTTGTCTTGTGCTCGTTGCGATCAACTGCTTATTCATGTTCTCTGGCTGCTCCTCTTTTCGATACCCTTGCGGGGTAGAGCATGTCGAAACATGTGTATAACTTGTCTTGGCTTGTCTTTGTGAGTGTTATCGATAGTAGTTATACGAAAATTGAAAGAGATCAATCAATCACAATTGCAGAGCAAACGCAGAAGCATTGAACTGAAGCAAAAAGGATTGAAAGTAAAGCCTTCTTAGCCTCATGTGAGATCGATCAAGCTGAACAACATCATCATAACATATAGGGGTATTTAAGCGATAGTACTTAGGGGTTTAACAGAAACTAAAAGAAATAACCTAGTAATAAGCACTGTCGCCTCTTCCATCGCTCCTACTCTAGCTCCTACTATGGATCTTCCGATCGCTTTTACTATCTTTTCGTCTATCGCTCTTACTATCGCTACTATTACTCCCCCTATCGCGGCTACTATAGCTTTAAGAAGCGCTTCAACTATAGCTTTAACTAGCTCTTCTATTATCGCTCCTACTTGAGCTACCACTACTGATCCTTCGATATCCCCTTCTATCGCTCCTTTTTTATCTCCTACTCCTTCAGCTTCCTCTTCAACTTTCTCTCCGTCTATCATTACTATCGCTTCTACTATCCTTTATTCTATCGTTCCTCCTTCAGCTTCTACTCCAGCTCCTACTACGGATCCTTCGATCGCTTCTTCTATCCTTCCATCTATCACTACAATCCCTCCTACTATCCCTCCAACTATCCATCCTACTATCCCTCCTACTTTCCCTCCTACTATCCTTCCATCTATCACTACAATCTCTCCTACTATCCCTCCTACTATCCATCCTACTATCCCTCCTTCTTTTCCTACTACTATCCTTCCATTTATCACTAATATCCCTTCAACTATCGCTCCTACTATCCCTCCAACTATCCCTCCTACTATCCGTATATCTATTTCTCCAAGTATCGCTTCAACTAGTGCTCCCATTATCGCTCCTACTTGAGCTCCAACTAAGGATGCTCCGATCGCTTCAACTATCCTTCCATCTATCACTTCTATCCCTCCTACTTTCCCTCCTACTATCCCTCCAACTATCCCTCCAACTATCGCTCCTACTATCTCTCCTACTATCCCTCTCACTATTCCTCCTTCTATCCCACTTACCTTCCATCCTACTATCCCTCCTTCAATCCCTTCTTCTATCTTTCTTACTTTGCCTCCTTCTATCTCTCCTACAATCCCTCCAACTATCCCTCCTACTATGCTCCCATTAACTCTCCTACTTTGGCTTGAGCTAACCCTCCCACTATCCTCTACTACCATTCCAGAAAGGGTAATCCGCATTCGGTTTGCCGCTCAATGCAATTTGTAGCCGCTTCTGTTGTTGTTGTGCATTTAATTTATGTGCTTGACGTGACACTTGCTATCGCTGCTCGTCCTCAGCCTGCGCCGTGGAGTCCTCTCCTTCCCTCCCTTCCTCTGCGGATCCCTCCCTCATGTGCGTCGCCTGTGCGAAATTCGTCAGGCACAAATCGCAAATGGTCGACAGCGGTGGGACAAGAGATCCCACTGTGTGCAGGCGTGTGTGCGAGTGTGTGTGAGGCGAAGAGGGAAGGGGGAAGAGGGAAAGGGGTTGGGTCATGGGGATCGGGAATTGGGATCTCTGTTGGCTGCTCATGGGCCGCCTAATATGCGACAGCCGCCGCCTGTTAACACATCGGTGAACCTCAAAATATGAAAACCGAAACCGAAACCGAGTACGAAACGAGCGCGCCTGGCATGGATTGGGAATGGGATTGGAGATGGGAATGGGATGGTGGATGGGGGATGGGGATGGGGATGGGATTGGGACCTCACACCGCTCTCTGCGGCGGCGGCGGCGTCGGCGTCGGCGCTGTCCGATTTCCTAACGAGGTGTCCAGGCGGACGACATTCGAGACCGCTGCGTGAGCGAGTGAGCGAGAGAAGAGATGAGCGAGACGGGACGAGGCGAGACAAGACGAGAGCGAGGTGAGCGTTGGCGATTGAATTTCACACGTGGCTTAGTGTCCGCCCGCATTAAGTGCGCTTCATCGGGCCGGCAGTGACAGAGAGAGAGAGAGAGAGAGAAGGAGAGAGAGAAGGAGAGAGAGAAGGAGAGAGAGAAAGGGAGAGAGAGCGTGCGCGACAGAGACAGCAAGCAAGAAGATGTTGGTTGCGTTTTTTCTTTCTCTCTCTCTCTCTTTTTTCTTTTTTTTTCGGCGAGTGGGCGAGCTTTTATGCAAATGCTCTCTGCACATCGCCATCTTGGCTGGCGATGGCTGCTGATCTCGCCATCTTGGACTGTCAATTGCGACTCGGTGCGCAGTCCAACTCCAGCTCCAGCTCCAACTCCAGCTCCGACTGTGGCTCCACTTGCTTTTTGGCCCAGGCCATTGTTCTGTGCTGCTGCCAGCGGTGATGACATTCCTCAGATTAGGCACAGAGTGAGAGCGAGCGAGAGAGAGAGACAGCTAGCTAGAGAGAGAGAGAGAGAGAGGGAGAGGGAGCTTGAGACTGTTGCCAATGGACAGATGACGGTGCCATATCCTGCCCAGCTTCACGGCTGCGTATGAATGAGTTATTTCGGACTTAATCGCAGCGCTTGCATCTTGCCACGTTGCAGCAAGAACGAAAAGAGAAGGAAAAAAAAAAACAGATGAGGCAACACTGAATGCCTTTACCTGCGACTGACTCTGTCCACGTTTCAGTTCCTCTTGCCTTGGCTGTATTTCTGGCCCGGCTTTGGTGTCCTCCATTTGATTGAACTGCTCAATGAAATATGCAAATTTGTTTGCCGGGCAGCCACCGCCACCGCGCTCGCTTAATCAACTGTGCAAGGCTGCCCCGCGACAGGGGGGTGGAGAGGGGGGAGGGAGCAGGGACAGACGGACTGTCGCAGCGAACGTTTTGTGCCCCATCAGCAACATGATCATCCTCATCATTATCATCATCATCAGCTGCTGCTGCTGCCGCCGCTGCTGCTGCTGCAGTTGGAGTCACAGTTTGCAGTCTGGCATCATCGTCACCAGTGTCGCCATCGTCACTGGATCGCAGCCAGTGTTGCCCAGCTAAAAAAAATAGCTAATTAACAAACCAAAAATTAAAATTAAAATAAAATAGCTAAAAACACTTCCTAATAAAATAGCTTGAAAAGGAGCTCAAACTAACAAGCGTAGAGAGCTAAAATAATATATAATAAAAAATGATATCAACTTAGGCCTATTTAATTGAAATATCGCAAATAATTGAAAAACCATCCACTTAAACAATAAAAACAATATTTCTTTAACAACATTTATTAAACTAAATTATCATAAGTAGCTAAAAAAGCTAAGAAAAGCCTTTTCAAGTTGAAGATGAAACCCAGGACTTTTGCTTCGCCAGCTTTTAAGTATTTTATTTTTTTATTATAATAAATTGTGATCTATTTGTATTTTATATTTACCTCCTTTAGCATTATTAAGAAAGTATGCCCAGTTTCAGATGTATAACACCCATTGGATCTTCATTCTTTGACTTTATTCTTAGCAAATAAACAATGTGAACAAAATTACTTTTAAATACATTTATATTTTTTTTAAATAAATTTTATTTCTAGCTTTTAATTAATTATTGATCTATTATAATGACTATTCGTAGTCGATTTTTTAAAATAAAAAATAAAAAACAAAATAGATAAGTATATAAAAAATAAATAAATAGATAAATAAATAAATAATAAGATAAAAAAATAAATACACTATTCTTTCCAGACGCAACTTATAAGTATTTTAGCTAGTTTTTACAGGGGAAAAAATAGCTAACTAGGCAACACTGGCACCCTGTCGCTGTGTCCAATGTCTTTTTTGCGGTCTTTTGGGGGCAATCTTGAAAATATCCTGCTGGTGGGTAAATTTTTCTCATATGCGCTTTGCGCGGGGCCCTGCTTTATCGGATCGCTATGGTCGCCCCATGGTCACGATTTGCACAGTCCCCAAGAAGAAGAAGAAGAAGAAGAAGTAGAAGAAGAAGAAGCAGAAGAAGTTGCAGTTGCAGTTGCACTCCCAGTTGGTTTGCTACGTGACAGAGCTTTGGCAAATAGCAAACTCTAGACCCGCAAATGTCAATCCGGACAACTCTAATTGAACTGTTCATTTCGGAGGAGGGGTACGGGGGTTGGCACTATGAGGTGCGCTAATTACATTTAATTGCATTTGTTAACAAGCCACTTGTCAAAACTGAAGCCCCAACACAGAAATCGCAATCCATGTAGAACTGGAAGTAGAAGTCAAAAATGAAACCGAAACTGAAACCGAAACCGAAACCTCGCAACAGTTGCAACTCAATCAGTGCGAGGCATTTCGCAAAATGCCATTGCGATTATTATCGAATACTTCCATCCATCAAAAAAAAAAAAAACTGCCAACGATCTGACTAACCGAGTGAGAAGACAATCGAGAATCTACAGCTGAGCCATCTGAGCAATTTCGGGTACTGCACTTGTATAATTTCTGTTTATCTATGTTTAAAAAATAATTTTCTAACTCTTCAGGCATTAGAAGACATGCTAGATCTCTTGTCTTGCCGTTTTAGCCATAATTCTTCACTTTCTGTTTGTTCGAACACGTAGATCTCAGCTATTCGTAAAGCTAAAGATAGCAAATTTGACCCTCAGCTTAAAATCTATTTTATGCTTAATTTATTTATTTCAAATTTTGGCTGCCATGCCCAATGCGCACGTTAAACGTTATTAAATTGTTATTTTGCATATATAAGACATATATGTAAAGTTAAAACTTTCTGCTTTGGCACACACATAGCTGCATATTTTGTGCAACTATCCTACAAATTTCAAAACGATCCCAACATAAACAGCAAAGTTATTAAACTAAACGTATTATACCCTTCAGGCTGCGCTGCCTGCAAACTTTGGGGTTTCTGCGCGCATGATAGCAAGCGAGAGGGAAGCGAAGGGTATCCAAAATGTCTCGCATATAAATTTATGTATTTACCTTCCTATAGAGCAAGCATACCCTTACTTTAGGCAGGGTATCTCGTAAAAAACACAATTGAAATTACGCGCAATGAACCGCATATTAGAGACATGAGCAGTCACAGTCACAGCAACGCCCTCTGTCGGTCCATGTTGCGAGTGTGTATGCGAGTACGTGTGTGTGTGTGTGTGCGAGTGTGTATGTGTGTGTGTGTGTGCTTAGACATGCATGTGCGTGTACTAACTAGCATTATCAAGCGTTATCTGAGCCTGATCTGCAGCCGAAGCTGCCAACTAGCGCCACATTGCGGCTACCGTGTGTGTGTTTCGTTGTGTGTGAATCGTTGTGTGTATCTTTATGCAATGTATCTACAAGATACACACGTTCAGTACAGATTGCGGCAGATCGATAACGTGACTGAGAGAGGCTGAGGCTCTGTCTCTGACTGTGACTCGACTGTGGCTTAATATTTGCGTTTGTGGCGTTAATTATGGGTTTCGCTGTTTCTTTGATTGTTTATTTGTTTGTTTTGCGTGGTGCCGAAGGGGGAGGAGAAGAAGGAGGAGAAGAAGGAGGAGAAGAAGGAGGAGGAGAAGGAAGAGAAGAAGGAGGAGATGGAGAAGAAGCAGTAGGAGCAGCAGGAGAGGCAAGAGAGGCAGGAGAAGTTGAAGGAGATGGAGGAGCAGTAGGAGAGGCAAGAGAGGCAGGAGAAGCAGGAGAAGGAGAGGAAGTAAGAGAAGGAGAAGAAGCAGGGGTATGGAGGAGAAGCAGGTGGAGATGGAGGAGAAGCAGGAGAGGCAGGAGAAGGAGGAGGAGCAGCAGAAGAGACAAGAGAGGGAGGAAATGCAGGAGAGGTAAGAGAAGCAGGTGAAGGAGAGGAAGCTGGCGAAGAAGGAGTAGCAGGGGAAAGGAGCAGAAGCAGGTGGAGATAGAGGAGAATCAGGTGGAGAAGGAGAAGAAGCAGGAGAGGCAGGAGAAGGAGGAAAAGCTACAGGAGAAGCAAGAGAGGCAAGAAAAGCAAGAGAGGCAGGAAAAGCAGGAGAAGGAAGAGAACCAGGGGTAAGGAGGAGCAGCAGGTGGAGTTGGAGGATAAGCAGGGGGAAGGAGACAGGCAGTAGGAGCTGAAGCTGAAGCTGTAGCTGGGGTACAGCGAGGTGGTCGACAAATGGAGCTGGAACTGCAGCTTGGAATCAGAGTCGTAGTTGGAGTCGCCGATGGAGTCGCAAGTGGAGTCGCAATCGAAGTCGCAGTTGGAGTTGGAGTCATTGTGGCACTGTCGTTGTACAATTGTTGTTGGTCGTGTAATTCCGGTTCGTGCAATGATAATTATATTAATTTGCCATCGAATCGAGCTCGTTGTTGTTGCTGTTGTTGTTGCCCCTCAATTTATCCATCAAACCAGCCGCACATCAGTCAGTTAGTCAGTTAGTCAGTTTGTCAATTCACTGTACAACGACGAGGCCTGCTTATCAATTTCGTACCGCCTTCGACTCCAACTCCTCCCCAGCCTCAGCCTCCACCTGTGTCCGTGTGTGGCGTGTAGTTAGTTATCCATTTCACATGGCAGTTGCAGGTTGCAGGTTGCAGTTGCAAGTTGCTGCTGTCGATGTTGCTGCTGCTGCCATTACAAAACAATTGAGATTGAGGAAAACCAAATCAAGTCTAAGCCAGAAGCAGCCTGCCTGACGGCAATGACGATGCTGGCCCAAACAGCTGATGTGGCTATAATTATGTCAGGCCAACAGCGGCAGCAGCAGCAACGATAACAACGACAACTATCGGACAATCGGGCAATCGGACAGACTGCGGAATGTGCAACTGAAAAAGGCGCATTGCATAAGTGGAGGAAAGGAGGAAAGGATATGCGATACATTCATGCAGGGCAGGGGTGGAGGAGGCAGGGATAGAGGGTAGGGGAGGGCAGAGATAGAGGGTATGGTAGGGCAGCGGTTAGTGCATCCCTGGTTCTCGCCGTGTCATAAAGATTTGTGCCCTGTGGGCATAAAAACGCGTGTACTCACTCTCTCTCTCTCTATCTCTCCCTCTCTCGTTGTTCCTCTCTTTCTCCCTCTCTCTCCTCGTTGTCCACATCGTATATTATATACTACCTGCCTAACTGACTGAGTATCTTTCACTCAACCTGCCCCCAACCCTATACCATAACTGAGACTGCGACTGGAACTGCGACTGCGACTGGAACTGGAACTGGGACCGGGACTGGGACCTGGACTGGGACTGGGACTGGGACCTGGACTGGGACTACCTCGCTGCGTGTAAGACAAATGAGCACTCAATTATCGTATTTCTGCTTTGGCTGCTGCTTCATTTGTCTTTCGATTTAATGTGATGGAATTGGATGGACTGCAGCGGTATGACATGGATCCCCAGTATCCAGTACCGGGATGGTATGACATGGCATGGAATCATACTAAATTTTACTTCCGGATCGCATAATACTTTTATATATAGTATTCATATGTATTCATGTTTTTTCAGCACGATCGTATGTTCCTTTGAGGTTTTTCTCTATAAGCATTGTCATCGCATTTCTGAGATTGTTCTAGGTACATAACATATGAATATAACATACTTTCTAGATAATTTACTTGCTTTAGGAATTTTCTGGAATTTTTTTTTTTAAATATATTATATTTGCTATGCTGATCTTAGCTTTTCAAGAGATCGCTGGCTCTTCAGCTTTTCCAGGAGTTCTAAAAAACAATCCCAATTCATTTTACAAAAATGTGCAAAAAATTAGTTAAAACTAAAAAAAAAAAATATAAATAAAAAATAAAATAAAAAAAATAAATAAAAAAGAAACTATAAAATATATCTTAACTGTAAAAATGCACAGATGTTTTAATATTATGATGATATTCCCAGGGAGTTTCAGAAAAAAACTTTCGTACCATATTTAAAATTATTACTAGAAATAGGGAAAAAGTGAGCTCAAATTGGAAAATAAATAATAAGAAGCTATAAATAGAATTTCTTACTTGATCGGTAAATGAGACGATTATCTAACAAAAAAATTCCAGTACAAAAATAAGTTGAAAACCCGAGATTTATCAGCAGAGTTTACTATATAATTAAATAATTATTTACTATGATATCTAGAGAGCATTACAAAATGGGGAAAAAATAAATATAAGTTTGTTTAGAAATAAATGAAATACCGAAATACATATTAAACAGTTCTATAAATAATACTGCAAACTATTTCAAGTTTAAAAACTATATTTAAAATGATTTCCCCCCCAGTTCAATAAATTCCCATTTTGTTGCTGTTATAATCGCAAAACTTGTCACGCTCCTCTTTTTTTTTTTTTTTTTTTTTTTTTTGATTTCCTCTTGAGCTGGGGCAAATATGATTTATCACTCGATCATGATCTCTGCCCCTACTCCTCTCCTGCTGGTTTGGTCTCTCAATCAGTCTGTCCACTCGCCGATTTGTATTTTATTGTCTCAGACGAGCCTCAACTTCTATGCTCCGGCTTCGGCTCCGGCAGCATCATCCTCATCCTCATTCCCATCCTCATCTTCGTCACATGTGCAAATGGTGGTCCAATCTGTCATTCCAGCTGGCTGCTCCAACTCCAACTCCAGCTCCCTCTCCAACTCGGACATGGACGACCTCGGGTGGTCGCACTGCCCTCTCTCTCTCTCTCTCTCTCTTTAGGAGCCTCCGATGGCGATGTTTATCTCGCGTGGCAGTTCAGTTTAGTATTTTCTTATGATTATTATTATTTTCCCTCTCTCTCCCTCTCTCTCTGTCTCTCTGTCTCTTTTTGTACGCCGCTGTCATTCAAGCGAGGCGGCAGAGGCGGCTCATCATCGACTACTCCACTCCTCGCCGTGCTGCCTCCTTAAAGACAAAATGCAGAATTATGAATCGGCATGTTTTACATGTGCGGGAGGTCTTGTAAAACAATAAAAAAATATAAAAAAAAAAATAAAATAAAATGCACGACGAAGATGGGCAAAGGGAAAAGGAAAACACATACCTCCGCCTGTGTGTGTGTGTGTGTGTGTGTGTGTGCGTGTGTGTGTGTGTGTGTGTGTGTGCGTACCTGTCGCTCAATTCTGGCCGAGGAATTCGAGTCCGATATATGAAAACGAACCTGCTGCCCCGTCAAATCTTGAATTAAATGTTGTGAAATTGTACACTTCAAAACAAAACAAGTAGATGAGCATTGATTGCAGGTATACGACCTGTAGATACCCTGTAGAGGATACAAGTAACCCTAGTGGAGGTTCCAAAAACATATGATCTTATTTTATAGCTATGCGTGATAGTTTTCATAGTTATAAGGGTGGAGTAGATCTCTAATATTATAATTATATATAATATAATATTATTTATATATTTTGCTGTATGTTGAAAATGGAAAAAATCATTATAGAGCAAATTATTTTATTTATACTATATTTCTATATTTTATTCTATATTTATATTTTATTTATTATGTATAGTTTCGCTATATTCTATACAATTCTATTGCAGTCTGCCGGAAGAATTCAAATATAAATAGCCTTATCTTGCTGCAACTGCTATGGAACAGGAATATATATCTATATATACACTATATACCTGCACTACATATATAGAGTAACTATAACAACAGGACTATATTAGGTGAGTTAGGGGTTTTCTTTAGTTTCCGGCTAAACTTTCTCACTCTGCCCTGTTCTCATGCGGAACAGGAATATATATATAGTTTTCTATATATATGCAGCGCATACTTATGACGCACACTGTATTTTTAGTGAATATATATATATACTCCCTTTGCCTGCATCTCGCTGCTGATGTGGAATTGGAATATATATATACTATATATGCCTGCTTTATATAATGAATCAGAATCATATGACAAGATGACTGTATCTAGGTACAACTCTCGCTTACCCACACAAAACTTTCTCCCACTCACCTCAACTGATGTGGAACAGGAACATATATACATATATATACGCTCTGTCTGCCATTTACAGGGTATGTGAGAAACACACAACACGCTTGAGTCTCGTGTAAGTCGTAAGCGAGCACACGACGCGCTGCGAATGGAGTAGAACCAGGAGGAATAGAGGGCTAGAGGGATAGGGGTGAGGGATGAGGGGAGTTGTAGCTGGAGGCCCTGGGAATCTGTCTCAGATCTTTGACTGACCTCCGGCTCGCACTCTCGCTCTCTCTCTCTCTCTCTCTCTCTGTGTCGCCGAGGACAAAAAAGGAACTATCATTCTACATAATTATTAATCTGGTTTTGGGTCTTTTGTTTTCCCCTCTCTCTCTCTCTCTCCTGCCTCTTCCTCCCTCCCTTTTAAGCGTTTTTTATTGCAATTACCGCGTGTGGTCCCAAACTGTTTGGGCATGCTCCGAATCGAATGTCAAAGCTGGCAGAGAGAGAGAGAGAGAGACAGGAGAGAGAGAGAGAGAAAGAGAGAGCGAGAGCGAGAGCGAGAGCGACATTGCTGGACGAGATTAATGGCCACACATTAATCAGCGATGCATCAAGCGGGCGCCATCAACAAATTTTCCATCTACTTTTCGAGCACTTGCAACGCTTCCCCTGCTCCCCCGTCCAGCTGTCCTCCTCCACCTCCTGCTCGTGTGTCCTTTGTCTTGGCCATTTGTGTCATTTGACACTTTTTTTCGTGCCCGGAGCCAATCAACACCAATGGCAAATGAGGCGCCACTGGCCACTGGCTCGGGCATCGTCGCATCAACGCATTACTTCCACTCGGCATAGTTCAGCCTATGAAAATAATAACTGTGGGAAACCTGCGCGGTGTGCTCCGCGTTCTCTGTCCTCCTGCCCGCTCTGTTCCTACGCCTCTGTCCCTGCTCCGTCTCCGTCCCTCGATGTGGCTTGGCTCGTTGGCTTCATTGCCGTTTTATTGGTTGAAAATAAGTTAATAACATGGACGAGCAGCAGCAACGAGCCACATCCTTAGTCGCCCCTTCCCCGTCCACATTCTCCTTCTCCTCCTCCTGCTCCTCCTGCTCCTCCTCTATAACCATGCAACAATATTGCCGACTCTGCGGCTCCGCAACTCATCGACTCATCGAGTCAGCAGCGGAAGCCGCATAAGGTCGCACACACACACACACACTCGCACACCCCTGCCCTGTACTGCGTCCAAAGTATATCATCATAACCACCTACTTTTCGGACCTCCTCGAGCAGAGTCGCCGCCATCCACAATTGGCGGTCCCTTGGCACGATGAGAGAGCAACAGCAGCGCCAACTACCACAGCGCCCTCAGGCGACGATTGCCAGCTACAACGCCAGCAACAGTCGCAGCAGCAACACCAGCCCCAACTTCAACTCCAACTCCAGCTACAACTCCAACTCCATCTGCAACTCCGAGTCCAAAAGCAGCACCAAATCCGAGTCGAAGACGCCGCCGCCACTGATAATGATGAAGGTGTTGGTGTTGCTGTTGTTGCTGCTGCTGCTGCTGCTGCTGTTGCTGTTGCTCTTGTTGCTGCTGCTGCTGCTGTTGGTGTTGGTGATGATGATACTGATGACGCGGATGCGCCGTCGCCGCCGCTGCCGCTGCCTTTTTTGCGCGTGTTTCCGCTTAGGCGACTGTCGATTGCGCTACGAGTTAAGCGGATTAGGAGTAGAGTATATGGAGAAGGAAATGGAGGAGAGAGAAGGAGAGAGAGATTGAAAGCGAGAAAGGGAAAAGGAGAGAGAGAGTGCATTAAAGGAAACTTGAGAAAATTTTTTGAGAAAAATATTCAAGAAATGTGGAAAATACTCTCAAAGAAATTTGGCGACAATTGTGAGAGATCTTTAGGCGAACCTTAAATAGAACTCTAAGGAAACCTTGTAGTTATTTTAAAAGAAATTTGAAGGAACTTTCAAAGAGCTTAAAGATCCATTTTGAGAGAAAAACTTTGAAGAAACCTTCAAGATACTTTCATAGAACTTAAAAGGAAATTTCGAAAGAAATAAAAAAGAACTTTAAAAGAAGTTTCGATAGAAATTTGAAAAAAAAATTGAAAATGATTTGAAAGAAATTTGAAAGAACTTTGAAAGAAATTTGAGAGGAATTTGAAAGAACTTTAAAAGAAATTTAAAAAGAAAAATTGAAAGAAATTTAAAAGAAATTTGCAAAATATTTAAAAAAAATTTTAAATAAAAATTAAAAGAACTTTGAGGGAACTTGCAGACGCCTTTGAGATAACATGGAGAGATCTTTAGGATCTCTTGGCGGAAACTTTAAGATAAGTTAGTAACACCTTATAGATACTATACTATTGTTTTCTAGTTTCGAAAAGAGAAACAAAGAGACATATGAAGGGGAATTATTTTTGTTTGGAACCTCTTCAAATGAAATATTGAATTTTACCTTAACTACAAGTGCAGTTAGTATTATTAAAAACTAAAGTCAGTCTAATAACCGTAACTATAATATAATATAATAACATGACAATCGTGTTAACATGAATATAAAACTTGATAAATATAAATTATTCCTTATTTGCATTATATATTACAAGTTTCAGCTGCAGATCAGCGCTGCACTTGCAGTATTTCTTTCTTTTATACTATGTCTATAAAATGATATCATATCGATCTTCTTAGGTGACATGAATATATAATTTTATATATTATACATATTTACTACTCTGCATTTATACAGTTTACATTCCAAATTTTAGCTATAGCTCAGGCTTTCTTTTTTCTCAATTTCCTTCCCCTATATCATAGCTATAATATGATATATTCTAGATCGTCTTGGGTCATATGAATATATAACTTTATATATTAATTCCATGTTTAATTTTCATTTGATCCACCAAGTTTCAGCTGCAGATCAGCTCAACTCTGGCTGACAGCTTACCCTACCCCTGCTGCCTCCCGTTCCCAAATGTAGCCGACACAGGGCATTCGCTTGGCCTGTCTGGCTGGCGCCGTCGTCGTCGTCGTCGTCGTCGTCGTCGCCGTTGCGATGCGCCGCTAAATGGGATCAGTTTTGGTAACGAGTTAACGAGTTGATTTCACTTCAGCGATTGCCGCCGCAGCAAACCCCAAACCCGACTCCGACTCCGAACCCGAACCGGATTAGCAGTTTGCATCGTCTGCTGGGATGCGGCTCTATCTGTGGCTCTCTGCGCGGTGGCCATGGCCAATGTCTACAGACAACAAGGTGACGGCTTATAATGACGGCCGCGCAGTGCGGACAGCGTGGACAGCGCGGACACTACTTGGACCTGGGGCTAAGCGACTTTGAGGCGTTTGCACCTCCCAGGGCCGCGACGGCGTGTTCGGTGTGTGCGCTCCTGTGGCGGCGGCATCATCGATGCAGTCCTCAGTCCCTGCCTGCCCGCTTGCTACCTGCGCTGCGCTGCGCTGCTCTGCTCTGCTCTGCTTCTCTTTGTCTTGCCTGATTTTTTTTTTTTTTTTTTTTTTTCGGTCCTTTTGGGGCTTTGTCAGGGGCGTTACCCAGTGATCATCACGCGTTTGCGCTGCGCTGCGCTCTGCTCCTGCCTGTAGCTGCTCCCTGTTCCCTTCTCCCTCTCCCAGCTCTTCGTGTCTGGCTTAATGGGTGTTATTTTGTTTTGCCGTAAATATTTTTGCAATGGGCGCTAATTAAGTTTGGCTCTCTCCCTCTCTCTCTTCCGCTCTCCCTCTCTCTCTCTCTCTGTCGATCTGCATCCTTCGCACTTTGTTATGTGTGAAACTTTTAAATTTTTGGTGCGTCGGCAAACATGAAAAACGCGCAACCAAATTGCTGCCCATTAAATTGGGGAAGGGGGGAGGGGGCACCCTTTGCCCCTCTGCCCACTGCCACGCCCACAAAACTGGGCTGCTGCCCGTGTATAAATAAATATTGAAACTTATTAATTTGCCCGGCACATTGCGCATACGCCCCGCGAGCTGCAACTATGAATGAAACTAGTCGCGCATTCCGCAGCTAATAAACACATCCCCCCTCCCCCACCCCTTGCCCTGAGTAACCACAGCATCGCAGCCTTAATTAGCCATGAAATATGTTTTATGACTCACGCGTCGCGACGTTGCATTTTTTTTTTTTTTTTTTTATTTTTATTCTTCTTTTTAGTTGCTGTTTCAAATCGATTGGATAATAAATTAGCATTATGCGGTTACATATCGTTGTCGCTTGGGAAATATTTCAACTGCAAGTCAGCAGAAACGCAGAGCTGAGCTGAGCTGAGCTGGCCCAGGTTGAGTCGGCGCAGTTCAAAGACCGCAAAGGGTGACCGTTTCTTATTATACACTGAATTAGGTGACGATTGTAGTCAGTCTGTCGCCTTATATGGCAAGTATGTCTATCTATTCATTTGCATTTCATTTGCCTGCCTTTCTGTTTGTTTTTTCGTCAATTTCTTTGTCTCTCAGTCTTTTTGTCTGTATGAGCACCTAGATCTCTGGTATTACAAGAGCTAGAGCCCTGAAATTTGGTAGCAATAATCTTATGGGTAGTAGTTTCTATAAGCTGTTTTTAAAATTCAGCCACGCCTTTTTAGCGCTCTTGCAGATTAGTAAATATAATATTGCAAGCGTATTTCAACAGCAAGAACGTTTGTTAGGTATTTTATAATAAATATAGGCCTTGAATAATATAAAGGTAATATATAATTACTAGTAGAGATTTTTTAAGATATATCAAATATTTTATAATTATAAATATATTTCCTATTGATTTATTGTATTTAAAAATAGTAATTTTATATATATATTTTTTAAATACTTAATTGCTTTATTTTATTTTAAAATACTTATTATTTAATTTTGTATATATCTAATAAGTTTTAAGCTCTCTAAATAATTGTAAAATATCTAAATCTTAAAACACTTAAGTACGATTAATAAAAAAAATGATTATTACATTTTTCAAAGATAAAAATAATAAAATTAATAAAATAATTTATTTATGTTCTCTGAAATATTTATTTAATAAGTTATAAGCTCTCTAGAAAAATGTCTTGTATCACTATTTAAAGCCTGCAAAGTTCCAAGTATTTTAGATTAAATTTCAAGTCATAGTAAGTATAGTCTATAGATGCAAGTATAGTAAGTATAGATGCAATATCTTTTAGCCGGAACTGAGTAATATTTTGTATTTTCTTAAGCTCACTTTGGACACTCATCTGTTCACCTCTTTAAATTGGATTTCCCTAAGGGTTTTTTTTTGGGTTCCCTAAAAACCAATAAAACAGAAAACAATGCTCAATAGGTTTTTCGCGCTGACTTGCAGTATATATAAACATATATATATATAGGGGGAAATAGAGGGAGAGAGAGAGAGAGCGACCCTTGCCCTGGCTGGCTATGGGGCCACTGGCGTGCGGTTTGTCATACGTCAAATATTACTCATACGCCACCGTCATGCATAACCCATTAGGCATTAGGGCAGACGGACAGACAGAGCACGGTTTGTTCGGATGGCACTCATTATATGGCAATAACAATAATAATAATAATAATATTAATGCCCATACCCAAACCAAATCAGGCAAAATCCCCCCACCTGCTCCAGAATTGAATGAAGCGCACGTAGCTCCAAAATTCAATTCATACAATTTTTGAATGCCAAATGAATGTGCTGGGTTGTGATAGGCCCCATGATAAACGCGTTTGCTGATAGTCCATAGTTCGCACTTCCCTCTCCCCCCCTTGCCTATCTACCCTTCCCCCTTTAGCCTATATCATTGTCAGCCACTTGGGTGCAAAAGACGATCGATTGGCCTGAAAAGGGGTAAGAGACTGTCGAAAAAAAAAACCGAAAATTACCAAATGCAAACCTCACGCCCGCGCCCAGAGCTCACAAATGCTCTATAAATAGCCTGGCCCAATCATGCGGCGGGGGCGAGGGCAACGGGCAACGGGCGAGGGGCGACGGGCCACGGAGTCGCCACCATCGGCGACGTCTCCATGAGTAACGCACGCGGCGCAGCTCAATAATTTTTAGATTGATCATGCTTTTTTTTTTGCACCTTACCTCTCGCTCTCTCCCTCTCTCTCTCTCTCTCTGACTCCCTTTGCCTTTCTCTCTCTCTCTCCCTCTCTCTCTCAAGACTCGCCCTCCCTTTGTCTAGTCTGACTTTGCGCGCGCAAAAAAATTCATGAATGAAGCCGTAACAAGTGTGCGCTCTCTCTCGCTCTCTCTAACTGTCTGTCTGTCTCTCACTGTCTCTTTACCACTCCCCTTCCCTTCTCTCTCCCTCTCTCTCTCTCTCCCTCTCGCTCTCTCTGTCTGTGTGTGCGAGCGTGAGAGCGCCCTTGACTAGCCGACTGACTGCAGACACCGCAGCGTATGAGTAATATCGCTTCTTGTGAAATTGAACGGAAATAACTGAAATTTTGTACGAGCGTCCGTGACGTAGTCGCTGCGCGCGCTCTCTCTCTCTCTCTCACACCTCTAACTCGCTAGCTATCTGCCTCTCTCCCTCCCTCTCCCTACCTCTTTCTCTCAACTGCTGCCAGCGTCACGCAATGTCAGCCAACTTTGCACATGAATAATATTAACTCCCACCCCGCCCCCCTCACTTGTCGGAAGTAAGGAACTATTCCGGCCAGGTAAGCTCTATTATGGTAGTACTACATAGTGAAAGTGTCAGTGATAACACAAGCTGCTTATCAGTTTAAGCAAACGCGCGCGCGAACGCATATTTCTAATATGACTTGATGACTTGTTCCGGTTTTGCCGACTCTCTCGGGTCTTGTCGGATCTCTCTCTCAGCGTTTATTGTTTATTTTGATAGAGATATTACCCAGGCCTGATCGAAACTCACACTCACTGCAGAGAGAAAGAGAGAGAGATAGAGAGAGCGCGAGTGTGTCATCAGCATCGACTGCGACGTCGCGACGCGACGCTGCCTTTGAGTGAGAGAGAGATAGAGAGAGAGCGAGAGCGAGAGTCACAGTCAAAGTCAAGCACACACGCACACACACAGGCGCGCATTAGATACACAAACACACACACACAGATACTCTCAGCGCAAGCGAGCGAGAGAGCGAGAGCGAGAGCGACAATGCTGAGCGTCTCATTACGTTGTGTATAGCGGTAAAACCAGTGAAATGTGCGCTACATCAACGAATCAATGAATACCCTGCACATACAACTAAAAAGTAAGATAGGGTATCTGTAGGTTCAAGAGAATTCGAGCAGAATTTACTTTTAATTTGCTTATAGAATTGGAAAACAAATAATTTAATTAAATAAATTAGTGTGCAAATTAAAAAAAAAGTTAAAAATTAAATAAAAAATAAGTTTACAAACAATTTAAAAAATAAAGTAAGTGGATTGATAATAAATTAAAAAAAATATATGCATAATCAATATCAATACATATCAATAGAAAAAAAATTTAAATTAAAAAAAAAAAACAATTTTTAATTTAATTTAAAAAATAAAATAAATAAAATAATATAAAATAAGTTTACAAACAATTTAAAAAATAAAGTAAGTTGATTGATAATAAATTTAAAAAAATATATGCATCAATATCAATACATATCAATAGAAAAAAATTTAAATTAAAAAAAAAAACAATTTTTAATTTAATTTAAAAAATAAAATAAATAAAATAATATAAAATATGCTTATATTGAAAAAGAAAAACAAATAGTTTCTATTGTAATTATTTTATATTTTTATGATTTATGTTAAGTTATTGTTAATTTACTTTTATAATTATGAACAAGAAAATGAAAAATATCAAATTTAAAATTTAATTATCTGCATATTTTATATATCATATATTTTAGTAACAAATTTTTATATATTTAATATTTTCTTATTACTGATTAATTTATTGCTAACTTAATTATATCACATTTTTCCAAATAATTATTTTATTATGGAACAAAGAAATCACAATAATTCAAAAGAAATTAAATAATTTATAATTAAATATAGGAAATATATTATGTAGCTGCTTACGCTGAAAAACCTCAAAGTGTGAGGTAGCGTATGCGTCTGTGTGTGTGTGCTATCAATATCGATATGCCCGTTGCGCGACACACAGGCCTCCCACGTGTAGGGTGCAAGCAAAAACACAGTTATATTATTCATTGTCTCGCTCAGCTGTTCGCCCGGTCTGAGTGTCTGTGTGTGTGTGTGTTTTGCCGGTATTGCCGCTTTGGTATTGGTGGCCAAACAGCTGTTGGCCAAGGGCAAGAGCGGAATGGAGGGGAGAGGGGAGGGCAGGGGATGGTTAGTCTGCCTTGGTTAGTTAGGCTTGTTGTACACTCATTTCATATAATAATCATCAGCGCGTTAATCATTATCATCGCCGTCGACAGCGACGTCAACGTCGACGTTGGCGTTGGCGTTAGCGTCATCGGCACACTCACACGTACGACGCCTCTCGATACACTCACCGCACACACACACACACACAGACACACACATACAGTTGCGAATCTGCACAGAGAGACGTTGTATGACTTTGCCAGCTGGAGGGGGCCGCCTCCTTAGTTCGCTTATAGAGACTGAAGAGCTCAGTCGCTGTCGCTGTCGCTGTCGCTGTCGCTGTCGCTGTCGCTGCCTCAGTCGCTGTCGCTGTCTCTCTCTCTCTCTCTCTCGCGCTCTGCTCGAAGTTGGCGAATACCTCTGGAGAGTCAACCCGGGGCTAACCAAAGAATTCGATCGTCAGGCAATCAAATCAAATCAAAACAGGCAGCCAAACGCAGCGCGTCGTCAATTTTGCCAATACAAATTTTTTTTTCTCGACGCGGCAAAAAAACGAAATTCCATTTTTTTTTTCTAAAACTCGACAATATTTTTCAAAAAATAATCCTTACAAAAATTTATACTAAAAATTATCAAAAAGTGCTCTTAAAAAAAATAAATAATAAAATAAAAAAAAAAAAAGACTGTTTATCCTGTTAAACTACGAGTGTGTGTGCGTGTGTGTGTGTGCGAGTGGGACGCAGTGACGCAGCGAAATTTCCCAAACAAATTTTCCAAAAAGGACTCATTGGAAATTTATGTATAAATGGTGCGTATTCCCCTTCCTTCCCTTTCGATTTCTAATTCCGATTTCAGAACTTCGCGAAACAAACTTATCGACGCGATGACTTTCCCGTTCATTGTTAGTCTCTCTCTCTCTCTCTCTCTTTCTCTGTGTGTGTGTCTCTCTCTGTGTATGGTTGCGCATAAGTGCGCGTAAGGTATCCCAAGTTAATAGACCACACGATGTTATAGAGTATGGCAAGAATTACGTGCGATTTTGTGACGAAACTTGACTGGAACGAGATGTACGAAAGTTAAGATCATTTGGGGTAAAAATATATAGATAAAAGGTAGTGCCAGGGCGAGTAAGAAGGTCTTGCTAGAGATCTCAAGTGGGTTGGGGTATGGCGTGGCTTATGTTAATATAAAATATTTAGTATTATAAATAGATAGTCTAAAGGTATTGCTTAAGAACTCAGTACCTTTACGCAAGGGTATAGCTAAAAGAAAAACAGGTAGTGCTAACTAGCTGAAGGTATTGCTACAGATCTCAGAGCTTATACGAACTGATGTAAGGCAAAGGAAAAAGGAAGGTCCTCAAAAGAAATAGAGAAGGTATATATTGTAGAAAGGTATTTCTAAAAATCACAAACCATACACAAAGCTGTGTAAGGTATAGAGTAAAGCAAGGAGTTACCCAAGATCTCAGGCGGTACTCAAAGCATTCGGAGAAGGTTAGACAAAGATATAAAATATATATTCAAAGTTCTTAAGCCTTAGACGAAAGTGGAGTAGGGTATGGAGCAAAGAAAGGTCTTGCCTAAGTCTCAAGACCTTACTTGACAGGGATATGCAGGGTAGAGTGAAAATATAGCAAGGTCTCAGGTCCTACAATAAAAGAAGTGTAGGGTATAAAAAGTAGGAAGTGTTTGGCATTATTCGATTGGGTAGAGCAGCAAGGTCCTGCTAAAGATCACATGCTAGAAGATAGAACCTAGAATACTGTAAGGTATTTCTGTAGATCACAACTAGTACAGGGTACTTCAGACTGTTCCCACTGATCTGCCTGAAATAGTTTACTTTTGGTTGTTAGAATATCCCCCTATAAATGGGGGATTTCTCACCCTGACCTATGTGCAGTGGGAGGGAATTCAACCTACTTAGTAGTTCCCATAAATCTAACCGATTTTTCTAGGAAATCGCAAAAGTTCTTATCAACAACAACAGCAACAGCAACGCGTTGTTTTAATACCCTACACACTACTGCAGTGTGGCCAGACGCGTGTGAGATCACACAAATTGTTTATCAGGGCGTCGATTAATTGCACTAATCGATCAGGGGCTACTTGTGGGAAGTAAGTAAGCTAAGGTGTGTAGTCGACTAGCCAATACCCTGTAGAGAGCGAAACGAGTGAGCTGTTGCCCGCTTGGTATACCCGAACAAGCGAACATACTCTACATACGAGTTCAGAATGTTCTGGAAGCATGACTCAACGGCAGGGCATAACCCTTATGCGCTACTTTACAGGGTAGCCAAACATGTGCAAACAGGGAACAGTTCTGCAAGCCTAGGAACACTTACAACAATCGGGAACAATTTTATGATCAACAACATTTTTCAAGCCCAATCTAACAGGGCGAGGGGGAGGGGCGCTGGGTAGTGAGGGGAGAGGGGGAGGGGGGAGTTGGCCAAAAGCGAAAAGCGAAACATGTGAAATTAATTTACACGTTCGAGGCGGGCGGCTTGTTTGGGTGAGGGGGGCGTGCAGAGGGCAGGGGAGGGGGGCGCGGCGGTTGGTTTGGCAACAGCAGCGGCAGCGGCAGAGCGCGCGCGCGCGCGATGCGTCAGCAGCAGCGACAACAACAACGACGCGACGCGACGCAATGCCGGCGTATTGCCATGGTCCGAGGTCCGAGCCAAGTCAAGTCGAGTCGAGTGTGTGTGTGGGAGAGAGAGAGAGAGCGAGATAGGGCCAGCGCGGCGCGAAGAAAACACAAGAGACAAGAGACAAAAAAAAAAAAAAAAAAAAACAGCCGATGGGCAAAGTCAGCAGCGACGTCAACGTCGACAGCGGCAGCGAATTTCACAAAATTTTGCAAGAAGCGACACCGCGCGACAGGGCAAAAGTTCGTTGACTTTGTAGCGCAGTGTATAAGCAGATTCGTATATGCCCTCCCCCTGATGATGATTCAGCCCAATTTTGGCTTTAATTTTAAATAATTATGTCAGCCGACACACACACACACGCACACACACACACACACACACAGCAGCAACAATAACAATAACAAACGATAACGATAACGAGGCCAACGCGCACGTTTTGGCAAGAGGCGAGCCATAAATCAGACGACATGGAGCCGCAGTCACACACACAGTCAGAGACACACACACACCCAGACACACACACAGCCAGACACACATACACACACACACACACACCCAAACACACACACTCACACTCAGCGACCCCACGCGGCACAACAAGCACACACTTTGCCCTAACGGTATTCCCCCAAATTGCAACAGCTTCTCATCTCCCTCCCTCTCTCTCTCTCTCTTCCTCTCTCCCTCTCTTGCTATCTCGCTCTAACAGACAGCAGCTGTTCGCCCGCTACGCAGCAGCAGCAGCAGCAACAACAACAGCAAAACGGCCAACACAAGGAAAACGCCCGCAACGACGCAGACGGCGGCGCTGTCGCCCGCCCGAAGACGTCAACAATCACACAGCAGCAGCAGCAACATCGCCAGCAGCAACATCCACAGCAGCAACATCCACAGCAGCAACATCCACAGCAGCAACTACAATCCGCTGCTGTTGCTGGCCGTGCTCATGTGTCAACTGCAGCAGTTCACAGGCGGAGGAGGCGTCATGGCCGCTCCCGCCCCAGTCACAGTTCCCGTCGAAGTTCCCGTCACTGTTCCCGTCACAGTTACCGATGCGGAACCTGCGCCCGGTCGCACGCGACTGCAGAAACGTGACTACACCCAGCTGAGCTTCCAGGAGAGATTCCATCTCGAGCTCAACAGCTCCGCGCTGGATTGGAGCAACGGTTGTGGGGGCAACTATACGGGGCCGCCTGGCAAGGAGGTGCTCAGTCCGGTGAAGCCGGCAAAGCGTTGTGCACAGCACAAGAAGGTGAGAAGCGGGGAAAAAAATATCTGATAAAATAACTGATAAAGTTGTATTAAAATGAGATGAATCTAACTCTTAGGAAGAGAAGAAGGTCCACGATTCCTTAAACTGGATGCTTAACGGACATGTCTGTCCGTTCGTATCCTTGCCTATTCGTCTCCCTGTCTATCTATCTCCGTGTTACACCGTCTCCTTGTCTGTTCGTCTTTCGGACTGTCCATTCCTATGTCTATCCATTTCTCTGTCTGTCTATCTCCCCGTCTGTCCATCGTCTTATCTGTCCATCTTCCAGTCTGCTCGTCTCCCTGTCTGCTCGTCTTCTGTCTCTTTATCTCCCAGTTACTCCGTCTCCTTGTCTGTTCGTCTCCCTGTCTATCCATCTCCGTGTTACACCGTCTCCTTGTCTGTTCGTCTGTCGGACTGTCCGTCCCTATGTCTATACATCTCCCTCTCTCCGTCTCCTTGTCTGTCCGTCTCCCTGTCTGTCCGTTTCCCTCTTTCCATTTTAAGTCTGTTCGTCTTCCTGTCTTCCCTTCTCCCTGTCTCTCCATCTTCCTGTCTGCTCGTATCCCTATCTGTCTGTCTCCCAGTCTGTCCAACTCCCAGATACTCCGTCTCTTGTCTGCTCGTCTCCCTATCTATCCATTCCCCTGTCTGTCTATCACCCAATCTGTCCGTCTCTCTGTCTGTCTAACTTCCTGTCTTCCTGTCTCCCTGTCTGTTCATCTCCTTGTCTGTTTCTCCCTGTCTCCCTGTCTATCCTTCTATCACTCCTGCTTTCCGTTACTCCAACATCAGTATACACGTTCTCCCCTAGATCTCATAGACCATAAGGATTAAAGACACCAAACCCAGCCCTGTCTGCATCACAGTCTGTCTGTCTATCTCTCTATTCTTCCATCTACCCGTCTGTCTGTCTGTCTGTCTGCCTGTCTGTCTTGTCTCTTTGCCTATTCGTCTATATAATCTTCTTAATCTCTGGAACTATAAGAGCTAAGTTCGTCAAATTTGTTTCCAATATTGATAAATATATTAGTGTCTTCAAGTCTATTTTAGATTTAAGCCACGCCCTCTTACGCCTACGAAAACCATTAAATATTGGAGGCCAAACATAATGTTTCATTTTTTTTTTTGTAGTGCTCACTTCGATAAACTTTATGAGAAATCGAATCCATCGATTAAACAATCTTAGTTCAGTCTTTGCCCCAGTGTAGTCATTCCCGATTGTTTTAGATGGGTTTAGGCTTGTAAAACTCTCATAGGATTACTTCCACTCTATATATTATTGTATATTTCTTTTACTCATCTCTGCCTCTGCCTCTCTCTCTCTTTTCGTCTCTTTTCAGCTGCTTCGCACACTGCAAAACAACACTGGCCGTGAGCTGCGGCAAATGAAGGCGGAGAATAAGTTGGGGCGTCCCGCTAGCTCCGCAACGGGGACGGACGCATCCTCGAAGCGCACCACATGGAAGATGGTGAGCAGTCATTATAAATTTCTGCCACGCCTCAATGTGAATACCTCCCAAGTAAGTATAGTCTAGCATAGAGTTCTCACCTCGATCGAGTTCGTCTCTACCCTTTCTACCTCTCCCTCTCTCGCGCTCTCTCTCTCTCTCTGTCAATCGTGAGGTAATCAAATTGATTAGAGTGTATCGCCGGGCGGGTGGGTCACGTGAGGCGGAGCCATTTCACCGGCTCGATCCATCGTAGCGTCGTACCCTCATTGCGTAGGTGCAAAAAGATCGTCACAAGCCCCAGCGAACTGAAGATCGATCATATGAGTTTTTTTTTGTTTTTTCTTTTCTCGAAGCGATCGTGAGCGTCTTTTGGCGAGGGCAGTTCGGTAGCTTATTTATGGATTATTGGGGGGGAGTTTAATACGCAGCTCTTTATATATATAGCATTGATTCATACGATATGATTATCGTATATATATATGTTTTTTCTTTTTTTTCTAATCAGTCTGCGCTGCATTGCAACGCATTGCCCAAAACAAAGATAATAACCAAAGCAAACCACTTAGAGCTCTACAAATATGGTATATATATATATATATATATATATATGTATATTACGTATGATATTTAGCTGATCGTGTAGAGCTTGCAAATTGAAGGCGCACGCGACTCTTGTTCAATGGCAGCGGCCTCGCGCGCGCTCACGTTTAATTAGAATAAAAATCGGTATCGGATTCGGATTCGGATTCGGACTCGGATACACGATACCAACTGGGAACTGGGGACGGGGGGGACTGGGGAACTAAGCTGATTTGTTGTGAAAACAAAGCGCTACACGATCAGTCTGTTTTGGGGTAAACAACAACATGATCTTGTAGAGAGACACGCGCCGCGTGCAGCTGATCGTTGCGGGATCGTTGCGGGAACCCGTCGAAATCCCATAGAGTTCCAGTTGATATTTTGATTTGGAAACTGATTTCGATATTCATAAAAACTAATGATGTGCTAATAGCACACACACACACTCGCACACACACACACACTCGCACACAGCGAGTCACGCGATATAATAAAACCGGAAAATATTGGAATTTACGATTGTATTTGGTAGAGTTCGCCTGGGACTGTCAGGTAAAAATTATAACAAATTGTTTGAATGATTGTCGGTTTGTGCCCCGAGATAAGGGAGCAGCTCTACATATATATGACAAATCAGTCAGTCAGTTAGTGTGTCACCTGCCCGCCTTTTTTTTTTTTTTTTTTTTTTTTATTATGGGCCCGAAAGACTCTCACGCCAAATGCAAAACCCAAACAATGCAGGGGAATCTATCTAATCATCAGAGTTATCAGGGAGCATGGTAGAATTGGGAAGCTAGCTCTAGCTCTGGCTAATAATTTACCCAGTACTTTAAGATCTCTATGCTTTTTAATCCTCTAGTAAATTTCAGCTAGATCGCTTGAAGAACTTTAGCTCTAAATGGATTTTAGTCTGTAACTCGTAGAATTTTCCCTATATCAACTTAAACTTATGCATGTGACAAGTTTGTAGCGTGAATCATTCAGTCTAAAAATTTCATTTACATCACTTGCGAAATCATAGCTCTATGAATATTTTAAGCTGTAACTGCAACATTTTTGCATCTATCAAGACGAGCTTCCACATTTAATTAGTTTATGATGTTATTCAACTTTATGCTGAATTTCATCTGAATTGCTTAGGAAACTTGTTTGCTAAAGGCATTTTTAAACTTATTCTGTCTGTACTTTAGGCATTTTCAATCCGTCTAACCTTAAATTCTTTAGAAATGAAGTTCAAAGTGCGGTTGAACTTTATAGCAAATTTCATTTGAATCGCTTGAGAAATACCAATGTTATAGCCAAAAAAATAAAAACCAGTTAGTTGATTTTAACAGTAAAAATAATTTAAAATATTTCGAGCTATGCCAGAAAATTGTGGAAATTACTTTGGATGAAACTGGGAAAAATCTAAAAAATTCTGCATATCACTGGCCAGTATTATCATCATCATCATCGTTCCAAATTGCTAAACACTTTATGGCATCACCCTGATGATGCTGATGTTGTTGCTGCCATAAACTGAGCTGATCTCAAATTTCCAATTATAGCTGGATTTTTGAATGTTTGCGAAACAACTTGAGCCTGGGGGAAAACTGCACCTGTTCGATAATAGTACTATTGTATAATTCAGCCCGAATCGAGCTTTAACTTTTATACCGTGGGTTAGATACGATCAAAAAGCAAACAAAAATGTCAACTCATCATGTAGAGACAAATCGTTGCGCTCGATCTCTCTCTCGCTCCCTCTCTCTCTCTCCAGACTCAGTCACCGTGATTCGGTACGAAGTTCCGAAGTTTTGATGGCTTATAACCAGCACAGTTCTATACTTAGCCGAGCAACATCATCATGTGTGTGTATGACAATGGGCTGCTTTCGCTGAATTTCTCATTGTCGTCACACGGTTTTGGAAAAAAACCCAATATCTTGTTGGATAAATAAGCTTAACTAAGCGTTTAGCAATAATCCAAGCACAACAACTCCACGTAATATTTGAGCAAAGCCGACGTCAATTGCTGTGACACTTTGTGTCAGCCAATTTTGATGACTTGCTAACCGATTATTATAATACCAGTACCACTGTGCGTGTGTCTAAGTATGTGTGTGTGTTCCTGTAATAACGATGACAAAGCTGACAGGAAGTGGGAGTGTGGCAGCGTCTAATCACAGCGATTTATGCGGAACCATCTCTATATATATATATATATATATAATATATATCTTGTATGGGAAATATTCTATTTATAGCAAAGTGCGACAAAGTAAGCAAATAAAAAACAAGCGAGGCTTCTTTCTGCACAGCGCACACTTCTTTCTTGGAAGTTCGCGTGGCCTTTTGACGTCACAAATATTTCGCACATATTTAAAGCTGATGGGCCCAGGGTGCGACAACAGAGAGAGAGAGAGAGAGAGAGGGCAGGGCGTAGGGTAGGGGGAAGGGGGTTGGTATTGGGGCCAAACAACGCACACACACACACACAGGCAGACGCGAGAGAGCGCAGCGCAAGAGAGCAGACAGCGCAATAGAGAGCGAGCAAGTGATCGCGCGAGAGAGATAACACAGCGAGCAAGCGAGAGCGAGAGAGGGATAGAGAGAGTGCGAGAGCGAGCGCGCACGCTACGTCAACACATCGCATGAATCATGCACGAATGTGCGCGCTGTGGATTCCCCCGGCAGAGCGCGACGACATGAATGAAACGAGCAGAGAGAGAGCGCGCGATAGACGAAGAAGAATATGTGACGATCGGTTTGTGCGATCGCGCGTCGCGAGCTTCGTGTGTGTGTGTGTGTGTGTGTGTGTGTGTGTGTGTGTGTGCGAGGTTTCACTTTCAGCAAACGCGTCGTATGATTGATTTCGATTATTAATCACATAGAGAGAGGGTTGTAAAACCCAACTAGCCCCTGCTCTATGAGGGGGGCGTGGCATACTTGAATCTATAACTAACTCTCTCTCTCTCTCTCCCTCTTACAGCTGCAGCTGCGTCACGTGCACAACGATCTGCAATTCTATGTGGCCGCCTTTAGCTATCTGCGTCACGCCCAGCTACACTGGGACTACGTCAATCTGCAGCGTGAGAGTCCGCTGGCCGCACAGCTGCAACGCTATCGCCACAGCGCACGCACCGTGCTCTGCTTTGTCGAGGAGGCCATCAATGCCACCATACCGCTCTATGCCGTCGCACGTCGTCCCCTCAAGACGGTGCCGCGTCTGCCCATGGAACGCAGACTGAGCAATTTCAATACGCCGCTGGTGGCACTGCATCAGCAAGCGGTGCTGGCGGCACAAGATCTACCCGTGGATGAGCCCAAGTTCCTCAACTGGGCCGAACGGGATGCACTGTTCCTCAAGTATCAGTATATGCAATACTTGCGACAGGTTACCCAACTGCTGGCCAAGCAGCGCAAGAAGAACTGCTCAAGTGGTTCCAGGCTGACGACCAAGGGTCCCAGGCAGCGGGTAACGAAGGGTCCTCGGCGGACAGCGATGTTGCCGCCTGGCCAGAAGCTGCGCAAGCAGAGACCTATTGCCAACTAGGAGACAGTTCCAGTGCCAGTGCCAGTTCCAGTTCCAGTTCCAGCTGCAGTTCCAACTCCTGTTCCAGTTTAAGCACCTCCTCCAGCTTCAGTTCCAGCTCCAGTTCCAGAACCACTTTGAGTTCCAGTTCAAGATCAGTTCCAGTTCCCGAACCAACTTCTGTACTAGTTCCAGTACCAGTTTCAGTTTTGATACCAGTTCCAGTTCCAGTTTTGGTCCCAGTACCAGTTAAAGTACCAGTTCCAGTGCCAGAACTAGTTCCAGTATCAGTTCCATTCTACAACCAGAGCTAGTACCAGTTCCAGTTCCAGTATCATTCCGAGTACTAGTTCCGAGTACCAGTTCCAGTACCAGTTCCAGTACCAGTTTCAGTACCCGTTCCAGTACCAGTTCCAGTACCAGTTCCAGTACCAGTTCCAGTACTAGTTCCAGTAGTAGTTCCAGTATCATTCCGAGCACCAGTTCCAGTACCAGTTCCAGCACCAGTTCCAGCACCAGTACCAGTTCCAGCTCCATTACCAGTTCCAGCTCCACTTCAGCTCCAGTTCAATATCTTTTGCTGGTTCCAGTTCAGGTTCCGAATCCAATTGAACTCTCATCTTTTTCCCCACGAACTGAACACACATGACAAGAAGAAGCGACACCAAGGCTCATTTTATTCTAAAAAAAAAACCCCTATTTATTTATAACCTAACTTATTATCTAATTTATGAACATCGAAACTCACTCTCAAGAACGGCTATGAAAACCGAAAACCGAACTTCGAAAAGCGACCCGCACCACGAAAAACATTACCAGCAACATCTAGAAAAAAAAAACAACCCACATTAACTATTTATATCCTCACAAAACTTGATTTTATTTCGCATTTCATTTCATTATAATATTATGCTAGATTTAAAGTTTTAAAATATTATTTTTTTTTTTGCGAATTATCTTAAGCGACTCATCCATGGATTATTTATTTACATTCCATCATTGTAAATCGAAATGAAAGATCGAAAAAATTCCCCCAAATTAGTTAATAAGGAATATATATCCCTATGAAATACGCACAATTTTGCCTTGTATTATAATGCTGTGATAATAGTTGATAGACGATGCCCGAATCCAATAACGAATCGCCCAGTTGGCTATGAACAACGCATGTACTTATAGCCGATAGGTATTATACAAAACCCCTCAGTACTCATGTATGGTACATATAAGGATACAACTTGATTTTCTATGTGAAATTTACTGTAAATACTGCATATGATTTTTCTAATTCAAAATATATACATAAAGTACGACAGAATTGACGTGCAAAGCCAAAAAAAAACTATGTGTGATTTTATTTGGGAACTATCGAGGGAGACTACCGTATGGGCTATCAATTGAGATAAAAGGAAGAATTGTGAATCGAAAAAATTTTTATTTAAACTTTTATTTTAGCTAGAATCGAATAAATTTTTATTTAAACTTTTATTTTAGCTAGAAAAAATTACAGTAGTTTTTTTAAACTATTCTAATAGCTATAAATGTTTGTTTTTATTGGGAAATAACGTAGGGGACTAACGATGGTATTTAAAATCGATAAAATAATATCGATAAGTTTTTTTAAATTTATAGGTTATTTATAGCTTATACATGATTTTTTTTTAATAACAAAAAAAAAAAATCTAAAACTATTTAATAAACTTAGAAAGTGTGTTTTTCAATGGAAACTATCAAAGGGGACTCTCGGTGGAATAGAAAATGTATTGAAAATATCTAAAAGACTTCAAGAATCGAAAAAAATTATTTTTTATTTATTTTATTATATTTAGGAACCCAAAAACAGGAAAACCCACAATGACTTTCTTTTGAAAATCGTTCATGAATTTCTTTATATAGATCAAAAAATGTATTGATAATATTGTTCTATGTTTCTTCTTTTCCAATCAAGATCCTTAATATTTTTTTATATAAATTCCAAATTGTTTATATACCATTTCACTGCAATTTTAGGTGTAGTTTGAGACGCTGAAGGCGACGACGACGACACTCATAAAAAAAAGCAAGCCGAGATATAAAGCTGATTTAGTAGTATCTGACGAAATGATCGACAGTTTGCCTGGTGGTCGTTGGGTCTGTCGGGGTGTGTGTGTGGGGTCCTCAATTAACGTAGCGCCATATCAATTACAGCTGCAACGAGAATGAGATCCATTCCCACAGCTCGTGGCGGCGAAGGCAGCACCAGCTGCTGCATTGCGCATACGCTGCGTAAGCCCGCGCTTGCAATGCGATCGGTTTTGGAGAATGCTGAGACAGAGAGACAGGCAGACAGACAGAGAGACAGACATACGAAAACAAGATATAAACAAGTTGCAGGCAACAGCAGCGCACAGCGACTGGCAAGCACGATGAGCATATACCACGTAAGTTTTTTCTAAATAAATAAAAATAATAAATAAAAACAATAAAAAAATAAATAAAAAAATAAATTAAGGAAGTTTTTTCTAAGTAAATAAAAATAATAATAAATAAAAAAAAATAAATAAATAAAATAAATGCACACCCGCTTACCTGGCTACACGCACAGGGTATGCCAAAATAATTTAATTTCCAATTGCAGGAGAATCTTTTTTTTTTTTACATCAAGAAGTAAGTTTTTCTAAATAAATAAAAATAATTATAAATAAATAAATATATAAGAGATTAAATTATGATTTTAAGCAAGGCAAACTGTGCGCGAGGAAACAGCACACCCGCTTGCCTGGTTACACGCACAGGGTATGCTGAGAATCAGAGCCGAAACAATTTCATTTCGAATTGCTGGAGATTCTTTTTTTTTTTTTTTTTTTTATTTTGCATCAAGAAGTAAATTACGCGGCATTTATAGACTTGTACAAATATTTTATGAGCCATATAATAATTCCAACAGTCCGATACAGTTGTCTCGGCTCTGGAGATCGTCTCTCCTCCTCCTCCTCCTCCTCCTGCTCCTCGTGTTGTTGTTGTTGTTGTCATAGCTGTGGGTAACTTCTTGACAATTTTAACGACGACAATTTTGTTGTGCCTGCCCTGGTGTGTGCGAGTGTGTGTGCGTGTGTGTTGTTTTTGGGAGCGCTGCGGCTTATCGAGGCGGAGCCATCTACATAGTACGCACACCCTGGCACAGTGGACCCGACTCGGACCCGACTCCAAGTCGTTGTGTGTTACTAATGTCTTTCATCTCCAGCCTGCGTGTGTGTGTGCGTGTGTGTGTGAGTGTGTCGCGGTTTCCACCAATCGCCCTGTGCGCCTTCAATCTTCTCCTGCGCCCTGCGCCCTGCGCCGCCGCATCGTCCCATTTTATCTCACACAATCAGCAATTGTCATTAATTTCGGACGCTGCGTACGTGCTCCGATTTGTCTCTCTTGATTCTCTTGGATTCTCCTCCCGGTGACTGATTCAACAATTTAATATGCAACAGTTGCACACGATCATCTCTCTCCCTCTCTCTTTCTCTCTGTGTGCCCCTGGGGACACTAAAGATCGCTTATCGTTTTTGATTTTATTGTGCGACACAGCCTCTGCTGCTGCTTCCCTTCACTTCTCGGAGAGAATTGTACATGCAACTATGCAACATTCTTCTCGCGCTCTCTTTCTCCCTCTCTTCTCTCTCTCTCTCTTTTTCCCCTGTAGCCACAACCCTTTTGGAACCCGCTGAACAATCCTGTAGCGCCGCAGTTTAATGGACTTTCCAGCAAGTGCACGTAGCGCTCATCTATCTTCAGTTTTTGATAGGTTTTTACGATCGCATTTATGCGATGGCCTTTATTAAATTGAAAATTATGTCTTTCTACGATGAGAAATGTCTGAAAATCGCTGCGTCTCTTTCACTCGCTCCTTGGCCTTTTTTTTTCCTCAATGAACTTGCCTGCATCTTGGCCTGATTTAATCTAAATGTTTATTTGGTTTTCTTTTTAGTTTATATTTTTTTTCTGTTTCTTTTTTCCCCTCTCTTTTTTCTTTCTTTCTTTTTTTTTTTTGCTGTTTTGCCGGCGGTCACGTGCAGCTTCACATAAAACTGTAGTTGCTTTTGTATTTTCTGATTCTTTTTTTTTTTTTTTTTGGTTTTTTTTTTTTAGTTTTTTGGATTCTTCTGTGACAATTAATTAAAAATATCTTATTTCATTTCTGTTCTCTTTTTCTTCGTGTGTTTTTTTGTTATTTTTGAGTTATGTTTTCCGCTGCAGATTTATAGATAATGGCGTTACATTTATGGGCCCTAAATGCGCCAGAGAAAAAGAGTCGCCCACTAGTCGAGTAAATCTTCCCTTCCCCCCAGCCCTACTCTGGGGCAAAACTGTTTACGACGCTGTCAACAAGCTTTCCATTAAGCTTCACCAACGTTATAAACATATAGATTATATATATATCTATATGGAACACAGCTTTGTTTCATCAGTTTCTGATTTTTTTTTTTATATATATATTTTTTTTTTTGATTGCAAAATGTTCTCGATTTTTTGTTTAGATTTGCAACAATCTCACGACAATTGCTGCCTCAGCTAAAGTTGGCCTGGGAATAGGTGTTGAAATCTTCAGAGATTTCTAGAGAGATCAGCAGTTTCTTCTTTCACAGAATCGTAGAATAAAAAAAAAAGAGAGCAGCTGTGTGAGGCAATTGAGGCGAAAGAAGATTCTGCAATCGTTCTATTTTTTTTTTTTTTTTTTTTTTTTTCGCAATTTTCAATATGAACCTTACCAAGATGATCTACATAGAAGAAATTGGACTATATGTATTGCCCATTAAATTGAGTTTAAAGTTTGTATTATGCTGACACTATGCGAAAAAAATTGTGTTTCTTTTGCTTCAAGGCAGTCCATCAAGGTGTCGAGTTAGGATGGTAAAGTTCTTCATATATATTTAAATAACTCTGTATAATTGATCATATAAAATCAGTATGATTTCACACATAAACTATTCCTATATCTGGGTTTCCCCTATGTACATACAACATGCAAGCTCCTTCAATTCACCTTGAACTCTACCCACAATGCAATGTTCTATTTATATTCTCTATTTCCTTTTATGACCTCATTATTGGGGTATTTCGTAGGTCTAGGCAATTACTGGATCTATTTAACATAAACCACCTCGATTTCCGGACTTTACTCATTGTATGGACTTTATCCCTTATTTTATTATTGATATCACATGACTTCATCGACATAATATTGTCACTACATCGAATCATCTGATTTTGTGGGCACTTAGTAGTTATATGTATATATTCATTCTATGACTCGATAACTCGATCGATCAATTAGTGGTTAGCCCTTTGCCATATCATTACGTATATAATACGTAATTACAGTAATCTATATTTATATAGTACACTGAAGACTGTAAGATCTCATAATCATGTGAGGATTTCTTTGTCATCTTTGATTTCACATAAATCACATTTTTTATGACTCTTTTTTTTTGTATAAAATTTGTTTTAGTTTAGTTTCAGTTATCTCAGTTGTTTTTTAAGGTAATGCAACGAAACTCACTACATAGCTCTTTTATTATATCTTTATTTAGCTGTAGGAATTTCAATTAAATCGATCTACTTTAAGCTACAGTTTCAAGCATACCATCTGTCGCATGTGCAGATCTCTGTTGTTTTTCAAGATATTGCAACTAAACTCGATATATACTACCATTAGTATATTTCACAATTGCTCTATAAATTTCCTTTAAATCCCTCTACCATAACATAGTGTTTGCGAAGAATACATTCTACAAATATACAGATCTCTGTTGTTTTCCAAGATATTTCACTTAAATTCAGTATATACTATCATTAGAATATTTTACAATTGTACTAAAAATTTAATTGAAATCGTGCTACTGTAACATAGTTTTAGCAAAGAAAGGAAAGAATGAAGAAGGAAAGAAAGGCAAATCTACAGATCTCTGTTGTTTGCTATGATATTACAATGAAACTTATAATATACACCTCTTACATAGTATATATTATGTTCTACAAATTTCAGCTAGATCGTTAAACTGTACTTGGAGATATTGAAGAACTGAACTGCCAAATGGGGTTTGCATGAAATCTTTATGATTTATCAAATGAAACCTCTACCAATTTAAACTATAAAATATTCTTTATATACTAGTTAAATTTCATTAAAATCGTATTGCAAAATATTGAAGAAACCTAAAGCAACATAATACAAATATACAGATTTCTGTTGTTTGCTGAGATATTACACTGAAACTCATAATCTCTTTCAATATATATTATATGCTCTAAAAATTTCAGCTAGATCGTTATACTGTACTTAGAGTTATTTAAGAAATGAACTGCCAAATGGGGTTTCGCATATAAATATTTATATTTATGAAATTGAACTTTACATATATAAGCTATATAATATTCTTTATATACTACTTAAATTTCATTAAAATCGTATTGCAAAATATTGAAGAAACCTAAAGAAACTGAGGATATTTTTTTTGTCTAAAAATCGCATGAGGCTTGTAAACAATTTGCGGGACAGTCTGCAAATGGGTCTGATTATTTGGTCTGGGTATGGGTTTTTGGGTCTGCTATTATTGGGTCTTGGCCTACTCTATATGGGCGTCAGTGCGGCGCCTTGGATGATATAAATTACATTGGGTTAACAATGCGCAATGCAGTTAGGACGTTTTCCGTTTAATAAGGTCAAAAGGTGTTACCAACACACACACACACACGCACACACACAGCTGACAATTGTGTCTGGGTTGGAACATAAAGTGACAAAAATTATGAAAGAATCTCGAGAGGAGATCAAAGGTGACGCGCCCACTTCAGGAATGCGAAACGACAATCGAATCTAATTCAATTGAGGGCGCACAAAAGGTGCACAAGGACAGCTGAGAGTGTGCAGGCGAGCAGGCGGGCAGGCAGCAGGAGGAGGAGGAGGAGGAGGAGGAGGAGGAGGGTAGAACCGGAGGGCAGAAGGTGAGGACGCTGCAGGACAATAAAGTGATCAATAGCAGAAAAAATGTTTTTAATTGTCAATGAATGCGTGATGGAATTGGGCATAGAGAAGGTTTTGGCCAGCCAGACAGCCAGCCAGCCAGCCACGACCCTTGACCTTTTGCGGCTGTGGCCAGTGTATTGTTTGGCCAGCCCATCTCTGTCTGTGTGTGTGTGTGTTGTTATTGTTGTGCAATTGCCGTGTGCAGTTCTGCGAGCTGAGAACACACAAAAAAAAAAGGTGAAATAAATTGCCCACCACCCAGGTGAGGAATTGCCCAGGAAGGGCCCAAGGACCTATAAATTTTCAACAGCTACGTGTTTGGGAGTAACTGTAGGCGAGTGTGTGTGTGTGTGCCTGTGTGTGTGTGTGTGTGTATGACATGGTCATAATTAATGGCCAAGTTGGCGCCAGCAACTGAAAAGAAGCAGAAGACAACGACAACATCGACGACTCGAGCCTCCGACTGCGCCTGTGAAACAAATTCAAACTTTGCATTCGAGTGGGAAAAAGAGACAGCAATAGGGAGAGAGAGAAAAAAGAGAGAGACAGGGAGAGAGAGAGAGAGAGAGCCAGACGATCGCTGTTTGCATTTGTTGTATTTGTGTCATATTTGAAGTGCGCACAGGAAACCCAATGAAGCGAGAGAGAGAGAGAGGGAGAGAGAGAGAGCGAGAGAGAGAGAGAATTGATGAACGTGCGCCCCTGCTCCTGCCCCTACCCCTGCCCCTGCCCCGCATCCTTTCAAGAGTTACACCGCCTTATCGAGAGTTTGCATCGCAAACAGCGCGAGTGAAGGAGTGAGAGGAGCAATCGGTCAAAGGGCAAAGCAATCAGTCAATGGGAACACACACACACACACAGACGTCGTGTGCCTCACAAGTGGCTGCACAAATATTGACGCAATCCTTTTGGCCAGGACTGGGAGACACAGAGAAAGAAAGGGAGAAAGTAAGGGGAAGGGGGAGGAGAGAGATAAGACGTGCGAACAACTTCACAGACGAATGCGATGCACAAATATTTGCCAAAACACAGAGAAGGAGGGAAGCAGGGAATGGAGAGGGAAGCAGGGAATAAGAGGGAAGCAGAGGTTGAGCGGAGAAAGGAGTGAGGAGGGAGAGCTAACCTCGTTAGCTGCCTAACACAACTCAACTTGGCCAACAACCTGCCAGCCCAAGCATCCCAAAACAGAGTCCTGGCTGGTTCAATAAACCACATATCGTTAAAGTATCGAGACAGATCCAGAGCCAGAGCCAGACTCAGAGCGAGAACTATGATCGCAGTCTGCGTGCCCTAAAAGGCCCGTGTAATGCCAAGTGCAAGTGCAAGGATCGGCTAGATGGACTCACAGATGATCTACGTGGTAGATCTAAGCATAGATAACAGAAAATTGTAAATTAAAAGTGTTTATATATTATGTTCTTATAATAAATAAGCATAGGCATTACAAAAGATGCCAAGCATTAATTACAGCTATTCCGAATGAAAAAAAAGTATAATAATTATATATCATAAATCTAGTCAGTAAAATGTTATTATATAATAATCTATCATATATCTAGTAAGTATTATATAAACAAATTTGTTTAAAATTCTTAAATAAGCTGCTCTATATACATATTTTTTTTTTGAAGATCTTTGAAATTGTCTGATTAAATACAAACGAAATATATGTTTAAGTGATAATGATTACGTTTTTTGAAGATCTTTTCGATTGACTGTCAAAATAAATAAATAAAAAAAAAAAAATATTAATAAATAATGAATAAATAAAAATAAATAAAATAAGAATTTAAATAATAATAATAAACTTAAAAATGTGTAACAATTGTAAATTAAAGAATTTTTATCAATATAAGTCTCAAGAAATTTATATCATTAAAAAACTAAATTCTTCACTTAATCCTAACGTTACTTTAGTCAGGCATATTTTAAAAAACTTTACACTGCGCTTAATTATAAAAATTTCAAAATTTTTAATGATATTCCACTTAATCTTAACTTAACTTTGTCAGAGAGTATAGAATGCCTTGAAATAGTAATATTATATGTATTGTATATACAATTAGAATTTGTATGCTATATTAATCACAAGATCTTTGAATTCACATTGATATTTCATAAAAGTAAAAAGCCTGCACACTGTGCTAAAATCGTAAAATCCTGTATCTGTTTTTAAATGATTTCTCCCAATTTTAATCTATTATCTATAAAAAATAATGATATATAATAATACGATATATGTATATATATATGAATGATATATATGAAGTTCTTATGATTTTTTTACTATTATATTAATTTATTATTCTTTTAGTTAGCTCATTTTTGTTTCATTATTATTTATTTATAGATTAAATATGCTAAGATTTGCATAAGAGACTGTAATTTCTAGTTAGTTATGTATAATTTTATTTAATTTATATTAATCTATCCCTCTCTCTCTATCTAGCTTCCTTATCTCATAAAACAAAATCACTGCAGCTGCCCATATACCTTGAACAAGTGTAGCAGAGATCAAGTCTGCATAGTCGAGTCTGATGCAGAGTCTGTTACAGACTCAGAGACATCATCTTCTACAGTCTGTGCCGTCTGTTGGAGGAGAGAGGAGCCAAGAGAGAGAGAGATAAAGAAAGAGAGAGAGAGAGAGAGAGATGATGGAGGCACAAATAGACTAATTGCCCGCGACTAATAAGACATCGTTCTCATTCAATTAAAATATCCATATCTAGTACAATTAGAGGACGACAAATGTCCACATTGCGGAGACTCATTAAACTTGCACGAATTATTGCACGCACTTTGTCATACATTTTAATTTCACTTCACTCTCGGCCGGGTCCAGTCGATCCAAGCCAACTCAAGCCAAGCCAAGCCAAGTTAAGTCAAGTCTCGAGCCAGGCCAAGTGCGGCTTGAAACGAAACGAAATCGAGCCGATGCCGATGCCAAAGTCAAAGCCAGAGCCAGAGCCAGTCCAAGTGCAAGTCCAAGATCGGGCCAAGATCAAGAGAGGGAGCTAGGGGGATCCCTCTCTCTGTGTCTCTCTCTCGCTCTCTCACACACACATATTAGCAATTACGCTCATTACACTTAATTACAGAAAACTAGGAGTGCATGAAGATTTCCAACTGCGGATCGAGCCAAGTCAGAGTCGGAGTCGATCCGCCAGTGGCTCCGTTTCGGAGCTTGCAACTTGTTGCTGCTGCTGCTGTTGTTGCAGCAACTGTTGCTGCTGTTGTTATTGTTATAACAGTGCTCGCTTGTGTCTTTATATGTGGCAATGTGCGCCGCGAGGATCACGAGAGCAACATGCAGCATGCAGCATGCAGCATGCAGAGCAAGTGAATTATTGCAGTCTCATTATGTGCGATGAGTTATGTATGGCGTATTGCTTTCGTCGTCAGCAACCTCTGCTGCTGCTGCTGCTGCTGCTGCTGCCTCTCGTCAACAACATCGTCATCATCACTCCATCTACATCTCCATCTCTCTCTCTCACACTCACACTCTCTCTCTCCATCTCTTTCTGCGAAAGTGCTCATGTTGTATCTGCATTGTAACATCCAAACATTCAGACAGCCAGCCAGACATACGAGCAGCCATCTGTCAGTACCAGCAACAGGCCCAGAGAGAGAAAGAGAGAGAGAGACTCCATCTCCATCTCCTGCCCATGCTTCAAGCTCCAAGCTCAGCTCCAGCCCCAGCTCCGTCGAAGAATGTAGTGTGATGGTCGCCTAAATCAAGCGTACTTAGCGAATGATTTACATTCCAAAAGACAGCAAACACACTGTTTTGCGGTATGTGATGTTATGCGAGCAGCAGCAGCAGCAACACACACACATACACACACACACACACACACACACACACACGCTCCCTGGCCAAGCCAAGCCACGCATGTGTGTGCTCCACAACGCTTCGAGCTACGCAGCGCAACGCAACGCAAAGCCAGCGCAGCTCAACGAACACGTGAATCTCCTACACAGTGAGCTTGTATCGAAATGAAGCTTTGGCAGGCTGTTGAGATAAGAAAAATATCTATAATATATCTATATATAATAGTTTGAAAAGCAAAGCTAGAGAAAGCATAAATAAAGGATTATGTCTGTATAAACACGCAGATCTCCGTTATAAGGAAAGCTAGAAATGCCAAATTTAGTTGTCAAATAAAGGTTTCTGTGCACCATGAGCTGCTAAGGTTTATTTCAAATTTAAGAGTGCCAACTTTCAAGGAAATTTAATATTTGCAAGTATTAATACTCTATTTAAACAAAAATAAACACTATAATATTATATTGCTATAAAATTGTACATTAAATTAAATCACATTTAATAAACGAGAATTGTAATTGAATATAAGGCAAAAAGCAATAACAGTTATTGAACATTACCTAAATAGGACTTAACATATTGTTTTATCATTTTGTAAAATATAAATGCATGGATAAACATATTCAGTAGGTTATAAAATAGCTTATTTCTCTTTATAAAATAAGTAACTCTTCTATTATATCATTTTATTAACTCATGTGTATGCTAAGTCTTATAAAAGTAATACATATTTAAGTTTATTCGAAATATTACTAGTATTTGTTGAAATTTAACGATTAATATGTATATGATGGACATTACTGCGAGACCCTCTATATGCTTTGAAAATTTGTAGTGCATCGAATTTGCTTAAAATATTAGTTAAGATGATTGTATTCAATTTTTGTTACCGTCGTTCTTACAACTCTCTGATCTGTATTGCCGGATCTGAAATATATATATATTTCTCATTCCTATTAGCTTAAGAGTTATGATTATTATCATTATTTGATTATAATAGGTTATCCTTATAATAAAGTAACCTTAACTTTTTACATTTTATTTGTATAGTAATCAAGAAATATATATTATATATATTTTTAATCCATATACAGACTTTTAAGTTTAAGACTTCAATTATTATTTTTTTATTTTCTTTTTTAAGTATTCATTAAAATATACAGAGTTCTAGGTATTCCTTAAAACAAGTACTTAAATGTATAGATAATTCGATTATGCTAATTTATTTTGTAAGTAATCTTAACTCTTCATGAAATATATATATTTTTGATTCCTATATAGACATTTTAGTTTAAGAGCTTTATTTATTATTTATTTATTTATTTTTTATTTATTTAAAAAATATATAGAGTTCCCTTTAAGCTCGTACTTAAATATAAAGGTAATTCGATTATGCTAATTTATCTTGTAAGTAACCCTTCAGCCTTTATCGATTGTCTGCTATGCAGATCACTTTGCCCCCCGATCGATATGCCTCATGCAACGCACTGTAGGGCATCGCGATAATAAGCAGCAACTGGCAAAGATACAGCGGCAGCTTCGACGCAGTTTCCGTCACCGTGGCCGCTGCTGCTGCTGCCTGCTGCCTGCTGCCACTGCCTCTGCCTGCTGCACTACCTCAGCTGCCTCTGCCCGCTGCAACGTCACAATGTCGGACGCTTCGTCGCATAAATATCACCAGCAATTACTCAGTCATAAGTTTGCTGCCTGCTCGTTTGCTGTCATGACATGAGCAACTCGGCTCGTTCGACGAGGCTCACTTTATAAGGCAACCAGGCGGCCGTCCAGACGTGGCCAGGGTCTGGGTCTGGGTCTGTGCCTGCTCTGGGCTGCTGCTCCACCTCCTCCTGCTCTGCCTGTGCCTGCGATGCGCCTGCGCCAGAGAGTGTGCAGAGAGCTTTCCGAGCTCCTTTAATGCCCGCCGCCTTGAGTCTGCTAGCCTGCTTCCCAACTGCTCCTCCCCTGCTCCCCTCCTCCTGCTCTGCTCTCCTCCCGCCCTGCACTCTGCCCTGTGTGTGCGCCCAAAGTTGCCGCTAGGCACAGCAGCCGCGACATGGAGATCTCTGTCTGCCGTTTTGGGGGCCGTTTGTGGTGTCGGCTTGGCAAATTTTTACAACTTGTATAAAGTCGCAGAGAGTGGCAGCGTCGCGGGTTCCAGCAGGGCGGTAATTTGTTAAAGCTTCCTTACTTTTCAACACTCTCCAGCAGCAGCCAGAAAACGGCTAAAAGTGGAGGGAGGCAGGCAGGCAGGGAGGGCAGAAACCCAGCCAAGCCGAGCACAATTTAATTGTGCCCCTTGACTTGCTCTCTCGCTCTCTCTCTCTCTCTCTTTCTGTCTCTCTCTCCCCCTCTCTTTAGATCCTTGCGCACTTTGTCTTCCTCCCGATGATAAATTTCCCTGGCCATCCATCTAAGTGCGCTGCAGCAGCCACCGATCATCATCCGCAGCAGCGGCAGCAGCAGCGCCCTGGCTAAGTAGGTCCGCCGTCATTCATAACACACTCACACTCGCACACTCACACACTCACACAACACTTGCCACAACACTCACATAAGCACTTGCTTCCTCAACACAAATCAACAAGGATGACGGAGCTGCTGACACCGCCAGACTGAGTTGCGGTCGCGCTCGCACTCTGATTTTCAGTTTGAGGCTTAAACGCAGCTTGCACAGTGGTTGCAAGCCGATTGGAATGCTAGCAAAATGATTTACAGCTTAGTAGATATATTTTAAAATTACTAAGTCTATTTTATTGGCTGATTGGCTACATTAAAATAATATCAAAATTGATTCTTTAAAATTTTTCGATTTTTTGGAAATTTGAGTAAGGGTCCCCCCTATGATTTTTCAGCAACATATTTTTTTTTTTAATTTTAAATCGCGAGGTTTTAGTTTTAATCGATTGTGGAGATCAAAATTAGTACTAAACAATTGTTTAAATCGATTTTAAACAATACTTAATTTTCGTCCAAAAATCATGTCGAAATGGTCAAAAAATTAGACAAGTAACGACCTCAACAGGCCTGGTACCCTCATTTTATACCCATCGTAACTTTCTTAAGAATCAAACGATTTTCAAGCGGAATGACATTTTGTTTAAGTTTTAACAACCTGAGTGATTCTACATTTAAAAATATCAAAATTTAATCTTTCAAATTTTTCAATATTTTGGAAATTTAGGCAATGGTCCCCCCTATGATTTTTCAGCAACATATTTTTTTTCAAATTTTAAATCGCGAGTTTTTAGTTTTAATAGATTGCGGAGGTCAAAATTAGTACTTAACAATTGTTTAAATCGATTTTAAACGATACTTAATTTTTGGCCAAAAATCATGTCGAAATGGTCAAAAAATTAGACATGTAACACACTCAACAGGCCTGGTACCCTCTTTTTACACCCATCGTAACTTTCTTAAAAATCAAACGATTTTCACGCGGAATGACATTTTGTTTACGTTTAAACAAGCTGAGTGATTCTACATTTAAAAAATACCGAAATAGATTTTTTGAAATTTTTCGAAATTTTGGAAATTTAGGTAAGGGTCCCCCCTATGATTTTTCAGCAACATTTTCTTTTTTTAATTTTATATCGCGAGTTTTTAGTTTTAATCGATTGCGAGGGTCAAAATTAGTACTAAACAATTGTTTAAATCGATTTTAAACGATACTTATTTTTCGGCCAAAAATAAGGTCGATATGGTCAAAAAATTAGACTTGTAACACACTCAACAGGCCTGGTACCCTCATTTTAAACCCATCGTAACTTTCTTAAAAATCAAACGATTTTCACGCGGAATGACATTTTGTTTATGTTTTTATAACGTGAGTAATTCTACACTTCAAAAATAGCAGACACTTAGCATATACACTGAGGCCTTACCGACTTGTTTATTATGAAGTAATTTCCGAATAACAATTATTAAATATTCATTTTGGTGAATATCGATGAATAATAAAAACCAAAAATCTTTTTTTTTCGCTAAATACGTTTGTTTGCTTAGATATAAATTTGCATAAACGAGAAATTTTTATATAAAAATCAATTACTTGCTAGTTCTTCTTTATATACACTCATTTTAATGTAATGCCTGATAAAATATGTAATATTTAAATTTATAATAATTAAATAATAATAATATCAATGTCATTTGAAATAGTCAGTTATAGGAAATGCTATTTTAAAAGTGTTTATCAAATGTGCAAAGGATTAGGTTCCCATTGTATATGTTTATCTTGCAGATTAGATAGCACAGATAATTTCAACTAATACAACTTAGCGCGTGGAGTACTTCAAGTGGAATAAGTATACTAACATTGTAGTCTGACATAGTTAGCTTACATTGGTATTGAAAACTCTAAAATAAAATTTACAGCCTGAAAATAAATAAGTAGAGTTAGGTATTTTAATTTTCATAAAACATCACATTTCTGCCAGTCTATTTTCTTTATAACAGGCAGAAGACGGCGTGACAATTATATTTATTCTCCTTAATAGAGTTTAATCAGTCAAGTGTCTGTATGAATGCGCTGATCTCAGTTAATAAATGAGTAAGGCATATCAAACTTTTAGATAATCACTAGAGATTATTGTTAAAAATGTTTATCAAGCTTAAGTTAAATATTTTTCAAATCTACCGACATCTATCCCTATTTATAATAGTCTTACTTAGTCGAAATTTAAGTTAGGTTCTTATCTCACATATATCTACCTACATTTATCCTTATTTTTGATAATCAAATTAAGTCGAAATTTAAGTTGCTTTTCTCTATCTTTTTTCACCCAGTTTTATCACTCACCTTTTTCGCCCACTCTCATCCCACTGTGCTGCGCATCACTCAAGCGTCGCATCGTAACTGCAACTGCGCCGCGGGCGTTTTTCGACTGCGTTTGCCACGATGCAGCAAGGAGGAGCAAGAGGAGGAGCAGGAGGAGGAGGAGCAGGAGGAGAAGGAGCAGCGTCTGCTACGTCGACTTGTTGCCACCGACTCCGACTCGGAGTCAATGAAAATGTTAAGCATCTTTCACTAACATTAATTTTTATTTATTTATAGCTTTATTTTATTTATGTATTTGCTTTGTGCTTGAGGCCACAGCTTGGCAGCTTGGCATGGCTTCGCTTCGCTGTGCTTCTCTACGCCTTGGACGTCAGCAATGGGGATCCGGATGATGACGATGACGATAACGATGACGTCGCATCAACTGACGTATTCGTCGCCAGATCCTGCATACGCCGCGGCCGCGTGGCAAAGGGCGATCCGCACGCCAACAACATTGACGTCCGACAACAACAACAACAACAAATGCGTACGACAACAAAAAAAAAAAAAAAAAAAAACTACAGCAGCTGATAAGGCTGCGAGCTTATCAATAATAACGACGTAGTCGACTTGCCGCACGCTCCCGTTTCCGTTCGCGTTCCGCACAGGTCGCTGAGTCAATACGCTGGGCAATTGTTGCTGCTGTTGCTGCTGTTGTTGTTGCTGTCGTCATGCCTTGCCTCGTCTGCTGTGTTGATCTTCAGCGCAAAAAAAAAACGACAAAAAATTCATTGAATTGATCATAAAATTGCGAGAAACTCTGCCGCTTTTCCCAGAAAAATTAACTGTGCGACTGAACGCGGCATTGTTGTTGTTGTTGTTGTTGTTGTTGTAGCTGCTGCTGTTGCTGCTGTGTTGTTGCTGCCGTGCTGTTGTTGCTGCTGCTGTTGCCGGTTGGCAGTGTGCGCCTCGCAGGTACTTCAAAAATGTGTCCACAACATTTTTTTCGGGCCAACCAAAATAAGAAAATATTTTTTAACTGCATTGCACGACTAGCAGCTACCCTGTAAAAATGCTATGAAAATAAAACAAATTATATACCCTTCTGTCGTTCCTTAATTAACTTAGTCTAACATTTCCCATTGCCAACTTTAATAAACTACGGGGTATTCCAAGTCAAATAAACAGTCAGGTAAACAGACCATGGCCTTGTGGTTTACAGAAATTACAAAAAAACGAAAACAAAAAAAAAAACTGAATAAGCTCAAAGGGAATTCCACATACCTGTGGGTTAAATGGATCACATGCCGCTCAAGGGTTAAGAAACACTGTTTATAAGTATATATAATATTGAATGTTTCGGAACTTAGCTATGCTGACTCTCACACAACACTACAGGGAGATTCCACAATATACTTTTGAACTGCGTCAGCAGCTTAGCTATTTCAGTTTTAGATTTTGTAAAATATTGCTAAAAAAATAATTTCACAAGAACTGGAGAAATAATTACTACGAATTGCGTAAACCAAACTATTCCAATTTTAGATTTGTTGAAATTTCTAGAAAATTTCGAAAAAATTAATTTCACAGCTTAGCTATGCCAATTTTAGAAACATGAGTTTTCTCTGAGCTTATCTTTTCCAATTTCAGATTTCAAATGTTTTTTTTTTAATTTTGAAATACCTGGAAAAGTGTATGCTGCAACTTAAGATCAGATATATTAGAATTTTGCTAGACAGAACTTAAGAAGTTTTGACAAATGCGAAGAATCTTAAAGATAAAACTCTTATGTTCCTCTAAATTGGCTTTTTTTTTTTTTTTTTTTTTTTTTTTTTTAATTTGGTATGGATATTCAGAAAGTCTGAGTTTAAGGAACTATCTATTTCCTAATCCTTTATTACTTATTCAAATTTCTTGAGATTTTTATAGCTTTTAATTTCTAAAACAGTTTTTTTAATGACAGGAAAGACTCTTATCTAATTTCCTCGTATATCATTTCCTTCCTTTATTTTAAAGGCGTTTCCCGTCTAAATTAGCTTCCCTTATACCCCCCTCCCTCCTCCCCTCCCTGGCAAAAACAGAGTTTAAGCTTAGCAAAAACGTATTAAAAAATGCCACCACATTCATCCATGAAGCATTTCCGTTCGTGCCAAAAATAAGACGAAATACAAAAAAAAAGAAGTAAGAGCAAAAAAAAAAAAAAAAAAAAAAACTTGATTTACGTCAATGAAATGGGCAATTGACGTGCGAGAAGACATTTCTCTTTTAATTGCCCTTAGATTTATGCAATATTGTGCACACGACATGCACTGAGAGAAATGCTTGTGTGAATAACTCACTTGACTTGTCATGTAACTTATTAATTTCTCACAGTGTATTGACTTACTTACGCAAATACGTTCGTTCGATCGATCGTTCTCACCCGCTTATATGTGGGCTGCTATGCGTCGCACGCCATACCGGACATGCCATTCCCCAGACCCGGCCCCAGAGAAAGGGTTATCACGAATTCTCCAATTGCAAAATCTATGCTCAACTCGCGATTTACATGCATATAGTACATACTATATAGTACACTTGAATTTGTGATATCGGGCCAGCTTAATCTTGACGGAAATACCGCTAAAAGAATGTTACAAATTGCGAGTGAAAAAAAAGAAGAGAAAAAAAAAACGGAAATTGTATTTGCCAAAAGGGTCTGGGCCTGGGGGTTATGTCAAGTGTGATGATGGCAGTGTGCCTGCCATAAGAAAGAAAAACCCCTACAGATTTGTGTCAATATTGATCTACACGATAAACATCATTCACAAAAAGGTCTCGAGCATGAAAAGAATGCGTTGTAAATTGTTGACGATATCTATCGTCACCTTAAGAAGGAATTTCCGTTTAAGGGTTCGCATATATATATATATATTTTCGAAATTATTATATCTATAGAGGAGTGCTGCTTTGCTAAGAGATTGCAATTAAAATATATCAATAAATTGTAATTTAATATAATTATAATATACAAAGTAGGAATTTCCGTTTAAAAGTCTATATATTTTTTTTCGAAATTATTATATTGAAATACTCACAACTGTCATACGAAGAAGGAATTTCCGTTTAAGGTTGCTGAAAGATATAAGTCTAAGCAATCTTTATTATCAATATATGTATATACTATTATATATATTATACATGTTGTCACATTATGGAATTAATCAACCAAATTTCACATAAGTCTTAAGATTACAAAAAAAAAACCATTGCAATCGAACCACAAAGAAGGAGGAATTTCCGTTTGAAGAGTTTTGAAATATCTTTTGCAATTATTATGCCATAGTTAGTAGTGGTTCTTGAGATCGAAAGATATTGTAATCGCATAGAATGCAAACTATCCTTTTTATAGAAATATATTTATAAAAGTGCTTTCATAATTTTAAACGTTGACATATTGCAGATCTGTAAGGCAATTTAATGGGTCCAAAGGGATAAACCATTGCTTTTTATGGGATTTTAAATATTTCCAATAGTCCATAAGTAATGAAATTTGGAGAATAGATTTGCATGATATTAATCCATATATTTGCCAAAGCAGAGGTTTCTAACTCAAATATTACACCCAATAAACGTAATAGTTCCCCAAGTTCCTCAATGCGCGCGAATTGACTGCAATCAATCCATTTAATCAATAGTTTATATGATATTTTGACAGCATATATTACGTTTAGTATTTTTTTCTTTTAGGATTTTTTATCTGGCATCTTTTTTTCTGCCATTTATACCCGTAACACTCCCACTATATTACAGGGTATTTAATTAGAAATTTAACATTTTATATGTGCAATAAAATTTAAGAGGCAGGTAAGTCCCCCCAAAAAATGCACTTGCTGTCGCATTGCAGCCTATCAATCTCGGGACCCCCCGTCCCGTCCCCTTTACGCCCCAATCCTCCCTGGCTACCAGGGTTGCCCTCATCAACATCATCCTCCCCTGTGATTCCCACGCTCAATTGTTTTTCTCGATATACGATAATGAATCGATTTGTATGCACAACGCCAGCCCCCATACGACAATTTGCCAATTGAGCTGCCGCTGGGTTTGGCCCACACGCCAACGCCCCCGCCCGACACTTACCCCCCCTGGTAACCCCCTTCTAACACTACACCCATGTGCAGCTGCATCCCAATTCATCCCAATCCAATGAGCTGTAAAAGTGCTTTTTGGCTACGTTGTGATGCGGCATTTCCGCAGTGGAACAGAGAGAGAGAGAGAGGGAGAGAGATATAGAGAGAGAGAGAGAGAGAGGGAGAGAGGGAGAGCAGGAGGGGGGGCGCGTCTAAGCCAATTGCTTACACAAGCAAAGCATTTGAACCGTTTTTAATTTCGTTTGCTTTGTCTAAACTTGGTTTATTTTTTTTTTCTTTTTTTTTTTCTTTTTCTTTTCGTTTTGGACTTTTGGACTCTTTCTGTAGACGACGGGAGAGGGGGACCCGGGGGAGGGGGGGGAGGTACAGAGCCGGCGCGCTGAGGTTTTTTATGATGGGAAACATTTTGTCCGGCTCTGGGGCCGCTGTTGCTGGCGTCGCTGTTGCTGCTTAAATCATGTGAATGTGGCAACAACACAGCGCTTGGACATTTCCAGTGTTAACTTTGTTGGTGGGCAAACATACATAGAGCTCCGGAGTTGGAGTCGGAGTTGGAAGACACCCAGCCAGAGCCTGACACTGACTCTCTGGGCCATGGCGGCCGCCTCATTGCTGCAGCGTGTTGCTGTTGTCGTTGTTGTTGTTGCTGTTGTTGTTGCCGTGGCTGTTGCTGTTGTGTTTTTTTTTTTTTTTTTGTTTTTTGTTTCTTCTTGTTTTGTTTTGTTTTGCCTAATGACAAAGACTAATATTTTCTTCCTGTGACATATCTCTTTTTCTTTCTTTTTCATCCATTCAAAAAATTGACTGCGCTGCTGGCGTCGCTGTCGCGCTCCATTTACAGACGCAGTCGCCGTCGCCGTCGCCGTCGCAGTCGGCGTTTGCTGTTGCTGTAGCAGCATTTTATGGAAATTATTTGTTGCATTGCGCTGCTAATGTGTTAAAACAATATGCTCAGCCCCGGCCCCTGCTCCGGCACAGTCCCCCGGCCCGTTGCCCCTGGTCCCTTCTCCTGGCCAGCTCGCCTGCACATTTGCTTTGCTTCTCTTGTGTGCCACAAATAAAATGAGGAAATATTTACACAAGCGGCGGCGGCGGCGGCGACGGCGGCAGAGGCGGCCAGCTGTGCACCCTGGCACGCCCCAGCCGCCTCTCTGTCTCACTCACAGCCATCGCCCTCGCCTGCGCCCTCGCTGAGCGCAGCTCAATTTGCAAGGCAACGACAAAATGTCTAAAGTGTCCGCTGGCCTAGGACCACCCAGCCCTGTGCCCAGAGAGACCAGAGAGAGAGCGTGCACCAGCTGAGCCTGCCCTGCTGCCTGCCGCAAGGTGCCTCAAGGTGCTGCCCCTCAGCTCGCCCAGAGCGCGCACTGTGGCAGGTTTTGTCAATATGCCAGCAGAGAATGCATCAATTAACTCCCACTGCGCCAGGTGTACGTGTGTGCGAGTGTGTGTGTGTGTGTGAGTGTGTGCCGCATCAACCATGCCAAATCGCAGCAAATTGACATGTTTCTCATCTCTGTCTCTATCTCTCTCTCTTTCACTCTCTGTCTCTCTCTCTCCCTCTCTCTCTCTCTCCCTCTCGCTCCTCACAGTGCGTATGCGCAATGGGAGATCTGCCTTCCCAAGCATTATAATAGCCAAAACTAACCCAGTTGAGCCAGACAATTTGGTATATCATCGTGTTTTTAAGGACCACAATTAGTTGGTTCATTTGGTTTACCTTCTTACCCTCAAGACTCCAGGGTATTATAGTTCATGGTATAACTTATTTGAGCAATCCATGAATTTCTAGGCATATATTATCTATATTTAATATATAAACATTTCTTTATTTAGTTTATTTATTATCTCTTTTTAGAAACTAGTGTAAAAGATTGTTATTTTTTAATCATAATCAGAACTACACTAAAAAGAAACGAAATTTATCTATCCTATATATCTATTTATTTTTCTATATTATTTAAATATATTTCTTCATCAGAATCCTTCTCAAAACTGAAATGAAAAATATATAAAAATATCATTTCATATATAAAAATAAAAAAGTAAACTTAATATAATCATTTAATGATCTCAAGTTAGATTAGATTAGTAGGAAAATGTATGCTCGATTTAGGCAATAAATAAAATGTTACATTCTAAATATTGTGTTTTTTCTTGAAGTAATTTTTTGCTGTAGTGAATTCTTTTATTTAACGTAATATTTATCAGTAAAAATCGAATATAATAAAATAAAATAAAAAATATAAAGCTAAGTCTTTATTATATTTTGGTCATGAATTTAAAAAATACAACGACATGGTGATAGAAGTTGCCAGCTGTAAACTTTATAAGCCAGGCATACTATATACTTAAATAGCGTTAAAATTAATTAATTAATACATTAAATAATTAAATAAATAATCTAGATCAATTCTGTCTATGCCTAAGTAAACCTAACTGCCTATTTTTGTATTTATTCCACTGTCTATCCATATGTCTATTCAACTGTCTCTTCAGCTGTCTGCCTTTCCATCTATCTGTCTGTATGTCTGTCTGTCTGTCTGTCTGTCTGTCTGTCTGTCTGTCTGTCTGTCTGTCTGTCTGTCTGTCTGTCTGTCTGTCTGTCTGTCCGTCCGTCCGTCTGTTCGTCTATATAAATGCCTAGATCTCAGGAACTATAAGAGCTAGAGCTATCAAATTTTGGGACAACTCTCGTTTATATAGCAGGGTCTTAAAAATGTTTTGAAGAATTCAGACACATTCATGTTTGCCTTAGTAAATCACTAAATATTGAATAAGGAGCTACATTTTATAGCTAGAATCTTCAATTTTGCTATGTGTGCAATGATTAATACTTCCCCAACAATTCTACAAAATTTGCTTGAAATTGCTCCATAAATTTAGATATTATTTAGGAAATGTATTGGGTACTTGTCAAGAAATTGCAGTTCAAAGACCTCAAGCAGCCTCATCTTGCCTGTAGCTGCAGCTAGCTTATTTGTAGTTGGGAAATCTGCACATTATAGTATTAAAATAGCATATATCTATCCTCTCTTTCTTTCTGTCTCTCCTCTCTCTCTCTCTCTCTCTAGCCAGCTAATCCAAAATTGTGGGATAACTAATCAAAAATGCAAATCGTAAACCAATTTGAAAACTCTTTGTACGAAAGTCAACAGATTTGAGATGAGATATGACGTTGCGTTCACCTTGGCATTGCTCTACAGGCGGTTCCCAGTACACACACACACTCGCACACTCACACACACACACACATATACACACTCTCATACACACACACTGACTTGCAGCACTCTGTTAAAGTCTCACACTCTGCCACACACTCGAGCATTAATCACAAATCAAATAAATACAAATAGAGCAGAGGCAGAGAGACACACACACAGGCACACACACACACACAGGTATACACACACACACACACACACCTGGGTCGCAACACTTGACAATGACACAATACGTCAACTTTGGCGGCAACTCCGACTCCAACTCCGGTTGCACTTGCTGCGCCCATAGGGATGGGATGGGATGAGATGGGATGGGATGGTATGGTATGCTATGCTAGCTCTTGGCTCTAGTCCAGAGCTGGGCTGGGCGCAAGTGTGTGTATGTGTGTGTGTGTGTGCAGGGAGATCAAAGCAAGAGTGCCTCAATAACGATAATCATCGTTATCATAATCATCATGCAGCCGCAGCCGCAGCCGCAGAGTGCGACGGTCTTAACAGATCTTCTACTTCTGCTCGACTTGGATTCTGACAAGCACAATAACAATTTCTATATGCTCTACAAGGGAGGGGTAAGGTAGGGGGAGGGGAAAGATAGGGGGGCAGTGCGCTTGCTCTTTTCATTTCATTTATGTGGGACATTTAATAAAATTTTCTGATGATTTGTACCCTTTGAAGGACCCTCAATCAATGTGTGCCACCTGCCTCTCTCTCTCTCTCGCTCTGCTTCTTTCCAAGTGCCGCTGCAAGTGCAACAGAGAGAGAGAGAGAGAGAGCGAGAGAGGGGCAGCATTTTGTACGCCTCGTTGATCTTGTTGGGATCTTGACGCATGATGATGCGTTGCGACTGAAGGTTGACGTTGGCACTGTGCGGCTACAAAAGCGGCTTAAATGCTGGCAATGGGATTAGCCTGAGTGGCAAGCGGGGGGAAAAGAGAGAAAAAGACAGACAGAGTGAGAGAGAGAGAGAGAGAGAGGCAGCGGCAGTTGGCTGTCGACACATTGCGCATACGCCGCGTGCGCCAATTCGACTTTCTAATGCAGCTGCAGCTGCCTGGCACACCCACACACACACACAGGCACACACACACACACACACACACACACACACACAGGCAGCGACATGCAGTGACAATATTGTGCGTGCATCTTCTTGTCACTGTCACAACAACAACAACGTGCAACGTGTGCAACGTGAGCGACAATCGCCGCACGCGTTCAAAAGGTTTGTGTATTTGCTATTGTTTACCCCGGACACCGAGGGGTACGAGCCCAGGCTAGGGGAGCGTGGGGGGGGAAAAGGTAGAGGCAGGGCAGAGGCGGAACTGATCAAAGTCATTCAAACATGAATGAAGTTCATTAAAAACTGATCAAATCTGTTGAGCGAGAACAATGCAAACAAGAGACAAGAAAGAGTAGAAAAGACGCTGATACAACAAACGAGCTGAGCTGAGAAGGCAACAATAGGCAGGGGGGGAGGGGGGAAGACGCTGCCACAACATCGACTGCGCAGCTGGCAGCGCAGCAGCAGTGACATTTTCGAACGAGAATTGTGAGAGAAACGAAGGTGAGAAGGAGCATCTGTCTCTCTCTCGCTCACTCGCTGTGTGGCTCAACTTCATGATGTCCTGTAAGTCCTGTTAGTCCTCTCTCTCTTCCTCTCTCTCTCTCCCTCTCTCTGTCACCGATCCCCTGGCATGTCCCTTTCAATTCGTACAAAATGATGACATTTCCTGATTTTTGTTTCGCTCTACGGCGACAACAAAGGACAACAACAACATCGGCGACAACAACAACAGCGACAGCGACACCTGAGCAACAACAATACCGTTGTGGGAGTATTCTGGCCCTACCGAGGCGTAAGACCCCGCACTGTCTGCATAACGGAAGTGTTAACGGTGCTTCTTGCCACACAATCAGAGGCAACATGTAACCTACTCCTCCTCCTCCTCTTCCTACATCTCAGACAGCGAGGAAAGTAAGAAACTTTACTAACTTACCTTTCATTCGATTCGAGAGAGAGATATAGCATTTTATATATAATCTATCGGTATTATTATATATATATATAAATTTTATTATATTATTTTACTAAGCTTATTTGATTTATAAATTAAAAGAAAAACAACGATCGTGCAGCTCAAGATCACATTTCTTGATTCCCAGCCTGTTTCCTACTGCTTTTCAATTACTTTCTTTGCATAGTAAGAGCATCTTCTATATACCATATAATATGTATATAATCCATGGAACTTTTTACTATAAAATATATCTATAAAACAAAAGCAAAGATCTATTGTTTTAAGATCTAAGTAGAAAATTTAACTAACTAACATTTCATTTGATTCGATAGAGAGAGATATATCATTTTATATACAATCTATAGGCATTATATAATGTATATATTTTTGTATTATATTATTATACTAAGCTTATATGATTTATACATTAAAAATAACGATCGTGCAGCTCAATATCACATTGTTGCAGAGATCGTGATTTCCAGCATATTTCCTATTTTCAATAGTTTTCTTTGCATAGCAAGAGCATCTTATATATACTATATATAATATCTATATAATCTATGGAACTTAATACTATAATAATACTATCTATAAAATAAAAGAAAAGAGCGATCGATCAAAATTTTTACTATAAGATATATCTATAAAATAATAGGAAAGATCGCTCGATCAATTAAAGTTTTCTCATGCAATTTAATTTGTTTGAGTAACCTTTCTGCTGCTTTCTACTCTTTTCTTTTTTCAGATCTTAGATTAGATCTTTCAGATCTATCAGTATATTAAATTATATATAATAATAAAATATTATCTAAAAGTTTTTTAGTTATAGTTAGTCTCTAAAGTAAAGTCTCTAAAGTAAAAATCGTTTTAAGAAATCCACCCAACGCAACTCATTTCGTGCTTTCTAATCTATTCTTCCTACAGATCTTAAAGAACACTATCAGTATATTAAATAATATATCCATATATTATCTCTTAGTATTTTAGTTAGTCTCTAAAGTAAAGATCGTTTCAAGAAATCCCACGCCACGCAACTCATTTCGTAGATCTTGTTTCCCACACATCTTTATCTTTTCATTCACAGCAATATCATGGCAGTTGAGAGCATATAATGTAGCTATTTTTATGGACTATATATGGATAGGTGGATAGTCGGAAAAGTGTAGGAGAGGGATGGCCCGTTGCGATCCAGTTGAGGCCACATTGAGTGTGTCACTGGGCAAGAAGCCACTGGACAGAGAGAGAGAGAGAGAGAGAGAGAGAGAGAGAGATCGAGACGTTGACAGGGAGGTAGAGATGCCTGTGCCGGTGATTATGACGACAAACCATTAAATGCAGCCGAGGATGAGGTCGCGGTGCGCGACGCGAGTGCGTTTCCAGGAAAGCGCAACGGAAGCGAGACAAAATAGGGAGAGAGCGAGAGCGAGAGAGAGAGAGAGAGAGGGAGAGGGAGAGCCTAGACGTGGCTTAATCCACGCACTGCACGCACCCAGCGAGCAATGAAAATGAAAACGAAAACGATACCGAGTGCGAGTGTGAGTGCCAGTGTGAGTGTGAGTGCGAGTGTGAGTGCGAGTGTGAGTGCGCGAAAAACAATGCAATAACAATATCATCATAAAAACGCAGCGCAAGTCGCCCGTGTCGCACGAAAAAGAAAACCAAAAACCAATACCAAAACCAAGGCACACCGACTCCGAGTCCGAGTCCGAGTCCGAGTCCGAATCCTAACCGGGTACCAGCTCCGACGGTTCCAACTGTGAGGCGAGTCGAGAGGGAAACGGAGAGGACCGGAGAGTCGTTGTGACCGCTATAAATCGATGAAGTCATTGTGTGTGCGGCAATCCTGCCAGGGCAAGAAAGAGAGGGAAGCAGAGAGAGAGAGAGAGAGAGCGCGACGATGCCTTTGCCTTTTTGCATTTTTATTTTCGTACTTGGTTCGATTTTATTGCCACCTCATAAAAGTAGCATAAACATGTTAGTAGCCTGTTGCTACCGCTACTTAAGTTACCTCTGCCTCTGTCCCTCTCCTCCTCCTCCTCCCCCTCCCCCTCCCTCTACTCCTCCTCCCAGCCAGATTTACGAATTTGTTGCACTTTTTATTATGTGATTTTTTTACAACTTTCGCATTTCTCGATATACCCTTTCCAGCTAGCGTTGTTTCACAATCAACTGAGCTAATGTAACTCGACTTTTAGACAAGCTGGAGAGTTGAAATTTGCTCTGCTTATAGCGAATAGCCTAGGCTACAACATAACTTAAAATCAACTGAGTTCCCCTACTGGAACTGCTGGAAAATTCCATTACATTGCAGAGCATAAGCGCGTCGTCTTTGTATCCAACTGGTGGGGGTTTTCTTCTCTTTTTTTTTTTTATTTGTTTTCTGCTGAGTTTTTTTTTTTTCTTTTTTTTTTTTTTGTTCTTCTGGTTTCTTCTGCGCTTGTTCTTGTGAAGTTTTTCCTTCAGTGTCAAAGTGTAATAAAATATTACTCATGGTAATTACAATTTTTGTTGTTTTTCTTTTTCTTCATTTTTTTTTCGTTTTCGCTCAGCCGGCTCAAGTTCAATGTGCACGAAGAGGAAAAACGAAAAGAAAAAGAAACAAAAAAAAAATAATATGAAAAAAAATGTGAACAATTAAAAAATGTTTTTTTTTTTGTTTTTTTTTCGAGGTGCTTGAGAGACCCGACAACTAGGCAGGCGCGTCTGCGCCATAAACCTCACCTCAAGTGCTGCTACTGGCGACAGTTCAACGACATGTTTATTAAGTCATACGCAAAAATTTGTTAGGCCTCCCAGGCCCCAACTCCCCAAGGGACTGCCCGAAAACAACAACAACAACAACAGGTACCCCTCCCTACCCCTACCCCTGCCCGTACCCCTGCCAGTTAAATGAGAACTCGGGGATTTATTATGTGTGCGCGCTCGCACTCTATGAAATTACATAAATGACCATAAAAATGTGTGTTAATAAAAACCCAGACAAGAAACCCAAAAAAAAAAAAAATCCGAAAGCAAAAAATGAAACAAAAAAAAAACCAAGCATATTATATAATTAGTGCGTTCTTCCATCTCGATAGCAGAAAACAAAAAATAAAACAGGAATTTCCTAGCTTCAAGAGCACGCTCTGCCCTATAAATAATGCAACATATATTATAAGTATAGTATGGTATATATCGTAGACCTGCATGGATTGCATAAGGTGTCAAAGGGGAACCCTTATTTGGTGTGCTCGACTGATGCAGGTCTATGGATTATTTTGGCTCTACTCAAATGGTTTGTTATGGGCTGCCCCTGATCGATAAGTAAGCGATTTCGTTGATTGACATCTATGACGCCTATACGATATGCGACTCTCACTTTGAGGTTTTTTTTTTAAATAAACAAGCAGTTGCAATCGGTAGCTACAGTGGGTAATATCATAAATTAAGAATATGTGTGCTACAGGGTGCTCTATTTTTTTTTAATTTATGCATATCATATATGCTGCGATTACTATGATATTTTTACAAGAGCTAAGGGTTGTTGTTAGGACTGTTTTTAACAAATTTTACTCATTTATTTCGATTTATCTATGAAATATCACATAATTGTGCCTTTTGTTGCTCTAATTATGACTTTATGCCTATCAAATATGCTGCGATTGTTATGAAACTTCAAACACAGCTAAGGGTATATATTATAGATGTACACAACAAATTGCATCCATATATTTTTATTAATCTTTGAAATATCACTACATTTGCCTTTTGTTGCTCTAATTCTGACTTTATGCCTATTAAATATGCTGCGATTGTTATGAAACTTAGAACAAAGCTAAGGTTGTATATTATATATGTACACAACAAATTTCCTCTAAATATTGTGATAAATCTATGAAATATCACATAATTTGAATGCTAATATGCGTTTTATTGCTCTAATTCTGACTTTATGCCTATCAAATATGATGCGATTGTAATGAAACTTAGAATACAGCTAGGGGTATATATTATAGATGTACACAACAAATTTCATCTATATATTGTGATTAATCTATGTAATATCACATAATTTGCATGCTAAGATGCCTTTTATTACTTTAATTCTGACTTTTTGCCTGTTAAATATGCTGCGATTGTTATGAAACTTAGAATACAGCTAGGGGTATATATTATATATGTACACAACAAATTTCATTAATATATTTTCATTAACCTATGAACTATCACAAAATATGCAAGATCAACGCATGATATGCTGCTGTTTTTCCCTCTGCCAGCATACCCCACTGGCACAGTGGAACGTATGTACATTTAACTGTAGTATAAACAACAACAAACAATAATAATAATAACAATAATCAAAACATAAACAAAATGCCAGGCCTGGGCAGCACTTAAGCATGCCGAGCACGCGCGCTCCCACTTCGCTTTTGATGGTTTCAATTAAATCGATTTTTTTTTCTTTTTCGATTATTTGTCAACAAAAGTGACAATCAACACGCGGCAAATGCAAATTGATATCGAACAATATGGGGAAGGTGTTGAAATCGAGTAAAGTACAGAGAGAGAGAGAGAGAGGGGGATCTCCAATTGCAAATGGAACATTGCGGCGATTATGATCGTCGATCGTTGCGTAATGAGATTACGTGAGAATTCAGTCAAGTTCGGGAATTTGAGTGTGTGATATTTGCCGGGGATTTGGAAATTTAAATGGGAAAACATTACGAATTTCCAATTATAGTGTGAATTTTCTCGGGGGATCTGGAAAAACATATAATATAAATAATGAACGTGATGTAATTTGTAATTTTTATAAATGTGATTTGCATTTTTAATTAAATAATACTGATAGTTCTAGAGCAACTTATCACTTGGATTGGATAATTATTTAACTTTTCTGTAAATCCCATAACTTTCAATGCTGAACAGGAATATATACATATATAATACAACGATTAATTAATTAGCTAACAAATCATTGGCAAATTAGTTTGAAGTTAATTCGATAATTTAAAATCGTTTATTATCTTTACATGCTGAACCAGAATATATATAAATATACATATTATAAGGTTTTTCGTATACCATCGATTAGCTCACAAATCGATGGCAAATTAGCAACAAATTTGGAATTAATTCGTTAATTGATTGAGCTGATGATTGTCAGCGCATCCCTCTCTCTCTCTCACACTCTTCAGCCATCTCGCTCGCACACTCGATCACTCACTTATCTCACTTAATTTCATTGCGAGACAAGCCCGGCGGCATGTTCCGGGAAATTTCTAAAGCAGAACAATAAAAAAATAGAAGGAAAATAAAAAGAAATTGTAAAATAAAAAGGACAATGGCAAAAAGTGGCACACACAGAATAGACAGAGTGCGAGAGAGAGAGAGAGAGAGAGAGAGCGGGAGAGAGCGAGAGCGAGAGAGGGTGCTGAGAACAATAGACTGGTCAGAAGACAAAATGCAGTTATCTGCATTATGGCTAAAAATTGTGCACAAAGGCAACGGAACGGGACGAGAAATGCCCCGAAAAATGATGGGTTATTAAATGTTGTTAATCTTTTGCCCCGACCCCGATCCCTAGCCCTACCCCTACCCCTACTCGATCCTAGCTACAACCTACGAGCATATTCAAATTTCAATAATGTGCGCAAAAAAAAGAAAGAAAAGAAAAAGAAAAGCAAAAGAAACAGGAAAGAAATCTTGAAAAAAAAAATGAGAAGTAAAACAAACAACGATCACAAGATCAGGTAGAAGATCGTTTGCCGCAAGGCAACCACCGTTATGGCCAGGCCGAGCCAGGCCAGTCCGGGCCAGGTCAGGACAATAGAGCACCCAAAACCCAAAAACCGAACCGAACCGAAACCGACAACGAACCAAAAACCGATCGAGCCTCTGCCATTTGGCTTTATTGTGCACGCTGTTTAAATATTTACGAAGTTTTACAATATTTATGACAGCTAAAAACATAACAACACCTACTTTGGCCCGTACGGACACTTGACACTTGAGCGAGAGAGAGAGAGAAAAAAAGAGAGAAGGAGAGTGAGAGAGAGAGAGCGAGGTAGATCGGCTTAGCAAAGCGGCTACCGGCTTAAGGCCGGCTTCCTTCTCGATTGCGATCAATAAACGGCTTAGCCGCTGTCGCAGCCAACATAATATTCAAATATTTTTGCCAACTCTGTCTGCCTGTCTGTCCCACTGTGCCTAATCCATTTGCATGTCAACACTTCGGCCCAACAAACTGTGTCGTGTCTCTCTCTCTTGACTCAGCTTCCGTTTGCAACTAATCTAGCTTGCTTTCTTCCCCTCTCTCTCTCTCTCTCTCTGCCTTCGCTCTGGTTGAGGATCTGGTTGAGCATCTCGGATCTGTGGCTAAAAGGTGCCACTAAGCGCCCTAAACGCAAGCTTGGCGTACCAGGCTCAATAAGCCAAGGCATTATAAAGTAAATTTGCCTAAATCCGCTTAAAACAAAGCGAGGATTAGTCCCAGTAGGGAGAAGCTTAGGCAGGAAGACTGTGGAAGACAGAGACGCTACAACAAGTGCCAGTACAGTGGGATCACTTACTTACTTACTTTGTGGGCTACTTAGCAGAGGCTTATGCCGAGAGAGAGAGAGAGAGAGAGGGATAACACTTCAGCTTCAGTTCATTGAGAGAGTTAGTTGGCTCAGCGGCTCAGCTAAGCTCGGCTCATTGACGACGACGATCAGGAGAGAGCAGCGGCTCAAGGTCGAGATCGGCTATTCATTGAGCCTAGTCTCACCTGCCCTGCTCTGCTCTGTCCTGCCCTGCTCTGCTCTGCTCTGCTCTTCAGGTAGGCGGCAGGTGGAGTCTTCTCTCCCTGGCAGCTGTTGCCAGCTCCGTCTACGGCTGCACGTGCTGGGCAGCGAGTGCTAATAGCTTGACGCCGTTACCAGAGAGGGAGAGAGAGAGAGAGAGAGAGAGATCATAAAAACTCCTACCTCCTCCGGCAGACCCCACATAAATATCGCATCGACAGGGCGCCACAGTGAGGCACAGATCGTAAAAGCAGAGGGAGAGGGAGAGGGAGATGCAGAGAGAGAGTGAGAGGAAGGGAGAGGGAGAGTAGGAACCATCTCCAGCTGCTCTGCGAGTGTTAATTAATTTATTTGCCCAAAAACTGCTCAATTTCATAGCGATATCTCAGCTTATACGACTATATGCATTATAAAATAGTTTCGAAAACTAAAAAAGATAGATCGACATTTTTTAGATTTCCTGTCTTTAATACTACGTGGATCTATACTCTTTCATATATCAAGTTAACTCAAGATCTGTTTAAATAATATTAATATATATATAAACCAATTTATCACATAATAAAAAATACTGATCCATAAAATTAACTGTTTCTTTTTTATTTTTTTAATTACCTATAGATTAGCATAGTTTGTTCCTTAATATTTTTTTTATCTACACTTTCAAGATCTTTATAGAAAAAAATCTAAACAGTTCCAAAAACTCCAAGGTCAATATTGTATATATTATTTCAGAGTTTAGCTTGCAAATTTCAGGCTTTTTGGATCTATACTTTCCTACATATTTCATGTTTGAGCCAAGATATGTTTTTAAATAAATACAAATTAAAAAGTTTATAATTTTAATTAGTTTTTTTCTATTAAAACTCTAGAATAATCTCTTTGGAAAATTCTATAAAAATCTAGCATAACTTTGCCTGATTCAAAAGAAATTTGATTCCGAAAAATATGATAGAGTTAATTGTTTTTTTTTTTTTTTGTTCCCCCAAACACCCCTTAAAATCCAATCAAGATATAATGAAACACGTTGGAATTATTTGTTTGTTTACGCATTTATTGTTTAGCTTTCTTAGCAGCTTATCAGAATCAAGTTTATCAGTTTCTATATACCATATATATATATATATATAAATATGTATAAAAAAAATATTGTTTCAAGTATTTTGAACTTAAAAAGTATTTACAATTTGCTTCGATACAAAAAGATACAAAAATAATACTAGAGATATATATATAAACTAACCAAGCACGACGCTATATCACAGTTCGAGAGGGGGGGAGGGGGTTACTTAAGAGCTAGGCAAAAAAAAAAATATAATATATTATATGTTGGGGAATGTGTACGATACATTGTATATAGTCTATATATGGGTATGCATGTATATATATAATTTAACTTACAGAATATATATATATATAAATATATATATATGTGTATGAATGTTGAGGAAACACTTCGTAATACTTTCAAGTCGGTTTGGATGCCAAGGTTTGCTAACTAGGGATGGGAAAGATCGGGAGAAAGAGAGAGAGAGAGAGAGAGTGTAGGATCTGCTGCGGCTGCTCCGATGTGACTAGAACGGCAACTGCTGGGAGAAAGAGAGGGAGAGAGAGAGACAGAGAGGGAATACTTAACTCTAGACAGATATATCTCTTAGATTATGTTTTCGAATATTATAGATTATAAATTAAATAAATAACTAAAGGAATGTATAGGGAATGTACTTAGTTGATAATAAAAAATACTTAAGTTTCACAGAAGAAAAGAGAGAGAGTGGGAGGGAGAGAGCAGTGGGCGTGGCAGGGGCTGGAACTCCATTAAATAATTTACTTAAACTAGGCGAGCTTTATCGGGTTGCTTTTGCGCTTCTCGTCGAGTAATATACATAATTTACGTTCTTTTCTTTTCTTTTCATTTTTTGTTTTTTTTTTTTTTTTGTTTTTTTTTTCTTTTGTTTTTGTTTTTTTTTTTTTGTGTGTAATTTTTTTTTTTATGGTTATTTCACGTGCGCTGCACGCGGCGTTGGTGTCGCTGTGTGGCTGCTGCTGCTGCTGCTGTGGCTGACGCTGACGCTGACGCTGACGACGACGCTGACGCAGACGTTGACAATGCGGACGTTGAAGTTGACTGCGACGCTGACTGCGATGCCGACAGCGACTGCTGCTGATGCCGCTTGCCACGTCGTCCGCTGGCATCGATGTTGCTGCTGGGTTTGGACACCTCGTTGAACTCCGAGAGCTGCAACTGTTGCTGCTGCTGCTGTTGCTGCTGCTGTCGCTGCTGCTGCTGTTGCTGCTGCTGCTGTTGCCACTGACCGTACAGCGACTCCCTTTGACGCTGCTGCCGACGCTGACGTCGCTGCCGGCGCTGCTGTCGCTCCCGTTTGCCATCGCGTCGCAGCAGCTGCCACATGGTGCGCAGGAACTCGTAATAATGATGCTTCACAAATCGCATATCGCATATCACAAAGCGCATATCGATGTTGTCCGTCTCCGCTGCAGAGGAGGAGAAGGAGGAGGAGGAGGCAGAGGCTCCGCCCGGGCGACGCTTGCTGCGCAGCTTGAGGCGTTTATTCATCTCGTTGCGTGAGATTTGTGGCAACTGCTGGAGGCGTCGCTGCTTGGGTGTCGCAGCACGTCCCGGTGCCAGCGCCGGATAGGTGCGATTCACCGCCGTCTCCAGCTCGCAGAGCATGCTCCTCGAGCTGAGCAACAGATTCTTCAGCTCCTTCGCTGCCGGCGATTCGCGCTTCTGATGATGCCGATCCCAGTTGACCTGGACGCGTCGCAAGTATGCGAAGCTGGCCACGTAGGTCTGCATGTTGCGATACCAGCGCTTTAGGGCGATCTGTGGAGGAGAGCGAGAGAGAGAGAGAGAGAGAGAGAGAGAGAGAGAAGGGTTTCATTAGTGAGGAAGTCAAATAATTGCTATCGATAATGCTATCGATAAATTTTGCTTGTTTTGCTATCTTAAGATTTTTGAGCTGCAGAAAAGTGCTACAACTATTTTTAACATCGATAAATGTATCGATAAATCGATTTTTCGACTGTTTTTGCACCACAATCGATACATTTAACAACAAACCGATTGTTTTTTAATCAACAAACTTTTTATTACTTTAAGTTAATTTTACTAATTTTTAGCAAATTATAATGTTATCGATAAATTTCAGATTTGCTTTTACTATCGATTACTTTTTGCCTATATGATTTTTTTCGTTTTTAACAAATTTGGTAAAGATTTGCGCAACAATCAACAAAAAATAGTAAAACAATCGATAAAATTGCTGCTATCGATTATTTTGAAAAACCGTCGAAAATCGTTTCTATTTTTTCTTGGCAGCTTGGGTTAGCTTTTGGTGACTTACCGTCGAATTGGGCTTCAGCTTGGGCAGAAACTTGTAGCTGGGATTGTAGAGGGACCACTTCTGCATGTCCCGTATATCGATGCCCTTGTGCTCCTGGCTATTGTTCAGCATGCGGTACTCTGTGCCAGCGGCGCGCTTCAACTGGTTGAAGATCTACGGGAGAGAGCGGGAGAGAGAGAGAGATGGCACTGTGTGAGCAGGAGAGGATTGAGCCAGGCATAACGTTCGATCCTTGCTTACCTGCTTGGGTCGCTGCACGCGCCTGCGCTCCGGCGCTGTGGGTGTATAGTAGGAGCCGCCACATGGATTGATCCACTCCAGGGCCGTATTATTCTCACTGTAGTTGCGGTAATCATACCAGCTGCTGTTACGCTTGCGATGACGCTTGCGCAGTCCAGTAGCCACCGGAGATGGGGCAGTGGAGGATGTGGAGGAGGCAGGAGAGGCGGAGATCAGCATGTTGCCTGTGGTGCTGCTGCTCACAGAGCCCGCACTGGAGCCGGAACTGGAACTGGTGCTGGAACCCTCGAGCACGGTGAGGCCACCGCTGGCCGTTGCCATGGCCAGTGTCGAGTGCAGCTGGACGAGATGCAGCAGCAGGAGCGGTACAAGCAGCATGGACCACATATCCGCATTGTCCTGCCGCACGCTCTGTCTATGCTGACGTTGCCTGCCCGTCGTCGTCGCCGTCGTCGTCGTTGTGATCTCCCTTGTGGGCGTCCTCCTCGAACCTTGCGTCCTCCTGGCCGTAGTTGCTGGCGTTGCCGTCTTGTTGCCTTTAGCTGTGGTGGTTGCAGCGCGATGGCAACCAACAACTGCAGATGCGACGCCAATGAGATCGATGACGATGACGATGATGATGATTGGATCGGATTGGATCGGATATGGATAGATAGATAGATAGATGGATATGTTGTTGTTTACTTGTTGCTTTTTGAATTGATCGATTTGGGGAATATGGAGGGTTGATTCGGATATAGGATATAGATGCGATATATATATATATATATAGAAGTTAATATAATGAATTTATTTTCGATTTTTCGAGATCGTGTGCCGAAATGGGGGGTTTATTGCCAAAGTGCAAACAAAATAATTCCAAAAATTTGTTCAGTTTTGTTTTTAGGGTTTTTTTTCTATTTTTTTTCGATTTGCAAGGTAGAAACAGTTAAGAGAGAGAGAGAGGAGGAGAGAGAAAGAGATAGTAAAGCAAGAACACACACACAATGAGAATTATCAAGTGATTGACATGGCAAGAAATATCCTGGTTATTGCCGGGCTAGGATTGCAGCTGGATATATAGAGAGATATATGTGGGTTGTATATATATATATATCGATAGGCAGATGTATATATGCACACATACATATACATATATATGCACATATATATATGGATATATGGATATATATAGATCGATGTTAAACAGGACTTTCTGCTTATCCTTCAAGAATGCAACGGCAACGGGTACGGCAAAGCAACTTGCTTATATCTCAAGAATTTTGTCAGAATTTGTAACATTTTTTTTTTTTTTTGGTGCGTTGAAATGATCCGCCCGCTTCTTATTTTTTTTTGTATTTTTTTTCAAAATATTTTTACAAAAAACTCTGAATTTATAACAGTTAACTCAAATCTCAAATGTTGATCGAACGAATGAAATATCAAAAATAAAGCGACAACTCGATATGTTTCGGAATTTTGTATAGGGGGAAAACGAACACGCATGCGCATGCACGGCTTGCTTCAGATCTCCAAAAAAATAAAATATTAAAATTTCAAAGTGATCTAAAACCTTGAGGATCGTTTGAGAAAAAGGCGATTGCACGAGCTAACAATTAGTATTAAAATATTAAAAGAATGCTTTCTGAATTAAAAAAAAAAAATAAATACTACAAAAGAGTGATCTACCACTTTGAGGATCGTGTGAGAAAAATGATTGAGGAATATGGAACAAATTAATAACTTATACAAAAATGCTTGCTGACTTTTTTAGGAATGATCCTTGCATTTTTTCTATATTCCTCGCCAGGATCAAAGTATTAAAAACTTTAATTGTAAAAAGATCACTAAAAATTTCAAAGAGTTTTCTTCTCTTCTTTTTTTATATCGTATCAGGATCAGTGAAATTAAAAACTTCAATCGTAGAAAGATCTTGAAGAATTATACTTTGACAGGATCACAATTTTAATCATGGAACGATCTGAGCAGTCTTAAAAAATGAGATTATTAATCTAGTTTTCTGTATCCTTTAGCAGGATCTTTGCACATTCTAAGCACGATCGCTTAACGATCTTTTAAAAAAATTAAAAAATTTAGATTTTCTTTTTGGTTTTACCCTAAGCGTATCCTTTAGCAGGATCTCGACACTTTGATCTCAAATCGCATAAATTCATTAGATTAACGTTTTTTATAGACTAAATTTAAATAGAGATTAAATAAAAAAAAACAAAACTAATACACACACCACATTATAGTTGAAAAGATTCGTCGGCCGCAAATTGTTGTAAACAATTTGCAAAATGTTAATCCAGTTTTGGTTGCGTTTTCCGGGTCGTTTTATTTTCTTTTTATCGTATTTTTATTTTATTTCTGGTTGTAAATTTTTTCGTTTTTTTATTTTTGTTGATCACTTGAGACACTTGAACAAAAAAAAATGTTTTATATAATTCTTGCGGTTTCTACAATTGCATTCGCCGTGTAAGTCGAGAGTCGATGATCTTGCTGATGATTATAATGATCAGATCAGTTTAATTTTGTTTTTATCTCTCTCACACTCGCTGGAGGCTGGAGAACACTTCTCGCGGACACTTCTGTTCACGTCCAGGCACAAAACCGAACTGAACCAAAAGTTGCGCTGAATTCGACCAGCTTTCTTTGTTGAGCAGCAGAGGAAGCGGCAGCGATGCCGGCAGAGTGAGCAGAGACAGCAACGGAGACCGGAGCGGTGTACCCGATAACCGAAACCGAAGCGACCGACAGACAGAGCGACAGAGGCAGCGGCAGAGGCAGAGACCATGTGAAAAACGAACGGTACGCAAAAGAAAACTGAAGACTGAAGCGACCTGCAGCCAGGGCCGGGTACGGTTCGGGGACGGTACCCAGGCAAGCTGGCTGGGTACCTCACTCGGGTCGGGCCCGCTCGTTCGTTCGTTTCTTCGTTCTGGCTCGCTGTGTCCATTTGTCTCAGCCGAGATCGAGTCTTGCCTGGGCCAGTCCCACTCGGTACCTGCCTGCTCTGCACTCGTTTCTGTCGACCAACCAGCTAGCCGTACTCCTACTAAGCCGGTCCCTGCTCGGATGCTTCTGCCTGCAGGGGCTGCCTGTCTGTGTATGTGTCGCCATCGCTGCCTCGTTGCGCAGCCTGGCACTACCCAATGAGAGAATTCCACTCAAAATTGCGCTCTCATAGAGTTATCGCCTCGGCTACCTGAGACCAGATCAGATCGCCCAGGGAGCAACACGTGTGTGTGTGTGTATGTGAGGGAGCCTAGCGCCTGCCCCAAAGGGTATAGCTGACTCTCTCGCACCTAGCTTGGTTACTGCTCTCTCTTTCTCACTCTCCTGCGAGTAGTACCTTCTTAAACTGGCTTGCTAGACTCCGAACGACCTTGGGCAGGTAGTGCCGTAGCAACCTTCCTGTGCCCCGCTAAGTATGCTCGTCTTCTACTGATCTCTCTATAGCTCAATTACGTTAGAAATACTAGATGGTACTTGATATATATGATCTTTATATCGATTACGATCGATAGCGTTCAGTGAAGACCTTTACAATATGTTGATCATATTTTGCTTAAAAAAAAAAACTAAAAGGCACCTGCAAATTATACATCATTATTATAATAATACTATATGTGTTCAGGGATAGATTGCTAGCTATATGATATGATATGATATACTTAATAATTTTACAAAATAATATTAGAATGATCTATAGTACTTAATTTATGTTATATAGTTCTTTTCTTACTCATTAAATAGATAAGTTAACTTTTCACTAGTTCTTTTTTTTAACAAATGATATACTTAAGCATACATATTACTACTTATTTTAAGTAGTATAGAACATTTCTTGCATTTTTTGCAGTTCGATCCATATCTACATTGTAACTGCTCTCATTGATTTAAGATATGGCATCTTTTTGTTTTTCTTTCTCAAGTTTTTCTGCAGATAAGAACGTGCTACCCTTTAAAATATGATATAAATTTAACGTTAATAATAAAATAATATATAGAATAAACATTTTCATGAATTTCACAGATTTTTCGAGAGTTTCAAAGAAGTTCCTTGAGTTTTCAGGAGTCTTCCATGAGTTTAAAAGATTATTGTTTTCTTTTTTTGGAATCCAGCTTCTAACTCTCGTTCAGGTGTTTTTCTTAGATTTTTTCCTGCAATCTAGTATATTCGATATTATTATTATAATATTATAATATTAATAAGATTTCAACTATGACTGTAAGAATAGAATAAGAAACTCAGTATAATAAAATACACTTAATCATCTGTAAGATTGTGTGTAATAGGGGCGACCTATTTAGGCTATAATTTCTTCTTTCACTATAATGTCATATATAGTTCTGTGTATCGGAATAAACTGTGAATAATGCAGAGACTGTCTTGCTGTCTTTAAGTATTTTAAAGCCTTGAGAGTTTTGAACGAACTGATGAAACTGTTGTCAGTTAGGAAGTTTTATATAAGGGAAAATTGGCATATCAAGAGAGAGAGAGAACGATATAGCGAGAGAGAGGGAGAGAGAGAGGTAGAGCGTGAGCTAAAGAGTTGGCAATCAGGGTAATCCCTCCGCCGATAAGCAGGTCAATTGCGAATCGCGAATTTATACCTGGCAGTGTATCGAGGCGTTGCTGAGGTTCTTCCAGCTGTAGGTAGCCTGCTCTCTCTCCCTCTCTCTCTCTCTCTCCCACTCTCTGCATCTGTTGCCTACTCGCTCTTGAGACAATTGACAAGCTAATTAAATTTAGTTGCTCTTTATTTTGCCTGGTTTTGTGTGACTTTTGTGTGTGCCGGCATTATGGCCACATTGTTTGACCGAGCAGCTGTGTGTGTGTGTGCCGTTCTGTAGGGTATGGGGTAGGGTATGGGGTAGGGTATAGGGTACGTTGGGTTTACATTTTGCCCATGGTAAGTGGCAGCAGGAAGCAGCCGTGTTGCGCAGCGGGGCGACTTGCCTTGATTTTTGCCGCGCGCCACACACACAACACACAAAACACGGCAGGGGCACACACACACCAACACACACACACACACTGGGCTACACTCAAGGTATTGTCGTCTCCCCTGGGGTATCTCTCTCTCACTATCTATATATCTATATGTATCTATCTATCTAACTAACTATCTATCGCCTGCCGTCCAATTCGCACCAGCAGCAGCAACAACAACAACAGCAGCAACAACAACAACAACAACAAACAAACAACTTCATCTACATGGACAACAAACACGATTATTGCATTGATGAGCTCCTGCTGCTGCTGTCTGCACACAGAGCAGCAGCAGTGCGCAGGCGCGGCAGGACGCCGCCTCCCCCATCCCAAAAGGATCCGCCGTGTCCTGACCTCGCACACACCTCTCCTTCTACCTCTCTCTCTCTCTCTCTCTCTCTCTCTTTTTCTGCCTCTCTCCCTCTCACACTCCTTGTGTTTTCGCTGCAATTCGTTCTGGACAACAAAATATTTTGCTAACAAAATTGAGTTGTCTGTGCGGTCCGCTGAGACGTTGAGCCGCTCCTGAGGTCGCTCTGGGATGTAATTTTTTTTTTTTTTTTTTTTTTTTTTACCCGGCCGTAGCTAATCGAAAGGATACGCTCAAATTGCCACAGCGAACGCCACAGCGGCGAACACCTTCGGCGACCTCGCCGCGTTGAGGCCAAAATGCAATGGCAAATGTTGATTGTGTTACGAGCGCAAGGGTCGACTGCGTGGATATCCTGTAAAGCAAGCTAGAAAATTTCAAAGTGTACTTATGACTTGATATGATAATCAGTTAGAGTGCATATATGATAGATATATGTATTTAAGTAACTGGAGTGAGAATACCCTGTTTTATTATTTTAACTAGTCAGGAGACTTTTATTTTTCTTAGGTTAAGTCACATTTTACACAACTTTTTATTTTGTATTATTTATACATATTTTTTTTAGTCAAATTTAAATAAGGAAATTTCCTTTATTTTCCCTTTTAAGGTATTTGATTTAATAATAGTCATATTTATTAATTATGCTGTTATTATATGCAATCGAAATCGAGTTAGAAAACTTATCTATTTGTCTCTTTTACTCAATTTAATTATAGTTGTATATATTTATACATATTTTTTTTAATATAGGGATGCTCTAAATCTCTCTCTACGATACATTTTAATTATGGTTATATTTATTTTTTTTAGAGTTGACTGACCAATCGACCCAGAAACCCATAACAAATAGAGAATTATTAATTATCAAAGTAGAATCATAGTTTAAAGTAAATACATTTAAATTATATTGTACAATATTTAATTTTAATAAAAAATTAGCATAGATTACAAATAAACAAGCGAAAAATATCGCTAAAAATTCCACATTTAGATTCCATACAAATAAAATATATAACATTATTTTATTAAATATCTATCCCTCTGTCACTCTATACACAGTAACCCTAAACAATTACCTCACTTCCGCGCTAGGCAATATACCCACTTCCCAGTCAATTACAGGGTACAATCATTACACGCTGCTTAGCTCCTGTCCCGCACACACACACAAAAACCAACCGAATCCGTAACCGATACCAAAACCGACTACGAACGCATCCCTCTTCCTCATCTCTGCCTCTTGCTCTCTGTTCTCTTGCAGGCATCTTCTTCTCCGTCTCTTCTTCTTCTTCTACGTTGTCCTGTGCTGCAGGAGAGGTGTGAGTTTTTAGAGGCTAGTGCTGTTTTGATTATGCGTAAAATCGTTTCGCTTTATCATGATTTTTACTGCAATTCTCACATTCAGGTGTCCTAAGAAGGACAGCGGGACAGAGAGAGACAGATAGAGAGAGACAGAGAGAGAGAGAGAGGGAGAGAGGGTGGTATTGCTTTGCTAGGGTCGGCATGCCTCTATAGGATCAATTGAACGGTCAGTTAGTCGAGTTATTGATTGTTATTTGCTTATCCGTTTTGTTTGTTTGTTTATTTGTTTGTTTGTTTGTTTGTTTGTTTGTTTTATTATCGCTGCTGTTTGATTTGCCAAATTACCGTTGCAATCCGCATTGGTTATGCCTGATGAGTCTTGAACGAAACGATTTTCCAATACTTTAGCTATTGAATGAGATAGGGTATAGCCGGGATGCAGACATTTATTTCCAGACATCCTCATTATCATTATCGTATTAGTTTCTTGAAAATATTTAATTATTTGTGTATTTCTTTGCACAACTGACTGAGAAATCGTTCATGAAATTTTACTATAAGGTGTGTATCAATATAATATAATAATTTTACTTTCATATATCAGTATTGTATTGAGTTCTTTAAAATATTCAACTTTTTCCTTGCGCGATTTATAAAAAAAAAAACATTGAAAATGTTGTAAAATACTAATTTTACTAATATATATTAAAATTGTATTTAATTCCTGTAAATATTTAAGTCATACTCTTAAAATGTCATTAGAATGATAAAAAAATAGCCTAATATAATAATGTTGATATCATTAATCCCTATAGTATGGGGTTCTTTAAAATATTTAAGCATTTATGGTCCAGAAATCCTTATTATTGCAATGTAATTACTTTAGAAGAGGATTACTTCTTGAAATTTTAAAAATAATACAAGTTTTAAATCAACAAAAAAAAAAAAAAAAAGAAATATCTAGACCCTTTGCTGGGAAACTTACCCTACAATAATTTCATTAAAAAATACATAAATGCGAGTTACGCATTAATTGGAATTGGATTAGGGTTTTTTAATTGCTTGGGGTAAATTCTGTCGGCAATTCCCGATTTATTCATGCTCCAACAAGATGTTATCAAGTGACGATTACCTACGGGTACCAAAAAAAAAAAAAAAAACTCTATTCCCGATTATTTCAGTTACTTATGCATGTATCGTTATCAAATTAATGACATCTATATTTCCCACAATATGTGATATGCTCTCCAAATTTGAATAATATTGGACCACTATAACAAGTTGGGGAAAATACATGTACGACTTTTCACAAATTTAAAAATATCAATTAAAATCGAGGGGAAAAGTGGGGCAGTGATAAAAACTCCGGGCCTCGACGGGAATCCCCTTTGATTTCCACCACAGTCATACTCTTTGCCCAAAGAATGCGAGCAGCAGCAACGGTGACGGCGACGACGGCGAAACCAACGTCAATGCCGGCTGGAAAATCCGCTAAAAAAAATCCGATAAAAAAAATCAAGAAAAACAAAAACAAAATTAATATCGAAGCGTGTCAGCGGCCCGCACGAAACGCTTGAGTCGCTCGCACTGAAATTCCCGACACGAGTGCGAGTTCCCAATAATAAAGCTTGACTCAGCTCGCGCGCAACTTGTCGCAAGTTGAGGCACACACACAGAGAGAGGGAGAGCGAGAGCGAGAGCGAAGAAGAAAGAGAGAGAGGCGCAGCGCTCATTGGCGCTTTGCAAATACAAATTACACTCACTCGACGGACCAATGCAAACACCCTGAGCGCACTCAAAGAGAGCGAAGCAGCGAGAGAGAGAGACAAAGAGAGAGAGAGCGAACCAGAGTGCGAGAGAGCGACGCGCAAGCTGCTTGACGCGCACAGACACGTGCGCTCTCACTCAGACAATCTGCCTCTCTCACGCGCAGCCACGTGAGAGCAAACACAGCGGCGCACACACACACACACACACAAACACCTGTTGCCTGCTCTTCGCTGTCGCGGCACATTGAATTCATTCATAAAAAAATAAGCTGCTGCTGCTGCTGCTGCTGCTGCTGCTGACGCGGGCCGCGCTGTCGCTGCCGCTGTCGCTGCTGCTGACTCAATGGGCACGCGCTGCGCCCGTTTACAGTTAGCTCTAATTAGGCAGCATGCAGGGTATCAGATGCCAATGCTGCTGCTGCTGCTGTCGCTGCCGCTGCCACGCGCAGTGTGCGACCGCAGCTGCGATGATCCGATTACCGATTAACGATAAAACCGATATGCCTGGCTGTAGTGCTGCAGGGATGCAGCGCGTATGTGCGAAGCCAGCGAAGTGTGCGCGCAATGCAACGGTAAATCGTGGCGCAAGATGGCGCCGCGGCGCTAATGCAATTCAATATGGGAGCGTGCGCAGCGTCCCTCTCTCTCTCTCTCTCTCTCTCTCTCTCTCCGTTTGCACTGCATCACGCGCACTTTTCGGGATCTGCTGACTTATGTATGATATTACGATATTACAATATTCGCTAGTCGCGTACGCCATCATTTTAATAGTCCCGCTGACTCAGCTTGAAAACAGCTAACACAATTGGGATTTTTCAGCACAACACAACACGACTGTCTCGCTGTGTGTGTGTGTGTGTGTGCACTGAGTGGGCGGCAGGGGGAGGGGTAGGGTGCGATCTATCAATGGAACGTGCCTGGCAAAGTGTTACACATTCCCCGTTTTTTGGGTGGGTCAGGGCACTTCCAGCTAGATTCTCACTAGGTTGCCGTCAAATTTAGCTCTAATCGTGAACCGGAAATTTTTTTGGGACCTCAGACCGGAACTCTCAGAAATTTTCAGAGTACTTCCTATATATACATATATATTATATATTATGTATAGAACGATATCTTGATGTGCTGTGAAATATATGTGTACTTGGTACTTGGGATATTAATGATGATTAAGTGCGCTGGTTTCTCCACTGGAATTTCAGCAAATTACGAAATTATCAAGGGAATTATGGCAACAGTTTACATATAGTACGCATGATTTGCTTTATTTTAGTATACCATATTAATAAGAGATTGCAATAATACAAGATTGTTTTCAATAGTTCGAAGTGATTTAGTTCCCTATCCTTATTATTCCCATTTCCCATCTCTGAACTGAGTATGCATATCTAAAATGGAACATGACAGAATATTAATTATATTATATATTATATTATAATAATAATCTTGCATTTGTTCAGATAATGAATCAATATTACCATATCTGGGCTTATATTATATAAAATTAGAACTTATTTAATAAATAAAATAATACATACATATATTTCCGCAAATAAGTTCATATTGGCCGATTGTTCCTATGTTAACTATATATTATAGTGAAATTTTGACAGCACATAATGTGCATAGTTTAAAAACCGATGTGCTTAGTTTGACTACGATATCTAGAAAGATGACAAAATTCAGTCAATAGATTATACTACAGCTATACGAGATATCTGTCCGATCCGGCTTCTTCTGACATATTCCATGTGTAAAGCAATAGGTAGCATGTATGCCAATTTTCATTAGGATAACTTTTAAACTTAAAGATTTATTTGTATTGTCCCTGATGAACTGTTGATGCTATTTCCAAATATACATATATTATACATATACTCTATATATACACTATATATATGGTACATTACCACCTCTGGGTTCCTTTGAGCTGCTACTGCTGTAGTACCCTGCAAATCTTCTAGTTCGCTATATATTTTTTTATTCATCGGAATTCCTGAAAAGAAACAAACGATTCCAATTACATTTACATAGTCCAACTCGAATTCACTATAAAAAGGTCTTGGAATTAGAACCCTATTTAAGTTTTTCTAATAAGTTTAACACATCCAAGAACTTCTGTTCCGTTAAAATTTACTTAAAATTCCAATTGGGATTGTATTGATCCCGACTGGAACTAGTTCATATTAAAGGTGACTGAGATAAAACTCCGAACTCCATATAAAATAATGTTAATTAGTCCCCATTTTTTTGTGATTCGTAAAATTGTTCATTTCCCAGCACGTACTAAATATCGTACTAAAAACTATCGATAGTTTTTGGCAGTGGGGGGAAGAACATTATTAAAAACGGTCACACTGGAAGTGGACATGTGCTTTAAAGCCTACCAGCCCAGCCCAGATGGCATAGAAATATTTATATTTTCTATAATAATGACAAAGGAATATAAAAAATGATATTGAAATTGTCAGCTAAATGGGGATTTGAAAGTAAACGAGGATAAAAATAAGTATACGTTGTCCAGTAGCAAGGAATTCCAGCGTCTAGGATTCCAAGTACTTATAGTCATTTTGAAGTGGTTAAGGATTTAATATATACATATATATATCAACATACAACATCAGTATGAAGATCAAGCGGAGCATAACATCTGGCAACAGATGGATAGATCAAGTGGAGGAGGACGACTTGACTGCGCTTGGTGTAACCAATTGAAGGAGAGGATAGATATATATATAAATATTTTATTAAAATATATAGAATATATGAATATATATTGCATATATATTAATAGTTGGCTTTTTTTATCACTCTATATATCGTACTCAGAGTATGAATACTTTTGAATACTCTTGAATTCACAATTTATTGATCACTTCGGCGTTGAACATGTTCAACCAATGCGAATACTTGTGCACCAACAGAATGAGGATTTTCTCCGCCTCCTGGAGTATCCCGTACTCAAGGAAATCGTGATCCACATTGTATTTATACTCGGGCACACCGACAGCGATCTCCTCAAGGTCGAGGATCTCCAGGACACAAACAATGTTCAGATGGATTCTATCTTTGATGAAACAGAACGTCCCATTATAAAAACTGAATTTGATTCGTTCTTTCTGCGACTCAACCAGGTGATGAATGATCGAGAGTGAGTCGAGGATCTGCAGGAACTCCGTCTCGGTCAATTCTGTTTGGCTTGGATCGAATATCCCATTAGCCTCAGCATGCAGCGGATAGACCAGATTAAGATGATGTAATTTATACTGGATAGCAACTTCCGCCTCGGTTCTAGCCGTTTTAGTTTTATTGGTCACCTGCAGAGGCCAATGAAAAAGAAATTGATTTGTCATCATCAGTTGGATAGATGGATCCATCAATGGCTTGCACTTTTCTAGAACTACATTACATACAAAAGCCTCCTTCATCTCCTTTACATATTTAAACGTATCCAATGCGGTATCCCTCGCCACTTGGAGTTTCTCCCTTGTCGGCTCAAACGAAATCCTTGTTGGGGCATCTCCCAACAGAGGCAGTATGGCAGCTACGGTAATCATTTCCATCTGGATGAAGCAGAATTTATTGGCTACCTACCGTACGGTTCAAGTGGTAGTGCGTCTTTGTTCTATGTATAACTGAAAAGCAGAGGAATGGGAGAAATGCGATTGTCATGGTTCCGTTTTTTGAACTAGTTCATATTATCGACGCCCCTATAGTTCACATCCAGATGAGATACAAATAAAGATTTAATTCGAACTCCATAGAAAAATATAGATTTCTTTTTATCCTTATGATTTTCAAGAAGTATCTGTAAAATCTAAAGATTATTCTTATTTTGAAGATAGTTTTTGAAAGTGGACACACTGAAAGCTGTGAAAACGGGCACACTGAAAGTAGACACGAGTCTTAAAACTTGCGACCAATCCATGGTCTATTGGGTTTCGGGTAGTAGAAGGGATCCTTATATAGCATATGAATTCCTGCTCGGGAATAAACCTTACCATTTGGCAAGGAAAATCTTTTATATTATTTATTTATTATTTATATTTATTTATATCTATATTTATCTAACTAGCTGCATCCCAAGCAAGACGTTAGAAATATTTTATTATATTTCATATCATTTATTATTATATTTGTATTTTTAGGATATCATGTCAACTTATGTATTTTTATTATTATTCAAAAAACTTTCAACCTGTTGCTATGATGCTCATGAAGGACCTCGGGCAAAGATTACTACTGTGAATTAAGCTATTCCATGTTAAGAAATTTAATACTAAAAAACAATCCAGAAAAATATGCTGATTTGGAAACAGAAAAGTAGGTCGTCACACAGTTCGATAACTGCTCAGATTTCAAGGAATTGTAATCTTGGCATTTCTGGAGTCGTTTCTGAAAAATATCTGCAAAAGAATGTGTAATAACAAAACGTATCATTGATTTATTATTTTTATATATTTTTTTATTTATTAGTCGATAATACTTGAGGCTCTCAATTAAAACAAACTAAACATAAATTTAAAACAAATATAAAAAAAAAACACATATATAAATATTAAGGATAATTTGTTGAAATTAACATTATTAATCATTAAACTATCAAATACGAACAGAAATCATATTCAAAATAATAATAATTAGTCAAGATAGTAAGTCTCGAACTAACCGTAATTAAATTATAAATTAACAAATAAATAATAAATAAATAAATTATTATTCTGCTTCGAGGGCTATGGTAAAGACTAATAGTAATGATCGAAGTGTGAAATAGGAATACCCTGTAGTTGTTTTGTTTTTGTTTTTGTATGTGTATGAGATAAGTTCCATGCTGGATTCCGATTTTGGATGGGATGCCTCTCCTCTTGACTTTACTATTTTTGTTTTTTTTTTTCTTTTTTCTTTTTGGTATTTTCTTGTATACTACGATATGTTTTTAGGCATTGCCGGATTCCTTCAATAGTTTCAACATTTGCGCATACTTGTGCTCCAACAGAATGAGGATTTTCTCCGCCTCCTGGAGTACCCCGTACTCAAGGAAATCATGATTCTTATTGTATGTATATGCTGGCACACCGACAGTGGTTTCATTCCGGTTGAGGATCTCCAGGACACGAACTCGATTCTGGTGGATTTTCTCTTTGATGAAACTGAACGTGCCATTGTAGAGACTGAATTTGATTCGTTCCTTCTGCGACTCAACCAGGTGATGAATGATCGAGAGTGAGTCGAGGATCCGCAGGAACTCCGCCTCGCTCAATTCTGTTTGGCTTGGATCGAATGTCCCATTAGCCTCAGCATGCAGCGGATAGACCAGATTAAGATGATGTAATTTATACTGGATAGCAACTTCCGCCTCGGTTCTCGCCGTTTTAGTTTTATTGGTCACCTGCAGAGGCCAAGGAAATGGAGAGGGAATTGGAAAGGTCAGTCCCGTTTGAGATATATCATCGCCAGTCGAATGATTGTTGGATCGTTCCATGGCCAGTGCTTCTATATTACTTACATAATCCTCCTTCATTTCACGTATGTAATGATGCGACAGATTCGCGGTATCCTTTGCCTCTTGCAGCTTGGCCAGCGTCGGCTTAAAGGAACTCTCTGGAGGATCCGCCACCTGGGGCGGTATGGCAGGTACGCTAATCATTTGCTCCTGTCCTGCGGCACGCTGATGCACGTGATGGCGATGGGCACGGGAGTGATGGGCCAGTATATATTGGCGACCGTATAGCTGACGTGGCAGTGCGTTTGTGTTCTGGTTAAAGCTGAAGATGGCGAGCAATGCGATGCATAAATAAATTAATCCACCAGCTGCAAAGATCAAAAATGAAAATGGGGGGAAAATATGATGAGAAATCGATATTGATAGAGTTACTTCAAAAATAATAAATACAATAATAATATGCATTATTTTGAAAGGGGGAAATTCACAAAAATTGAGTATACGTAATTACATTATTGAATTGAGGGAATTTCCCGCTTATTCCATTTCTGCTATTTTAAAAATTAGTTGAATATTTATTTTATATATATTTTTTAAAAAAGAAGTAGGATTTTTTTTAAAAAGGCGTAAAAATAATAAAAAAAAAAAGTTGAATTTAATTTAATTATATTATTCGAATTAACTCCAGCAGTTGCCTAAGAGTTAACTTAGTTATTTTTATATATTCCATGTATTTTTTACTCTCTATTTTCTGCACTTGTCCAATTATTTTTATATGATTTCTATATTTGGACAGGGTTGTTATTGTTTTGTCCCTTCCGTTTGCCAATTAGGTGTGTTAATTGGACCCGAATTGGCGTGTGCTAATTGGGAGCCTAAGGACACACACACTCGCACACACTCTCACACACACCTGCTGACCCGTTAACCTGTTGCTGGCCCACTGTATGGGGCACTACACCGGCTGTGATTCATTTTTCTATTTGTTTTTTTTTTTCATTTTTTATTTTTATTTTTTTTTTTTTTTTTTGCAATGCTGCACGTGAACTTACATTGCCGACTGTGGGCGTGCCGCGAACTGCGTTTGTAGCTGCAGCTGCTGCAGGAGACAGTTGCTGTTGCTGCAGTTGCTGCTGTTGCTGCTGCTGCTGCTGCTGCTGGACATGTGGTTGCTGCTGTGTCGTGTGGCAGCAGCAGTGGAGCAGCCAAACGCTCCTCCAGCTTAATCTCAAATTTGCCGCAAGCACTGGACATTTTTGTTGCTGTCATTTTTATTTCTATTTTATTTCTATTTTATTATAATATTTTTCTTCTTTTTTTTTGCCGGTCTCTGCGGCGCTGCTTCACTTTTTGTACTTTATTTATGGAAATGCACACACGCTTTGCCGAACTGAGATCGATGGCGGCGAGACGAGAGGGAGAGAGAGAGAGAGAGTGGAGGCGAGAGCTACCACAACTTGACTCTTCGAGATCTGTAGCAGTTTTAACTTTCGATGCGGCGAGCAGCAAATATATATAATAACGGGGCCCAAGCGCCAAAGCTCTGCCGTGCGAATCTTAAGCAACAGCAGCGACAGCGACGGCAGCAGCGGCGGCGGCGGCGGCAGCAGCAGCAGCAGCCACAAAGCCGATGCCGACGACGACGACGACGATGCCGATGTTGACGTCGATGATTATCGTCAATTGGCTCGGCCAATCGTAAGTGAGTGTATGCGTGCTTATACTTGCACACTCACACACACACACACACACACAGGCGCGCAAGGGTGGTGAGAGCGCGTGCGCCACAGAAAGAGAGAGAGAGAGAGAGAGAGAGCTTGACGCATTCCAGTGAAAAATGTCGTGCGACTCCGATCGGCGTCGCCGCATTTCGCCGCCTCGCCGCGCTTAGTTGGGCAAGCCCCCACACTGACACACACGCACACGCACACGCATAAGCACACGCATACAGAGGGAGAGCAGAGCCGAAAAAGTGTAGCAAGTGCGGACTTAACCCTATTTGGGCATAAGTCCAGTGTGCCCCCCCACGCACGCAGACAGACAGACAGCACGTGATCAAAGAAGAGAGCGCAATAAATTCAATTGATATGCATGCATAGAAAAAGAGAGAGAGGGAGAGGGCAAATAGTGCATCATGGCAGCCATCATATGCTGCAGAGAGAGCTGTGCACACACACACACACACACACATGTGTGGAGCTCATAGAATGCGATCATATGCATAAATAGACCAAGCAACTAGAGCGAAAGAGAGAGAGAGAGAGCGAGAGAGCGAAAGGGAGACAGAGAGCGCCGCCATTGCTGTCGGCATGTGCTTTCAGCTCACCCAGAGGCTTAGGGTATATTGTCGTCGTTTTGTTGTGCTATTTTTTTTTTGAAGATATGGCAAACAAATTAAATACTTTAACTTGTATTTAAGTATAAACAAAATACACTCTTAGAAAATTCAATCAAAATTGCAGCTCAATTAAATAGAATAAAATTCATAGGAATACTTGGGCAAAATAAAAAATGTA